>CM028132.1:1212925000-1214175000 GCA_016271365.2 Neoceratodus forsteri
AAGTACTACAAGTTACATAAGCACTAATGCCCCACATCTGTTCTCCAAACATTGAATGAGAGGGCTTAGCCCGAGGTTTAATGTGGGGAATAGCTCATCCCACTTCCTCCACTTAAGCACATTGATACCACACCTCCCTTGCTTAGGGAGTGATTTTATTCACCACCTTCCCCTCCTCCTCCTCCTCCTTCTCTGGTGCTGTTCTCACCCTTGTTCGTGGGCCTTCTATTTCCTACAATGTCCTACCTACATACCTACTACTCAAGGGTGGGAATAGAGTAAAGTCACAAAAAGTACTGCAAGTCGTATAAGCACTAATACCTCACATCTATTCCCCAAGCATTGAACTGGTAGATAGTTTCAAATTTAATCTCCTTGTCTTTACTTTAGGTGCATGGGCTGATTTAGGAGCTTCAGGGAACTGACAAGCCAGCTCCGAGGAGTGCGACATCTCTGTGTCTGAGGCCTCTGACAGGGATCCACAGCCATCTTCTGCTATCTCATTTTTTTTTTTTTTGGTCAGGTATCAATACCTTTTCTCTTGCATGCTTTTTCATCACTGAACATATGTAGTTTTAGTTATTTTTAATGTGCCAGACGGGAGGATTTGTAGGAGGGTGTTTGGAGTATCTCAAATTAGGCAGCCATTCCAGCGATGTCACCGGAAGCCATTTCTGTTTTTTCCAGTAAAACTATAGATCAGTTTACACCCAGAGCTAAAAACACCAGTAGTGGTGATAAAATAACATGGATCAATAATGAACAAATATTTAACAACATCAAAAATCTTAAGAACAATAGTGCCCCAGGCTCTGATACAATTACCAGTATGATGGTTAAAATCCTGGGTGAGTATATTAGAGAACCATTACGATTAACCTATTGTAAATCCATGGATGAATTTGTGGTACCCGCAGACTGGAGAGAAGCTTATGTGTTCCTCATTTATAAAAAAGGGTGCAAAATGATTATAGCTAACTATAGAACAATTAGGCTCACTTTGATATCCAGCAAAATAATGGAGTCAATAATACAAGATGTGATTTTAGATCACTGTGCCAGTTTAACTGGGATTAGAAAATTGGCTTTTTATTTACTGGATTCTGATTGTCTAATACCCCAGCCGGGGGGTACATTAACTTTCAATAGACGCCCAGCAAATAAAAAGTGCCAGTCACCTGACCACATCACCACCTAAGCTGTCCTTGTGCCTACCCTGCTTGCTCATTGGGCAAAACCACCCTATTCAAGTTGAAATCGGTGCCATTTTTTTAATTTCGCTTAGCGAGTGACACTGGCATCCCCATGGATCCCTAATTGTACAGAAAATGATTCTCCCCATTTTTGACTATTGCGATATAGTCTACAGTGCTGCTCCCAAGACCTTTTCAGCCAGATTGGATCCTCTCTTCAATGCCGGGAGTGGAAGGCAGTCATGGTTCCTGAAATGGGCTCCCAGTCTGGGGCGCAATTTTTTCGGGATAGCGTCAATCTGTACAGAAAAGTTTAGGTGTTGGTCCGGCCAGACACCTAAATATCTGAGGGAAGGGGTGTCCTCGAGTTTTGTCCCATCAAGGATGTGGAAGGTGGGCAAGGAGTGTAGCCTAGAGAGTCTCTGCCTAGTGCCAAAGGTCATGGAGACTGCCTTCTTGGTGTTAAGGAAAAGTTGATGTGATTCTAACCAGTGTTGAACATTGATGAAGTTAGTCTGTAGTCTGGATGATACATCAGCAGCAGTAATTCCAGAGGTGAAGATCACTGTGTTATTAGCATACATATGGATGGCCGATGAGGAACATACTGAAGGAAGGTCATTCAGGAAGATAGAGAATAGCAGTGGGTCAAGTACAGAGCCTTGGGGTACGTCAGTGGATATAGGCAGTGGCGGGGACACAGAGTCAGCTATATGTGTTCTACCTACCAGGTAGGCACAAAATCAGTTGCAGGCAGACTGAGACAAGCCAGCTGACAAGAGGGATTGGAGGAGGAGGGAGTGGGAGATTGTGTCGGAAGCCTTGGCAAGGTCGACAAAGATGGCAGATGTGATATGACCTTTATCCATGGCAGTATGGATAGAGTCAGTGAATCTGAGGATGGAGGTAGTAGTGGAATGATTCTTTCTAAACCCAGATTGGTATGGCGTGAAAATGGCTGATTCATGTAAGAAGGAGGAAAGTTGAGAGAAAGCGATGTGTTCCTGAAGTTTAGCCAGAGTGGGTAGAAGGGAGATGGGGTGATAGTTCCGGGAGATGAGAGTTTGCCACCCCTAGATTGAAGGAGAACTGTTGCATGTTTCCAGGAGCTGGGGATAGATACAGAGTGAAAGGACAAATTGAGGAGATCAGACGGGGGGGGGTAGAGATAGCAGAAGCAGAGAGGTATAGCAGTTTAGGGTCCAGGCTATCAGGGAAGTTGCCTTTCATAGGATTCAAGGAAAGAAGTGACATTTGAGTGTCATAAGAGGAAATGGGTGAGAAGGAGAAACTTTCTGTTGAAGGCTGCCGCAGGGAGGAAGTTTTAGGGAGGGGCAGAGTGGTAGGGTGAGTAGGGAGTGATGCAAGCAGGGAGGAGGCACAGTTTGTATAGTACACGTTGAACTCAGCAGTCACTTTAGCGTGGTCAGCAATGGGATGATTATTTATATTAAGTACCGGGGAAGGGGGTTTAGTTTGTGGGGAGAAAAGTGAGTGCACTACCTTCCAGAATTTGGAAGGGTTATTAATGTTTGAATTAAAGGTGGTTTGGAAGTATTCAGCTTTTGCCGGCCTAATGGCCTTGGTGCAGGTATTGCAGAGCATGTGGTAGATAGAGTAGCTATGGGGGAGCTTGGAGGATTTGTGTGTTTTCCAGGCTTTATCACGGGCTTGTTAACAAGCCAGGAGCTCAGGAGTGACCCAGGGAAGATGGCTGCCACGCACCCTGACTTGCTTTAAAGGGGCATGTTTGTCCCAGATAGTGAGAAGGTTATCTTTGAAGTGTGTTAGGGCTTGATCTATGGTTATGGCCTAGGATATTGGAGCCTAATTAGCCTGGGTTAGCTCCAGAAGTAGAGGGGCCAGGTCAAGAGATTTTTAGGAATGAAAAGTTAGCAATTTGTGGGGCATCTTGAGTCTGTGTATTTTCCTAACTAGATAGATCATATGATGATCACTAAGGACATCAGGCAGAAGGCCAGATTGGATTACCCTGTGAGGATGCGAGGTTAGGGCCCAGTCTAATAAGGAGTGGTTCTGGGATTTATGGTTGCGAAGGGTGGGTTCCGTGATTAGTTATGAGCGGTTGAGAGCAGCAATGTCATTTTATGCCTTGCTTTGTGTGGGAGACAGCCAGTTAGAGTTGAGATCACCCAACAGGTAGAGCTCCCCGGAAGAGGTAAGACAACTGATTGTGGTAATAAGCTCTGTGGTTGTGGATGGGTGTATACCAGGGTGACAGTAGGCGACAGTGATTAAAATAGGGATGGAGAAGGGTAGGAACAGGCGGATGACGATGGATTCATAGGCTGATTTAACAGTGGTTGATAGAATAACTGAGGTTTGGAGGGTGCAAGATGCATAGATGGCCACACCCCCACCTCTACCTGAGGGTTACAACATAGCCCGGTATGGCAATAAATGTGTCACGTATTTTGTGGCTGAGCCAAGTCTCAAAGATAATTAGGATGTGTGGAGTTAAGGAATCTACAAGAGGGAGTAGCAGGTCAAGATTGGGGAAGAGGCTACGAACATTAAGGTGGAGGAGCTTTAGGCCATGGGGGAAGGAAAAAAGAGGGGTAGGGGATACATTTAGGGGCACGTTGGGTGGAGTAGGGGCAGAGCTATGTGAAGGGCTGGGGTTGGGATTAATGTCACCAGCGAATAGGTGTAGGAGAGCGATAATAACAAAATGGAGCTTAGTGCTCTTGATCTAGGACTTGCTAGTGCATGTGACTGTGCAGGGAGAGTGCCTGGCCGGTGGGGGCTGGAATTTGAGGAAGACCAATAACGTATAAGAGAGTGGTATGGTCATGAGAGATGCAGATAGTCGAATAGGGGAATGGGACCATGTATAAAAAATGGGAGTGGGGTCTCTGGCCGTGGTATAGTAGTGGATATGTAAGGTCAGGGGATTTTCATTGGGAGTCTGGTAAGGGGTTTGGGAATTTAACATGTGCAGTGATAGTGTGGAAAGGATGGCACTTAAAAGTAGGTAGAGGGATAGTGGTGAGCCGGGGAGGGATAGCATTTCACTAAAAGAATGAGATGTGGATAGACAGAGAAGGGTGTAGGAGAAGTGTAGGGAAATGCACAAATTGGTAGCATATACCAAGTGGAGGAGAGAGGGCTAGAGTGAAGTGAACAGTGAGGGCCTTCTGGTGGATGTCTTTATTATTACCTGATAAATTGTTTAGGTAATTTCCAAGAGGGTAGCGTGAAACTGTTGTGAAAGGCAGAGAACGTTAGTGGCCAATAGAGGAAGGTGTTATGGGTTATGGGAGGAGCTACTACTCATTTAATAGCGGTCGGGGCTGGAGAGGGTGGGTGAGAAGAAAAATACAGTTTCAGCCTTTTCTAGCACTGCACAGAAAATGGTAGGAGCAGGCAACCAACAACAACTGAGCACACATTAAGCAGCCACAGAGCGCATGCTAGACAAGAGAGCAGCTCCAATTGGGAGTCTTGGCACTGAAATTTGGAATAGGATCTGTACCTGTTGCTTCAGGGAGCCAGCAGCTGATTTCTCTTGAACTGGAATGCGGTTCATAGTGGGGGAGATCAATCGTCTTAGTGGGCAAGCACACCCCTGAAAAAGAAGTAGAAAGAACAGAATTTATTACCACGGAGTTTGGGGGCGAGGGGTTGGAGGACAAAGGGGTTTGAGGGTAGAGACTTACATGGACTGAGGTTGAGAAAGCTTGGGAGAGTGATTGGAAGGTAACAAAAGAAATGGGGAGAGGCCAATGATCAGATCAGTGGTGGCGGTGGGGGGTAGTGGCTAGACAGTGCAGCAGGTAGCTACAGAATCAGGTTGTAGTGTTGTAGAAAAATAAATGAGGAGGTAAAGAGTTAGAGTGGGAAAAAAATTATGGGAGGTGCAGGGGCACACAAAGGAAGTGAAACAGCTAAAGCTTTTCAGGGGAATTATGCATACAGACTAACTAATTAGCTAGCCTAGTTTCAGAACATTGCTGTGGTTAACTGAGCTGGATTAATTCTTGCTAGAATGTGCTAAAATCCTGGCACAACAGTACAAATAAATTGGCCTATATTTAGCTAAAAATAACTTTACTATGGTTACTGAGCTGGATTAATTCCTGCTAGCATGTGATACATAACTGGCACAGAGTACAAATACTTTGGGGCTATTTTAACTAAGAATGGCAATACACAGGCACGTTTACTGACTGTCTTAGATCTGGAGTACAAATAAGAACAAAAATACAGTTTCAGACTTTTCTAGCACTGCACAGAAAATGGTAGGAGCAGGCAGCCAACAACAACTGGGCGCGCACACACTAAGCGGCCATGGAGCGAGCTCTAGACAGGACAGCAGCACTAATCGGAAGTCTTGGCACTGAAATTTGAAATGGGCTCCATACCTGTTGCTTCAGGGAGCCGGCAGCTCATTTCTCTCGAACCAGAATGCGGTTCGTAGTGTGGGAGATCAATCGCCCGAGTAAGCAAGCACACTTCTGTTGCAATTGACAGTCTGTCGAGGAGGTGTGACACATTGGACTATACAGAGACCCCTGAAGCTGTAAGTGGTGCAAACTCAAGCCACTGCATACCCCAACTGTCCCAAGGGCCAGATGAGATGGTTGCCTGGATGTGTCCATGCTGAAGACCACCGCTCACCTCAGCCCGATTGGGGGACACATGACGACACCATCATGACACCAACTGGCAAGTGTGTAGACAGCCCAAGTGCAGTCCACATGTAGCATGAAAGAATCCCACAGGGTGTCACATGTTCCACGTAGTGTGTCTGCACCCACTGTGTGCAGGGATGCCCTACAGGGGATGTGAGTCCAACACAGAAATGGGCTACACAGCCACATTGGGCATGTCAAGTGGCACAGGACAGGCCTATGATGTGCTCTGTGCCTGAAGCATGGGAGTAGACATGGGTCTCCTATGGTGGGCAACAGGGTGGGGAAGGCCAAGACATACAGGGTGGATGCACCACATGTGCGACTGCATGATGCAAACCTACATGTGGTGAACGCAAGGCCACAGTGGATGCAGCACAGTGAAAGTGCAGCACAGAATGTGCATGGCAATATGTATCACACATGCATGCTCACGTGACTGTCTGTATGGTGACACATGTGCCACACGCTGCTGGCAGGCTCCACCTCTGACCTCAATGGTCCTCCACCTCTCCTGCCTGGCCCGTGCCCTCGCCTTTCGATCTGCAGTGAGAACACAATGACAAAGACACATTCAGAGTCATGCATTACCATACATGTCCCCCACAGCCCACCCAAATACGATGCAGCAATGTGGATTTCTAATGTACACCCATGAGAGAATGGATGCACCCTCAACAGTGGGTGGAATACAGTGTACCTATGCATAGTTACTCTATAGGGAGGGACACTGGCCCACACCTCAAAAAAACACCACAATACAGACAATACATTAATAGTACAATGTACATTTAGTCAGCAGGTGTACACTGTAATGTATGCAACACCCTACATCCATCCCGACTGTGGGCCTTGCATGTACAATATATAGGCAGCGTCCTGCAGACTGTGCCCCATAATGATGGGTGACATAGCAATCAGGCAGGTTGGGGGTGCACCCCTATTGTTCACCACGAGTGACCAACGCACAGGACGGATAATGATCCCAGTGGGTGGTGCCATGTGGGCTGCAATGAATACACAGGTCAGCACATTGACAATCCCATGCCTGTATCATTCTGGAATGTGTAGCATCAATGTAGACAGACATGTGACACCAATGGGAGGCCACAGCAATAGGACAACACTGGATGTGGGTCACTGCCATGGCTGTGCTCATACCAAGGCTGTGTACTGCTCAACCAGTGGTGTGCCATGGGCAGACACAGGACTGCATAGCTGTGGTGTGAGGCCTGGCCATATGTGCAGATGCACCTAACTGTCACCATGTCCTTGACAGGTGCCTACATATGTATATCTACTCAGGTCCACCTGTACATGTCATGGCAGGACAGACCACAGCAGTTGTGTGCCTGTTAGCAATGTGACCCCTGACCTGCAGCAGATACTACTGGATGGATACATGGTTGCATTATCAAGGGGTCTACGACAGTTATAGGATGGGATGCATGACACACAGTGGACACCACTCTAACAGATACGTCAGCTTGGCACCTGCATACCCTGTTGCTGTGGCATGTCAACTGCCACACTGTATCATGGAGATGCACAATGGGTACCCAGTACCACACACTGTGCTGTGCACCAATATGTACCTACATAACCCAACATGCCAACCCACAAGGAAGACTGTGATGCACAGGGATATGTGGGGTTTTGCAGGGGGAATGGTGTTGACTGTTATGCCATGACATGGTTAGATGATGTACATGGTCCTGGCGGGTGGCCTGTTGCACATGGGTGGACACATGCATGTACACATATGGATGCCATAGACATGGAATGGGTTGTGGCATCACACCACACAATGGCCATGCCATACAACACCTTGAGCACACACTGAGACATAGCCATACTGACCAGCAGGGCCAGCATGTGGCATATATGTTCTATCTGTGTCTCCGACCAAGGGTGTGTGCATTGGAATGGATCAACTGCAGTGACATACCACACATGCCTCCATCAACTATGCAGTGGCAGGATGCATGTGTACATGCGAAGATGGCTATTGCAGTACCTGCATAGTGGGGGTGTACATATTGGTCATAAACACTCATCTATTGCACAGCTGCTGTGCATGTTGGTGGGATTTTAAAACACTCACACTGATGTGCGTGTACACTATAAGGGCAGGATGGTCAGTTGGAACCTGAGGAACTCTGTACGTGCATTGGCCATGTGTGCAGGCTATGCCAGAGGGACACGTACAACGGGAGACATCCCAGGTGTATGGTAGAGGAAGCGTGCGCCACCCTCCCACAGTGTCGACAGAGTATGTCTGACTGCCATACTATCACTGGGGATGTGATACACTGATGTCAATTTGCATAGCACCTTACTGAGCATATATGTGCCAAAGTCCAACAGTTACACTGATAGTGAATGGTGCGGCCCATGGCCCATATGTGCAGGAATCAGGGGAGCCAGGGGTGAGATGCAGGACAGGTATGTGCATACATGACACAGACTGCTGACAGCTGTGGAGTACATGGGGTGCCTACTGGCAGCACAGTTGGTGGTACATAGTGGAATATGTGCAATTGGCACCTGCAACACACTGTACTGTACAGCCACATCTGATGGTGCGTGTACCTACATATGCATATAGGAACAGGTGGCCATAGTATGCGTGTGCCAGCACATTAGTACAGTCCAAATTGGGCCTGCATAGAATATTGATTACCTATGTCAGTGTCAAGCATGTATGTGCCAGTTAGCACATCGTGCCATGTCCAGGGGAGACACAGGTGCAATGCAGTGGTCCTGTGGCCATTCTACCATTGCCCATTGTGTGCCTGGCATTTTACGGCAACATTTCCTGTTCAGCATGATATACACTAGTACTGCTCAGCATGTTATAAGCCTCTGTGTTGCCCTTAGTAGAACATAAATGAACATGTACCAGTTGACATCTGCACTATAGAAAGGGTGGGGCATGTCTGCGCCAAACACAATGGTATGTGGCATGGTTTTCTGCAACTGTGGATTGATATGACTACCATGCCACATTCCACACTGGTCACTGTCAGACACAGACATACCCCTGACAGAGAACAACATCCTACAGGTCACACATTACCATGGTGTACATACCTGAGCATGGCACAGTATCCTCCTCCACCATGGCGTGGAACCAGTCCAGCCTATCCCTGTCCCTCCATCATAGATCTCCAAATCAGTGCTGGCACTGTTCCCCTTTGTGCTGAATACCATTCCTCCTATTTAGCTGACTGGCTATGTGGGCCCACACATGGGACCTGGGCCTGTCCAGGTCCTACTCATCAAATAGCTGTCCCTCCCTGGGGACCATTAGGTCCACCAGGTTAGCGAGCTCCACCTCAGACCATCTCTGGTCCCACTGGTTGGGTGCCATGTGTCAACACACCCTGGGCATGTTGCTGCTGCTGCACCACACAGTCACACCCAACCACATTTTAGCAGGCCTGTAACTCATGTATGTAGCATGATAGGGCATCATTGGTTAGCCACATGCTGCTGGTATTGTGTTGAGCTGCATGGCAAACTATATTTGTGGATTTTGCGCCCAATGCTACCATGCATGTGTGTCAGCTGTGTGGTGCCATATTGTGAAGGACGGTCAGTGCCATGACTCACACCAACCATACCATGCTCTGCAAGTGGCATAGATAACAGGCTAGTGTCATGCATGACTGACTGGCGGTAGTGCATGCGTGATTGGCCACTGCTGTCGTGAATGAATAGCGCTGTGCATGCCCGGCATGGAGCAGTGATGCATGGCATCTATCGTGCTTACATCTTGAATTTATGCATGTTGTTCTGCAGAGTAGACAGATATGTGCAATGGAAAGTCAATTGTGCAGTGCACATCTTTGCAATATTCAGCCAGAAAATGCAAATAGCTTCATTGCACAGTATGTGTCCAAACAGCACATTTGCATCTCATTACTGAAATATATTCAGCTCATTTGCATGCACATTACCATAAAAGCAGGGTAGCACCACCACTCTTCACAGGTGACCAAGAGGTACTTCAGCCCGGTGGTGGACCTTTCTTTGCACTGAGGTACACATCCGCATCTGCAAAATTGCGGAAATGGGGTGTTTTTTTAAAGTGCAGACATGGATGCTTACCTCTGTGTATTTTTTTAATAGAGGTATTTTTTTGAACTTGTTTCTCTGTAATTGTGCAGATATGGGTTGTGTCTGGGGCATGGGCAAATGTGATCTGTAGCCCTGAGCTGTTACCCCTTTTTTAGCACTGTAGAGCCCACTGTAGTGGCTGCCCCCTGGCCATCCCCTGGGCTGCCCAATGGCTGTGGTGCAGCTTGTGCCCATGCTTGTACGCATGCGTAACTTGGTGTGGGGACTTCACTTGACCCTCATCATGTTGGGCCTCACATCATCAAAAGAGCGGGAGGAAAGCCATCTGCCTTTTTCACGTTTGCTTGTGGCCTTGCTGCTGCTCCCAGTCCTGTGCTGCTCCTGCTGTCCGGTCGTCTCCCCATCCCAGGCTCCCCATTCATCTCCTGGGTCGTCTCCCCAGGTCATCTCCTTGCCCCCCTTCCTTGTCCCCCACCAGGCTGGGTATTGGGCCCAGTTTCTCTTTCTCCCAAGCAGGAGGGAGAGAGAGAGAGCATAGTGCCACCCCTAGTGTCCGGGCCACATGTGCTGGCGGCTTGGAGTTGAAGACAAGCCCCAGAGACGGGCCCAGAGAAGAGCAAACTCCACAGAACACCCAGAAGGAACCGGAGGGAAAAACAGAAACAGCCAACCCCGTGCCATGGGCCATGCCACCAATACTCTTGCAGCCCCTTGTTGCAGCTTCACCCCCTCAGCCCTCAGGTTCAGGCATCAGTTAATGGACAATTTTACCCCGAATTTCGGAGGGGTCTGCATGATGTGATGTGAGCCCCGTGTGTGAGCTCGGATCCCCGGGCAGGATCCAGAGGTTTCTGCCCAATTGTTGGCTCACCTCCCAGGCTCACCTACAGTTTTGGGGTCTTAGAAGAAACACTTGAAGTGGAAATCAGTTTTATATATCAACGATACTGGGTGTATGTTTGTGCTTAAAAAATGGAATTTACACACACGTGTTACAGATTGATGCAGCAGGGCTACTAACCTGGGCTACTAAGCTCTTTAATAGTGTGCACTGTGATCTAAACCTCTTTTTTTGGGGGGGGGGGTGGAATGTTTTATAGCACTTTTAGCTCTGTTGTAATAATTGGTACACATATAGGATGAGGAGCTGAGTAAAAGGCCTGGGAAAAGGCTAGCAGCAGCTTTTTAGTTGCAGGCAGGAAATGGGAGCTAGGGGTCATGAGCAGGGTGCGGGAGCTAGATAGAGATCATTTGCTTTTGCACACTCTCTAAATGTGGGTATCTTGGCAGGACTAGCACAGTGTATGGAAACATGTTCATTAAACATCAGAATTGTTCATAATTCTATTGTCTCAGATGGTTTGGCTATCAAACTAGGATGGGCAGGGAAAAAAGGTGTGTGTGTGGGGGAGGTTGGTAGACTGCTAAAACAGGTTGTTACTTGTGACAACAACCTGTGCTAGCAGGTGAACTGTTTGGAATCACAGAGCTCAGTACTTCCGCTACTGATTAGTGGGGGAGTAAATTAGATGAACTGACTTTTCCCAACTTGTTGTGTAATCCTAGTGTTTAGAAATGTCTGTAGACTAGTTCTATTCTACTCAGTAGCAAAACGACTCCACTGCACAGAGGGTGCATGCATCAACAAATTACTGGTAAGGCAAACAAGAAGCTGCACTCCTCATCCTTAAGATGCAAAACATATAATTCATTTTGAAAACAGACAAAAAATGCCTAAAATAGTATGCCACACAGGAGCATGTGGGGACATGCAGTAACCTGACCGGTTTTGTATTCTCTACGTCCTCAGACTAGTTCTACTGCATTGCCTCATAATGGCTGTTGCAGAGATCACCTGACTATAGTTCAATAAAATTAAGTTGTGTGCTGTCCTTTTTCTCATTGTATACAACTCTTTTTTACAGTTAATCTTTTTATTGAAATCTTTGCAGAAGGATACAATAAATGTAGACATTTATTAGTTGTAGATGCAAATGGGAATAACAATATAAGTCAGATATAGGCATGAGTTTATGTGCATACAGGAAAGGAACAGTACATCAATACAGTCTGTTTTGATAAGGAACTTAATTACATTCACAGTGGTTAACACAGACGGTCGCTAGTTGACTTAGGAGAGGGAGTTATTCCACAGTAGTGGCTAGGGCCTGGCCTTTATTGGCAGATTGAAGGGCTATGTAATGCATATAAGGAGACCACATGTCTGAGTAGGTAGCCATCTGTTGCCATGTCAGAAAGGTCGGCCTAGCATTGATGGCCAGTGCTTCTAATTAGGCGATCCATTCCTGTACAGTGGGCAAGGATGTGGATCTCCATTTGGTAAGAAGTAGCTACTTTGCCTCAACTGAAGCTGCAAGGAACTATTTCGACTTCCGTGCAGGCAGGTGGGTATCCTGGGGGAGACACCCCAACAGTGTGGTGGATGAGGGCAAAGAAGTATCCACCTCTAGGATAGAGGAGCAAATATGTATCACCTGGGTCCAAAATGGGGTAAGCAGGAGGCAGGCCCAAAGGATATGGAGTAGGTCAGCCTCTGGAGAATCACACCTCCAACAGCTGTCCATTGGGGAAATCCCCATAGCTTTAAGTTGGGCTGGCGTTCTGTACCAGAGATGGAGTATCTTTTTCTGGATCAACCTACTCTTTTAGTCTATATAAACCTGTTGGGCAAGTCTCCAGCATCTCTTCCAGTCAGACGAAGGGATCTCAGTTTGGAGGGCTGTCTGCCATTTGGTCCTAGCCTTAATTGTGGGATCTGGCTGGGAGTCACGTAACATATGGTAGCTAGTTCCTGCTTTGGCCATATGGGCTCCCAGCCATTCACCCAGTGTCAAGGCGGAAACATGGGTGGCTTTTTGCACTTTACAGGGTTGGCATTTACAATGATTGTCCCTCCAGTGGAGGAAGGTACCTCCAGAAATCCTAAGATTTTAAGTTAAATTTGATTTGGAGCCCCTGAAAAGTGTCAATAGTGCTTTCATCAGTAGTAAGGAGATCCCCTACTGTACATATAGAGCAGTTTTCTCATACGGCCCACCTGAGTGTTTCATCCTCAATACGGAGGTCAGAGTTGTCCCATAGGTATGTATACCTTCCTAAACTTGGACATTTTTTGGCTAGTCTAGCTGTTTGAACCCACGCTTTATGGGCTGCCTGTGTAGTAATCCACTGGGGGGCTTTACATGATAGTGGTAATCCTAGGTACAAGGAGGGATGCCATATGCCCAGAATCGATTTTTCAATTCTGCACCATGCTGGAAGGGGGAAGGGATCACTCTTGCGGAACACCACTGAGGTCCTTGAAGTAATGAAGGCATACATATAATGTTTGAAATAGGGAAGATTCCACCCTCCTCTAAACCAATGGACCCTGAGCTTGGTTCTGCTAAATCTGGGAGGGGAGGACCACCAGAGGAAGTGGCCTTTGAGGGAGTCTAGCTTTTGGAACCATTTGTCTGGAATGAAGATAGGGAGATGAGCCAGCAGATAAAATACTCTGGGGGCTAGCATCATTTTAACTGAGTCAATTTTCCCTGAAAGAGAGAGGTTTAGGCACTGCCATCTGTTCAATTCTTTTTGGAATGTGGAGATCAGAGGTTGCATGTTGAGCTGACTAAGCTTGTGAAGATCAGGTGTTATGGTAACCCCGAGGTATTTAATCTGGGAACCTGCCCAAACTAATCCAGAGCTTTCTTCCATTTTGGCCATAGTATGCTTGTTAAGAGGGATTATTTCTGATTTGTTTTTATTGATCTTAAATCCCAAGATGGCTTCAAAGTTAAAAAATATACTCAGCACGGGATCCAGGCTAGACTGAATGTCTCTAGTCAAAATGAGGCAGTCATCTGCGTACAGTTTTGTTTTGAATTCTTCCTTCTCTATTTGTATGCCAAGGATGTGATTGTGGGAGTGAATGGCTGAAGCTAAGGGTTCGATAGCCATGATAAAGAGGAGGGGTGAGAGAGGGCAACCCTGCCTCATACCCCATTGTAAGATCAGTGGGTCAGATAAAAGGCCATTAGTAAGAACCTTCGCTGCTGGGGCATTGTATAGTATGCTGATCCATCTCCCAAAGTTCGGGCCTACACTGAAGTGTTCAAGGACCTCTTGAAGATATCCCCACTCCACCAAGTCAAAGGCCTTTTCAAAATTGATGGTAATGGCTGCTGCAGGAGAGGGCAAATGTGAGGCCTGTTGAAATAGGGTCACTAGTGCCCTGTGCTAGATCTCCCTTTTACAAAGCCCACCTGTGATTCATGAATGATGGAGGAGAGTTCTTTTTCCAATCTGGCTGCTAGGATTTTGGCTAGAATTTTAGTGTCAGCATTTATCAGGGAAATAGGTCTGTAACTGGCTGGGGAGAGAGGGTCCTTGCCTTCTTTGGGGAGGGCAGTTATCACAGCCTCTTTAAGTCTGCCAGAAAGGGACTGGGCTGCATGAGAGTCCCTCAGCATGTGGAGCATGGGCTGGTGGATAAGATCCCTAGTGACTTTCTAGAAGTCTGCGGGAAATCCATCCCTCCCTAGGGATTTATGTGGAGCCATGCCATCTATTGCTTCTAGCACTTCAACCTCTCCTATGAGAACCTCTAACATGGCCCTATGTTCATCTGAAATCTTGGGATGGGGGGACTTTGCAACAAAAGCATCAAAACTGGGCTTATGGAAGGGAGCATGAGAGCTATACAGGTTGTCATAAAATTATTTCATAATGGAGTTTATGGCCTTGGGGGAGAATAGCACCGCCCCTGATTTATCCCTTAATTTATCTATATGGCGTTCAGCCTGTTGCTTCCTTAATCTTTAGCAAAGGAGCTTCTCTGCCTTATCCCCCTGGTCCCAGTACTCATGCCGTAATCTAGTCATTTGTAACTCTGCTTTCCTAGTGGCTAAGGTATTAAGTTTAAGTCGAAGAGCTATAAGCTCATATTTTAGAGATTGATTAGTTAGCTGATCAGGGTCATTTTTATAGATTGCCTCTTTTTGTGCTAGCTGGAGTTCTAACTGTCGAGACTCTTCTTCTCTCTGTCTCCTCCTATGAACAGATTAGGATATGATCCTGCCTATAATGCTGGCCTTAAAGGCCTCCTATATCATCTGTGGAGAGGCACAGGTTGCTGGATTATCTTGGAAATAGTGGGACACCTCTTGCTTAAGCCACATTTGGAACTGGTGGTCCGCAAGTAGGAGGGGGTCAAGCCTCCATGTCGCTGAGTGAGTAATGTTTGTGGTGAAGTAGGCCTGGAGGACCACTGGGGCATGATCAGAAATATACAAAGGGGGCAATAGAGGAGTCTGTTATGGACGGGTTTAAGTTGGTAGAAGAAAACCAAAAGTCCAGTCTACTAGCCATTGATCAAGCTGCTGAATAATAGACTAAATATTTTTCAGTAGGGTGGAGGTTATGCCAAGTGTCAGTAAGGTGATATAGGGTTAGTAGGTCGGACAGGGTCTTCAGGGCTTTGCTATGGGGTTCTGGTTTGGCATTAGACCAATCTAGTAAATGGTCTAGGGCCATATTGAAATCTCCCTCCAAAATTATATTGGGCCGCTCGTGAGACATGTCTAGCAGTCTTTGGGAGATTTCATTGAAGAACTCTGGGGCATCATCATTTCGGGTGTATATGTTACCTAGTATTAAGGACCCTTTGTTTGTTATGACCTTCACTAAGAGCCATCTCCCCTCCTTGTCCTTGTGTTGTTCCACCAGCTTCCACTTAAGTTGTTTGTGACATAAGATTGACACACCCCTTTCTTCTTGCCCGATACACTATGTGCTTTCCACCCAACCCACTCCCTCAGCAGTTTTCCTGCTTCTGTATGATTGACCTTCGTCTCTTGAAGGAAGGCAAATTGTGTTTTAAGTTTTTTGAGCCTGGACATCACCTTCTTGCATTTTATCGTGTCATTCACGCCTCTAACGTTCCATGTGGTAAAAGTTATCGGTGTCAGGGAATCCATGGTGGAATTATATAAATATATAGTAATCTGTTATCTCCAGGCCTTCTCCCCTCATAAGTTGTGCTAGGAGAAGGTGATGTCCTCTGCTCTGAGCTCTGTCCTTCGGTTACCCTGTGGGTGTGCACTTCCCAGTTGTGTCACTTCTTCCCCATTGAATCATATATGTCATGATCTGACCACTCTGCAAAGACTTCTTTTCTATATAAGTCTTGAGTTTGGGTCATCGTTACCCCGATCTGGGGGACCGTTTGAATGTTTTGATCACTATGTGGGCCTATGATGTGGAATACTCTCATCAGTGGGGTTAGGGGTAGAAGTCCCTCCCCAAGCAAAAGAGACTGGGCCCCTCTGACTGTTGGGGGGAGCCGGCCCTGTGCTCCTCCAAGATCCTGAGAGGTCTTCTCTGGGGAGTCAGCATAATGGACTACATAATAAACACATAACATGTTTGTAGGAATAACTTTAACATCAAATATTTCAAAAAGGAAACAGAAACTGTCTGAGATGTTGATCCCGCTAAAAATTCGGGAATGTCATCCCGAGCCAAAACACCTTTAGCTGTAATGTTGAATATACACAGGAACTAACACCTATAGAACCTCAATAGTATGAGAACCAAACAAGAGAAACCCATGGCTGGGGGGGGGGTTAACTTATCCCCTTCACCTAGCAGAGACACTAATGCTATGCTCAGCCATAGCCGGGAGACCCCTATCAGATTGAAATAAGGAAGGAAAGTGGCTATAGATAATGTCCACTCCTTAGGCCATGTCACCGGCACATAGTCTGAGGGGGTGAATATGGGTCTGAGAACTCCCGGCATAAATATGCAACACACATTCTGGGAGGGAGAAGGCCCATTGCCCCACATTAAAATTCGCTAGTAAGCTCAGCGTATAAGAAACAGTGTGTTGATTACCAAGGGAGCTATCTATGAACAACGCCAAGCCCTTATTTTAGCAGCAAGACAGTGGCCGCTAGCCAAGCATGCATGTACGGAGGATGCAACTGCCCAGACACACATAAGAGATGGCAGAGGAATGCAGTGTCCTTGGGTACACCTTGAGTGAGGTTACCTGCCCCGGGGGGAGGGGGGATCCGGGTTCAGATAAAGGAATGGAAGTCAGCAATTGAAAGAGCACTCCATGGGGAGCTCACATAGTTTCAGAGACCCCAAGGCACTCAAGCAGTAGGTAAGCTTATTGCTCAGAAAACTCCCCCCTTTCCTCCCCCTCTTAAACCAGTTAATAGTAGCCAGGAGCCATAGAGGCCTGGAGCAGATAAAGCCAGAGACCTGTACTGAGATAAAGAGAGTAAAAAAAAGGATATCAAGACCTCTTAGATCGGCTGAGCCATCTTGTCTGATGCATCTAAGAATTCAGTCAATGTCTCAATGGAGTCAGCAGCAGTATTGTTGTCATCCAGTAGACAGCTGGCCAATCAGCAGGCGGGGGGACCAGACAATATCGGAAACCTTTTCCGTTTCAGGTGTTGGCGTATTCTTCTTGGACAGCATAGAGAGATCCAATGCTGCAGGGCTCATGTCATGAAGAGGTTCATATCTGTCGGATGTCTTAATTGGTGTAACCCCTGGGAACAGCTGCTAGTATCTGAAGGGAGATACCTCAGTTGTCGGCTACGCGATCTCTGCCATCTTGCATGGGAAGGAATGCCCTGTGTGGCCCCAAATCTCTTCCTGGATTTCTGTCCTCGAGATGTAGACTGCCAGGCTGGGGCTGTCATGCTTTCTTGCTGGTCGTCTTGGTCTCCACCCTGGGCCGTGACCTGAGTCACCTCCATATTGGCATCTTGCAAACACAAGACGAGCCTTGGGTGTCTTCCCTGTGCTCCTTTTCCCTGATATTGCTGCACATACTGTTCTGCTGCAGTTGGGGTGTCAAATGTGAGATATCTCCCATTCACCTGTAGGCGTAGCGTAGCTGGATACCTTAGGGAAATAGGGATGTTAAGTCAATAACACATTTGTTTCACCCCTGCATAGGCTCTGCGATGGTTGGAAAGCTCTAACAAAAGGTGCTGTAACAGCTGTACCCTACATCCCTGCCATTGAAAAGACCCATGCTCTTGAGCTTTCTTGAGGTAGAATTAATTTACCGGATAGTGCAGGAACTTACACAGAATGGGTCCTGGATGCTCCTCTGATGGGTGACAGGGGGACAAGAGATTTGTGGGCCCATTTGATTTCTGGAGGGGGCAGAAAGTTGTTTTTTACCAGCTCTGGGAGGAGATTTACGAGGAACCCCATCATGTCCCTGCCCTCGGCCCCTTCAGGTATGCCCACAATATGGATGTTTTTGCAGCGGGCACACTTCTCCAGATCATCTACTTTATTTAGCAGATAATTCAGTTCATGGTGATGATTTTGGAGCATGCTCTCCTGCTTTGTGAGGGTGGAGACTGTGCTGGATCACTTGTTTGGTGTGGGAGACTCTTGATGCAAGGGTGGCTAAATCCTTACAGGTTTATTGCACAGATATTTTAAGATCCGCAGTGTCCATGAGGATTTTATCTAATTTAGACATCATTGCAGCCATGTCAGGGGCAGATTGGCTAATCTGAGGGCTATACATCCAATGAGAGTGATGCTTCATTGCTGTGCTTACCCTCAATATTGTGCGCCATATGGAGCTTCTGGTTGAGAAGCCAGTACTGCAGCGCACCTGTCTGGAATGGCCCTGTGCCTCGTGGCTCTGTTCAGGATGGCCCCTTGGTGTACTGTCTGTTCTCCTTAGGTGATTGTGGCAGGAGTAGGTTCTATGAGTAGCGTGAGGTTCCTGGTGGAAGAATATAACAAACCGGAATAGAAACAGCTAACGCTTTAGACGGATGATCACAAAACGGCTCTCGCGACGGACCCCCAGATAAATTACACTGCCACCATGACAGATGGCAAGCTCCGCCCCCATTGTATACAATTCCATTTGTTTGCAACATGTTTTGTGTATCAAATATTTTGCAGTGACTGTTTTACAGTTTGTGCAAAATACCAATTTTTTTCAGCATGGTGTCAGTATAGGTAGAAACATAGCATCTGTGGGGCAACATAAGACACAAGGGCTATATAATTTCTGGCACAGCTGTTGTCCGACTGCTAAGTACGTACTGAAAGAGGGCCCACTGTTTGGAGTGCCATGTTACTATGAATAGGGCTCACACATGTGGAGTAGGCAGAGATGAGATTCTCACATGTGACATGCAAACAAACCCTGCTTTAAACGTACTGCTCCCCCCCTTTTTGGGACATGGTGTCCCAATCCTGCATCTGTTCTGGGGTCTTAATTCTTGTCTCTAGTACAGATCTGTTTGCAGAATACAAAGACATTCTTCTTACAGAAGGATGACTGGCAGTGGCTGCTACAGAAATATGTGAAGCTTTTTTTGTACCTGTCATACACTGTGGTTGCAAACGGTAAATACTGTGAAGCAAATGTATATATGTATTTATGGCACAAAGACCACTATTTATTTACACTCTTTAGTTAACTAGGAAGGCACTGAGTTGAAAAACACAGCGTCCCATGTCAGAATATTGTGGAAACCTGTACTTTGGGGAAATGATTCTGTGTCTTTTTTTTTTTCTTGCAGTATAAGAATAAATTGCTTTCTGCCTACTGAGCTGCTGTGGGACCTCCTTCGGAGTCACTTCATCAGCACACTCCAGTTCCCCAGGGGCTTTCTGCCCACGGAGCTGCTGTGGGACCTCCCTCGGAGTCACTTCATCAGCACACTCCAATTCCCCAGGGGCTTTCTGCCCACAGAGCTGCTGTGGGATCTCCATCAGAGTCACTTCACCAGGTACTGAAATTGACAGGCCTTAGCACGGATTTGAATTTCGCGACTTTTTGCCCAGCTTTTGTGTTGTGCTAAATCTGAATACTCTAGCTGTATTTCGTAAAACTTAGTGAGCCCAGCACAACGCCTATTGAAAACATTATTCTTACAGATTGTAACTGGCGCCTACAGTTAAGTTAGTTTTAATTGATTACTCGAATCCCTGTGGCAGCTTCCCAGTCTCCTAGCGGGACTTTACCTGAATGCTGTGATCTCAGCCTCTGATGGACTCTGTGCCTGCATCTGGAACAAGCGGCAGACTGGAGAGCTCAATTTAAATTTGGTGCAGCCTTACCGCTGCAGCGGAACAACGATTGGTGCCATCGCTCGCCACCAGCCTCGCAACTGCATCTGCTCGGGATTGTTGCTACCCTGCAGCCGCTTGCAGCTGCTCCCACCCACCCCAATACCCTCCCACCTTCAGCCGTGTTTGTTTATATGGGTAAGGGTCATCACGTGGAAGACAGTGTTCCTCCTCTTTTTTTCTAACAGTCTATGTTCTCACCTGCAGGTTATAGCTTCTCACCACTAGGTTTCATCCTTTGACTGTAGCAAATCTAGCTCTACTCTGGTAGTTTTAGTTTTTGTCACTCTTTTCAAGTACCTCTGCCTGAACCCTACAGCCTTCCTAGTGATTTTCTTCTCTACACCTAACCTGACTACCCTTTTCTCCCAACGGTTTCACCCCTGGTTGTCCGTTTTTGTTATGTCTTTGGTGCCTATACACACCAGCATGCTACACATAGCTCTGTTCCTCCTTGCTCCTCTTCTTATTGCCGTACTAGCCCTCAACTCTCTCTCTCCCTTCTTGCTGACCCCCCTGCCTTCTGTGGTGTCTTCTGGTAACTTTACCTACTCTAACATGATAGCTGAATATTCCTCCCCATCGCTTCCACTAGGTTACATTAGTTATAAACTCCTTGGGGCACTGCTTCAGCACTTAGTGAGTAAGAGGCTTACCTCTACAACCACAGTCTCATGTGCTATTGCACTTGCTTTTCTATGGGTCATCTCACTAACTCTCACTCTAGCTGGGGATATCGAAACTAACCCTGGCCCCTTGATCTCTCCTATCCCCTCCAACCCCTCCACCTCCAATCTCCTTCCCCATGCACTGGGCCTGTCTTTTGCGCATCTTAACATCTGTAGTCTACTTATCAACCTCCCAGAGCTGGAATCCTGGGTTATGGTAAATAACCCTGACATTCTTGTGATATCTGAAACTTGATTAAGACCTTCTGCCCAGACAATACCTGTGTCCTATCTGGATATAACATGTTTCGAGCTGACCGGGCTTCCTCCAAAAGAGGGTGCGGCCTAGCTATATATTATAAGGCTCACCTGAATGTCACTCTAATGCCATCCCTCTGCATAAACAACAGTGAGGTGCGGCACTCTACCTTGTTCCTTGGGGGAGCCAAGAAGTTGCACATATTTGGGGTATATTCCTCTCCCCGTAACAGTAAACTGGGCCTTGAGGAGCTCACTGGACTAATACCTACCCTAACTAAAAACAATGAGGTGATCTGTCTGGGTGACTTTAATCTGGATTGGCTTGGCTTGGTCCCAAGTCTGCGCCACTTGCTACTATTGTCAGCAAGGCCAACCTTGACCAACTCATCTCTTCCCACACTAGGATAACTAAGAACAACCTCAGACACTCTCTGATTGACTGAATCCTAACCAATTGCAAGGATTGCTACTCCCCTACTGAGGTTCTACTGGACTCTATCAGTGACCACTGCCCTGTATATTGTATTGGGGCCCATCCTCTGTAACCCCTCCTCCTAAAGTACTGTTCTTTGCTAACTTTTCCAATCTGGACATCACTGCGTTCCTTCAGGACCTAAAACAGGCCGACTGGCCCCCACTATTTCATACTAATGACATCAGCTTGGCTACTGATCACTTCAATCCCACTCTACTTTCCCTACAGGCTAAACATATCCCAGTCTCTACACAAAGAGTCAGAGGGAAAGCGACTAAGTGGCTAAAGCGGCCCCTCCTGCAACTACTCAAGGAATGTGATAGACTGCGGACCAAATGGAAAACATCCTCTCTTCAGACTGACTTTGCTGCCTACTGGACGCTATGGAATTCCTTCAAGAAGGAGATTCGGGCCACTAAGAGTAGGTACTACTGAAATCTCCTTCAGTCCTCAGACTCTGACCCCAAGAAATATTAGAGCCAGATCAATTAAATCTTGGGGAACCCCAAACCAATGGCCTCAAGCGAGATGCTAATAAATGATACTCTGAGCAACAACCCCAGTACTATTGCTAATGCTTTTAACTCCCTTTTTACTGAATCTCCTAACATCCCCCCTCAGGCATCCCAAGGTCCTATCTCCCCCTCTTCGACTCCACTGCCTCTTGTCCTCTCTAGTACTGCTCGGTTCGACATTCTCAGGCTACTTCAATCCATTCCACCACGGGGGAGCCCCGGCCCTGATGGAATTGAATCCCAGATACTTCGAATTGGGGCACATCTCCTTGCAACCCCAATCACTAGGCTGTTCAATCTGTCCATCTGTACCTCAACAGTGCCTGTAGCCTGGAAGAATGCCTGGGTTATTCCTGTCTTTAAAAAAGGTGACCCTAAAATTATCTCTAATTATTGGCCCATAGCATTACTACCAACCCTTAGTAAGATCTTAGAGAAACTTATCCATTGCCAGGTCTCAGCTTATTTATTGAACTTTAATCTTCAATCAGCTGCTCAACATGGTTTCAGGGCAGGACATAGCATCACCACTGCCCTAACCTTACTCACCAGCGAGGTCAAGTCCAATATGGACAATGGTTTACTCATGGGTGCCGTGTTCATAGATCTCACCAAGACATTTGACCTGGTAAACCATTCTCTTCTCCTACATAAGCTACATTCGTTAGGCACCTCTGGACCCACCCTGTCATGGTTTAGTAGCTATCTTGCAAATCACTCCCAATCCATCTACTTTGGCAGAGTTCTGTCATCCCCTGCTACTATCTCCTGTGGTGTACTGCAGGGGCTCCATCCTGGGACATCTACTCTTTTCCATCTTTGTTAATGATGCTCCCTCATCCTCTCCCCACTGTCATACCATCATGTATGCTGATGACCTTGTACTCTATACTGCATCTTGTTCTGTCCCAGACATTAACTCCCACCTCTGTTCAGCATTCCAACAGATTCAACTCTGGCTCTCCTCCAGCTCACTCCTACTCAACCTACTGAAGACCCAGGCCATGCTTTTTTGGGTCCACTAGGAAAGTCTCTGCTGAGGCCACCAAGCTCTGTGTGGTCAGCTGTGATGGATCGGGGATCAAGTATACTAGCTCCTTCAAATACCTTGGTGTTACCCTTGATCCTGCCCTTGATATCAGATTGCACATAAATGAGGTTTGTTGGTCAGTTAACATCAAGTTAGAAGCCTCCTACCGCTTGCATCATTCCCTAACCCCCTCTGCCAGAATCTCTGTTGCGCGGGGTGTACTGCTTCCCAAGCTTCTGTACACTCTCCCCATTCTCTCACATGCCAAGATGGGTATACTTCATCACTGGGATACCACATATAACAACATATGTAGAGTTGCACTCTCTGTCCCTCGCCTTACCCACCATTGCTTACTTTACTCCTCACTGAACTGGCTATCGCCTAAAGCCCTGTACTCCTTCTCTCTGGGTTGCTTTATTGACTCCATGAACTGATCCCACCACCCTGTCTGTATTGGGGCTATGCTCGCCCCACTGATACCGGCCCATACTCTGAGGTCATCTAACTCGCATCTGTTCTCAGTTCCCCACTGCTCAACCAGAATGGGGGAACAAGCTTTCTCCCATTTCACCCCTAAATTCTGGAACACTCTACCGGACACCTTAAAGTACTCCTCATCTCACCTTACCTTTAACTCAGCACTTTTTTCCCACCTCCAAGCACTTGACTCCTGCCTATGTGCCTAATCCCCCCCCCCCCACTCTCTGCTTCCTATCATTCCTCCCCAGACCCTCTGGGCTCTCCTACTGAACTATATTGTCTTACTGTATTGAATGAACTATTTTTCCATCCCTGCATGGATGGGCACTGCTTGCTGTTTTGCTGTTGACTCCCTCTGAGGTGGTCACTACTGAAATTTTCTGACCATCTGTATTGTTTCAGTCTCGAGTATGTATTTATTCACCTGGCTATTGGCAGGCCTGTACTGACAACTGTTGTGTATGTTTTTCTTATGATTGTCATTTGATTGTTACTGTACCCTCCCAGGTTGTGCTTGAAAATAGGCAGGACTAATGCCTAATGCACTTACCTGGTTACCAAAAGCTAATAAATAAATAAATATATTTTAAGAATGGTACCATGGTGGTACTCTAGTTATTATTGCCATATTTACATGCATCCCATAATGGCACCCCTCTGGGACAAACCTGTAAACAATTTCTTTGCAGCTCAGTGTCCTGGTAAAATATTTAGAATGACTAAATAAATAACTACATTTTTAATTCAAAAGACATGGGCATTACTGTGCAGCTGGGGACAGCACCCTTTTTTACACATTCTAAACATGTAAAAAAGCTTTTGCATACAGTTATTACTGTTTAACAAGATTATGTGTACACGTGATGCAAATCCATTACCACCGGGATTACCACATTGATTCCCCATGGTTAGTTCTCAGTTGAAGCAAAAAGATGGAGTTGGAGGCCGTAACTGACTCCTTATTTTTCTATTAAAGGGGTCCATTTTGTTTTCAGAAAAAAAAAAAAAGGAAAGGGGTCATTTCTAAAATGTGCAGATGAGCATGGGTACAGTTTTTTCAGACAGTGCCACCACAGGGTACTTCGCCCTTGAAGGTAGGAGTTGTGTCATATGTGTGTGTGTGTGCGGGTATGTGTGTGTGTGTATTTCATTGTTCTGTGAAAAGTGTTTATTTCCATTTCTATGTCATTGTAACTGGGCCTGTCTCTATCTGTTTGTTCCACAAGCATGAGAAATGTCTGCTGCAATATGCAGATGACCAAACTTCACTAAAGATGAAATCAAGGTCCTCGCTGAAGCCTATGTTACCAGTGAAGACCTGCTATGCAGGAAGATGGGAACACCACAGTAGCAGGTACAGGGCTAGATGGAGCTGGTGTAAGCTGTGAATGCACCGGGCCAGTTTAACCGCACTCCCTAGAAGTTCAAAAAACATACCAGGGCCCAATGTGTATGGACCAAAGAGCTACTGGCCCAGGCCCATGTGGAACAAAAGGCCACTGGTAGCGGATCCTCAAGGACTACGCAGATGTCTGCTCAGGAGGCATTGATGGCCACCACATTCTGCCAGGTGGCTATGCAGGGTGTTCCTGGTGGGGGATACCAGACAGAGGTTGGCCCATCTCAGCACTGTAAGTACACATGCTGCATCTCTTGTCTGGTCATGCATGTGTTGTCCAATGTATGTGTTGTCCATGAGAACCATGTTGTGTTACACTGTGTGGACAACCCTGTTCTTCCACTGTATGTTTGTGCATTCCACAGCATATATGTGCACCCTAGCATGGCTGGCATGTGCACTGCCACCTATGTCTTGCCTGTATGTAGGTTCACATGCAATCTTGGTATATGCATGTGCACTTAGCTGTGTATGTTACATTATTGTATAAAAGGACATGCATCCGTAACCGTGGTCTATCCTTTTTTCCATAGCACCATCGCATCCTGAGACAGGTGGTGTTCCACAGATACAGCCTGCTGCACAGCATGGCCCCATACCTGTGGCCATCTGATCTGATGTGCCATCTAACCATCCCATCTGATGTGGCCCTGCACCCGCAGGGGTAGCCAGATGATGATGATGATACCATCTCCCTGTTTGCAGATGCCCTCCTCACTGCTGTGGAGGTTCTTGCCAGTGAGTCAGAGGATGATAGCACTTTCATTGACAGTGTCATCCCCTACACTGCCTCCCATGTGCACCAGATTAACCCTCCACACGCTGTACATGCCACCAGTAGCCATCCAGGGCCTGCCCCTGTGCAGCAAGTGGCCTACAATTAGTTGGGGACTGCACAGCAAGAGGGCCTGAACAGACATAGCAGCAGGGTGCTAGTGCCCAGTAACAGGGAACATGTGACCAGCCAATGCCTGATCAGGTACAGTATCAGGCAGCCCCTTTACATGCAGTACCTGCACATGCATCATCGCCACAACCCCTGTAGCCAGACATGGGGATGCCATGCTCTGTGATGTCTGCATGGCAGGGCCCCCTCCCCCCCCGATCGGCAGCATGCCACCAGCCCCAAATCCATGCCCCAAGAACACAAGCTTGCTGACCATATGCAGCTACTGAGGGCCACCATGGACAACCAAGATGCACTCCATGAGGCTGTGCAGGATTGCTGAACTCTCATGGGGTCTCTGCATTTTCCATGTGGACATTGAATTGCAGATTTGTTGGAGCCATTAATGGCGACATCTGAGGACGCACAACAGCCAAGCCGCAGGTGATGGCTGAACCCCACCACACATCGCCACACCAACAGCAATCCCAGCACCCCCAGAACACCCCGCAAACCTGCATCTCCCTTGGAACCCCATCCCATGGGCTTGAAGTTCCTTCCACCATGGGCTGTGGTGTTGAGTTCTCTACACCCACCATGACACGTGGTCATGTATGAACACATGGTGCTACTCCTTTAAGGGCAGGTGCCTTGCCTGAGATAGTCTGGCTGTCCACACTGAGTGTGGCTGAATGATCAGGCTGAGGCACTGTTCATGTCTGTGGTGGCCGCATGTGCAGCACCTAAAGGGTCTAGAGTCTATGTGGCATGCCCGTGATGCCTCCAGGCTAGAGGTAGGGCTCCCTTTTCCCCACAATGCCTAAGGTTGTGAATTTTCCACATCCTGTACACACTGACTCACCTCACAACCCCTGTGGCATTGTCACATTGTATGGATGGAATCTGGGATATGGATGTGGTTCCTGGTGGCATGGGACTGGCATGGGCGTGATGAGTGCACCTGTGACTAACCACTCTGGGTATGTGCCAATGGTCTGTCTCTGACCCATGCCAAGCTGCTACCAGTACCTCTATGCATCCTTGCCACTGTTGTCTCAGATGTGGACATGGGTGCATGCCACTTCCTCACATCTGTGTGTACATCATGCTGGATTGTCCTGTACTTACTCACTATTACCATGAGGCAAAGTGTGCACTCACATACACTGTGCCTGGGTGCATAACAGCAATGTCACACCTGCAGGCTATTCTCCCTGTCGGGCCCCAAAGTGTTCCTGCACTATGATGTCCCTGTGCCGCCATCCCCTCAGTGCCAATCTTGTGTCCCTCCTGTCATACTGTTGATGCTCACCCTTATCTGGTGGCTCCACATCCTCCACACTGTCATCCTCTGGGGCCTGGACAACTATTCCATGGTCTATGGCCATGTTGGTAGTATACAACAAGCCAGGAATATTTATTTATTTATTTGTTTTTGGTAACCGAGTAAGTGCACTAGACAGAACTGCCTATTTTTATTTTACTCTTTCTTTATCCTCCTACTGCTGCCACTGATCAATCTCTCAGAGCTCCCCTCGTAGGCTCCAATCTGCAGCATCCCTCAAGGAGTCTGCCCCTAGAGTGCTAACACTACCCATGTACCTTCAGGGCCTCAGATTACCCTCTGGGCAAGGCGTCGGCGATCCCTCGTATCTCCCCCTGAGCATTGTCTGGGAGCGCGTACAGTGGAGTCTGCTTCTCGGGTGCTGCCTCAGGACCAATGCTGAGGCTCATCGCCTAGACCAAGGCAGGGTATTTCCTGGTGTTCTGGTGGATCCCTTCCCCTAATGTTGGTGTGCAATGGGGACATGGCTACTGGCATGCATTGAGATGCACATCAAAGCCGGTACCCTGCTAACATCTACCCTTGCGTAGAGTGTCTCCCCAGCTGCACCGACCACCCTGAGGTTCCCCCAACAGGTGGCGGTATCGCAGTGGAGAGTATGCTTCCCCCTCCCCGGAGAAGGAGAGCTGCCATTGGGTGCTCAATCCTTCTCCTCCTGGCCATCCCCCGATGACCTAAGTCCACTCCCGAACCCAGGTCACCGGTGTGGTACGGGGTGTCGCGTCCAGCGCCTCAACCCTCAGCGCCACTGGGCCGGCAGAACTGCCTATTTTCAGGCATGACCTGAGAGAGTACAAATCAAGGAACAGGTAAAAGCAAATACATATAAATTTTGTACAATAGGAGATTCCAAACAGTTAAACAGAGTACAGAGGTGCAAGTTATATAGTACAGAGAGGAGGTACATATCACACAGTATAATAGGAACAAGACAGACAAAAAGGCACAATTTATGGTTAATAATGTACAAAACAGGACAGTGCTGTTGGTAAGTCAGTAAGGAGACAATTCCCAGGCAGAGACAGGGAACAAAGTGCATAGCTGCAGCTGAGGAAGACTGGGGATGGAATGAATCAAGAGGCCACAGGGAAATGTAAGTGCAAAACAATGGTAGATTTGCCTGACTTGTGAAGCTAGAGACATTTGCAAATATCAAGGGAGGCGAGGTAATTGGAGAGGCCTTTCTTGAAAGTGGGGTGGGATGTGGAGTGCCTAAAATCAAGTGGGATAGAGTTCCAAAATTTGGGGACATAGAAGGAGAAGGCAAGTTCACCCATCCTGGTAGACATTTTGGGACAGATAACAGAGCTAAAGACATGGAATGAAGGGAACAAGGGCAGTCCATGGGCGTGAGCATAGTAGTGAGTGTGGAGGGGATAGAAGAATGAATAATGTTGTCAATCAGACAACCTAACAAATAAGCCCAACCTGAGGAAGGAGACAACCAGTGGAGGTCAGAGTAGAGAGTACAGTGGTGCTTAAGACGAGGAGCAGATAGTGTAAATCTACAGCCATTGTTGTATTCAACATCCCATATTTGCAAGATGCTTGCCTGTGCCATAGCGAAGACAGGCAGAGCGTAGCAGAGTCCATGGAGGAGAAGGCCTTGTGTGACAGAGATCCTGGTGGCAGGGGTCAGAAACTGATGGACTTGGTAAGCCAGTCCAGTTTTAGCATTAACTGATTTGCAGACAGCTTTGACATGCAGAGAGAAGTTAAGAGATGGATCCAGTGTGACTCGTAGTTATTTGAAGGACTGAGTTACTTCCACAAGGGAGCCCACAGGACAAGAAACCTGGAGAGATGGAGTTCAAGCAACAAATTTCCTTTGTGACCCAAAGAGCATAGCCTGGGTCTTGGCAACATTTAGCACCAGGTGGTGGGATGTAAGCCAAGTTTGGATATGATAAAGATCAGAGGAGAGGTGGGAGTTAATTTCATGAATAGAGCTGGAAGAGACATAGAGAACCAAGTCATTGGTATAGAGTAAGGAGAGACTGTGGGAGGGCACCGAAGGTAGGTTATTGACAAACAAAGAAAATAGCAGGGGTCCCAAGTATGGAACCTTGTGGGATGCCCAAATGAAGCAGGGCAGGGGCAGAGAGAAATTTATGACAAGAGACAGACTGGGAGCGGCTCCACAGATAGCTTGCAAACCATGTGAAACAGGCCTTA
This sequence comes from Neoceratodus forsteri, assembly GCA_016271365.2. Lineage (NCBI taxonomy): Eukaryota > Metazoa > Chordata > Ceratodontiformes > Ceratodontidae > Neoceratodus > Neoceratodus forsteri. The sequence continues at coordinate 1,212,954,306 of CM028132.1, forward strand.
TCTGGCTATACTCTAGGGCACCCCAGAACCTGTCCAGGTATCTGAAATGCATTTTCAGCATGCCAAACACACACTCTATGATGTTTCTTGTTGCCATGTGTGGCTCACTGTACCTTTCTTCCACTTCAGATGTGGGCCACAGTATGGGGGTGAGCATCGATGGCTGAAGGGGGTTTGCACTGTCTCCTGTGTAAAGGAAGGTGATATGTTAGTACACCATTTACTAACATTACATTCTGTTCTCTCCACAGACCTTTTTCATATGGTCAACCTCTTCTGAACATCTCCCCACCCATATTGTCACTGCTGCACATAGTTGCCCTCCTGTTTCTAGCCCTTTCCCTGCTATTGTCTTTTCACTGTCACTTCAAATGCCACCTGCATGGTGTTCAGACTGTGGATTAAGAAACATCCTCAGAATGTTTGTTCCACACAGCAATCACACCATCCTATGTGACATGTTGCACTCACCCTCCCATAATGCTACAGCCTCCTGCTGACTAGCACCACCCCTGGATCTTGTGCCTACTGCTCCCCATCACATGACATCCCTCCCATGCCAGCTTTACACATCTGCTCAGTGGCAGTCCTTTTCAGGTCTCATCACTCCCTCCTTCCTTCCCTCCTGTGTGTCTCATGGATTTCCAACACCCCTTCTTTCATGACTCCTGTTCGTACGCCATCACTGCACTGTGTTACCATGTGTACACATTGTTTGTGGCTGTTGTGGCACTCACCCACAAGAAGGCCACTGGTTATGTCCCTGGACACAAAGTGATGGCACAGGGATGACTGGTGCTAGATGAAAGAATCATGTGCACTCCCAGGGTATCGGCCAGGACATTTGTAATGTGCCCTGTGGCATCGCATACCACCTGGCAGTTGATGGAGTGGTATTACTTCCGGTTTACAAATATATCCTTGTCACCACCAGGTGGTGCTCTGATGGCCACATGGGAGCAGTCAATAGTGCCTTGCACTGTCGGTAGGTGTGCAACCCTGTAAAAGTGCTGCATTGTTGCTGTCCTCGCCACTGGTGTGCTAGGGAATTGAATGAACTCACTTGCACGGGGCAGCAGAGTGTCTTAGAAATGGCTGACTGAGACAAGATGTGGCTAACTGGGTGATGCCATTGGTGTCACTCACCGATATCTGTAAGGTGCCCATGGTGAGTAAGCACAGCGCAGCTGTGACTTTGGTCTCTACCATCATGGCATGACTTCTGTGTGTGGGTGCCTGGAGCTCATCATGGAGCAACTCACACAGCTATCTCAGGACAGCCCTGTAAAGATGGTACTGAACCAAGATTTGTGTGTCACTTAGCTGTTCGAATGTGACACGGGGCTGATACTGTTTCTGTGGTGCATACCACCTATGGGGCCTTCATTGTCCACCTTGCTCTTCCCTCAGTCTCCTGAAATCAGCCATGATGGCAGCCATGTGAAATGGTAACCCAGACATCCTGCCTGCAGTTCTGCAGCCTGACTCTGGGTGTCTGGCTGATCTAGGGCTGCTACTTTTTTCCCCCCTCCTTCATGCTCCACAACCTACCACACCTTCAGGCATACCAAGGTCCCTTCCTATCCACTCTGTCCCTTCCTGAGCCTCCAACCTTACATGGCAGCCACTCCCAGGGTAACCCAGACATAACCCTTCACCGAGTGGGTCCCCCTTCTCCAAGGGGGAAGGCACCGGGGGAAAGCCAGCGCAGCTACTTGGCCCTGGGGTGCTGCTGAGGTGGAATGGCTCCTTCAAAGCATTGATGGCATCGGTGGACCGGTAGCCATCATCCAGTCGATTAGTGGTGAGGTTTCCGGTTTTCTGTGTTGTTCCCTCCTTGCGTTGCTTCTGCAGTGCTACTGGCCTCCATCAGAGGCTGCTGCAGAGCTACGCAATCCTATGGATGCTCAATCCTCTCCTTCCCCTGCCAGTCTCTGGTGTCCTGAGTCTGTTCACAAACCCGGGTTGCCAGCGTGGTTCGAGGTTAGGCACAGGGCTGCCACTTTTATATCTCAGTTTGCCCATCACAAATGTGAGATGCGAGGCACATGTGCCATGCATTTCCTCTGAATATGCACTAGCGTGGCATATGCAGGTGTCTACCCCCTTTTTCTGCGTGGCATACGTTATTTGTGTGCAATTGCACAATCGGATATGTGCAACGCATTTCACACTTTTGAATATTGCACCATCGAGCATTTTCCAGGATGCACCATGCATTTCCATTTTGTGCCGCCCAAGTCTTTGAAATATGGGGCTCCAAGTCTCCAATAATATTTATTAATTAGAGTTTGGACATCTATCATCTCTGAGGCCTGCATGGCATGACATGGTAAATAAATGCCTAACCTTTCCATTTGCTGGTAAAAGTTATCTATTGTGGAGGGAGGACATTTGTTGTTTCTGGCCAGTGGGAACAGGAGGTAACAAAATGGTGTCAGCAGGTGATGCAGTAATGTAGCATGCCATATCATTAATGGAACATTCACAGTTTTAATCGCCAGTAATGAACAAGTGCTAAGAGGCATTTTAGTGTCCATGGTTTATTACTGCCACACCAGATAGGGTCTTTGTGCGTCCAGGTCTGGGCATGTGCATAAATACATGCAGCATTTGGGTTGGTATGAAGTGGTTGCTTTTTAGTGTGTGGGGTGTATGGTAAATGCTGCAATGCAGAGGCCCTTCAGGCTGAGACTTGGGCACTGTTCTGTACTGACAACCCCAACCACCAAAAGGTGGATTTTTCCAATAACAACAGTAGAGCCAACTGCTTCTGTAAAGAGAGGCAGGTGCCAGTTCCAAATGATATTAAAAAAATGTTTTACACAAAACAATGGCTCTGACACAGTCACAATGAGCTCTAATACTAGGCTATTTGCAGGGGTTCCAGTACTGTAAGGAGCTTCTTATATTATAGAAGACTTCGTATTCTGTAAGAAACTTCTTATACTCTATGCAAGGATTATAATTTTCTGTGAAAGGATTCTTAAGCTTTATGCAAGGTTTTGTATGCTCTATTCCCTTCTGAATCCAGCACACAAGTCTAAAAGGACTTCAGAACTTGTGTGACTGTTTATGATGTTCTAGTCCCTTCTTAGCATGGCCTTGAGCAAGGGATATACATGGAATCTATGGATAAGATTTTCATCAAGGGCATCTCTTGCATCAGGCCACACCTATGGAACTATATTCTGGGTCATTCCTGAAAATAGGCATACTACTTGTCTAGTGTACCTACCCGGTAAACAAAAGCTAAATAAATAAATAAATATAACTTCCAGGCACAAGGACCACAGGGAAACTGTTTAGCTAGCAGTCTATTAGGGGCTACCCATGATGACAACAGCCAATGATGTCCTTCCTATATAAATGTGGGCAGCCCCGCACCCTCCTCAGTTCTTTTCCTGCCGTTGACCATCACGCATTGGACTCCATAGAGATACTGCTGCTTCAGTTGACTGCCAAATCTTTGATTTCTAATTTTCTTTTCTAACCATAATTCCTCAATGACTTTCATTTTGAAAGGGATTTCTGCCTTTATTTATGATGACTGACCCAGAAAAACTCTCCAGATACTGTGGGTGCGGAAAAAAGATATACAACAATGACGACCACAATGCCTGCGTCTGGTGTCTCAGCTCTGACCATGACGTTTAAGCCTGTGAGGTCTGCCACAGATTCAACCAGGTTACCCATTGGTGCCATCAGAAGGCCCTAGAGTCCTTCCACCTGGAACAGAAGCTCACTTTAATGGAGAAGGAACTCTGGGCTAGAAGCTTCTCCACATCACCAGCTCCATCCATGGGCTCCCACTCCTCCAAGGCCTGTGACAAATTGATTGGTAAATACAAGCACCAGGAGAAGGGTAAGCCCAAGGAGAAATCTTTCCCAGTGTGCTCTCAGTCGCTGCTTTGAACACTGGCTCTGCTGGGTCATGCGAGCATGCATTGCTATGCAACAGACACACGCGTTTCTGTCTGGTGTTGTGAAGCTGCTGTCTCACTCGCTCTTCCCTCAATACTTTCAGCAGCTTCTTTTCACAAAATACAGGCAGCATTCAGAAAAGGAAGCATTTTGTAAGTTTTACAGCACAGGCTCCCTAATGAAAAATATCTTACAGTGCCTCACTTTTGAATCTGCCTAACGCTCGGTCACGTTACATTTCAGGGCATAGCGCTCGGCCACGCTACATTACAGTTACAGGTAGATAAAAGAAAGTTGCAGGATCAACCAGATAAACTTTGTTTTTCAATAATTAATTTGTTTAAAGATGCAGGCAGGATCAACCAGATATGTATTGTGAAAATAATTTTAAAGTGGCAACAGCAGATTTGTTTTCATAATATATGTAATATATGTATGTCACAGTTAAAGCAGCAAACAGAAGTTCATCTTCTCAGAAGAAGCCAGAAGGTGAAGGAAGGAAACATATTCAATTCAGTGCTTCAGAGTAACTGGTAACTGGTATTTTTCTTTTAAACTTAGATTGTAGGCTTGTAGTGACACTATACTTTCTTTCTGTGTTGTCTTTACTTATAATTGTTTTTGGGCTGTTGAAAATTTAAAAAATAGTGGTGGTGTAATTCTGTGCTGTCTTTAATTGCTGCAAATTTTATCTTGGCTTGTCTGACTGTCCTGTAGCTGGGTGAAGGGTGTTAATTGTCTGGCCTCTGACCTCAGCTACATGATAACTGGAGGTGGGGCTTAGTCACAGTTAAAGCAGCAAACAGAAGTTCATCTTCTCAGAAGAAGCTAGAAGGTGAAGGAAGGAAACATATTCAATTCAGTGCTTCAGAGTAACTGGTAACTGGTATTTTTCTTTTAAACTTAGATTGTAGGCTTGTAGTGACACTATACTTTCTTTCAGTGTTGTCTTTACTTATAATTGTTTTTGGGCTGTTGAAATTTTAAAAATAGTGGTGGTGTAATTCTGTGCTGTCTTTAATTGCTGCAAATTTTTGCCCCCCCACCCTTCCCCAACTCTTAATTATATGCCCTGATAAATCTGATTGACAGGGAGCTAAACACAGGGTATAGTAAGAGATGAAGTAGGGGGCATAAGGGAAAAGACCACCCTCAGCACGACAAGTGTTTTGACTCATTTATTTATTTATTGGTTTCTTTTTCCCTAAAAAATATATATCTGAGGATCAGTTACAGGATTTTTAGTACTGTAAATAAATAAAAGAAGACTAGAGAGCTTCAGTAGCAGATAAGTAGTGGAATTGCAGGTATAATGTGGGAGTGGTGCAATGCAGTGGCTGTGGGGCAGCCATATTCAGGCAGACCTTCTGGACACTGAGGGCTGCCCCTATCTGCATGCATCTCTCGACCGCGGGATGAGTAGCCAGACTCAGAGCGGAAGTAAACTGGGTCAGGAGTACCATCACCCTGTCCAGGAACCACCCAGTCCAATGCAGCTGCCTCAAAGGATGCCGAGAACGAGGAGCACTTGGATGACAGTGGGCTCAGGAGGGTTAGAGCAGTCAGGCAGAGGCACATCCCAGATCCTATTCCTCTCAAGAACTCATATGCCACACTGGCAAATGAGGACAACCAAATAGAGGTACCCAGAGAAGTGGAAGGAAAGGATGTGGAGGTTAGGCAAGGAGGTGACCTCAGTGGGGAAAGCAGTGGACCCCAGAGGAGGAGGAAGTGAATCCTGGTGGGGGGACTCCATCATAAGAGGGATCCAGCTAGGAACACAGGAGGGGGAGGACAGGGAGGTGAGGTGCCTACCAGGTGCCACGGCATGGAGGGATGGAAGGAAGATACTGTGGATCACTGGGAAGGCAAGACAGGAGGGTGAGCTGGATGTCATTATCCACCTAGGTACTAATGACTTGGCAAATGGGGAGCCAAAGGAAGTTCAGGAAGAGTTTAGGAACTGGGAGGGTCTCAAGCAAGTAGCTACTTCTGTCACTTTCTCAGAAGTACTACCTGTGAGAGGCAAAGGAGAGCATAGAGTGCATGCACCAGGAACTTTAACTCATGGTTGAAGAACTGGTGCTGTGAGGAAGGTTTGGATTCATTGGTGACTGGGGACCCATCTGGAGGGATGGAGGTTTATTCAAGCCTGACGGCCTGCATCCATCCTGAGGGGAATCAAGCACTTCAATGATAAGTTTAATGCTACATTGATGCTAATTTAAACTAGTAAAGGGGCGCAGGCCAGCAAGGACGGTACCTACTTGCTCACCCCCACAGCTAGTAATGGAACCAGTGAACCAGAGGAGTGGCTATCTCTGCAAAAGCAGTGTGCAAAAGATGGAGATTAGTGTCCAAAAGGTGGATACAGAAAAGGGCAAAATTCAGCAGAAGGGCAGACAGCAAGGAGAACCAGGGATAAATGACAACCAAGGAAGGGGCTGGAGTAGAACAGTGAAGCAGTCTAGGGAGGTCAAATCATGGAAAGCCATGTGTGCAAATGCCAGGAGCCTTAGTAACAAGATGGAAGATCTGAGGCTGTCATGGTACAGTCAGACTCTGGACATTGTGGCCATCACTGAAACCTGATGTAATGATAACCATGACTGGGAGATGGCCATACCTGGCTACAACATATTCAGAAGAGACAGAGCAGGCAGGAAGGAGGAGCGGCACCCTGTATGTGAAAAATGACATAAGGGCACACAGATCCAAAGAGGAACAAATGGGGGAGAGATACTGTGGGTTGTTGGAAAGGAAAATGGGGACAGCCATCTCATACAGGTGTGGTCTATAGACCACCAGCCCAGGAGGAAGAAACAGATAGAGTTGATGCTAGCCATCCAAAGGATGGCAGACAAGGTGAGGTAGTACTGGTTGGAGACTTCAATATACCAGACGTGGACTGGAGCATCCCAGCAGCAGCATCAACTAGGAGCAGATTTATCCTGGACTCCTTCAGGGTGCCTTCTCTCAACAACTGGTCATGGAACCAACTCGGCAGAAGGCAATACTGGACCTTGTGCTCACAAACAGGGACAGTGTGATGGGGGTAACAGTGGGGGAGCACCTGGGTAACAGTGACCACCAGTCATTGTGGTTTCAAATCACAGAAAGAGCAGAACCAAACCACACAAAAACACGTATCCTGGATTTTAGGGGGGCAGACTTTGGAAAAATTGGGAGATGCTTGAAAGAGGCATTAAGGGGAATGGGACAGGAATCAGGGATTGAGGGACAGGAATCAGGGATTGAGGAACAGTGGGCAGTATTTAAAATGGGGATTATAAGAACAACAGAATTATGCATTAAGCAGGTTAGCAAGAGGAAAAGAAAGAGGAGACCATTATGGTTTTCCAAAGAGGTAGCAAAGAAAGTGAAAGCCAAAAGATTGCATTCAGGCAATACAAAAGACACAGGCAGAAGGGATAGGGAGAAGTACCAGGAGAAACAAAGGGAGGCAGGGAAGTCAGTAAGGGAAGCCAAAGCTCAGACAGAAGAACACATTGCAAAATCAGTGGTTAAAGGGACAAAACCTTTACAGGTACATAAGTGAAAAAGAAGGACAAAGGGAGGGATAGTGGACTGAAGGGGAGGATGGAGCCACAGGAGGATGACAACAGTAAGCTGACATATTGAACAGGTATTTCTGCTCGAGTCTTTACTAAGGAGAGAGGTAATGGGTCTGAAGGGAGTACAAGGGGTGAGAATGGTGCAGAATGGACACAAGTCCCTTACACGAGAAAGGGTCCGAAGGAACTGGAAGTAATAAGAGCTGATAAAGCAATTGGGCCAGATGGGGTGCACCCAGGGTCCTTAAAGAACTAAGAGAGGTGGTGGCTGAACCTCTGGCTATCCTGTTCAGCCAATCACTGGAAACAGGGAGGTACCCAAAGACTGGAGGACAGCAGATGTAGTCCCCTTATACAAAAGTGGGAACAAAGAGGAAGCAGGAACTACAGACCAGTCAGCTTCACCTGGTAGTGGGGAAAGATCATGGAAGCACTACTGGAAGGAGAGATTGGTGGAACATCTGGTTGTCAATGGACTACAGGACCCAAGGCAGCATGGTTTCACCAGGGGAGGTCATGTCAGACCAACCTCATTGAATTTTTGACTGGGTGACTAGGAGGTGGATCAGGGAGGGCAGTGGACATGGCCTATCTGGACTTCAGCAAGGCCTTTGACACTGTGCCACATAGAAGACTATTACACAAACTGGGGAATATGGGGTGGGCAGGACAGTAGTGTGGTGGGTAGGTAACTGGCTGGGTGGCAGGACACAGAGGGTGGTGGTAAATGGCTGTCACTCCACAGAGGGAAGAGTGACCAGTGGGGTACCACAGGGATCAGTGCTGGGACCGGTCCTATTCAACATCTTCATCAGTGACATTGCACAGGATCTAGAAGGCAGAATTTCACTGTTCGCTGATGACACAAAGCTCTGTAATAGAGTAGACACACCAGAGGGTGTAGACAGAATGAGAAGGGACCTGCAGAAACTTGAAGAATGGTCAAGGGTTTGGCAGTTGAAATTCAATGCAAAGAAGTGCAAGATAATGCATATGGGGCACGAAAACCCTGGCACAATATATCAGTTGGGGGGTGAGGATATAGCATGCACCAAGCAGGAAAGGGATCTTGGGGTTGTCATCTCTGATGACCTCACGGTAGGGAAACAGTGTGACAAGGCATCAGGTAAAGCAAATAGGATGCTGGGATGTAGGAGGGCATCTACCAGCAGGAAAAGGGAGGTCATAATTCCTTATACAAGACACTCAGTGAGGTCCCCACCTGGAGTACAGTGTAAAGTTCTGGAGACCATACCTACGTAAGGACATAGACAGGGTAGAGAAGGTTCAGAGGAGGGCAACAAAGATTGTGCATGGGTTGCATCACAAGTCCTATGAAGACAGGTTGAAGGAACTGAACATGTACTCCCTGGAGGAGAGGAGGGAGAGAGGGATATGATAGAGACATACAAGTATCTTACAGGGAGGAACAGGGTGCAGGAAAACACTATTTTAAGCGAAAAGATGTTTCAGGACTAGAGGGCATGGATGAAGTTGGAGGGAGGACTGATTCAGAGGAAACATGAGAAAGAATTTCTTCACAGAACGGGTGGTGGACAAGTGGAACACCCTGCCAGAGGAAGTAGTGGAGCTGAAACAATCACGGGATTTAAGAATGCATGGGATAGACATAAAGGAATTCTAGAGGTCAGGGGTAAGGGGAAATAGACTTCTAGGAAAACAAACTGAACTTACAAGCTCAAATGGGCAGACTAGGTGGGCCATAGGCCCTTATCTGCCGACACTGTCTATGTATCTATGTATGTATCTATGTAATCTGCTGTTTTGGAGCAGGGGGGTATGGAGAGTTGTTGAGGGTAGCCACAACTACATATACTTAATACCAAATAATTTTTTAATAATAATTTTAAAGTAGCAGGATCAACCACATATATAGTTTTTCAACAACATATGGCATCTGTTGTGTTGGTAGAGATACTGCAGTTTTGTGCTGACATAGCCATCACCTCTATGTAGGGATTGTATTAAGTGGACATCTGGGCTTTTTGTTGAGTGCAGCCCAAAACATACATTATATAAACAGAACATGACATGGCCTGACTGAAGATATCATATTTATCTTCACTCGAGGCCAATGACATCATGATATCTCACTCGTGGCTTCACCACTCGTGAGATATCATGATATCATTGGCCTCTCGTGATATGATATCTTCAGTTAGGCCATGTCATATCCCATATATATATATATATATATAGTCATGGAAAAATCTGTGTTTAATGCATCAATTAGTTAAAGCAACAAAGTGAGGAATGACTTTAGGTTGAGCCCCAACCCACTCATCCCACACCTTCATCATCCACAGACTGAAGATGCTGGTAGCCATGGGATCATGAGGCCTAACTCTTACCCCATTCTCCTTTACTGTAGCATGTCAACCAGCTTACATAAGGAATGGTGCAAGAGTTGGGCCATATGACCCCATGTCACACCCCAGCATCTGTCAGTCTGTGGAGGATGGGGATGTGGGGTGTGGGGAGGTTAGTGGCTCAACCCTAATGTTTCATTTCCTAACTTTTGTTGCTTTAATTCTAACTGATGCAGTAAACACATTTTTCTTGCCATGAATATATATATATATATATATATATATATATATATATATATATATAGATATATATATTTACACAATAGTGGTAAAGGAATAACGCTGCCAATAAATGTTGTTATTTTCACCACTATTGAATATCAGGAAGCTGACGTAGACACTGTGTAATATCTTCACAGATATTCCACAGTGTCTATGTTAGCTGCTGATATTCAACAGTGACTACATCGGTGCCTCATAGTCCAACAGTGGTTACATCAGTCAGGCAGCACAACCTTAAAAACAAACATGTTTCCACGTAGCTTTTCTTTCCACTACTTACATTCCCATACAAAGACAAAACACCAAAAAAGGCACACATAAAATATGTCAGAGACATTGCAATTCATTTGTTGCACTGTTTCAAAAGATATAAACTTTCTACCAGTTTCTAAAACTAAAACTAAGTAAATATCAGGATGTAAATGATGTAAAGCCGAAAAGGAAACTCTATATCTCAGTTTTGAGCCGAACAGTTAAACGTGTCCACAGTTCTATCACAGTACGAAACTAGACAAACCCTTGAACACAAACCCAAAACTGTATCAAAAATTAACAGATACTAACTGTATACATTTCAAAAGCTGTAAAATTAGAAACTACTTCCCCGGAGCATGTCCAGAATGCTGAGCATGCCGAGAAGGCGAAAATCACAAAACAGACTGTCACAGCATACCTACATGTTTCTTTCCCCCTGGTGTTCCCTCCTCTAATGCAGATGTTCACTCTCCTCATCCCAAAATGGCACCAGCACACACTTCTATTCCCTAAAAATAAAATGATTTCCTCTTACCACGAGCAAGACAACTCCAAACATATCAACACCCACAAATACCAAACAACCAATTAGAAAACAGGATACACAAACAGATAGCAGACATAACCAATCACACACTGCATACAGACATCCATCACTCAAACAGCCAATACAAAGCCACCCACAACAGTAATGAGAAGTCACACACCAGCTCCATTCAGAAAGCTCCCTCATACCCACAGAGAGCATCACCTACACAAAACAACACAAACCCTGCACAAAACTATGATCCCCTATTGTATAAATTGCACACATGATGTGCAGATTGTGGAATATTGACAATATTCTCACTCCTGCAGAGTGAGGTATGGATATTTTCCATATTCCACTCCTGCCCATCATGTATCCCAGACATATCTATCTATCTATCTATCTATCCATCTATCTATCTATCTATATATTTATATATGTACTGAATATTATAGAGGTGCTATAGCACCTCTACAGTTAGGGCTGAGCAGCAGTTTCTATATTAAACCTGAAATGTTGCACTTTAATAACTTTGCAACCAGTCAATGGATTTGCACAAAATTTGGCATGTGCTGTTCTGCAGGGTAGATCTCTTGATGTGACACGTTTTGTTTTGATCAGATGTGGATTCTGAGATCCAGATAGTGAAAAAAGTAAATAAACACCCATTTTTGCAGTTTTTCCTCATTGCCTTGCCAGACGGTGTGGAATGTCTGCATGATTTTTGTTGGGTATAAAGAACTTTGGTAGAAGAACAGACAAGGAAAATGTTAATATTAATTTGTTGCAAAGTTATTAAGTTTATTAGTTCCCATTATAGCCTGTGGGACTTTGCTGAACATTCGATTTCTAGGATAGAGGTCTTTTTTGTGAAGAAGGATTTTGTCTCATGAAGAAGGATTGAGTCTTGTGAGAGCATTACTCCTTCACAAGATTTGGAAACCCTCTTCATAGAAAGAATTTTTGGTCTCCAGTCACTATCTTTTTTTCCCCCCACCAACTAAAAAGTGTGTAAAATACATAAAACTCTTGTTATTTTAAAAAACAAACACCAGAACCAAGCTAAACAGAACTTGTTTAGCTAGATTCTGGCTTGTGTTTTTTAAAATAAGTGCCAGAAATGCCTTTTCTGGGCACCCGAAATCCCAGGTGCCCAGCTTAGCGAGAGGAGCCTTCAGCCCGATTTTCCCCGGTGTCTAGTTTAACCCCTCACTCCCTGATGTACATCCCCAAATCATTCCCTTGTGTCTAGTGGTCCCCTCAACCTCTGATTGCCTTCCCCTTGTCATTTTTTTGCTGTCTCCTGTGCTTTTTTTTAATTTATAAAATCTTTCAACACCGGGATGCCTACTCCTGCAGTTGGATAACCCCCGCCCCTGCAGTGAAAACAGATGTGCTGACATCAAGGGGCCCAATCCCCACATCAGCATTTAACCCTTGGCCCGTCCAGTAGTATGGGACACTGGGGAGCCAACCCCCTCAGTGTCCCAAAATCTGTTTAAAATGTAAGTATCCCTGACAAAAAGAAAACAGTCCCTTGCCATCTTTTTTACCTGATAAAAAGAAAACCATCCCTCATTGTCCCTGCCGTCCCCCCATTCCCACCCTCCTCTGCTCACTCATCTCCCCATACCCCTTATCCCATACTTACCTCTGGAGGTTGCACTGTCATCTTCTCTGACTGGGACACGTCTGCACTCTTGAAAGCCCAACTGCAGAATTGAAGAATCAAGGTTAAGCTCAGATAATGGCTGTCAATGGCGTCAACTTACGTTCATATCTTGTCCAATTTTTACATTTTTGCAACAAATTTTCAACATGTGGTTCTTGGGATCCCACCTCATGAACACTGTCACTGTTATCCCATTAATCAGTCCTGAAAGGTTATTTTATGGATGCTGAGTGGAATCACTGTTCACGATCGATTAACAAAATTAAAGTGCTAGTGTTCATGAGGTGGGGTCCCAAAAAGCCCATGTTGCAAATTTGGTGAAAACATTTGTAAAAATGGCTGTGTTATGAGCATGCTTTGCACAGTTTCTGCACAGGCACATAACTTCAGTAATTTACAATATTTTCAATCCAGATTTTCAACATACCCATTTTTTCACACCACCTTTTCACATCCTGCCAGAAATGTGTTTTCACACATGTGGAGAAGAAAGGTGCAGTTGAGTGGTGAAGTCACCTTTTGAGACTGATTAATGAAATGACAGTACCAGTGATCATGAGGTGGGGTCCCGAAAAGGCCATGTTGAAAATTTGGTGCAAAAATACCTAAAATGCTTGAGTTCTAAGTGGCCATTGCAATTTTTCTATGCACATGCGTAACTTTGACAATTTCTCATATATTCACTCTACATTTTTAACATTGCCATTTTTTTCACACCACCTCATGAACAATACAGCTGTCATTTTTCAAATTCTGCCATAAATGTTTTTTTTACAACTGTGGTGCAGAATGGCATTACAGTTGTGCAGAATTACATTTCTACAGGGATTTGAAAATTTTCTGTACTGGGTACATGCAGTGAGGTGATAAGAAAGTTACGTTGAACACTTTGGGTGAAAACTATTATGACTATTTAATGCAGGTTCGCTATGATTGCTCGTAACCTGATGCGTGAAAGTGCAGGGCTTGAAGTCTCTGTGTTTCAACAGCTAGATATTTATGCACATCTGTGGAGGGATAGGAGTGCAGGGAGCAAAGGACCCTATGCTCCAACAGTAAAATAAAGATACTATTATACTATCTCAAAAAGTAAGGGAAATAAATTTCAAAAAAACTCATTAATGCACCAGTTACAGTTAAAGCGACAAAAGTGGGGAAAAGTGGTGTTAGGGTTTCCAACCCTAACACACCACCCCCATCCTCCACAAATGAAGAGGGATCTTGGGTGGCATTAGCACCTCCTGCCCTAACGCACACCACATTCTGTTACAGAATAAGCTGGGCAGCTACAGCATAGGAGAATGGGGTGAGCATTAGGGCAGGAGATGCCAGTGCCACCCCCCCCGATCCCTCTTTATCTGTGCAGGGTGGAGGTAAGGTGTTAGGGTTGGAAAGCATATATATATTCATGGCAAGAAACTCTGTTTAATGCATCAGTCAGGGTTGTTCTACAGTGACAAAAGCAAGGAAATTTGGTGTTAGGGTTGCCACCCCTTGCACCCCAAGCCCAACCCATCCCCACCAACAGACATCAGGGTGTGCACTGGGGACATCAGCCCTAACTCTCACCCCATCCCATGTGTAAACAAGCTGAGGTGGTGCAGTATCGGAGAATGGGGTGAGTGTTAGGACCGACGACCCCAATGCACACCCCGATGCCTGTTGGTGGGAACGGGGTGGGCTTGGGGTTCAAGGGGTGGCAAACCTAACACCGAATTTCCTTGCTTTTGTCGCTGTGGAACAACCCTAACTGATGCATTAAATGGATTTTTTTGCCATATATTTCCCTTCTTTTTGAGAATGAGCACTATATATATAATGAATAGAATGTGGTGGTGAGAGAGCAGGGCCCACCATGTGATTTTTTTGTCACATAGTAACGCTAACGGTAATGTAAATGGTGATGCAAATGTAAAGGATAATGCAAACGGGTAAGTGAAAAGCAAGCACAAACGTTAATGAAAACAGAAATGGTAACACAAATGGTAATGCAAATGCTAATGCCAATGGAAATGCAAATGGTAAGAAAAATGCAAACAGTAACACAAACGCAAACAGAAATGCAAATGGTAAAGGCAACGGCGCCGCAGAAGGAAACAGTAATGCAATCGACAATGGAAATGCAACCGAAAATGCAAACTCTAAGGGCAACAGAAATGCAAACAGTGACAAACATGCAAACAATAATGGTAACGCAATTGGAAACGCAAACAGTTACAGTAACAGCAATGATGATGCCAAAGCGAACAATAATGCAAACAGAAATGCAAATGCAAGTGCGTACAGAAATGCAAATGGTAACACACATGGTCATGGTGCCGCACTTGGAAATGTAAATGCTAATGGTAACACCAATGAATTGCCAAAGGAAACATAAACGCAAACAGAAGTGCGTATGCAAATGCTAATGGTAATGCACATGGTGATTCAAAATGAAACACAAACAGAAACAGTAATGGAAACGCAAATGATAACAGTAATGCAAATGCAAGCGTAAACAAAAATGCAAAGGGTAACACACACGGTGGTGAAGACGGGAACACTAACACAAATGGTTATGGAAACACAAGTGGAAATGCTTACTGTAACAGTAACGAAAGCGCACACCCTTTTTCCCCCAAAACCTGCATAGAGAAACACAATGAATAGAAAGAATGTATGCATAATAATGGGCCTCAGAGCAGAAAATGAGCACTTGGAATACTAAATTGCTTATATCTCAGGAACCGTAAGACACAGAAAAAAAATAAAAAATTCATGTAATTTTTGACTTTACTGGCTAATTTTGCACTTGCATTTTTCCAATGAGAAGTCCGTATCTCGAAGCGTTTCCGAGATATGGGCCCCGAATGGGGCAGTGGACACCTTAATGTTAGTCTATGGGAAAAATGGTCAAATTTGGAGTACTGTATCTTTGCAGCCCTCTAATATTTTTTCAGCAGACCACCAAAAGGCACATCTGTGGGATGTTGGCTTTCTTCCCTCCAAATTTCAGCCCAAACGACAAAACCATTCTTTTGCAGCAGGGTGGCAAAGATTTCCTATTATTTGGGGTATAATGTCGCAAAGTAGTGTCTCAAATCACAACACTTTCGCAAAACAAATCACAAAAGTGTCGAAGTTTGACACTACTTTGTAACACTACAGTTTACAAAAATTTGAAAAACATATCTCTGGGATGGTTAACCCCCAAAAAAATACATGGCTAGCATCCTCAGGGCTCGACTAGGCAAACACAAAAAGAATTGTGTCCCTAGAGGGTCCCGAATTTAAATGCCAAGCATTTCTGTGACCAGTAACTGAAAAACAAATGGCTGACTCACGACACTACATTTGCGACACTAAGAACTGCATTTGCGACACTGTTGAATAGTTCGTTAACTTTTCCCATTGACTATAATAGGAAAATTGTTTTTTGAATAACTTTTGAACCATTTAATATTTTTTCACACAATCTTTGAAAGGCACATCAGAGACCCTGGCTGAATGATCCCTGAAGGTTTCAGACTGGTCGCACAAACCATGCAACCTGTAGCTGCGAGCAAAGAATGAGCAAAAAAGCATAAATGACTTTTTATTGCACTTTATAGCTCCGCAACCGTATATCCAACCATTATGAAAATTGCCAGATCCAGAGATCTGTGGTACTGCTCTGTGCCTGCCAAATTTCAGGCAAAATCCATCATATAGTGGCAAAGCTATTAAGCTGCAAAATTTCACACTTTAACCTTAAATGGAATATTCAACCCTAACTATAGTGGCACGGTAATATATATTTATATATATAGTATTTTTGTACTTAATTTCAGCTTCTCTCACCTGCTGTAGGATGACAAGCCTTTTAAATGGGAGTAAGCATGTTGATTTGTAGCTGATCTTGTTTGTACAGAAAATAAAACATTTGTCTTTCCCTTCATTTACAGACACTCACACTCAGCCACATATAGTGTGCATCATAATACCATGAGACAGCATCATAGTCACTGTCTAGTTTTTTTATACTAGTATTACATGAATCTGTTATCTAATCCATGTGTTAAAGCACTGAAATTTTTTTTTTCAGTGTATGATGCAACCTCCCATGTCCACACAAACACATTGCTACACTTCTTTTTATTTAAAGAAAAAAGAGCAACCTCACATATCAATCAATCAATCAATCAATCAATCAAAATCTTTATTTATTCAAGTGAACATCATTGAGCGTAGCTCATTTACAAGATGGACCTGAGTGGTCATAACTATATAAGGGTACAAGTATTTTTTACAAAGACATGAGAATAGCATAACATTAGTACAATCAAATAAATAAGAGAAATATACAAAATGTACAGCTATACAAGGCACAGTAAAATAACTTAACCTGTAAAAATGAAGAGGATAATAGATATAGCAAGGATAATAATCAAATAATAGGGCTTTTGTAGGCTTTTATATGAAATGTGATAACTGACTGGGTAGAAGAAGGAAAACTAAACAGTGGATTACAGAAGGGAGGGGTGTAGGTTGGATGGGAGACTAGGCCTTATGGAAGCAGTTGCACAACTCTGGAAATAGGGCGGTGTATAATCTTTTGAAGGATGATAAGGGTAAGAGGGGATTCAGATTCATAGATTTTTGGAGTGGGTTCCAGATAAATGCTAGGGAATAGCTGATAGCAGCCCTCTCAAACCGGGTGCAGGTATTGGGATTCTTTAGCATAATGAGCTTATTGATCCTTAAGGTGTATGGCCTAGATGTGATTCGGGTGAAACAGTCTGAGATATAGGAGGAGAGTTTGCCTGATAAAGCTTTAAAGATCCAGATTGCAGCATTCCTTTTTCTTCTGTGCTGTAGGGATGTTCAATTGACTGCCATGTAAAGAGAGCAATGATGGGTGCTGGAGGGAAGGTCTGTAATAAATCTGATGGCTCTATGATACAGGGTGTCCAGCTTATTTAAGAGGAGAGTGAGCAATGGCCGAGAGAAAGTCAGCATAGTCAATAAGGGATAGGAATGATGCCTGGATTAATCTTTGTTTGGAGTCTCTGGCAAGGTAGTGTTTATTCTGTAAAATAGGCCAAGCCTTTGTCTCAACTTTTTAATAGCTCTTCAATGTGGACAGAGTAGTCAGCTTATTGTCAATCCAGACTCCAAGATATTTGAATTTATCCACAAATTCCAGCTTTTCTCCAAATAAGGTGGATAATTGTGGGGTGATGAATGATGGGGTAGTGGCAGAGCAATTCTTTGTGGCAAAGAACATAGCTTTTGTTTTTTTGGCATTTAGAAGTAATTTCTTTTCCAATAGGTTGTGTTGAAATATGAAATGTATTTTTACAGGTTTTTAAGTTAATCAGAGGGCTTTTCTCCACAAAACTACTACAGTCACTGTTACGATCAGCTAGATCGGTATCCTTAATTTTCTTAGTCCTAGCAATGTAACTGCTGTAGTCATGCATTCACAGTGAATCGATACAGCAGTCTTTGCAACTACGTCATTGCATCTTCTTGACTTTCAGTTTCTGGATGACACCTCAACTTTATTTTAAAAAGCTTATTGTAAGTGTTGAGCATATTCCACATCTCCCCCTCCTGTCCCTACACAACACATACACATGCACACACACACATACAAATTTCCACATGAAGGAACCAGCTCTCTCACAAGTCTTGATGTTTCTGTGTTCATGGTGGCATCTCCTGATGTGCTCAGCATAAGCACCACATATCTTGCTAATCCTTAATAGTAGAATAACCATGGTATCTGCAGCAATAGCACTGCTCAGCTATTCAATTCAAGTAAATGTAGTTTTTCATGTTAGTGGATATGTCAAAGTAATTTCAATTTCAAATAACTTTCAATACTGAAATCAAAATAGCCAGCCCAGTGGCACAGAGGGCTGAGGTGCTGGCACCTTACCTGGAGTCCTGCTGGTGACATGGGTTCAGGAACAGACTCAGGATGCCGGGGAGCTGGCAGGGGAAGGAGAGGATTAATCATCTGTAAGACTGAGTTCCTCTCCTGGGGTGGGTAGCAGGGATGTGTCGCTCTGCAGTGAACTCCAGTGGAACCAGAGGAAGTGCAAATGTAATGCAAGGGAACGTCACCCGAAAAACAGAACAATGTCTCTGCATTCAGCTGGATGATTGCTGCCTGGCGCTCTGATGCTGGTGCTCTGATGCCGTCAATGTCCCAGAGCTCCCAGTCCCTCAGCAGTTCCCCAGGGCCAAGTATTGTGCTGGTTGTCCCTGGTGCCTTCCCCCTCTGAGGAGGGGGACCCACCTGGCAAAGGGTTACATCCAGCTTACCCTGGGGATGACTGCAATATGAAGGTCGGGGCTCGGGAACAAGACGGTTCAGATGCCACCTTGGCACAGCTTGAAGGAGTGGCTGAGGTGGTAGCATGTAAGGGAGAAAAGAAATAACACACAAAAAAAAAAGAAATCAAAAAAAGTTAATAGAAAGTTATGGCCACACCATCAAGAAAGCATATAAATACCAGCTACCCTATCCCATGGCATTCATCGGTGTATTATGGTGTAATTGGTCACTGATAGGAGCATCCTCTAATTTCTCACTTACCCACATCATGTTTTATTTATTTATTTTTGGGGGGATGTGGGGTGTTGTGGTGAGTTGGCATTGGGTAGGATGACTTGGTATCCATATTTGTTTTTTTTTTACTAGTCTGTCAATTACTACAAATTACTAAATTGTTTCTTGTATCAGAGCCCTATGGCCTGTTTCTATTTTGTTATGTATCACTGCACCTTATTGTGCTGAACTGTCACCCCCCCAAACCTGGGGATGCATCTTAAAACTAGCTGTTACTAGCTCATCAAGATGTTTTGGGGGAAAACCTAATAAATAAAATAACTGAATAATTAATCTAAAATTAATATTTTTTAATTTTATTTTTGAGAACTGATTGTGCCCACTGAGACAAAAATTATCAATTTTTCAGAGGAGACTCCAAATTAATTATATTTAGTATGCATACTACAGGAAATATTGCACATGAACTAACTGTGATTATGTCCAAAAGTCTAAGTTATTTAGTCATGCTTATACAGTGATTTGTAATGCTGAAACACATGTAAATGAAAGGTTGGCATAGAATCTCAGTAAAAAAAAATGTTGTTTATCCTTACAATCTGAAATATGCAGATCTTTCCTGATTTTTATTTTCACTCAGATCCAATACTGAATTCCAAAGATATTGAAACTGTAACACTTACCTAGTCATTTCACTTCCCCTTTGCTTTAATTCCTTTCCTATTATGCTACTTCTGATGTCCATGTAGGGCGGGCGTCCTCCCCAATACCTTTGTGTGAAATGTTCCCAATTTCGCACTCCGTAACAAGGCTGCCATAGATTTTTGCATTGACTCATGGGTTATTTTCTCACAGGTTGATTAATATCCAGAAAGAAAGGATACAATATCACCTGCCTTCCACTTAGAGATAGATTTAAGCTTGTGTGGTGGTACTTTATGTACAGGATGGTTTTCAGGTGCACTAAACTGGCATTGACTAAATGTGATCCCCTTAGTTAAAAGCGTGACACAGATTGGTATCACGTCCTCCTTTGGACCAGGGGGTCATGGGTTCTCATCCCACACTGGGATTGGACTCATACCTAAATGCTGGTGCCAGAGTACAGTATCAGTGTGGTGCTGTTCTGTTGGTATGTGCTGTCATTCTGATGAGATGTTAAACAGAGGTCCCTTATACCCATCCTGGTGCTGTCTTGGTGTGTGTCCTGGTGGAATTAAAAGAAACCATGACACTGGCTACAAAAGATAAGAGGGCTTTCCCCAATATCCTGGTCAATATTCCTCTACCCATGAAACATGTTTTGCAAATGTCCAGGATGAGTGTGGGTGATGACATGCAATATGGCCATCACTACACATTCAGTCACTTCATGACCAGTCTAGCGTTTGTGTAATTTACTAAAGCAGTTCGACAGGGCTGAGTTAACTCAGATGGTGCCCACGGGCTTGAAACATCATGGGCACCCCACCACCACCACCACCACCACCACTGTAAACATGGCTCAGTTAAGGGGATGGCAAACATGCATACAGTACCATCTTTTTGTTGTGTGCATGAGCCCTGAACAAACCACCTTTTTCAATGCATCAGTTTGCCACAGCTTTTGTTCTTTGAGTGCAGACTGCAGCTCTATCTCACAGGATCAGTACTGTCCATCATTCTTTGTTACAAGCATTTGATATTTGGCATCTTGGATGCTAAAAAAAAATGACATTACTGTGGTGTCTACATACCTACTAGCTGCCTAGCCAGAGCCAAATTGGTCTCCTTTGCACATAACATGTTTGTTTTATTGCTGCTGGGTATACATAGTTTCTTTACTGATTTGCTGATAAATGTACAACACACAAGTGGCAGAGAGAAATAAGCAATCTAACCCAGGCAACACCAGCAGAAACAATGAACAAGCAGACAAAAACATACCTCTTGGTGACTTGTTCACAGGTGCCACAAAACAGCTGGTGCCCCTAGGCTGCAGCCTACTTAGCCTAAGCTTAAAAACTGTCTTGCAGCTCAATGGCTCTATGTATCCAACATCGCACCCCCCCCACCACCACCACAACCACCACCACACACCTCTTCACACACACACTGGCAATGTTGGAATTAAATGAAGTTGCTCAATGGCAACATGACTCCTGCAACCATCTACCACATAGTGGCAGTGTTGAAATTAACTGAAGGTGATCGATGGCATGGTGGCTCAAGCAACCCCCTACACCTCAACCACCCCCACCACACATCCCTTCAAACACATTCACTATCAGTGCTGGAATAAACTGAATCTGCTTGATGGCAATGTGTCTCCAGCAACCAAAACCAGACCCACCTCCACATAAACTATGGCAGTCCTATAACCAAATGAAACTGATCAATGGCACTGTGTACCCATCAGCAACTCACCATACACCCCTTTACACACACACTGGCAGTGCTGTACTTAATGGAAACATCTAAATGGCATTGCTCAACCAACAATCGCTAAATCAGATATCCCTTCTCATACAAACTGCCAGTGTGTTAGAAGCAGAACGAACTTCTGGCTAGAGGAAGTGTTCATATTCTGTTCTTGTTCACATTTCTTTGTTGTCCTCATGTTAGATCATTGTCTGTATATAAAAATGTAAATTGTTTTATTTTTTCCTTGTCATTGATACTCCAGATCATTCAGTGCCATCAAAGAGGTATAGCAGTTGTAGGAATAAGCATAGAATGAAACCATTAGACAGAAAGTCAATTAAGGTTTCTACCTCAAGTGCTGATTTGGATACCATCTTAAGGGATGAAGGACGAGGTAGAAGAACAGCCAGAGGTAGAGGTAGAGGTATTAGAAGGAGCAGAAACATAGGAAGTAGTACTGACAGGCAGAACCTAATTGAGTGCTGAAAAATGTATTCTAATTATGACGGTATGTATATTTTTTAATTCATATAACACATACTTCAAACGTATTCTTATATTATTTATTACTAGATGCTACCTATGGTCATCAATGCAATCAAATCCAGTGGGAGAGTTACTAACATTCAATCATACAAATAAGTTAGCATGACGCCTTCTGTTTCTTTATAGCTGGATCATACTGCAGGCTCCACAGTGGGTTCTACTATTCATGTGCCCTTCCATTGGTACCGTTAAGGCTTTAATGTGGTTTTCTCATCAGAAACAGTTGTGAATTCTTGAATGCACTTGTACCTTGAAATATGTACTTCCATAGATGTTACTGTGGTTTTTTCAGTCTTATGCAGATTGAATAATATGACCAGCTTTTTTTTCTGTTAATAATTTTTGTGCATTTATGGGTTTGTTGTAAATCTTGTTAAATAAAATAATTTCTTGTAATTTAACTACCCTTTTTAACCACTTGACTGAATCATCTCCAATGGTTGCATGTGATCTTTAACATCAAACTCTGCTTGTTCATCCCTTATGTTGCATTCATTGTCTTAAGAGTATTTAAAAATTGTTTTGCAGGCCAGCCTTGTTATGCTGTAGGTTGAAGGGCTGTTTGCTATGCCTCACGCCATGATGGAGAATTGGGTTTGGCAGAGATGAGAAAGGACTGAGCTTCCGGAGGAGTGCTGTCCTCTCTCTCTCTCTCTCTCTCTCTGGGGGAGGGAGACTAGGGGCCCAATTCCAGAACAGTTACCCATGTCTCAAAGTGACTTGCACCAAGCAAAATGGTGCAAGTAGCACTTTGTGCCATGCGCTACGCCAATTGGTATTCCAGAAGGTAGCCTGCAACATGTCACAGGCTGTCTGCACCAAGGTGAGCTACGCCACTGGTTACACCAGAAACCCCCTGCGACATGGCACAAGGGGGTTTATGGCAGTAGTTACACTGATTCTAGGAGGGTGGCTGACAGAATAGCATATGTGCTATTCCAGGACAGATCCTGGAAGACATTGATCCAAGTGCAGTTAGACCAGCTATTCTCCTTTTTTTTTTTTCACTTTCCTTTTTATCCTACCTTACTGCCTCCTCGATCCACTCCTTTGGACCTCTGATCATTCCTATGGGTCCCTTCCACAGAATCTGCCCCTAGAGTGCCAGGCATGCTCCTTTATCCCTCCTACCTTCTCCTCTTCCTTGGAGTGCCTGCACAGTGGGATCTGTCCTGTGGGTCGGTGATCCTGAGGTGGATCAGTCGTCATCTTGGCCACAGGGGGTGTTTTTCTGTTTTTCTCCCCTTAGTCCTCCCTACCCTCTGAGAATGTTGGCATGTAGAACTGACGTCCAGTCTTATGGCATACTGTCGTATGTCACAAACAAATGCCCACAATGTCCTCCCCTCCCCTCGAAGAGCAGCCTGTGCACTAGTGCCCATGCTTCCACTGGCACAGGTGCATCAGTTGTATGAGACACCCCAGGATCTCACCCCAGAGGAGGACAGCATCCATTGGGATACTCAATCGTCCTTCACCACCTCTGACCCCTGGCAATCCGAGTCCATTCCCGAACCCGGGTCACCGGCTGGTGTGAGGTGTGGCATCTAGAACCTCAACCCTTAGCGCCACTGAGCCAGATGCTATTCTCCTTTTGAACACAGGAACAGAAGTACTCGTTTAGTGCTTCTGTGTTCTGCCCCTTCTCCACCCACCCACCCACCCTTTCCTTCCTAATCCTCACTATCTGGTCCCTGTATTTCAATTTCTCTTATGTACCTGAAAAAGTATTTCTCCCCTACCCTGATGCCATTTGCCAGCCTCAGCGCCCTGTAAGCCTTGCCCATCTTGATCAGTTTGGTTACCTCTTTGGACTTCTTCACATACAGTTCCCTGTCCTCCCCCTTCCTGGACTTCTTGAACCTCCGAAGACCTCTTCCTCTGGTTCCTCTTTCTCCTCCTCCACCTTCACCCCCCATCCGTTTCCAACTTTTTCCTGCACCATTTCAGCTCCCCCTTTGGTCTATCTTTTCCACCCCCCACCTTTTGCCTATTGCTTAGCTTGATAGGCCAGGGCTGCTACTCCTACCCCCCCATTACTGCTCTTTACCTCACCTCTCTTTAATTGCTGGTATAGTTACTGTGTTTATCTATTATTTTCCTTGATTTGAGTTGTTATTGTGTCATTTAGACTACCACCATTACATCTCCTGGATTCTAACTGTTCATTTGTCACTTTAGCTAACCTCTGTTTGGTTTTCCTTTGTCTGTTTGTTACCATCATCTGCTGACATGGAACCTTTGTAAAAGAACACCTCGTGCTCAAAGGTATTATAATCCTAGATGGAACTAAATAAATAAAATAAATGAACCTGTTTTTTTTTTGGCCCTTTCCCTCTTCCAAAACCTCCTTGTTCAGCCAGCTTAGCTTCTTAGCCCTATTCTACTTGTTCAGCATTTTTGTATATGACCCAGTAGCCTCCATTGGCCCAATTATTTTTTTTTGTACTTGATCTTTTCATTGAGTATTTGTTTTCCAGACAGACAAGAATTACAGGCATGACAACGTTATACATACTCATGTGCAGTACAAAGGTGGTACTTGACAGTTTGAGGGTAGACAGAACATTTGAGATCACTTACATTACACCTGGAGAGGCAGAGGGACCATATCTGTAAGAGGCCTGGTCCGATAACTCGATGCTTCATTAGAAGGGATGTTACAAATCCCTGGAAGGCTTTTACGCTTCCTGTGCATCGCATAATAGAAAAATCAAAACTATTTTGGTGGTTCTCATGGAGGCCTCCGCAAATCCTTAGGGTAAGGGACACGATTATCTGTTGCTTTTGTTTGTATATACTGTACAAATGGATTCCATTCAACCAGATAAATATCCAAGGTGTTTGATGCATAATTCTGCATTATAGCTAGGTAGGCCAGCATTTCTAATGCTTGTAGGCTTTCTTTGTATGTGGGGTTGGTGTCAGTATGCCATTTCCTGAGCAACAACCTTTTGGCACCTACAGTTGCTTGCATTAACCATCTGCTTTGGTTGGTAGGTGGGCCCAGACCACCTTGACCCAATCCCAGTAGATGGAGTGCAGCTGAACTGGGTATTATCATTTGCTGGATCTGGCACAACAGTGTTCCAGAAGGGTTTGATCCTGGGGCAGTCCAATAGTATATGCAGAAGGTCCGCCCCTCAGGAGCTGCATTTCTAGCAGTTATCCTGTTGGATTATACTCATGGCTTTGAGCTTGGCTGGGGTTCTGTACCACACGTGCAAGGTTTTATTTTGGATCAGGAAGGCTCGCTGGTCTTTACATGCAGTATGTGCTAAAACCCACCACTGGTGCCATTCCTTATCCGAAATTTGCTTATGTAGCAAGACCAGCCAGTGAAGTTTTGCTTAGGTGGAGGGTCAGCTGCAGAGTCCATTGACAGCTTCTGTATATGCCCACCCTACCCTTTCTGACTTTGTCACAGTTGTTCAATGGAAGTTTGAGGGGTTTGTTCCCTGGGCAAGCCTCACAAGTGCTATATGTGCAATTGGCCTTGGACCATGTGGTATAGAGATACCACTTCTGTAGGTATTTCCAGAAGTCTGCCTTTTCTAATCCGAATTTGCCCTGGAGCCCCTCAAAATAGTCCATGGTAGTGCCATTCGTGAGTAGTAAATCTTTTATTTGGTTAATGCCCCTGTCTTTCCAGTTTTTCCATCTAATAGGGTGATGATCTACATAATGGTTGGGGTTGTTCCACAGTGGGGTAAATTTCCCCAGCCTGTGACATTTAAGTATTTAATTGCATACGGAGCCCATGCTAGCCCTGTGCCTTGGACCATGCCTGGAGATGCTAGTTTATTAAGAGGGAGTATTTCTGACTTGCAATAGATGATCTAGGAAAACATAAAGTAAACTTACAAGCTCAAATGGGCAGACTGGGTGGGCCGTAGGCCCTTATCTGCCGACACTGTCTATGTATCTATGTATCTTGAGGCCTGAGATGTTGGCAAACCTCTTTAAGGTGTCTAGAATATGTAGTATGCTGTAGCTGGGGTTACTGGTGAAACTTAGGCAGTCATCTGCATACAGTTTTGTGTGGTATTCTTCATTTCCAACCTAAATGCCACCTATCCCCAGATGTGTAAGCAATAAGACATGGCTGGGTGTTGGTAGTTCTGAGATACCTGCACATCAAGAGGCGCAGTTAGACACAAGACCACAGATCGAGTGTCTTCTGCTTCTGAGTGTGCGGGTATCTCAGTTCTTCCAACACCCAGCCATGTATTTTTGCTTATATAAAATGTACCCATAGGCAACTTTGAAAAAAGAACATTCCAAAAGTTTTCAAAGTCACAAAAAATATACTAAAATGTTGCTAAATAATATAAAATAGTCCATCCACATATGTTTTTCACCTGTCAGACATATGTCTTTCTTCACACTCAATACATTGTGTGATTGTTTACCATGGAATATAATTTAAAGCTCTGCATTATTCCAGTAGTAGAATGACCCCCCCCCCCACATACACACCGAATGGTAACATGGAATACATGAATTCAACATTCTTCAGAGCTTAGTTTTCTGTCAAAGTGGTAGAAATAGGAGAGGGAATTTTCATGGTCATCAGAGAAACTCCAGCAATGGAAATTCTGAATAGTACATGATTTTTTAAATTTGTGTTTGCGTGAAGTGGGGGGGGGGGCTAATGAGTGTAAATAACATGAAATTATTTACTTACTTTATTTAATTTAATGAACTTTTTTACTACGGCCTAGTTGAAATTTTTTTACATATGAGTAAAGGCTTCAGCCATGTTTGTGATGGAAACTAAGAAATAGGTGGCTTATGAATTCTGTGAGTTTTCCTGGTTGGCAGAGATTTGTTTCAGCCAGTGGTGGCACTCTCTTACTGCAATGGCTAGAATCAAGATTCAGCCAATCAGGACACAGGGATTTAGTTGCCCATTTTATATTCTGTAATAGCTGCTGCTGCCAAGGGTTCTATTGCTAAGATGAATAGAAGTGGTGAGTGGGGCAACCTTGTCTGGTCCCTTGGTATAACCGAAAGTGATCAGAGTGGGTGTTGTTTGTAAGCAATTTGGCTGTTGGGACAGAATATAATGTATGTATCCAGGAGCAGAATCCTCTCCAAAATTAAACTGTCATTGCACAACCTGCGAATACTCCCATTCTGCCAAATCAAATGCTTTCTCAGAATCCATGGTGATAGCTACTGCTGTGGACTGAAGTTCCTCTGCCTTCTGAAATAGGGATTTCAGGGCTGAAGATGGTCTGAGATAATCCTTCCATGAACAAACCCCACTGAGAAGAGTGCGCCATTGAGTGTAACAGGATTTCCACTCAGGCTGCAAGCAGTTTATTCGCTATTTTGGCATCCACACTTATCAGGGAAATGGGCCTGTAGCTGGATGGGAGGGTGAGATGTTTCACTTCCTTGGGTAGCACTGTTAGTACTGCTTCTGATATGGTACTGGGAAGCTGTTGGGACTGGCCAGCGTGTTGTAGCATAGCCAGTATAGGCCCAGTTTTGGCAGGGTGAGGATGGCCATAAAACAAGAAAAAGGCTGCCTTATACCAGTTACCTAGCGAGGTATAAAGTCGTTGATAAAAATCAGCCATGATACTATTTATTCCCTTTCAGGGAGAAGGAGGGTACCACTTGCTCATTTATCATCTGCAAAATGTGTCTCTCAGCCTGTCTTTTCTTTAATCAAAAGGCCAGGAGTTTCCCAGACTTTTCTCTCTCTCAGCCCAGTATTTGTGTTGCATCTTTTGAATTTTCCACTCAACTTTTCTTGAGACTAAATTTTTTACTTGCTTCCTGAGTGAAGTCAACTCATAAAGGTGCCTCAGAATGTTAATTTGTTGGGGGTCTCCCTTATATTCCTTTTCTTTGCTTTTGAGCTGGGATTTTAGTTGAAGTGCCTCTTTTTCCCTCTGTTACCTGCAGTATGCCGCATATCCAATAATTTTTCCCTTGATGGTGGCCTTGAAGGCTTCCCATTTCATATCCGGGGGGCTTTTCCTGGGGGGTTATCTTGAAAGTAGTTGCCTGCCTCTATCTCAATCCATTTCCTAAAATTTTTATCTTGGAGATGCAAGGGGTCAAGCTGCCAGGTCATGGATTTGGGGTTGTCAGCCCAATTATGATAAGTTCCTACTTTTGATTTGCATCCATACAATATATACAGGCATACGTATGTGAAATCAAGCCTAACATTCTATGGTAATCAGTTAACATATCATGATTTAATGTCAAAGCTTCTGGTTGTCATGAAAATGGATTAATGGATACACAGTCTTGGTTGTTATTGCTGCACATACATTGAAGCCTGCCATGATGAAGTGCAGTGTCACATGTTTCCAGCATGACAAAATAGATTAACTCTCATTGAAATTGCATTGTTTGCTGAAGCAACTCTACTGTAGAATTCTTCAGACTTGGGCTTCATCCTGCTGGGCTTTACTGTAAAATAAGCTAAATGATTTGTACAAATTGTAGTGATATAGCTTTTTGTTCAGAAATATGTTTAGCGTTAAATATTTACATTTCATTGTTCTGTTGTATACAGCTATATGTAAAATAGTTACAGCTGAAAAATATTAAATACCAGTAAAATGGTCATTATTAATTCTTTATTTATTCATAGAGAAGGGTGCAGAACTTGAGCTTGGATTCATTGCAGTGCATATGTGTTGACATGGCCATTAAGATTCCATCTTTGGTTTTTAATATTAGGGAAGCAGAAAAAGAAGATGTACCACCTGCTCCATTCTTCGATAGACCACATGGCATATCAGATTGGTATGTTTGCATGAAATGCTGAGAGATGCCTACTGTGCCAGAAAGAAAATGTTGTGGTTTCCCACCTCATGATTGTTTTTCTATTATATTGGTTAAGTCATATACATTAACATAAGAACACCAGAATTTATAAGAATAGAGGTTTGCGGCTCTTGGGCCAAACTGTCCCACCTTCCTGCCTCCCTCACATTCCACACATTAGAAAGCTCCTCCCTGGAGGTCTGCACTTCCTACAGATAACTCAGGGTCTGGTTAGACCAGTATCTTGACTTAACTGTGCATATTGATGCTATATATAAGAAGCTGCACCCCATGTTAGGTGCATTATACTGCAACAAAAGTTGCATCCCCCTACCAATGCGACTGGCTATCGTTCAAAAGATGATCCTCCCAATAATAAACTATGGTGATGTAGTCTACTGTGCAGCCCCTCAATCCTCCCTGTCCAGACTAGACCCTCTCTTCAACTTCTTCTGCTGGTTCTCCCTGGACTGCCCTCCTAGTACACATCACTGTGACCTCTACCAGTCCTTGGAGCTCCCCTCGCTCCACAATCGGAGACTGCAACACTGTGCTAGAACCGCTGCAAAATTCCTGTTGCAGTCACTCCCCTCCTACCTGGCGTCCTCCCTGAATGTTCTTCCCCCTCCAGCCTACTCACTCAGGAACATTGATTCTTGGCTACTTCACATCCAGCACAGGTCCACCAGGTCTAGACAGGCTGCTTTCAGCTTCAGGTTGCCCAAATTATGGAACTCCCTGTTGGCCGATATTAGACATGCCACAGGTACTCCACACCGTAATGCTCTTCTTAAGTGTCAGTTCTCTACCACTTGCTCTTGCATCCTGCCCCGCTGAAGCCCTTGAACCTTGTTGTCAGTTGTTTATTGTCTCCGCTGTTTTTCTTCCCATTGTTGTCATACCCTGCTTACTGTGTCTTGCGGGGTATTTACATAATTCAGTGCATGCCGTTCCCTTACCATACCACCCTGTCTGTATATTTGCTATTTATATATAGGATTTTTGAACTGTAACTGAACATGTATATGTGTGTAAAGTCTACTGTATCCTGCCTATCCCTTTCCCCCAAGGGCGCATCTGGAATCGAGTGGTACACTGCTCAGTATGCCTTCCTGGCAAAACTCTTAAATAAATAAATTTGCATATTGACACATGATTAAATAATTACTGTCAATTATAGACAATAAAAATTACATTTTATATATGCCACTCTATGATACTGACATTTCAGGAAACTCTCCTGAACAATTACCGCTCTTTTATAAAATGCTGTTAAATCCCTGTTTGACTTGTTTAAACCCTTCCCATTCAATCTGAATGGATGGCCATGGAGTCATATACGATTTGTGATGGTGAAAGGGAGTGTGGTTGCACTCAACATGTCTGCTTGGTTGGGGGAGTGTTGGTGGTGGATTAGACTGACATGAAATATCTAATACAAACAAATTAGCCCGAGGTTCATAAGTGGCGATATTTTGGGGTGGAGGTGATCATGTAAGGTAGAGGGAAAGGAAAGCATAACAGTTGCAACATTTCTTTTTTAGACTAGCAAGTGATTGCAATACATCTTACATTGGCCTTTTTCCTTGGTTATTGTAGGACTTTGACATAATAGTGTTGCTTCAGGAGGTACTTAATATTGCAGCAGCATATAGATGAGATATGTCTGCCGTACTAAGAGATGAAGACGAAAACAGGTGTCGCAGATTCAGTGCATGCCATCAGTTAGTTTTATGGCAGCATGGACCACTTGGCAGAGGGGTTAGGGTGCCCATACTGAGTTGCTGTGTTTGGTGAATAAGAGACACATACTCTGACCTATTTGAACAATATAAAGGCTTTGTATACTCAAGACTAGCTTGAGTCATTGACACCACAAATGAAATAATAAATTACAAAGTTTTTACAGTATCAACCTGTTATAATTCACTAGTGGTAAGAGAACAGATATTTTTCTCCAGATCAACTCATAAATAAAAATTCTACATTACTGATTTGGTTGTTCATATCTGGACAGTCAAATAAATGTAACATGTTGTTCATTAAATCAAATCAATTTTATTTATAGCGCGCTTTTCCCAAGATCAAGGCGCAGTACATAAACATAAATAGACATAACAAACATTAAAATCTAAAGTCATAAAAACATGCATTTAAAATTCTAACAGTAGCACTTATATAATAAAATATCCCATCAGTTAAACTCATTGGGAAACACTAAGCTGAATAAATATGTTTTGCTATGAAGGTGATCTGCCACCGTACTGGCAGCCAGTGCAGTCTGCGGAGTACAGGCATAATGTAACTGGTCCTAGAAGTACCAGTCACCATCCTGGCTGCTGCATTCTGCACTAGCTGCAAGTGGTGGATATCAACCCCTAGTAGCTCTAGGTACAGAGCATTGTAGTAGTCAAGGTGGGAAGTCACAAAGGCGTGGACCAATGTAGGAAGATCATCAGGAGGAACCAGGTGTTTCAGTCAGGTGATATTTCTTGGATGGTAAAATGAGGTCTTGACAACAGCTGACACCTGTGATTTCAGGGTCAGACGATCATCACATATATGGGCCAGATATTCAAAAGGGTTGCACCATGCGCAATAGGGTTGCGCCTGCGCAAGTCCGAAATGCTTCATTCTACGATATTCAGCAGGAGGCAGTTGCGCCACTGAAAAGAAGCTGAGCAACAGTGCAATGCAAATGAATGCATGCTGAACTGGAGGGGGAGGAACCATGCATAAACTGCACAGCCCGATATTCAGCTGGGCTGTGCAGAGTTGTGCAGGCGCAACCCCCAACCTGCACCTGCACAACTTTGAGCCAAAAAAAAAAAGACTTAAGTCGAGGGCCACCCACAGATGAGCTGCTGCATTGCAGGGCATAGCACAGCAGCTGCCACCTGTGGCTGGCCTTCAACCCACTCCCTGTGCCCCCCTGCAGCCCGATCATGGGCAAAAGAGAGTAAAATCCCCCCCACCACTCTCACTGACCCGATCGTGGGCATAGCTTTAATTCCCCCACCAGCCCGATTAGGGCAGCAAAGTGTCTCCCCAACATATCCCTGGTGGTCCAGTGGACCGAAGATCCTGATCATGGGATGATATAAAGAAACACCCCCACCTCCAACACATCCCTGGTGGTCCAGTGGACTGAAAATCCCAATTACGGGATTGAGTATTAACCCCCCACCTCCTGATTATATCCCTGGTGGTCCAGTGGACCGAAGATCCCGATCATGGGATGGAGTGTGCAAACAACCCCCGCAACACATCCCTGGTGACCTAGTGTCAACCACCCCACCCACCCACGAAGCTCCACCACCCTGCTCCCCCACCCTGCAGCTGGTGGGTGGCAGCATCCCAACCGCCTGCCACCCTGCCACCTGCTGACTGACTGCCCAGTAGGGCTGCATGCCCATTGATGCAGAGCAAGAGCCAATGGGCGTGCAGCCCATACCCTGAACAGTCCAAACTTGTGAATGAATTCATTCACAAATCTGGACTGTCTTGTAGTAGTATAGCTGTATGCCCATTGGCTCTGCTTCGCACCAATGGCATGCAGTCCTACCGGCAGTCAGTTGGCGGGCAGCGGGTGGCAGACGGTGGATGCTGCCACCCACCAGCTGCAGGATGGGAGATCAAGGTGGTGGAGCTCATGGGTGGGTGGGGCGGGGACACTAGGTCACCAGGGATGTGTTGAGGTTGTTTGCACACTCCATCCCGTGATCGGATCTTCGTCCACTGACTACCAGGGATATAATCAGGAGGGGGTTAATACTCAATCCCGCGATCGGATTTTCAGTCCAATGGACCACTAGGATGTGTTCGGGGGGAGACACATTGCTGCCCGCGATCGGGCTGGTGGGGGGGATTACACTATGCCGACGATCGGGTCAGTGGGGGGTGGTGGTGGGGATTCTACACTGTTTTGCCCACGATCAGGCTGCAGGAAGCATCAGTCCCCGATGGCTGCTGCCTAGCAGGGCGTGAGAAGCAAGTCCTTGGGGACTGGATCAACGCACCTGCATGCTAATGGCATGCAAATGGGGTCATAATCAGATGCAAATGGCCCCCCGTGCCTTGCATGAATTATGGCCCCATTTGCATGTCACCCTTTGAATATCAGGATTTTGCACATGGCACAATGGTACTTGTGCCACTGCAAGTTGAATGCTCCACTCTGACAACTTGCGGTGGCACAAGTTCAACTGGGCCACGCACAGTGGCTATGGCCGGGGGGGTGATATTCAAAGGAGTTGCTCAAGGGTGCAACTCCTTTGAATATCTCTCTGGACACACCCCTGCACAACTATTTTGTGCAGCGCAAGTGCTTGCTCCACAAAATAGCGTAGTTTGAATATCTGGCCCATAATGCCTAGGTTACACACCTGGTCTGAGGTAACCAGATGAACACCCTTAACCCAAAGCCCAGAGAGTTGACCAGCTGACAAATCTGCCTTACAATGATCTGGGTCCACTACCAACACTTCATTTTTTTCTGGGTTCAACCTCAGCCCGGCTGGCACTTATCCAGTCCTGGATCGCAGAGAGGCAGTTGTTAAACACTGATATAACATCATCCTGTTCAGGTACAAAGGACATGTACAGCTGAGTATCATTTGTAGCAGTGAAAACTCAGACCATATCACCTAATAATGTATCCCAATGGCAGCATGTACACTGCAAACAACATGGGTGACAAAATGGAGTCCTGTGGGACCCTGCAGGATAAGGGGAAGAGCATCAGAGGAATAAATCCCAGTGACCACTCTCTGAGTCCTACCCTCGAGGAAAGATCAAAACCATCTGAGGACCATACCTGACAATCCACAGATGAACCACAGGCACTCCAATAGAACACCATGGTTCACAGTGTCAAAAGCTGCAGAAAGATCAAGGAGTACCAAGATGGAACGAGTCTTTCAATCACTCTCTCTATTAGGAGATCATTTAGCACCAGAACAAGGGCTGTCTCAGTGCTATGCCTCTTTCTGAATCCAGACTGGAGAGAATCATAGACATCATGGGTAGAAAGATGATCATCCAGTTGCAGTGCAACCTCCTTCTCAATAACCTTGCCTACAAAAGGCAGGTTAGAGACTGGTCTGTAGTTCGACAGACAGTACAGGTCAAGGGAGGGTTTTTTCAGGAGGGGTCATACAACCACTTCCTTTAGGGATCAGGAAAGACCCCCTCTCCAATGACCTCCAGACTATCTCAGCCAGGACTGTGCCAATGTCATCAATGCAGCTAACAAAGAGTCATGTTGCCAGAGCCAAACTACAGCTGGTTGGCCCCAGAGTCTGGACAGTCCTCACAATGTCCATGAACTCTGGCCAGCCGACATCAGACCAAGCAAACCAGGTGCTCATAACTTCCTGCTGATCTCTGCAACACCCCTTAGAAAGGGCCAGGCTGATCCCGGACCTGATGGTGACAACCTTATCTGCAAAAAAAACAAGCAAACTCATCACACTTCTCTTGTGACATAATATAGTAATAAACTAGAAAGTAAAAGATAATTAAATTAAAGAACTTTAAATGCATATATTCAGTTTTCCATTACTATCTGTAAGTCACATATTAATTAACTTGTTATTTTCAAGAGAAGATAAATATAACATTTATAAACATTTTGATAACTGATGCATTTTATCAATACAAATTTGTTGAATTTAAGTGAAAGGCATAATTAAATATCTTTATTAAAAACCTTTAAATTACTAAATTACATTTCTTGTCTGTTTTGTATATACTTCTAGTGTACTTAGAGAGAATATGTGAAAATGTACAGGTTGTCAGGAGCTCAATATCACAAACAGATGAATGTGTTGTGCATGAGATTGTGCATGAGATCATAGAGCTGTATAACATTAAGACGTGGTCCAATCTATTCACACAATGACAAAGGTAGTATAGTCCTGGAGTGCATACATCGTTGAAATGTGCAGATGAAGCTGAGTATGCATTGGGAAGGGGGTGGTATGATATGAAGTAGATGAGAAGTTGGAGACACTAAAGGGGGACATTGATGACATTACAAACATTTGAATTAGTTAAGAGTACAGATGGAATAGATGAAGAAAGTCACTAATGTTTTCTTGTTAAAGTTCTAGTCCATTTGTAAACATTCCAGATCATGAATAATGATCAAAAATGAGGCCTGTGTTTTAAAACCAATTTTTAAGTATCTGGGGGTTGTACACCAATAACGGTTTTCTGAATTCTCCTGGGATCTTCCGGCCATAAATGTAGAGATTGGAGGACAGAGTGTCTGCTACTCAGCCTATTCATAACCACTTTTTTCATTAAAGTTGCCATATAAGAGTAATTCTTAGCTGCTTTCTTAAATTACAACAGTCCATCTTCCGGACTTCTTGTGGAACAGTCTCTAGTATCTAATAAAGAGATGTAATACATAAATTTAGCAGATGTATTCCTCACCATATTGTATATCACTTGATTTAATTCCTAATGTTTAAGACTGATCCCATAATTTGGTGATATACTTATTTATTACAGTAAGATAGATATATATATATTTATAAAATGGGCATCGAGTTTTCTGTGCCCCGACTGGCTTAGAGGTAGCTCTACCTGTGTCCTTATCAAGATATAATGTGGCAACTGGCGCCTCTTCAGCCAGTCAGGATGCAGAACAACAGGTATCACTGTGGCAGCTGACAAACTTTCCATTTTAAAACCAGAGTTCACTTGTTGTTGCCAAGCTACAGCACCCCCCCCCCCACATGTGTGGGTGCACAACCAACTAGTGAAAACTGCTCCATTTTTGATTGATCCAGTTCATTCTGCTAAAAAAAAAACCTCAAAGTAACAACACTAACCAGTACTCCAGTGGACTACATTTGCACCACTTACCCATGCCATGGCTCCCCTGCAGATTCTCATTTCTGCAGCTCTGTTCACTGCTCCGTTCCTTCTATCCCCCTCCCTGCACTTATCTGTTCACCACTACTTATCAGCCTTTCGACCCAGAACAAAAGAACTGAAACCTTTGCTACAACAGCAACCGTTAACCGTGAACCCAGAAATGGCTCTGTATGGTGGCTGGCATGAGACACGCTCACTCAGACTGTACCTGGCCTCAATTTCAAAAGAAACTAAAGCAAAATGAAAGTAAAGGTTGAATTTGCAAATGTATATCATACTGATTTCAAGAACCTTTCCTTTTGCTGGTTCTTCAGGAGGCAGGCTGCCACACTACTAAACACCACAGACCCATGGAGTTCAGGGGAAGAGTGGACAGAACTGATGAGGTATCTTAAAAGCGGGCTTGGGAGCCTTAAATAGAAAAAGAGGTGGGCTTGTTCTGTTTTCAGGTGGGGTACTAAAAGTCTGCGGAGAAAGGGAAGTACAACCATACTAATATGTATTGGTGAATGTCTTTGTGGGGGGGTAGTGCCATTCATTGGCATCACACAGTATATAAATTGCTTAAAAAGGAGGGACTATTTTACCACTTCAGTATGAAGACCTTAACATTTTTAAATATTTTGCAATTTCTTTTATTCTTTTTTGTTTGTTAAATATTTACTTTGAGGGGGCCCATTTCATAAGAGCAATAAGACACTCCAAGGCGTTGGTTATGGCCTGATAAGAGTACTTCCCAGATGCTAAAGGCACTCAGCGCAAGTGCCTCATACCTCATAATGCACCTGGGGTGTACTTTTATCAGGCCATAGAAACAGAAATGTAGAAACATCGAATTTGATGACAGATAAGAACCGCTTTGTCAACCTAGTCTGCCCATTTCCCTACCTAACAGATAAGCCGCAGATCCTAGTTAACCAACAGCCTACTTCCTCCTACACCCCACTAGATTTGCCTTATGTCTGTCTCATGCATTCTTGAATTCCCACACTGTTTTTGACTCTATGACCTCCTCAGGAAGGCCATTCCATGCATCTACAACCCCTTCTGTGAAGAAATACTTCCTCACATTACCTCTGAGCCTCTGAGCCGTCCCCCCTCTATCTTCAAATTGTGCCCCCTTGTACTTGCACACCTCTTTTTCTGAAAAATGCTACCCTCTTGGACTTCGTTGATTCCCTTGAGGTATATGAAAGTTTCTATCATCTCCCCCCTCTCCCTCCTTTCTTTGAGGCTATACATCTTAAGCTCCTTTAGACTTTCTTCATATGTCTTCTAGAGCAGACCCTGCACCATTTTGGTTGCCCTCCTCTGGACAGCCTCCATCCTGTCTATGTCTTTGTAGAGATGGGGTCTCCAGAACTGTACACAGTACTCCAGATGCGGTCTTAACAACTATCTGTACAGAGGGCCAACAACTTCCTATTTTCTACTGGTGATGCCTCTCCCTCTGCATCCCAGTATCCCCCCAGCCCTCCTTACTGCCTATTCACATTGCTGGCCCACCTTTAGGTCATCTGATATGACTACCCCCAGGTCCTTTTCCATTTTTGTTGTTGTCAGTATTTCACCCCCCACTGTGCACTCTTCCCCTGGGTTTTTGTTTCCCTGGTGCATTACTTTGCACTTCTTTGCGTTGAATCTAAGCTGCCACACATTGGACCATTCCTCCAACCTTGCCAAGTCCCTTCTCATCCTTTCCACCCCACCTTGCGTATCAACCCTGTTGCAGATCTTTATGTCATCTGCTAAAAGACATACTTTCCCTTCCAGTCCCTCTGCAATGTCACTTATAAAGACATTAAAAAGGACCAGCCCCAGTACTGAACCCTGCAGTACCACACTAGCAACCCCCTTTCTTCACTGTGGACTCCATTTACTATTAGTTGCTGTGCCCTGTTGTCCAGCCAGTGTTTTACCCATGCTCCCAATCTGGGACCCACTCCCAGGCTGGCTAATTTGTTTATTAATCTTTTGTGTGGGACTGTGTCAAATGCCTTGCTAAAGTCTAGGTAGGCCATGTCCACAGCCCCTCCTTGGTCTACTATTTTGGTCTCCCAGTCAAAGAAATGAATTAGATTTGTCTGACATGACTTTCCTGCTGTGAATCCATGCTGTCTTGGGTCCTGTGCCCCACTGGCCTCCAGGTACTCAAGAATGATTTCCTTCAGAAGTGATTCCATCATTTCCTACCACTGACAGGTCTGTAATTTCCTGCCTCTGTCCTGCTCCCATTTTTGTGAAGGGGAATTACATCTGCCCTCCTCCAGTCCTTAGATACCACACCATCCTGCCATGATTTATTAAAAAAGGTAGTCATTGGTGTTACTAGTTCTACCATTAGTTCTTTTAGGAATCTGGGGTGAATCCCATCAGGCCCCATTGCTTTATCCACCTTCAGTTTTAAGAGTTCTTTCATAACCTTTTCCTCTGTGAAAGGACTACTATCAGTTCCCCTATCCAGAGTGCTTCTATTGACTGGATTAGGTATCTCCCCTTGCTTTTCCATTGTGAATACTGAGCATAACCCACACCTCATCTTGTCTTATTACTGGCATATATATATATATATATATATATATATATTTTATATATATATTTATATATATATATTTATATTTGTATCTGTATCTATCTATAGTTATATATCTCTCCATCTCTCTCTCTCTCTCTCTCTCTCTCTCTCTCTCTCTCTATTATATATATATATATATATATATATATATATATATATATGATAGATATATATATTGTATGCAAAAACTAGTTAATGCATCATTTATGGTAAAACACAAAGGTCAGGAAATGAGGCGTTTGGTTGCCCTCCCCCCTCATGTGCCCTCCCATTCTCCCGATACTGACAGACGATGAGGTGTGTCATTGGGATTGTAAGGCCTAAATGTCACCCTGTTCCATGTGTAATCATATTCACAAGCCACAGCAAAGAAGAATGGGGTAAAATTTAGGCCTCACAACCCCAATGACACACCCCATTGTCTGTTAATCCTGGAAGGATGGGGGGGTATATGAGGGGGGAGGGGCAACCCTATAGTTCTAATTTCCTGACTTTTTATGTTTTAACCCTAAATAATACATCAACAAAGTTTTTTGCATAGAATTTCCTTACTTTTTGAGAAGAAAAGTAGAAATTTGCTTAAGTCGGTGGGCCCTTTGGGCCCCACACTCCCAGCAACTTGCATATTTCTGCCTAACATAAAAGTACAAATCCTGAATATAATATGTATTGCTGGAAGCACATATGGGTGGCAACGTAAGGGCCCCAAGCTCCCACCACCTCAAAACAGAACAAAGTTTCATTCATCACAGTGGCATAATTCCATACCAGTTTACATGTCAGAGACCTAACCACTCAAAATTACCTCCATGGCAGTAAGGCTAGATACCCTATAAATGTGAAGCCACCACCACAATGCAAAACGCTGTACGCAAAATGTACAGTGTGCCATGCAATATTTCCACAGCAAATTAATTTTCCAACACCTAAATACCATAATTCACATGTACAGGACATCCTCTCAACACCCTTCAAATTTCAATTTAAAAGAGCAAACAGTGTCTGAGATATAACGTATGAAAGTTAGAGATTTTCATTCATCGGAGTGGCAGAATTCTGTACCTGTTTACATTTCACACACCTAATGACTGAAAAGTACATCCATGGCAGTGAGGCTAGTTTCCCTATAAATTTCAAGCCAGTACCACAATGCAAAATGCTGTCCACAAAATGTAAACTGTGCCACACAATATCTCTGCAAAAAAGTATTCTCCAAGACCTAAACACCATCGTTCACATCTACATCATATCCCAGCAACACCCTCCAAACTTCAGTTAAAAGACCAAACCATTTCCGAGATATTTATATTTTAAAAAATGTTAAAATTGGGCTATAGTGTCCCTCCAAATCTGGCCATCTAGTCCCTCCCTCGTGATCGAGGATCACGATCAAATAATCTTGTGATCAATGAATTTGCAGGCTTATGATCAAAGAATTTGCAGGCTAGTGATCAAAGAATAAAAAATGATAAAAGTCAAGTTTTACACAAAAATACATGAAACCACAGCCATGACTCAATAGAACAATGCTACCTGAGTAAAACTCATCCTCATTTGGCTTAATAAGTGACCCCTGAGCTGAGACAATTGATTTTTCAATCTGGCCATCTAGACGCAACCTCACAATCAAAGATTGCAGTCAAAGAATCTCACGATCAAAGATTTTGCAGGCTCGTGATCAAAGATCTTTAGTGAGCCACGATCAAAGAATAAAAAACTTTAAACTCTATTTTCTGACAGTTTTACAAGAAACCACAGACATGACTCAACAGAGGGAAGGCCCCTGAATAAAACCCAACATAGTTTTACTTCAGAAGCCCCCCCCCCGAGTTGAGATATTTGAATTTTTCTGACCGCAAACTGAAAACAAGAAGGGGGTCATCGCGATCAAAGAATCCTAGCTATCAAAGATTCTTTGACTGCAAGCCTGCAAATTCTTTGATCACGAGGAGGGACCAGATGGCCAGAACCCCATTCTTCTTTCACAAAATAACCATATAAATTTTCTCATTGACTCATAATAGGAACTTAAAAGTTTAATAACTTTTGAATGGGTTAATATTTTTTTACCAAACAATAAGCGGCATGTTTCTTGACCCAAGCTCTTTCAGACAAGCAAAGTTGCAGAGTGGCACACCACATGATGGCCATGCAGCTCCACAGACAAAATACAAAAAACTGCCTACAAAACTGGCAAAAAGTGCATTTTTCAATGTTTTGGTGTGCACAAACCGTAAGTCCGACTGAAACAACATTTGGTACATCAAGAAATCTACCATGCCCCACCATGCATACCACATTTTATGCAAATCCATTGAATGGGTCCAAAGTTATTAACACACACATTTCAAGTTTAACATAGAAGTGCCTACTCAACCCTAAATATAAGGGTGCAACCGTGCCCCTATAATATATACCTCATCAGTAGTAAATAGATTGAGTTAATAAATCATGTTATTTTGGAAGGAATATTTTAACAATATTCTCAGAAAGGTGGTAATATGATTGTCTGTTAGAATTACAACTGCATTTTATAATCCATGTTACACTGTCATCCACAGCCAGACTATTAAGGCACATGGATCCTCTCTGTCTGCATTTAATCTTCTAACACTGGTAAATAACAGAAATGATACAGTAACCATAAAAGACAGATCAACATTCACAAACCTGATGACAATACAGCACACTTACAGTACATAAATTAATGAGAGAGTATGTATGAAATGACTTAATAGTGACTCAACCACTCAGAGTTGAGTAGCAGAATGATAACCAATTCAAATGCTATTATTTGAACATGAATTTCTATGAAATAAATATACAGTGTATATATATATATATATATATATATATATATATATATATATATATATATATATATATATATATATATATATATATATATATATATTATAGTGGCACTATACTTAGGATTGAGCGGTCGGTTATATACTAAAGTCAAAAGTTTGTGAGTTAATAACTTTGGACCCATTCAATGGATTTGCTTGAAATTTGGTACACATGTTGGGGTGCACTAGATCTCTTGATTTGCCAAATTATGTTTCTGTCGGAGTGCTGATCTTTGTGTACGAAAGCACTGAAAAATGCAAAATTATCCAGTTTTGGAGGCACCTTTTGGCATTCTTAATGTGGTCCTACATGGCTGTTGTGTGGTATGCCACTCTGGCTTGTTTGAAAGAGCTTTGGTGGCTGAACATGCCACTTTTTGTTTGGTGAAAAAATATTATGGCATTCAAAAGTTATGCCACTTTTAAGTTCCCATTATAAGTCAATGGGAAAATGTATATGTATATGCATATCTTGTGATCAAAGAATCAGGGTTCTGGCCATCTTGTCCCACCTAACAGTCAAAGAATTTGCAGCCTAGTGGTTCAAGAATCTTTGTTCCCTAGGAATTTCAAAAATTCTTTGACCACGGGGTCCTCCATCTTGTTTTCAGTTTTCCGATTGCATAAACACAAATATCTTGGCTCAGGGGTCACTTCTGAAGTGAAACTTTGATGGGTTTTACTCAGGGGACCCGGATCTATCGAGCCATGGCTTTGGTTCCTTCCAAATCAGTCTAAAAATAGAATTATGAGCTTTTAAAATCTTAATTCATGGCTTGCTAACGATCTTTGATCGCGGGTCTGCAAATTCTTTGATCGTGAGATTCTTTGAACGCAATCTTGCATCGCAACCTAAATACACTAATATCTCAGCTCAGGGGTGGGCTAGAGACACAAATGAGGATGGGTTTTGCTCAGGAGGGTCCATTCTATCAAGGCGTGCCATTGGTCCAGTTCAAATCGGTGAAACATTCGTGTTTCACCATTTTTAATTCTTTGTTCATGAGCCTGCAAATTCTTTGATCATGAGATTCTTTGATCACGATCATGAGAGAGGGATGAGATGACCCAATTTAAAAATCAATTTTCTCAGCCCCAGGGTGTCCTAGGAAGTCAAATGAGGTGGGTGTTAGTCAGGGTGCTTCGTTCTGTCGAACTATGGCTGTGGTTTACCACAATTCCTTCAATATTTTTGATTTATATTATTTTAATTCTTTGTTCGTGAGCCTGCAAATTTTTTGACTGTGAGCCTGCAAATTCTTTGATCATGATATTCTTTGATCACAATCGTGCATTGTGAGTGAGGGACGAGATGGCCCAATTAAAAAAATCAATTTTCTCCACCCAGGGGAGTCCTAGGAAGTCAAATGAGGGTGGGTTTTACTCAGGGGGCTTTGTTCTGTTAAACCATGGTGGTGATTTACTGCAATTCCTTCAATTTTTTGATTTCTAAGGTTTTAAATCTTTGTTCATGAGCCTGCACATTCTTTGATCATGAGATTCTTTGATCATCATCTTTGAGGGACAAGATGGCCAGATCTTTTATAATAGAATAGATAGGGAAATGTTAATAAAGTTTGATATTGAATATCTTGGGAACGGTTTGGTCTTTTGACTTGAAGTTTGGAGGGAAGAAAGGCAATATCCCACAGATGTGTCTTTTGGTGGTTTGGTCAAGAAATATTACAGGCAGCAAAGATATGGCACTATGAAGTTGATGTTTTTTCCCATAGGATAACATTACGGCATTTGACGCATTAGAGGAATTCTTGCCGCACTGCTGCAAAATAACGCTGTGGTTGTTTGGGCTGAAATTTGGAAAGAAGAAAGCCAACATACCACAAATGTGCCTTTCGGTGGTTTGGTGAAATAATACAGGGATGCGGCGACGGCAGTCTGAAGTTGACGCTTTTTGCCATAGGATAACATTATTGCATCCGTTGTGTCTTTCAGGGCCCGTATCTCAGAAACGGTGCGAGATACGGTTTTTTTGTCAAAAAAGTGCTTAGCCTCCTCAAATTGGGGCTAAGCATAAAATTAGCCAGGAAAGTAATAATTCATACAAAATTTTAATTTTTTTCCTACGTCGTACTGTTCCGGAGATATAAACAATTTAGTATTCCAAGTCATTCTTTACTGCTACGAAGTCAATTATAATGGATACATTCTTTGTTTTCAATTTGTTTTTTCAATGCAGTTTTTGGAGAAAAGAAGAGTGTTCCCTTTTGTTACTGTGTCAGTTAGCGTTTCCAGCTACGCTTCTGTTACCGTTCGAATCACCGTTCCCGTCTACGCGCACCGCTTGCATAATGGTTTATGCTTTACATGTACTTTTCATTTCTGTTTTGTTTCATGTTATTGTTGCATTACCGTTACCATGTGCATTTGCAATTGTGGTACCCTGGCCGTGC
The DNA here is from genome assembly GCA_016271365.2 of Neoceratodus forsteri. Lineage (NCBI taxonomy): Eukaryota > Metazoa > Chordata > Ceratodontiformes > Ceratodontidae > Neoceratodus > Neoceratodus forsteri. Next base: position 1,212,997,881 of record CM028132.1, read on the forward strand.
GCATTACAGCTTGTGTTTTTGTATGCGCTTCTGTTTCTATTTCTGTTGGTTTTATTGTTGCTGTTACTGTTAGCATTCACATTTACAATTGCGGTACCATGAGCTTGGGTGTAATAGTTTGCATTTCCATATGTGCTTCTGTTTCCATTGGCTTTATTGTTGCTGTTATCATAACAATTTGCCTATCATTGCCGCTTGTGTTTGCTTAACAGTTCATGTTACTATGTAACAAGACATCACGCCACTGCATTCCATTCACTATTTATTATCCTCATTCTCAAAAAGAAGGGAAATTAGAGGAAAAAACTCCATTTAGTGCATCAGTTAGGGTTGTTCTACAGTGAAAATAGTGAGGCAATTTGGGGTTAGGGTTGAAAGACTCCTCTTGGCCCCCAGCCCACCTACCAACTGGCATCGGGCCGTGCTTTGGGGTCATTGGTCCTAACTCTCACCCCATTCTTCTATGCTTCTGCTTCTTTACAAATGTGATAGGGTGAGAGTTAGGGCTGACGACCCCAATGCACACCCGATGCCAGTTGGTAGGGGTGGGCTGTGGTGATCCAAGGGTGGCTTTCAACCCTAACCCTGAATTCCCTCACTTTTTCACTGTAGAACAACCCTAACTGATGCATTAAATGGAGTTTTTCTCTAATACATATATATATATATATATATATATATATATAATATATATATATATATATATATATATATATATATATATATATATATATATATATATTTACGACAGTCTCTCACCACTCTTGTTTAGTAAGATTAGATGATGGATATGGTGATTGTAATCTATTGCTGCCAGGTAATTTCTAGCATGATATTCAAGGTAACTGTATTACTGCCTTTTTTGCAGTGTACATTAGTATGTGTTTGTAGTATTGTTCAACTCAGCAGTGGTCCTATAAAATATCATGTGTAAACAGGTAATGTGAAGCTGTATTTGTGATATTTATTTTTTAAGAATTATGGAACACAAATTTCAGTAACAGTATTTTATGACTGACTTTCATAATAAGCAGCTAGGAACATCCAGTGACTGAATTAACAGTCAATTAGACACAAACTGTATGCATAATAATGTTAATGATATAGCCGAGTGTCATTTTGCAAATAGGTTATGATTAATTTACTGCTAGTACAAGAGTTTTTCTAACAACAGTTTTCTGAATGAAATTACAAACAATGACTTGAGCAACTAGATTGTTGTATAAATATAGAACTTTATGCAGTCTGACAACATTGACTCAAATAGTAAGAAGGAAAATATGAAATAGCATTATAGCTATGTAAATACATTTACTACTTCATGCACCACACTAAAGGCAATAATGTACTATTTAATAAAACATCAGTACTCTTAATCAAAGAGCAGTTACATAAATGGGAGTGGGATCACCTACAGTTTAACATTCTGTCTGCTTTTGACTATGATAATACAAACAGACAGAATTACACAAGTAATAATATCTGACATGTTGGGCTTTATTGGGAAATACCAGATTGCCCATGCAGACGGAGGGCCTTATAGCCCATGGAAGGTCCTGTATTTCCCAATAAAGCTGACCCTGGAGAGTATTATTGCACTTAGAAAATGGTCACTGTAAAAAAAAAAATAGTTTGATAAAATTGTTAATAAAAAATTTATTTTAAATAAGTTTTATAATTAAATACTTCCTTCACCTTCATTAGCATTTTATCCTTTTGTCCCACTTCAGACCTGATAGTTAACAATACAAGCCCAGCTGTATGCAGTTAGTGCTCCACAGCAAACAAAAGAACAAAAAGTGCAGGTACAAAAAAAAAAAATCATGGTACCCAATGATATAGTAAGTAATGGGGCACTCCAAATCGGCACTTGTTGTTTAGTGGGATCTATTGCAAAATAAATGCATGCTGAGGAAGGCTTTCAGCCAATCAGCATGCTTTATTTTTCAAGTCTGTTTTCAAATCCATAATAGTAGCACCTGTATGAAAGTGATGTTTGACAAATGACAGCAATAAATCAAATGATACTGGTACCTGAAGTTTAGATACTATTCCACATTTTTCAGGAATCTGGTATCAAGTAAAACCCTTTTCAGTTCATCATGAGCAATTGACCCTGCTGTAATCCAATCTCTTTCTACATCTTGTTCAAGATCTTCATGCATGCAGTGTCCTTCATATGTTCCATACCCATGGAGCCATTGATGCTCATTTGTCACATAATGTAAGGTACCCAACCACATATCCTATTATGATTTAATGAGATAGCAGACACATCACTGAATTCTATGTTCAGATTACATTTGCATCAGAGACATCATTGTGTTGCTTCCCTGCTATAATGTTGCAACGATCATGTATTCATGTGGCCAATTTGTATTATAAAACGAGTATCAGAAATGCTGAAATCTGATTGGCTACTAGGATTCTAAAAGCCTCACATTAATCCCTGTTACACTGCCATGTCCAACTTGGTCACTGTGTTACATAAAATCTTCTTGCCTGCATTCCACCATCTAGCACTCATGAATGTCTAGAATGATGCATTCTGATTTTAAACCAGAATTCTCATACAGTTGGTGGAAGAACTATTTTATTAAACAGCTACCCATAAATGAGGAAAACATTCTATAAGTACACTTTTAACACTTTTCTATTGCAATATATTTTTTCTTATAATAACAATCAGTCACTAACAGGAGTTAGATTAACAGACAGTTAATCACCCCCATAGGCAAAATGACACTCGGCTGAGCCTCGTGCCACATTACAACTTTATGGGGTGATTAACAGACTGTTAATCTAACTCCTGCTCATGCCTTATTGCTCAATAGTATCATATAAAGATGCTCAAAATATTGTATCACAATTTGTATACTAGCAGGATTGTAAATCATATCAGAATACAAAATAAATAAAGATAACATCTCTTTATTTTGCAGTTATAGCTAACTTCATATATAAAGAAATGTTTACCAAAAATTAATCATATGTCACACATTCCTAGCAGTAATACCAAAAGTGCCTGATGTTGTCACTGGTCCACTTTCAATCAATTTGCATTTTTTCCATTGTGAAGCCAGAGTAAAAATATAATGCAATTATATTATAGTACATGACAACAAGTTCATAATAAAATCACCTAATGATTTGTCTTCTTTTTTTTACATTGAAAGATGAATAGAATATGCAAATTAGATACAGATCTATATTTCTGTGTAGTCATCTTAGTCCAATGCTAACATACATATGTTTTAGAAAAATAGAAAAAAACTCTTGAAACTCACTGGCCATCATATATCAGATGACTGTACATCATATATCAATATGCTGCTAGTTCTGATCTTCCATCACAAACATGGCTGGTACATTTGTACTGTATATAAAAACTACATTTGAGCACTAACAAGCCATACCCCATTAGTTTAATATTCTCCAAAGATGAACCTTCTGGCATTACTTAACAATAGATGAGGGTAACAATGCATAAAACTAAAAAACAAACTCACTGTTACTGTTCTTCTCCAAAGGTTCTTACAGTAGTTTCATGCCATATATCAAAGGAATATTTAATTTGTGAATATTCTTTCTCTTATAAAGTAAGTAAAAAAAAATAAGGTTGTAACATGTCATGTACCGAGGCTAAAGCGCAATTATCAATAGAAATTCCAAAAAGAGAAATCTCCAGTCAAGTACTCATCATTGACTTAATTTGTGAATAGGTGTCAGTGACAATTTCTTTGATTACAGTGTTCTGTGCCAACAAATTTTCTACTGATCTTTTGAAACCTAGTTTCTCCATATTTGTTGATTTGATTCCAGTCTCTCTTTTGTCAATGATTTCAACCGATATTATTTCCTCACTGTCACTATCCATACAAGTATATAAGGAATATTGAGTGCAGTGTCTAGGGCTGTATATTTGTCCATCTCCTTTGAAAAAGTAACATAGAAGTAATCAGTAATAAATATATCAGTGACAATCAGTGACTGACTATATGAAATATGTTCAACATGCCAAGAATAATTAATGAATTGGTACTGTTTCCAGAAATAATTATTTCATTTATCTCATTGTAGAAACACTCAATTGCTGGAACAGCATAGTATTGTTGGATGCAAAAGAATGATGAATCAGAGAGCATTGCCAGGTTTTTAATTTGGCAAGTAATGACATTTTAGCAAAATTTTTGTCAGAGAATATTATGCTGCTTATAAAAATTAGGTCTCTGGCATTCATTTCATGTTTAAGATGTGGTTGAGAGTTCCATCGATATTCTGTACATTGGTTTGTACATTCTTGTTTTTCAAAAACACGAAAAGTCAGCATACAGTATGATATTAAAAAAAATGTGCTATGAACTTAATCCCAAAGAATTATGTTTTTTTTAAAGGGGGGAATAAGACATACAAATGCTTGACTGACAATACTAATAACTTATTTTAAAAAACAGACATACGTAAGTTAGGATTAGAGCAGCCCCGCATACCCAAGATCTGATTTCTAAATGTTGTTTATACTTTGCACAAATCCATGTAGGAAGACCATGAGCCAGATTAATTAAATGACCTAAGTAAACAAGGTGCAGTTTGTATTCTACAATTTCATCTGCACATGATGTATCATCAGTGCTTGCTGTATCTTCTTGTCTAGACTTGCTGCTTTCACCACTTCCTTCTTCATCATCTTTATCAAGGCCCAATACATCCTGTTGTATGGACTCTTCAGGAATTTCTTAAATTTCTTGAGTGCTATTTGGATAAAAAAATTCTCAAATATGAAACAGCCGGACCACAGCATGACATGTTACGATTTAACTGTTTCAATGTCAAATATTTTGTTTCTGAAATTGCTCTTTGAATAAAATCCAGCACTCTATTTTGATCTTCAACACTGTACGTATGTAGGATCATTTAACTGAAGATCACTGGTATCAGTACTCTTTAATTAATAGTATTTAATCAGAGTCTGGAAAGACAAAAAAAATTATAGTGGTGATCAGCACATGTTAAACTTAATCAGTTAGGATTAGTTATTAATACATGTATAACAGGGCAAAATTTCCAAAACTAACCTCGAGTTTGACATGTACAGATAACAACTTTTGTTTTCACATGTCTCTGTATAGCCGTGTAGGGATGCAATTGGATTATCATCTACTTTTAAATTCTCCTCTACACCAGACATAACATCAGGTGATTTTCTGAGTGAAAAAGATAAACAGTCACATGTGCATTCCATAATGGAATACTAAATACACAATTTTTGCAAACATAATTATGGCTAATAATTAAAAATGAAATACTCTGCATGGTTAGGGTTTTAAGAACAAAGTTCAGAGGTCAAACAATATATGTGATATATCCTATATATGGTAGTATGGACAGTATCAACTCCACAAATATAATATATGGTAACAAAATAAGACCTAACTGGTCACACAAATATAAATATAAAACACATCAAATAAAAAATTTCAGCAGAGTAAAAAATAATGTAAAAAAAGACTTTCTAGCCAGCTCCATGGTGCCAGGCAATCGGGGATCACATGGCACACTGGCAACCCAGGTTTGCGCATGAACCCAGAGCATCAGGAGCAGAGGCTGGCAGGGAGGGCTCAAGAGTATTCATTGGACACTCTCCTCTTGGGCAGAGGGTTTTGGGGGCATTGCCCTTCATTGGCTCTTCATGGCTGGATTCTTCCTTGTGCTTTGTACAGTGGATGACCACATTTTGCATGCTCTGGTTATGAGGACACTGCAGTGTGCCTCCCAAGGGGGTGGGGAAACAAGAGAAAGAAAAGTGGTCACCCATGCCAGCTGGATGATGGCAGCCCACCTCTTTGGCCGCAAATCTGGGAGGGCCCCAAGTCAACAAGTGCCACCTGCCCAAGATGCGAGGGGGTGCCAAAGGGCACCTTGATCTTACCACCCAGAGACCTCCCACAGGCATGGGGGCCTACTTGATAAAGGGATATGTTGGAACAGGTGGGTGGCAGGCAGATGGATGGCAGATCGGGGGAGTGGCAGAAGGCGAGTTTTGTTTTATAATAGTAATAAAGAACTCCAAGGGAATATGCCTCATGCCACTGTTAGGCAGCCTAAACCTCACTCTCAGGTTCTTGACAATAATGGGCATGCAAGGAATCACAGACACTTTGCATAAGTATATTAAAGCTTGTATATTACTACCAAAAGGAAAATCACAGTTACCCTAAGCAGTTCTTACCAATAGGAACTGGGAGCCAATACTAAGTGTTCCCTATACCTTGAGGAATCTCCTTGTCTCCTGGGGTCTCCGAGGTAGAAGACATAATGTCTTACATTATATACCTAAGATAATTACCATAGTTACTGTAAGACAGAAACATTTCTAGTTACAGAGATGAGCCCTATTGGCTAAATTAGAGGTGGCTCCACAGTCCAAGATAACATTATACAATTTTGTTATAGTCATCACTTTGTATAAACAAAGAGGTACAGTTTGTACATAGCCGTGTAATAATACAAATCATCATAAGATGACAATGCTGACTCATATATCATAATCATTACAAGGACACAGATGTTCTAACATCTTGTAAACAAGAAATACATGTATATATTGGAAAGTACAGTGTATAACAATAGTATGCATACATATCCTGGCATCTACTCTTATATGGTAGATGCCCTTAGCCCTATATGTTAGTATAACATATACCTAATTTCTAGCTGTCTGCAGTGTTCCTGTGGGGGTACCAATTAGGGTGCAGGAACCTCATATAACATTCTCCCCATTGTTGCCTCTCAGGGCAACACAAGCAAAAGTAGGGAAATGGATAGGGAGCAGGGGTCATTTACAGAGCTGATGCATGAGCCTTGTAAAGGAACTCCAGCTGCTCACAGTGTTGGCGCACTGTAGGCAGCAAAGCATAGTAATAATAATAAGAAAAAAATATCAGAAATGCTTGGATATAAACAAAACATTTAAAGGTAATCTCTAACCAAGTGTTAGTAAGTGCACTATTCAAATCACCATCATTAATGAGGGCAAGTACAGCCTCATCTGCTTTGGATAAATTATTGATGATGTGAATGAGGTGGGTGTCCTTCCTGTCTAAAAGGGATTTTAATGTCAAACTTAAAGGATCAATGTGTACATTAAAATAAGGTAAATACTCTGAAAGAGTGAGCAGATAAGCAGAGCTACCATCAATGATATTGGTGTCCATAAGGGGGACAGGGGTAATAATTGTGTGCCCAATAACAGTTTTCTGAAGCAGGACAAAACAAAAATTTGGGGTATCAATAACACATGTCTTGTCTGCGTACTGAAACATCTTATAGTTAGTAACCACACAATATTCACCATTTGAATTATATTACATTTTCACTGTAGTCAGTCTCTATTTTTGCAACTGTACTGGGCAAGTATAAGTCTGTTTAGAAATATGTGTTGACAGGTGGTGAGCCTCCTTCCAATAATACTGGTATAACTTGGAATTGTCTGGAGCAGATGTTGAGTTCTGGTATTCTGTGCCATTAGTGATGATGTCATCATCCATGGAAAAGGACCAATCGATACTGTCTGGGGAATAGCCACATACAGGTTTAAATACAGCAAATACATCACATCGACATGAGGTCCACGTGTCCTGAAGAGGATGGAAGACCAAGAGAGGAGGCAAATCAAGGCATTCTCTGTAGATTTTGTCATCAAGGTGCCCAATGGAGTGTACAGATCCAAGTTTATCAAATATAGCTGCTCAAAACGTGGTAAAGAATCAGTGAAAGAGACAAACATAGTATCTTTGATTGAACATTTCTTAGAAGTAAATCAAGGACCAGTATTAGGGTGCCTGGTCACAAAACCCAAATTCCTAGCTGTAAAAATGGGAATAGTTAAAGACTGTAGCATACACATGGCAACACAGTTAGTGGGTTTACAATGAGGACAATACATTTAGAGATACATCTATCGTGTATCATATCAGGGATTCTTCCAGATTCTAGATCACGGAATAGATTGTTTATTTATTTTTATTTATTTATATAGCAATCAGTTTACAACCTTTGAGCCAGAGGCTCATTTACAAAGGTACCTCATCAACAGAAAGGAAGATAATACAGATACAGAATACATCCAGTAGGAGAGCATGAGCATAAAGAGACAAGCAAAAATGGATCATGGATACAGCATACATTGGTAGTATTATACAGTGCAGGTACTGGTATAATCAATAACAGGGAAGAATACAGGGTTTAGCAGCATAAAGGTATGACATTGCAATGTGAAAACAGCCAAACAGGTTACACGGTACAAGATTACAAAGAACGTAAGGCATGTGACAGGAACAGTACAGCCAGAAGTTTGATCTGTTTGGTAACAGAGTAGCATATTAGTTGGGCAACATATCAAGCAGTATCATAAAATGCCAAACATGGTTCGTTCTTGACAGTAGCGATACAGTAGGCAGTGGGATATGGCAGTAATGTAGGTGGTAGAAATAAGAAGGTGAGGAGACGGTGCAGCCCAGAGGGCATTGTCAGGACAAAGGGTGTTAGAGCATCCATTAAGCACAGGTGCAGTAGCGCTTGCTGAACAACTCGCTTTTGAGGGCAGTTTTGAATGTGGAGATGGTGGGGATTTCAGTGATGGCACGAGGAAGAGCGTTGTACCAAGAAGGGGCTCTATGGCAGAAAGACCTATGTCCAAGTGAGGTCCTAGCTCGAGGAACCAGGAAGGTGGCTTTGCAGGAGGTCCGGGTGCTGACTAGGGGCTGGGCTAGGAGGAGGGAGGATGTCAGCCCGGGAGGAGAAAGTCCTAGCAGGGTTTTTTTAGAAATAAGGCAAGTTTGGTATTGCAGCCGTCCGTGAGGTTTAGCATTGTAGCCAGGTCATAAAGTTGGCAGGTATGTGTGTGAGCCTAGGGCCCCAGTGATTAGCCTGCATGCCTTATTTAGGAGGAGATTTGTTGAGGGTGGTCATGTTGGCAGCATCAGAGACAGGTAGCCCATAGTCAACTAGGGATAGTATGGAGGATGTAACTGCAAGCCGGAGGGCATCGGGGGGGAGACAGTTTTTATAGCAGTACAAGATACCAAGTCATATATTGGTTGCAGAAGCGAGTGCTTCGATGTGGGTATGGTAGGAGAGGGCTGAGTCAAATGAGATCCCTAGGTACTTATAGGAGTGGACTTGCTCCAGTTGTTGTTTGGAGCTGGAGAGGATACGGAGAGGGGAGTTGTAAGCTTTGTTTTGAGGGTGGGCAAAGAGCATGGTTTTAGATTTTTTAAGATTTATGACCAATCTATGCTCTTTAAGCCAAGTTTCAGCGTCATTATAGGCACATTGTAGGGAAACCTGGAGGGAAGAGGGGTTACGGTCAGTGGCAAAGATGACGGTATCATCTGCGTTGATGGTAGTGATAATGAAAGTGCCATAGGCTGAGCATCAGATTTCATGGGCAATGTATTGCTTATCTGCTTTTTTATTGTTCTGTGAAATAAGGGAGTTAATCTTTTCTTTAGAGTCCGAAAATGCCTTATCAATATCGTGCTTATTGTATACTGTGTATCTTTCTTCCTGACTAAGGCCATCCACACCATGCAATAATGGGGGTATGACATCATTTACCAGACCAGTTTGAAATTTCTGTGAATGAGATTTGATAGCAGCAATGTCAGCTTTATTCCAAATGGACATTGCTGTGCCAAAAACACCAGTGACAGTGTCTGTGGCACCAGTGACATCAGATGTGTCAGGGGTATTATACTTATGAGTTTGATCATCTGTATTGGATTTTCTCCTAAAATTGCCTCTATGCTTGGTGGCGTGTACCTCAGCAATAGGGTCTTGGTTGCGAATCTGAAAAGCTGCTAAGCTGTCAAGTAACAAAGTACTGTAAAACAATGATGTATTAGTAGTATGACACATACCAAATTCGTTCATATTCCAATAAGTCAAATTAAACAAAACAGGTATATGCATAAATTGTAAGTTGTTAGTAAGTGAGCCAGGTAAGACAGTGGCTGTGAGACCACTACGAGGACCATGGGTTTGTTTTGGACATTCCAACAGCTGTTTCTCAGTAGGGGGTAACACAAATAAATACATGGCAGCTGAGGACATGTTGTGTACAGCGCAAAATTTCCTGGCAGAATCCTTAGACAATGAATCACAATATGAGTGGTCAATTAAGGCAGTGATATTGTATAAACCAGAATGTCTAAGAGATGTTTGGAGCAAGGGCAAAGTACCATTTGGGGATAATTTTGAGTTGGGCCATCCATGGAAAGTTCCCTTGGAGAGCTTGGCCATGAGGAGTATTTGTCCTTGTGATTTAGTCTGCCACTCAATTTGTAGGGTAGATTTGTTAGTAGCAACAACCGAGGCAGTGAGGTAGGCATCAGAACCTTCCTGGACTGTAATCTAATTGTCAGGAATATTGATGGAGACTCCCTCTGGGGTAGTTGCAGGTGAATCAAGGTGAGGAAGGAGGTGCTTTACCATGCCTTGGATGCAGGGGATAACTCCTGAGATGAGGAGAACATGGAACAAGATAGCCATTTTGTCAGTGTATCTGAAAAGGAAAATGAAACATTAGTAAATTAGTACTATTCCACCCAATGGGGTGATGAAAAGTAATTATACTCCTTTACACAGTTTCAGCTGGTTTGCATGTAACCATTTGTCAGTCAGTTTGTTGTTTTGCATGAGTCTAACTTGATAGACTGCTAGACTGAGCTTGCTGACAATGGAGTAGGGTCCTTCCCACTTATTGGAGAAGGAATATGTGGGATGTGCAAACCTGAGAACCACTGCCTGATCCCCAACTTGCCAATCCACTTCTTGTGCATGTTTGTCAAACTGAATTTTGGACTGTTGCTGGGCCTTGCCCATGCAGTCAGCAGCATACAAATGAGTGTGTATGAGGTCTTGTCTGAGTCTTTCCACATATTGATCCACTGAGACACTGTCTGCAGTGGGGGTGTGCAGGTCAAACAGTAGGTATTCAGTTAATCTCATCTGTCTACCAGTCATCACCTCAAAGGGTGTCAGCTGGGTGATGGCTGAGGGTGTGCCCCAATTGCCATAAAGAGTAATGGCAATAGGGAATCCCAATCATTGGGATTGTCCTCAATGAATTTGGAAAGCATTTGCTTAATCCATCTATTGGCTCTCTCTACCTGACCTGAGGATTGTGGATGGTAAAGTATGCGGAACTTCTGATGAATTCTGACAAGTTCAAGGGCTTCTTTCATCAACTCACCTCTAAACTGGTTCCTATGTCAGAGTCTACCTTGAGGTAGGTCCCACCTAGAGATAATCTGTTCCACCAGGATTTTGGCAATGGTTTTAGCACTGCATGTCTTAGTGGGAAAAGCTTCAACCCACTTACAGAAGAGATCAGTTACCACAAGGGCATATGTGTTGTTTCTGCTGGTATTGGTCAGAGGACCAATAAAATCAATCTGTATGGCATGCCAAAGACCAGAATGTCTTTGTGGTAGCAGCTTGGCATTACATTTGGTAGGGATGGGGTTATTTTGCACACAAACAAGGCAGTTGTCTAGGTACTGTTTGACATCCTTGGTGACACCAGGCCACCAGGCAGCAGTCTTGAGCCTTTGGAGTGTGTTTTCCACTCCCTGGTGTCCACCAGTAGGGGTGTCATGCACTTGGTGCAGAAATTTGGACCTATGATGATGAGGAAACACCCACAATTTGGTGGGGGTGTCATCTGGTTGATACCAGAGGAGCTTGTCATCAGGGAACAAGTGTAACTTACTTTCATGCCTTTGGTAGGGGTTGTGGGTAGGTAAATTCTTCTCAGTACCTTTGTCCAGGAATCTGAACATATCTTTGAGTTCAGAGTCAGTGTGTTGGGCTTCTGACAAATCCAAGGGGCCAAAAGTTCAGATTTCTTCCTGACTGCTGCAATGTATACAGCCACTCTGACCTCTTAATGGTCCATCATCCAGGTGTCCCCCCCACTCAGGCCCATCCTTTGCAAGGCTGTCAGCAGTGTAATTGAAGGCATGATAAGGGTCATGTATAGAGTGAGCCTTGACTTTGTGTACATAGAGTTTGTGTGCAAACTTTTGTGCCAGTGAATGAATGTAAATTACCAGTTCCTTGTGTTTCACTGGGCTGCTATCAGAGGAGAGAAAGGAGTTCTGCCAAAAAAGAAGAAATTATGTAAGGGAACAACAAACCCAGTTAGAGTCTGTGAAAATGATGGTGTCCTCTGTTCGATGCTGGATGAACTCGAGGGCGCAGGCCACTGCTGCCATCTCTGCATACTGTGGTGATGCCACACTGCAGCACTTAGAAATTTTAACAGTGTTACCAGAAGGGTAAATGGCTAATATGCCCATTCCTGCTATCTGTTCTCCCTGGTAATAGGAAGCTGAGCCATCCATAAAGACACTACACAGTGAGGTGCTCTCAAGTAGTTGTGGTGTAGCAGGAAGGAAAGGACCTGGAACTGGTAGATCAGGTGGCTGCAGTGTACAGTCATGGGGTGCTCCTTGGAAAAGGAGACCATGCACCAGCATGGATAGCATTTTGGTTGGGTGGACCTTACTATCTCTGTCCCAGAGAAGGAGGGACCAGTGCATCAGCCTGGTATTAGAGACTGACCCATCCTTTGCTCTGTCTGATAGCAAAAAGGTTGTGGGTGTGTGATTTTTATTGATGATCAGTGGGGAGTACGCAATGATATACAGGAAGTACTTGACAGCCCAGTAGGTGGCCAGAAGGTTCCTTTCACAAAGGCCGTATTTCTGTTCCACTGGGGTCAAGAGCTGTGTTGCATATGCAGTGGGTCTCAGGGTGCCATGGACCTTCTGGGCCAACACAGAAGACATAGCAATGTCAGAGGTGGCACACTCCAGATGGAATGGCATGGCTGGATTGGGGTTGACCAAAGCCAGAGCTGAGGCCAAGGCCTGTTTCATTGACATCACAGCTTGGGTGTGAATGGGGCCCCAAGTCCTGGGAACATCCATTTTCAGTCATTCATACAGAGGGGTGGCCCTCTGAGCAAAATCACAAAAAAATCTATAGAATAGTTCACCATACCTAGAAACCTTCTAAGGGTGGCCACACTGGTAGGCAGTGGCAGATCTTGTAATCCTTGTATCTTCTTCCAGGTAGGGCTTCGGCCCTGGTCTGTTATCCTCAGCCTAGAAAGAGTACCTCTTTCTGACATAATTGTGCTTTTGCAGGGTTACATTTAAAGCCTGCCCTCTGAATGAGGGTCAGTAGTTCATCTAAGAGATCCAGGCATTGTTCTTGTGTGGTAGTGGGCAACAACAGGTTGTCCACATACTGCAAGAGACACTGAGGTGTAGAGAAACCCTCAAGGGTGTCCATCATGTTCAAATGGAACAGGGAGGGGCTGTTGTGGAACCCCTGTGGTAAGAAGGTCCATGTGTACTGCCTGCCCTCAAAGATGAAGACAAACTTATATTGACTCTTGGGGGCCAATGGCAATGACCAGAAGCCATTGGAGATGTCCAGGGCACTAAACCACTGTTGATCAGGGGTCAGGGATTATTAGTCATAGCAAGTCCGGTGCTGATGCCACAGTTGGGGCAAAACTGGGGGTGACCTAGTTTAGTCTCCTGTAGTTAATAGTAAGTCTCCAGGCACCTGTGGGCTTCTTCACAGGCCACACTGGGGAATTTACAGTGGAAACACATGTCCTGATTACACCTTGCTTGAGGAGTGATTTAATTGTTTCCTTAAGAGAATGCAAGGCCTCAGGTGGAAAGGGGTATTGCCATTGCCTCTCATGTGCTGGGTCTGTCACTTCAATGACAGTGTGCATCCTGCCACAGTCATGTTTACTGGTGGCAAATGCCTCCAGATGCCTTTGTAGAATGGGGAGTAGCTTTGGGAAAAGCTTGTGGTTCTTAAACAAATCTATGACATCATACTCTTTGTCATTCGCAGAGATTGTTGCAACCACATGTGAATCAGGGATCATGATGGTGTGATATTGTCCCTGAATTTGTATCAATAACATGTTGGCTAGGTCTACCACACAGCCGTGTGGTGCTAAAAAGTCAATTCCGATTAAACTAGGGTGATCATGCAGTACCATTAGCTGAAAGGTGTGATATGCCTTCAGGTGCCACAATGTCACAGGTAGTGGCAGGGAGTGACATGCAGGTAACCTAGTTCCATCTACCCCAGACATATTGGTCCTCCATCTGGTGGACCAAGGTGATGCATCTGGGTGATCATCCTGTAATACAGACACAGCCACGCCTGTATCCAGTAGTACTCTTAGTAGGCAGCCCCCGACCTTGGCCTCAGTGCAGGGCCTTCCATTTGCATCCAAGACCAGCCTGTTTACAATCCAGCTGGGGCCTGTAATTGTCAGTCTGTACCAGTGGAAACATGAGGGAGCTCTTGAAAAAGAGTCTGGGCCTGGTTCCTTTGAACTATCTCACCATGCTGTGCTGATGCTATACAGGGAGCCACTTCTGGGTTCAGGCCTGTAAGGGCCTGAGAACCTGGATTTCCTGTATCTCCATGGCCTGTTGAGGCCTGGTCTCCTGGTTGTATTGCTGCAAGGGCCTGAATGGGAATGGCATCCGTTACGGAGTGTACTTGCCTGAGGAGAGCTCGAAATTTCTGTATTTCATTGGCTGTTTCCCTATATGGGGGGCCTGATCTTTGTTGCTTATTCTTATTGTTTTTATGGTGTTTCTTATTTTTGTAGTAGTTCTGGTTCCCACCCCAGGATTGTTGTTGGGCCTGTTGGGGATGTTGGTTGTCTGTGGGGAGGATCTGTTTCATTTGGGCCTGCCCCTCCACCATGTAGTGTGTCGTGGCCTCCGGAATGGCTTCCATGGCAGCTACCTTCTTGGAACCGGAGCCTGAGTCACAGATGTACAGTTGATAAACTCTCTCTGTTTTCCGAAGAATATCAGCAAACCTTTCCATGGTGGGATAGGTGGTTTGGTCTACCTTTTCTCTTACAGCAGGGAAAATGTTCCTAAGGAACAGGGTCTTGTACTCAATGAGGTCCACATCTGTGGCTCCTCCTGCAAGGTGCTTCCCTGCTCGGTAGGACATCAAGAGCCTCTAGTGGAAAGTCACTGGACTTTCTTTTGCATTCTGTTTCACAGGATTTGTTAGCATCACTCCTACTACACCTGGGTTGTGTGCAGAAATGAGTTCAGTTGCTACTTCGTCAAAGGTGGCATGCCCATCCTGGTGGATGACATTGGGGAGTTTCACCCACAAGCCAGGATCCATGGTCTGGTGTAAGATCTGGACCTGGTAGTCTACAGTGAGCCTAAGCATTTCATATTTAGCATGCACCTTTTCTAAGTGGCAACTGAGGATGTTGGACGGGCTCATCTGACCAATGCTGTCAGCTATTTGCTGAACAGAGTAGACCATTTGTAGGGGAGTATTGTGATGATCAAGCAGAGGTAGAGTACCTCAGGTGACATCCAGGGCTGCCTGAGCTGTGGCTTCAGTCACAGTATGAACCATGCTCTCCTGCATACCAGCCTCGAGTAGAAGCTGCCTAATCTGAGCCTAGAGAACCTGTTTATTCTTCTCAGAAATGGGCATGGTGTCTAAGGCACTCTCAATTATTTTCTCTATCTCTTACTTGTCTTCCACATTAATAATGGTTATCAGTGTGCCTTCAGGACTAGGCCTAGGCCTGCTCCCCCCCATCATGGAATTTCCATGTTGGCATCACCCATGATGTGCATCATGCCGTTGATGATGTGGGGACATGGGGTCATGTGTCAGGGGCCTGCCATGTTGTGGATGGCAGGGAGGGGTGTCTGGGCCATAGTAGGGGTGTGACTGAGCATTGTCCTGGGAGATGTCATCATCTGACTCCTCCCCTTCAGATGACATTGACAAGGTGGGGGCTGCACCTTCCATCACCTTGACATGGCCAGCCAACACCTCTCGCTGATGGTGCACTTTCACTATTTTAAATTCACATTCATCATGACTCACATTTGCAACATCCTGATCCACTTCACTCTGCATTTGCTTCTGTAACACTCTATACGCGGTGCTCAATTCATGATTTTCCTTAGTAGCTAACCCTGAGTCATTACTTATCTGGGTTATCTCATCCTATAACTCTCCCAACTCCTCACGCATTTGTTCATTTGTTCTACTTAACAAGTCATTCATTTGCAAAGCCTGACCCTTATCCTGTCTCAAACTTTCACACTCCTGCTTCAGCATACAAAGTTCCTGCTCACCTGCCTGAGCAGAAAGATGCAAAAGGGGATCCTTTTCATTTCACAGTGTCTGGAACTCAGACTCCAAATCCTGCTCTCGTCTCACACATTCAGTTTCCTGCAACCTGCTTAAGAGATAAGATCTGCAGTTCAAGGGACCGAAACCTCACTTCAGAGACTTCCAGTGCATTATGGAAAGCCATGACCAACAGCCCTTTAGCTTTTCACTTTCTGGCTGTTTGTCTAATCTCTGTGTACTGGGTTGAAACCCCAACACAGGGTTGTTGCATTGACTTGTGTCCCACATGAGGTCAGCCCATCCTCCATGGGAGGCAAGGAAGTTTGAGACATCTAGTCTCAATTCTGTGCAGATATTTGATACGGTGGCCATTGTGTGGGAGGGAACAAAAAATCAAACTGTGAAAAGGCGCCATGCTGTGTATTGATCCACAACGGGTGTACTTGTTCACAGTTGGGCTACTGTGAACTTGTAAGCTTGCAATTCGAAACTGCCATGGGGTGGGTTGAATCAGCATCATCCACACCCAGTAAGCAGCCAGAACTTGCAAGTGATTACAAAGATGGTGAAAAACCGGAGAGGTGGTGCAAGAATTTATTTATTTATTTTTAATTTAGTTCTAGGATTACAAATACCTTTGAGCCAAAAGCTCTTTTACAAAGGTTCCATGTCAGTTTGAAAACAGTACAACAAAATAGAGTAGTGCAAGATAATACAGAAATACAGCAATCTGAAGGCAGAACACACATGATAATTTTGTTTACAACAATGAATAGGGGAAGAGGCAAACAATATTGGTATACATTGGTCAAGGGTGAAAAAGGGAGGGTTTGCTGCATCATACATGGTTATGCAAGGTAAAACAGCAGATACACAGTTAAAGGGAGGTGTACACTGGATAAAGTAATTGATAAACGATTCCAGGTGATATCGGTAAACACAGGTATAGGACAAAATGGGGGGGATGCTACAACATTACAAGACAAGGGTAGGACAGGGGGAATATGAGCTGCCAGGGGCATTGTCACAGAAACATGGAGAAGTGCAGAGATGGTGGTAAGGGGGGGAGGTATGGGGGAGGGGAATGAGGGGAGGAGGAGGAAATCAGGGACAGGGGTGGTAAAGTGCTAGGTTGGGCAGTTAGGCAGTATTGAGAGAGTAGCAAGGGTTGCTGGCTCGGTGTGGCAGTCGCAGGTACTGGAAGCAGAGAGTTAGTGGTGGAACTTGGATTTGAATGTACCAAGCACAGTGATGGAGGAAATTTCATTGCTGAGATTATTTAACCAGTTTGGTGCTCTGTAGGCAAATGAGCATTGAGCCTTAGATGTTCTGCAGCTTGGGATCAGCAGGAGTTGAAAATCAGATTCCCTTGTGTGGCAGGGGTTACTATATGGACTGAGGAAGGCTAGGACACCCAGTGGGGCAAGATCCAAGGTTATCTTCTTGGCCATGATGCAGGTTTGGTATTTTATGTGGTTTGATAGTTGTAGCAAACCAGATTGGGCGTCAAGGTCACAGGTGTTGGTTAGGCAGTGGGCACCAGTTAGAAGATGACAGGCTTTGCTTAGGGCAGTTGAGATGTGCCTGAGGGCTGTTGAGGTGGCAGAGCCATAAATAATAAGGCCATAATTGATAACAGAGACTACAGAGCTTTGGACAGCGATCCTTAGAGCTTCAGGGGTAAGGTGCACCCTATATCTGTAGAGGAGGCCTAGTCACAGGTTAGCCTCCTTGGCTATGTACTCAATGTGGGCTCCATAGGCCAGGTTATTGTCCAGAGTGATTCCCAGATATTTAAAGGAGTGAACCTCTTCAATAGTTACTCCAAGGTGGTTTGTAATGGTTAGTGGATGTTACCTGTTCCTGTTGTGAGAGTTACAGAAGAGCATGGATTTGTTTTTTTTGTAGTTAAGGATGTGTTTGTGTTTGCTGAACCAGTTCTCCATGGAAGTGAAGCAGAGTTGGAGTTTGTTCTGTAGGAATAGCTGGTCCTTGTGGGTGGCAAGGATAACGGCATCATCAGCATGGAGAATGAGATGTTCCAGGCATGATTGGGGGAGGTTATTTAAAAATAGACTAAAAAGAAGGGACCCCAGAATGGAACTCTGGGGGACTCCAGAGCAGACAGGTCATGCTTCAGAGAGGGCACCTGCAATTTTCACTCTTTGTGATCTGTTCTCCAGGTAACTTTCGAACCAGGCAGAGGAGTAAGGGAAGAGCCCTGCATTTGTGATTTGTTCAAGGAGTAGGCGGTGGTGAATGGTATCAAAGACCTTGGTTAGGTCTATAAAGACTGACCCAGTTAGATATCCATTATCCAGTGAACTGTGGATGGCTCCGGTGAATTCCAAGAGTGCTGTTGTGGTGCTGTGTCCTTTCCTGAATGCATGTTCTTGTGAGCATAGGATATTGTATTTATCCAGGTAATCAGTGAGCTGGTCAGTAACTATGTGCTCGATGGCCTTGGATAGTGGCGGCACTATGGAGATTGGTCGGTAGTTACCAGAGTTGGTCAGGTCACCTGATTTATGGACTGGAGTAATGGTGGCAGATTTCCATTTGTCTGGGAACTGGCTGAGGCTGAGGGAGAGATTGAAGATCTTGGTAAGAGGACTAATCACTTCATCAAGAGTGAGGGACAGCAGCTTTAGGTCAAGAGTATCCCCACTGGGTCTTGTTTTAGTGATAGCATTTGTGATGTATTTCTGAGCTTCATGCATTTTGATGGCTTTGAAGTAGAAGGGCAGGTGGGCAGGGGTGGATGCAGTGGTGGTAGGCTGAGAGGGGGAGTAATCTTCATTGAAGAAGCCAGGGGGGAGAACGTTACTGAGGTCTGTGATGGCCGTGTTGAAAGTATTGGCAATGGTGGCAGGATTGAGGGTAATAGACCCATCTGTGAGTAACATAGTATGGGTGTTTTCTGGCTATTTTCCGGATATTTCTTTAATATTTTTCCAGAAAGCTTTCCCATTTCCCCATGTGTTGGTGGGCACTTCTTTGTAGTAGGTGCTTTTGTGAAGCCGGATTGAATGTGTACAGGCATTATGGGCATGTTTGTAGCTCTTAATGTTGGTCTGCATGTCGGACTCTTCAGCCAGGAGCCAGAGGTGGTCCCTTGCTTTTAGTTGT
This sequence comes from Neoceratodus forsteri, assembly GCA_016271365.2. Lineage (NCBI taxonomy): Eukaryota > Metazoa > Chordata > Ceratodontiformes > Ceratodontidae > Neoceratodus > Neoceratodus forsteri. The sequence goes on from CM028132.1 coordinate 1,213,017,246, forward strand.
GTGATTAGATCACGGTGAGCCAAGGATTGGAGAGGGCTTTAACTTTACACTTTTTTAAGGGGCATATGAGTCACAGGCTGCATTGAAGGTGGAGATAAAGAAATCAAGGGCTGAGTTCACATCAGCTGCATTGTAAATGGGAGACCAGTCTTGTTGCTTGATGAGAGATTTGAGTAATTTCAGTTTTCCTTGGGGAATGGTTCTGCTGGTGGTGATGGATGGTGGTGGTTTGTAGAATTTACTGGACCATTCACAGATGACAGGGGAGTGGTTACTAAAGGAATCAGGGAGAACGGAGATATTGGAGATCTGGGTTGGGTGGCTGGTTAGGACCCAGTCCAGGAGAGAGGCGGTGCTTGTTTTGTAGTTGTAGTGGGTTGGGGTGGTGACCAGTTGAGTGAGATTTACAGAGGTGAGGGCATCCTTGTAGTTCCCTGTATCAAGGGTGAGCCAGTTAATGTTGAAGTTGCCAAGTAAGATTAGCTCAGAGCCCGGGGGTGTGTATGTGCAAAAACGAGGGTGGCATTGAGGCCTTTTAATTGTTCTTTTGGTGGGATGTATACTGCAGCAACAGTGATGGCTTTTCCATGGGCTCCTAAGATGATGCAAATGGGGAGGATCTGGGCAGATGTGTCCATTTGAGGGGTGTTTAGAGGATAACTCGGGAGCATCTCTCCAAGGTAGATGGCTCATCCCCCTCCTCTTTTTGTTTTTCCATCTATGAATGCACACCTACAGTTCCTGTTGGGAAGGGAAAAAGTTGTAGCAACAAGTGAAACTTTGCAAACACCAAATATTGCCTGCACGTGGTTGCCAATTATTAGGAGGTCTAAACCTCACTCTCAGGTTCTTGACAATAATGGGCATGCAAGGAATCACAGACATGTTGCATAAGAGTAATAAAGCTTGTTTATTACCACCGAAAGGAAAATCATAGTTACCCTAAGCAGTTCTTACCAATAGGAAATGGGAACCAATGCTAAGTGTTACCTATACCTCGAGGAATCTCCGTGTCTCCTGGAGTCTCCAAGGTAGAAGATGTAATGTCTTACATTACATACCTAAGATAGTTGCCATAGTTACTGTAAGACAGAAACATTTCTAGTTACAAAGATGAGCCCTATTGGATAAATTAGAGGTGACGCCACAGTCCAAAATAACATTATACAATTTTGTTATACTGTAGTCATCCCTTTGTAGAAACAAAGAGGTACAGTTTGTACATAACCATGTAATAATACAAATCATCAGAAGATGGCAATGCTGACTCATACATCATAATCATTACAAGGTCACAGATGTCCTAACATCGTGTAATCAAGAAATACATCTAAATATTGGAAAGTAAAGTGTATAACAATAGTATGCATACGTATCCTGACATCTACTCTTATACGGTAGATGCCCTTAGCCCGATATGTTAGTATAACAGATACCTAAATGCTAGCTGTCTATGGTGTACCTGTGGGGTACCAATTAGGAGGGCAGGGACCTCGTGTAACACCACATTACACACCAAAAGGGTGATTAACAGACCATTAACATGATTCCTTGGCTTACCTTATTGCTTAATTTTATTTTTTTTTTCCTGGATGACATCAAAGACTAAATACTGCAACTTTAACTCACCAGTTATAAATGGATACATCACTAATGTCAGAACAGCAGTCATCATCACAGTCGAGTCTACATACAAAATCTGATTGTTTTGGAGTAGATTGAATAGCATTATCTTCAAGAAGGGTATTCACAGTTTTAACTGTAAGTTGCAATGCTCATAGCTAATTTGGCAAACAATAATTTACATCAATTCAATGTGCTTACGCAACCAGATAAGATATGCGATGATGCTTGTGTAACTTGATTTACTCTGTGGCTTTCCACCTCTCTATCTGTGGGATATACCACCCTGTAGGGGTACTATGCAAGGAACCCTAGAGGAGGGTTCCCCCCTACAGGTATCGCAGGAATGATTGCATCAGCTAAAGTAGCTTGGGGGGAAGGGGAAATTGTTTAACCAGGAAAGGCGCACTAAGCCGGAGCTTGTTTCCAGGTGCTACCTAGGAGCACAAGGAAGTTAAATGACTTGGTCAGGGTCACACAGTATGCAAGTGGAAGCTGTGGGATTCAAACCCAGGTCTGGTCTGCTGGAAGTCACCAGATTTGCAGTTCAGAGCCTTAGACCACTGCGCTACACTGCCTGTTAGGAGGAAGTCCATGGGGAAGAGAGACGAGCTGCTGGAGGAGGAGGGGTGGATGGTGGGCAACAAAAAAAGAATCCTAACAGAGTCCAGGATGACTGACCTTTTAAGACCAGTGGGGGAGTGACATTGTTGCTCCACCCATCGAACCTCAGGATTAAAGCCCTCCCATCCAATGTGCTTACACAACCGGATGAGATATGAGATGATGCTTGTGTAACTTGATTTACTTTGTGGCTTTCCACCTCTTTATCTGTGGGATATACCACCCTGTAGTGGTATGATGCAAGGAACCCTAGAGAAGGGTTCCCTTCCCACAGGTGCCATGGGAAAGACTGCATCAGCTGGAGGTAGGTTAGGAAGAAGCCTATAAAGAATACCCACAGGTGTCAAGCTGCGAAGAGGCGAGGATGATGAATTCATTCTGAGAAGATAAGGGCTGACTTCCTAAGAAGAGAGGGGAAAGTTGGGGTCACCATCTGCCTCCATCCAACAGTGGAACCTAACTAACTAACTAATCAAAAAAGCACTAATTCTAACTAATATTATGACTATTGGCATGGAGGAGAGGAAAACCCCCCTTTGAGGAGGAAACTTTTGGGGATCCAAGGCCTAGGACATCTTCCCTTCAGGCTGATGATGTCTGATTTGAGGATGTATGTTGGTAAAGAGAACAGTTCATTAACGTTATTGAAGAGAAGAGTATGGTAACAAGAGGAGTATGTGTAAGGAGGATGATGATAGAATAGGGAAAGTCCTAAAAAGAAAGTACAGATTGAAGAGGGAACATGAGGCTGTGCACAAACTGAAGAAGAAACATAAGGCAATGATGAAAACTGATGGTGATGACCGCAGGAGGGCAGCAGGTCAGTGAGGTAGTATAAGCTGTAATGAGAGGTATGCTGGATTGAACGAGGTCAGTAAGCAGACACTGAGGCCACAAAGACATGATTATGTGACTTGAACAATGAGACCCTGATGTTGTAGTTGATGAAGCATTGGAGTCAATGATATGAATGCTCAAGTAAGCTATGTAAATAGAGATGGTGAGGTAATGATGAATGAAGGAGGACAGAGTGATGAACCTGATACATGCAGCAGGATGGCCACGGGTCAATGAGTCAGGATGGTTATGCCAAAAGAAGTATCAATTGATGGCCGTGATTGGAGGGAATCCTTAATGGCTGATACAGATTGTGAATAAGAGGAGATGGGAATGAACTTGAAAATGAACTTGAACGAAGGTTTCATGCTCTATAGAGCGAGGTGAGCAATGAGGCTCCTCAAAAGGAGGCAGACTCCGAAGCCAAGAAGGCAAGTCAGGAACCAGAGGGTATGCGAATCAGAATGCATGCTCAGGATGGGCGATTAAGAGGAGCCAAATCAGACGATGTACGATGAGGTGGGACGCCATGAGAGGAAAGAATCCATGACTGTCAGGATGAGAAGAGGCGCTAGGCCGAGGAAGGTAACATAGGAACTGGTGAGGTATGATGGTAGAGTGACACCATGAAGGCAGGTACTGGAAAGTGAGGTATGAAAGGACAAAGGACAGTAGGGAGGTCAATAGGGTAGCTTAGGACTCAGCCAGTAAGGGATGAGAACTGCAGTAGGGTGAGTCGGATTAGGGGGCATACGATCCAATTAAAGGAGCAGATTGAAGCGAGATATTGGTGAGCAGACACTGAGGCTGATAAGGCGTGCCTGATCATGCAATAAATCCTTGATGACTGATAATGGATGGAATCAGGATGAGGTGGGCATATGAGTAAGGATAGGTATGCCCAAAAGAAATATCAAGAATAGGACAGATACGAGATAAGGCATGGTGAATGATTAATAAGGCAGAGGGAATGGGAGCATGGAGGTCGCAGAGGAAAGAGAGAGGCAATGAGGAGGGCAGGGCCAGATGGAGTCAAGAGACGGGCGAGCTGGAGTGAGCAATGTGAGCAGATAGAGTCATAGCAGGATAGGGATAAAATTCCAAAAGAATGCACAGATTTTTTTTTGTATTGTAATGTGGAATAGAAACAGTATGAGAACACAAGCACTAAACAAAAACATCACACCTGTACTCACATATCACAGCCATGGATGTATTATTGTGCAGAAAGAATGACACAAGAAACCAACCCATAGACGACATGTGCAAGCCCGGTAAACAATGAAGCTGTAAGGAAATCATGATTCCCAAAGCATTGCACACATTACAAACACGATCCATGAAGAGAAAGATATATGAGCAATGTAGACACATCGGCTGCATGGGGGGCACAAAAAGGACATTACGTGATGCTGCCTGAGTGTAGTAAAAGCCAATGAAATAAAGAGAGAAGAAGCCAAATAGATAAGGTGGTTTCCACATTGAGAAGATAAGGGAGAGACAAATAATTGATATGATCCCTTTTGTAGTGCGCAAACAACAAGGACAGCACACAAGCTTACAGGCCCACATGAACGATGGCTGGACCCAGGAGCTACAGACCATGATGCTGATCGTGAGCAGGAAAGCAGGATGTAAGTCAAGCCAAGCAGGAGGAAAACAGACAGGCGGCAGCAGGAGCGGGGAAAAGACAGCAGGACATGGGGGGAAGGGAAGACTAGGCAGCATAAACAGCTGGGGCAGGAAGGAGTAGAAGATGCAGCACAATGAGCTGCAAAACAGAGAAATGAGGTGGCACAGCACCAGCGGGTGGAGGCACCGTGGAATGCAAGCACGGTTTTTATTCTGCTCAGGTAGTCCAAACCACAGTGGTTCTCCCATCTTATCCACCATAGTCCTGGTCAGAACACCTTTGGGTCTGGTAACTGCTTCCTCCTCTCTTGTGTCTTTATCCATCCCTGGGTTGGTCTATCGATATCTTGGAAAATAGCCAAAATGACCTTGATCCCACTTCTGACACCAACTGTGGAAGTGTTGCGATAGTAGACAAGACACAACTCCAGTTGAAGCGGGAGGAACTCAGACATCCAAATATTTATTTAGAGCAACATAGTACTGAATAAAGTAACAGCGGACTTACAATGACAACATAAAGTCAAAAACTCCAAAAGTAACATAGATGCAGCTCTAGAAAAGCTAGAGAACTGTTGACGTCCCCAAAACCAACACAAGACTGATTCTAAATGACATTTGAGCTCTTTTTATAAGGAGGAGTGGTCACATGACTTGTAACCCCTTCCCTGAGTTTAACAGGAGAATATCTTTTGATTAAATCAATTTTGTTTTACTCTTCCATAGATCAGCTATATTCAGATCCTTCATAGGAACATACTGTACCTATTACTCTGAATTTTATTTCTGATACACAGTAAGTTAGTTTGACATTTTAAACTCCTTCCACATTAGAATAAGCTATAAATATTAACTCAAAGGGGCTGGATGGCTCTTAGAAAAGAACGAAAAAGAAGAAGCAGGAAGGAGAAAGGGAGAGAGAGCTGAAGGAGTTCAAGTAAGGCAAATACATTTTAAATATAACCAAGGGACTTAGACAAACCCCAAGTTTTAACTTCATTTATCCAGAGGGTTTAAATATTCAGAATTTTATCCAGTGTCCATTTAAACACTTGTTTAATATATTTCTTCAAAAAAAACTAAACCAAGCATACTTATATTGTAAATGAGCTATTCCTTCATTTGATATTCAATTCATTCATAAATATATATAGGCAGGAAAGATTCACTATGGCATTATGTTGAAAACTGTTGACTGAGAGGGGGGTTCTGAACTGCAAGACGCCAGCCTTTGAATACAGCGGCTGGCGAAACAGCAGGTGAGGTTTCAAAACCTAAATGTAGAGCCAGCATACAGCGTTATGGACCACGGGTTTTCCTGGTAAAAACAAAACACTTTTCTTTACTGAGAACCGAACCCTCTGTCCTATTTTTAGCGAGAACTGCAAAACGTTAATCCTCTCGCATGCGTTCGAGAGGTAGAACTCACTAGAGGAGGAGAAATTAATCTGGAGAAGGATGTAATTCACATCAGGTTCCACCTCGAACATTCAGCATGTTGAGGGGGAATATAACTCGAAATGTAAATACGTCTTGAAGTTAAAGACTGGACACCTTTTAAAAGGAGACAGGAATACTTGATTAAATAACAATACTTACTATCCTACAATTATACAATAATGTACAGAAAAGGGGGGGCTTTGACTCAGGAGCTAGTGGAAAACAAAGCAACAATTAAAGAGAGAGCAAGCGTGATATGTAGGTGGCCAATCTACACACACACTAGCAAAAGGGGGGTTGAAGACCAAAATAGCTGTTGCGCAACAGACTTAAAAAAATTAAAAGATTTTTTTTTTGTGTTATAAAAAAAACAAGGCTGCCAGCTCCAGAAACAAAGCAAGGAAGGTATTTCGTATTACACAGGGTTTACAACATAAGACATACAAGGAAAGGTAAAAAAACATCAATATATAAATGATGGAGTAGAGGAGGGAATGGGGGGATATAATTGAAACATTCAAGTACTTGAAAGGAATCAAAGTCCCAGGGTTTACAACATAAGACATACAAGGAAAGGTAAAAAAACATCAATATATAAATGATGGAGTAGAGGAGGGAATGGGGGGATATAATTGAAACATTCAAGTACTTGAAAGGAATCAAAGTCCAAAAGAGTAGCATTTTTCAGAAAAAGAGATGTGTAAAAACAAGGGGGTACTATTTGTAGGTAGAGGGGAGATGGCTCAAGTGCAACATGAGGAATTTTTTTTCCATGGAGAGGGTAGTGGATGAATTGAACAGCCTTCCTGAGAAGGGGTCACAATCAGTAAGAGAATTCAAAAATGCATGGGACAGATATAAGGCAGCCCAAGTGGGGGGGGGGTAGAAGGAAGTAGGCTGTTGGTTAACTAAGACCAGAAGCTTATCCTATAGGTAGGGAAAATGGGCAGACTGGGTGGGACAAATGGTCATTATCTGCCGTCAAAGTATATGTTTCTATGTAGTAGGGATATTCCATATTTTTGCCCATATACATTTTTTTTTCATTTTCTCCCTACCCCCCCAAGGCCATGGCATATACATGCGTGTATGCATGTGGAGGTGCATGCACATGCCAGGATCCGGTGGCCCCTTCCACCCCTCCCCTGACTTTTGTTGCCACTCATACTGCCTACGCACCCATCAGACCTCCACCCGGTGGGAGCGGGACTATGAATGGATGAGCATCCACCCCTTTGGAGAGGATAGCCATGGCTCAATCCCACTCCAGTACTCCCCCGAACTAACACCCCAGCGACCCAATGTAATTCCCGAACCCAGGTCACCGGCGTAGCATGTGACAAGGTGCCAGAGCCTCAGCCCTCTGAGCTACCAGTCCAGCAGCCAATATCCCATATTTTAACACTGAAAATGTCTGTGTCCTACATCAAATTGTAGAAATAAAAGGAAAAATGTGACTCTCACTGGGATTTGAACCCAGGTATCAGCAATCCATGCTTTAGCTCTTAACCAGCTGAGCTATGAGAGTTCAGCCAATTAACACCCCTGAGTTTTCCCATGTGAATCACACATACATTCCTTTCTGGTATTACAATTAGCAACCAGGAAGTCTTTCCTACAAGGCTGTCCTACATCAATCATGCATTGGATCAGTGCTTCCCTCAGTGAAAAATACTGAAAGAAGTATGATACTGCACATTGCTGCAGGCACAATATAAACACAACCTGTAAGTTTCAAAATCAGTTCAGAGACTCTTTTCACATTACAAAATCAAACAGTGAGTAATTATAAAGTGAGTAATTATAAATAGTATAAATGCAGTAAAGCAGTTTGTAAATGAGAATCATAAGATTTTTTTTGATTGACATAGAACACATGTTATTTCCTTCAATAAATAAGCTATATAAAAATGTGTTTTCAGGTGATAATTGCAATTTACGAATATGTAATTGCATGTTACACAAACAAGTCGGGGTGAGGAGATTTGCTGAATGATAATTATCAATGGTAGTGAACATAGTATAGAAGTGCAATTGACACAATTGTTAAATGGTGGATGGATGAATCATAGCAATAGGAAGATTGTTTACTTCATTTATTGAGACTGAAAGGGTTCACCACTGATAATATCACATATTGCTACAGATCACTAGCTTGCTTTATTGTGTAAAAATCAAGGTCAACATCTGTACAGTTAATAGAACATCCGAAGTTTGAAAAGGAGACAGCAGTTTGCTCAGTGGCTCCCTTCTTAGTGTTCCCTCATACCACTCGTAGCCTCATAACAGCAGAATGCAGCAAACCTCACCCCCCACCACCAAAAAAAAGTGCAAGATGGATTTATCTTGTTTCTCATGACATACCAGCACAGCAAGCAGAGATGCTGAACACAGGTATTTGCCATTGTTTGTCTGCTGGTCTGTGAGAGAGAGTGATAAATTAAAATTTCCACTGAGTGCCTATAAAAGAGATAATTTATGGATCTCACATCTTGTGATGGCAGATTCCCCCCTCCTCCCGCATCCCTAATTTGGATCAACTTGCAAATTATCCAGAATAATCAATATGCAAAATCCAATGGGATCTTAAATTGAATCAGGGTATCAGTCACACCATAGCACTTACTAAATGGCAAAACACATTTCATTAGGATGGACATATGGGTATGTGTGTTAGTAGGGGGTTGGAGGGTACCTAATGGACTGAGAAAATGATTGAAATGGAAATGGAAATGTGGTGATGGAATGGATACGTATTGGAAAAACAGGTGACATTCATAGAGAAATACCTTAAGCAATGAGGAGAAAAAAAATGGATCAGGTATATGTAAATAAATGAAAAAAACTCAAGCTTTTAAAAAGCATATAATCAATTAACAAAAGATGTTGCTTCAAACGGATGGAGATGATAATTGCCTACAGTGAATATACATTTAGCATCCAAGTGGGGTCTGAAAAGAAAGGTGGTATTTTGTATTACATAGTCAGAGACTGAATTCTGTTGTCAGAGTTCATAGAACTAATACATAAAATGGAAGCATCATTCATACCACAGAACTAGTCACTGTTCGAATGAATGAAAGAGGTAATGGAGTAAGCAAAGAGATGGTAAAATATGAGTGATGAACATTTCCTCACCTGTATAGCTAATCAAAATGATCTCGCACACAAATGCGGAGTTGTTGACAGCCAGCTCATTCTACAGTGACAGCGGCAGCATGTTCTTGTAAAGCATCACGAGCAAGCTCGTCCTTATCCTGCTCATTCATGCCACAAACTGCCGTCATCACTGGCAGTGTAACTGCACTGTGATAGCTCATCACCAAGGCTGTACAGAAAGGATTACTGGTGGCCCGACATTGATAAGGATTTCAATAAAAATCACTGTGTTTGAACAGAGACCATAATAAAATGAATACAACACAATAAAACAGTGACAAAAAACACACAGTTTGAGAGCAATCACATTTTATTTCATTATACAGTAAAAACTGCCACCTACTCACTGACGGTGTCCCTTTAAGTGGTCTAGACTCTTTCTAGCAGTGGAAACTCAAAAGCAGCTCAGCTACTGGTCGCAACACCACACTCCACAGCATCAGTGTGCAGACACACTCTCCGTGTTTTGTTTATAGTTTGGGCCGCACACCTGTTACCTGCACTACTCCCCAGCCCAGAGAGCAGTTTTCCTGAGTCTTGGATGCGTTAGTAACACTGTTAGTGTTAGGAAGTTTGATTACCTGTGTGGGATTGTGCACAGGGTAGTCTGGGTCTGATTGTGGACAGGGGAGTCTGTTCCCAGCAGTGACTACCTAGTCAAGAGGTATGCGTTTTGTGTGTGTGTGTGTGTTTAGGGGGAGAGGGTCTGATTACCCGTGTGGGATTGTGAACAGGGGAGTCTGTGTCCAGCAGTGACTACCTAGACAAGAGGGGTGTGTGTGTCTATGTGTGCATGTATGCCTAGCAATGAGGGATTGTTGGCAGTGAAGTCTGTACTCAGAAGTGACTAACTAGTTGGGGGGGGGGGTCAGCCGGTCCACAGAACATCAAAGTAATTAAACTCTTGGCATTGATTTGAGTCATCAGCAGAATGTTAACAAAGCTTTTCCTGAGAAAGGCAATTGCTGGAAAATTAGGTTCTCTAATTGTTACTGTTTACAATGTATACTAAAAGCATGTCTGGGGCTAGAAAAAATGTGAAGCTGGAAAACTTTTCTCGCTTTGTGAAATACTGTTCAGAGTACCCCCCCCCCACACACACACACACATTGTATTTGAGAATTTTGTAACTCACTGACAAGTATTATTTCTAAATCATATTGGTTTGTAACACAATTACAGCACATCAGTGTTTGAGAAATGGATGTATATTATGACATTGTAAGATTGTAGCACATTTTGTGTCAACGTCAGCTTTGCACGGTAAGGAGGGCATCTCCAGGGCAATGTTGATGTGCTGTCATTGAGTTTTAGTACAGCCTATATTATTGTAGAAATCAGACTTGTGAGTGAGTAAAAAAAAAGTTCTCAAATTCAATGATTGAAATTTGTGTGGATTTATAGTATCTGCTGAGACTGAAATGTTACACATTAGTAGAGCTTCAAATATGGGTTTGATCCCTGCAACCTCCATGTGCATACTGTGTGACTCTGAGCAAGTGCACATTTCCTTCAGATGGCAGAAGGAGACCATCCAGTCCATCCAGTCTGCCCATTTTTTAGGCCTATTTTGACATTCTAGTTGCCCTTTGATGTAAGGGTTCCCTTGTGTCTATGCCATGCATTCCTGAATCCTACCACAGTGTTGGCCCCCACCACTTCTGAGATGCAGGCCATTTGATGCATCCACCTCTCTCTCTGTGAAGAAAAACTTCCTGGTGTTGGTTGCAGCCTTTCATCATGTCCCCTGGTTCTGTTGACCTTCTTCAAGTGAAAAAGCTCCTGTGTCTGCACCTTGTTTATGCTTTTTATGCATTTGAATGTTTCAATCATGTCCCCCTCTCTCTCTCTCTTCTCTGTTTTAGGGAGTACATGTTCAGTTCCCTCAGTCTTTCCCCATAGGACATGTCCTGAAGACCTGAATCATTTCTTCTCTGCACTGTTTCCACCCAGTCTATGCCTTTTCTGAGGTAAGGCCTCCACAACTGGACATGTATTCCAGGTGAGGCCTGTCCAGCGACATGTACAGTGGTAGGACTGCCTCTCTCCTCCTGCTCGTGATTCCCCTCCAGTGCATCCCAGCATTCTGTTGGCTTTTAATATTGCCTTCTCACACTGCTTTCCTACTTTAAAGTTGTCTGAGATTATGATTCCCAGATTATCTTCCTGGTTTGAGTCAGCCATTCTGTGCCTAGTGGGCCTTACCTAGTTACCAAAGACTAAAAAAAAAAAAAATTCTGTAGCCTCCTGGTAACACTCCCTTTTTCTGGTGATGAGATCTGCTGAAGTTTTTCTACAGTGGAGGTTCCTTTTAGGGATTATGTAATGTACGTGTTTATCTTAGGTAGGCTTTTATGTATTTCTAGAGATCCTGCATTACAGCATGAAGCCATTGACTCTTGTCTTGTTCTGTGTTCCAGTAAGTTGGCAGCTTCAGTGCTTTTTGAGTGAGATCTCACTGTTTCATGCAACCTGGTGGATTTTTTCTCCCTATTCTGGATCTCTCCATACATATTCCTATATATTTCACTGGTGGTCTAGTGGACCCCTCATCCCCTCACCTTGGCAGGCAGTGGCTCACCACCCCACTCCTCCCATTCCATTCTCGAGCATCGTCTAGGCTACAGAGGGTAGTATGGGAGCCGGATCAGAGGTCAGATATATCAGGTTGCTTCTGACTAAAAGAACTTCATCACCTGTTTTCCTCAGAATTTACATCGCACCATGAAGTGCTGCTGCTGGTGGACAGTCTGGACTGTGAGATCTACTGGGACGGCCAGTGACAGAGTTGACTCAAGAGCCACTGACACACCAGTTGCAGTTCTGCATTGAACAGCAGGATAACTGCTACACAGCACAGAGTGCAAACACTAGTCACCCTATTTGGAAAAAAACTGAATCATCTTTTTGCTGTGATCCTGCAGTAACAATCAGTTTGGAAGTAACTACTAGTAGGACTCACACGGACAGCAGAGCTGTGTGCTTTGTTGCAGAGCACCTGATCCAGTTTGGACAGGAGAGAGTACAGTACAAGTTAATAATAATATTTTTGTAAATCCTGGCATAACAGTGAAAAAACATTGAAAATGTATGAAGAGAACTAAACAAATGAAATGTGATAAGCTTAGCAGGGAAAAAATCATCTGTCACAGATGAGGGTGTCTGCTATTTTAATGAGACATTACAAACTTAAGAACTTTCCTGAAAAATCAATGGTGGTTCTCATTTTGTTATTTTATGCTACTTCGAATCAAGACAGCCCTGGCAATGTTTCTGATCCTTTATGCTACTTGGAATTAGAGATGCAGCAAAGTAAAATTCCTCCCACAAATGGACGCGAAATGATCACTTTGCATTATCATTCTGCTACGTGAAGTGCCCATTTTAAATCCTCAATTCACCACTTAGCATTGTAGTGTAACTTTGTTACTCCATAGCCTTAGTTCACTTTAAAGTGGTGAGAATTCACAGGCAGTCCACACACATCACATGACTTACACAGTATAGGTCACATGCTGCAGGCAGGCAGGAACTGGCTCATACTTGAAAGAGAATTTCACTTTCACCTTGTAGTAGGAGAAAGAGGTTGTGTCCTGCTTAGGCAGAGAGTAAAATCTTTTGGAAAACTACTTTAAATCTTTTAATTTTTTTGCAAATAAGGTGCTTATTGTTGCATATTTGTTGTCTGGATTTGTGTTTGTGCAGTATTTCAATTCAGTATTTGTTTATTGTTAATTGTTTTTATGTGTCTGTGTGTGTATGTCTTGTGAGAGTGAGAGAGGGCCCAGAATGGAAGGGGAGTGACTAGGTGGTTTTCATAGATGTGGCGGAGATCGAGTTGGTGTGCACACACATGGTGGCCTGCTGCCCCTGGACTGGAGCTCCATCCTGAGTGTTCCTTCCCCCAAAGAAAGAGATAGTGGAGTTGGTGCCATTTAAGCACCACCTCCTGTGGCACCTACCAGTGCTCCCCAGTGCCAGCACCTGCTATGGTCCCTGTGCCAGTGGCTCAGCAGCAGCAGGAAGTCAGGGAGGAGGAGGAGGAGCCACAGCAGTTTCAGCAGCAGGTTTCTGCACCCCCGGCCCCAACTGTACAGCCACAGCCCCTGGCTCCAACCACACCTGGGCCCCCCCACATTGGTGCTTGGTACTCCCCGCACCTCATAAGTGTGGGAGTCTTTTACTACACTGCCTGAGGACAGCAGTGTAATAAAGTGTAATTTGTGCGATGTTCAGGTGTGCCATGGCCTCAGAGGAAGTTACCTTGGCACAGGGGGTCAGCGCACTCACATGTATAACCACCACTGCCTAGAGTGGCAAGCCAAAGTTGCAGAACAGGGCAGTAATGCACCTGCTGGCCCTGCTGGGGAAGAGGAGGCAGAATGGCATCCACCTGTGTGTGGTATGAAGCAGGGGAGGGCCATGGCAGAACTGGCTGCTCTACCACCACAGCCTGCAGCACTTCCTGATGATAGTGGCAACCCTCTCCAACTGCCTGCCACACAGGCTGATTTGGGCCTGCTGTGGAGTGAGATGGACACTGCAGACCACCAGCTGAACAATGCTGAGCAGCAGTTAGATCGCATTGAGGGGCACCAACTACAGATCACAAGAATGCTTTAACTGATGCAGTCCCATCACAACATTGATTACTGGTTTTAGTTTGTCCTTGCACCCACCACCACCACCACTCTCGGTGTGAAAAATAGTTCCTGATGTTGCTCTTGATCCGTCCTCCCCTCTATCTTCAAATTTTGGTCCCTTCTTCATGCACATCTTTTGTTCTGGATGAGGCTATCCTCTTGTTGAGTCCCTTTCGGTACTTGATAGTTTCTATCATACCCCCCCCCCACCTTTCCTTGTGTTTATATGTAATGTCCTTTAGTGCATCTTTGTCTGGCTTAATTCTGGTGCATACCCTTCAACATTTTAGTTCCCCTCCTTTGTACAGCCATGTTTTGTCTTCATTTTAATGTCATGGCTCCCAATACATCCCAATATACCCTGTTCTCCAGCTCTCCTTACTTCCTTCTGGCATTTCTCTTGCATACCTTTATGTCATCTGACACAGATCACTATCCATTTTTGTTATTAGTCCCCCCCATTGTTCACCGTTATGTATATAACAATGTGAAGTGTGTGGTCCATCTGTCTTTTGCATAACCTTGTTTAACTCCCAAAAATGGTGAGAACCATGTCCAAAAACAGCTGAAATAAAATAAAGTAAAAAAAAATGTGGTGTCCTTGACCTCGTTATATTCCTGCTTAACAAAACCAGAAAACCATCACCCAGATGAATAAATGCCAATAAAACATGTTCACTGTTAGTGCAAATGTATTTATGGCAAAACAAGGCATACTAATGACTCTTGCTTAGGCCTTCATTAGTATGTCCCATAATGTAGACCTAAGCGTCAAAGCGCAAGGGTCATTTGTGTGTGGCTTGTTTTGCCATCAGTAAATTTGCACTAGCAAAGAACATTTTTTCTTGTCATGTATTTGTATAGAGTGTTGACTTTCTGGGTTTGTCTTGCACTTTTGCAGCTAGCTACTCTGTACCAGCACTCATCCACAGTGTTAGTGCAGCTTGCTTCTGGTGGCCCTGTTATATTCCTAATTAATAATGTCTGCTTACCATGAAATATTTTTGGTGCCCCAATAATGTTTCCTTTCTGTCGTGGTGGTTTGTTTGATGGAAAGCAGGAATGAGCAGAGCAATAATCTGCTAAACAGCATGTGTGCAGTGCACTGTCAGGTGCACACTATGCCCAGCCCCCTGAAAACATATATGATAGCTGACATGTTTCACTGTTGACGGTATGCATTTTGGTGGTTAGGCCTTCTTTTGGTGGCCCCCTAATGATGGCCTAAGTGCTGAAGCACAGGGGTCATTTGTGTGTGGCTTGTTTTGCCATCAGTAAATTTGCACTAGCAGTGAACATTTTTTCTTTGCATTTATTCATCTGGAGTGGTGGCTTTCTGGTTTAGTCTTTCACATTTGCAGCTAGCTGCTCTCCACCAGCACCTGGTCCCAGTGTTAGCGTATCGTGCTACTGGACCCGTTATATTCCTACTTAATAATTTCTGTTTACCATGAAATATTTTTAGTGCCTCAGCAATGTTTTATTTCTGTCATGGTTTGTTTGTTGAAAAGCAGGAGTGAGCAGTGCAATGATCTGCTAAACAGTATGTGTGCCCTGTCAGGTGCACATTGCCCACTGAGTGCCCTGAAAACATATTATATGACTTGGTCTGCTGTTCATGATGGTACAAATAAAATATATATTATATATTCTTTATGCCATCAACAGTGGAACAAGTCAGCTATCATATATGTTTTCAGGGTGCTGAACAGTATGTGCACCTGACAGTGCACTGCACACATGCTGTTTAGCAGATTGTTACACTGCTCACTCCTGTTTTCCACACACACACATAGCAAGACAGAAATAAAACATTACTGAGACCAGTAAAATAATTTATTTTTGGAAACAGAGATTATTAAGTCAGAATAAAACAAGGAAGGGAAGGACATCGCTTTTCTAGCTTATTTTATGTAGAATGTTTTTGGCCAGTGTTCATAAAGGTTTTGGGATGCCGTCTTATGTCCAAAAAATTCCCGACTCCAGACGAAGAGAAATGAGAGCATAAAATGGAATGAAAAGCCTCCATTAATTCATGCTGTACTCAGTCATGCATGCACACATTCTAATGAGAACTATGTCCCCTGCTACTGCTGTTGGAATTTTATGTAATGCTTCTTGGCCTGACTGGGCTGATGCACAGTATCTTACCAAATGATGTGCTAGAAGGAAAACCCGACCATTTAATTAACCATCCATGATGATGTGATATTGCTGTTGGTCACCCAAAGTCTGCTGCACTGACCCCAACAGGAAGGATGCCCTCTGTGTGTACACTAATACTACCCTTGGTATGTTAATGTACCTGGCTGGTACCATCAGGGTTTTCCACAGAACCTGACCTTAAATATTTTATATTATATATATATATACTATATATACATGTAATCAGTGATTTTTGGTATCACAGATCATATAGTCGAACTTGGGGTGTGCATTTCTTGGCTTGATGAGGAATTTTTGCATTGGAATACTGTCAAGCCAGTGAAGGTAAGTATTTTTTTTGGGGGGGGGGGCATTTGGAAGCAAGTTTGACTAATGGTTTGTTTTTTGTTAATTCTTCACAGGTTTTCCAAGCATCCTCCAGTCCAGTACTGATGGTCAGGATTCACACTAGGTGTTGCGTGTGTCCCGGGGTGTGATGTTGAACTAGTTATTTGGAGAAAGTACCAATGGCAGCACAAAGAAGGGATCACAGATCTCCAGGTAGAAGGTCACCTGGGGCCAGTGACCATCACATGACCATCACATGGTATGGTTCAATTTGGCTACTACATCTAAATCATCCCATTCCAAGGCAAAAATATGGGACTTCAGAGGAGCTGACTTTGATAAGATGGCCAACAGAGTTAAGCTAGCCCTGGCAAAAAGAAACACAGGTGAGGAGGTACAGGTAAAGTAGACAAGCATTAAGGATGCAATACTTGAAGCAACATCCCATTGTGTTAGACAGAGAAGGAAGTGCAAAAGAAGAAGAAACCACTTTGGTTCTCAAATACAGTAGCAGAAAGGTCAGAGCCAAAAGGCTGGCCTTCAGGAAATATAAGGAACACACGGATGAAGATAGGGAGGCATACCAAACTGCCCTAAGGGAAGCAGGTAAGGCAGTAAGGCAGGCAAAGTCCCAAACTGAGGAAACACTAGCATGAACAGTAAAGAAGGTGACAAGACTTTCTATAGATACATTAGTGAAAGGAGAAAGTCCAGAGGGGTATTGCTAAGCTTAATGGAGAAAAGGGAGCATGTGAGGAGGAGGACCCTGTAAAGGCATCT
The DNA here is from genome assembly GCA_016271365.2 of Neoceratodus forsteri. NCBI lineage: Eukaryota > Metazoa > Chordata > Ceratodontiformes > Ceratodontidae > Neoceratodus > Neoceratodus forsteri. The sequence goes on from CM028132.1 coordinate 1,213,034,477, forward strand.
ATCCTAAATAGATACTTTTGCTCAGTGTTTACTGAAGAGAAGGTAGGGCAGGGCCCACAGCTCAACATCATGGACACAGGGGGAGGAGGTGAGCACTACTCCCTTCACAAAGAAAGGTCCTACAAGAGCTTGCTAAGCTCAGGGGTGGATAAGGCAATGGGACCTGATGGCATACATCCCAGGGTACTTAAAGAGCTAAAGGAGGAACTAGCAGAGCCATTAGCAGAATTGTTTAGTGAGTCTCTGAGCACAGGAGAGGTCCCAGAAGACTGGAGAAGGGCTCATGTGATCCCACTCCACAAGAGTGGTAGCAGGGAGGAGGCGGGAACTACAGACCGTCAGTCTTACCTCAGTAGTGGACAAGATTATGGAGGCACTCCTTAAGAAAAGGATAGTGCAACACCTGGAATCCATAGGGCACAGGATCCAAGACAGCATGGGTTTACAAAAGGAAGGTCCTGTCAAACTAATCTCATAGATTTCTTTGACTGGGTAACCAGAGTGGTGGACCAAGGGGGAGCAGTTGATGTCGCCTACCTTGACTTCAGCAAAGCTTTTGACACTGTTCCACATAGAAGATTGATAAATAAGCTAGGTAGGCTTGGGGTGGGTCAGAAGTTGGTCAACTGGGTGGCAAACTGGTTGACTGGCAGAAAACAGAGAGTGGTGGTAAATGGTATACAGTCAGAAGAGATGCAAGTCACAAGTGGGGTACCTCAGGGATCAGTCCTGGGGCCAGTCCTATTCAACATCTTCATTAGTGACCTCGCAGATGGACTAGAGGTAAGGCTTGTCTGTTTGCAGATGACACCAAGATCTGCAACAGAGTAGATGATCCAGATGGGGTGGGCAGAATGAGAAGAGATCTGGATAAACTAGCAGAGTGGTCAGAAGAGTGGCAACTGGGATTTAATGCAAAGAAGTGCAAAATCATGCACATAGGAAGAGAAACCCTAAGCCACTTATAGGCTGGGAGGGAGTTGCTAGCAGTCACAAAGGAAGAAAGAGACTTGGGCATCATCATCACTGATGACCTAAAATCATCCAAGCAGACCTCTAAAGCAGTAGGTAAGGCTAGGGGTTGTTAGGGTGTATTAGTAGGGGTATCACAAGTCGTAAGAGGAGGTAATAATCCCTCTGTACAAGACACTGGTTAGGCTCCATCTGGAAACTACTGCAGTATTGGAGGCCACACCTTCACAAGGACATTAACCAAATTGAGGCAGTCCAGAGAAGGGCAACCAAAATGGTGCAGGGACTGCATCAGAAGACATATGAGGACAGATTAACGGAGCTCAATATATACCCTTGAGCAAAGGAGGGAGAGAGGTGATATGATCGAGGCATTCAAACACCTTAAGGGCATAAACAAGGTGAAAGAGTCAAACATGTTTAAATATAAGAAAAATAGTAGACAAGAGGACACAGCATGAGATTAGAGGAGGCCGATTAAGGGGAATGTGAGGAAATCTTTTCACAGAAAGGGTGGTAGATGCATGGAATGGCTTACCACAAGAAGTGGTGGCTATGAATACAGTGCAGGGCTTCAAACAGGCATGGGATAGGCATAAGGGAGCAATACAAATGACTATGAATAGATAGGTCACTGACAGAGCAAAGGCCAATGGCACATTTACAAGGTAGAAAAAGAAATGGGCAGACTGGATGGGCCTTGCGGTCCTTATCTGCCATCAACTTCTATGTTTCTATGTTTCTAAAGCATCAGAACATTTTCTGCAAAAAAACAGACAAACAAGAAAGTATTAGTACTTGATTTCAGCAACATATATCCAGAGTAACAGATAGCAAGCTCTCAGTAAGCTACAACAAGACCAAATCACAGTCACAAATTTAGTATGTGTAACCCATACACATAATCCCAATGTCTTAACTCATTTTAAAAGATGTCTTGTCATGTCATGACCTGGATAAAACTTTGTTCAACACTGCCATGGCTGCTACAGCAATACAGTGTCTGACATGCTTGGCAAATATATTATGTGACGTTTATGTCACCTACTTTATATGATTTGCACTCTTTTGAAAAAATGAACTACAAAAAAGAACTGATGAAATAAAATTGATATACTTACAGGAGATGGATATCCTATAGGCGGTTGTAGACAGTACCATAGTCCTCCAGTACAGGAGAGTGCTTGAAACTGTTAACATGTAAAAAAAGAAAATAAGTTGGCCATATGTGTTTTTCAACTGCATCTCAGAAATGCAACAAGAAGCATAACACAGCTCAAGGACGTTCCATAGTATGAAAAATTAGTACACATACTCATTGTAAAGTATTGATAGTAAGAAGCCTTGCAGCTGTGGCTGCTGGATATGGTCTCCTCTCTGTCCGCCATGGCATGGGCAGGGCACAGGATGAAAAACAATCACATTCCCTCTGAATGAGATAGTATCTAGCGTATTTGGCTGGCAGTGGCTTATTGGTGGTGGTCATGTGGGCACATGATGACATTCCCTCTCACTATCTGGTGGCTTTGGCTAACAGTGGTTTACTGGTGGTGGTCATGGGAACAGCTGCAGCCTGCAACATATTCCCTCTCACTGTCGTACTCACACAGGTGGGTGGCTGGATATAGTGTGTATTGTGTTACAGTATTTCACTCTCAGCCAGGAGGCAGATGTCTTGAATCTGCAGGTTTAAAGCAGCTAACAACTAGTACTACAAATGGACAGTTGTGTCTAGGAGGCTGACTGTGTTTGCTAATGACAGCAGCACACATTCTGTTAAGTCTAATCAGAAATAATACAAAGGCAGGGAATGTAAAATAGAAGGACTGTGAATAAAGTGCCAGATTGCCAATATGACATATGGAATTTGACTCATTCAGAGTGGGACACTGATTTAGTGGCATAAAAAACAAAACATGTACCACTGAAAAAAATGTGACAGCCTTTTAACCACTTAAAGCAGCAGTGCAACGAAACTGGGTTAAAATTTGACCCCACCTTTTTTTCTTCTTAATCGATGCCAGATGTCTTCCAGTTTATTTTGGTGGTAAATTTTTCAGTTTTCATTATTATTTAAGAATTTTATGAAAGTTCTTAAATAATTATTTCTCAAGAAAAAAAGATGGCAGCCTTATTTTTGCATAGAAATAATATTGAGGACCCAAGGAGGGTAAAAGTCCAGACAAAAATTCAGATGTACAGGTACACAGCACAGGAAGCATCCAGAAAACCCAAATCAACAGTTCTGCCAATATTTTTCATAGCCATACCAGACAATTAACTTTTTGGAATAACCTTTTTTATTGCATTGCTGCTTTAGCTTAAAACCTACCAACATCAACCTCATCATCATCATAATCATACAGGAAGCTGCCCTCACAGTCATCAATGTCTGAATTGTGCCCACTAGGTAATTCTTTCTCCATGATGTCATCATCTACCTCAATGGTAGGCTGTTTCATGCTGCCAGTGCCACCAGGATGGTCTGCTTCTCCCACATAACCACAACCATGACCATACCGCAGTACGTATACAGAGGTTGCAGTTCAAGCTGGCATGTGCTGATTCATTTTTATGAATGTCAGTAAGCTGACATTTGAAGAAGAGAGGTTTGTACAATGGTTCTGAACTATTGCACCTGCAGAACTGAATACCCTCTTGACACTTACACTGGATGGTGGGCAGGTCAGGTACTTCTGTGCCACTGAGGTCAGCACTGGCCAGTCACTGATCTTTCCACTCCAGTATAAAAGAGGATCATCAATTACTGACAGATGCCTGTTTTCAGCCAAATATGAGTCAAACATTCGCTGTGCTGTGCAAAGTCCTGTAGTTGGCTCATTATCCTGTTCTCTGGATTCATTGACATCACAAATCCTGACTTCAGACAAAGCACCCCAAAGTGGGTTAATGGCAACCGGTTTTGATGACAGACTACCTGTAATGGCAGCCACCTTACAGGATGTGCTTGGTACTACTTCAAACTGACCCTCAGCCTGGTTATGCTGCTGAGGTTTGCTGACCTTGGCATGTGACTTCTGTGCCCCATGAACCAAGCGCAACAGTTGCCCACTGAAATTTTTAACCTGTTCAGGCCCTCCCTCCAGTAGTGACACAATTCCACATTTGTATCATGGGTCCAGCATTGTTGCTATTGTGAAGTTGTCACTGTGCAGTATGCTCAAGATGTGCCAATTGCGGTCAAATAGAATCAGCATGTGTTTAAGCAACACACTGCTAGCACAGTCTCCGGAACCATCAAGGCTATGCTGCAGATTCAGCAATGTCTGCCTCAACACCCGCAGCAATGGAATTGATTGGCTGATGGAGGCAGACTCACCACTCACTGCCTGTGTGGTGTGTTCAAAAGGCCTCAAAATTGTCATAAGAGTCCATGAGGTGCCACTGTTCTGTCGTGAGAGACATGGAGACCCCAGAAGTGTCACGGCTAGTGTGCATGATGAGATATTAGGAGATTGCTTTGTATTGTTCATGCAACCTGCAATCCCATGAATCACTGCAAAATTCACCTTGGAGCTCAACAAGCTGAAGTGATGTGAAGTATATTGATTTCAATGTACTTCACATTAAAATTGGTGCAGAAGTGGCTGAGGGATGGTGGAGTAATGCAAAGTCATTGTCTTCAATGGACTTTTTGTTCCTCATTATGACGCAAAGTACTCCGCTTCGCATTGCAGAGTACTTCGCAGATTCCGCCTTAATCTGTGAATTGCTTCATGTAACAGATTTTGGCCACTTCACCCACCTCTACTTGGAATCAAGATAGCCATGGCAATGTTTCTGATCCTTTATGCTACTTAGAATCTAGACAGCCCTGGCAATGTTGTTTCTGTTCTTGTATGCTACTTGGGACAGCCCTGTCAACTTTATTTCTGTACAGGGAAACACTATTTTTTATTGCAAAATGGCAAATTCTAATTCTTTATTTTAAATTAAGGGTGCCATCTGTGAGGTTGGGCACAGAGCAGAGCATTTATAAAGGGAAACAACTGAGGCATCAGATAAACAATGACTGCAGTGTTGGGTACACATGCGGTGTTGCTTTTAGGGAAACTGTGTTCTATTCATCAAACAATGGAGTCCATAAAGAAAAAACAACCATCTGGGTTACAGGTCCGAAATGCCAAATGGGCCAGAATGGAAGAAAATGTACAAATGTCTCAGCTGATGCAGTTCTTTATCATCCGATCTACATCCACTTCAGGGTAAGAAGCTTTTCTGATGGTACTGATCCATCCACCTGTGTGTAAACAGAAATCCCTAATTACATACTCAATTTAGTACTATATTTACTTATATTTTTTTTTTAGTGGTAACAATGCGGAGATACCACAGGAGGCACAGGAAGATGTATCAACACACAGGAACCTGTGCTGATTCCAAATACATCTGACACCAAAACCGCCAATGAATCCCAGACCTTACAGCCTGGTGATGTTTCCCAAGAACCTGATGAATCAGAACTGCACTCTGTGATGGAGCCCATCAAGAGAGCCATTGTGCCACTGACAGATGTGCAGATACCTAGGATTGTTCCAGAGTTGGACTTGAACCATCAGAATATGGAAGACCTTGGCTGTTTGGATCATGGTCACCTCACTGATGCACAGAAGAAACACATCCTTGAAATACAGTGGCAACCACCTCTGGATTTCAGTTTCCTTCCTGGCTAATGGGTTCTGAAATAGCCGATCAACACTGTAGGCAATTCAATCCACAATACCTGCAGATGTGCACATTTATAATATATTGCAAGTATTGAGACAATGTGTTTTGTGCCCATTGTTTTTTGTTCAGTACTGCAAGTGGCACTGTGTTGATATCCACACCAATGAGTGATTGGTTCAACAGGAAAACAATCCTTGAGAGACACAGCAAATCTAAGGAACATTTAAATGCCACTGCTAAAACAGTTGGTTTTCTTTCAGATTGTGATGGCAAGCTGGTGACTGCCTACCAGTCTCTGACTGAATGTAATACAAGGGTATCAGAGCAGACCAACCACTTCCTGTACCGGATTGTGAAAATCATCTTGTTTTGTGGAAGAAATAACATTGCCCTGGGAGGAAAATATGCAGATAGTGGAAACTTCCAGGAACTCTTACAGTACACAGCTGAACTGGACCAAAAATTGCAAGATCATCTGATACTAACTCCCAAAAATGCAGTCTACACATCACCTCAAATCCAGAAAGAGCTGATCCAGCTTATGGGCCTGCAACTGCAGCAAAAAATTTTGCAAAATGTTAAAGAAGCAAAATGATTCGACCTAATTGCAAATGGTACAACTGATGTCTCAACCAAGGAACAGATATTCTTATGTGTTCAATATGTTCACTGCAACACCAGAGGCAACACTGAGATATGTGAAGGTTTTGTGGTGTTCACCGAAGACTTCGACACCACAGGTTGTGGTCTGGCAGATCTAGTTCTGTGACGCTTGTCAGCTTGGGGCATTGACATCAACATGATAAGAGGGAAAGATATGACAAAGGCGGTAATATGAGTGGCAGATTTAATGGGGTCCAAGCAAACAGTAAGGCTGTTTTGCCAGATGCCTTGTATATAATTTGCATAGCACATAGCCTCAGTACTGCAACTGTTCACTTCTGCTCCATGAGGCAAGTCTTTGTTTGATACTACAAAAAAAATTATTGACTCATTGAAAGCATCTGCCATGCAAAATAATATTTTCCTTTTGGAAATAAAGGAATTTTGCAACATCCCATGGATTACGATGATGTACCCGTAGACGGCACCACATCCATTCCTAAAGCAGGCAACACAAGATGGATGAGCCAGGCCAACTGTCTGTCAAGGTTTAAGAATAAATACTTGGTGATCTGTAGTACACTGGAGAAGATTTTAGAAATTGAGGATGATGCTGAATGGTTTCTTTTTTCCATCACCAAGTTTGATTTTATTGTGACCCTGAGTTGTGTTTATCACATTCTGGCCTTGTCAAAACCCTTGCACCTTTATTTACAGCATGTGGACATAGACCTAATTCTAGCTTTAGAGGAGGCTACCACTTTGTGGGAAGTATTGAGGAGCATGAGAGAGTCCTCTGAAACTTATTTTGGGAAACTGTACACTGTCATCATTTCACTGGCAGCCTCAGTATGCATTGAGGAGCCAGTTCCCTGCATCTGTGGAAGACAAACACAACACAGCAACATCAGTGCCACTACCTCTAAGGAATATTTCAGACTCAACATTTTTATTACATTTCTGGACCATGTCATTTTGGTGCTACAAGAGCAGCTTATTCAGCACTGGCCTCGCTTCCTTGCTCAGTACCTTGTCCCACAAAAGTTGCATTTCCTAAAACATGAGGAGCAGGTTTTGGAGCTATACAATGCTTACAAGGTGGATTTGGGCATCATAGAAGAATTTAGGATGGAGCTTGTAAGATGGTGTGCAAAGTGGGTAAATGTTCCAGTAAAATAGAGGCCAGACTATCTAACTATGACATTGCAGCACCTAAATTCTGTACTGTATCCAAACATTAGTGCTGTGTTATCCATCTTGGCAACCATGCCAGTCAGTGTAGCAACTGAAGAGAAGTCTTTTAGTGCACTGTGATGGTTGAAGGCATGGCTGAGGAGCACTATTGGTGAGTCACATCTCACAGGATTGGATCTGCTTCACATTCACAGGGATATGGAAATGAATGTGGAACAATTGCTGAAGGACCTTGACCCATGCCTTTTCTAAGAGATGATACCCTTGCTGTGGCTGCTTGAAATGCCTGGCTACATCCCTGGAGTGCATGAAGGAAATAACTGTATATATATATACACACGCACACACACACAGGCTTTTGATGTTTAAAAGGAAGTTGTGTCCTTTATTACTGAATATAAAATGTAAAACAAATTATATTTTGGGATGTAAAAATTCTCAGTTATTCCTAGAAATACAGTTTGTCATGGAGCAGTGTTTAGTTTCACTTTTATTGCCATCTGCAGCTCCATGGCTAAAATGTTCCCCTGTTTGACTCTATATACAGAATTAAAGGACTCAGGCTGTTTAAATATTCTGTTTTCTTGCATTGTCGAATATGAGTTATACTTTGTTGAAAGCATGTAGCGATTATCCTAGAAAGTGGACTGTAATATACAGTATGGTAAGAAAAAAAAACAGTTTAAAAAAATGGAACAGAACGGCTTTCTTTTGTGTTGCATTAGTGAAAGCCATCCATGGCACTTGTGTTTGTGTGGTCCATCTTTCCTTTTTCTTTTGTATAAAATAAGGAAGCACAAATCCTTAAAAAAAACTCTCCTTCTAAGAGAGAGAGCAGAAACAAATTAAAGATAAACTAGAGCAAGTTTGTTCTGTACGCTTTCTTCCTCCCGATGAGGTGCTTTCACGAAATCATTACCAGAGCTGTGTGCCTGAAGCCGAGCTGCTGCTCTGACTTTACTGAAGTGTGGTTCACTTAAAAAAAAAGTGAACAGAAGTACAAATAAAAGCCATTCTGGCCACAAAGGGGAGAGAACCGTGTTAAAATAAAAAGGAGCGTGTCAACTCCATGTTCTCTCTCTCTCTCCCGCTGCTCTGACACAGCAACTATCATGGAGTTGGTGGCTACCAAGAATGTTATCAATTTCAGCCACCTCTCCAATTCTAAACCCTCCAAGTTTGCCTGAGAACACAAGGACAGTGCTGAGGCACTGCTAGAAGTCCATATACACTGTATTTGGGTAGACAGCCCTCAAGAATGAAATAAAAATACTGGAATGAAATAAAATAAAAGCATAAAGGGCTAAAACAATTTAAAGCATTAGTAAAAGAACAGCCTCAATTCTTTGTACTGTGTGTGTGTGTGTGTGTGTGTAGTGGTAGCTGGAGACAGTTTGCTCTCCGAGCTCTGAAATTCAGACCCTCTAAAAGCCATTCAAAAAGCCTTTTTCAGCCATTTTTTTACTCAAAATTTAGTACATCGATTGTAGGAAACTCTACTGTGCTCATATCATCCCGTGTTTATTGTTTGTGTGTGGATTTTAAATGTTAATTTAAAACATTCAATCTGTGTACTGACAGACACTTGAAGTGTGCTTGGGGGAAGGGCGTATCTGTGGTGGAGGTTGATTAACTGGGAGAAAGGCAATCTTTCTGTTTTGGTTATTTTTTTTTGTAATACTGTGTTGATGTACACACAGTAATATTTTCAGTAATTTTTGTCATGTATTTGATGATTGTTGAGCAGCAGTGCATAATTTCAATTTGTTTAAAAGATTTGGTTATATTAGTGAAGTTTTCAATTTGCTATGCTTTACTTGTAGTGTGTGTGTGTGTGTGTGTGTGTGTGTGTGTGTGTGTGTGTGCGTATGTGAGACGTGTGCCATCAAATCAGACATATTTTATTGTGTCACAGAGTAATTGCAGAAGTGTGAACCTGCTATCCACCGCACCTGTGTGATATTGTACTGCTTTGTGGTATCTTGGTTTTGGACTGTTACTGCAGTGCTGCCCCCCAACTGGCAAAGATATTTTTCCAGATTGGATTGTAGCATGTGAACACTGGTTAAGGTGTTGTGAATTTGCTTCTGTATCTCTTCTTGAGTGCACAGTGCAATCTTAATCTGTCTATGGTTTCGCATCTGTTTAGTGCCCAATCTCCATCTGCAAGACACAGTTGTTTTTTTGGCTTCACATCCACCAGCCCAAACTGAAAGTTCAGAAATTTAAATTTGTTTAGAATTTTCTTGGTGATCTCCCAAAATGCCTGCAAAAAGACGTGCAAGCAAAGCTATTTCTGGCCATGGCACTGCTGCCAGTGGCAAGATTGTCCATGGGTGTGGTAATATGCAGAAGTGCATAGCTGATGTCAGTAAAGGGATTTCTCCATCAATGTTTTTACAGCACAATCTGTAGCTTCACTCATAGTTGGAGGAGATGATGTTGTCCCCGCTGGTGGTGTTAGTGCAGTTTCTGCTGGCATGAGTATTACTGCCTCAAGTTCCGCTTCTGACCAGTTATCCATTTCAAAAAATATAGTTGATTCTAAAAGCTGTGACTGACAGTGTAGATGATGTCATATTCCCCATTAACATCCCCATGGTAGTTGAACATGATTCTGATCCTGGCAGGGATAACTCACAATGACACATTTCTTCCAATGCTGTTGAGGTCATGCCTTTGACATCCAATGATTCAAAATGTGGTGCAAAAATATTGGGTGATGATGATGATGATGATGATGCTGTGGTTGGAACATATTCTCCACATAACAGCATCCAAGCTGAAATGTGGATGCGGGTGATGTTGATGAATATGATAGTGATGTCAGTGACCCTTGTTGGGAACCAGAGAAAAAGAAAGTCAAGGTGGCTGTGTCTGGGTCTCTTGGTGTTAAATCCCCCCTCCTCAAAAAAGTTGTGATTTAGCGGTTCCTGTTGATGATGAACATGATGACCCAGTAATAATCATAGGTAGTCGTGGTGGTCAGTTGGAGTCCAAGTGTGGGAGAATGAAATGCCACACCTGCCTTCTCACTGAAAAGATTCTACTTGGGTTCAAGCTGAAGGGTCTGTGTTGTCTGCTTTACAAATCTCCAAAGACCCAACATACGCACACCTCATCCACTGAACTCCTACTAGTCCCATAGTGCAGGACCACGCAACACTAACGTGCCTTTGGTAGTAGAGTACCTTCCTGGTTCAATGGACTCCACAACAGTCTAGCTACCCTTTCTAAACTTGGAGAGTTCAAACATAAGCTCTGAACTCACTTCCTAACTGAAAACTCCTATGATTGCTCCACCATATTTCCAGGTCCTTTTCAGGACCTAAACTAGTCCACCCCTTCCCCTTCTTGGACCTCCTCTCACTGACACCTCTATCACCCCAATCTTACCACCCGCCTCCCTGCCTTTGCCCCCTTCCCCTCCACTTTCTAAGACTCTTTCCTCCCCCGTCATAGTTGCAACTTTTCAAGGTTGCCTGGCTGCTCCTCTCCCTCTCCCTTGTGGTTCTTCCTCCCCCCCTACTTTTCTTCCCTCTGCCTCTGATCAGGTTTTGCTTAATGTGTATATAACTGAAGCTCAATTGCCCCATATTATAATGTAAACACATGTACATCTGTTCTGAAATATTCTATATGACTTGTCTGTTTCCCTGCAACTGTTTGTAACCCTCCCTACTGACGTGGAACCTTTGTAATTGAGCTGCCTGGCTCTCAAAGGTATTTGTAATCCTAGAATGAATTAAAAAAAGGTTAAAATCACCAGTAATGATGATTTCTGAGTTCTTCTTTAGCTTAGATAATGCTTCCAGGATGAAGCTGAGTCCAGGTTTTGCCTTAGTGGGTGGGAGATAAACTGAGACAATGGTCAGTGCCTTGCTTTGCCTGCCAATAAGGAGCTTTAAAGCCAGCAACTCATGCTCAGAATTACTGGCAGAGATTGGCAACATTATCCCCTGTAGGGATTCCTTGATGTAGATAAGGCAACCCCCTCCCTGTTTTCTTACTCTATCAAGCCTGAAAGTAACATACCCCTTCAAGGCTATTGAGATATCTTTCACTTTTGGAGTGAGCAATGACTCAGTCAGGCTAATGATATCAGGGTTGTGCAGCTGAACCCAGGCTTGGAACTGGGCTATCTTGGGGAGCAAACTGCAGATATTAAGGGCAACAATCTTCAAGTCACTTTGTACTTTACAGTTTGTGGAGCAGTCGGTGAGAAGGTCCTGGGTTAGGATGAACATCCCTAGAAATTAATAGCAGAGAGAGAAGAAAAAGTTTGACAGCAGCCAGTGTACAGCATTTAGCTAAACTCTATTTCCTATCATGCCTGGGGATAGAGGTATACTGCCTTAGCCTACCAAGTGGTGCATACAACTGATCAAAGATGAGTGAGCAGCTGCAAACTGTGAATAAGGTTTTATACATAGGAGCAGGACTCAGTGTCTTGGCTCTTGGTTCATGTTTGCATGTTTCATGTTGTAACTCATAAGTGTAAGAGACTGTGTGGCTTTGTCCCTGGTCAGCTGGCATTGAGATATAGAAGTACTGCTCCACTAGAGGTGTGATACCGAGTAGAAGTATGCAGGACATAGCTAGCACCCTAGCCATCAGGTTTGCCAAATTAATTGAGATGGAAAGAATCGAGGTGTTCAGTGTCAGGAGTGGCAATACCAGTGGAGAAATTGGGGCCTGATTTTCATTCACCACTATTGTTCCCTTGAGACTGCTTTATGGATGTGGCAAAGTGCTGGGAAAGCCTGAGGTGCCCAACCAATTGATTGTAAGGGGAGGGGCAACTTCATGGGACCTATTGCCCATTATTGATTATTTCTCCCCCATTTACTCACATACATCCTCAGACATGCATGCACACCTCTGCTCGACATATAACAACATCTGTCATTTCTCTCTCCTGGTGCCTTACTCCACCCATCACTGCCACCTCTACCAGACACTACGTTGGCTCCCACTACACCAAAGATTTGACTATGTGCTTGGCTGCATTCTGGACAGTGCCATCAGACTTGGTAATGTTTCCCCTTATATGACCCTCCTTAACACCATAACTCCCTCAAGATGCTTGTGTGTAGCCTTAGTCCCCCTTGGACATCCCTAAAGTCTCCTCGGCCATGGGTGGTAAAGTGTTATCTGTAGCACTCCCTCTCTGTGAAACAGTCTCCCTGTGCCCATCCGCTCCTTGGACTCCCACACTATCTTCAAATTGCATCTCAAATCCTGACTGCTTGATGAAGCCAAGTGCCGTTGCTCTCTCAGCTAACCCCTCCCCCCCACTGACCACTCCAGTTCAACTCCAGTTTAGATAGCTCGTCCACCCCATGTGCACTTTTCCACCATTTTTGTGATCTGTCTAATCTCTCTCAACACCTGTTTGTGTACTCCCCCTCAATCAGTGTCTCACATGTCTCCTATGTTTTGCACTTATTTGTTCTTTTTGCCTATCCTGCTGTAATAGTGCACATTTAGTTTTGTTTTTCATTACATTTATCCTGATGAACTGATTGTTAGATTTAATTTGTACATCCTCCATTGCTTGCTTTCTCCTGTTGTACCCTACTCTGTTTATATATTTTGTTTCTGGACTCACTGTATTATACATTTTGTCATTCTGTAGTGCCACCTGCTAAGGCCCGGGTCATGTCTGAAAATGGTCCCCCTGGATCAGTGTACTTACTTGGTTACCAAAGACTTAAATACAAAATAAATAAATGGGGCCAGCTTTGAAATGTGTAGTCTTTGATTTTTACGCTGGCAGTACAGCCTAGAGGTGAAAGCAAAGAGCTGTGAACAAGCTTCATTCATCCAGCAGAATGGGTTTTGATTCCATCATACTCTACTTGTATATTGTGTGACCAGAGCAAGTCACTTAACCTCCCTGTGCTCCCAAAACACACCCAGGTACAAGCTGTAACTATGTGCCTTTCCTGGACAAAGACAGTAAAAACAATCTGAGCATGTGTTATGATTCTGAAAACACTATGCTCTTTCTATCCAGATTTGACTTGAAAAGAAAAAATAGGACACCATTACTTGTTTAATTGCAAAAACACATAAATGGACAACTCAGTTAAAACATGCATAATCTGAAATGCATTATTAAAAGAGTATTTTACTTCTTTTGATGAAGTTAAAAGTACAACAGTTTCCTAATGATATACTTTGGATGGAATGGGATTTTCTACCGTAAGGGAAAACAAGCATCTGTCAATGCCAAACGTTCGCTTGCAGGTATTTGTAGTGATGTTTGGCACGTATGGTGCTTTACACTAATGCTCTGTGCGATTGCTGGTATTTGCACAATAAATTTTCAACATGACCTTTTTGTTACCCCCATTGTGCGCTACATAGGCGGAAACACGTTTTGGGCAGGATGTGAAAAATGACAGCTGTACTGCTCATAAGGAAGTGTTGTAAAATGGCAATGTTGAAAATCTGGAGTAGAAATATTGAAAATTTGCAAACCTATGAGCGTGCGTGGGAACTGTGCAACGCACGCTCGTAAAACAGTCATTGTTAGGAATTTTTTCACCAAATTTTCAGCATTGGCATTTTAAAACTTCTGCTAATGAACAGTGTCACTGTGATTTTCTTACTGTGTCCCATACATTGATTTCGCACACCGACTGCGCCATTGTGTGCTACATGGGCGGAAACACATTTTGGGCAGGATGTGAAAAATGACATCTGTACTGCTCATAAGGAGGTGTGGTAAAATGGCAATGTTGAAAATCTGGAGTGAAAATATTGAAAATTCACAAACTTACGAGAGTGCATAGGAACTGCACAACGCACGCTCGTAAAGCAGTTATTTTTAGGAATTTGTTCACCAAATTGTCAACATAGCCATTTTAAGATCTCTGCTCATGAACAGTGACAATGTGATTTTCTTAATGTGTCCCATACACTGAGTTCGTACAGCGACTGTGCCGTTGTGCGCTACATGGGCGGAAACACGTTTTGGGCAAGATGTGAAAAATGACAGCTGCACTGCTCATAAGGAGGTGTGGTAAAATGGCAATGTTGAAAATCTGGAGTGGAAATATTGAAAATTCGCAAACCTACGAGCGTGCGTGGGAACTGCGCAAAGCACGCTCATAAAACAGTCATTTTTAGGAATTTTTTCACCAAATTTTCAACATAGCCATTTTAAGACCTCTGCTAATGAACAGTGTCACCGTGATTTTCTTAATGCATCCCATACATTGATTTCGCACACCGACTGCGCCATTGTGCGCTACATGGGCGGAAACACGTTTTGGGCAGGATGTGAAAAATGACAGCTGTACTGCTCATAAGGAGGTGTGGTAAAATGGCAATGTTGAAAATCTGGAGTGAAAATATTGAAAATTCGCGAACTTACGAGCCAGCGTAGGAACTGCGCAATGCACGCTCGTAAAACAGTCATTTTTTTTTTATTTTGCACCAAATTTTCAACATGGGGTTTTGGGACCCGTCTCATAGATATTATCACTGTCATGGTGTTATTCAGGTCCGAAGGTGATTTCCATGCAGTGACTGCAAATCACTCCTTGGGCCCGAATAATGCCACAACAGTGACATCATTCATGAGAAGGGGTCCCAAAAACCCCATGTTGAAAATTTGGTGCCAAAATTCCAAAAAATGCCTGAGATATGCAATAAAGTTGAAAACCCCCTAGCTAGCCCATTATACAGCTTACCAGCATTTCCTCAGTTCGCGGTCAGCTTTGAAGAGTGCAGACATGTAGCCGGTCTACCGAAGATCATCACACTGAGCTCCGGAGGTAAGTATGGGGTGAGGAGGGTATGGGGAGGCTGGGTGGCAGTGGGTGGGTGTGGGTTGTGGGAGGGACTGGGAGAAGTGCCGTGGGATCATTTTGCTTTACAGGTAAAAAAGACTACAGGACGTTTGCCATGCTGGGTGGGCTCCCAGCATGGCAGAAGAATAGCTGGGGGCCGAGGAGCTGATGAAGCATTGGGCACCCCATGACAAACAATGCAGGACATTTGCCACACTGGGGTGGGCTCCCAGCGAGGCAGAAGGATGGCTTGTGGGGCTGTAGACGGCCTTGACGAGTTAGGCACCCCGTCGGCAAACAATGTAGACGCTTGCCATGCTGAGTAGGCTCCCAGCATGGCACCAAAGCTTTGGGGGGGGTGAGGCCTACCAGCACTGTGCATGACAGTGGTGGTTTTCTTTGAAGCGAAGACCACCGCTGTCATACACAGCTCCCGCACCCATTGGTACAGGACCACCACACCTGCTCAACGGAGCAATGGATTGAAAGGGAGAGGCACACCTCCAAAGTGTGCTACTCTCCCAAAACGTTCCTTGTGCATGCGCGCAAGCGAATGTAAAAATCAGTCTGGTTGATACCCTTTGAGCGTGTCTTACACTCCGCAGCTATGCCAATAGACCACAACTTTCCAGAATGTCATTTCCACTGTAATGTAAAAAAAGAAAGAAAAAAACAAAGAGAGAGACCAGCTGTGTGTGTACATGTGTGTGTAGTGTGTGTGAAGTGTGTGTGTGTGTGTGTGACACAAATGCTACACTAACTGAACTGTGCTGAAAGGGAAAAAAAATATCACCATTAATTAAAGAGGACAGGAAATTATTTCTAATTGGTAGCTGTTTATAATATTCCCACTGACAGGAATGATATCCAAAAGTCTAAATGATCCATATGTAACTGTACCCAAATATAAAGTGATATGAAAAACTGTAGTTTGCATTGCTTTGTTTTTATGGGCAGCATTATGTTGCACTTCTCTTCATGGAACCAGTTATCTGAAGTGTTAACTATGTCAAGGTTTGAGCAAAGAACTCTAAGCATGGTTCTGTCAGGACAATAGCTCATGTTTAGCATTCTATACTGAAACTATGTCATAGTAAACACTCCAAATTACTAGTTCCATGAAAAGAACTGTTCAGAATGTTGTTCATAAAAAGAAAACAGTTCAAAAAACAGTTTTTTCACATCAATATTTATAAAGGTACAGTTAAATATGGTTAATTTGGAGGCAAGCTTAGCATTTCTCTTACTAGGAACATTACTAACTCCTGCCAATTAGCACATATTTCCTGTCCCCTTTAAATAAAATAATATATGGGTGGGTTGGTGGGTGAAAAAAAAAAACAGAATTTTGCACACACCCTCAGTGTGGAATGCTTTTATAAACCACTCAGACTTTGTCATCAGGGCTAATGTAGCATCCCACACCTCGGGTGTGTATAAAAGTTTGGATACACACATACACCAATATATTATTCTATATTTTAATAATGCAGTTCAGAGTATGCTTTTTTTAAACAATTTTGTCCATCCATATGTTTTTGCAATTAATAAACAATTAATGGTGTCCTATTTTTTTTCTTTTGAAGTCAAATCTGGATAGAAAGATCATAATACTTTCAGAATCATAACACATGCTCAGATTGTTTTACTGTCTTTGTCCAGGAAAGGCACACAGCAACAAGTTGTTTATGGGTGTATTTTGGGAACACAGGGAGGTTAAGTGATGTGGCACTGGTCACACAATATACAGTATAAGTAAAGCATGTTGGAATAAAGCCCCAATCTGCTGGATGAATTAAGTTTGGTCATAGCACTTTGCTTTAGCCTCTAGGTTGTACTGCCAGCTGTTAATCAAAAACTACACATTTCAAGGCTGGGCCCATGATGCCAGGCCAGTAGTTACGTAGCCACATTTGAATCTTGTAAACCTGAGATGACACCCAAAATTGTAAGAGAAAAGGCTATAAGACAGGGAATGGAAAAAGACAGACATTGGTGCTGTGGCAGCCCCAAAAATCTGCATTGACATGAGCACAGACAGGGTTTAGAAATCCTGATACAGTATGGGGCCCCGATATCTGTTGGCACCACAGTGCCAGCCTTGAGATGTGTAGTTTTTAATGATCAGCTGGCAGTATAGCCTAGAGGTTAAAGCAATCCTAAAGATGGATTATTTTTACTAACAGTTTGAAATAGAAGGGTGACAACTCACTAGTTTCAATGCACATACAAAACAATTATTACAAATGCAGAAAGTGCTGTAATAACACCTTAAAACACACTTAATAAAACAGATGATTTCCTATTTAAAGGAGTAGTCCACCCAGAATTTGGAAAACACATATGTTATGCAGAGTGTTTTGATATGTATGTTAAGTCCTAGTGTGTCCTTCCCTCTGTCTGCTATTAGGAGTTTTTCTTAAATTAGCCTGCTAGCTGTATGGTAGTTTTACGACCCCTGGGGATTTCTATCACAAACAGGTTTTTTGGTGTTCTTTCTTCTATGATGTACCCTGTCTCATGTGGCACTGATGTAGCCATGCCCATAGATTTAGCATGTGCATTGCTTTAAAATTAGTTTACAATCAGTTCACAACAGCAGGTAACTGTTCTTATCCAGGGAGCACAAATGGCAACAGTTAGTTTAGCAGATTCCTGAGAGCAAGCTAACTGGGGTTTCTGTAAGACAACAGCTACTAAATAGCTCTAATTCACTATGTTTGTTTTCTGTTTGCATCAGGTCTAGCTAGCAGGAGTGTTTTAATTTTAAAACTTTTAATTTTACCAAACTATACGCAACCATAAAAGCACAGAAACTGCCCAGATCATCAATGCTACCTATAATTAATAAAGACTCTAGCTGTTTTCTTACAGAAACCCCACTCAGTTAGATATCAAGTTTTTGCTAAACTGTAAATGTAGGTATCAGCATTCTATTAGCAGTTAGTGCTGATTTTGCTCTGTAACAAGATTGTCATATTTATTTATTTATTTTTACAAATGAAGTGTATGGTATGAAGCTGCAGCCTAGGAACTGCAAACTACTTTGAAGTCAGCTTTTCTCCCGCCTGTGGTATGGCAGATATTTATTTATTTTTATTTATTAGGATCTAAGATTAAACACCTTTGAGCTGAGAGCTCTTTTACAAAGGTTCCACATCAATAGGAGGGAAGACAGTATTACAAGGGTTCAAGCAACATAGAGTATAAAACATGTACAATATTTATGATAAGTTCAATGGATTATTCAAGCAGGTTTATATTAACAAAAAAACTATAGAGGGTAAGACACCCTTGGGTTGCGTTTACAGTAAGTTATAGGAGAGGATAGTTGCAGGTAGTAGAGAGTTGAGAGTTAGTTCACTGAGGCAGTAGTTAGTGGAGAGAAAATGTAGATGGTAGGGAAGAGAGGGCTAAGAGATGATGGTTGGGAGGGAGTAGGGTGGGAAATGGAGTTGCTGCAGTCATGGACCTTGTCAAGTGAGATGTGAGGGGTGGATGTATGAGGCTGGTGGCCAAGCAGAGTTGTAAGCCACCAAGTAGAAGTAGGGGAGGGAGTGTAGGGGGTGGTAGAGATGGCCTGGGCATGAAAGCAACAGGATGACAGTGACTATTCCAGCTACACAATTGAATCCATTTTACAATGGTTCACTGCACTACATATTTAGTGTATCACACTTTTTCAAATAATAAAACAAATATTCTCCAAACTAAATAACTCACTCATACATATTTTTATACTTTATTAAAAAGACACTTCACATTTGTAGCAAAAAAGCAAACAAAAACATAAATAAATGAAAGTGATGTCACAGATCAAAATCAGCCCTAACTCCCACTTCCTTCTAGTAGAATGATGGTACCTACATTGTTTAGTAAATACTTGAGAGCTGAGTAGGTGTTCTGTAAGAAAACAGCTGCAGTCTTTACTAATGGTAGCATTGATGATCTGGGGCAATTCCTGTGCTTTTTATTGTTGTGTGTAGTTTAATGAAATAACATTTTAAAATGAAAACACTTACTACTGCTAGCTAGACTTGACACACACACTGAAAACACAAATAATGAATTAGAGCTATTTAGCAGCTATTTTCTTACAGAAACCCCAGTTAGCTTGCTCTCAGGTATCTGCTAAACTTTAATTGTTGCCATTTGTGCTCCCTGGATAAGAACAGTTACCTGCTGTTTTGATCCAATTTGAAACTGATTTTAAAGCAGTTCACATGCTAAATCTAAGGGCATGGCTACATCAGTGTCACATGAGACAGGGTGCATCATAAGAGAAAGAAAGACAATAAACCTATTTGTGATGGAGATCCCCAGGGGTCGTAAAACTACCATACAACTAACAGGCTAATTTAGGAAAAACTCCTAATAGCAGACAGAGGGAAACACTCTGCATAACATATGTTTTTTGCAAATTCTGGGTGGACTACTCCTTTAACCTACAGTCAATGGAGGGCCAAGATCCTCGGTGATATCATTTCCTGTCAGTAGCCTAAAACATATGGCTGCACGCAGCCCTTAATTACAGACTGATTTACATATGAATAACTCTGGAATGCAACGACTTACAGAGAAACACAATAACTCACTCAGATTAGCTTTTTATGATCTTTCAGTCATTAAGAAACCCTGTTGATGACAGTTCCCCTTTAATAAAGCAGGACCCTAGTAGAGTACCTGGAGAAATGTGGTCTCCAGAATGGCAAACAGCATGGGTTCATGGGAGGCAGATCTTGCCAGATGAACCTAATTACATTTTTTGACTGGGTGACAAAAGAAGTGGACAAGGGCCACTCAAATGACATCCCATACTTTGGCTTTGGCAAGGATTTCAATTCCATGCCACATAAGCTCCTGCTGAAAATGATGGAAGACATAGGCATGGCCAAGAGTATAGTTAGTTGGGTAGGAAATTGGCTAAAGGGCAGGAAATAGAGAGTGGTAGTAAATGGAATGAGTTAGGAGGAGGGAAAGGTCACTAGTAGTGTACCCCAGGGATTGGTCCTAGGTCCAGTCTTATTCAATATATTCATAAGTGACATTGGTGAAGGAATCCAGGGAAAGTTAGCATTATTCACAGATTTCACCAAACTAGGTGGTGGGGTGGACAGTGCAGGGGCAGTTAGGGACCTTTAAAAGGATATGCAGAGGCTTGAGAGTGGATTCAATGTCTGGCAAAGGAAGTTCAACATGAAGAAATGCAAGGTGATGATCCTGGGGAAAAGTAACACCAGGACAGAATACTAGCTAAATGGAGTCCAGCTCTGTACATCATATGAAGAAAGGGACCTAGGGGTTATCATCTTGAATACCCTCAAGCAATTCAGCCAATGCAACAGAGCTTACAGCAAGGCCAGCAAAATGTTGGGATGCATAGGGAAGGGATATGACAATAGGAGCAAGTAGGTGATCCTTCCACTCTACAGGTCCCTGGTGAGGCCCCACCTGTGGTACTGTGTCCAGTTCTGGAGTCCTCACCTAAAGAAGAATAGGGATAGGCTGGAGGCCATACAGGGAAGAGTGACTGAGATGATACAAAGGCACCAAGAGCTCTCATATGGAGCTCACTTGAAGGCTCTGGACATGTACATTTTGGAGACTATGAGAGAGAAGGAGGATATGACTGAGACATTCAAGTTCATGAGATGCATAAACAATATGCCCTACTTGGAACTCTTCAACATTTTATCAGACTCAAACACAAGAG
The DNA here is from genome assembly GCA_016271365.2 of Neoceratodus forsteri. Lineage (NCBI taxonomy): Eukaryota > Metazoa > Chordata > Ceratodontiformes > Ceratodontidae > Neoceratodus > Neoceratodus forsteri. The sequence goes on from CM028132.1 coordinate 1,213,055,450, forward strand.
GACACAGAAAGAGTGGTGGAACCATGGAACAGATTGCCCACTGAGGTGCTGGGATCTAGGTCCATGGAGGCATTCAAATATGGGTGGGACAGAGTGAGGGCTACCACTACCTTAGATTCCACAGGAGCGGGGAAGAGTGTAAAACTCAGTGTAGGGGGGTGCTATGTCCTGTGACCACTAGAGGTCTCGGAAACAATTGGACAGACTAGCTGGACCCCCTGGTCTCCTTCTGCCATCCTTTCTATGTTTTTATGTTTTGGTTCTAGGGTGGACTGATCCAGTGTGGAAATGGGGAGTTACTGCATCCCAGGGTGTGGTACTGTACATACACCGGGCCCATGTAAACCTTTCTCTGGGTGGAGACACTGTGCTATTTCATTCTAACTTTGGATACAAACTCCCCAGTTAGGAATTTAATAGACCCCAGCCCCTCAACCTTATTTAGCTCACATGGCTATAGCTACAACAGCTTAATCTGGTTCAATTTCAATTAGTTATCATCTGTATCCCACCCTTCCAGTCTCCCCTGAAAAAGGGGACTTCTAATCTCAGTGGGCCTACTAGGTAAACAAAATTAAATAAATAAATACATTTTAACATGAACAGTAACCTAGTGACATCAGTTGCACTATATTTTTTGTTTTCAGGGGTTCTGTTACATCTTTCTACTGTACTCAGTCCCAACTCTAATCCCCCAATTCTCTGCCCCAGTTTGTTTTTGTTCTGCCTAGTTACTGGTTTTGACACTTAAATGTTTTATAATGTAAATCACCTTGCATTATATTGTCTATTGTGTCACTACTCTGCTGTTTTATTATGTGATATTTGACATTGTACTTTTGTCACTATTTATTTTTCTGATTTTATTCTCCCATGTTTACCACACACACACACACACACACACTCACACACACAATGGGTCACACCTGGAAAAGAGCTTCTGAGTTCCAGAAGCAAATATGGGTTGAAAAGTCACAGAAGACTTTGAAGGAAAGAGAGGCAGGGATAGAAGCCTTTGTCTGATGGTAGCTAATGCTTGCGGAAGATTATCTAACAACCTCAATACTGTACATACAGTAAATTCTAATGAGCAAAGAAGCCATTTGCTTAGCCTTTTCAGTAGAATGGGGAGCTACTGTATGTGATTCCTAGAGAATATAAAAGCCTGGCTGTGTACACAGAAGCCATATAGGAACATTTGTGCAAAAGGGAGGAATTAAATAGGCCTGTGTTATGAAGGAAAGATTCTGGAGTTCTGTTTCCCTGTGCAGTCTAACAGTTCAATAAGTTCTGTACACTGGACATTATTACTTATTTACTTATTTCAAAAGTTTCACCAGGAGAGATATAGTGAGCCATACACAACTCGTTTCCAGAAGAGTCTTGGGGAGAGGGGAGAGGGAGAAATACATATCCATACAGTGTAAATATATTTACAGAGAATGTATAATCATATCAGGCACACTTCTATATAATATATCATAAATTAAACATTGAGTAATATACTTTGAATGTACAGGAGCATATACATAGGAATTATTTACTGAAAATGCAGCAACAGCAGTAAGGAACATTTGCTTACAAGAATAGGGGATGAACCAGGTTAGTGCAAGTGGCTAAGGGTAGTCTACAAAGGGCAAAGAGTAGAGAGGGGGAGAAAGGAGAAAGTAGAGCATAGGAAGGAGACAAGGGAGATCTCGAATTAGGGTGTGTAGCTAGAGAATTATCTTTATAATTTAAAACCTTTGGAATAATGCAGCAGGAAAGAGAAAGCAGTGACTACTGATTGTTGCATAGCGTGACAAACAAAGCTCCTCTTGTTTCTCTGACACTGATACCCTGTGTTTGCTTTTGAAATGATTAACTATGCTGCTGAAGTGCCCTGACTTGTTATAGTCAGTCTATGCACTGCTTGCTGAGGCATACAGCAGTATGACAACATGAGCTCTTTACAGTTGCCTTTCGGTCTTTCCACAACAGGGCTGCAGTTCCTAACTTGCCTGATGATTTTGCATCTTGCTGAATGCAGGAAGCTGCTGGTGGTAACAATGGAAGGCAGTCACTGGCTCAGCATGTGGGTTGTAGTGGAGGAAATGGCACAAAGGGTACATGACGTAGTTGTGCTTGTGCCAGAAGAAAATCTACTGTTTGAAGTTTCCAAGAGCTACCGATTGAAACATTTTGCAGTGCCTTACAGTAAAAAAGATCTCCAAAGACATATTAATGATTTTAAAGAAGAAACACTTGACCGATGACCCTTTTTGCTAAAAGTTGGGAGAAGTATCATGAGGTTTAAAGAACTGTTGAACCTCTTTTTTACCTCCTGCAAGAGTCTCATGTTCAATGAAGAGTTGATGGAGTCATTGGAAAATGAGAAGTTTGATATAATCTTAACTGACCCCTTCATCCCCTGTGGTTCCATACTTGCACACTGTCTCTCTGTCCCTTTCACCCATTTCTTGAAAGGAATCCCCTGTGGATTAGAAAATGAGGCCATGCAATGCCCCAGCAGCCCATCTTATGTCCCAAGGATAATGGCAGGTGTCTCAGATCACATGACATTTTTACGAGTGATGAACTTCATCATCACTTTGACAAAACCCTTGTTTTGCAAGGCTATTTACTCGTCATTTTAGGACCTGTCCAAGAAGGTGCTACAAAAAGACATTACACTGCAGGAGCTGCTGAGCTATGCAGCCATATGGCTGATGAGATACGAATTTGTCTTGGAGTATCCAAGGCCTCTGATGCCAAATATGGTCTTAATTTGTGGCACTAACTGTAAACAGAACCAATGTTTGTCACTGGTATGTATTTTACTTGATTTGATCATTATTTTTGTCTTTGTTTTCTTCTAGTTCACCTGAAGAATAGGGTTGTCGGAACCCTCTGAAGTTCTGGGTTCTGGTTCTGGTCTAGAACTTTGCAAATAGCTCTAGGGTTCTAATCTTCTTTAGAAATCAAACTGAAAAGAAAGAAAAGATAAAGATACATACCTGTAAGAACATAGAAACATACGAAAATGCCATCAGATTAGGACTTGAGGACTATCATATCTGCTCAAGATGCAGCTCACAGTTTGATAACTGCTGCTGCCGCCCCTCCACCCTTGCCTCCCCTTATTTCCATTCAGGGTCCTCCTGGTCTCTACCCACCCTACCTGTACCCTGTCCATGTATCTATCCCATACCTTCTTAAAACCTCCCACCAATTCCCTTGACACCAACTCCTCAGGTAGTGCATTCCAAGGCATCACCACCCTAAGTGCAGTAGTAATATTGTTTCACTGCACATGCAGAACAGAGAAACATACTGTGCCTTTCAAAATGCAAATGCCAAGTGTCACAATTCTGTACATTTGGTACATTCTCATGTTGTCTGCCTAAAATGTTTTAGAATGTACTTCTCAATAATTAGTTTGTTTTTTAGGCTGGCATCTCCTGTTTTTGAAATATCTGAACAAAAAAGTATTTTATTTATTATTAAACAAACTTAATACTTATAGCCCATAGGTGTTCTAGTTCTAAATTAGAACGCAAACCCCAGGAAGTCAAAGGAGAAGACAGATTGTCCAGAGGAGGAGTGATAATATGGGGTAGAGAAAGTCTGATGGTCCCTGGAGCAGGGGGATCAAGGAACAGGGGGTCTGGAGATGGGAGCAAGGAGAAGTAAGAGGGAAGGGAGCCAACCAATTTTTGGAAATAAAGCAGGCACAGTGTGACTGGTGACTTGAAGGTAGGGTCAGAATGGTTAGGGAGGAGTAAAGGAAACTGTGATGTGTGCAAGGATATAGTCTGTAGCAAGTGACAAAAGGCATTTCAGAGGTTGTACAGTCTAGCTAATGAAGTGGAGGGGGCAGTGCCATAGATTCTATAGACAAAGTGGAAAACTGGAAGCACCATTTTGGTGATCAGCTCTCAGCAGACCAGCAGGGGTAAGCAGTCTTTATTGTAGTACAAGGCACCTGGCTTGGGGTGGAGCTTCACATGAATGGCATCAATGTGGGCTGAAAAGTCAAGCTTGCTGTCAGTCTTCACACTGAGGTACTTGAAGGCCTACACCATTTCAAGTGAGGAGCCTTCCAGAGTGAACAAAACTGGATGTCTGTCTTGAGAGCCTGGCCAGTTTCTGGCTGGTATCAAAGCTCATAGACACTGTTTTTTTTTTGGCATTGACCTGGAGGTGGTTGGATTGGAACCAGTGCAGGATATTCTGGAAATTGTACTGGAGCAGGTCTTCCACAGCTGTGGTAGAGGACTGGAGGTGAAGAAGATTGTTCCATCTGCATACATCTGTGTAACCCTAAGGTAGTGCTATTCCAAGGGCTACTACCCCTGCCTGTATAGCTATGTACAACTTGAGGGGCCTGGATTCACTAACAAGGTGCCTCCACCCAGAGTAGTGTACTGGGGATGTTTGCCTGTTCTGCTATAGCCCTCTGGGAAGCTATAACTACCCACCAATCCTCTTAGTGGCCTAGTACCTGACACAGTAGTGAATTCACAGTCAGTTTGGAACAGTAATAATTTGCACACACCCTTCACACTTACCACCAGGGTTGGACTTGCAGCAGCTTTCCTGGAGAACCCTGGAAAGTAAGGTTAGCAATACAATAGCACACTCTTAACACTGTAACCCAACTAATAATATACACGCTAGCCAGGTTAAATGTGAAGAAAGACAATCAAGTTTATTTAGAGGCAGTGAACAAGGAAGGGGCATAAATCTAGTTAAACAATTTGAAATCTGACTTGGTTCAGTGATTGCATGCACTTTTTGTCCCAAACTGACAGGCACATAACACTGAGTACCCAGGATGGTAAGTCTGGCTAGCCAGAGGTGTTGCCCAGGGGTGGCCGGCATTGCAGCTGATGTTGGGGCCCTTGGTGAAAAGAAAGGCAGTTAACATGCAAAACAACTGGATTATTTGTAATCTGAGATGGATGGCTTAGTCCCTTGTAAACCCAAGAAACTGAAATAATTAGATGGTACAACAGATGATTTAAAAACTCATTGCAGGGAGTTACCCTGATTGTGTTCATGCTACCAGGAATCTGCTGCAAGGCAGGTGATATGGAGACCTCGTGATGTTGACCAATGAGCATGGGGAAACGGGGCCAACACGACACACCTCCTCTTCACAGCCTTTTCTCCAGGTGGCTGCAACCTGCATATTATTGCTGTGCAGGGGCTGGATCCTCGAGCCAGTCTCCCACTGAAACAGTCTCTGGTGCAGGAGGTGTAGCCTAGGCCAAATTGGCAAGACCCAGGCAGGATGAACAGCCTGACAAAGCTTGTGAATTCTGCTGGTGATGCTTCTAGCTGGCATAACAGGTTTGGCAGTGGGTGAGCAGGTCTCAGCCCACATAACACATTCAGCCTATTCAAAATAAATAGCTGTCTCAGAACAGTTTGGATATTGTCCGGTTGCAATTCAGCAGCTTTACTGAGCAAACCTTTTGATCCAAGCATGTCTCGCACACAAGCAGGGCTGATCTCTTCAGGAGTAACTCTTCAGTCCAAATCACAAGTAGCACTGATAAACTTCTTCTATTCTTCTGCCATAGTTCCAGGCTAATTTGGACAAGTCTGACCTCTGCTATAGGCAATTTCAAGCAGGAGAACATGACAGAGAGGCAAGTTGGGTCTCTGCCCAACGATTCCCCATGCTCCTTTCAGGGAGCAGATGCTCAAAAGCTCGAGCTGTTCACACTTCAACCTTGAATTCTAACTGATCCACTGCCTCTTGGCACACTGGGGATTTCCCTTGTAAATCCAGCAGTTTGGCTGAAGGAGTTGTCAGTTACAGTTAGGGCTCCCTCTCAAGGTCAATTTGGCACCAACTTAAAAACTAGAAAGCTACAGATTTTCCTTCCCACAGAACACTTGGGTCTGGATTCATTATAGGTCCCCAGTGGTTCTATTGGTCCAATTACTGGAAGTCCTGGACCTAACATGGTGGCTCCCATCCAAATGAATGAGCTGCAAATAAAGCAGGTTAGACAAACTTCTCTATTTTTAATATAACAAGGTGCAAACAGTAAACAAGCACAGTTCCTACATAGGCTCCCTCTGCGCAAATAGCGGCTGCAGAGTGGAGCAAAACAGAGCACTACCTGGCCTGTCACAAGTACTAAATCACCTGGACCCAGCTCAGACCAATTATTTTTTTTTTATTCTATTTTGCTTCAGTCACGGCTTGAGGGACCTTCTTTCAGGCATCTGGTCCTTTATTCTGCTCTCCGGTGGATCACTCAGTCTGTGCCTCCTCTCTCCCCCCCCCTGCAGCCAGCACCCCCAGTTTCACCCAGCCGGGGAAGGTAGCCCTCACCTCTTGGGCTCTCCTGTAAGTCAGACTCTGGCTGCAGGTGGGCCCCAGAGAAAGGAAGTGGAAGGCCAGCCAAGGAGAACCCAGCGGAGGGCATGGGGGACAGCTGCCGTCACCTGTCCTACAAAACCGGTCTTTTAGAAGTTGACGGCAGATAAGGACCGCAAGGCCCATCCAGTCTGCCCATTTCTTTTTCTACCTTATAAATGTACCATCGGCCTTTGCTCTGTCAGTGACCTATCTATTCATAGTCATTTGTATTGCTCCCTTATGCCTATCCCATGCCTGTTTGAAGCCCTGCACTGTATTCATAGCCACCACTTCTTGTGGTAAGCCATTCCATGCATCTACCACCCTTTCTGTGAAAAAGAATTTCCTCACATTCCCCTTAATCGGCCTCCTCTAATCTCATGCTGTGTCCTCTTGTCCTGCTATTTTTCTTATATTTAAACATGTTAGACTCTTTCACCTTGTTTATGCCCTTAAGGTGTTTAAATGTCTCGATCATATCACCTCTCTCCTCCTTTGCTCAAGGGTATACATATTGAGCTCCGTTAATCTGTCCTTATATGTCTTCTGATGCAGTCCCTGCACCATTTTGGTTGCCCTTCTGGACTGCCTCAATTTGGTTAATGTCCTTGTGAAGGTGTGGCCTCCAATACTGCACGCAGTACTCCAGATGGGGCCTAACCAATGTCTTGTACAGAGGATTATTACCTCCCTCTTACGACTTGTGATACCCCTACTAATACACCTAACACCCCTAGCCTTACCTACTGCTTTAGAGGTCTGCTTGGATGATTTTAGGTCATCAGTGATGATGATGCCCAAGTCTCTTTCTTCCTTTGTGACTGCTAGCAACTCCTCCCAGCCTATAAGTGGCTTCAGGTTTCTCTTCCCTATGTGCATGATTTTGCACTTCTTTGCATTAAATCCCAGTTGCCACTCTTCTGACCATTCTGCTAGTTTATCCAGATCTCTTCTCATTCTGCCCACCCCATCTGGATCATCTACTCTGTTGCAGATCTTGGTGTCATCTGCAAACAGACAAGCCTTCCCTCTCTAGTCCATCTGCGAGGTCACTAATGAAGATGTTGAATAGGACTGGCCCCAGGACTGATCCTGAGGTACCCACTTGTGACTTGCATCTCTTCTGACTGTATACCATTTACCACCACTCTGTTTTTCTGCCAGTCAACCAGTTTGCCACCCAGTTGACCAACTTCTGACCCACCCCGAGCCTACCTAGCTTATTTATCAATCTTCTATGTGGAACAGTGTCAAAAGCTTTGCTGAAGTCAAGGTAGGCGACATCAACTGCTCCCCCTGGTCCACCACTCTGGTTACCCAGTCAAAGAAATCTATGAGATTAGTTTGACAGGACCTTCCTTTTGTAAACCCATGCTGTCTTGGATCCTGTGCCCCTATGGATTCCAGGTGTTGCACTATCCTTTCCTTAAGGAGTGCCTCCATAATCTTGCCCACTACTGAGGTAAGACTGACCGGTCTGTAGTTCCCCGCCTCCTCCCTGCTACCACTCTTGTGGAGTGGGATCACATGAGCCTTTCTCCAGTCTTCTGGGACCTCTCCTGTGCTCAGAGACTCACTAAACAATTCTGCTAATGGCTCTGCCAGTTCCTCCTTTAGCTCCTTAAGTACCCTGGGATGTATGCCATCAGGTCCCATTGCCTTATCCACCCTGAGCTTAGCAAGCTCTTGTAGGACCCTTTCTTTGTGAAGGGAGTAGTGCTCACCTCCCTCCCCCTGTGTCCATGATGCTGAGCTGTGGGCCCTGCCCTACCTTCTCTTCAGTAAATACTGAGCAAAGTATCTATTTAGGATAGATGCCTTTACAGGGTCCTCCTCCTCACATGCTCCCTTTTCTCCATTAAGCTTAGCAATACCCCTCTGGACTTTCTCCTTTCACTAATGTATCTATAGAAAGTCTTGTCACCTTCTTTACTGTTCGTGCTAGTGTTTCCTCAGTTTGGGACTTTGCCTGCCTTACTGCCTTACCTGCTTCCCTTAGGGCAGTTTGGTATGCCTCCTATCTTCATCCCGCTGTGTTCCTTATATTTTCTGAAGGCCAGCCTTTGGCTCTGACCTTTTCTGCTACTATATTTGAGAACCAAGTGGTTTCCTTCTTCTTGCACTTCCTTTTCTGTCTAACACAATGGGATGTTGCTTCAAGTATTGTATCCTTAATGCTTGCCCACTTTGCCTGTACCTCTCACCTGTGTTTCTTTTTGCCAGGGCTAGCTTAACTCTGTTGGCCATCTTATCAAAGTCAGCTCCTCTGAAGTCCCATATTTTGCCTTGGAATGGGATGATTTAGATGTAGTAGCCAAATTGAACCATACCATGTGATGGTCACTGGCCCCAGGTGACCTTCTACCTGGAGATCTGTGATCCTTCTTTGTTAGTCAGTACTAGATCTAGGATAGCCCTGTCTCTTGTGGGTTGCTGTACCAGTTGTTTGAGGCCCTCCCCTGCAGGGAATCCACTATGAGTCTAGTTCTGGCAGATGTTCCTGCTGGTATTGACCAATCTGTATCTGGCATGTTGAAGTCTCCCATTATCAGAACCTCCCTTTAGCTGTCATGTTTTGTATATCTTCTAACAGTAATGTGTCTATGTCCTCCTCTGGTCTGGGGGCCTGTAGACAACCCCAGTTCTTATGGCTGTCCCATTACCTGTTTCCAGGGTGACCCACAGTTCTTCTGGCTCCTTATGTGTATTCTGAATTTCTGTAGCTTTGATATTTTCATTAACATACAGGGCCACCCCCCCTTTTGCACCTCGGTCTCTTCTGAACAATACATATCCAGGTACTGAAGTCTCCCAAGTGTGGTTACTGGTAAAACCACGTCTCACTAATTGCTACTATGTCCAGTTTAGCCTCTGGACATTATTGCCTGCAGGTCTGGGATCTTATTTCCCAGGCTGTGAGCATTTGTGTACATGATTTTCCATTGGCCAGATTTGGTGTGTTAGTTGTTGGGTGAAGTTTGGCATACCCTGTGCATCGTATGGGAGACAAACCTTTTTCTTACCTGGTGATGCAAATGAACGGCAAACATGCTGAATTCCTGTTTGACCACTAGCTGAGGGGGGAGGGGTGTTCTTCCCATTCGACGATAGGTGCTGCACCCCTCTCCCCATTTGCCAGTTTAAATATTCTGCAAAGACGTCAAACTTCTGCCCCAATGCACTGACTCCCTCTTTAGTCAGATGCAGTCCATCAAATTTAAAGAACTTTCGCTCCCAGAACTGTTGCCAGTTCCCTACAAATCTGTGTCCTTTTTCCTGGCACCAGTCCTTGAGCCACGTGTTTAGCTCCCTATCTCCCCTTCTCTGACCTTCCGTCCATCTGCTCCCCTCTCCCAGACTGGCAGGATCTCAGAGAAGGAGATGCCAACAAAATAGATGATAGTTTGTCACCCAGCCTAGTCAGGTGTTCCTTGGTCTCCACAACTGACCGGCTGGCGAGATCATTAGTCCCTATGTGTACTAGGACATCAATGTTTTCTCCTGCTTTTGTGAACAATTTAGCAATGCGGTCAGTGTCTCTCCATGCTGATGTACCTGGAGACATCTGACCATCACCCCTGGCTGGAGATGGGTATCAACTCCCGAATCAGTCTCCTATGATCAGAAGTTTTTGGATTCCTTTCTGCTTGTTTAGTTTTGGTTCCTGATTTGGGTGAGTATTGTTGTGCTAGCTCCTGTGCCGCAGTGTCCTGCTCTGCAGTGTCTTCTGCCTCTTTATTTGATTTCAGAGATAGAGGCAGATACCTGTTTGTAGTGTTTATATGGTTTTGGAGGTAATGTGTTGGAGAGCAGAGAGTGATGGGGCACCTGATTTGCTCCTCCTAACCACCTGCCAACCTCCTGGACCAACTACCCTCTGCGGTCGAGGTTTTCTGTTGGATGCTGGGGAAATGGGGTGGTTCTTATAATGTATTTCCTCTTCAATATGAAATTTGAGGCGTGCAATCTCTGCCCATGCTGCCGGAGCTGAGACCTAAGATCTCCAAAGGCCCAGCATGTAGGACAGTGTCCTAAATCCTGTAAGACTGTCCTTCTGAAAATTGTTCCACAGTACCTGCAGTTAATGAAATCCATTCCAAATAAGTTGCTGGGTTTGTAACCTAGTCAGAGTAATTAGAAGGAAAAAAATGCAAGTAATGGTTTAATTGTGCTTTGTTTAACTTGTTATAACAAGTTAAATTACTAGTGCCCTGTAAATGAGAATCACTTGTGGAGGCCCCACTGATCCCCTTCCTGTTCTGCCACAGGAAATGTTACAACTGTGGTACCCTATAAAAGGAGTGTAGTGTGGGGTGGTTGGGGATGGGTGGTGGCTGGGCCCTCCCTGCCAAAAAGAAGAACCACGGACGAAAGAACAAGGAGGTAAGAGCAGAAACAATCAGTCAACAACAAATGCAGTAACCCTGAAAGCTTATCCTAATGTTAGATAAAACTGTAAAACCTGTAAAGCACCACCTGTAATAATTTCAGAGAAGATATACCGTAAGAAACACTTTGCTCCAGAGAAAAATAAAGCAGTAACAGAAGATATACCTTGCAAAGACAATTTGAATCAGAAGATTACAGCAGTAATCTGTTAGCACACACCTGTAGGCACACCTTGTAATAATGCAGAAGAAGGTATACCAGCAACAACAATTTGAATCAGAGAAAAAATAAAGCAATGAAATGTTAGCAACAAACAGTAGCAATCCCTGTGAGTAAAAAATAAAAACACCACCACACAGTAAATCTGCTTAGCCAAACTAAGTCTTAATCCTTCTCCCTTGCTCTGGTAAGTTTTTCTACTCTGCCTTTCAAGCAGTCTTAGAAGGAAAGAGCTCAGGTGAAGCTAGGTGCCTTGGCCAGCAAACCAAGTCTTCTACCTCCTTGTTCTGCACTAGTTACCCCCACTCCTGCATGGGCATGCCCTGATGCTCTCATGCACAGCAACCCTGCCGGCATCAGCCACGCTGATCTCGTGCTGCCCAGCTTGCTGTGATGTCCCCTGGTCTCCACCGGGGGTCACCAGCACACTGAGCTGACCCAACCCTTTCTCCTGGGGAGGAGAGCACCACAAAGGCACTTCATCCTCATCCCACCCCTGCTGACCCACCAGCACCTGAGCTCACTCCTGAACCCGGGTCACCAGCATAGCGCGAGGTGTGGTGTCCAGTGCCTCAACCCTCAGTGCCACCGGGCTGGCCAGACCAATTACTTAACACAGGTTAAGTAATCTCTTAAAGGGACCGGTGCAGAGACTCAATAGGGCACTCTAGCACAAATGAATAACTACTTAAAGACAGGAGACCAGCCTGATAGTGGGCATGGAGGAGCCCAGGAAGACATTAAGATAAACCCCCATATTGAATGGGGATTGCATTTGAATATGTGAGTTGGACAGACAGAGGGGAGGCCATTCAGGAAGGTGAAGAAAAGGATGGAACCAAGGGCAACTTAGATATTATTTTATTTTTATTTATTTATTAGCTTTTGGTAACCAGATAAGTGCATTAGGCAAAACACTTGCCTATTTTCAATCATGACCCAGGAGTGTACAACAGTAAGTGGACAATACAACAAAGACAAGTAAATACACAGCAACATTGGAACCACCACGCAGGGTGACTTGACAAGGGTACAGAGAAAAAACAACCAGAGTTGGAAGAGGTAATACTAAATCAGCCAGGTAGCTTTTAGGAGCTTGGTATAACTACTTAGCAATTCAAGGATTACACAGGAACTCAGAATGGCTACTTAGCAATCATAATACATGGACTGGGCAGAAGGGTCCAGAGAGGGAAGTTAGGTGTACTTGCATGTGCCAGGAGAGATCAAGAAGGAAAAAAGTGCTTTTCTGAAGGAGTTGTGAGATGGGGAATGCTTTATGTCGGTAGGAAGGGAGTTCCAGAAATTGGAAGCAAGATGGGAGAAAGCATGTTCACCCATTTTAGTAGAACAAGGAGGAACGGTAAACAGGGGCAAAGATGAAGACCTTAGGTGACAGCTTGGATAACTGGTTTGAGCATAGCCAATAGTGCGTCAGGACATAGTGGACAGGATAGGGAGTCAATAAAGTTACCCAGAGTGTAGGAGTGTATACCATCAGGAGATAGCCAGTTTAGTGTAGAGTAGAGAAGGCAGTGATGGGTGAGATGGGGGGCTGACAGGGCAAATGTGCAGATGTTATTGTATGTAGTATCCCATTTATGCAGATCCACTGCTTTTGCATGATAGAAGACTGGGAAAGCATATTTCAGACCCAGGAGTAAGACCCGCTGGACTACGGAGTTCCGGGCTGAAGCAGTAAGGGAGTGGCATACTCTGTATGCAGCTCCAATCTTTGAGTTGACATGTTGACAGATCTCATTGATATGCAGGAAGAAGTGGAGTTGGGGGTCAAGAGTCACCCCTAAGTATCTGGAGAATTTTGTGTTGGTTAGTACAGATCTGTCCGGGCACCGGACCAGCAGGTGGGGGGATTCGACATTAACTTTCCTTAGGGACCCAAAGAACATGGCCTGAGTCTTTGATTGATTGATGATTAATTGGTTTGAGGAGAGCCAGTCCTGAATCTGACTAAAGAGGAGGACAGGTGCGCATTGATGTTATTGACAGATGAGGAGGCAGTGTAAAGAAGTAAGTTGTCAGCGTACATGATAGATTTACAGTGGGTGGCAGAGGTCGGTATTGAGTTGACCAAGATGGAGAACAGCAATCGTCCCAGTATAGATCCCTAGGAGACACCGCAGGAGATGGCAGAGGGAGATGATAGGACTTTGCAAAAGGAGGTTGCTTGGGTACGACAGTCAAGATAGTTTTTGAACCAGGATTTATGCATATCATGGCTACATTGCTTAGATTATCCACTCACTTTTCAAAAGGGCCTTGGGGGGATATTTACACCAGCAGAGTACATACAGTGTACTTATAAGCTAATATAAGTAAAAATATAAACATCTATTCACAAAAACATTTTGCCATAGCCTCAGAATAGGAAAAACTTTTCTGAAGGTGAGGGGGGGAGGGGGTATTCAGAGCTGGCTGGATGTGTGCGCAAAATGGTGCACAGCACAAAAAGAAATGGTCTGGTGACATTGATGCCATAGTCAAACAGATTGTGTTAACCAAACAGACCACTCAGTCTGTCTGAATATTGGACCCTGGTGCACAGCAGGATTTCACCATTTCCACGCAGCACAACCAGGGTGCAGGGCTGACAGCTGCCTATAGGGGTACTGTGCAGTGCACACTGGTGCACGCTGAGGACCCCATGGGTGATATTCAGCCCAAACATGTAGATGAGTTAATTGGGCATGCATGGTGCAATGAGACCATTTGCATGCACATTATGGGCTCATCTGTATGCCTGCGCTGCTGTGAAGTGCTCCGGGCCAGTCCCACCCAGCCTTGATCTGTAGTATAAAAATATAGTCCCTGCTCCTGTATCCCTGGTAGTCTGGTGGTTCACCCCTCCCCAGCCCCAATCGCAGAAATATTAGAAATAAACCCAATCCCCATTGTCCCTGGTAGTCTAGTGGATCCCCTCTCCCCATCCCTGATAACAGAAATAAAAGCACCAAATCCCCATTGTCCCTGGTAGTCTTGTGGAGCCTCCCTTTCCAGCCCTAATCACAGAAATAGTAGAGAAAAAAAAGATCCCCATTGTCACTAGCAGTCTAATGGGTCTCCTACCCAGCCCCAATCACAGAAATAATAAAAAAAACACCTGATGCCTGTTGTCCTTGGTAGTTTAGTGGGTCTCCCCTTCCTGAGCCGTGATCTGCAAAATAATTGTAACTTACCCAGTCCCCGGTAGTCAAGTGGCCTCCCCACCCCAGTAGGCAGTGACACACCATCCCGCCCCCCCCAACCCAACTGGAGCCAGCAACTGGCATAGCTTACTCACACCACCATGACCAGCCACTGACTGAACCACACAGGAGTGTGTACAGAATGCAGTACATGCCCATTGGTTGACTGTTGTTTTGCATGCTGTCTTGGGTTAAGTGATCTTGATTAGATGATGTCATTTTTAGTAGTTTTCTAGCGCACTAATTTTTTTCTAGTCATTATACTTGATAGGGCACTTTTTTGAGCAGCCTTAATGATAAATTTCTTTATTTATATGAGCATGGTATATTAATGTGAGCTTTTATTTATTTATTTCATTTTGGATTACAATTACCTTTGAGCTAATAGCTCTTTTACAAAGGTTCCACGTCAATGGTTGGATGACAAATGTACATGAAATGAAATAAGAACATGGGTGGATTAATCAATCATATGTCAGGAAATCAGAAACAGAATGGTGCCTATATGGTATTACAGATTATAATCAGATACATTATGGATCAGTGGATTTGCAGGGTTAGAGTAAATAGCAACTGGTGCATGAACAATTAGACAGTATAAGATTACAGGGATAAGTGCCATAGAAAAAGCAGCGAGAGAAGGAATTGCCAGTTGTGTGTGTGGGAAGAAAGTAGGATGAAGAGGAAGGGGAGGGAATGTGAAAGGGGCTGGGAGGAAGAGGATGGTGGAGGTCGGAGGTTAGTGGCAAAAACTACTTACGTGCCAGTCAGTCAGGCAATGAGTGGTAAGCAGCTGTGTTAAGAGTCGAGAGACTACATAGGTCAGTCGCAAACACACAGTGCTCAGAGGAGCTGAAATGCTATTTGACTAAACAAATATCAAATTAATGTAATTTATATGTTATCTAACAGAATATTAATTTGGAAAGTTTCTAATAAGCACTGTGTTGTTTAGGTGTTGTATTTATTCTGTAGTTGGCACTAGGAGTACACATTGTTTATTTGTAGGGGTATCCTACTTTTGTTTTTTAGATATACATTCACTGTTTGTTTAAATGATAATTATAGCACTGTCACTTTAATTAACTGTATGTTTCAAACAAGCCCTACAGATGTAGACTCCTCCTCTTGACAAAGCATCATGCTACAGACATGAAGCGCCAAGGTTGTGAGCTCACCAGGGCTTGGTAAGATAAATTTCTAAATGGCAAGTTTGCATTAGTACTATTTTGACTTATTATTTTTCTGGCTTAGAGTGCAATTGTGGAGTGTGGACTGTGCTCAACGGGTTCTCACAGCACCCTCCCCTCATTCTTCATAGCACAGCGGTGTTTGTGTTGTGACAATAAAAACAGATGGAGAGACACATTCACAACATTATAACAAAGCCAAGTGTATAATATGGAACAAAAATAAAAACAAAATCATAGAGCAAGTAATACAACAATTATCAAATACAAGTAGGGTAGGCAAGTCAACAAAGCAAGTTATGTGTCAGGAGGAGGAGGAGACTAGAAGGTTGCCAAGGGGCAAAGGGGGCTGAGGCTAAGAAACTAAGGAGGAGGCAGTGCAGGGCCAATGAGGGAAAGGAGTACACTGAAGCAGACCCTTAAGGACTGCAAGTGAAGGAGAATGGTGAGTGGTTGGGGAGAGCCAATTCTGGAGTGAGAAGAGTAGGTATGAGAAAGCTGACAGATTAGATAGTTGAGTGGGGATGAGGCAGGGGAGAAAGAGCGGGAGTCCCTGGAGCATAGAGGGTAGGAGGAGGGGGCGGCTGGAGATAGGATGGAGGAGAGATAGATGAGGAGGGCCCCAAACCAGTATTTGGCAATGAAGGCCAAACAGTGGATCATGTGCCGATTGTGTACAGGTGTAATATTGAGGAAGGAGTATAGACAGCAGTGATACGTGTGTGGAGGGGAGCATGAAGCAAAGTGGCAGGAGGAGTTCTGGAGAGTTTCAAGCCTGTAAAGGGACATGGCAGGGGCAGTGACATAGACTATGTCAGCATAACGAAATGCTAGAAGAATTATTTTCTTCACTAACTAATAATGCATAAGGTGGGGGAGGCTGTCTTTGTTTCAGTACAAAATGCCTAATTTAGGGGCACAGTATAAAGAATATGGCAGCAATGTGGGAGGACAAATTGATATTGGTGTCCAGCCAGAACCCAAGATATTTATATGATTTAAATGCAGTGACCATTTCAAGGTTGGAGCGTTCCAGGTTTTGCTTTGTCCCAAATGTCATAGATATGGTTTTCTTGATACTGACTCTAAGATGCTTAACATGGAATCAACTTAGGACATTATTGAAATCCTGTTGAAGGGGGGCCTTAACGTCAGTAGTGGTGGTAGGTTCTGAGGTGTTGAGGATAGTATCGTCTGTATACATATGGACAAAGGAGTTAGTGCAGACTGTGGGGAGGTTGTTAATGAAGTGGGAGAAAAGGATGGGGCAGAGGATGGCCCTTTGAGAACCCCAGCAAGGATAGGGAAAGGATGGAGCTCACCTGGACTTATTGTTGCCTGCTGGTGAGAAAGGATCCAAACCAATTAACAGTGGGAACTGCCAGACCAACTGAGAGTAGCTTGTTTGGGAGCAGAAAGTGGGAAAGGAAATCAACAGCTTTTGCCAGATCAATGAAGATCATGGAGGTAATGTGACCCTGGTCAGTTCCTGATAGGAAAGCATTTATGACACCCAGAAGGGAGGAGATGGATTAGTGGTCCTTCCAGAATCCTGACTGATATGTTAGGGCCCACAGGCATCCAGTCATTTACATCACTACAAGCTACTTTTAAACTGCCAGCTACCAAAGTCTCCACATATCTTTGTTTGAAATGGCTATTGCAGCCTCATGAAGATGCCTTGTCCAAAATCACAGAATGCCCCTCTAATATGGTGAAGCTAGTAATTTCTCACCTTGGGGGTGGCACTCAGGACCACCTGCTAGCAATTTATAATAGGCTTTAAGAAAATTCTCCTCTGACAATACAGACTATGTTAGAAAATGGTGGCCCAAAGAACTTGGACAAGAGCTAGATCAAGAATCTTGGCAAGTGACTGCCCTCCTGTACTAAAGATTTCCTCTGTCCCCTATTTAACAAATCATGGGAGGATGGTGTGGTACCTGAGGACTGGAGGAAGGCAGATGTGATTCCCCTTCACAAAAGTGGGAACAAGACAGAGGCAGGAAATTACAGACCTCTCAGTTTGACCTCTGTGGTAGGGAAAGTGATGGAATAACTTCTGAAGGAAAGAACTGTTGAGTATCTAGAGGCCAGTGGGGCACAGGACCCAAGGCAGCATGGGTTCACAGCAGGAAGGTCATGTCAAATGAATCTAACTGATTTAATTGACTGGGTGACCAAATTAGTAGACTAAGGAGGGGCTGTGGACATGGCCTACCTAGACTTTAGCAAGGCATTTGACACAGTCAAACACAAAGATTAATAGTCAAATTAACTAGCCTGGGAGTGGGTCCCAGGGTGATAGCCTGGATAAAACATTGGCTGGACAACAGGACACAGAAGGTAATTGTAAATGGAGTCCACTCTGAAGAAAGAGGGGTTACAAGTGGGGTACCACAGCATTCAATACTGTGGCCAGTCCTTTCTAATGTCTTTATAAGTGACATTGCAGAGAGACTGGAAGGAAAAGTATGCCTTTTTGCAGATGACACAAAGATCTGCAACAGGGTTGATACACAAGGAGGCGTGGAAAGGATGAGAAGGGACTTGGCAAGGTTGGAGGATTGGTCAGACATATGGCAGCTTGGATTCAATGTAAAGAAGTGCAAAATAATGCACCTGGGAAACAAAAGCCCAGGGGATGATTACACAATGTGAGAGGAGGTAGTAACAACAATAACAAATTCTGGTCAGATCCACCATGGCTGCATAATGAAGTTAATGAGGTTGTGTGGAACTGTTAAGGAGACATGGAGAAACAACACAACGATTTTTAACTAGTACGATTTGTTTTATTTTGTATTCTAAGGAAGGCAGACACTTTATTAAGAAAAGATATGGAGGTGTAGATTTCAATGGAAGGAATGGTAAGCAATATAGTTTGACAGGTAGAATAGGTGGCAGTACAAGAAAAAGTAATGGCTGGTATATGTTTAGTCTTGAGATTATTTACACAGTTTTATAGTGTCGCAGCCCTGAAGCTCACCAAATGCAAAAAATAGGTATGATATATTGTGGATCAGTACAGAAAACACTTATACATGGTGTGTCAGTTAGTGGCCATTTGTTTACTGTAAGATCATGGTCTTGCAGTACTGAACATACACAAAGAAAGGCTTACTGTGCATGACATGAATGTACATATAAAATGGACTACAATACCCATATGTATAAACTACAGCTCTAATCAACATTCTACCATATATACCCATGTATATATTTTTCTTTCGACATTGTTATATACTCAAACTGCACATGTTGTTTTTCTCCTGCCTATGCTGTACTCCTATTGTCCAATTATGTATTGTTTAATGACTGCACTGTTATTTGTTTCTAATGTTTTGTTCTGTAAACTCCTGGGTCCTGCCTAAAAATAGTCATTGCTATGGCTAGCGCATCCTACTCAGTCAACAAAAACTAAATAAATAAATAAAATATAGCATCATACATATCCATGCATATAGTACAATAGGCACTACAAGTCCAATATGCATTTTAATTTATATATTTGTAAGTTTAAGAAAGGATCCACCAAAGAGACATAGAATTCCCCAACACTGGTGGTAACAGCTGTTGAGAATTCTAAGTCTGGTGGTTTGTTGAACTTGCAAATAAATAAGATGAAAGGCATATTGGACTTGAGTCAAATTTTTTTTTGTTTCCTTTCTTTGGAAAGCTAATGACACAATAATTAATGCAGGAATCCCCACTGCTAACATCTCAATTGATCTTTAAATGAGCAACATTAGTATAAAACAGGCTAAGCGGCTCATTACAACCTTAAAGAACATCAGTGAACACCACAATGATTGTATCTGAGGATTAAAAATAATTTTCTAAACCTGTCCCATTCCAGGTATTAAAGGAGCAGTCCACCCAGAATTTGCAGAAAACATATGTTTTGCAGATTGTTTTGATATGTATATTAAGTCCTAGTGTGCCCTTCCCTCTGTCTGCTATTAGGAGTTTTTCCTAAATTAGCCTGCTAGTTGTATGGTAGTTTTACGACACCTGGGGATCTCCATCACAAATAGGTTTATTGGCTTTCTTTCTTGTACGATGCACCCTGTCTCATGTGACACTGATGTAGCCATGCCCTTAGATTCAGCATGTGCACTGCTTTAAAATCAGTTTACAATCAGCCACTAACAAGGTACAAAAAAAAAAAAAAAACGACAACTAGTAGTTGGAGCACTCAGCTGTGATCCAAGTGTCACTGTTCAATTTTTTAATTTTTATTTTAGTCTTTGGTAACTAGGTAAGGCCCACTATGCACAAGTGCCTGTTTTCAGGGGTGACCCGAGAGCACTGGGTGGTTAAATGACTTGTTCAGAGTCACACAGTATGCAAGTGGAGGTTGTGGGAATCAAACTCAGGTCTGGTCTACTGGATGTATCAAGCTCATTCACACCTCATTCCTCTCTAACCTATAGGCTATACTGCCAGCCCATTTGCTGATTTATGTGAATTTAATCAACCATGCCTGACTTCCCTGCTGACTAAGCCCCTGCCAGTTGTAACCTGAAATTCACTTCACCTTGTTTTCTTTGAAGAGGCTTTAGGGGGAGAGAGCTGGTGGTGTTTTAAGAGAAGCAAGTAAACTGCAACTCTAGCCCTGCTGCAGATGTATCTGCAAGGGACTTAAGATGGCTTATATGAGATGCTATCTTCTGGACAGTGACTGAGGGAGGGAGGGAAGGAAGGGTGAAAAAAACTGTCATATAGGTGTTTAAAGTGGTGGAATACCCTGCCCCTCAGCCATATTCAAATGTTTTTGAAGAGTGCCACCAGCACAAAAGAAATATGAAAAGAAAATTAAAAGGGGGTAGAACAGCCTAGAGGTTAGAATACCAAGCTGAGAACCAGGAGAAGATCCAACAGTTCTAGATCTGAATCCTCAAACTGCCACAGCCAGTATGCAGTGGTGGGATTAAAACTTGATGGTATTGTGTCAGCTGTCTTCTTAACAACATCTGTAGCATGAAGGATCAATTGTTTGAAGCAGGCAAAGTTAACAGGGTGATGTAACAGTGCCTACACAAATTCAGTAACTTTATATTCAAGTGTGCTGCTCAACTATAGACATCCATGAAAACAACAACTTAGGGGAAGTACAAAGTCAAACTGGCAATTCACATGATATAATTTATAGTACAAAACAGCTGTTAGATTGCTGAGACAGCAGAGGGAAAACTGACTACTTTCTGGAAAATTAAAATGATGCTTGTTGGCAGGCAGTATACAGTGGTGGGATTAGAAAGTCTAGGTATTGTCCTTCTCTATAGTGACATCAGCTGCTTCATGGAGTGATTTTGTGAGGCATACAAAGTTAACAGGGCAATGTAACTGTGCGCACACACCTTCAGAAGCTTTATATAAAAGTGTTCTGCTCCAGTAGATGTCCATGCATGCATAAAGAAACACGGACATACAGCTGCATGTGTTTGCCATCGGATGCTCATTCAGACTATCCCCTCATTCAGACGATAAGAGCAGGACAGCCAGATACAGAAAATAATGCAGCAATTAGAGGGGACTTGGACTACTGATTGTGTGTGGGCATGGTTACATTGCCCTGCCAACTTTTCATTCCTCAAACAATTGATCCCTGAAGCTGCAGGTGCGTTTATGTAGTGCATTTATGTAGGCAGCTACAATT
Organism: Neoceratodus forsteri; assembly: GCA_016271365.2. Taxonomy (NCBI): domain Eukaryota; kingdom Metazoa; phylum Chordata; order Ceratodontiformes; family Ceratodontidae; genus Neoceratodus; species Neoceratodus forsteri. The sequence continues at coordinate 1,213,076,474 of CM028132.1, forward strand.
TCTAATCCCACCAAGGTTGCTAGAGAGCTGCAGTGTTTGGAAAGTTAAGTCCTGATCCCTTTCAGTTACTAAAGTATGAAGGTTTTCTTACATGGATCACATTTGATTTAACATATTAAAACATAGAACTGCCACACACACCATTTTGGTAACTACCTGCTCTTAAAATATTTTTTTTTCCCAATTTTATAAACTGATGTCATAGCTCAAGTATGTTATCAGAATTAAAAGGAGAGACTGTTGGAGTTGCACTGATAGGGCATACAAGTTGATTTTATTTTTAATCTATGGGAACAGAGACTACATCAATAGCTCTTTGATTTGCCAGACTGTGTGAACCAATGGCATGTAAGGGTGTGTGTGTGTGTGATATTACCATACCCCCACCTTCTCAGGATGTAAAAAAATGCCCTTTTGAAGCTGCCGTCTTTTTGGAGCACCTCCATTTACGAAATAAATACCCCTTTGTTGCTGCTATCATGAGTACAAGTTTACACACAACCAGCTCTCCTCCTCCTCCACTTCAGAGTGCTTACTTCAGCCTGAAAATAAAGTTGCAGTTTAACTCTTTGAAGTCGGGTGACTGGAGGAGAGATGATAAACACTCTGTTGAAACTGCCACAGCCAGCAGCATGCAGGGCATGTTAAATGTTATATAGTGCAGAAGACAGACTCAGCAGTTCCAAAACCAGTCTGGCCGCATGTTCAGGATTTATTTACTTTGCTGGTCCAAGCTAAGATTTTTAAGGTTGGTGGGGAGTTTCATTACCTTGAATGTCTATGACAATTAGATATTGAACTGATTTATACTCTCTCTTAAGTTGTTCGAAACCTTTTCTGAAAAATAAATGTTTAACCCACACAGTGTCCGTGTTCACCAATTTGGTGCTCTAAGATGTATACAGATCTATGACTGCCCATCTTACTGCAGTGATGTTTTCAGGAAAAAAATATAAACATTATATAGGGGAACTGGACATTCAGATCACAATGAAGAAAAACTGTGGTCGGAGATGTACTGCCAAACTGAGCCTGTGTGATGTCAGTTCAAGAAAGCACACTTAGGCAAGCACAAGGCAGCAGAGATTTCTATATTTATGTTATTTTAATGAACGGTGCAGAGTCTGATACATCATTTGTATTTAACAAGCTATTGGCATGCCTCTTGTCTGGCTAGTTAAAATGCGGTTATAAATGAATGAAGGACAGGAGCAGTATTTATCTTTCCTTAAAAAATAAAGAAATGGAAAAATGATTTAACATCATAACTTTTCCCTTTTCTCATTTTTAAGTGGCTTGATATGTCCTCATGAAATGACCTAATATAGATAACCCACAGTGTTATGTTATTTTAGTTTGCCAAGTCGTCAGTTCCATATAGGACACCCGTGTATTAGGTTATTTCATGTGGGTATATCAAACCAGTTAAAAAATAGGAAAGGGGCAAAATAACCAAATTAAATCAATGTTTCCATTTCTGTATTTTTTAGGGAGCCCCCTTTCATTACCAAAAAGGCAAATGTTGCCCCTGTCTTTATTCATTCACATCCTGTTCTAACCATGAATCCTGCCAGACAAGAGACAATGAAAGTCACCCACTAAATACAAAAGAAATGTTAGATATACAGTAGCCTTGATCATTAAAGTAACATAAAGAGATATGATAATTAGACCTGATTCATAACATATCATAAGTTGTTTTAAACCTTAAAAAAACAGATACATGTAATTATTGTTTAATCCACACAAGGTCCATGTTCACCAGTTTGGTTCTATGTACAATTATATGACATCTAACATCCTCCCTCAGCTGTGTTTTTCAGGAAAAGTAAATGTAATACATGTTTAACCCATACATCAACCTTAAAAAAATATATAATAATTGTTTATAATAATTATGCATCACATTACATACTAGAAAGTTTAGTACATAAGAGCAGAGAGGAGTAGGCATGGGCAGGAGGGAAGGGGCAGACAGCAAACAGGTGCATCTAGATTCTAGGAGTCTGAGAGGTGAGGAGTGGGATATTTTATGCTAACAAAGGACAGGCTTAGTCCAGTACTTAAACATTATCCTAATTTTACAGAAGGTGGATGGTCTATATGAACATGAGATAATATTTGCAAAACCATTTTTCAACATATAGGCATGATTTTCCTTAATGTAAAAAAAAAAAAAATATATATATATATACTCTGTTTGACAATGCTCACTGAGCGGCTCCCCCCCTTCCTTTCCCTACTTATTCCTCCTCCCCTATCTTCCTCCCTTCTACCCCCACCAGCTCTCCCCCGACCATAAGTTTTGCACCTTTTATCTTTTGCTCGTTGGAGATTGTACTCTATTGTAACAAAATTGTAATTGAACTGTAACTTTTTTGTTTGTAAGTACTGTGTCCCTTGTACTACTGTTCTGATGTCCTCTTTGTGATGAGGTACCTTTGTAAATGAGCCTCTGGCTCAAAGGTTTCTAAACTGATGTTTAACTAAATAAATAAATAAATAATGCATAGAGTAAAAGAAAATACAGGAATCTGTTTTGTAAGACAATCTGCACTTCCTATACTGATTCATCACACCATATGAAACATACTGAAGGTAGCAAACATCTGCCCAGAAGCACTTTGACACAGTAGAAAAAAAAGGACCGTTAATGTTTTATATCACTGAAAAATAAAAAGTTGCTGATTGCAATTTGTAAGTGAGAAGCAGTATATGGTGGTGGGATTAGAAATTGTAGATACTGGCTGTCTCCATAACACCACTGGCAGCTTCAGGGAGTAATTGTTTAGGCATGCAAAGTTAACAGGGGATGTGAGCATACCCATGCACATTCGGTAGCCTTATATGCAAGTGTTCTGTTCAGGTAGATGTCCATGCAAACAAAGAAAAACATACATACAGCTATATGTGTTTGCTATCAGATGCTTCATTCAGAGTAACAACTGGTTCAGACAGTGAGTGCCGGACAGACAGCTACAGAAAATAATGATATGAAACTAAAGTACCCTGTGACCTATGTTTGCTAGGCTGTAGGGGAAAAAAAACATCACAGTTTTGGGACAGGAGAAGCCACACAGCTTGATTATTACCAACAGTGACACATACTATTGTACTGACACTGGAAACGTGTCTCCAGTGTAGATGTCAGATCTTGAAGGATGGCAGTTATGGCACACCTTTTAAACTTTTCCACTCCAGAGCACTTGTCTTTCACACTAGAATCACAGGAGCATTTAAATAATAATAATAAAATAACCCATGTTTTAATTCCCCTTTGTAGGGAAGTAGATTAGCTAATTCATTCATTTAGAGTTTTAGTTGAGAGAGATGGAGAAATAACAGTTTGTGTTTTCTATTTTTAATGATGGCTTAAAATGCTTTTTCGTTTATGCAGTGGAGGTAAGGAAGGTTTATAGGGACATATATAGAGAGAGAAAGAGAGACAGACAGACAGACAGACATAGAGATAGAGAGATTTCCTATGGCACTGGCTGGTCTATCGTCCCCCTCACTTTTCTCATTCTCCACAATAGCAATAAGTTCTTCCAAATTCATTCTGGTCTCTGTTCCCCCTACCCCATTCCACCCCCATTTCAAACAGATTCCCTTGTATAACTTAACTCAGCATTCCTGCTCTGTGGAAGCTCAGTTTCCCTCTATACATTGATATCACTAATCTAAACTGTTCCATTGAGCATTTCTCATTTACAAGGTAGTCCTAGGCAGGACAGATTATAATACTGAGTTGCATCACAATGTTTTTTTTTTCTCAATGAGCTATCTTGTTGCTCTAACAATAGGACATGTGCGGGTGCATACCTCGATCTTTTTACTACAAAATGATTATTCCCAAATATTGCACTTGATCTTATTTATATCTTTTATCTGTTATAGTATTGTACTAATACTGAACTGCCGAAAATATTAACCATTCATTTCTAGTTTGAACAGTAAGAACAGGTACGACAAGAGCCAGGGAGAGACTACACTTCTGGCTCCAAGACTTTGCTGTTAAGTACAATCAAAAGTCTTTAAGGAACATTTTTGAATTTCATTTGTTTCCTTTCTGAATGTTTCAAAACAAAATTAAATAAATAAATGAATAAAATTGCCTTTTGCTTAAAAAATAGTTCACATTTATTAGAGATTGTTGATACTGGCTGTCTCCATAACACCATCTGCAGCTTCAGGAAGCAATTGTTTTAGGCATGCAAAGTTAACAGAGCGATGTGACCATGCTCACACACATTCAGAAGCTGTATATTCAAGTGCTCTGTTCAAGTAGATGTCCACACAAACAAAGAAATACATACAGCTACATCTGCTTGGTGTCAGATGCATCCTTTAGAGTAACCCCTAGTACAGACAGTGAGTTCAGGACAGTCAGCTACAGAAAATGAGGAGAAAGTAAAGTGTCATTTGACCTATTTTTGCTGGGCTGTAGGGGGAAAAAATGACAGTTTTAGGATAGAAGAAGCCGCACAGCTGGATGATTACCAAGGGAGACCCACACTACTGCACTGACACTAGAAACCCGTCTCCAGTGTAGAAGTCAGATCTTGATGGATGGCAGTTACGGCTCACCTTTTAGGCTTTTCTGCTCCAGAGCACTTTGTCTTTCACACTAGTATTATAGGAGCATTTAAATATAAATAAATAAATAAATAAATAACCCATGATTTAATTCCCTTTTGTAGGGAAATAGAATAGCTAATTCATTCATTTATGGTTTTAGTTGAAACAGGGAGAAATAACACTCTTTGTGCTTTCTATTTTTAATGATGGTTTAAAATGCTTTTACTTTTATGCAGTGGAGGCAAGGTAGGTTTATAGGGACAGCTAGAGAGAGAGAGAGAGAGAGAGAGAGAAACAGACAGACAGACAGAGAGATTGAGAGATTTCCCATGGTGCTGGCTGGCCTATCATCCCCTCACTTTTCTAATTCTCCACAATATCAATACGTTCTCCTTCCAAATTCATTCTGGCCTCTGTTCCTCTCCCCCATTCCACCCCCATTTCAAACAGATTCCCTTGTATAACTTGGCTCACCATTCCTGCTCCGAGGAAGCTCAGTTTCCCTCTCTACATTGATATCACTAATCTAAAATGTTCCATTGAGCATTGCTCATTTACAAGGTGGTCCTGGGCAGGACAGATAACATACTATACTGCATCATGATGTGTTGTTTTTCCTTAATGAGCTATCTTGTTGCTCTAACAATAGGACAAGTGCAGATGCATACTTCCATCTTTTTACCACAAAATGATCATTCCCAAATATTGCACTTTGTCTCATTTATATCTTTTATCCATGTACTAATACTGCTCTGGAGAAAATATCTTCCATTCATTTCTAGTTTCTACAGTAAGAACAGGTATGACAAGAGCCACAGAGAGAGACCACACTTCTGGCTCCTAGACTATGCTGTTAAGTACAATCAAAAGTCTTTAAGGAAAATTTCTGAATTTCATTTATTTCCTTTCTAAAGTGTCAAAGCAATTGCCTTTTGCTTAAAACAAAAGTTCATGTTTATGCATGTTCATCAAGACAAGTTTTGTATTACTGATGCTAGCTGTGTAAAATATGAAGGATGAGCAGACAGCACCCCTCATATTTAACACATTTGGCAACATATAAAAATTTGTTTTGATGACCCTACATAACGTGAACCATTTTTTTCTTTCAAATCCTAAAGCAGAGATGCAGCCTGTAATTTACAACTCCTGAACTGAAAGATGCTCTGCTTTCAGGAACACAATACAATAAGTATTTTCCAATGTTTGGTATATGTGGCAGGTACTTTTTTGAAAGACCAGCCCCCCTCATACTTTTTATGTAAATTTATATACATACCGGCTTCCTTTTATATAACTGTACAAATGCATTAAAAAGTGTCAGATTTGCCATTCTTTCCAAAGTTATGTCCTTTTTTCACATAATAGCATGTTGGCTACTTACTGGGGTCTGTTTTCTTATTTCTGTTAAAATCCAATGTAAGAAAATGCTGATTAATTTTATCTGGAATTGAGTATTTAAAAAACTGGGCACAACAATATGCATTGCATTTTAAAGGCACAGACACAACTTACTCAAAGGAAACATTCAATCTGATGCTGAAAGTGTAGTTTCATTCTAGGAGCCTGGTACTGGTCAGATTTTCTCAAGGCAGGCAAAGAACGGGAAGGTCATATAATATGGGCATGGTTTTTATAAAGGGAACAGGTTCTCAAACTGAATCTCAGGGCATGAGGACAAATATCGCAAATAGTTGAAATTGGATGATGAGTGGGTTACTTTTTTTTAAGTTTTACGGAATTCAGAAAAAAAGTGTGAGGCAGGGCAAGGCAAAGAATGGGGAAGGTGCTATAATATGGGCTTGGTTTTGGAAAAAGAACACATGCTCAAATTGAATCTCTGGGCATGAGGACGGACATCACAAATACTTGAAGCTGCTTATTAAGTGGGTTAGATTTCAAGTTCTGCTGAATTCAGGAAAAAAAAGCTGGAGGCAGAGCATATTGAAGTCTAAAGACTCCTGTTTGACCATAGAAACAGCTCCAGCCACATACATTCTCTCTGGCCTGAAGAGAAACAGAGTACTCTCGGGTATAATATTAAAACATGGGAATTGTTTAAATGGATAATTTGATACTTATATTTTTTTAAACTACATTTGCAAATGTTCTTATATGCAGTATTAAGTATTGTAAAAATGGGGCAGAACAATATATATCTATATATATATATATATATATATATATATATATATCCAAAACATGAGAAACATAAAACAGAGTTATGTGTTCCTAACACTTGGGAGTGGGGGGCAAGGGGATCCAGGAGATCGATTACCTTGAAAACTGTCAGCCCATCTGAAGAGCCGTTAGCCTTCACAAAAGTTGTAGTCTTTTTGTTATCTGTAGTTAAACAGGCAATGTTCTGTTGTAGAAGACATGATGGTAAACAGAATAGAAAAAGGGAAAATGTTGCTGGAGATCTGCAGTATTTGAAAAGTTAAGTCTTGATCCCTTTCAGCTACTAAAGTATGAAGGTTTTCTTACACGGACCACATTTGATTTAACAAAATGAAACACAGAACTGCCACACATACCATTTCAGTAATTATCTGCTCTTAAAGTATATCTTTTTGGATTTTATAAACTGATGTCGTAGCCCGAGTATGTGATCAGAATTAAAAGGAGAGACTGTTGGAGTTGCACTGATAGGGCATACAAGTCAATTTTATGTTTAATCTATGGAAACAGAGACTACATCAATAGCTCTTTGATTTGCCAGACTGTGTGAACCAATGATGTGGAAGGGGGTGCGTGTAATGTTACTGCATCCCTACCTTCTCAGGATGTAAACAAATGCCCTTTTAAAGCTGCTGTCTTTTTGCAGCACCTCCATTTATGAAATAAATACCCCTTTGAAGCTGCTGCCATGAGCACAAGTTTACACACAATCAACTCTCCTCCTCCTCCACCACCTCAGAGTGCTTACTTCAGTCTGGAAACAAAGTTGCAGTTTAACTCTTTGAAGTTGGGTGACTGGAGGGGAGCTGATCAACACTCTTTTGAAGCTGCCACAACCAGCAGCTTGCAGGGCATGTTGAAGTCTATAGACTCCTGGTTGACCACAGAAACAGCACCAGCCACATCCCACTTTATTTGGGACCCTTAGGTTTAAACTTTATTATCAAAAAAGAGGCACTTGTTGCCCTGTGGCTGTGGGATCTTAAGAGCAAAACCTGTTTTCGTAAGGGATTTTGAGGGATTGGGACCGATTGCCATGGCCCCAGGCCAGCTGAAGAGATGCAGATTTCATTCTCAGTGGTTCTTCCCTCTTTCTAAGCATGCATGCCTGTGTGTGTGGGGGGGGGCACAGAAGAAGACACTCTGTGTGTATGTGATTGTGTGTGAGTGAGACAGAGAAAGGAAAGAATTATTAATTTTCATACCAGTAGACAGCACCCCTCATATTTTAAACAGTTGGCAACACTCATACAAAAACTTGTCGTGATGAACATGCATAACCTAAACCATTTTTTTCTTTCAAATCCCAAAGCAGAGTGTCAACCTGTAATTTACAACTCCTGAACTAAAAAGTGCTCTGCTTTAAGGAACGCAATGCAGTAAGTATTTTCCAATGTTTGGTATATGTGGCAAGTACTTTTTAGTGCTCTTAAGCACATAAGATGAAAGACCAGATAGCCACATACTTTTTATGTAAATCCATACACATAGCAGCTGCCTGGTATGCAACTGCAATAATTCAATACATAGATACATAGACAGTGTTGGCAGATAAGGGCCTATGGCCCACCTAGTCTGCCCATTTGAGCTTGTAAGTTCAGTTTGATTTCCTAGAAGTCTGTTTCCCCTTACCCCTGCCCTCTAGAATTCCTTTATGTCTATCCCATGCATTCTTAAATCCCGTGATTGTTTCAGCCCCCACCACTTCCTCTGGCAGGGTGTTCCACTTGTCCACCACCCGTTCTGTGAAGAAATTCTTTCTCATGTTTCCTCTGAATCGTCCTCCCTCCAACTTCATCCCATGCCCTCTAGTCCTGAAACATCTTTTTCACTTAAAAATAGTGTTTTCCTGCACCCTGTTCCTCCCTGTAAGATACTTGTATGTCTCTATCATATCCCTCTCTCCTCCTCTCCTCCAGGAGTACATGTTCAGTTCCTTCAACTTGTCTTCATAGGACTTGTGATGCAACCCATGCACCATCTTTGTTGCCCTCCTCGAACCTTCTCTACCCTGTCTATGTCCTTACGTAGGTATGGTCTCCAGAACTGTACACTGTACTCCAGGTGGGGCCTCACTAGTGTCTTGTATAGTGGAATTATGACCTCCCTTTTCCTGCTGGTGATGCCCTGCCTATACATCCCAGCATCCTATTTGCTTTACCTGATGCCTTGTCACACTGTTTCCTACCTTGAGGTCATCAGAGATGACAACCCCAAGATCCTTTCCTGCTTGGTGCATGCTATATCCTCACCCCCAACTGATATATTGTGCCAGGGTTTTTGTGCCCCATATGCATTATCTTGCACTTCTTTGTTGAATTTCAACTGCAAACCCTTGACCATTCTTCAAGTTTCTGCAGGTCCTTCTCATTCTGTCTACACCCTCTGGTGTCTCTACTCTGTTACAGAGCTTTGTGTCATCAGCGAACAGTGAAATTCTGCCTTCTAGATCCTGTGCAATGTCACTGATGAAGATTTTGAATAGGACCGGTCCCAGCACTGATCCCTGTGGTACCCCACTGGTTACTCTTCCCTCTGTGGAGTGACAGCCATTTACCACCACCCTCTGTGTCCTGCCACCCAGCCAGTTACCTACCCACCACACTACTGTCCTGCCCACACCCATATTCCCCAGTTTGTGTAATTGTCTTCTATGTGGCACAGTGTCAAAGGCCTTGCTGAAGTCCAGATAGGCCATGTCCACTGCCCTCCCCTGATCCACCTCCCTAGTCACCCAGTCAAAAAATTCAATGAGGTTGGTCTGACATGACCTCCCCCTGGTGAAACCATGCTGCCTTGGGTCCTGTAGTCCATTGACAACCAGATGTTCCACCAATCTCTCCTTCAGTAGTGCTTCCATGATCTTTCCCACTACCGAGGTGAGGCTGACTGGTTTGTAGTTCCCTGCTTCCTCTTTGTTCCCACTTTTGTATAAGGGACTACAGCTGCTGTCCTCCAGTCTTTGGGTACCTCCTGTTTCCAGTGATTGGCTGAACAGGATAGCCAGAGGTTCAGCCACCACCTCTCTAGTTCTTTAAGGACCCTGGGGTGCACCCCATCTGGCCCCATTGCTTTATCAGCTCTTATTACTTCCAGTTCCTTCAGGACCCTTTCTCGTGTAAAGGGACTTGTGTCCATTTCTGCACCATTCTCACCCCTTGTACTCCCTTCAGACCCACCCCCCTCTTCCTTAGTAAAGACTAGGCAGAAATACCTGTTCAATATGTCAGCTTTATTGTTGTCATCCTCCACGTGGCTCCCATCCTCCCCTTCAGTCTCACTATCCCTCCTTTGTCTTTCTTTTTTCCTTATGTACCTGTAAAAGGTTTGTCCCCTTTACCCACTGATTTTGCAATGTGTTCTTCTATCTGAGCTTTGGCTTCCTTACTGACTTCCCTGCCTCCCTTTGTTTCTTCTGGTACTTCTCCTATCCCCTTCTGCCTGTGTCTTTTGTATTGCCTGAATGCAATCTTTTTGGCTTTCACTTTCTTTGCTACCTCTTTGAAAACCATAATGGTCTCCTCTTCCTTTTCCTCTTGCTAACCTGCTTAATGCATAATTCTGTTGTTCTTATAATCCCCATTTTAAATACTGCCCACTGTTCCTCAACCCCTGATTCCTGTCCCATTCCCTTAATGCCTCTTTCAAGTATCTCCCCATTTTCCCAAAGTCTGCCCCCCTAAAATCCAGGATACGTGTTTTTGTGTGGTTTGGTTCTGCTCTTTCTGTGATTTCAAACCACAATGACTGGTGGTCACTGTTACCAGGTGCTCCCCCACTGTTACCCCCATCACACTGTCCCTGTTTGTGAGCACAAGGTCCAGTATTGCCTTCTGCGAGTTGGTTCCATGACCAGTTGCTTGAGGAAGGCACCCTGAAGGGAGTCCAGGATAAATCTGCTCCTAGTTGATGCTGCTGCTGGGATGCTCCAGTCCACGTCTGGTATATTGAAGTCTCCAACCAGTACTACCTCACCCTTGTCTGCCACCCTTTGGATGGCTAGCATCAGCTCCCTATCTGTTTCTTCCTCCTGGGCTGGTGGTCTATAGACCACACCTGTGCGGATGGCTGGCCCCATTTTACTTTCCAGCTTAACCCACAGTATCTCTCCCCATTTGTTCCTCCTGGATCTGTGTGGCCCTTATGTCATTTTCACATACAGTGCCTCCTCCTCCCTACCTGCCTGCTCTGTCTCTTCTGAATATGTTGTAGCCAGGTATGGCCATCTCCGTCATGGTTATCATTACACCAGGTTTCAGTGATGCCACAATGTCCAGGTCTGACTGTACCATGACAGCCTCCAGATCTTCCATCTTGTTGCTAAGGCTCCTGGCATTTGCACACATGGCTTTCCATGATTTGACCTCCCTAGACTGCTTCACTGTTCTACTCCAGCCCCTTCCTTGGTTGTCATTTATGGTTGCTCCATATGTTTTATTCAAAAGAGCCATGTGGCTCATTTCTGTTAGCAATTCTATTTCTTGCATGGACTTAAGGAGGACAGGAAACAAAGCAATCAATTGAAACGTATGCTGAGTCCCATGATTTTATGCATAATAAAGACTAATTGTTTAAGAGTCAGCTGTTGAAGTTTGTGGTTATTTTTTTTATTTTATGATACCGTTGTAAGAATAGAAATAAAAGTGGAATACAAAAGACAAAAATTAACACTGTTACTAAAACATTGCAGAAGCTGCAGCACCCCTATCTATATAATACTAAATTCACTTTGTATCACATTTTTTATACACTGTACGATTTGGAGGTCATTGTACTGCTTTTAAAAATGTTTCAGTTTTAGCCTGCAACTACACATAATGCATGATTGGAGATGACACATCCATTCAGTGTCTGTTCTACAGTCACAGAACCTTAGACATCACAACAGAAGTAGCACTCAAAATTATTCCCAAAATGAAAAAAATATTAATACAAGACACTGGATTTAAGAGAAAGTATATTTATTTGTATGTTCTATGCTTAAACAATCCATGAGTACAAGTTTACACACAATCAGCTCTCCTCCTCCTCCACCACCTCAGAGTGCTTACTTCAGTCTGGAAACAAAGCTGCAGTTTAACTCTTCGAAGTCGGGTGACTGGAGGGGAACTGATAAACACTCTTTTGAAGCTGCTGTGGCCAGTAGCATGCAGGGCATGTTGAAGTCTATAGACTCCTGGTTGACTACAGAAACAGCACCAGCCACATCCCACTTTATTTGGGACCCCTAGTGTAACAAGGGATAAAGAAGTTTGTCCCCATATTGCAGCCTAACCTCATTTTGGTCTGAAATATCATGTGTCTGTATAACAAATGTTGGCCTATATAATTGGATCATATAAAGCTTGTGAAGCCACAAGACAACCTAAGCCACAGTTGCAATATTAAAGTGCCTTTTGACATTTGTGCTGACCATGTAAGTAATAGCAAGCATTTGGCCTATATGACTGCAAGCAGGAACACAGGATAGTGTCCAAATTACCATTTTGACTATCTCTAGTGTTTATCCTTATCAGGACAGGCCAAAAGTCCAAACTTATTTCTTCCTCCTGGACTTTGGTAACTGGTAGTGACAGCTGTTGCTAGCCATATATGATAATAGAATGTACACTATCTATACTTGTGCTGACCAAGGATGAGCTCATACATATACCAAAGAAAGAGTATTACCTTATAAGTTGATGCTTGTGCTTGTTTTAAACCAATCATAGAAAACCATAGGAAATGATGATGCTGTCTTCCACTATATAAGCAAGCCAGCACACACTGTTATTTTGAAGAATGTACCACTTGTAACCACTCGATGTGATTATTGTTATAGTCATTAAATTCTTCTGCCATCAGTCTCGTCTCCATTCATCTCCTTTCTAAGTATCTGTAATTGATAATTTACTAATGGTAATTTTTCACAACGCTATAATTGGTGCCTTAAAGACTCAGATCGCTGGTGCTGCATGTGAGGAGGCCACCTAACTACTGGTCAGTTAGCTTGCGAGCCTCATAGCAGGGTAACAATGCTCGGAGACGTGGTGCTGCTGGCTCAAAGCAAGAGAAGAAGGTACACACAGACAGTCACAGCCACTTGACAATCAGGTGATGTATGCTTCTCAAATTGTTTAAAATAAAAAGTAATGCTTAACTCTGTAGGAACTCATGGGGCAGAGTAGGTAGGTGAAGGTACTGAGACTTGCAAGCCAGACCTCACAAGGGAGCCGTAAGACATAGCCAAATGGACCAGGGCACCAGTGCACAGGTGAGCCCGGCTGTGGAGGCTTAGCAGGCAAGAAGATAAAAAAATGAGTATGGAAACAATAATAGGCTGTTTTCTAGGAAAACATCTAAAGAGGGAAGCATACAAACCAGTGCCTAATGATCAACAGGCACAATTGTATTTTACTCAGCAAGTGTCCCTTCGTAATGAGGGAGTAAAAAATGAAAAGGAAATCTTTGCAAATGCATTGCAAGGGCTGTGGCAGTATAATCAGACTATTGTGTGTCACCAAAATAAAGAAGCAGCTCAGTTGAGGGATCAAAGGGATCAAAATGCTAAGTTGCAACAACAACTAGAAGAATTAACATCAAAGTATAAAGATAGCATCCCAATAGAGCAACACCAAGAGTTAGAGCAGCAATGTATTAATTTTAGGGAACAGCTAATAAAAGCACAAGGGGATCTGTGTCTGTTAAATAGGGATCATGCCCTCCTACAGATTAAGCTAGACCAACAGTCACAAGAGCATGCTAGTGAGACTAGGCAACTGTATACAGAACTACAGGGAGCAATGGAGAAGATCTAAGAGTTAAGTAATATAGGAGGAGGGGTGGTACAGGTTAAAGTGGCACCCGTGCAAACATGGGGAATGACGGCCACCGGTGGACCTATGTCTGCCGCCACAAGGTATCAACAAGAACAATATGCTTTAGATCTGCAAAACAAGTGTGCCAAACACAGATTAAAAGGGGAATACGCTGAAAAAATGGGAAACAAAGAAGAAGCGGAAAGACATAAAAAGCAAGAAGATAGCTATGATAAAAAGTATGCAAAAGTAAGAGATACTTTGAGGGAGGATGATGAGGTACATCAGGCTATGGGCAGAGAAAGTGATGAAGAAGGGCCCACTACCTCCCCACCAGGAGCTAAAAAAGAGGAATGGATAGAAAGGGAGGAAACGCAGGAAATGGAGAAGGATGGAGAAGAGTGGAAGGCAGTGGGAGGCAAGTTAGTAAAAATAAGAAAGGTAGTACAAGAGCCCCTGCAACCACCAACCACCACTGAGAAGGAGGATAAAAGCCCTATAGTCAAGGATTTGACTATAGAGGAAATGACCAATTTGGGCCAAATGATAGGTCCAATTAATCACAAAACCACCCTACCTGACTTGTGGCAGAAATTAAAGCAGTTAACAACCACCCTCCGCTTAACCAACCAAGACGTATGTAGGTTGGTTATGTTTAAATTGTCCCCTGCCCTAGCAGAAGCCATGCCCGAGGAGGTCCAGGGGACACACGAGGGGGCGATGAAAAACACAAACTCATGGGCAGATTATAATGAAGTAGTCGAAGCTATTAGGAAGGCAAGAGGGGAATCAGCAAAACAAGAAGTTGATTGGGACAGAATACTGCAGACAAAACCACAAGCGGGGGAGGGGCCACGGGTCTTTATCCCATGACTATTTGAAGCTTATCAAAGGTACAGAGGGCAAGATTGCCCCTCCGAAGATTATACTACATTCCAGGATCTATGGATCAGGGTGTATGATCTGGATCCCACATTACGGACAGTTGTTAAATTGGTCCCAACCTAGGGGGAAAGCATAACCCTCCTAGAAACCTATCTCAATGAAAAACAGCAAAAGGCAGAAGTTGCCGCTGTGACATGGACAAATAAAGGACCACAAAAAGAAACCAGAATGTGCTTTATATGTAAAAAGCATGGGAATGTAATGAGTGATTGCTGGGCAAAGGGTGGAGGTAAGGAAGGACAGGGACCTCGGCAAATGGGAAGGGGCCGGGAGCAAAAAAGGCAAGATGCAAGGGATAAACCAGGTCAAGGGGGTGATAGTGCACAGGATTTTTTGGATCAGTTAAAAACAATATTGGATGCAGTAGAATGAAAAAAAACAACTACCCCGGCCCAAGAATTTGAAGATGACATCATCAGGAGGCTGGCGGCAATCAGATGGTTGGCTGAAGAACAGGGATGCGGAGGCCCTGGGGTCCCTGACTCACGATGGGTATGTGCGCTAACATTTGATAACCAGGGGCGACCGACCGTGCCACTTAAAGTGGGAAAAAAATGGGTGATGGCTTTATTTGATACCAGGGCAGCCATCTCACTTACTACTATGCACATACCACTGGATCCAGAAAAACCTCCCTTACAAATAGAGGGCTGCACAGAACACACAGCACAAGGGTACATGACTCACCCACAAATAGTTGCTCTAGGAACCAAGGTAGTTGGGGAGGGAAGATTCATAGTAATGGAGGGGAGCCTCACAGAGCAAAATATAATAGGAAGTGACTTTTTAAAGAAACACCGCCTAATTATTGATTTAGTCAACAAGTGTTTGTGGCAAGTAACAGTTAAGGGGTATAGTACTATAACAGCACCTGAGAGTTATATCTGGGCCTCAGATAAATCCAATAAAGCATATAATCGGCCTGAGGTAAGCCAAATAGAGTTACAACAAATAATAGACAAATACCCCAGTGTCTGGGCGGTGTCTGGCACTGAGTGTGGGATGGTCAGTGACAAAGAGATAGCAGTGGAAGGACCTGACCCTGGACATACTAAACAGTACCCCATCCCACAGGAGGCAGTAACAGGAATAGAACCAGTAATTAATGATTTATTGTCCCAAGGGGTATTGCGACCCATTTGCTCAACAGCAAATAGCCCTATTTGGCCCATTAAAAAACCCAACGGTAAGTATCAACTAACTATAGATTACAGAAAATTAAATAAAGTAACTCCTCAAGTTAGTCCTATTGTAAGTATGGCAATTGAAATGTTTAACAAACTTAAACCTACAAGTAAAGTTTTTTCGGTCCTCTACCTGGCAAACGGATTTTGGCCCCTGCCCCTCAGACGACAAGACCAGTATAAGTTTGCTTTTACTTTTAAAAATCAACAATATACCTTTACTCATTTGACCCAGGGGTTCCACTCCTCCCCAACATTATTCCATCGCTATGTGCAACAAGTACTCCAAGAGGAGGGGTTGGAACATGAGGTAATCCAATACATGGATGATTTGTTGTTGCAAAGCAGAAATATGGCAGAGCATGCCCAATTATTAGACTGAGTGCTTAAAGCCCTAGCTAAAAGAGGTCTTAAAATCAATCCAGAGAAGGTACAAATTGCTAGAGCAGAAGTGACATTTTTAGGAACCATAGTGTCAGAGAAGGGTAGGCATGTTGACCCTGTCAGGGCTACCCTTATACAAAAGTTACCTTTACTAACGACCATAACAGAGCTTAGGAAACTGTTAGGAATGACCAATTTTTGCAGAGATTATATTGAAGGGTATTCTGAGATCACTAAGCCTTTGTATGCGTTACTCCGAGACAACCCACAAAAAGAGGACAAGCTAATATGGGAAGGGGAAGAGTTGCAGGTTTTTAAAAAATTAAAGCAAGCGTTAATGCATGCTCCAGCTTTAGCCATCCCAGATCATGCAAAGCCATTTATAATACAAGCTGTAGCAACAGACGACACCATAATAGCAGTACTATTACAAAATCATTGGGATAATTTGGTCCTGATAACATACTTAAATCAACAGTTGTCTAAAGTGGAACAAGGTTTTAGCCAGTGTGAAAAAATATTATTGGCAATAGCGTGGGCAGTACAAGACTGCAAAGAAATAGTTAGGTTTAGCCCTATAATTATCCAAACAACTCACACGCCCATTAAATTGTTAGTAGAAGGAAAGGCAAAGGGAGTCAGCCATAGCAGGCGGGCTAAGTGGCTGCTGGCACTACAGGATAAACAAGTTACAGTACAAAAACTTAATAAGCCCCACATGATGCAGTACTTGGATTACCAAGGAGAACCCCAAGATTGTGGGGAACTCATGCAACAGGAGGCATATTTGTCCCCCTTTGTAGACAGACATGGAGATGATAAAGGTCACACAATGTTGTGTGTTGATGGATCACGATACTGGGAAAAAAGGAAATGCCTATACTGGGGCGGCTGTGTATTTTAATACTGGGGATGATGATGAAATGATGCCCCTAGATCAGCAGCAGTTGCTCATTAAATTGTCACCAGGAGATTCATCTCAATACGCAGAATTGGTAGCCATATATGAGGCAATAAAGGCAGTCCCATACAGGCGCATCACAATTTGTACTGACTCACAGTTTGCTATAGGCTCGCTAACCACATGGTTGCCCATATGGGCTAGAAGGGATATGAAAACAGCTACAGGGGAGCATGTGTGACATATACAGCTTTTAAAGGCAATTTTAAAGGAAGGGGAGAAGCTCCCAGGGAGAATAGCTTTAGTTAAAGTAAAAGCTCACACTAACAGTAAGTACGGAACCTTCGAGGAAGGGGGAAATGAGAAAGCAGAAAAGTGGGCTAAAAATCATTGCCAAGGAAGGGGACCCCTGGAAGGGCATCAGACCACAGGACAGGCAAGGCTCAAGTAGTGTTAGTGAGGTTCAAAGGGTGGATACTCCGCCTAACTTACAGGAGCTCCAAAAACAGGACCAGTGGATACAAGAGAAACTAAAACAAGTGCAAAAGGATCCAAAGGTCCATGGGGCCTTCACAATAATAGATAATGTTTTATATCAAAGGGGGAAGACAAAATCCCAAAGTGGGTAGTGCCGACTCTTTACAAAAGGATATTGTACTAGAAAATCATCGGTGGGCGGGACACCCAGGACAAGATAAAACCTGCCAAATTATCAAAGGTAAATATTACTGGCCTGACATATCTAAAACTGTCCGATCAGTATTACAGACATGCTTAATATGCCTCCAGCAGGACCCCAAGTGACAAAAATACCCCCATAGCGATTACCCTTAGCAGAAGGACCTTGGGATGCATTACAAATTGATTACATTGGGCTGTTGCCCACTGCAAAGGGGGGATATAAGTATATGCTGGTAGTGATAGATATGTTCTCAAAATGGGTAGAGGCGTTTCCAGTTAAGAGTGCCAATGCTATAACAACAGCTCGAATTTTATATGCGTAAGTTTGTGCTAGGTGGCAGTTTCCTAATATCATAGAATCTGACAGAGGAACTCATTTTGTAAATCAAGTGATGCAGGAAATGTGTAAGATAATGGGAGTTCAGCAGCGACTACATTTGCCATATAGGCCTCAGGCCTCAGGGATGGTGGAAAGACTAAATTGGACCTTGAAAAATTCCCTTAAAAAGGCAGTGTTGGATGAAGGAAAGGACTGGGTTACACACCTCCCGGGGATTTTGATGGCCATTAGAGGGACAGTCCAAGCTAGTACAGGATTAACCCCTTACAAGTTGATGACAGGAAGGAAAATGAGGTTGGTTCACCCACAGGATGTACCCCCACCAGGCTCAGCTACCCAAGATAAGGTCAAACATGAGCAGTTTTTAAAGGCAATACAGTATCAACTAGACAAATATTTAACCTTTGCAGCCAGGAACATGGCTGTGGCACATAAGCAAAATAAGCAAAGTAGACAGCCGGTAGCAGGATGGGGGCTGCCTATAGAGGAGGGAGATGTAGTGATGGTGCGAAATTGGGAACAGAAAAATCCTTGGAAGGATGCTAATTGGTTAGAACTGTACCGAGTATGCAAACGGTTAGGTGACAGTACAGTATATGTGGTTAGAGTAAGTGGCAAGAAAGGGGCTGGAGGAAGGAAACAAGAATTCTGGGTACATGTTGATCAGTGTAAAAAAGTGTCAAACAAAGCTGGTTAAAAATTAAAATACTACACTTGATGTTTATAGACATGAAGACACAAGGCATCGTTATCATTGGCCTGGTGGCAGCCATATGATTTTCTATAATCCTCAGCCTATACATTAATGTGGAACAGACTAATGTCATGTGTGAGTATGAATAGTCCATTATACTGTTAATCAGCTGGAACTGGGACCCTGTTGATACAAACACCTACATGACCCGGGCATGGAAAGCCACCTGGACCAAAAATAACCATACGTTTATATCTACAAATTGGTGTGTGGACATACTTAACAGCTGGTCCAGCTGTGCCTCAGAGCTGAAGACTGGATCACAGCAAAGTTACATGGATTGGAAACAGAAATATGGGTCTCTTGTCATAGACAGGGCCACACCAAAGGACAATGGTGTTTATGTGTTAACTCTGTCCTACTGTCTTTGGGGTGATAATAGTGTTTCTAATTATGTTGGTGTAAACAACTCATTACGTTTTGCAATCTCAGATGCCATACACTTAACTGTAACACCAACCGAATGCCCAAATGTGACAACAGGGCCAGAGAGTGGACTTACATCAACACCTATTAATCAAATGCTTGTAAATAATGTAAAGTACAGTAGAGTGCATATAAATCTAGATTTCTTTGGCTGGAATATAAATGTTAACAGTAGTTGGGCAGACACTGGTGCATCAAAGTTTTATGCCACCATGTTAATTGACATGTTAAGGGCCTTCAATGCTAAAACAGGGAGTATGATGGCCCCTCTTATTAGTAAAGAAAGGGTTAGTAATACTAGAAAGAAACGAGATTTGTGAGGAGACCTGGCTGGACTTTTTGGATCAGGAATGAACATATGGAATAGGGCAGACCTTGAGGCCATTAAGGGGTACCAAGACCAGTTTAATACTAACACAGGAGAAAGGGTCTTGCTACCACTTACATTAGGCCAGCAAGGTTTGGCAATGGAAGAGCGTTTATCTGTGTATAATATACGTGAAGTGGGCTGCCTGTTTAAAGAGGTAGAGCACAAGATTAATAAAGTTGTGGTTGAACATAATGAAGAAGTTTTTAATAATGCCATAAATAAAGCTATAGTGTGTAGTGCTTACGGATCTTATGTTTTAACCCAAGTTAGTCAATTGCTACAGGAAATTACTAATAATCAATTGCCTAATCAAATTTCTGATACACAGCTAAAATTGTGGTATTGTCCAGATTACCTTAATGTTAATGATAGTAAGTGTACAACTTTTTGTATTAAAGCTCAAGCCCCACCCATGTGGTGAATTCGCAAGGTAACCAAAGTATATGATCAACCACAAGTGTTTAGACCTAACAGTATGCTTAGTTGCACCATGAGGGTGTCCTTCATGGTAAGACTACCTCAAGTTGAGTATAACAAGGAGGTGTACTCCCAAATAGTAAAAGTACACTCCGTAGGGTATTTACAAGTCCAGTATTATGCATTTCGAGTCTCGCCCCCTGAGATCCTGGTGCGTAGCAATGATGGGTCTTGGGTGACACCAAACTTACATTGCTGTGAGGAAATAAATAATCAATGGATATGCCAGTGTGATGTCATGTCACAAACGCAACCCATCTGTGGGGAAATTCCCATGGGTCAAGCTGAAAACAATACTGCCTGGTGCCCCGTCCAGTTAAGATGGTGGTACACTCCACAAGTAGTTGTAACCTATAATGGTACTAACCAATACTGTGTTGTTACAAATACACCTATCTTATTTTATGAAGGACAAATGTGTACCATTCACAACCCAAACTTTTGTATTATTCCAAAACATAACGTACATATTGGTGGCAATGTGTTGCACCCTATTACCAACCTGAAGGATAAGAGTTATAATGTGACATTTGATACCCCACACCAGGTATATGATATTAACAAGTATGCGCCATCATTTGGAGCTGTGATACCTCCCCTGTCTCTTAACGTGCAGTCACTTTTAAATCGAAAAGATACTCATTTAATACAAACCCAAAATACGGCCCATAAGGCACAAGCAGTTGTAAATGAATTGCTCAGTGAGAGTGATAATGAGCACTTGATTTACAGCTATGCAGGGGGGCCCTTAGGAGTCCTGTCTTTTAAAGCTTTACTTGTGTTGCAAGTGGTCTTAGTGTTCTTGGTAATTATAGGCCTGTGTCGCTTAAGACTTACTATTCATAAAGTACGTAGTGAGATGTACATGCTCCGAGGAGCTGCATTGTTGCATAAATAATAATTAGGCAATATATGGCCAAGGGGGGCTTGTAACAAGGGATAAAGAAGTTTGTCCCCATATTGCAGCCTAACCTCATTTTGGTCTGAAATATCATGTGTCTGTGTAACAAATGTTGGCCTATATAATTGGATCATATAAAGCTTGTGAAGCCACAAGACAACCTAAGCCACAGTTGCAATATTAAAGTGCCTTTTGACATTTGTGCTGACCATGTAAGTAATAGCAAACATTTGGCCTATGTGACTGCAAGCAGGAACACAGGATAGTGTCCAAATTACCATTTTGACTATCTCTAGTGTTTGTCCTTATCAGGACAGGCCAAAATGCATGTATGCACATTCCTAAGTCCAAACTTATTTCCTCCTCCTGGACTTTGGTAACTGGTAGTGACAGCTGTTGCTAGCCATATATGGCAATAGAATGTACACTATCTATACTTGTGCTGACCAAGGATGAGCTCATACATATACCAAAGAAAGAGTATTGCCTTATAAGTTGATGCTTGTGCTTGTTTTAAACCAATAATAGAAAACCGTAGGAAATGATGATGCTGTCTTCCACTACATAAGCAAGCCAGTACACACTGTTACTTTGAAGAACATACCACTTGTAACCTCTCACTGTGATTATTGTTGTAATCATTAAATTCTTCCACCATCAGTCGCGTCCCCATTCGTCTCCTTTCTAAGTATCTGTAATTGATCATTTACTAACTGTATTTTTTTCACAACGCTACACCTAGGTTTAAACTTTATTAACAAAAAAGAGGCACTTGTTGCCCTGTGTCTGTGGGATCTTAAGAACAAAACATGTTTCCCTAAGAGATTTTGAGGGTTTGGGACTGATTGCCATGGCCAAAGACCAGCTGAAGAGATGCAGATTTCATTCTCAGTGGTTCTTCCCTCTTTCTAAGCGTGCATGCCTGTGTGTGTGGAGGGGGGGCACAGAAGAAGAGACACTCTGTGTGTATGTGATTGTGTGTGAGTGAGACAGAGAAAGGAAAGAATTATTAATTTTCAGATCAGTAAACAGCACCCCTCATATTTTAAACAGTTAGCAACACTCATACAAAAACTTGTCATGATGAACATGCATAACCTAAACCATTTTTTTCTTTCAAATCCTAAAGCAGAGTGGCAGCCTGTAATTTATGACTCCTGAACTGAAAAAATGCTCTGCTTTAAGGAACGCAATACAGTAAGTATTTCCAATGGTTGGTATATGTGGCAAGTACTTTTTAGTGCTCTTAAGCACATAAGATGAAAGACCAGGCCACCACATACTTTTTATGTAAATTCATATACATAACAGCTGCCTGGTATGCAACTGCATTAATTCAATGGCTGCTCCATACATTTTATTCAAAAGAGCCATATGGCTCATTTCGGTCAGCAATTCTATTTCTTGCACGGACTTAAGGAGGACAGGAACCAAAACAATCAATTGAAACATATGCTGTGTCCCATGTTTTTATGTGTAATGAAGAATAATTGTTTAAGAGTCAGCTGCTGAAGTTTGTGATTAATTTTTTTATTTTATGCTACCATTGTAAAAATAGAAAGAAAAGCGGAATAAAAAAAGACAGAAATTAACACTGTTACTAAAACATTACTGAAGCTGCAGCACCCCTATCTATATAATACTAAATTCACTTTGTATCTCATTTTTTGTACACTGTACGATTTGGAGGTCATTGTACTGCTTTTAAAAACATTTCAGTTTTAGCCTACAACTACATAAAATTCACGATTGGAGACAACACATCCATTCAGTGTCTCTCATGCAGTCACAGAACCTTAGACATTGCAACAGAAGAAGCATTCAAAATTATTCCGAAAACAAAAAAAAATATTAATACAAGACACTGGATTTAAGAGAAAATATATTTATTTGTATGTTCCATGCTTAAACAAACTTATAACCATAACAAACATGGCTTCCTGTTTCCTATTTAAGATCAATTATTTTACAGACAAGAGGAGAAAGAAAAAGCGCTTTTTGCACTTTATGCTAATGCTTGGTGTGTACACTTCTAGAACAGAGAAAACGTTGCAGTTTTAATAAAACTTGCGACATTGATGTCAAAGTGAGGCAGTTAAAAAAACAGATGGATTTTGAATCTGTACTTGGAATGCTTCTTAGAAAATTGAGCTATTGAATAGCCACTTTTTTCCAACCTTCTATACCTTTCTTCAAACATTTTGACTTCCTTATAAAATTGAAAGTTCCTACTTTGACACTCCCTACAGAAAACAGAAGCAGAACTCTGCAAAATAAGAAATAACTACATTACACGTAAATCCAATATTTTGTCATTTACTCATGATTTCCTGAGTTCCATGTCTTCTTTTCTGGTGAAATTCTCTGGTCAAATGCTAAGCAGAGGGGTGGATCTTTAAGAGATGATTGGGTGGAGTTGGGTGTGGATCTTATAAAAAATAAAAGTAATGCTCCCTCCCACTACTCAGGTTCCAGTTCTTGTACCTCCCAATTAAGAAAGAAAATAGTGCCCTGCAACCATTGACTAATATGGAAGTGCATTTATTTGAGGGCGGAGAGCAATTCTCTGATGAGGGTATGACAGAGGAGACTATTTACACCTTCAGCCAGTTTCACGGATGGAAAACATGACGTCAGTCCTTTTGTACATGCAAAACATCCACAAGGCTCCGCTGATGCAGCCATAAAAATGGAAAGAGACCGGGGTAATCATATCAGATGACCTTAAGGTTAGCAAGCAATGTGAGAAGGCAGTAGGGAGGACTGGGGGGATACTGAGATGTATAGGGAGAGGCATCACCAGCAGAAAACAGGAAGTTGTTATCCCTCTGTACAGACAGTTGGTGAGACCCCATCTGGAGTACTGCGTCCAATTCTGGAGACCCCATCTCCATAAGGACATAGACAGGATGAGAGGCAGTCCAGAGAGGGCAACTGAAATGGTGCAGGGTCTACAAGAGAAGCCATATGAGGAGAGACTAATGGAGCTTAATATGTATACCCTTGAGGAAAGGAGGGAAAGGGGGAACATGATAGAAACTTTTAAGTACCTCAGTGGAGTCAACAAAGTCCAAGAGGGTAACATCTTTCAGAAAAAGAAATGTGCAAGAACAAGGGGACACAATTCAAAGATAGAGGGGGATGGCTCAGGGGCAATGTGATGAAGTATTTTTTCACAGAGAGGGTGGTGGATGCATGGAATAGCCTTCCAGATCTGGTTGTGAGGTCTAAAAATGTGGGATAATTCAAGAATGCATGGGACAGACATAAGGCAATTCTTGTTGGCAGGGTAGGAAGAAATAGGCTGTTGGTTAACTAGGATCTGTAGCTTATCCTGTAGGTAGGCAAATGGGCAGACTAGGTGGGCCAAGTGGTCCTTATCTGCCATCAAAGTCTATGTCTATGTTTCTATGTTTCTCTACCACATATTGGAAAGAGTACATCTGGAAATCCAGGGCTTGATTTTTTCAAACTCCTGATATCATAGCCAAATTCATTGAGCCAGAGCAGGGTAAATGCTGGAGAGATTGTGGGCAAACATTGGCAGGCATGGTGCACATAATCTGGTCCTCACACTCCTTCAGCATTATTGACAAGAGGTAATAACAGAAATGACAGACATATTCAAAGTTCCTGAGCTCTTTGCATCTGTATATGTTCTTACAGCAGTCCCTCCAAAGGGACTTAAGATAAATAAAACCCTCTATAGACCAACAGCACTCCTTACATTAGTAGCTAAGAAAGTGATAACCAGATTATGGTTCACCAAGACCCCTCCTTCCAAAGAAGCCTGGAGGAAGTTGACATATGAGGGATACAATCTGCAACAGATATCAGCTAGACTGCAGGCTCATACAGTAGCCTTCAGCAATCGGTGGCACAAATGGGTTCTCTATCAATTAAATCATTACCATGACTTTGTGCTGTAGAAAACAACAGATCTAGATAATTTGATTGATTGGGTTGCACGATTTATTTATATATTTATTGAAGAGGTTCACCAGGAAAGCATTCTGAGAAGACTACTGCTCAATTCCAGATGCGTACGGGGATGGAGAAGTGCAGCACAGTAAATTACAATCTAGGACCAAGACAGTGCATATTCAGGAAATGAGTACATGCAGGTACAGTAGCATATTCTGGGATGCAGTCCAGTACTGTAAAATGATAGCAATACACAGACAAAAGTAATTAAGCAAATAACGTAGGAGACACTGAAATACAAATATGAAAACCTGCTAGAAAGATACTGATGTAATGGAAATGATTAACTATTTCTTGTGAGGTCAGAGGTTAGCTGCATGTGCAGGTGGAGGAAAAGTGTGCTAGAAAGAGGGAGTTGCAGTGTAGAGAGGATGGGGTGAGTCTAATGCTCGTAGGGAGTTCGTTTCATGGTTTAGGCAAGCTGTACCTCAAAGCCGCATGACCAGCATGGGTAGACATGTGAGGAATGGCCAAAACATGGGAATCATTGTTTCTGAGTGAGTGCGCAGGGAGGTTGAGGGATGTTAGGGCAGAGGTGAGGTAAGGGGGCAAGGATTGAATCCAAGCTTTTTTCCACCAATCTTGCAGAGTGGGACTGTCTGCTACCAATCAGTGAGGGGAGGGTCAAGGCCTGGTAGAGGGCGCAGTGGTGGCTGGAGTAGGGACAGTCAAGAGAAAAGTGGCAGAAAGCACAGAAGAGGGAATCCAGTCTGGCTAAGGTGGATTTGGGAGAGGCACTGTAGACTACATCCCCATAGTCAAAGATGGATAGAATCATTTTCTGCACAATTTCTTTTTTTTTCATGGCTAATAAGTTTTTTATTGATTTGACTTTAACAAGCATTACATGGAATAAAGCTGTTGGATACATAACAATAATATTTTAGACCTGTTACATACATCTGTATGAATACAGTTAGAGGGACAGGCTTACAATAACTTGAGGAGCAGAGTCTAAACAAGTGGGCAACAAAATAACTGTATTATTCCCTGGATGGACAAACAACATCTGTCCAGCCGGGAACTAACCTATGGGAGTAATACCCGTTGGTGCTCATATCCTGTAAATACCATATACATTGGCTTACCTGGACAATTCTCAATGATACCTGCATTGCAGGCACAACTGTAGAGTTCAAGGATGGTCCAGGGCCACTTTCCTCCAGTCAGGAACTACAAAATACAAGAGAACACACACAAAGCAAACTTATCTAGAGATTGCCAGTGAATAAACTAGCAATTACTCTTAGTATTCCAAGTTACTATTAGCACAGGGGGCCCCGGAACCACAAAAAGTATCTCTTCCACCCCAGCCCCAGACTCAAACATGAGAGGAGGTTTATAAAAGTGAAGTGGAGCATTTTCAGCTGACTCCCTCACTAGGTTTCAAGTACATTATAAAGGGTTTCCACATGTTGATATATTTAGGGAGGATATCAGCTACAGTGTGTGACATTCTGGACCAGTTGTCCACCTGAACCAAGGAGCTAAGTACCTCCTCCACTGATGGGATTACCTGTGTCTGCCATTTCAACAAGAGGAGTATTTTTACCTGCATGCTTAGGGTCAGAAGTGATTTAATCTCTGAGAGGCTTAGGTGAGGGACTGAGGACTGGATTCCTAGTATCAGCAGCTGGGGGGACATAGGAATGGGTTTCTGAAGAATACTGGACCCCATCTCACCAGCTGCCTGCCATAAGGGCTGGATCCTCCCACAGTGCCATAATATTTTATTTATTTATTTATTTATTTATCAAGTCTAGGATTACAAATACCTTTGAGTCATGGCTCTTTTACAAAGGTTCCATGTCAGAGAAATACAAATTGTGGGGAACATCAAGACAGGCATTACAACAATGTGAACATTGCAAACAGAGTACAGATTAATACAGTTCAAGGATAGCATTGTAACAAGGCAGCCAGCGGCATTTGTCAGAGAAAATAGACAACAGATAAGAAGTGCCAGAGTCATAGGGAGAGGGAAGAGGGTGGGGGAGGAGAAGGAATGTAGGAAGGGTGGCAAAAGGGTGAAAAGTGCAGCATTGGGTATACCAAGATGTGAGGGTAGAATCCAGTGGAGGGGGGGACAACTAGAGCAGAAAGGAAAGTGGAGAAACAAGGTTAAGTTGGGCAGTCACAGGAGCTGTTGGTAGTGAGATAGTCCCGGAGCCTAGTTTTAAACACACCAATAGTTGGGGCAGAGGAGATGGTTGGGCTGAGGCCATTGAACCAGAGTGGCGCTCGATAAGCAAAAGAGCATTGTCCCTGTGAAGTGTGACAGTGGGGGACTTACAGTAGCTGTAGCATGGATCTCCTAAGGCACCATTTGTTAATTCGGTGTTGTAACAGAGTTGATACCCCAGAAGGTGCAAGGCCAAGGTAGATTTTTTTCACCATGGAGCAGGTGAGAAACTTTATGCAGTTTGATAGTTGGAGCCAGCCAGTCTGAGTGTACAGGTCACATGTGTGGGTGAGACGGTGAGCACCAGTGATGAGCCGACATGCTTTATTTAAGGTAGTTGAGAGGTATCTAAGGGTTGTGTTTGTGGCCGAGCCATAAATGATGAGACCATAGTCTATTACAGAGGTCACAGAGCTCAGGACTGCAACCTTCAAAGCTTCTGCCGTGAGGTGTGGTCTGTGTTTGTAGAGGAGACCAAGCCGTGTATTAGCAGCTCTAGCTACATTATCTACTTGAAGTCCATAGGAGAGATTAGGGTCAAGCTGTATCCCTAAGTATTTGAAGGACCCCACCTGACCTAGAGTGTTCCCCATGGTGGTGGAGATAGCCAAGTGGTGTAACTTGTATGGGTTATGAGAGCTGCAGAAGAGCATAGATTTGGTTTTCTTGTCATTGAGGACCAGTTCAGGGTTTTAAATAATTGATTAGCAGTTTTTTCTTGGGACTATACTAACTGTACAGAAAGTATTTATATAGGTTTTCTAGAAGTGCTGTGTTTGTTAAACACAGTGAGGCAAGAGCTATGCATTTTCACAAAGACTTAGCACTTTTATGAGCAAAACGCTAATCAATTTTTAGAGTTATATAAATCCCTGCCAGTTTATGATTAAGAAACCATGTCTCTACAGAACTGAAACCAGATTGAAGGTTGTGTTGAAGAGTTGCAGGATCTTTGTGAGTGGAGAATACAACAGCACCATCGGCATATAGTATGATCTGCTCAGAGCAGTGGTAAGGGAAGGAGGGAGTTTAAGAAAA
This sequence comes from Neoceratodus forsteri, assembly GCA_016271365.2. Lineage (NCBI taxonomy): Eukaryota > Metazoa > Chordata > Ceratodontiformes > Ceratodontidae > Neoceratodus > Neoceratodus forsteri. Next base: position 1,213,104,597 of record CM028132.1, read on the forward strand.
GGCTAAAAAAGAGGGGTCCCAGTATGGATCCCTGTGGGACATCCGACTGAACAGGCAGGGTGTTAGAAAGAGCGTCCGCAATTTTTACTCTCTGAGACCGGTTTTCTAAGTATAGGATTAGGTCACCAGGGAACTCCTCACATCTCCAGCAGAGGTCAGATTGGACCAGTTTAGCCTTGGCAAGTACTGCAGGTGTCAAATACCATGAATGCAGAATTTTATTCTGTATTAGCTGGCTTCTAGTATCAGGGTATGCCCCATGTGCAAGCCTGAGACATATCTTCCAGTCCAGATCTGTAATGTGGGCTTTCAGTGCCTGCTCCCATTTATGCTTACACTCCTCTACTTGGGATGGAATGGTGTTCCAAAGGGCAGCATATATTCAGCTAGACTGGCCTCTTTCTAGGGCCAGCCAAGATTCTACCTGAGAGACTCACTGCCTGTGGTGTTGCTTGCAAGTGTATTCAGAGATCGCGCTCCTTATTTTGAGGAAGCACCAGAAATCTCTGGATGGGATTCCATATGTTCTCCTCAGCCCTTCAAATGAATTGAGGGTATCTGTGCCAGGGATATACATATTCTGGAGCTTTGAGAGTCCACTTAGTTCCCACTAGGGCCAGGAAATTGATTACTTATTGATAGTGATCTCACTATTGCCCCATAGTGGAGTGAGTCTTCGGGGAGAAGGGAGGGTACCCAGTTTCTTTTGCACCTTGGCCCAGTACTCCAGAGAGGGGCCTATCGTAGGGTGAGAGTGAATGCCCTGGTGGGGGCGATTAAACAACAACAGAGATAAATGTGCCCACTCACAGACCTCTCTCTCCATACCTAGCCACTGAGGGGAGTTTTGCTCTGGGGATGTGAACCATTTTAGCATCTGAGCCATCTGAAAAGCCCATTTATACCCCTCAAGCCACGGAAGGCCTCAGCCTCCATCTGTCCAATGTGCTCTCAGCTTATTTCTGCTGTACCTAGGCTTCTTACCCTGCCATATGAAGGAATCCAGCAGGGAGTCCAGCTTAGTAAACCAGTATTGAGGGATTTTCAAAGGAATGAGAGACAGGAGGTACATAATTTTAGGTGCTATGACCATTTTAATTGCCAAAATTTTACCTACAAACGTGAGTCAGAGAGGCCTCCGTCTATCCAGCTCTGTAAGAATGGACACCAAAAGTGGCTTCACATTCATTTCCCAGAGTTTATACAAATTAGGAGTGATATTGATGCCCAAGTACGTGAGTCCTTCCGGAGCCCAACGGAGACCATGCTGGGTAACCATGTGGGAAGTACAATTAGAGTTCAAAGGCAGGACCTCCATCTTGGACTAATTAATCTTGAGCCCTGAGAATGTATTAAATTCTGACAGGGTGCTCAATAATGGAGGAAGGGAGGTGGTAATATCTGCTATAGGAAGCAACAGGTTATCAGCATACATGACAGCAGGGTATTTCCTTTCTCCCACTTGTATCCCGGAGATTAATGGATTCTGTCTAATAGCCACAACCAGGGGTTCCACTGCCAGGACAAAGAGTAGAGGAGAGAGAGGGCATCCCTGACATGTACCCTTACCCAGTATAAAGGGGGAGACGGCATCAAGTTGGTGAGTACCTTAGCTGCGGTAGATGAGTATATGGCCCCTATCCAGGTCCAGAAGCCCGCCTCCAACCCCATGGTGCTGAGCACTTGTTGGACATAGTCCCACTCCAGGGAGTCAAAGGCCTTTTAAAAATCTATTGCTATTGCTGCAGAAGGGGATGGCAATGTTTTAGCCTTACAGATCAAGTTTACGAGTGATCTAATATGGTCCACACTAAATCATCCCTTAACAAAGCCTACCTGGGATGGGTGGCTCAAACTGGGGAGGAGCGGGTTTATTCTGTTAGCTAGCAATTTGGCTAGCACCTTACTGTCCACATTCAAAAGGGATATGGGCCAGTAGCTGGATGCTTTTAGAGGGTCTTTACCCTTCTTAGGCAGGATAGTGATGGTCACCTCCCTGGTGGGGGGCACCTTCTTGAAGCACTTCAGTGAACACTTGTTGTAGTATCAGGGAGATTGTGGTCTGCAAAAGCTGCTATATTTCAATGGGGAACCCATCCCCTCCAGGAGTCTTTCCCTTTTGAAGAAATAATATAGTCTCTGCCACCTCCTGAGGTGAGATCAGGGCATCTAAGGCCAAGGCCTGATCCTTCAAGATTTTAGGAAGGTGTAAGGAAATTTTCTGCACAGAATCCATGTGAGTCAGCAGCAGTATGCATCCACGGTTGCGATAAAGGGCACCAAGCCTGGGTTGCAGTTTCTTGTGGACAGAATCAATATGTACACAAAAGTTGTGGTGTTGGTCAAGCCAGACCCCGAGGTATCTAAAGGAGAAGCAGGCCTCCAGAGTTGTCCCATCCAGGGTGTGGAAGGTAGGGGTGGAGGGCAGCCGAGAAAGTCTCTGCTTACTGTCAACGGTCATGGAGACAGTTTTCTTGGCATTTAGACATAGCTGATTTGAATGAAACCAGAGCTGGATATTGTCGAAGTCCTGCAGAAGTTTGGTTGCCACATCAGAGAGGGTTGGGCTTGATGTATGGAGGATAGTGTCATCTGCATACTTATGTATGGAAGTGTGTGTGTGTGTGTGTGTGTGTGTGTGTGTGTGCAAGCACAGGGCAAATCATTGAGGGAAAGGGAGAAAACAGGAGTGGGCCCAGGGCTGAACCTTGGGGTACACCAGTTGCTACAGGGAGGGGAGCAGAGTGGAATGTGCCAATTTTGACAGATTTAGACCTACCTTGTAGGTAGGAGAGTAGAATCAACTGGTGGCCAAGCTGGAGAGCCCTGCATGCACCAGCTTGGATAGGGAGAAGGGGATGGTGTTGAATGCCTTCACCAAGTCTATGAAAATGGCTGAGGTGAGGTGCCCTACATCCATACCAGTTAGGATGGAGTCAGTGAGCCTTAGGAGGGAAGTGGTGGTGGAGTGGTTTTTCCTAAAACCAGACTGGAAGGGAGTGAGGAAAGAGGAGGAGTCAAGAAAGGTGGAGACCTGAGAGAGAACTAGGTGTTCTTGGAGCTTGGCAAGTTTGGGGTGGAGAGACAGGGCAGTAGTTTCCTGGGACAGAGTGGTCACCACCCTGGGGAGGGGGATGACAGTGGCATGTTTCCACTTCGAAATGATGACAGCGAGAAAAAAGGATAGGTTGAAAAGCAAGGCCAAGGGGCTTGCCATAGCAGGAACTGACATGTAGAGCATTTTAGAGTCCATGCCATTGGGGAATTTACTTCTAGAGGGGTTGAGAGTAAACAGAGTGTTGAATACTTCAGGTGGGAAGACTTGACTGAATGATTAAGAGTTGACATGAAGGGGTGGGTGTGGGTGGGGAATGTGGGGAGAGCCTGCTGGGCAAGTTGGGGGAGGGTAGCAGTGAGGAGGAGCAGCTTGTGAAATAGGAGTTGAATTCTGTAGTCACTACAAGGGGGTCAGAGACTGTGGAGTTGCCTACGTTCAGGACTGGGTTGGGCGGCTGTGATGAAGGGGTGAACAGCGATGTTATCACTTTCCAAAATTTGGTGGGATGGTTTAAGTTTGCGTTAAGGAAGGTTTTGAAGTAAATAGCTTTGGCCCAGTGGATTTGCCTTGAACTGGTATTTCGTAGTTTACAATACTGTTGGAGATCTGCTGGCATGCCAGAGGCCTTCAAGGATTTCCAGGCCTGGTTCCTGGCCTGAAGTAGAGACAGTAAGTCAGCTGAGATCCAAGGCAAGTGTACACCCCTCACTCTGATCCATCTGATTGGCGCATTGTGGTCTCAGACTTCAATGGACTTGGCTTTGAAAAATTCCAATGCAGAATCTACAATAGGGGCATGGTTTATAAAGGACCAGTCAAAGTTTGCTAGAGTATTTAGGAGGGATGCTCAGTCCAGGACTTTTGTAAGATCTGGCTAGTAGGACTGGGGGGTGCCTTTGGCCATAACATTTTCCTTACTGACTAGATCATGTGGTGGTCGCTTATGGCATCAGGTAAGAGGCCTGAGGCAATTACCTTATGTGGGTGGGAGGTAAGTGACCAGTCCAGCAGAGTCTGATTCAGCATTTTGTGATTGAGGCAAGTGGGTTAAGAGATTTGTTGGGATATGTTTAGTGCAACCACCTGGTCACGTAACTTAGAGCTCTCCCTGAAGAGCCAGTTGTGATTAAAGTCTCCTAGTATACAGATCTCACCCCCCAGGGCCAGGGATGATGGCCTGGGGTGGCCCCCTTCCCCTTTCCCCTTCCCCCTTTTCTCTTCCTTCATTCCCTACTATCTTCCCTTATTTCAATGTATCGCTTGATTACTTTTTGGACTTACTTTTTGCTCTTTCTCAACCCAATCTGTCTCCCTTTGAGGCTCTCTCATTTAACCCATAACTTATTAGGTACTTCGTTATATCCTGGGTGCACTACTCCATTTATTAAGGTAGCACTACACTGGCTAATCCTGTAATAATGGTAATCCTGTAATGATGGAAACAGTTCTACTCTTAGCAGCTTGATTTCTGTTATGATATAGAGTATGGTACTGTACACTCTTCTTTCTAACCTATATAGAAATTGATAAGAGGCATAATGTAATGGTATATTTTGAAAATGTACTCCATGAACTGAAACATTTGATGCATTGTTTCACAATAAAGTTAATTCACTTTTTTCAATTAAAACAAAAAAGAAATCCTGACTGATGAAGAGAAAAAGTTAGATGATAGGAATTCAGTAAGTCTGGAAAGAACTATGGCCTCTTGGAGTGTGGCAAGAGAGGGGAGGAGAGATATGGGCCAATTATTGCCTGGGACAGATGGATCACAACCTTAAAGGGGAAGAACCTTAGCAAGCTTCCAGGCTGTTGGGATGGAGCAGAAGAAGAAAGATAGGTTCAGGAGGTGAGTAAAGAGGTGGCAATAGCATGAGCAGAGATGCAGAGAAACCTGTGATGAAGACCGTCCGGATTGGATTTGGCAGGGTTTAAGGACAGTAATACACAAAGTACTTCTTGCGGTGAGACCAGAGGAAAACTGAAGCCATCAGAAGGGGGATGGAGAGAGGGGCTGGGGGGGGCAGGAGAGGTAGGATAAGGAAGCACATAAGTAGTAAAGAATTTATTAAAAATAGTGGTGACAGAGGAGGGGTCAGAGACTAGGGAAACATCTACAGTGAGGGTTGGGAGTGTTCACTGGGAGGGGGGTCAAGGAGGGAATGGATGACATTCCAGAATTTTAAGGGTGAGATTAGGTTAGAATGAAGGTGAGATTAAAAGTAATCAGCCTTGTCAGTCTGTACTGCCTTAGTGCAGGCATTTCTCAGAGACCTGTAAAATTGCAGGTCTGAAGGGGAGTGGGAAGATTTGAATTGGACCCAAGCTCAGTTCTGAGCCTTACACAAGGCTAATAGATCAGCCAAAATCCATGAATGATGTTGACATTTAACCCTGACTTTTTTGAGGGGGGCACGGCAGTTCCAAACATTAGTGAAGATAGAAGTAAAGAAGCAAAAGGCAGAGTCGACATCTGAGGCTGTAAACATTGGAGACCAGTCAGCTGAAGCTAGATCTGAGAGAAGGGCATCGGGTGTCAAGGGCATTGACAGCATGGGACCACATATATTTGGGGGCCAACTGGGGCAGCTGCACTTTTATGACACAATAAGTTAGGCAGTGATCACTGAGGGTGTCAGGAAGGATGCTGGCTGCAATTATGTGGTTGGGATGGGAAAAGATCACCCACTCTAAGAGGGATAGGTTGGGAGAGTGAGGACTATAGTGGATGGGTTCGGAAATCAGTTGAGTAAGGTTTAGTAACTCAATCTGGAGAAGAGTAGGTTTATGGAAGGAGGAGAGCCAATTCAGATTGAAGTTGCCTAAAAGAATGAATTTGCCAGCAGTGGTATGGGTAGAGATCGAGGTAATGCAAGAGACTAGTGAGAAAGGCACACTGACTACCCTTTTTAACAAACCATGGGAGGATGGTATGTTACCTGAGGACTAGAGGAAGGTAGATGTGATTCCCCTTCACAAACATGGGAGCAAGGCAGAGGCAGGAAACTACAGATCTGTTAGTGTGACCTCTGTGGTAGGGAAAATGATGGAATCACTTCTGAAAGAAAGAACTGTTGAGTACCTAGAGGCCAGTAGGGCACAGGACCCAAGGAGGCATGGATTCACAGTGGATTGGTCATGTCAGATGAATCTAATAGATTTCTTTGACTGGGTGACCAAAGTAGTAGAACAGGGAGGGGCTGTAGACATAGCCTACCTAGACTTTAGCAAGGCATTTGACACAGTCCCACACAAAAGGTTAATAAACAAGTTAGCCAGCCTGGGAGTGGGTCAAAGGGTAGTAGCTTGGGTAAAAAATTGGCTGGACAACAGGATGCAGAAGGCAATAGTAAATGGAGTTCACTTTGAAGAAAAGGGGGTTACTAGTGGGGTACTTCAGGGTTCAGTACTGGGGCTGGTCCTCTTTAATGTCTTAATAAGTAACATTGCAGAGGGACTGGAAGGAAAAGTATGCCTCTTTGCAGATGACACAAAGATCTGCAACAGTTCTGGAGACCCCATCTCCGCAAGGACATAGACAGGATGGAGGCAGTCCAGAGGAGGGCAACTAAAATGGTGCAGAACAGACTATGAGGAGAGACTAAAGAAGCTTAAAATTTATACCCTCAAGGAAAGGAGGAAAAGGGGGGACATGATAGAAACTTTCAAGTACATCAAGGGAATCAACAAAGTCCAAGAGGATAGCATCCTTCAGAAAAAGAGATGTGCAAGAACAAGGGTTCACAATCTGAAGATGGGGGATGGCTCTGGGGCAACGTGAGGAAGTATTTTTTCATGGAGAGGGTGGTGGATGCATGGAATAGCCTTCCCAAGGAGGTCATGGGGTCACAAACAGTGGGGTAATTCAAGAATGCATGGGACAGACATAAGGCAACTATAGTGGGGTGTAGGAGGAAGTAGGCTGTTGGTTAACTAGGTTCTGCGCTTATCCAATAAGTAGGGAAATGGGCAGACTGGGTAGGCTAAGCAGTCCTTATCTGCTGTCAAAGTCTATGTTTCTATGTTTAGGGCCCAAGCCTAGGGGAGGCATAAAGCACACCTATGAAGATTGGGAGAGAGGAAGGAAGGGATAGGTTGGAGATCTCGAGTTTGTGAGATGAGAAGATATATTTGCATAGTGAGATTGAGCAGTATAAGAGGGTGGCCCCTGGGTAGGAGGCTGAATTCTTCTGTTCTGTCCCCCACCCCAAGAGAGAAGTTCTGGCTAATGTTTGTTGCGCGCATAAATGGGCAGCTATGACATACATGAATGTGGAGAGATTAAAGTGCCTAATTAAGTGAAACACTTACAAATGCAGAGGCTAAGCACAGAGCCCTTACAGGAGACATATAGAATGGTACTGTCTGTCTCACAAAAGCTTTCAAAAGAAGTTATTAATTTTCTACTGGCTAATGTAAGCCTGTGACTTGAGTTGGACCTTCTTATTCTTTAAAAACTACTGTTGCAACAGTTCTGTACTGTATTTATACTGTTCTTTATGCTCTTAGTTCAGACAGTTGGCCACCGCTGAGTCCCCCCTCATCTTAAAGATTTTCTGTCTCCACTGTTTTTCAATTTTCCTGTGGTCCCCAAATAAGACTAGGTGCAGTCAGAACATAGTGAAAGAGAAGAGAAGAGCCTGGCACTGTATAATTGCCTGGCACTGTTAAATATCTGAATGTTAGAAGGCAACTCTCTGTATTAACAAGTGTGGTAATTTAAAAGCCAGAATGGTAGTTGTGAGCCTAGTTACTGTTTGACTCAAGCAGCCCACTTGTGCTCCTGCCGACTAAGTGGTGGGTTGTTTTAATAAAATAATGCTATTCCTCTACTGAAATGAAATGGGAGAGGCTGCCCTGAGTTACAGCCCCATTAGAGTGTAAGAGTAACACTAAAGTTGTTAGCTGAAACACACGCTGTCAGGAAGGGGCTAAATAGATGTGTTTCTCCCAAACAATACTGGTTAAAATGCAACAGGAACTGCTCTATTATTTTAAAATATGAATACTTTAAAAGGAAAACTTGCAGGCTGCTAAAAACTGCATTTTGAAGGGAAAACTCCTTCAGGAGTTTTGTAGCCACTTCCCTGTTGCTCAGCTGTTCTGACTGGAGCTACTTAATCTTTTCTCACTGGGAAGTGCAAATTTTGGCACGGAATTCCCTTCCCCTGCAAGTTTAAAAAAACCACAGCTAGTATCCTTTGCTTGGTAACAAGGCATTATTGTATCAAAATAATAAATAACCAGGCAGAGTCAAGAAAGAATGCAAACTAAGTTAAACTTATTCCCAAAACAAGAGAAGCTCTGCAGACTCCTGAAAGCAGGGTGTGTGCTCTGTTTGCCTAGTTGCTGTGTGCTCGCATTATAGGGAGGCAGCGGACTCTTGTGTCTACCTTTATACTGCAACACCTTACCTTAGACCTGAATGAAATGGTTCCTGTTTTAAATTAAAGTTCTCTTTAACTAAATATATGTTCTGTTTGCTCAGTCCTGATGTAGTGAATATTAATATGAGCTCCCTATATTATATAAATTAAATGGAGCTCTAAAATCAAACTTATATGAACATGATGATGCTGTGGACACATGACTATGTGGATGGGTATAAAAGGGCTAACCTGTTCAGCATTTTGTCAGATAGAGTCAGTGTTTTCTGACCAGGGAGTGAGAAGGGTTGATAAGACTTTATCACACAAGTGGAAACTGAATGCTTAAGTTTGCCACAATGGTACAGAATGTTATTCACTTTATATAGCCTTTATTTTGCTTGCAGTTTGAGCCTTTTACTTTATTTCCTTTCTGTTGGTGTTGGAACAAATAAACATTGTGCCCTGCCAGTGGTGCACTGAACTTTATACCAGACTGTTGTGTCCATCTGTTCTCCTACATCCTATTACACTTGGAGTCAGACATGGGATAACTGCTGACTGCGTCTGGCCAGGGAAGGCATATGTAGTTGTCCATGGATACTGGCAAATGTATCCCAGGTGGACAAGTTCCAAGGACCATGGAAGAAGTTGGTGTCCTGAACGAGATATCTGGGATAGAGTGTGCAAATTGTGTGGCTGACCTGATATGATTGGTAAACTGGCTTAGTGGACAATGGCTTAAAGTAGACCAGTGCCGGAAGGAGGCTGAGTACCGATACCAGGTGTTATTGGAGAGTTCCAGGTTAGTGGAATTGGTGGAGGCTGCAGATGACCAGAAATCCAGGAACCCAGAGGAAGAGGACATTCTGAGTGCATCATTGTTGCCTACATTACCGATTTTTCCTGGTTGCTATTTGGTAGAAAGCTAGACACAAGAGGATAAGTCCTCAGGTAAGACTGACTCTGAACTTGTGCCTGCTGGGGTGAAAATGCCAAACAACATGGAAAAGGCTGACAAGGCTGAAGGAACTTCTTGTGAAACCCCTACTGTAAAATGTGAATGTTTTCCAGAACTAGATTGGGGACTGTTGCAATGGAGGGACCCTGAAATTACCCATTTAGGGAATCACACTAAGGTTAAGGAAGGTAGCTCAGTTAATAGGGGTATCAGAGATAGGCTAATGTGGTATGAAATAAGACAGGGTATTCCTTACTACATCAGACTTAATCCCTGTACTGGAGAAGAGGATGCAAGGGTGGTAGTACCCAATTCTCATAGGAGGAATGTGATGGACTTTGTTTTTGCCAAACCCTTTATGTCCTCGGATCATGGGGAAATACTATGAGACATCACTTCTAGGTATTACTGGCCTGGGCTGTATAGACAGGTGGCTGCCTATATAGAAGCCAATACAGTATATCACAGAGTATCTGACAGATGGGTGGAAGGGAGGACTGAAAGGTGGGTGGGCCATAGGAAATGGCACCCATGGAAAAGGGGGACTCACACTCAAAGGTCATATGGTACATTCTCCTTACATGCAGAAGGTTATAGTACAACTCTTCCCATATTAGAGAGTGTACATTTAATATTGAGATACTTCCCATGGTAAAGCTGGATTGAAGCGGGGTTTTGGAAAATGAAAATAGGAACTATTCTCACTAGGTCTACTTGTTTGAAGTGTCTCAGGCTTCTAGTAATAGTTTTGTGCAAACATATGTCTCCAGACAATTAATTCTGAATGCATAGGGACCCTGAGATGGAGCTTATGCAGAGGGTGGGCAATAGCTCCATCCCCTTCCCAGGAAAGAGAAGGGGATACTTCCTACCACTGCACCCTTAGTGGGTAGGTATGACAGTATCAGACAACCGTAGGATGGTTGCCCTCTTGGGTGGGGAGATGGGTAAGAGGGTGGCCCCTGGGTAGGAGGCTGAATTCTTCTGTCCTGTCCCCCCCCAAAAGAGAAGTTCTGGCTAATGTTTGTTGCTCGCATAAATGGGCAGATATGAAATGCATGAATGCAGAGGGATTAAAGTGCCTAATTAAGTGAAACACTTACAAATGCAGAGGCTAAGCACAGAGCCCTTATAGGAGAAATATAGAATGGTACTGTCTGTTTTACAAAACCTTTCAAAAGAAGTTAGTAGATTTCTACTGGCTAATGTAAGCCTGTTCCTTGAGTTGGACCTTCTCATTTTTTAAAAACTACTGTTGCAACAGTTCTGTCCTGTCTTTATACTGTCCTTTATGCTCTTAGCTCAGACGATTGGCCACCACTTTGCCCCCCCCCCCCATCTTAAAGCTTTTCTGTCTCCGCTGTTTTTCAATTTTCCTGTATTCCACAAATAAGGCTAGGTGCAGTCAGAACATAATGAAAGAGAAGAGAAGAGCCCGGCACTGTATAATTGCCTGGCACTGTTAAATATCTGAATGTTAGAAGGCAACTCACTGTATTAACAAGTGTGGTAATTTAAAAGCCAGAATGGTAGTTGTGAGCCTAGTTACTGTTTGACTCAAGCAGCCCACTTGTGCTCCTACTGACTAAGTGGTGAGTTGTTTAAATAAAATAATGCTATTCCCCTACTGAAATGAAATGGGAGAGGCTATCCTGAGTTACAGCCCCATTAGAGTGTAAGAGTAACACTAAAGTTATTAGCTGAAACACAAACTGTCAGGAAGGGGCTAAATAAATGTGTTTCTCCCAAACAATACTGGTTAAAATGTAACAGGAACTGCTCTATTATTTTACAATATGAATACTTTAAAAGGGAAACTTGCAGGCTGCTAAAAGCTGCATTTTGAAGGGAAAAACTGCTTCAGGAGTTTTGTAGCCACTTCCCTGTTGCTCAGCTGTTCTGACTGGAGCTACTTAATCTTTTCTCACTAGGAAGTGCAAAATGTTGGCACTGGTGAATTCCCCCCTGCAAGTTTTAAAAAACCTCAACTAGTCTCCTTTGCTTGGTAACAAGGCATTATTGTATCAAAATAATAAATAACCAGGCAGAGTCAAGAAAGCATGCAAACTAAGTTAAACTTACTCTCAAAAGAAGAGAAGCTCTGCAGACTCCTGAAAGCAGGGTGTGTACTCCATTTGCATAGTTGCTGTGTGTTCACATTATAGGGCGGCAGAGGCCTCTTGTGTCTACCTTTATTCTGCAACACCTTACCTTAGACCTGAATGAAATGTTTCTGGTTTTAAATTAAAGTTCTCCTTAACTAAAAATATGTTCTGTTTGCTCAGACCTGATGTAGTGAATATTAATATGAGCTCCCTATATTATATAAATTAAATGGAGCTCTAAAAACAAACTTATATGAACATGATGATGCTGTGGACACATGACTGTGTGGGTGGGTATAAAAGGGCTAACCTGTTCAGCATTTTGTCAGATAGAGTCAGTGTTTCTTGACCAGGGAGTGAGAAGGGTCGATAAGGCTTTATCACACAAGTGGAAACTGAATGCTTAAGTTTGCCACAATGGTACAGAATGTTATTCACTTTATATAGCCTTTATTTTGCTTGCAGTTTGAGCCTTTTACTTTATTTCCTTTATGTTGGTGTTGGAACAAATAAACATTGTGCCTTGCCAATGGTGCATTGAACTTTATACCAGCTTGTTGTTTCCATTTGTTATCCCACACCCTATTACAAGCAGGAGATGGACTGACACATGTATAGGGCAACACCACTGCCTCATTTGCCACGGTCTTGGTGGAAAAGATGGTCATCTGAGAGGGTAAGGGAGGAGTTGTGGATCCTAGAGGACAACCAGGATTCGGTGATACACAGGACATTGGGAGAATGCTGGACAATCCAGACCTTTAGTGTGTTGAGCTTAGGGAGGAGGCTTCTGGCATTCAGGTGGTGTAGACTGAGTCCTTTGGGGATAGCGGTTGGGAAGGAGTGAAAGAGGGGGGCCGGGGTTGAGCTTGATATCACCAGAAAGAAACAGAAGGAGGATAGGGTAAAAAGCAGATCCCCTGCACCCTTTATGGCAGTGAGGGGAGGAGGGGAGAAGGAGGGATGCCAGCAGTGTAGAATGGTCTTACAGTTAAACAGTGGGGAAGAAAACACTCCTGGGTGAATGGAGCAGCCCAAGGGACAGAGATGGGGGCAGTAGAGGACAGGACTGTGGGAGACCAAAGGGGGGAACAATGGGGGGGAGAAAAGAAAGGAGGTTTGGAAGGGAAGGTAGGAAAGGTGGAGGGGAGAGAATGGGGAGAAGGACAGGAAACAAGTACAGAGAAGGAGGAGTTAGAGTGTGACTATCTGGGAGACTGAGAAAATAGGGAGGGCAGGAGCATGATTAGGCTGTCAGTTGGGTGGCATGCAGAAAGGTAATAGTTGCAAACCTGGGGAGAGAGAGAGGATGGGAAACAAGGGGAGAGTAAAGAGAGCAACTGCAGGATGCTAATTCAGGAATCAACTCGAACTGTCTTGAATGTAATTCAAGGATTATGCAGGCAGACTGCAGAGATAAAGTATGCAGCTGGCCATGCGAACAAGTACTAGTACTTACTCAAGATCATGGAATACCATGTCTTTAATATTCCATGATCTTGAGTAAGAGAAATATGGAATGTCATTAAAAAGGCATCCCAAACCTAAGTCATTTGATATTATTCCCCATTGTTTAGTAACCACATCCCTATTGCACTTGCTCAGCATATTGTACCTTATTGCAAAATTTAATGGAAACATGGTATCATAAGAAACTGCTTTTGGCACTAAAAGTGTGCCCATCTGTAGTCTTAGCTCTCTCATTCTCATATGCATTTTTGATGCACTCTTGAGAGCAACCTCACACACTGAAGCATTTTTCCAAGTCTAACACATGTCTCTTAAAGTGCTCCATAGTGGAACAGTTGCAGCACACCTAAAGGAACTGCTCCAGAGGGATGCTCTGTAAGAGACTTTTGGGGTATGTACTTTCTGTACCTAAAAGTACATTTGCACAGGTCTCCTTTCTTTATGTTTCTGAGTTTACAATAATAAGGTCATAACCAAAGAATCTTATATTTCAGGAACTCAGCTGAGTTCTTGGAGACCTTGGTCTTGATTTTCAAAAGACCAAGAATGACATAAGTGCTTGCACCAGAAAAGAATGATGCAAGGAGCAAACTGTGTCAAAACTTGCATCAATTATGATTTTCTAACACTGCTTGCATCAAAAGCAGAACTTTCTGACCCAAGGCACACCCCACACATGTTGCTTCATGCAGGGTGGGGGTGAGGTGTTAGGGCAGGAAACCTTAATGCTACATTTCCCTACTTTGGTTGCTTTAACACTAACTAATACAGTATAAAAGTTTTTTGTAATGAATTTTCTCACTTTGTGAGACAATATAATGGTATCCTGGATTGCCCACAGGAGAACAGGGCCCTTCCCCTGCACTTCCATCCATCCATCCATCCACCCACAGTTTTTGGAATAGTGTAATCATTCTTATTGGACACAATACTCCAGGTGGGATCTCAACAGTGAGCGATATAGTGGCATCACCCCCTCTATCCTCCTGCTAGAGATACCTCTCCCTATGCATCCCAGTATCCCATTGGCCCTACCCACTACTCTGTCACACTGTCCTGCCTCTTTGAGATGATCAGATACAACCCCAAGGGTCTCTGTTTTTTTTTTTTTGTTACTTTTTATTTTTGAATTTTCCATACATCTACTTGCATATGGTACTTACATAATGCCTACACTGGACAGAAACAAAAACTAATGCACTTCATTGTAACACAGGTTTTTCCTAGCATATGAATTTTTCCTAGTGTACGAAAAGTCCTTAATGAAGATACAGCAATATAAAGTCAATAATCAAGCAAAAGGAAAACACCATACGATGATGATTATAAGTGCATAAATAAGAAAATACTTCACTGAACAGATAACACATAACCTAAAGAGCCTGTACACTAAGAAGCATGTTAAAGTGATCAAGCTATAGATATACAGTAGTAAAATAAAAATACATAACCCTCCACATTACTTACTGTACACACTACTTTAATTATCTTACAGTTTAATATTGTACCCATAAGTATGGCATTTTCCCACACAGTTACAACTTTTTTTAATTTAATAAACTTTATTAACGTTTCATACAAAGCATAGCAACACAACAAACAAAATGTAATGAAAGAAGGTGTCAGGAATAATAAAGGGGATACAATTCAAGTTATTATTGCAAAAAAACACAATGAAACCAATCCCCTCTACCCCTCCCACATCCAAACCCCCATATACACAGACAAACAATTATTAGATATATCCTTGACCTCATAGTGATATCACACTAAAGGAAATACATAACTTTAAATAAAAATTGACAAAATAAAGTATCAGAGCTAGACACCTTGAAAATTAAGAATAACATTGTATAGTTTGCCCCATTTAAACACAAAACTCTCCAGTTTATATCTTTTATTGGTGATAAGTCTTTCAGCTCTTAGGTTAATAATAATCTCATTCCTCCATTCCATTAAGGAAGGGGCATAACTGTCTTTCCAATGTTTCAAAATTACTTTCTTTGCTGACAGAGCTATCATAGAAACATTATATTTTTCAGCCTAGGAAGGAATACTCATCACATCTCCAATAATACATATCTGCAGAGTGAAATATGCATCAAGACCTAGCCTGGATCCTATTTTACATTCGATATCTTGCCAAAAAGCAGTAATCAGAGTGCAATTCAAAAAAATATGCAACAGAGATCCTTAGTCTAATCCACATCTTAAACACAACTTTGATTGGAGTAAACCAAACTTATCAAGTTTAACTGGTGTGTAATAAGAATTATGCTAAATTTTAATTTGAAGTAAGTTAAGTTTATCATTAGCAACATATTTATGTAAATTCATCCAGACTAAAGACCAGTTAGTAGATAAAAATTTGGATTATCAGTCCAATATTTAGATATAGTAGAAACTGAAAGGGGTAAATGTGATAAGAGATAATTACAGAGTTTAGTGATGAAGTGAGACTTTTTAATAATACTCAGAATGCACTCTGATATGAACCTGAAATCTATAAACTAAGGTGGTGATCCAAAATGAGAAGTAAGTATCACTGTAGAGGTAGCTATCTGGGAGATGCTGCCCAATAATCTTTGGAATGGTTGGGGAATTACTCGACTGGAGTCGAAGAGTGCCCTGTGTGACAGAGGAGCAACCGGGAGTGGGAGGAGCAGCGAGTCTAATGGGATTATTGGGCTGCTTTTCATGGAATATGCAGAAGCTGAGCCAATTTTAATGGAGAAGGATCGCCACTACCATCTGGTGGATTGGTCTGGAGCCTGGAGCTGGAGACTGTGATCTTGAAGCTGGGTTCTTTTTGGAAGACTTAGCGGCTTTTGCTCTTAGACTGCTGCATCCTCTGTGCCATTTTTCCTGGAGCAAGTGAGCCTGTGAAAATTCTGGTCTGAACCCAGGGTGGTGCATCTCGGGGGACAAGCAGGGGCTGAGTTTCTTTAAATCCTGACCTGAACCCAGGGTGGTTTACTGGGGCAGTTGACTGTGATGGGAGATTGGGGTGGTACTGTCGGAGGACAGGCCCCAGTGTGCCCATGGTTTCTGGGCTTTGTGAAGGGCAGGCTGGAGAGCCTGCTCACATGGATCCAGTCACTGGTTGACTTCCTCAGTGGCATCTTGGGAGATGACCCGGGGGAGAATCTCTTTTTGGCTGGTGGCTTGAGCTCACCTTTAAATGGTTGGGATTAATTTCTGAGGATTTTAGCTGCAGCAAAGGTCTGTTATATCAACTTGGAACTTATGGATCTTGTCTGAACACTTCCCAGATCAGATTGTTCTTTTTCCTTTCCTCCTGTATATTTCAGTGAAACAGTGAGAGTGCTACGTTTTTGTATCCAAGATCAAATTGTGTGACTGTTTACTTTGCCTATGTGATAGATAGGCTTGAGACTAACACCTCAGGGGTGAGAGCTCTGCGGGTTTTTTCATTACTCTCAGTTTTCAGTGGTGTACAGGTGGAAGGAAACTTAGACTTTGTGTCCAAACTGTTATTAACTCTTTCAGATGAGCTAAAATCTGCCCAGACTGCTTAGGATCCTCTCTGAGGAGTTTGCCTGAAGGGGAATGGGGAGTGGGGCTGCTGTTTAAGACATTTTAGTGGGTTCGATAGTATTAATCAGATTGGTTGATTAATAGCTGTTTTAAATATTTGGCAGAATGTGCTGGGACTGGGCTTCCATAGCAGGCGCTATTTCCCCTCTAGGCTGAGGGACCTGCACCCTTTTGAAAGCCCCCCATTGCTACCCGAGGTATATAGGGGGTTGTCATACCTTAGGGATTGCACGGAGGAAGTGGAGGGGGAGGGGGGTTCCTCAGCTATTAGGGGAGGAGTGGAGTGGGTCCGGGTACTTGATAATATATCGCCCGAGGTTGGATCGAAGGGGTGGGGGGTCGCTATTTGTTTAACTCTGAATTGGGCCTTGTGGAGGTTGCAGTGGTGTCCCCTAGATCCTTTGAGTGTATCATGGAAGCAGGTGTGGGTAGCAGAATCTTACTCGTCTACTGTCCACCCAGTGATGAGAGTTTTTCTGCAGGAAGTTGCAGACTTCATTGTCGACCTGGTGTTGGAGCCCTTCTGGTGGTTGGTCCTGGGGGACTTCAATGCCTGGGTCAAAGATGAACTCTCGCATTTTGGTCAAAACTTCCTCCAATTGATGATTTTGTTGGGCTTCACACAGGTTGTTACCACTGCCCCCATATTCAGGGTCACTCTTTGGATCTGGTGTTCACCCTGGGGATGGAGATCATGGAACTGGTGGTGGAACCAGTTGGGTGGTCTGACCATCACTCTATAAGGTTCAATTTCACAACCCCCCTTGTGAGACCTACCCCTTTGGAGATGCCCAGTACCACCCTTTGAGGGGAGTTTCCCCTTGGGGTCTGATGGCGGTGCTGGACCTATCGAGTTGGCCTATGGAGTGCATGGAACCAGATGCCTTAGTAGTGTACTATAATAATATGGTGCTGAGGGCATTGGATTCCATAGCACCTGTCCGTGTTCGCCCCCTCTCCCTTCACCCTCGGTTCCCTTGGTTTGATTTGATACTGAGGGATCGAGGAGAGTGGGGCGAAGATTGGAACACTGTTGGAGGAAATCGGCCTGGAAGGTGACAGGCTTAGATTGATGGCCCATTACATGGACTATCAATCAGAAATCTCCCATAAGAATACAGAGTTCCTGTCCAGGGAGATAGCTGCATCAAGAAATTGACCAGCCCAGCTCTTCCAGACCGTGGACAGACTGTGCAATCCAGCCTGTCTGCGGGGTCTGAGAGCTTTTTCACAAATACAGTGTGATGAGTTTGCTCGGTTTTTTTAAGGATAAGGTGTCATCGATCAGGTCGGAGATCCACAGTACACGTTCTAATGAGCGTTGCAGGCATTGATGTGAGGTTACAGGCCCTTGGTCTACCTGGACAGATTTTGACCAGCCAGTGATCATGGATATCATGAAGATTGTCCAGGGCTTGCGACCGACTTGCTGTAGTTTGGATCCTGGTCCTACACGCCTCCTTGTGGGGTTCATGGATGTGATCAAGCCAGTCCTTGCTGAGATAGTCTGGTGCTCTTTGGACCAAGGGATGTTTCCAGAGTCCTTAAAAGAGGCTGTCATGATGCCCCTTTTGAAGAAATCTTCCCTTAACCCAGACTAACTCACTAACTACAGACCAATCTCTAACCTTCCCTTTTTGGGCAAGGTTATTGAGAAAGTAGTTGCGTTGCAGCTTGATGACTTTCTTACCACCCATGAAGTCTATGATCCTCTCAAGTCTGGTTTCAGGAAGAGGCATAGTACCGAGATGGTGTTGGTCCGGGTACTTAATGATCTCCTAATAGCGAGAGATTGGAAAAGACATTCGATCTTGGTCCTCCTTGATCTCTCTGCAGCGTTTGATACCATGAACCATGGGATGTTGTTAGATCACCTTCGTCTATTCTGTGGACTGTCAGGGACAGTCCTCAGATGGTTCCACTCTTTCCTCACAGGCAGAAGTCAGAGGGTAGTTTCAGGAATTTTTTCCTCTGCTCCCTTTGTTCTGTCCTGTGGGGTGCCGCACGGCTCTGTGCTTTCCCCCATGTTGTTCATGGTGTATATGCTGCCATTGGGAGGCATTATAAGGCATTATGGGCTGAGTTTTCACTGCTATGCAGATGATACTCAGCTCTATATGTCCTTTGTACCTGAACAGAATGACGCATTATCAGTCTTTAATAACTGCCTCACTGAGATCCAGGACTGGATGAGTGTTAACTGGTTGAAACTGAATCCAGATAAGACTGAGGTGTTGGTTGTGGACCTGGGTCATCGTGCAGAGAAGTTGACTTCTGGGTCTCCCTCTAGCCTTGTACTAGGGGGTAACCAGTTGAGACCTTCTGAACAGGTGCAGAATCTGGGCATAATTCTTGACAGCGAGCTGACACTGAAGCCACAGGTGTTGACCACTGTCAAGTTGCCCTTTTACCATCTGAGGAATATCACTTGGATAAAACACCTTGTTCCATTCGATGACCTTCCTGTGCTGGTCCATGCCTTTGTTTCCTTGAGTCTTGATTACTGTAATGCTCTATGTCTAGGGTTGCCCAGAGTGGATCTCCATTGCCTGCAGCTGGTGCAGAATGCTGCAGCCATGTTGTTGACTGGGTTACCAAGAACTTGCCACATCAAACCTGTGCTGCACGAACAGCACTGGCTGCTGGTGCAGTGGAGAATCACTTTCAAGGTCGCATTGCTGACCTGTAAGACCCTACACAATCAGGGACTGGGCTATTTGCAAGGTCCTCTTTGACCTTACCACCCTCTTTGTCCACTCTGCTCCGCTGATGAGGGATTGTTAGAGATTCCCAGGATTCGTCTTCAGTCATCTGGGGCCAGAGTTTTTTCTTTTATGGCCCCAACCCTGTGGAATTCTTTACCGCATCAGATTAGAGAGTGTCTGTCCACTGAGTCATTTAAGGCGTCTCTGAAAAGTTATCTGTTTGGATTAGCATTTGAATAGGTCTACTGCTGCTTCTATTGTTTTTATGCTGTTATTTATTATATTTGATGTTATTTTGATATGTAATCGTGCTCTGATATGTAGAAAATGTATTATAAATACATTTTGATTTGATTTTGATTTGATAAATAGTTTGTAATAATTACCTTTACTAAGATTTAACTTGGCTATAATTTCATCAATGGATAATAAGTGACCATCCAAAGTGAAATTTTTAACTAAACAATTTGATAACGTAGGGAACCAGGCTAGGTCCATAGGTTTATTATTCAGTTTAAAGTTACCATTGCATAATGCTGGCTGATTAATATCCATTGAGAAGGGAATATGCATATAGGTATATAACTGGTCAAGTACCTTGAATGAAGTTCCAATAACAGTGTTTCTAAGTTTGTTAGTAATGGATTTAAATGACAGATAGAAAGAAGATTCATTGAAAATATCATGTTTCTGAAGAAATTCTTTCTCAGTATTGATTCAGCTAGGGCCGTAAGTAGAACTATTTTGGGATGGTAAAAGCCAATTAATAAACTTTTTTAGGTGACTCACCAAACAATATAAAATAAAATTTGGTAACTTAAATCCACCTTGATGTTTAGTAGTTGTAAGATTATCAAAAGCTATTCTGGGGGGTTTATTATTCCAAATAAAGTTGCTAATCATTAATTGAAGTTTTTTAAACCATAACAAGGGTAGAAAAATATTTAAATTGTCGATAGGATAAAAAGTCTGGGAAAAATGATCATTTTAGTAATATTTATTCTGCCTAGCAATGATAAAGGTAGTTTTGCCCATCTTTCTAGGTCTAGCTTAATGTTAGATAGCAGCTTAGAAAAATTTAAATCGATCATTTGTTTTTGGTCTTGTGATAGATATAAATTTAAATATTTAAGATAATTGGGAGACCAGATTAATCCATATTTGGGTATATCTTCTTTTATGACTCTACAATTTAAAGGCATAACTATTGTTTTAGAAGTATTAATTTTGTAATTGAGCAAACAACTGTACTTATTATATTTGCTTGCGCGTGCAACGCACAAGAAATGTATTGAAGTAGTAGAGCATTGCAGAGGTGTGGCAGTGTTGTGGCCAGTCCATCAAATGCTTTCAGGGTTGTGTCTCTCAGCCACCAATTAACAGGGAAGCTGCCGATGATGACAGTTTCAGAGCGAGCGCCACACTTGAAAGAATTCTGCCGCTCCAATCAGGGACAGTTTCGTCATTGCGGAGGCAGATCTCTTCCCTCCACCCTTCCTAGCAAGCAGACACATTCCAGTCATGCACATTACAGTGCACAATAATGTGCATGACTGGACTTATGAGCAACTTGTTTGCTCAGTGTGTCTTTCCTGGTGAAACATATTAATAAATAAATAAATGTGCCTTGCCATGGCTTTGCACAATTAGCAGCTCCTGCTGCCCATCACACACTCCCCCCAAAGCTGACATCAGGATGCCAAGTCCCCATGTCAGCATGTATACCCCCCATTAATGTGGCACATTATATTTCTGAAAACGGGATGCCCATTCCTTGTGTCAGATGACTGCCCCCCAAGCCTGAACATATCCTTTGCTGACAACAGGGTGCCCAGTCCCCTTGTTAGCATACCCCTCCCAAGCCAACACATATCTTTTGATAATAATGGGGTGCCCAATCCCTGTGTCAGCATGCCCCCACACCCACTATTGTGGCACATGGGGAGCCCACACCAGTGTGCCAAAGTAATTCTTTATCTTTTTTCAACACTGGGATGCTCACTCCTGGTGTCAGATATGCCCCCTATGCCCCCTTTTTTCAGCTGACCTTGGGGTGCCGATCCCCATGTCAGCATTGATCCCCCTCCACTAGTCTGGCATACAGGGAGCCCTCCCCAGTGGGCATGGTGTCATAATGTTACAAGACATTATGCCACATGCATAAATTGCACTGCCACATCAGCATTTTGAGGGGGCCTCTGGCCACCATAGCCCCCATTATGGGGGGCTGCACCCTCAAACCCCCCCAACTAATATAACTAACTCTGTGGGGATTAACACAAATATCGCACAAAGTGCAAAAAAAAAAAAAAGAATTTCCATGCATCTGCAACCGAGAATCAAACCCGGTCCCAAACACATTTCTTTGTTTCCTTGCTGCCAGTGGCTTAATGCATCAAGCCATGGCAGCTGCTCAGCAGAACCCCATCCCAGCAGAGGTCTTATCCTCTGCCTGGGACAGTGAGAGAGTGCAGTACCATGCACAGACCTATTTGTGGTATTGCACCCTCTCACTCAGTTGTACTGTGCTGTTGCAGTTACAGGGTTTTGTTGTACTCTATTAAACGTATGACATATTGACATGGCAGGTCCTCAGTGTGCCAAAATTTATTTTTCATACTATTTTACCTGTAAAAAAGAAAACCGCCCCTGAGGTATTTTTGTTTTTAAACCTAAAGAAAAATAAAATGATCCTTCATATTCCTCTACACCTCCTCCCCCATCCTGACCCTCCCTCTGTGCACCCTACCTCCAAGCACCCCCCTCACCCCATACTAACCTCTGGAGGTTTGGCACTGTGGTCTTCTGTGAACTGAGAACACATCTGCACTCTTCAAAAGCCGACTGCAAACTGAAGAAAATCACAATAAGCCCTATAATGGCAGTCACTGGGGGGTTTCAACTTAGGTTGATATCTAAGCCATTTTTGGAAGTTTTGCCCCCAGATTTTCAACATGGGGTTCTTTGGACACCACCTCAAGAACACTGGCACTATCATTTTGTTTCTTAGTCCTGAAAGGTGATTTTGTGGTCACTGCAGAAGTTGTAATCCCTCTGTACAGACAGTTGGTGAGACCCCATCTAGAGTACTGTGTGCAGTTCTGGAGACCCCATCTCCAAAAAGACATAGACAGAGTGGAGGCTGTCCAGAGGAGAACAACCAAAATGGTGCAGGGTCTGCACCAGAAGACATACGAAGAAAGACTAAAGGAGCTTAATATGTATGCCCTTGAGGAAAGAAGGGAGTGAGGGGACATGATAGAAACTTTCAAGTACCTCAAGGGAATCAACAAAGTCCAAGAGGGTAGCATCTTTCAGAAAAAGAGATGCGCAAGAACAAGGGGGCACAATTTGAAGATAGAGGGGGTCGGCTCAGAGGTAATGTGAAGAAGTATTTTTTCACAGAGAGGGTTGTGGATGCATGGAACAGCCTCCCTGAGGAGGTCGTGGAGTCAACAGCAGTGGGGGAATTCAAGAATGCATGGGACAGACATGAGGCAGTCCTACTGGGGGTAGGAGGAAGTAAGATGTTGGTTAACTAGGATCTGCAGCTTATCTGTTAGGTAGGAAAATGGGTAGACTAGGTGGGCCAAGCGGTTCTTATCTGCCATCACATTCTATGTTTCTATGACACATTAACAAAATGACAGTGCCACTGTTCATGAGATGGGGTCCCAAAAAGCCCATGTTGCAAGTTTGGTGAACAAACTCCAAAAATTGACTGCGTTACAAGCATGTGTTGCATAGTTTGTACGCATACTCGTAACTTTGCCAGTTTTTAATATTTTCACTCCAAGTTTCTAACATTGCCATTTTTTCACACCTCCTTATGAACAGTACAGCTGCAATTTTTTGCATCCAACCCAAAATGTGTTTTTGCACCTGTGGCGCAGAATGGCACAGTTGCTGTGTGAAATCAACTTTTAGGGCAGATTAATGAAATCACAGTGCCACTGTTCATGAGGGGAGGTCCCAAAAAGGCCATGTTGAAAATCTGGTGAAAAACTGCCAAAAAATGACTGTGCTATGAGAGTGCATTATGCAATTTCTACGCATGCTCATAACTTCACCAATTTTTCATATTTTCACTCGATTTTCAACAATGACATTTTTCAAACCTCCTCTTGAAGAGTACAGCTGTCATTTTTCACATTCTGCCCAAAATGTCTTTTTGCATCTGTTGCACCAGGTGGCATATTTGCTGTGTGAAATAATCTTTTCAGATTGAGTAACAAAATGATACTGCCACTGTTCATGAGGTGGGGTCCAAAAAGAACATGTTGAAAATTTGGAGTGAAAATGCCAACAAATTCCTGGGACATTAGGGTTTCCAACTGTAATGCCCCAGTCTGTACAGACTGATGGGCCTCGGGGGTGTGGCTCATAGTTGTCTGCCATAATGCTCATGCCATTCCACCCCCACCCCCACCCTACAGCCACTGACAGGCATCAAGGTGTGCCTTGTGGTCTTTGGCCCTAATGTTTACCCCACTCTCCTGTACTGCACCCATCTCAGCTTATTTCCTTATGGAATGGCATGAGCGTTATGGATGATGACCAAAAGGCACACCCCAATGCCTGTCAGTCTCTGCAGGATGGAAGTGGTGTTTGGTGCTTGGTGTTTGTTTAATACTTCACTGCCATTCTTATTAGGCATCTCTCTAACTCCTGCAGTACCAATGCCAATACCAGCAAGCAAACATTCAGCATTGATAAATGCTTCTTTATATTTGATAAAATGACTGATATTGAGGTCTCAGATTGGTCACATAAATTAGCATATCATCCACATAGGCTGATAAAATTAATTCAGATGTTCCCACCTTTATGCCTTTGTTTACAGTGCATTTTAAAAAGTAGAGAAGTGGGTCCAAATAGAAATTAAAAAGTACCAGAGATGGGGCATCCCTGCCTAGTTCCAGAGTGTAGCTCAATATTAGAAGACAATACACCATGGGCTGGATATTCAAAAGGGTTGCACTTGCGCAAGTCTGAAATTGCACCATTCTGCCATATTCAGCAGGAGGCAGTTGCACCCCCCAAGTCAAGCTGAGCAACAGCGCAATGCAAATGAATGCATGCTGAACTGGAGGGGGAGGAACCATGCATAAACTGCACAGCCTGATATTCAGCGGGCTGTGCAGAGTTGTGCAGGTGCAACTCCCAACCTGCGCCTGCACAACTTTGAGCCAAAAAAAAAGGAGTAAGTTGAGGGCCACCCACAGGTGAACTACCATGTTGCAGGGCACAACACAGCAGCTGCCACCTGTGGCTGGCCCTCAACCTACTCCCTGTGCTCCCCCTGCAGCCTGGTCACTGGCAAAAGTGTAAAAAGAAACCCACCCCGGACTGGCCCGATCGCAGGCATAAGGTTAAATAACCCCCTCACTAGCTCGATCATGGACATAAGCTTAAATAAACCCCCACACCAGCCCAATCGCGGGCAGCACAGAGCCCAACCCCCCCAAGGACATATCCCTGGTGGTCCAATGGACCGCTAAGCCTGATCGCGGGCTGCAAAATGTGTAAACCCCCTTCCCCCAAGAACATATCCCTGGTGGTCCAGTGACCGTAAGCCTGATTGTGGGCTGCAAAATGTGCAACATCCCCAGACCATATCCTGGGTGATCTAGTGTCCCCCCACCCCACCCACCCATGAAGCCCACCACCCGCTCCCTCCGGCAGCCAGTGGGCGCAGCATCCCACCCGTCTGTTGCCCCACTGCCTGCCGACTGACTGCCTGGTGGGCTGCACACCAGTAGTGCAGAGCAAGAGCCAATGGGCATGCAGCCCATATCGAGCAGCAGTCCAGATGTGAATGAATGAATGAATTCATTCATATCTGACCCTGCCTTATAGGGTATGGGCTGCAAGCCCATTGGCTCTTGCCTGTACCACTGGGCATGCAGCCCTAGTGGGCAGTCAGTCGGTGGCAGCGGAGCGCAGGCAGGTGGATGCTGCCACCGGGGAGTAGGTGGTGGGCTCTGGGTGGGGGACACTAGATCACCAGGGATAGCCTTGGGGGTAAGCATTGTCACATTATGCAGCCCATGATCAGGCTTAGCTGTCCACTGGACCACCAGGGATATGTTCATGGGGGGGTTTAAACATTATGCAGCCCACAATCAGGCTCAGCGGTCCACTGGACCACCAGGGATATGTTTATGGGGGGTTTAAACATTATGCAGCCTGTGATTGGGCTTAGTGGTCCACTGGACCACCAGGGATATTTCCTGGGAAGGGGTGACACTTTGTTGCCCGCGATTGGGCCAATCAGGGGGGGGGGATATTTTACACTTTTGCCCATGATCGGGCTGCAGGGGGTGTTGGTCCCTGATGGCTGCTGCCTGGCAGGGCGCCAGGTGCAAGTCCTCGGGGATCGGCACACCTGCATGCTAATGGCATGCAAATGGGGCCATAAATAGATGCAAATGGCCCCCACTGCGCCTTGCATGAATTATGGCCCCATTTGCATGTCACCTTTTGGAAATGGGAAAATTGTGCATGGTGCAATGGTACTTGTGCCACCGCAACTTGAATGCTCCACTCTGACCACTTGCGGTGGCACAAGTTCCACTGCACCATGCACAGTGGCTGTGGCCGGGAGGTAATATTCAAAGGAGTTGCTCAATAGCACAACTCCTTTGAATATCACCCCGGCCGCACCCCTTCACAACTATTTTGTGCAGTGCAAGGGCTTGCACCACAAAATAGCGTAGTTTGAATATCCAGCCCCATTTATATATAATTTAACTGTGGGTCTTGAGTAAAGAACTTTTAACCAATTTATAAATTGAAAATAGAAACCAAATCTGAGTAGAGTTTCAAATAGAAAGGGAATGTTAACCCTATCAAAAGCTTTCTCTGTGTTTAGAGAGACTAGTATCGCTGGGGCACTGGCCTCCCTAGACGCGGAGAATATAGGTGAAAGTTTCCTAATCTGGTTAGCAACAGTTCTACCAGGCATAAAACCCTCCTGCTCAGATGAAATTAATGAATTTAAAATATTTTTAATTCTGTTCACCAGAATCTTAGCTAAGATTTTAAGATCACTATTAATTAAAGAAATAGGTATGTAACTTGTTGTTAAGTCCTTAAGTGTGTCTGGTTTTGGGATTAATACTATAATAGCCTCTAAGGGGCATAAATTGGAAATACCCTTCTCTAGAATATAATTAAAAAGGAGTTTTAATAAAGGTATCAAATCTTATTTGGGAACTTTATAGAAATTCTGAGACAGTCCATCTGAACCAGGAGATTTGTCCAACTTTAATAAGTTTATTGCCTCCAGAATATCAGACCCAGTAATAGGTCTCATTAAATTTAAGCTGGATAGTTCCAGTACACAGGGATTTTTAAATTGACACAAGTATGTCCTGTAGTCGGAAGATGTTAATTTATCCTTCTGTGGGTTATAAAGTCTCCTTAAAAGGGTTTCAAATTCTGTTAAAATTTCACATGGGTGAGTCTTAACCAAACCATCACTTTCTGATTTTTTTAAATCAAACTTTATTATGATTTTCACACATATTTTTACACAAGGCAAGACGCAAATTCTTAATATTACCATCTACACACATACACCATGTAATATCCAATTTATCCAAAAGTCAGTGTTCTTTTGTGTATATTTCATATTTAAAAAAAACTCATAAGAAATTGAATTAGAATAAAGACAAGACACAAACTCATAAAAATATTTTCACCAGTTTACACAAAAAGAGAAAGAATGAGAAAAAGAAATAGAATGAAAGAAAAAGAAGGGGAAGGTATAGGGGTATGATGAAGGTTGTGGAAATGGTAATGAGAGGGAAACTGGAGAGCAATAGGGGGAAGGGGGAGATACAGGACCTTTATATATTTATCATATATCTTTACCCATTATAAAAGCTATTTAGTATCGGGAATAACCTCTGTAACCCTCCTCCACTGAAATTGCTTTTCCACCAGTTGTAAAACATTTAAGATTTTTACTCTTACCGTCTACCATTATACCCTGCTGAACCCAAGTGAAGTGCTATGTTACAGTAGTACAAGACAGGGGGAACTACTCATATGTTGCCAACATTTCCAAAATGTCCTTTCCTTCTTTCCCTGCCATATAGTGGACAAAGGGTAGCCATCTGCCCTTACATTTTTCCTGAGTTAATCTCAATCTAGCCGTAAGGCACTCCATCACCATCATTTTCTGGCAAATAACATACCACTCTCCCACCGCAGGCACCTTTGTGGTCAACCATCTGCAAGAAATTGCCTTTATGGCTGCCGCCACTAAAATGTAAAACAGGTATTTCTGGGTTTGGGAGGTCAGCTGAGATGGGGGAGCCCTAAAAATCCATTGTAAGGGAGAGAACAAAGTAGTAATTTCAAAAATCTTACCCATCTCGTTACCCAATTCCTTCCAATATTGAGCTAAAAGTGAACACTGCCATATAACATATGTTATCTGTGTGACACCTCCAACATCTATCTGTGGTATAGCCACCCAAATATTGGGAGATTACTGGAGGCCTAAAATATCGAATAACTACTCTCCATCTAAACTCTCTCCAAAAAGGAGAGGCCGAGGTGTTTTGTATTCCCCCCATACTTGATTCCATTGTGTTTCCATAAGAGAAATTGCTATTTCTTCTTCCCACTTCTCCTTAATATGACTAATATCATCTACCTCTGAGAGTGATAGTACATGTACTATCTGGCTAATTATTTTTGATGGTTTGTTCAGCTTAGCCAATTCTAATAAACAGGTGTGTAAAGGATTCAAAGGGCAATCTATCTTATTTAAAACCTTTTCTTGTGTTAAATAGTTTTTAATTTGTAAAAATCTAAAAAAATCTTTTTGTTGTATTCCAAACTCTGACTGCAGTTGGTGGAAAGACTTCAAAATAACCTCCCTTAAAAACTGTCCCAGAGAGGAGAGGCCTAACCTGTCCACTTGTTTGAATGCTTCATCCCATTTGTAGGGTATGAAATCTAGGCAACTCCGAAGAGATGTCTTGCTATGTAAGGCTAAAGCATATTTATTTACATGAATTACCTCTAGCCAGGTTTGTTTCAGCATAGATGTCCAAGGGTTGTTAAAAACTACCCTGGGTAATCTCTTTTCATCTAGGAGAAGGTGATCCCCTACATTCCCTATTTCCTGGTTGAAGGATTCTATATCTACCCAGTTGGGGTTCTCCCTCGCTTTTAACAATGGAATCAAAGCCTGCAGTTGAGCAGCCCAATAATAACTATGGATGGTTGGAAGGCCCAGTCCTCCCTTATCTTTAGGGACAATTAGCACTCTCCACCTAATTCTAGGTTTCTTCCTATTCCACACAAATACGGAAATAGTATTTTTTTAATTCCACCCATAATTTTTGTGGTGGTTTATCTGGCAAAGTAGTAAACAGAAATAAGCATCTTGGGAGGATATTCATCCACACTGATTCAATTCTACTGGATAGGGATAATGGGAGTTCTGTCCAACGAATAGAAGCTGTCTGAATCTCTTGTAATAATCTGAGGTGATTCATTATCTATGGTTTACCCAACTTCCTGGGTACCCGAACTCCCAGGTATTGGAACCCTACCATTGCCCATTTTACCTTCCCCAAGTCTGGTAAAGCAGCACTGGGTGGAGCGCCCACTGGTATTATCTCAGTTTTAGTTACATTTACCTTATAGCCAGAGAACTCCCCAAACCTTTCAAGAAACTCAAAGATTCTCGGCAACATCTTAACAGGGTCAGTGACATATAAAAGGGTATCATCCATGTACAGTGATACTTTTAATTCTGCTGCCCCTATTCTTATTCCTTGATACGAGTTTGACTGACGTAAGGCTGCCACCAGTGGCGCCATACTTAAAGCAAATAACAGGGGAGAGAGCAGACATCCCTCTCTGGTCCCTCTACCCAATGTAAAGGTCAGGGAGAGCACTCCATTAACCCTCACCTGGGCTTAGGGTCTCTGTAAGTTCTTAATCCACCCCAGAAAGTTTGCCGTTACACCAAATTTGACCAAAGTATTATCAAGATACTGCCAATCTAACCAGTCAAATGCCTTTTCAGCATCTAAGGAAACTACAGCACATAGGAAATTAACCAATGGGGATTGGAGGACAGAAAGGGAATTTAAAAGTGACCGAATGTTGTCCTGGATATGCCTTCCCGGCATGAACCCAGTTTGATCTGGGTGCACCAGTACACAGATAATGTTTTGTAAGCTAGTTCCAATTGTTTTTGGAAAAATGTTGGCATCCTGATTTAATAAGGAAATAGGTCTATAATTAGCACAGACAGAGAAATCTTTACTGGGCTTGGGCATGACTGAAACCAGTGCTCCCCACCAAGAGTCGGGGGATAACCCCATCATATGGGCCTCGTTAAAAATGTTTACCATAAGGGATGCCAATTCCTTTCCAAAACATTTATAAAATGCTGCTGCAAATCATCTGGGCTTGGAGCTTTACCAGACTTCAAGCTTTTAATCATATAAATTATCTCTGCCTCTGTAAGCAATTTTTCTAAACCTTCTTTTTGGGTATGTGATCATTTTAATAGATCTACTAAATCTAAAAATTCGTAGATGTTATGTAAATGATTTGGAACCCTATCTTCCCTGTATAACTGCTTATAGAAATTCTCAAATTCCTCTGCTATTTCCTCTGGGTGAGAAATCTTAGGCCTCATTGGGTCAGATGATTTTAAGCTTGGGACACATCAGTCAGCTGTTGCTTTCTAAGGTGGAGGGCCAAAAGTTTACCAGCTCTCTGCCCCCATTCGTAATACTTCTGAGCCAAGTATCTAATTGCATTTTCCATCTTTCTTGACATTAGATCATTGTATTTAGCTCTGGCCTCAGTAAGTTGTTTTAACAGGTCTGGATTCTTAGATTTTTTTTATGTTTGGTTTCAAGTTCCAAAACTTTTATCTCTGCAATTTTAAGTGCCGCTTGATGCATCTTATTCTTGTAGGCAGCATGTGAGACTGTATACCCCCTGATCACTGCCTTCATCCCATCTCAGACATATTTTAGAGCAGTGCCTTGTCCCAAATTCTCCTGT
The DNA here is from genome assembly GCA_016271365.2 of Neoceratodus forsteri. Classification (NCBI taxonomy): domain Eukaryota; kingdom Metazoa; phylum Chordata; order Ceratodontiformes; family Ceratodontidae; genus Neoceratodus; species Neoceratodus forsteri. Next base: position 1,213,134,869 of record CM028132.1, read on the forward strand.
ATATAGGTCTTTATGAGAGTTTTGGTCGACTCAACATATGTTTTGTCGTTGAGCAGTCCTGGATAGAAACACCATAGGCCCCCTTCTCTCCGTCCCTCACCATCTTAAAGTTGCAGAGATCATGGCATGATCAAAGAAGGTGACCAGATGTATCAATAAATCAGTAAAAGTATGAACTAATGCTCGTAGTGTATAAAAATCGATCTAACCTCGAGTATGATCTTGTGGAGGCCAAATAAAAAGTGTAATCAAGCTTATTGGGGTTTTGTAACTGCCATGGATCCAATATACCTCCCTCACTGCATACATTTCTTAACAGTTTGGAACAGTCCCTGGATCCTTTGGGAGACAGGGGGCTCCTATCCCACCTCTGATCTTCAACACAGTTCCAATCCCCTGCACAAATTACTTGGCCCTCCGGGAGGCCCACAATTAAATTAAAGAGGGATCTGAAAAATTCCCCTGTAGGAGGTGTAGGAGCATAAATAGACACTATGTAGATTGGAAGTCCACCAAACAGACCAGATAAGGAAATTATTCTCCCTGAACCAGCCTTCAAGACATTCTGTGCCTAAAATGGGATCCATCTCCTAACCAAAATGGCTGTACCTGCTTTTTTCTCCCCTGGATGAGAATTGGCATATACCACCCCTACCCATGATCTCTGCAACTTCAAATGCTGCATGGTGGAAAGCCTTGTCTCATGAAGGCAGACAATCTCACAATCTACCCTCCTCAATTTGGTTAGAATTCTCATTCTTTTTGATAGAACTATTGATGCCTTTAACATTCACCAAACAAATTTTAAGAGTAGCTATTTATCCATATTTATTTTTATTTTATTTATATTGCAATCAGTTTACAACCTTTGAGCCAGAGGCTCATTTCCAAAGGTACCTCGTCAGCAATGGAAGATAACACAGATAATACAGCAAACAGAATACATCCCGTAGGAGAGCATGAGCATAAAGAGACAAGCAAAAATGGCACATGGATACAGCAAAACATTGGTAGTGCAATACAGAGCAAGTTTTGATATAATCGAAACATGGTAAAAATACAGGGTTTAGAAGCATAAAGGTATGTCATTGCAGTGTGAAGACAGCCAAACCGCTTAACTGTGTCGGGATTACAGGAACGTAAGGCATGAGACAGGAGCATTACAGGTAAATCGATAAAACAGTCAAACAGGTCACATAATATCAGATTACAAGAAGCGTAAGGCATGATACAGGAGAAGTACAGATGGAGGTTTGATCCGTATGGTAACAGAGTAGGATATTAGTTGGGCATCACAGCACGCAGCATAAGTAATGCAAACACGGTTCATTCTTGTCATTAGCGAAACAGTAGGCAGCGGGATCATGGCAGTAGTGTAGTTGTAGAAATAAGAAGGTGAGGGGAAATATGAAATATTCAGGTCACTCCCTCCATCTCTTTTAGCTCTGAATGGAGCATAATGTGCCCTTCTAACTGAGAATAGTGTAATCCTCAAGTAGGTACTGCTATGCCATCACAGTCCCCGAACAAAATAAACAAAAGGGGGGAAATAAAAATAAAAAAAACAGCATACATATCTAAACCCTTCTTTCATCTTCAGAGCTGGGGAAACAACATTTAAACAGGTACCAAACATGGTGCCCATAACAACAATTGACTAAACTAGTAGGACCATGTAATAGGTCCAGTCCAGACCTCTGAAGACTCAACTGAGAGCCCCTGGAGGAGGTTAAACAAGAAACTTAATAACTCTGCTAACTGAAGATGCTACCCTAGTTGGCTGAGCAAGAAGATGCTAGTTGGTGTGCCACTGAAAATGACTGATAAAGTCCTTTAGATGAGGTATGCAGTTCAAAATTAAGCTGAGGGTTGTACTCCCAGATCCTTCAGGAATTCATATCCTTTCCTCTAAGAGAGTTCCTGAAGCGCTGACAGTCCAAACCGGCTGCCCTGGTGAAATCCAATCTCTGGAGAGCCATGGAAACAATCTATATTGCTAAAAGCGATCCCATTTCTGGGCTAGGAACACTATCACCAGCTTGCCCAGCTCTCCAGCATGCCCTTCTCAATATTAATCGATCAGTTTGCATATTTAATATGGTTTAGTGACTAATTATGTACTTGTTTAGAAAGCCCCCTGGTCAATCCCCCATCCCGAATCCCTTATTCAAAGACAATCAGTCCAAAAATGTTATGTACACTCCCCTGGCCCAATGCTCCCGATACAACGCATCCCCTACCCCCCACATTGCCAAAGTTACTTTTTATTACTCTCTGCAATTACAGAGGCTGCACACAACCTTGAAATAAAACTGAGAAATAGCAAATAAAACAGTACATTACAGTTCCTTCCTATGGCTATCAACCATTGTAGCCATATAGATCTGTTCAATGAGTCTCTGTCAAAAAGTCTAGAAAAAGGTTCACCCATCTCAAAGGAAATGGCAGTCATAGGGGGGAAGTCACAAGGAAAGGACCACGAGTCCAGTGTTCAAGGAAAAAACCCTGTAACCTCCAGCTCTCCATCAAAGTCATTCCCAGAAGGAAGCAAAATCTCCAACACTGCCCATGGGTAAACATATGGCCCACCCGACTTTCTCTCCTTCAGGCTCCTGTCAACTGGAATCTCCCAAAGTCACGGGCAGGTCAGTTTTCCCCAGTTAGGGTGAAAATAATGTGATAAAATTTAACCAGGGTTCTTTTCCTCAGAAACGTCCTCGTCTAAAGAGTGCCACTCTTCATAACATGACAGAACTGGAGAAAGGCAATCATAGGTCTACCCAAATTCCTTGTATTACAATTCCTCAGGTGTCCTTTTCCTTTCCTAACCATCTTGAGCAATCAGCATGAAGTGGTAGCAGAGCCTCGCACCTTCTCCCCATCTGTTCCTCTGACCTGGTGTGAGGGACCAGAGGAGTTCTTCAATCTCTTTCCCTTTTAGCTCTTCTTTAAGGTCAGGCAGGGGGATTTCCAATTTGGACAAAAAGTTTGAGGCCTACAACAACGACTCATATATTTTAATGCCATCCTTCCCCTGTACCCATAATCTAGTGGGGTATCTCAGCCAGGTTTTAAACCCCTTCTCTCTAAGATATTTCACAATTTGTACCACCTTCTTTCTTTTTGTTAGCATTTTTTCGGGGGGATCTTGATCATTAGCCCACGCAGGACTTAAAATGTTGTCTTTTGTTGTATACTTTAGAAACTTTACTATTATTGGTCTGGGTGGAGCCCCCTGTTTGGGCTTATGGGCTATGGCACGATGGGCCCTCTCGATGTCTAGGCCCCATTCTTCCTCCAAGTTTAACTCTTTACAGAGCCAGGAATCAATGTAGTCTTCCATGCTTGAGGGTTCAACTCCCTCCGGCACCCCAAAAATTCTAATGTTATTCCAGCAGGCTCTGACCTCTGCATCCTCTGCTCGCAGCGTTAGCTCCCTTTCTCTCTTGTGTAGATATGCGAGGGATCTACCAAAGGCCATATGTTCAGACTGCAAGCTCTCCATGTGGGCTTCCACCACTGTGGTTCTGCTCTCTAGTTTTTTAAAATCCTTCTGGATTCCAGAGATCTTTGCATCTATGGTGCAAGATTTTAATCATTCTTTGCCCATCTGCTTTTGTAAAATTGGATGCTGTGTCTAAGCCCGATCCATCAGAGTCTTCTCTGGATCCCTTGTTAATGGAGGAGCGGGATGGTGCAGGAATGTCAGGCTGATGATCCTCTAAACCGATTTGCTTTCCCATTGCACCATAAGGAGGGCATTTCTTTGTACGTCCCATCTCTGCACTGTACCAATACACTTTAAGTATAATTTTGGACCAATATCAGGCACGATGTTGATCAATTCAGCAATATAACTTTCACTGGAGTTAGGAGCCATTCTTTAGACCACCATCTAGTAGCGTGATGCAATCAGAAGTCCAACTAACACCATTTATTTTTCACCTGCCATCAATTTCTAATTTTATTGACATGTTGAATCTACTATATTCAAGAGATTTAAGTCTTTGTGCTAAAAGTTTTGAAGGCTTCTCCCCTTCATCTAAATAGGTGGCCTTGGTTTTCAATAATTGAAACTCAGTATTTTCCTTAGATAAGTCTGCATATTTTATTCTGAACCCACACAGATACTAATAAAGATATTATTGAAACCTTTACCCACCCCATTTAGCCCAAACATAGGATCTTACAAATGATTGCCATTTATAAAGTAGAATATTCAGAAATATTAATTTAGACATAGTAAGGTTGCTGAAAGAAATAAACTTTGTCTATTCATAAAAATATAGATCAATAAACTAAACACTATAGAGATACTCCTGTGAAATCAGTGAAAGAACTCTAGAAAGCAAGCCATTCCAGAAAGCCACGATTTAAACAGCATATAAACCAACTACACAATAAAAAACATGTTTGTTATGTTAAGTATAACTGATAACCAGGGCAGCCTTAAATTTCAAACACAGTGATGGGAAAAGGGGCGGCAAACGGGTTCCATTATTGTTCATGGCATTCACAGCACACTGAAAATCTATGATTAATTAAGTAACTTAATAATTCAAAATTTTACTGTAATGACCGTCTTAAAGCTCCAACTCAGGCATGTCAGTTTCATTATCTGAGTGTTCTTGATCACTACAAGAGTCCTGTTTTTGTACAGTCTCACAGTTCTTAATAAATTCCACCAGTTGGGTATAACAATGCCTGGGTCTATGGGCTAACATTAGGATATATATTATTGGGGTGCGGTAGTGCCCCTATAGTTAGGGTTGTTATCAACCATGTACCACCACTTAATATTAAATTCCGATTTTTGCACCTTAATAACTTTGGCATTCTTTGATGAAATAGCTCAAAAGTTGGCATGCACAGTCATTCTGCCAGTGTCTCAAAACAGAGAACATTTTGTAATGGCATCTTGTATGGTTTTTGAGAAATGGAGTGGTAACAAATTGTAAAACGGACACTTTTTTTCCTATACTTTTAGCATGGGATTATTTGCTCTCATCTAAAGCCCAGACAAATTTTTTTTCTGACATTTTCAGGGACAATGGTGTCTGTGCCAAGGGCCTGCTTTTGGATAGTTTGGTGAGACGATATCTCACCATTTTGAAATTTTAATGGTTTTTGTGATAGTGGCTAGACAGGCAGGTTATTGAAGACCATTCAAACTGCTAATAGTGAAGGTCTGCTCTGAGAAATACTGTTCATGCTGTCCACCATCTTGTTTTTTTTTTCACTATTTTAAAACTGCTTTTCCACATAAGTACTGTTTGGCAATTAATGAACAAGGCCTGGATTTAGGTCTCCATTACATACTTTCTTTTTTGTCTTATTATTTTGAAATGTACAGGGCCAATGTTTGTTTTTGTGGGGAGAATAATTTCACCCATCACTCTGTAATCTAAGGATAGTTAGAATGCTAAATAACCATTCAAACATTTAAACAGTTCAAACTTTACTGTTCAACCTGAAAAGAATTTGAATAGTAAAGTTCAATAATTCGAAATGATTCTCCACCCTCAAAAAACCCCCACATTTTGCTCCTTAACATTGTAGAAGTTTAATTCCCTGGTGCCTTTTGGCACCATGCATTTCTGCTTAAAGTTGAACCAGTATAATATTCTGTGGTGATTTGCATATACAGCCCATGATGTTTTGCATTATGGGGCTATGTATGATTTTGTAATTCCCTGGTGTCTAGTGGTCCCCCCCTCCCCAATCACTGTGCCTGTAGTATCATTTTGCACCTGGTGTCTAGTGGTGCCCCCCTCACTCCTCAGTGTTTTATTTAGAAAGCATTTTATTATCATATTTATCATATGACTATATAAATATTATTCCCAGGTGTCTATTGGCACCCCTGTCTTCCCAATTGCTTTCCCTGTTACATCTGTTGCCCTGGTGTCTAGTAGCACCCCTTCTTCTTGATCACTGTCCCCATTATATCTGTTGCCCTGGTGTCTAGTGACACCCCTTCCCTTCCAAATTGCTGTCCCTATTATATTTGTTGCCCTCATATCTAGTGGCACTCCTCCTCCCTGATCTCTGTCTCTGTAAATGTCATTCTTTCCCTGGAGTCTAGTGGCACCCCCCATCCCTGATCTTTCACACCTGCAAAAAAGAAAACAGTCATCTTTTTTAACCTGCACAAAAAAAGGTCCCACACTAATCTGTCCCCTCCCCACCCACATCTCCCACTCAGCACCCACTACTCCACACCCCCCAGTACACCCCCACACACAGCCTCAATCACATAAACAGGTTCCAGGTTTGAGATCTGCTCTCTGATCGAAGACACATCTTGCTGCTGGAACCAACGACTGCAACATGAGAAACTAAGGTAAAAGTGGTTCAATGTAGTTCAATGGGGATTTCACCTTTTATGCATAACTTAACTGTTTATTAACATTTTGGCACCAAATTTTCAACATGGTCTTTTGGGGATGCCACTTCATGAACAATGTGACTGTTGATACACAACTCTCACCTGAAAGGTGATTTTGTGGTTGCTTGGTGAATTCACCATTTGGGTAGGATTTGCATAATGACAGTCATATTGTTCATGAGGAGATGACTACCTTGAAAATATGGGGTCAAAATATGTAAAATTAGCAGAGTCATGAACATTCATTACAATTTTGCTATGCACACTTGTAACTTCAGACATTTTAAATATTTTGAATCAAGGTTTTCAACATAGACTTCTTATTACCCAACCTCATGTATGTCACAGCTGTCATTTTTCAAATCCTGGCCAAAATGTGTTTTTGCATCTGTGGCATAGAATGGCATTACAGTTGCCAGGAATTATTTTTTGGCCAGGATTCAAAAATTTTCTGTACCAGGTACACGAGGTTGGGTAATGAATTGGCTATGCTGGCAATTTGGTCACTGTTGTCCCATAAATGGAAGTGCAAGGTTCTTTCACAGTGACATATATATATATATATATATATATATATATATATATATATACGCATCTATGGAGGGATGGGAATGCAGGGCCCTTTGTCAAATAAGGATATGATTACTCTATCTCAAAAACTATATTTGGTGGGAGTGTGCTCTCACAGGCAAATAAGGCTGCAATTAGACTATCTCAAAAAGTAAGGAAGTTCATTGCAAAAAAACTGCATTGTTGCATCAGTTAGGGTTCAGGGAAAAAGCTCAGATAGTAGGGAAATGACATTAGGGTTTTCAATCTTAATGCCCCACCATTTCATTTCATTCATTTTCATTTTAATAATGGATAAACCATTGAGTAGGAACTCATTTAAAATGATAACCCATATTCTCAAAAACAGTTACATTACACATAGTTCCACATAAACACACAATAACATAATAAAATAATATAATATAATTTACATTTGTATTCTCATTGTACTGTTATCGAATCTTAACAGCACAACAATCTTTGACTATACTTGCTGTTTTATCTATAAACCATTGCATTATGACATGGACAGATAGAAATTTTGTACTCAACAATCAAAATTCAGAAGGTAGACTGTTCCAATATGAGGGGACTAAGTGGATAAAAAAAATAACTTGTTTTTTTTTTAATTTGTCCTTGGGACATTAAGTTCACAACAGGCTGGTTTTCTAAGAGAAACAGTTACTTTCCTGACCTGCAGTTTTTCTGTCAAATTAATGGGAATCTTGCCTAAAACACCATTTTTTAACTTCTCCTTTTATTAAGAACAGTTTGTAATTCAAGTATAAATTCCATCTCAAGAATAAATAAGAAGTAAGTAACAAACAACACAGTATTAACAGTGAACATAATCCACACAATATAAAAATAAAGAAAGATGAGAAGAGCCATTAGACATGTTTAAATAACAAATGTGTTAATTTCTTTCCAGGAATGCCTAAAACACTTTTATATGCCAATACATATGTATGTAATTGACGTCTGTCTGACAGAGACATCCATCATAAACTATTGTACATTTGACAATGATGTGTGTCCTTATGACTAGAGGTTGGTGAAGTGCCTAAAATTTGCTACATGTAGTATTTTGTGTAGAACCTGAATTTCGTGTAATACTCACCAAAGTGAAGTGAATAACTTAATATCTTGAAGTGACGTGAAGTTCCCACTGTTCTCTAAGGACTTCACATTACTTCCTTTTTTTTTATCTTTAAGGTGAATTTTGCAATGTTTCATGGGATATAAGGTATCATGGGATCTATATTGCCTTGTACAGCCTCAGTTCAGTATAGTGTGTGTAGTGGAAATCTGGAGACAGTTTGCTGTCAGAGCTCAGAGAATTAAACCATCAAAAAACATTTAAAAAAGGTTTTTGTCCATGGAACACAAAAATTCTGGCCCTAGATTTTTACAGACTATTACCCAATTATATACCAAACCAGAGGCCTTAGCTAGGGTTAACAGGATCAGTTTCAGCCCCTTTCCCATCTCTATGGGAATGAAGCAGGGATGCCCCCTGTCACAGATACTTTGCACACTAAGTTTGGAACTCTTGGTGGTCAAGGTCTGTCAGGAGCCTGCAATAAAGGGAATCATGGTGGGGGGATTTGAAAGAAAGTTGTCCCTCTATGCAGATGATTCTATTTTCTACCTCTCCTCCCTGGAGGCTTCCCTAACTCTGCTGGTAAATATCCTGCACTCTTTTGGGGAGATCTCAGGTTACAAAATAAACTCCCTCAAATCAGAAGTGGTGGTGCTAAGTGGGCTCCCCTCCAGTGAGTTTATAAAGCAGTTTCCCTTCGTGTGGGCTCTGAACAATCAGATAATGTACTTGGGAATTCAAATCATGATAGACCTCTCCAAATTGTTTTCTGCCAATTATGAGGGGCTTTGGAAGAAGGTGGAGCAGGACATGGCTAGGTGGAGACTGCTGCCCCTCTCCTTAGTGGGTCAGGTAGAAGTGATAACAATGAATATACTATCCCACCTGCTCTTCCTATTTCAGTGCCTCCCTTTCCAGATTCCTAATGTATTCTGGAACAAGATGAATACAGACCTGTCAAGGTTTGTATAGAATCATAAGAAACCTCAGATAGCTAAACCTATCCTACAACAGACAAAAGAGGAGGGCGGGTTGGGTCTCTCCAATCTATCATTTTATATGGCAGCCCAAACAGCGAGCTGCTTGATGACCTGGGCCAAACAGAGAGAGTTGTCTCAGTGGTATGCAATGGAAGATGTGGTATTGGGGGACAGACCACTGCTCTCTCTGGTCCTTGCTGTAGCCCCTCCTGAATTTAGGAAATGGATAAAAAATAAGTGGGTGGAACATGGGCTAGACATTCTCAGTAGGATTCATAAGATGTTAGATACTCTGACCGGACTAGGCACTCTCTCTCTAATTCAATACAAGCCTGGATTATTTCCACCAGCTCTGGATATAGGGTATGCCAGGTTGGCATCTATGGGGGTCACCAGATTCTCCCAATTCCTGGAGGGGGGTTCACAGCATTACCTTTCAAAGGTCAAAAGAGAAATTCCGATGGACAAACTCAGAGTTTTTGCACTACATGCAAGTTCAGCATTTTATTAATTCAAAGAACCACATTTGGAGACTATCCCATCCATATTGTAGCTGGTAAAATTTTACATACGGGGTGATGACAGTGGCAGTCCCTACCAGATTCATATCTAGTATTTATCAAAAGTTGCTTCATCAAGGGCGGTCAGTTGAGATCGATTATGAGGGCATGGGAGAGAGAAGCTGATATTACACTTACAGAGGCAGACTGGACACACAGGTTAAAGTGGGGATGGAGGGCAACCTCAGCACCAATCTGGAGGGAATTTTTTGAGAAAGTGTTGATGCATTTTTCCCATACACCCACAGTGACCAAACACTACAAAACATACACAGATGATAAGTGCTGGAGGCTCTGTGGGGGGAAGGGCAGCCACTGGCATATATTTTGGAGCTGCCCAGAGTTGACAGTCTTTTGGCAGGAGATCAAAAGGGCAGTGACAGAAATAACAGGAGTGATGGTCCCTCTAACCTTTGAAGACTGGGTTCAGGGACTTCCCACTGTGACACACCAAAGTGCAGAGACCAGGAAGATTCTTTTAGTGTTAATTGTGGTAGCTTTGAAATGTATCACAGGGAAGTGGCTGGCATGAGACCCACCAAGCTTGAGAGAATGGGTTCAAAGGATAAAAGAGGTGGTTTTGATGGAATCAGCTATAGTGAAGCTCCGAATTCGTTGGGACAAACATTTGGAGAGATGGCAGGCATGGGAGGATTGGCTGATGAAATGGGGAACCACCTAGTGAAGAGGGTGAATGGAATTAACTCCAATGGGGAAAGATGGAAATCAAAGTTTGCAAGAATGGGAGAGTAAGGTTACCAGATCCTAATTAGAGCAAGAGGGAGTTAAAGCTTCCAAGTGGTTGGAAAAGGGTGTTGGGGGGGGTTTTCACAGCCTATCCAGGGGCCATGTTGGAGAGGCCCAAACAAGGGAGTCATAGATTAAGTACTCCTCTGTTTACACTGTTCCTTTTAGGTTGCTCAGCTTCTGTTAGTCAGAATGCACTGATTAGTACTTGCCAAGTCCGGTCACATTGAGAGGTATCCCATCAGGATATTACAACTTATGACACAAAATCTAGATTAATTTTCTTATCCTGTTCTCTCTGCTTTGATAAGGTCTGTTGAAGTCTGGAACAGTATCTGAATAGTAAACTATGGCTATGTACTAATGTAACAGATGTACCAAGAAAACCTGTTAAAGAATGTACTCTTTCAGAGATTGTACCAGAATGAATTAGTAAAGCTGAGTTTTAAAAAAAAAGCATTTTTGCCCCAAAATTTTGTGTCACAATTTAGTACATCACTTATAGTAAACCCTTGTGTGCTTATATCATTAAGCATTTATTGATTTTGTGTGAATATTGAATGTTAATGTAGTACATTCAGTCTCTGTAATGACAGCCACTCTAGAAGTGTGCTTCAGGGGAAGGGTGGATCTGTGGTGTAGAAGTGAGATTAGTGAGAAAGGCAGTTTTTCCAACTGTTGGCTAGTGTTTTATTATTTGTGTGTTCAAGTACACACAGTACAACTTCACTTTATTGTTTATAAGTTTTTTTTTCTGTTTGCTGGGCATTTTTTCAGTTGTTTTAAAAGACTGTGTTGTAGTTTACTGAGCAGTTAAAGTTTCTGTGCCTGACCTTTAATCTGGGTGCATGCTGTCAATTGATCAACATTTTATTGTGGCACCACAATAGCAGTATTCTGAACTTCTCAGCTTGTCTGCAGTATTTCCCCCTACTTCTGTGTAGCTTCTAGCTTCTGCTGTACCCCCTTCCTTTGGACATTTGTATTTTTGAAGACTGGTTAAAGTCTTGTGTTGTGCCTCTGCAGACAGTTGTGCAAAGCTGTTTCTGGCTGTTGCACTGCTACCAAGAAGACTATTATCAGTGGAAGTTGTTGTGATGATGAGACAGGTTCATCAGGGACTAGAAAGTCTAGCAGTATTAAGAGTGGTCATGGCCATGGCCATGGTAGTACACAGCAGAAAGGAAAGGTAGTAATTGTTGCAAGTAAAGGGTTTTCTCCAACTCAGTTTTTCACAGTGAAATTAGTTGCTTCATTGCTGGTTGGAGATGCTTTTGTCCCTGCTGGTAGTAAAGTTAGTGACAGCATGAGTATTGCTACAAGTTCAACCCTGGCAAAGTTATCAGGTGGAAAAAATTTTGTTGAATCTGCAGACTTGCATGTAGTTAATGTCCCACTTCCCACAGTAGTTGAACATGATTCTGATCATGATGATGACTCACAGTCTCATGTTTCCACTGATCTTGAGGTTATGCCATCCAAACATTCAGATGTTAATGAACAAAGTGAGGGGAATAATACTGAGGCTGTGATTGGAATGTCTCCACAGGAGGATAGCATCCAAAATGAATTTGTGGATGATGATTATGATTATGATGACGATGCTAGTGACCCCATTTGGGAACTGGACAAAAAGAAAGTGAAGGTGGCTGTTTGTAAACAGCCTGTTAGTAAATCCCCCATCTCAAAGTTCTGATGTAGCTGTATCTGTTGATGACCCTGAAGTAATAGTCATGGATTGTGATGTTCAGTCAAAGTCCAAGCATGCACAGCACCAGAAATCATGCAGTATATCCCCCATTTCATCGCCACCAAAACTGCAGTTCCGTATGCAGCACCAGCAGTGACATGTGAAGAACAGGGCATCAAAATCCCTAGTCTGGGATTTTTTCATACAAGATGGTAGCGATGAAACAATGGCAATCTGCTAGTGTTGCCAAGCATGTGTGAAGTGTGGTAAAAAGGGTAGCCATCTGGGCACTGGGGGCCAGCATACTCATCTCAAGAGCAGGAACATAGCACTGTGGACTCAGCACCAGAAAGGAGTTAATGCCATAGTGGGGCATTCACCCTCATCCACCTTAGTGAGCATGGTCTCCCTTTCCTTCAGTGTAAGTAGCCATGTCAGTAAAAGTAGTGAAATAACACCAGAGGATTACTACAGGCATGAGGTGGAAGAGGATGATTTTGAATGTTCAAGTAGTGGCCAGAGTAGCAGTGGTGGTCCATGTAGTAATTCTACTACATCAACCCCTGTGCTTAAAACAGGGAAAATAACTGCATTTATTGGCTTGTCACCTGTGCACCCACCATCACATGTCAAAGGTACCCCATCCATATCAGTTCACAGAGGAGAGCCATTTGGCATGTCAAATGCAAAACACCAAACTATGCAATCCACATTACACAGCCTGTTTGTGAAGGACGGTAAATGCCACCAAATCATGCAGTTGCACATGAACTGAATGCTGCCATAGCAGAAAAGCTGATAATTGACCTTTTACTATTCTCCTTTGTGGAGAATGCAGGATTCTGGTGCTTTGCAGCACATACATGTCCTAAATGAAAGATCTCATCCAGGACATACTTTTCCACATGTGCTGTCTCTGAGTTTTATCAGATGGTGACAGATTCTTTAAGACATGCCCTTCAACAACCTCATCACCTTACATTTACTTAAGCATGGAAATGTAGACAAGTGGCAAAACATTGGGTAGTTCCTATCTGTGTATTACTGCACATTGGGTGCAGCTATCTGGGGTAGGGGGATTGACTAGCAGATTCTGGTTTGATTGGTTAATGGGGCATAGAAGTCATGTGCAAAGTTCTCCAAACCACAGCATAACAAAGCTGAAGGTCACTGTTGACATCCAGTAAGGTGGCTGAGGGGCAAGGAGTGGTGTCAGTTGCACAGTTGTCCATTAATCCACTTTGGAGTACCTTTCCCCAAGTAGGAATTTGTGACCTAGATGAATCTTATGAAAAGGTGGACGATTCATCAGGAATGCGTGCATCACAGACCATGGTTAAGGCCTATTTGGCAGAAAACAGGCATCTAACAATATCGTACGATCATTTGGTGTACTGGAGTGGCAAGGTGAATGAATGACTGGCATTGATGTCAGTAGCACAGAAGTGCCTGACCAGTGTAAGTGTGGAGAGGGTATTTAGTTCTGTGGGGCCATAGTGTGTGACTGTCATACTAACCTATCATCTACAAATGTCAGCAGGCTGAGATTTATCAAAATGAATGAAGGTAACATACCAAGTAGGACAACCACATCTATGTTTGTACCCAGTCACAATGATGGTTGTGCTGATGATGTAGGTGAAGCAGACTGTAGGGACAAAACCCTTGATGGAAAAAATATTTTATGTTTTTCTTCAAGAATTGATTTTTAATTATTATTTTATCTGATTTTTATATAGGACTAATTTCTGGTTACGAGTATTGTTTGCATAAATTTTCTATGAGAAAACAAAGTGTTAGTTATTTAAACCTTAAGACAAGGTATCTGGCTTTAATGCTTTAAAGGAAGATAGAGGGGGGGACTGCTCAGAGGTAATGTTAGAAAGTATTTTTTCACAGAGAGAGTTGTGGATGCATGGAACAGCCTTCCTGAGGAGGTTGTGGAGTCAGGAACAGTGGGTGAATTCACGAATGCATGGGACAAGCATAAGGCAATTCTAGTGGGGGCAGGAGGAAGTAAGCTGTTGATTAACTAGAAACTGCAGCTTATCCATCAAGTAGGGAAATGGGCAGACTGGGTGGGCCAATCAGTCCTTATCTGCCTTCAGATTCTATGTTTCTATTTCTGTTCCATAAGCAGCACTTTGCCATATGCTAGAGGAGGTCTAAGGGAATAGAGATGAAACTCCATTTTGTTTTTTTAAACCATGATATAAGTAGACACCTTCCAGGCTAAGCATGTAGTACAGTGTTGTTCTAAGGGGGCCTGCCACATTCCAGGACCATCTCTGTGATGTCCAAGCCTTGCATGACAGAGTTACAGGTAAATTTATAGGAAAGTCTTAGATGGAGCTAGGTATCCATGGCTATGTTCAAGATAAGAGATCATGTAACTGGTAGCACCAAAAAAAAGTCTTAGTCTTTGAAAGTACCATTACCCGGTATAGAAATAAGACGTTTCATTCATAGTTTAAAGATGCAATGCACTGCTGCTATGAAAATTGGACAGTTATAGGATAATAGTATGATAAATAAGCTTACCAAGTTTTATAGTTGCAGAATGAAACATTCAAAAGTTATGAATATCATTTATTTAATATCATTTTCATATTAGAAAACTAGACAAATCTAGTACCCTGTGATGGCTCACATCTTAGGAAGTCTCTAACAAGATGAATATTACATCTGTAGTTTGTAGCTATAGAGAGAAAGACCATCTAAAAGTTTATAGTGAATTAAATTTTCTGACAGTGATTGACGTCTTTAAGAAAAGAACAAAGGATCTTGTGTGTCTCTACAAAAAGTAATGTTTTAAGGACTTTAGGAATGGATTTTTCTTACAAATCATATATCATTCTGTAGTATAGACTAGTTAAGAGTAAAACTATTGTTTTGTTGCTATTAAAATTATGAAGTTACAACCTTAATAGTGTAGTTTAAAAAGTAGCCATACTACAGATATCAGACTTTTTCAAGAATATTTGGCTTAATGTAAAACACTTGAATATGCAAGTTTAATTTTCAAATTATATTAAATTAGACTTTTATTTTAAAAAATAGTTTTGACCCAAAAATAGATTTGAGGAGAAAGGGCTGTCTTAAAGAGGCATGTCTATATGTCACCATTTATCTTCTAAGATGCCCTAACTTTCTAGTGCTCAGACCAATCATAACTTGATGGTGATGTTGCCCAGTAAGTGGAACGTAAATGGGATGCTGGCAAAGCCATCCCAGAACTGCTTAATTCTTTGGTGTATGAAGACCTGTATTCAAAGTCCTGACAATCTTGGATGAGCTTGGACTTATACTAGGCCAAAAGCCTGAAGCCACATGTACTGGGAACATTATTTGGGCTTTAACACTGCCACCACAAGGAGTGCTAAACCAGCCTGAAATCCTGCACAACTCTGCCACAGGTCCAGCTGCTGAAACTGACTGTTACAGAAAGGACTTTCTTACAGTATTGGATTAAGCAAGGCCTATGTTTTGCATACTGAGAATTTGGACTAAAAGTAATGTTTTGGAATTTCTGTTAAAAGCCTGAACAAGAGACTGACTTTGGAATTTACCAGCCAGCAAGTCTGCAGTGCTGTTGAATAGCAGTGAGTCCAGAGTTGCAGGTTCAAAAGCAGAAATTAACTGAAACAGAAAAGAGTCACAGAGTCCAGTTACCCAAAACAACACTGCTGTCCACAGGGAGAAATCTTTCTACAGACTGTGCTGAACTTCTAAAATCTTGTTGTCTGATTTTTGCTACTAAATCATGAAGTGACTTTTGATGATTTGTGACATCAAGCAAGAAGGATCCAGCCTGCATTGCTTCATTGATGTCAAAAGACTCTCCAGTTCCAGGTTCAAGGGAAAAAGACAGCAGACTAAAGCCAAACTCACCACCAAGGACATTTGTCATCCAAAATCAAAAGTTCTCATCAAGTCTTTGAAAGCTAAAAAGTAGAAGACCACATCTACAGATAATTAAAACATAAGCATTCCTTTATCTTACTATTAGTACTTATTTGGCTATCTGGGGTGATAATTTAGTGCATTTTAACTCCAAAACTTGGGTGTATGGTTAAGCTTGAATTTAAATCTAAAGAAAATATATTTTTCATACTATAAAGTTTAAGCAAGTATCATACCAAGATAATCTGAAACAGTAGTGTAATGAATTACAAGTTCTCATAGTAAAAAAGAAAAGGTCATGCTGTTCATAAGTATGCTAAAGAAATAGTATAAACTGTCATTTATTATGATGAATATTGCTTATTTATTTATATTGCTTATTGCTGAAATTTGTTTTATATGATTTACTTGATTTTCTAAAATCTGTTTTGTTTACATTACAGTTTATGTTTACATTACTTTTATTATGCTTAATATTTATGCTGGTTATGAATATTTAGAACTTCTACATATGTGAATAAAATATATTTAGCTCTTACATAATCCAAAGTGTGGCACCAGTGTTTTTCACCGTCATTTTTGAATCTGGAGAGCATAGGATAATATCACACATGAATATTTATTTCTGGTAATTTCTGGTATAATTTTTGGGTAAGGCCCAAGGTGATTCCAAGTGCATCATTATAAAAAGTGATATTATAAGCCTTTTGGTCTGACAAGACCATCCGGGTGGCACTATCAAACAGTGTACCATTGAGGTTGATGATACAGTCATGGAAAAAGAATTTCCAAGTGGGTACAACTCCGGCATTGAGGATTGCGAGGGCTGCTTCCTCCTTGATGATGAGGAGGAGAATGTCAGTGGGAGGGCATAACAGGAAAAATTCCCAGGGTGAAGGCTATTGCAGTTCTGTAATGTTATCATTTTTCACATTAAAAAATTAAAAATAGTGACCTTGACTATCATATGACAATTGACAAATAATAACATGTCATTATATTTTGACTTCACGTTTCTTGATTTTGAGGGTATAGTTCAGAAAACGTGTGCAGTCATTATTACCAGCAGTCCTCTAAACACAAATGTCAACTTGTGGCCACTTAAATCATGCTTGATTAAATGACAGACATCCTCCTGACACTGAAAAACAGTAACACACTCTGCCAGCCACAGCCACCCTACTTCTTGATGGTGAGAGAGAGAGACATTGTACCTGTGCCCAAGCTGTGATGAACATTCAGCCAGCCACAGCCACCCTGCTTCTTAAGAGTGAGAGAGAGAGAGAGAGAGAGCTTGCAAAAGAGACATGAACCTGCAGCCAGCCATAACCACCATGATTCTTATCATTAATTTACAGTAAGTATGTACTAATGTCATGTAGTATGGTTTTGACTTGAACTGTGGTGTGAACCCTTCCTTTACCACTGTCACCAAATAAGGCAACTGATTTTCATTTTGTTTTCTTAGGTTACAGACAGTGTAAACTTGCAGGACTACAGTGCTCCTAACACTTAAAGGATAATAGCTATAGGTAAGTATCACTCTTATTTCCTCTTTCATTTCTTGTTTTAATTTTTTTCTGCCAGTGTAAAGCATTCAATGGCGGTGACATACAGACCAGATAATATATGTTTTCTTCACAGATGGAACAGGCGTAATTCAGTACACCAGGGTTGTACAACATGTTATCCTGGTCCTGAAAACATGTGATGTAATGTAACTTAAGACAGTGGGCCAGTACATGTCACTCACTAAATTTGTTAATTTTTTTTAAGGGCTTTACTAATAACTTGGTATTTTAAGCTAGATAAGGGGTTTACTAATAGCTTGGTATTTTAAGCTGGATATAACAGAAGGCAGGAACAGCCACACTGGGAACTGAATCTGGTTGTGCAATGAACTCCTAATAATTTCTTCTTCATCTGTTTTCAGGTAACATTGAGGTACTGTGGACTGCCTTCAGTGGTATCTTCCAATCTGAAGATGGACAACAGTTAGGATACACTGAAGACCTGGAAAGAAGACAAAAACATTAATGAAACTTATGTTTAAATGATGCCACCCACCCCCCAAAAAATAAATAAATACTTACCTTACATGGCTTGATAGTTTCTGTACAGCAACAGTCATCAACCATTCAAAACGTGTGGAACATAAGTGTGCCTATGACCTGAGGAAAAAAGTAATCAGAAATTATTCTATTTCAGTCAACCACAGCAGTAACTCCCCCGAATAAAAATGTAATGTTACAGAGCCACATTAGGTGTCAGATTCATAATATATGTCTGGCATGTGGATGTGATCATCATGCCCACCATGGTACAGTGGAAACATTCTATATGTATTATGATGATTTCCTGAAAAGGAACAACATGACGGACTGCTTACAACACAGAACAAGATTCAATAGAAATTAAATGGCTGTGTCTATGCAAAATAAAATTACAGTGGGGTGAACAATAACTCACCATTGTGATATGAAGCCACACACAAAGGGCAATGTGTGTCAGTAATGCAGCAGGCATCAACACAGGCAATGCTGTCACTTGGGACACTGTGATGCATTTCAGCCTTATTCTTCATCTGGACTTTTCATGAAATTAAAATAGTGGGACAACAGCAGCAGCAGCAACAAGCATCACCAGGCAATGCTCTCACTTGGGATACTGTGATGCATTCCTGGCCTTATTCTTCATCTGGACTTTTCATGAAATTAAAACAGCAGGACAACAGCAGCAGCAGCAACTGGTATCACCAGGCAACACTCTCACTTGGGATACCGACGCATCTCTGGCCTTGTTCTTCATCTGGACTTTTCATGAAATTAAAACAGTGTGACATTCACAAGATAGAACTTTGGAGGGGGGCATGGCAGGTGATTTAATGGTATTGTGATTATTGCTCTGCTGCTTTAACCAAATGAAAGGGAAAAAGTCATAATTCTAATCTAAATCAGACTTCTCACAAATGTATCACACCACCATTATTCTTTCAACAATAGAAAGGCAGTTTCTAAGAGTTCTTACTTACTTTCATTTATTTTTTTAATGTCATAGGGTCTGCAAAATGGTGGATGCTGCACACTTTCACTACAGGTAATACTGTGGTGATGAACAGCCCACTTCAATAAAAGTGTGTTGCAGCATGCATTTCAGGGCCATGAATTCAAAGGAGTGAAAGCACACAGTGTCCAAAAAGTTGGAGACCACGGGAATTTAAGAAAATAAAATAAACAAAATTATTTAAAAAAATTGTTTCTATTGCTGAAACCATAATGGGGGTGGAACATTAGGGGAGTTGGGGATTTATAATACTAAGCATCAAAAAATTCTTGTTAATTTTATGAACATTTTTACAGGGGATTATTATTCACATTAGGGCACTAATGCCACATGCTAAATGATATATACTATAAGCTGGCAACATTCAGAAGATAGGAAATTATTGGAGGGGGGTTGCCATGGCAGGTGACTTAGGTGACTTTAGCTTATTTTGATTGTAGTTGTTGTGGGTATGTAAACCACCAAACTTTAACACAGAAAACAGTATCCAAAAAGTAATATAGCCTGATAATGAAAGCAACAATGCAAGAATGTGGTTGCAATTTTGACCAATACTTTTTTATTCTATTTTACATTGTCACCTAATCTAATAACTTGTGTATATGAACAATACCTTTCTTTCATCAATTTAAGTTTGCAGCACTACATTTTTTTTAATCAGAAGTAATAATTGGAGTGCTCATTTTAATTGACCTTGCACCAGGTTTGCATCAGTATTCTCACATGTTTTTGTACAGTGACTATTTAAATTCAGTTATGTTGTGACTACAATGAAGTCGCATGCAGCAGACAGTGCTACATGACATAATGGAACAGTATCTGTTCAAAAACAGCTGGGAATACTGATGAAAACCAGGTCACAGTAACAACACAATGAGCACTACTTTTATTATTTCTCATTTTAAAAAATGGAGTGATGCAGAATAACATATTGTGGAAAGAAGGGCAGCATGTGTACAAACATGTTATTAAATAAGGGGCAATGTAAAACAGAATAAAAAATTATCAGTCAAAATTGTAACTGCATTCTTGCACTGTTGCTGTAATTGTCATGCTGTCTTTCTTTTTGGTTACTGTTTAATGTGTTACATACATTTTCATAGTATACATACCCACAGCTACAATTAAAATACCATAATGTCACCTACCATGAAAATCAACCACCCACCATAATTTACTATATTAAAAATGTGGCCGGATTTTACTGATATTTTGCTACATCATTCAGCATGTGGTATTAGTGTCCACATGTGAAGAATAATCCTCTGAAAGAATGTTCAGAAAACTAACAAGTATTTTAGGAGCTGTTACTTAATTTAGTTTATTTTTTACATGACCGAGGGCTGGCAAAATGTCAGATGCTGTGTGCTTTCGTTACAGGTGAAACTGTGGGTGCCACAACGCATGCTGCAATAAAAGTGTCTCTAATAGGGTGTTTAGGCATCACAATTTCAAATGAAATGAAAGCATGCAGTGTCTGCCAAGTTGGCAACCACATATTAAATAAAATAAAGTAAGGATTAAGAACAAACAAATTACTTTTGCAGAAAGCAGAATGGGGTGAGGGAGTGTTTGGGGGAAGTGGGGAATCAGATTTAACATTGTGAGCATCAAGAAATACAGGATTAACAAAATTAAACATAAGGAAGAAAACATTAATTGAACATAAATTACATACTTAGGGCCAGATATTCAAAACTTTGCCCTGGGGCTAAATTAGCACTGCCTGGCAGGCAAACTTAGCCTGGAGCACAAAACAAGCCATATTCAAAAGGAACAGCCCGGGGCAAACAGCTTCTGAATATAGCATGGGACTGAGGCCGGGCAAACTGGGCTGGGAGTGCAGGGCAAACTTAGCCCTGGAATAAGACAGCTCTGAATATGGCAACCAGGAATTGCAAACCACAACAGCAACACAGTGCACAGCAATGTGAAGGTAGGTACAGATGAACTATGTGGCCAATGTGTTTGCCAGCAAATGCGTGGACCCAGTACAGCTGCTGGCAGCAGCATATGTAAAATTACAGTGTGCAAAACTGTAAAATATTCCCCGAACTGCTAGCGCAGAGCTAACATGTTTGCGTGGGTTTAGCGCAGGGCTAAACCGTTAGCCCAGTGCAAAAACGTTTGCCCGGCGCTAAACTTTGCCATATTCAAAAGTGACATGCAAATGAGCCTACTTAGGTAGTCTGTGGGCAAACATCCAGATTAGCATCTCATTATGCCCTTATTTGCATGCAATTTGCACCGGACTAGCTGTTTAGCTCTGCGCTAAATCCGCGCAAACGTGTTATCGCTGCGCAAACAGCTTGGGGAATATTATACAGTTCTGAACACTACTTCCACATGCGCTGCTGCCTGCAGCTGTACTGGGACAACACAGCATAGGCACAGATAGTGGTGGTGCTGCATGCAACTGTCACATTGTAGGTCATGCTACAGTGCACAGCAGAAACTACAGTAGCAAGGGGGCCAGTAGTGTGTGGAGACAGCAATGCCTATGTGCCTATGGTGTGTAGGGCAGTGATGGTGACTGCACTATACACAGTGAGAGGCCCAACCTGCAGGTGTTTACTGACAGTGGACATTAGTGTTATGCTGTTGTGTGACCCACAGATGCTGCACCTGTGGCATGGGATGCTCACAGTGACATGTACATTTCTGGCTTTGTGTACTATGGCAGTTGTACAGCTGTGTGGTATGTGGCTGGGGGGGCATATATTATCTGAAAGGCACACTGGTGTTGGGGTATCCCCAATACTGGCCCATGTGCACTGCATGATGTGTCCCAGCCTTGTGGCCACACTTGGTCTGTAGCACAGTCTCACCACCCATACATGCTCCATTCAACATCCTCCATCCTCACAGTGCTGCATGTGTGTGCTGGCATCTGATGGTGTCCACAGAAGTGTGGTCCACAGGTGTGTGCTGTATGGCCACACTGCCATGCTGTCCACTGGTGGCAGGGTCACCACTTACTGCCTGGCATGGCTGGGACTGGTGGCAGATGATGGCATCATTGTGATGCCATCAGTAAGCAGCATGCTTCCTCTGTGTTTGGCTTTATCTATGTGTCGTATTTATTTGTTAGGGTTGAGCAAAACCCACGCTAAACCCATGCAAACACCACGCAAAAGCCATAGTGTCACGCAAAGCTGATTGCCCAGGGTTAAGACAAGCTTTTCCTGGGTGGTAATGTGCACCGCGCAAAGTGTCGCTAAGTCGCGCAAAACCACTTAGCGTGGCACTAGTCACTGAATATAGCATTGCTCCTGTATTCATGTCAGTTTGCTCCTTGCATACATTATAATTTTGCCTGGCGCTAATGCAGTTTGCCCACGTTATTTGGCCTTTTGAATATAGCAGACCTGCGCTAATCCCATGCTAAACCTGTGCAAACGGTTTTTGCTCGGCGAAAAGTTTTGAATATCTGGCCCTTAATCTGTAATAAAAATAATTATTACTTAAGAAAAAATGTAAAGCAAAGGACAGGTTTTTTTTGGGTGAGGAGAGTTTGTTAAATAATTGTTTACTGGGCCTGTGGGGGCTAGGGCTGATCACCATCAAGTGTTTTTAACAAGCTGATTATATCAGCATTCTGAGACTTGATCCTGATCAGCTGCTGTACTGCACCCTCCACTTCACTTTTGACCGCTTCCACCTCAGACCACAACACAGCCAGGTCAGCCTGCATGGCAGGCTGTTCTGAGGGGTTGCACTTGTGGGCAGCTGTGGGGCCACCACTTCTGTTGACCTAGCCATTCTATGGTGAAGCTGCACAGGCAGACACTTTCCTTCTTCGGCAGCTTTGGCTGCAGTACTGGCTGGTACCTCCTGCAGCTTTGCTTCCTACTCTGCAGGTGGTGAACTAAAAGGTGCATTCATTGACAACCAGTGCTCAAGTGGCCATCCTTGTGCCTTTGATGTATGAGAATGTCACACAGTTTGCATTTCACTACCATCGGGTCACTGGGGAGGCAGATGAAAAATTGTCAGATGGGAGAACTGCGGGAAGAACCAGGCACAGGCAGTGGGATGCGCCAGATAATGCCACCTGCTGTGCTGCAGGGGCAACAATATAGAAACATAAAATCTGATGGCAGGTAAGGACCACTTGGCCCACCTAGTCTGCCCATTTCCCTACCTAACGGATAAGATTCAGATCCTAGTTAGCCAACAGCCTGCTTCATCCTACCCCCCCACTATGATTGGCTTATGTCTGTCCCATGCATTCTTGAATTCCCCCACTGTTTTTGACTCTACAACCTCCTCAGGAAGGCTGTTCCATACATCTAAAACAGTGTCTGTGAAGAAATACTTCCTCACATTACCTCTGAGCCATCCCACCTCTATCTTCAAATGGTGCCCCCTTGTTCTTGCACATCTCTTTTTCTGAAATATACTACCCTCTTGAACTTTGTTGATTCCCTTGAGGTATTTGAAAGTTTCTATCGTGTCCCCCCCCTCCCTCCTTTCCTTGAGGTTATACATCTTAAGCTCCTTTAGTCTTTCTTCATATGTCTTCTGGTGCAGACCCTACACCATTTTCATTGGTCTCTTCTGGACAGCTTCCACCCTGTCTATGTCTTTGCAGAGATGGGATCTCCAGAACTGTTCAGAGGGACAACAACTTCCTGTTTTCTACTGGTGACACCTCTCCCGATGCATCCCAGTATCTCCGCAGCCCTCCTTACTGCCTTCTCACATTGCTCGCCCACTTTTAGGTCATCTGATATGACTACCCCCAGCTGCTGCTGCTGTAGTTCCTGCTGCTGATGATCTTCAGGCTGCTGCACACAGCCACTTTCCACATTGTACTGTGCCTGTGAGGGAGACTTGAGCTTGAAGCAGTGCCACAGTGCAAGTGAAATGATCGCCCCAGCCTACAACTCATTCGAGGTCCCCACTGCCCACCACTTTGGCCACCTCTCTCCATATTAACAAAAATTAAACTTAAATCAAAAACAAAACAAAAAATACTAGTAGAACTACTAGTACTAAAACTACACT
Organism: Neoceratodus forsteri; assembly: GCA_016271365.2. NCBI lineage: Eukaryota > Metazoa > Chordata > Ceratodontiformes > Ceratodontidae > Neoceratodus > Neoceratodus forsteri. The sequence continues at coordinate 1,213,158,864 of CM028132.1, forward strand.
AACTAAAACTAAGTAACAGAAGTAAACAACTTTTTTGAACTAAACTAAGCTTTCAAATCAAATCAAACTGGCTGCAAAACAAATAACAGAATCAAAAAACGTTCAAGCAAAAAATAAAACACTCAATATATAGAGTTTGCTGCAAAAAAAAAGCATACTATCCACCAACACTTCTGACTAAACAGCTCCTTCTATAAGAGAAAGTGATACTACAGTAGTTCACAGACTTCCTGCCTGCATCATGTGACCTGCAGACAGTCAGACATGTGATCTATGGGCTGTTTCTGACCAACTTCGTCTTCTCAAACTGTAACTCAAAGTGAACTTGAAGTGAACATTGCAAAGTCCATTAAAGGTGAGTTTCAACCTTTTAATGGAATTTTTTTTTTATTGTTTAACTGGGAGTAGCACACTAAGCAGAATGCTTTTTTACAGGTGCAACCTGGGAGCACAGGGAAGTTAAGTGACTTGCTCAGGGTCACGCAGCATGCAAGTGGGGGCTGTGGGATTCAAACCCAGGTCTCCAGGTTTACAGCTCAGAGCCTTAAACCACTGCGCTATACTGCCTCCAAATAATTTCGCATAGTGCTGCATGAATTGGAAGTTGCCACTTCAAGTTAACTTCATGGGTGTAGTAAAACTTCACTGCCTCGATACTAAGGACATTGTAAAATCAGCCTGGCCAGTCTGCTATACAAAATGTCCAATGTATGTAATTTATTATAATTAGAATAATTGTATAGGACATCTCCATAATCCAACAGTGGAAATATCTGGGATTCCACAATCTTTTTAATCACACTTCCACCCAAACAATTTTTGTTTCTATATAATATCCCTACTCTTTTTCCAACTGCTTTAATAAGGTTATCCACATGCACATTGCTCAAGCCCAAGGAGTCCATCCAGTAGCCCAGATATTTATAAGATTTCACAGATTCCAGCCTCTGTCCCCTTGGATCAACAATTTCCAAGTCAGAAAAATCATTTAACTTGGAATTTATACCAAATTCCATACCTATTGTTTTACCTGTATTTATTTAAAGCTTGGATCTTAAGAAGAAGTCATGTAAGCCACCAAAGCTTACCTGTGAACTAGTTTGAACTTCAGCCAAGTTTGAAGCTGTTATATAACATAGAGTCATCAGCGTATAAATGATATGCCATGCCTAATACACTATTACCAAAGTCATTAAGATATACCAGAAACAACAAAAGACCAAGCACTGAGCCCTGGGGAACCCCTCAGACTATGGGCAATGGTGTGTAGACCTCTTCATTCACCTTTATAGTTTGCATATGACCATTTAAATAAGACCCAAACCATTTTAATGCACCAGATGACACCCCTAAATTTGCCAGTCTATGCAGCAGAATTTGGCTGTCAACCATGTCGAAGGCCCTGGAGAGATCAACAAAGATGGCCCTAGTCAATTTGATGGAGTCCATAGCTTTGTTGATCTCATCCAAGACCCTCAACATGGAGACTACTGTACCATGGGATTTATGAACTCCAGACTGGAATTTATCGCATAAATGATTTCAGTGCAAAAAGTCTAACAATCATTTAGCCATTAGTTTTTCATACACTTTCAGAACCTCTGATAATAAGGAAATATGTCTGTAATTTGTCAGCTGTCCATGGCTATCCCCTTAAAAATGGGGATAACCCTGGCTGGCTTCCAATCACCAGGTACCATCCCCTCAGTCAAAGACTAATTAAATAAGTAAGGAGTGTAAAGCTGAGAATTTTGAAAGAGAAGGGGTCAATCCATCTGGGCCACAACTCTTATTTGTTTTCAAGTCTAGGAGCATATCCAAAATGTCATACTCTTCAATTTTATTAAAATTAAAGTCCAGTTAAAGTCCGGGTGTTCCCCTATTTTGACCCATGACCCTGTCTCTCCAACCTCACGATCAGAGCTATCAAAAAAAATCCTGAATTCACAAAATACTCATTGAAAACATCAACTAATAATTCCTCCTCTTTATTCCATTATATTTTGACATTGTTAGGGCAAGCAGTTGTTTTTGTTTGACCATTTAATCCTTTTATGATGTTCCAAAAATTTGTTGGATCACCAACTGTTTCCTATAGTTTTAATTCATAAAATGCTCTTTTTGCTTCTTTACCTGCCACAATATATGAGTTCCTTACCCTTTCATAATGTTCCCAGTCTTGCTTGTGGTGAGTCTTATGTGCACACTCTCACACTTGCTTTTTGTTCTTTTTTAGTTTCCCTAATTCACAATAAAACCATAAGGCTGCATTTTGTTTTACCTTCTTTGTTTCAATAGGCAGGTGCACATTATATACTTGCATTAACTCTGACATAAAGTAACTCCAAGGCAAATCTATATCTGGAATTAATTTTAGCCTTTCCCAGTTAATGTTTTTTTTTTTTTCTCTTTACGCCTCTTGCCGCCGTTAGCCCAAGTACTCAGCCCATTTCTATGCTTCCACCCCCCCTACATTGACCTCGGGCTCCCCGGATACCCCGTGGCTTTCCCCCCACGGTGGGGCAGCGGCACTGGGGTGCATGCCGCGGACCTCGGATTAGGTCCGGGGGCTGGCCTGGGGGGGGCTAATTGAAGCTGTGATGGGCTTCATTGAGGGCCTCCGGCAGCTCTCCTTTTTTTCCTTTTTCTGGGAGGCGGGGATGTGTAATGACACACAGAGCATCCTGCCCCATCTCCACACAGAGCTTGGTGTCGGCAGTCATGGGCTTTTCCTGGCCTCCGCCAGGGGTCACGCAGACTCCGGACACAACCCCACCATCCCCTCTGGAGAAGGAAAGCAGTCCGTAGGACGCTCTATCCTTCTCCCCTGGCCGGCCCTCCAGTGACCTGAGTCCATTCCCGAACCCAGGTCACCGGCATCGCAAGCAGAAATCCAACCACTGCGCCGGCGGGCCGGCCCTTTTCCCAGTTAATGTTGTCCAGTTCTCTAGAAAATGTCAAATAATCAAATGTTTAGGTGGATCAAAACAAAATAAATTTAGGTTTAGATTTACTCTCCAGAGCATTTTTACCTCTTATACAAAAAATAGTATTATAATCACTGTTCGTGTCCTCCAACAATCATGCAGCAGAATAATGATACCTAGCATTTGTCAGAGCCAAGTCAAGCAAAGTAGAATCAATATGTTTCTTAATATTTGTGCATATAGGATCTTTTATCACTTGTTTGAGACCTAAATTAAGTGCTAGACTTTTCATTGCACTAGTGTCTCCTGGTGCTAACCAGTCTTCATTAAAATCCCCTATCAAAAGCAACTCATGGGTCTCTGAATAGGGAAATAATATATCTGACAGTTGTAGCATCTTACTTTTTAAAGTTTTTTGGGGGCAGTAGCCACCAATCAACAATAAGAGCGTCCCAGACTGAAATTCAGTCTCTAGTGCTAAATACTCACAGTAGTCAGTGCCCATATTTAAATACAGTTGATGAGGGGAGTATTTATCTGATACATAAATAAGCCCCCCTCCCCTTTCATTCTTATCTGTTCTATAAAAATTATATCCTTGAACTGAAACACTTGAGTCACTTACTCTTTCACTCAACCAAGTTTCAGTATATACCATACAATCTGGGTCATGATCCTCAGAAAACTCCTTTATTAAGTCTAATTTTGGCACTAAACTCCTTACATTTGAGTGTGTAATAAGAATACCATTTCTTTGCTTAAGTGAATATGAAACCTGACCAGGGTTTGGATTTATATCTCCACATTTTAATAAACTAACTAATAAAAGTGATCTCCTTACAACTTTCCTCCTTAGATTGTCCAAACCCCAGTAGGGTACACATTTCAAAAGTATTCCATTCCTATGATTATGTCTAGGCATTTGGGTAATCTGGTTTCTAAGCAAAATCATAAGTTGCATCGGGTTGTACCGTGGTATCTTAAAATCAGTTGTTAAAGGCACATTCGTTTTGGTTATAATCCATAGGAAATGGCCAATTTCCTTAAAATAGGTGATTGTTGGTGTAATTAACACTTGATGGTGCTGTTCCCTTTCCCCTTTACTAGGTTATCTGGAACACACAAGCTAACCAATATTATGCAGAGCACTCCCATTTTAAAATACAACTTTTTCTTAATTACATACATGCTTAACTTGAATTACCCACATTGTTAAACTGATCAATGTAAATTTTACGTTTAACATTAAAAGTGTTTAAACTGAAGTGCAGTATACAGTAATTATCTTTTAAAACTGTAACTTAATAATACAGCTAATATATGAGTTTATATTTCCTACTCACTTATTTTAATAAACCATTTGCCAATTTTATAGCTTAATAAAATCATATACTATAAACATTTATTCAGAAAAAAAATGTTTATTGCCCAATATCAATTAAACTTTAATGTCTAACTGTGTCACTTCAATGCACTCCACTGCTCTCAAAATCTTCTTACACTTGCACTATGGTGCTCGTGTCCTGGACAGCACAGGCTTTTGAATACAGCTGCCCAATATCCAGCTGTGACACTTCCCTTTGCTCCTCCCCATCAGTCCCATTCTGCAGTGTACTCACTGGACTACCAGTGGCTCTTGCAGGCAAGTGGGGTGGGAGCAGACAGGACAGTCCTTTTCTCCTGAGCAACAGTCTTAAAGTTGGTAAAATAAAAAGATGAGAACTGTCTCTTAACAGCTTGTGGCAATTGGAAAACTCCAAGCAGCAGAGCAGCTCTTCAGATCTTCAGTGGCATGGGCATTTGAATAGAGCCACCCCTCCTCCAGCTGTGAGCACTGTCTCTTAACAGTTTGCAGCAGATGGAAAATGCCTGGGAGCAGAGCCACCAATCTGGAGGCAGCAAATCAGGCATGCTATGGGGTTGTCAGGCCTAACGCTCACCCCATTTTCATTCAGTGTACACATCTACACTTACTTAGTGATGGAATGGGGTGAGAATTAGGTATGACAAGCCGTGCATGCCTGATATGCTGCCTTCAGGGTGGTGTTGGGGTGTTAGGTTGGAAAACCCTAATGTTATATTTTCCTACTTCTTGTGCTTTATACTGAACCCTAACTGATGTACTAATGCAGTTTGTTGATCTATCTATCTATCTATCTATCCTCTCTCTTTCTATCTCTCTCTCTATCTCTATCTCTATCTCTATCTCTATCTCTATATATATCAAATAGTGGTATGATCATGCCCCTATAGTTAGGGTTGAGTTGGCACTTCAATGTTAAACTCAAAAATGTGCACTTTAATAACTTTGTATCCGTTCAATGGATTTGCATGAAAGTTGGCAACCACTGTCAGCCATTGTAGCTCTCTGGATGTGGTAAGTTACATTCTGATCAGATGTGTGGTTTCCGAGTTCCAGATAAGTGAATAAAAGCATTTTATCATTCATTGACTTTGCTGGGATTTTTCTTTGAACTTGCCTATAGCCCAAATAGTTTGGAAATGTGATCTGAAATTTTCAGGACAGAAAGGGACTAGCCCACAGATGTGCCTCTTGCTAGTCTGGTAAAAAATAATAAGCCGTTTGTAAGTTATTGCATTTTAAAAACTTGAGAAAAGAATTTCTGAACATGCTCAGTAAACTAAAAGATAGCTGTGTAAAATGAAAAAGGAATCCTGTTTTGTATGGGAAAATTCATTTTTTGTATGGCCACCATCTTGTTTTCAGTTTTGCCTGAAAATTTAAAATTTGGAAATCACCAAAAATGATATTCTGGGGAGGAACCAACACATGTAGCTCGCTTATTGAGACCCCCTTCAGTGCATTCTGCACTTTATCGATCGAGAAATGCCCTTAAAATGTGTTTTATTTAACACTGAAACTATTTCTTCATATAGGCATCATATGAAAAAAGATCTTGTTTTGTATGATGACTCATGAAAAAAGATCTTTTTTCACATGAGAAATCAATGTATTTCAAAGGGATTTTCAACTTAGATGTATAACTGCAATTTCTGCATATTTTGACACCAGATTTTCAAGATGGCCTTTTGGGGACCCTACCTTATGAACACTAGGACTGTCACTATGCAACTCCTGCCAAAAAGGTGATTTCACGGTCACTTGGTGAATTAACCTTTTGGGTGGGATTTTCATAATGACAGCCATATTGTTCATGAGGTAGGGTCATAAGAAGGCTATGTTGAAAATTTGGGGGTCAAAATATGTAAAAATGACAAAGTTATGACCATTCACTGTACTTTATATATGTATTTATTGAGATATCATAATTACAAACGTCTGAGTCAGAGACTCCTTTGCAAAGGCACCATGTCATGGAAGTACAAAACAAGAGAAATGGACAATACAGTGAAAGGTATTACAAATGAATGCAGAGGGTAAAAGAACCCAGAGTCAAGTATGGTACAAAGGTAATGAGAAATACATTGAAAGGTATTTCAACTGAATGCAGAGGGTAAAACAACCCAGAGTCAATCATGGTAGAAAGATTTCAAGCAAATTAAGCTATTGCTTAACTTTCACTATGCACGCACATTACTTCGGAAATTTTAATGACTCTGACTCCTCATTTTCAACACAGACTTATTATTACCCCACCACCTGTATGTCATAGCTGTCATTTTTCAAATCCTAGTCAAAATGGGTTTTTGCACCTGTGGTGTGGAATGGTGTTGTAATTGTGGGGAATAACATTTTGGTGTGGTTTTGAAAATTTTCTGTACCAGGTACATGAGGTGGGGTAATAAGATGTCTGTGCTTGCAAATTGGTCACTGTTATCTTATGAATTGGAGTGGTTTCAAGCAAATTAAGCTATTGCTTAACTTTCACTATGCACGCACATTACTTCAGAAATTTTAATGACTCTGACTCCTCATTTTCAACACAGACTTATTATTACCCCACCACCTGTATGTCATAGCTGTCATTTTTCAAATCCTAGTCAAAATGGGTTTTTGCACCTGTGGTGTGGAATGGTGTTGTAATTGTGGGGAATAACATTTTGGTGTGGTTTTGAAAATTTTCTGTACCAGGTACATGAGGTGGGGTAATAAGATGTCTGTGCTTGCAAATTGGTCACTGTTATCTTATGAATTGGAATGCAGGGCCCTTCCACAGTGATATACATATAAACATTTATGGAGGGATGGGAGCAGAGGGCCCAAAGGGCACTGAACTCCCACAGGCAAATAAGAATACGATTACACTATCTCAAAAAATAAGGAAATTATTTGCAAAAAATTACATTAATGCATCAGTTAGGGTTGATATCAAACTGTAAACATGAAAGAAATACAACTTTAGGGTTTTAACCCTAACACCCGGCCCTGCACACACCAACAGGTATTGTGGGTGTGCTTTGGGGTCATCAGCCCTAATGCTCACCCCATTCTCCTATACTGTACCCATCCTCATCTCAGCTTATGTATTTATGGAATGGGGTTAGCATTATGGCTGACGACCCCAAGGCACATCCCTAATGCTTGTTGGTGTGTGCAGGGATGGGGTGGGATGTTAGGGTTTTATGGTTTGATATTAACCCTAACTGAAACATTAACATAGCTTTTTGTAAAGAATATATAGATAGATAGAGAGATAGAGAGATAGATAGATAGATAGATAGATAGATAGATAGATAGATAGATAGATACTGTATATATTTAGAAAATGGGCAAAAAACATACTGCATTCTGATTGGCTGAGACACCCATTTAGGTGGGCATCTATCAGACAACAATGCCCACCTGAAACAAGTGCCAACCCAAGTTGCCCAATCATGTAAAATATCCCTGTGCCACCTACAGAGATCAGCGGTCAGCACAGCTCAGCACCCACTGAAGGTTTAAAATGTGATGGCAAAGAAAAATCTCAAATTGTTAGGTAAATGACACAAATAGGTCTTTGCCCCAGTTCAAGAGAGGCAATGTCCTTCTGTGGTGCCCCACTCCCCCAGATCCCATAGGTGGAAGCTGCAAGCACCCGATTCAAAATGTGGCTTAAGAAACCCTCCCTCTTCGGCACAGGATGAGCTCTGTGCCTGCTTCAGAACAATGCTCTGAAGCAGTAAAAAAATGTCACAACTTGTGGCTGAGTGTAGTGGTCTGCTTCGAAGGACAACAATGCTGCAAAGCATTAGGAACTGCCCCAGAAGAAACTAGGAAGTATTCCTTTGTGGTGCCCCACTCCCCAGAGCCCCTAAATGAAAGCAAATCAAGGATTACTTCAAATGTGGCTCACCAATAATCCATATTCGGAGCAGGATGAGCTCCAGTGTCTGCTACACTGCAGAACAATGCTCAGAAGCATTAGAAAATGTCACAAGTTGTGGCTGACTCTGAAGATTTGCTTCAGAGTAGAATGATGCTCTGAAGCATAAGGAAGTCCCGATATAAAAACAGGAAGTATCCTTCTGTGGTGCCCTGCTCCCCAGGACCACTAACTCAAAGCCGCAAGCCACCCACTTCCAAGTGTGACTCACTTCAAATGCACTACACGAAATGATCCCTCTTCATAGTAGAATGAGCTCCAGTGTCTGCTTTAGAGCAGAACACTTTTCCAAAGCATGATGAAGCTCCACAAGATGTGGCACATGATTCAAAGGTTTCATTGTGTTCTTTTTTCTCAGGGACTATGTTTTCTCTCCCACCGTTAAAATGTTTAATAAAATTGGTTCTTCAAATACTTTAAACTTAAATTATGACTGTGTCTCATTCTTTCCACCTCAAACCCATTTTCTAAGCACAATAATAGCCTCCAGGGTGGGCAATGTGGGCTACACCCTCCATTCCCGGGGCTATAAGACCCTCCACCTGCGGCATCAGGCCCCATAGGAGGCAGTATAGTGCAGTGGTCTAAGGCTCTGAGCTGCAAATCTGGTGACATCCAGCAGACCAGACCTGGGTTTGAATCCCACAGCTTCCACTTGCATACTGTGTGACCCTGAGCAAGTCACTTAACTTCCTTGTGCTCCCAGGTTGCACCTGGAAACAAGCTCCGGCTTAGTGTGTCTTTCCTGGTTAAACAATTTCCCCTTTCCCTTTCCCCATTACACCCCTGGGTGGGCGGGTATAGCCTACTACCACCCACCCGGTCAGGTATTGTTGCCTCTTGTGTGTGTGTGTGTATATACATATATATATATATACATAGATTATACTTGCTTGAAATTTTGCATGTGCCGTGTGGTATCATAGATCTCTGGATTTGGCAAGTTTTGTTTGGGTCAGTGGTGCTGTTGCAGAACTGTAGAGTGCCAACAAATGTGAAATTTACCATTTTCATGCACATACTTTACTCAGACATAAGTCTGAAACAATTTGGGGTTTGGTCTGAAATTATTAGGGTGGATGGGGTCTGGGTTACTGATGTGCATTTTGAATTGTGGTGAAAAAATATTAATCCATTCAAACATTATTAAAGTTTAAAGTTTCTTGTTGTAGTCTATGGGAAAAAATATATATCCACCTTGAAAGCCCTTTTTGCTTTCATGAAAACACTTTTGACTGCCGCAGATGGGCTTTGCACTGTTGTATTGCCACCATCTTGTTTTCAGTTTGCAATTGGTAAGAATGCTGTAATTCAAAAAATACTGCTCCTTTGTGAACACCAGCAGCTGTGTTTACCTAATCTGGGCCTGTGTAACACAATACTGGAATTAGATTTTTAAAATGATGGCCAGAAATAAGTTTTTTGTAATTTGGCCATTGGAAGTGTCACAAATTTGCGACACTAGGTTTGTGAAAGTGCTGCAAATTGTGGCACTTTCGCAAATGAAGTGCCACACATTTTTGACACTTTCATGAAAACTCTCTTAAAGTTTGCTAGAGTGCCTCAAATTTGCAACACTATTTTGCTGAAAATCAACATTGGCACATGTGAAGAGGCCAAAATCTTTTCTAGCCATTATTTTAAAAATCTAACCATGAAATACCTAATAAAAGGAGGTTTTCTCCTTTTACTGCCTCCAAGAGGGCTGAGGCATGTTTTAATAATTAACATTTTGCTGAAATTAGGGTGCCCAATCTCCATGTCAGCATTTACTCCATCCCCACCAGTAGTGTGGGACACTGGGGAGCCCACTACCATTTTCCCCAAATAAAGATTTTTAACCTGTGGAAAAAAAAGCTGACCCCAGCATCTTTTTTTTTAATTATCCTGTAACAAAGAAAACTGCCCCTTGTCATCTCTCCATCTCCCCCATCCTGACCCTTCCACTGAGCAACCTATAATCCTCCACCCCTCTTGCCTATACTTACCACCAGAGATCATCTTCTTTCATCTTCTGTGGACAGGTACACATCTGCACTCTTCAAAACCAAACCGCACACTGAAGAATCCAGGTAAGTACCGTATAAGGGCTGTCTATGGTGTTTGAACTTATGTTGATATCTCTGCCATTTTTCAGAATTTTTACACCAAATTTTCAACATGGACTTTGTGGGAACCCACCTCATGAATACTGACACTGTTGTTTCATTAATTGGACCCATAAGGTGATTTCATGGCAGCTTTGGAAATCACCTTTCAGGACTGAGTAATGAAATGGCAGTGCCAGTATTCATGAGTGGTCAAAAGCCATGTTATGATGTAACTCTAAGCGAGAGTTATGCATGGTCATTGAAATTTGTTATCGCACTCATAACTTCATCAGTTTTAATATTTTCACTCCAGATTTTCAACATTGCCATTTTTTCACACCATCTCATGAACAATACAACTGTCATTTTTCACATCCTGCCCAAAACATGTTTTTGCACCTGTGGCACAGAATGGTGGTCATTGTGCAAAATCACTTTTTGGAACTGATGAACAAGATGTCAGTGCCAGTATTCATGGGGCAGAGTTCAAAAAAGGCTATGTTGAAAATTTGGTGACAAAATTCCTAAAAATGCTCGAGTTATATGCGTCCATTGAATTTATTCTATGCTCGAGCATAACTTTTCCATATTTTGCTGCCAAATTTTCAACACAGCCATTTTTTCACACCACCTCATTAACAATACAGGTGTCATTTTTCACATCCTGCCCAAAATGTGTTTTAGCACCTGTGGCGCAGCATGGTATTACAGCTGTGCATAATTACATTTTGCCTTGTATTTCACAATTTCTCTGTACCAGGGTACATAAGGTAGGGAAATAAGATGGCTATGCTGATGATTTAGTCACTATTGTTTGACACATGGAAGCGCAGGCCCCAGAGGGCCCGACGTTTCCACAACTACATACTTATGGGCATCTACAGAAGGATTGGAGTGCAGGGTAGAAAGGATCCTGCGCTCCCACAGTAAAATAAGGGTAAGATTACACGGCCTCAAAAAGTAAAGAAATTCACTGCAAAAAATTCCACGTAACTCTCTGGAAATTCAGTGTTAGGGTTCCCAACCCTACCACCTGTCATCAAGGCACAGGTCAGGAAGCATAGGAAAAATTCACAAATAGTGTTTTATTTTTCTCAATAACAGCAAAATAAAAAATGAAAGTTATTCAGTATAACTATTTACAAAGGCAGTACAAACAGAGAAAACTAATCCTTTTCTGAGGGTATCTCTTAATTCTGAGTTTCAGTCTCTCACTCTTCTTGTCTCTCTAGCAAAAGCATTACTGCTGTTTTTATAAGTCTTTGCCTGGGAACTCGTTAAGACAGCCTGCTTCTCACAGAATGTTCATGCAAGTTTACAGAATGTTCTTGTCAGTTTCATTCCTTGCAGGTGCAGCAGAAGGAACATAGAGACCCATAACTGACCTCTTATTTACAGTTCTGCAAAAGGCTTGAAAACTGCATCTCAGGTTAACCCCCTGAGTTCCAGATAGCTTTTTGCAATCATTTCAACAGTATAACCATATACAGTTTTAAACAAAGTGATCACAGTTTCACATACAGTTTTACACAGAAATTCACATTTATTTTTTATACTTGCAGATATGTAAGGGGGACAAAAAGACAGAAACAGCAAGGGAAGGCAGAGAGATAGTGAGAGGTGGAGAACTGTGAAACCATCATAGTGATCAGTTCCTAGGTCTCACAAAAAAATTTGGTTGCACAACCAGATAGAGAAGAGACAGAAAAGGAGAGGATAGACCAGACCATTGTGTTTAAGCTCTTTCTGCATAACAAATGGGACAGGGCCTTATTTAACCCTATCACACCACCCCAACCCCACCCTCCACACACCAACAGGCATCGGGTTGTGCCTTGGGGTTATCTGGCCTAACTCTTACCCCATTCTCCTATACTGTATTATCTCAGCTTCCTTACACATGGAATGGGGTGAGTGTTAGGCCCAATGACCCCAAGGCACACCTCAACACCTGCTGGTGTGTGGAGGGTGGGGTGGTAGGGTTGAGAACCCTAACACTGAATTTCCAGACTTTTGTCACTGTAATATCATCCCTAACTGATGCATTAATGGAGTTTTTTTTTTGTAATGAATATTTATTATAGTGGTGCAGTAGCAGCACTATAGTTAGGGTTCAATAGCCACTTCTATGTTAAACCCCAAATTTTGCATTTTAATAACTTTGCAACCATTTCACCAATTCACATGTACCATCAGGTACCAAAGATATCTGGATGCGGCAAGTTTCATTCTGGTCAGATGTACAGGTATTGAGATATGTAATGCCAAAAAATATGAAAATTACCACTTTTTTGTCAAATTCTTTGTCATGCCATTTTTCAGAAATGACTTGGACATTTGGTCTGAAATTCTTAAGGTACATAGGGCTTGGGTCGCAGATGTCCCTTTTGAAGATTTGGTGAAAAAAATGTAAAACTGTTAAAAAGTTATTACATTTTAAAGTATCCCATTATTTCCTATGGGAAAAATGAAATGCCCTGTGTGAAAGTGTTTTTTACTTTCATGAAAGTACCATGTTCTTCAGCAAGTGGGAACAGTACTTTCATGCTTCTGCCATCTTGTCTTCAGTTAGTGACATGATAAAACTTAAATATCTTGAAATATATTGCCAGTTGGTAAGCATCAACAATTGTGCTTACCTAATTGGGGCCCAAGAAATCAGATTGTGTCATTGTTTTGACCATACATTGTCCAGAAATATGTTTATTTTGCTTGTGCTGTTTTTACTTTTGCAAATTGCGGCAGTATTGCCAAAATTTGCTAAAGTAATTTTGTGTAATGGTCTCAAACTGTGGCACTGTTTTGTGAAAAAACAGTGGTATTGCCGCAATTTGAGACATTACTTTTTTTAATATTTCAGTTTATTTGTCACTCCATTGCAAAGAAACGGTTTGCACTTTTGGGCTGAAATTTTCAGGGTACAAAGGGCTTGCCCACAGATGTGACTTTTGCTGGTTTGGTGAGAACATTTTCATGTGCTGCGTAGTTATAGCAATTTGAAGTTTGTAATTTCCCATAGGATTACATTGTAATGGTCGGGATCCCTTTCGGCAGCTGTATCTCAAAAATACCTCAAAATATGGACTTGATGTGACTCACAGCTTAGTACACCTTTAGGTGTACTAAGCTGTTTACAGGCCTTGTTTACAGCTGCACGGGAACATTTTAATGAATGGGAATAAGGTGACTGTGCTACTCTGCCTTGCATTCACAATGTGAGATCTGTACTGCTTTGCCTACATGTAAATGAGTGACAATCATCATAATATGAATACATGGGAGCACATGGCTTGGAGTGCCCTGTGGTCTCACATGGACTGATGCTACCATTATGGACTCATAGGAGTGGGAGCTAAGGGCCCTATGGGCCCTGTGCTCACACATGGATGAATGGCTACAATTACAGACTGATGGGAGCACAGGGCCCAGATGGCTCTGGGCTCCTACAAGTAAATGAGGGACAATTACAATATGCATGCATGGGAGCACATGACCCTGAGTGCCCTGTGCTCCCACATGGACATATGCATACCATTATGGACTGATAGGAGTGGGAGCACAGGGCCAATAGGGCACTGTGTTCACACATGGACAAATGGATACCATTATGAACTTATGGGAGTGCAGGGCCTGGAGGGCCCTGTGCTCCAACATGGAAATGAGAGACAATTACATTAGGCATGGGCCAGGCCCTGTGCTCCAACTACTCACTATGGACCAATGGGAATAGGCATGGATAGGAGCACAGGTCATGAAGGGACCTGTGCTCCACCACCAAACCTAACACACCAGTCCCCCACCCTGCACACACCAACAGGCATTTGGGGGTGTGCTTTGGGGTCATCAGCCTTAATGCTCACCCCATTCTCCTTATACTGTACCCATCTCAGCTTATTTACTTATGGAATGGGGTGAGCATTAGGGTTGACAACAACAATGCACTACAGTATTTTAAAAGTTATGCTGTATGGGACCTCAAGGCCTAGAGGGACTTAGGTTATGGTTCTTCTCTGTATCTGTTGGAATTAATTGTGGACACATATGTGATATTGTTCAGGGTGCCAAGGTACTCTTTCTGTCATGTGAAACCCCTATTAAATATTACTTGTTACACAGTTACTGTTAAGGTTCAGTTTGAGTGTGGGTTAGGTTATATGTCTGTTGCAGTTAAGGGGGGCACATATCTGATATTGCTCAGGATGATGAGGAATACCTTCTGTAGTGTATTTGCCCGCCCCCTTAAATATTGCAGCTTAGGTTATATCTCTGTTGGAGTTAAAGGGGGGCATATATTTCATATTGTTCAAGGGTGCTGGGGTATACCTTCTGTCCTGTGTTTCTCCCTTAAATATTACTTGTTCATCAGTTAGTGTTGCTGTTTGGGTTTTAGTGCAGGTTAGGTTATATGTCTGTTACAGCTAAGGAGGGCACATATCTGAAATTGCTCAGGGTGCCAAGGTACACCTTCTGTCATGTGTGCCCCCCTTAAATATTGCGAGTTAGGTTATATCTCTGTTGCAGTTAAGGGGGGCCATATATCTCATATTAATGAGGGTAGCAGGGTACACCTTCCATCATGTGTGCACCCCATTAAATATTACTTGTTCTGCAGTTAGTGTTAGGGTTAAGTTTTCGGTGTGGGTTAGGTCATATGACTGTTGCAGTTAAGGGGGAGCACATATGTGAAATTGCTCAGGGTGCCGAGGTAAACCTTCTGTCATGTATGCCCACCATTACATACTACTTGTTCCAGAGTTAGGCTTACAGATAGCTGTTTGTGCTACTGTTAAGAAGATGTTTGCAACTTTGGGTACAAATACAGCTAAGGAGTGATGCATGGAGGGCCCTGCCACTATGGATACCATTACAGTGGTGGGAGCACAGGGCCCAAAGGGCCCTGCACTTCCACATAGAAATAAGGATACAATTGCAATCTTTCAAGAATTATTGATGCTTGGGCCCTGTGCTCCCACAAGCAAATAAGGGCAAGATTAGACTTTCTCAAAAAGTAAAGGGGCCTTAATTGGCTGAACTCTCATAGCTCAGTTGGTTAAGAGCTAAAGCAAGGATTGCTGAGGTCCTGGGTTCAAATCCCAGTGAGAGTCACACTTTTCCTTTCATTTCTACAATTGGATTTCTAAATTTGCCTCACAGTGGCATATATTGCACTTGGGAGAGATTGAGAAATAGTTATTTGAGTCTGAAAAAAGACTTCCTGGTTGCTCATTGCAACACCAGAAAGGAATGCATGTGTGATTCATATGGGAAAACTCAGGGGCCTTAACTGGCTGAACTCTCATAGCTCAGTTGATTAAGAGCTAAAGCACGGATTGCTGAGGTCCTGGGTTCAAATCCCGTGGGAGTCATTCTTTTAATTTTATTTCTACAATTGGATTTTAAAAAGTAAAGAAATTCAATGCAAAAAAACTTCATTAATGCATCAGGGTTCATATTAAAGTAACAAAAGTATGGAAATGTGGTGTTAGGGTTCCCAACCATAACACCCCATACTACTGCTCCATCCAATCCTATCACCTCAGCCCACCCCCACCCTCCACACACCAACAGGTGTCAGGCTGTGTCTTGGGATCATCAGCCCTAACTCTCACCCCATTCTCCTATACTGTACCATCTCAGCTTCATTACACATGGGGTTGTGCTCCTATAGTAAGGGCTGAGCAAGCACTTCAATGTTAAACTCAAAATTTTGCACTTTAATAACTTTGCAACTGTTTAATGGATTTGCATGCAAAGTCACATGCACTGTCACCCAGGGTAGATCTCTGTATGTGGCAAGTTACATTCTGGTCAGATGTGTGGTTTCTGAGTTACAGAGAGGTGAAAAAAACATTTTTTCACTGATTGACTTTGCTAGATTTTTTCTTTGAACTTGTCTACAGCCCAGACGACTTAGGATCTTGGTCTGAAATTTTCAGGTCAGAAAGGGACTAGCCCACAGATGTGCCTCTTGCTAGTCTGGTGAAAAATAAGCCATTTTTATATTATTGCATTTTAAAAATGTGAAAAAAAGTGTTTCTGAGCAAGCTTAGTAAGTAATAAAAGATAGCTGTATGAAATGAGAAAAGAATCCTTGTTTTGTATGACATCGTCCTTTTTCATTTGAGGAAAATCCTTTTTTTTGTATGGCCAGTATCTTGTTTTCAGTTTTGCCTGAGAAATTCAAATTCGGAAACTCCCAAAAATGATATCCTGGGGAGGAACCAACACATGTAGCGTGTTTATCGGGACCCCCTTAGCTGCATTCTGTACTTTACTGCTTGAGTAATGACCTTAATGTGTATTTTTTTAACACTGAAATTCTTTTTTTTCTATCGGTGTCATACAAAAAAAAGATCTTGTTTTGTATGATGGCTCATGAAAAAATATATTTTTTCATGTGGGAAATCAATGTATTTTAATGGCATTTTCAACTTTGGTGCATAACTTTGCAATTTTTGCATATTTTGACACCCAATTTTCAACATACCCTTTTTTGAGACCCCTCCTCATGAACAATTGAGGTGTCATTATGCAGCTCCCTCCTGAAAGGTGATTTCACAGTCACTTGGTGAATTCCCCTTTCGGGTGGGGTTTACATAATGTCAGTCATATTGTTCATAAGGTGGGTTCATAAGAAGGCTATGTTGAAAATGTGGGGTCAAAATATATAACAATGGCAAAGTTGTGACCATTTGTTGCAATTTCACTACACACGCTCATAACTTTGGAAATTTAAAAGACTTTGACCCCAAATTTTCAACATAGGCTTTTTATTACTCCATCTCATGTATGTCACAGCTGTAATTTTTTTAAATCCTAGTCAAAATGTGTTGTCACACCTGTGACTCATAATAGTGTTGCAGTTTCATAGAATTACATTTTGGTGGAGATTCAAAAATGTTCTGCACCAGGTACATATGGTGGGGTAATAAGATGGCTATGCTGGCAATTTGGGTACTGTTGTCCTATAAATGTAAGCCCAGGGCTCTTCAACAGCAACATGCATATACACATCTATGGAGGGATGGGAGTGCAGGGCCCAAAGGGCACTGCACTCCCACAAGCAAATAAAGATGCAATTACTCTATTTGAAAAATATACATGTGTGGGGGCCCTGCACTCCCACAAGCAAATAAAGCTATGATTATACTATCTCAAAAAGTAAAGAAATTATTTGCAAAAAACTGCATTAATGCATCAGTTAGGGTTGATATCAAACTGTAAAAAGGAGTGAAATATGACATTAGGGTTTCCAACACTAACACTCCACCCCCACCCTACACACACCAAGAAGCATTGGGGTGTGCTTGGGGTCATCAGCCCTAATGCTCACCCCATTCTCCTATACGGTACCAATCTCAGCTTATTTAGTTATGCAATGGAGTAAGTGTTAGTGCTGACAACCCCAAGGCACACCCCAAACACCTGTTGGTGTGTGCAGGGTGGGGGTCATGTGTTAGGGTTGTAAACCCTATTATCATATTTCCCTCCTTTTTACTGTTTGATATCAACCCTATCTGATGCATTAATGTAGTTTTTTTGCAAAGAATATATATTATAGGGGAGAGGTTTTGCCCCTATATTTAGGGGTGAGTAGGCACTTCCAATGTTAAACTCAAAATGTTGTACTTTAATAACTTTGCAACCATTCAGTGGATTTGCATGTGAATTGGTATGCACTACTGCCCAGGGTAGATCTCTGGATGTGGCAAGTTACATTCAGATTGGATGTGTAGTTTCCGAGTTCCAGAGAGGTGAAAAAAGTGCTTTTTCACTCATTGTCTTTGCTGGGATTTTTCTTAGAACTTGCCTATAGCCGAGACAGTTTGGAATCTTGGTCAAAAAGGCACTAGCCCACAGATATGCCTTTTGCTAGTCGGATGAAAAAATAATAACCTGTTTTTAAGTTTTTGCATTTTTAGAATTTGAAAAAAGTAGCTGTATGAAACAAAAATGGGAACATTCCTTTTTTGTTTGCCGCCATCTTGTTTCTGCTTTTTCTTAAAAAAAAAGAAAATCAAAACCTATAAAACTGGCATCATTTAGAGACACCAACACATCTATCTGGGTGATCGGGACCTTCTTAGTTGTAATCTGCACTTCACAGTTGCAGACATGCCCTGGAAATGTGTTTCTTTTTTACTATTAAGAATCCTTTTTTATGACCACGTGATATGGAAAAAAGAATCCTTTTTCATATCACGAGTCATGAAAAAGGATCCTCTTTGTGAGGGCAGAATCTTTCCCTGTGATTCTGACTGCCCTTCCTGGTACTGTTATGTATTTCCCTGGTGTCTAGTGGCACCCCACCCTCTGATGTTTATCTCTATGGTTTTAGATATAATCCCAGGTGTCTAGTGGCACTCCCACCCTCTGATCACCATCCCCATGGTTTCTGAAAGTTTCCCTGGTGTCTAGTGGCACTCCGTTCTCTGATCACCATCCCCATGGTTCTTGACATTATCCCTGGTGTCTAGTGGCATCCTCACCCTTTGGTCACTGTCCCCATGGTTCTTGAAATTATCCCTGGTGTCTAGTGGCACCCCCACCCACCAATCACTCCCAAACCCATCAAGAAAGAAAACAGTCCCTTTTTTTGTAAGACTGTCCCTTGCCAATCAGACCCCCACCCCATCTCTCACTCAGCACCCATCACCCCACACCCTCCACTACACCCCCACACACTCTCCCTCATTTGAACAGGTGGCAGGTTTGAGATCCACTTTCAGATCAAAGACATGTCTTGCAGCTGGAACCAGTGAATGCAATGTGAAAAACTAAGGTAAATGCGGTTCAATGTATTTCAATGGGGCTTTCAACTTTTATGCATAACTCTGCCATTGTTTTGAGATTTTGACATCAAATTTTCAACATAGCCTTTTGGGGACCCTACTTCTTGAACAATATGGCTGTCGTTATACAATTCCCACCTGAAAGGTGATTTTGCAGTAGCTTGACAAATTTATCTTTCAGGTGGGATTTCACGTGAGATTTGTGTAATAGCAGTAATATTGTTCATGAGCTGGACTCAAAAGAAGGTGATGTTGAAAATATAGGGTCAAAATATGTAAATATGGCAATAGGGTTGATATGAAACCATAAAAAGAAGGTGAATATGACATTAGAGTTTCCAACCCTAACACCCCATCCCCATCCTGCACACACTAACAGGTGTCGGGGTGCCTTGGGGTCATCAGCTCTAACTATCACCCTATTCTCCTTTACTGTACCCATCTCAGCTTATTAGCTCCCATAGTGGGGAACAACCATAATTCAGTATGGTTTTCCCTAGACCTGGTTAGAGAGAGGAGACACATACTGCCACCATGGTCATGGGCTTTAATAGGGCCGACTTTGGTAAGATGTCTGAAGTACTTGGGAGGCATGTGGCCACCATACATCCAGACATGGATATTTCCCAGAAATGGGCCATCATAAAGCTGGGACTGGTGGGAGCCAGGAACTCCTATACTGAGTGGAGGATTAAGAAGGCTAGGCCTAATAAACCAAGCTGGTGAACCAAAGAAGTGCAGACCAAGGTGATGGAAAAAAGAGTGGCCTTTAAAAACTACAAGAGGACTTGTAGAGCAGCAGATAAGGAAGATTATATCAGGTGCTCCAGGGAGGTGACCAGGGTGGTAAGGGCAGCTGAGGCTATGAAGGAGCTAAGGCTTGCTCAAGGGATTAAAAGGGGTGAAAAGGGGTTGCTTAAATATATCAGAGATAGAACAAGCTGCAGGGAGCAGATTTCTAGGCTTAAGGCAGAAGGTGGATGGGTGAGGGTGGCTGAATGGGCAGAGGTGTTAAATGAAGACCACCAGAGATATGGGGCTCATATTTATTATTTTAATACAGTTTGGGGGCCACTGGACTACCAGGGAATAGATGAACTGTAATTTATTTATGTCAATCATGGGGGGGGGCCCTAGAATGCCAGGGCAGGCTTTATGCTGCATTTGCAGTGGGAGACTCAGGGGTCAGGGCATGGGTGGGGAGCTGACAGTGCCACCCTGTGGGGCATTTGCCAACATGGGTTTTAGGGGGTTAGGGGTGTGGGAAGCCCTGCAGGGCTTAGCTATATGGGATTCAGGGCCAGTTGTTGTGGCCAGCACTGCGGGGCAGGTACCAATGGCTGGGGGTAAAGGGGGTATAGGTTGTGCCTTGCTGGGCAGGGGGGTGCACTTGCGACCGGTGGCAGTGGTTGCAACATGCTGGCCAGGTACACCTTCTGTGCAGCGTACCTTGCCACATGTCGCAAGTCACAGGACTTTGCTGCAGAGACCCTGCCCCTTCTAGAATAGGGCGCAGGGTCAATCTCGACATCTGGGCTTTGGGAATGATGAATTTTGTCACCCAGTATACTAGGCATGCAAAAGACATAGAGAAAGTGATTATTTAAAATTGGAGAATTTTGGAATCAGAACAACTGCTTAAAGAGGACAGGAAATTATTTCTAATTGGCAACTGTTTATAAAGTTCTTAGTCTCTGAAATGATATGCATTCCTCTAAATTATGCATATTTAACTGTACCTGAGTAAAAAGTAATATGAAAACTGTATTTTGCATTGCTTTGCTTTTATGGACAACATTCTGTTACAGTTCTCTTCATGGAACTAGTAATTTGGAGTTTTAACTATGTCACGGTTTGTGCACAGAACTCTAACCATAGTTCTGATAGGTGAACAGCTCATAATTAGCATTCTGTACACAAACCGTGACATAACAAAAACTCCAAATTACTGGTTCCAAGAAAAGAAATGTAAAGGGATGCTGCCCATGAAAAAAAACAATGCAAAATACATTTTTTCACATCACTTTTTATTCAGGTACAGTTAAATATGGATAATTTAGGGGAATGCATGTCATTTCTGAGAATAAGAACTTTATAAACAGCTACCAATTAGCACACATTTCCTGTCCCCTTTAAAGAGGCCACAAAAACAAAACCGAGGATGGTTTACAGATGAAGCCAACATTTAAAGGATAGACTAGTTCACAGTTATCTGGAACCTACTGTAACAACTACCAGTGAGGGTAATTGGCTGCCACCATTACCGCATGGAAATTTCACCTGTGGGAACTGCAAATTCTGTGCTTCCATCCTCAAAACTGACACGTTTACTACGTATAACTGTGATAGGGAGCATAAGGTTAAAAGCTTTTTTAATTGCAATACAGAAAACATTGTGTATTTGACAACCTGTGAATGTGCTGCATTTTATGTTGGTAAAACTAACAGACAATTCAAAGCAAGAATAGGTGAACACCTGAGGTGCATTTTGGCAAATGACCCGGGTAAAGCTCTAGCCAATCACTGTAGAAAGGTAGGCAGAAGTGGCCATTCCTTTATGTTTTGTGGCATAGAATATGTCACTTTAGGACCCGGGGTGGAAACCTGAATGAAAAATTAAAACAAAGGGAGTCATTTGGGATTTTCACATAAGGTGCTATGACCATACTGGGCCTGAATGACAGGATTGAATTACTGTCTTACATAAAAAAATACTGTAATTGCCAACCTTCTTGCCTTTATGGTTCCTAATATTAATTTATGTGTATTTCCCTTCCAGATGTTTACTGGAGCAAGTGTGTATTGCCCTTCACCTGTAGTTTATACAGGGGATGTAGCATCAATGGAATTACCATTTTGGATCCATTTTCGGAGTCTGTAGTAAAATAAGTCCTCTTATGGTGTAACAAATACAATTTACCATTAACTGTATTTACACCCAAGCTATTTTTTGCTTTTAATAATAGTCATGCATATCACAATATAATTTTCATACGTGCACTTTACTATTATGCACTTTTGCACTGAACACATTTGTTTTCATGTCACTTGTGTTTGCACTGTCCCTTTAAGGGACTATTATTTAATTCATAATGTTTGCCTCATGAGGCCATCCCACTGATGACGCATATTTTTAATTTTCAAACCAAGTACAGTGATGAGGTTTACAAAGTTAAGCATTTCTGACATGTGTTGCTGCACTGGGCTAATTCATGTTTGTGTGATCACATCTGAACAATCACATTGCTTGGTTTTCATACCCATTTTAGAAAGAACTTTCTATTTTTTACAAGAGTACCATTTATCAATATTTCTAAATATTACAACATGACTAGGAGTTTTCATGTTGTCTGTTAATCTAACACTAAAGATGTCACGAGACAGCAGGTATAGTCAAGTGTCTTAGGCCTTTAAGGTTAAATTAAGAAAAGTAACCCAGCACCTGGACTGCCTTAATTCTATTATTATGCAAATGCGCACTTAGTCTATGCTTGCAAAATAGCAGGGTTTCATAGTGCTGCTAGTTGGGATCTGCATCAGTTACCGGAGATACCTCTCATGTTGCTTACACAGAACATGCTGTTAGGGTCTTAGGTCTTTTTTGACCCTAACTCAGCATTTCCAGACTTTTGTGGTTTGCCCATAACTCTAACATTATCTTAACACAGTTTTTTGAAAGGAATTGCTTCAGGTTCTCTAGATTAGTCTTTGTAAGAACCAACCCAACATTATCTTTCTTTTCACATTTTTTACTATTTTTTGAGATGATAGCTGTGTCTCTATGGATGCAGTCTACATATTTTAGACATTGCAAAGTCCCCAAATGTACCTATTTTATATCTAGGAGGGCTGAAGCATAGTGAGGTCATGGGGCTTGCTCAAACAAGTCAGTGGCTCTGGTGGGCTTCAAACCTGGATCTTCTCCTCAGGGTAAAGAAAACTTACCAATGGACCATACTGCCTTTCTAAAATGATGTCTGCACTAGTGGTCTAGTGGGTAGCCATTGACATGTATGTTATGTCTACTTGTCCTTCACATTTAATTTCTGAAACTACAGAAAATGTTGGGAGCCATAAATCTTACCTGGTGCCTGTTGTGGAAAACATTAATATCTGCCTCACTGCCTGCCAACTGTTTTGTGCTATTCAGACATTAATCTAACTTAGTCATGGACTGTTCTGTTTTTTTTTTCTTCACAGGAATTTGAGAGTTATGTAAACACCTCAGGAGATCATGGTATAGTGGTCTTCTCCCTGGGTTCAATGATTTCAGAATTACCCATGGACATAACCATGCAGTTTGCTGAGGCCTTCAGAATAATCCCACAGATGGTAAGAAAGCAACTTCTATCTCTGCAGCACCATACATAGCCCAGAAGAATTGACTCTTCAAAATGCATTAACAAATTGTAACATTCCTTCTTAGAATGCCATTTAGTTCCTGATTTCTCACCCTACACTCCAGGTCATTCATACATAGATAGCTCAGAAATAATTCTTTTGGTTGAGAAAACAATGTGTGTGTGTGTGTGTGTAAAAACTTCATTAATGCATCAGTTAGTGCGAATACCACAGTGACAAAAGCAAGGAAATGTGGCATTACGGTTTACAACCCTAACACCACACCCTCAGGATTCCTACCTCTACTACCCCACCCTATCCCCCAGCTTCCACACATCAACAGGTGTCAGTCTGCCATTGGGTTGTCAGACCCAACTGTCACCTCATTCCACATGTAAACAAGCTTACATGTTACAGTATAGGACAATGGGATGAGAGTTAGGCCTGACAACCCAATGGCACACCCCGATACCTGTTAATGTGTTGAGGGTGGAGGGATGGGTGGGGCGGTAGGGATGTGATCCCTGGAAACTGGGCATTAGAGTTCAAAACCCAAACACAACATTTCCCTGCTTTTGTCACTGTGGTATTCACCCTAACTGATGCATTAATGAAGTTTTCTGCAAAGAATTTTCCTTCTTTTCAGATAGTATAATTGTATCCTCATTTTACTGTGGGAGTGCAGGGTCCTTCAGACCCTGTGCTCCCATCCCTCTATCCAGATAGTGCAATAGTGTCCAAATGTCACAGTGGGAATGCAGGGTCCTTTGGACCCTGTGCTTCTATCCTTCCATCCAGATAGTACAACATAGTACAACAGCATCCAAATGTCACAGTGAGAGTGCAGGGTCTGACCCCTCCATCAAGATAGTACAACACTGTTGATATGTCACAGTGGGAGCACAGGGTCCTTCGGACCCTGCCCTCCCATCCCTCCATTGAAATAGTACAACAGTATTCATATGTCACAGTTGGTCCCATACCTCCATCCAGATAGTACAGCATAGTACAACAGTATCCATATGTCAGTTCAGACCCTGCACTCCCATCCCTCCATCCAGGTAGCACAACAGTGTCCATATGTGATGGTGGGAGGGCAGGGTCCCATCCCTCCATCCAGATAATACAATAGTGTCCATTAGGACCCTGCACTCCTATCCCTCAATGCAGACAATACAACAGTATTCAAATGTCATGGTGGACCCTGTGCTCCCATCCCTCCACAGATGCACATATGTATCTAGTTGTGGAAACACAGGGGTCTTAGGACCCTGCATTTTGACACATTAAGCTATGAGCAGGCATACTGAAATTGCAACAAATAGTCATAACTGTGTCATCTAAAAATAATTTTCACCCCAAATGTTCAACATAACCTTAGCACCTCACCAAATGTACCATGTACAGCAAATGTTCAAACACACATGAAAATGTAATTCTGCACAACTGTAACATGGTTTTTGTGACACAGTTGCAGAAAAACATTTCCAGTAGGATTTGAAAAATGACAGCTATACTATTCATGAGGCAGTGTGGAAAAATGGCAATGTCAAAAACCTGGCATGAAAACAGAAAAAATTGGTGATGTTACGAGCATGTGTAGAAACTGCACAATGCATGCTCGTAACGTGGTCACTTTTTTGAATTATTCCACCACATTTTCAACATTGGCACTATGAGACCTCCCCTCATGAACAGTGCAACTTTGATTTTGTTAATCCATTCCAAAAGTTGATCTTGTACAGCGACTGCGTCATTCGGCACCACAGGTGCGAAAACACATTCTGGGGAGGATGCGCAAAATGACAGCTGTACTGTTCATAAGGATGTGTGAAAAATGGCAATGTTGAAAATCTGAAGTGAAAATATTAAAAATTGGCAAAGTTACAAGCATGTGTATAAACTGTGTAATACACGCTTGTAACACAGTTAATTTGGGGAATTTTTTCACCAAATTTTCAATACGGGCTTTTTGGGACTCCACCTTACGAACAGTGGCACTGTCAATTCTTGAATCAGTCCCAAAAGATGATTCCATGCAGCAATGGCAAAACCACCTTTTGGGACTGAGAAATGAAATGACAGTGCCAGTGTTCACAAGGTGGAGTTCCAAGAACCCCATGTTGAAAATTTGGTGAAAAAATTCCTAAAATTGACTGACACTTCAACATAAGTTGAACCCTCCCATTGACTCCCATTATACGGCATATCTTGATTCCTCAGATCGCAGTTCAGCTTTGAAAAGTGCAGACATGTCCCTGTCCAGAGAAGATCTCTGATCCTGACCTCCGAAGGGTAAGTATGGGTAAGGGGGGGTGCTGAGAGGTGGGTGCACAGAGGGAGGTGGGGATGGGGAGAGGGTAATGGGAGATGACGATGGACTATTTTATTTTTTCCATTTTTTACCTAAAAAGACTACGGGGATGGTTTCTGTATTAACAGGATAATTAAAAAAAATATGGGCACACTGGGGTGGGCTCCCAGTATGCTAGATGAGTCTGGGGGGCATACATGATGCTGACAGGGAGATTGGGCACCCCCGTCGGCAGTGAAAGTGTCAGTGAATGGGGCAGATGATTATTTTCGAAAATGGCCATTAATGTTATGTTTTTTTGACAGTCCATATCTCAAAAACCACAAACCCCAGCCACACAAAATTTGGAATACCCAGATATCTACCCCTGGAGATTATGCATGCTGCATTTCATTCAAATCCATTGAATTATTCCAGTCTTATTAATGTTCAAATATTAAACAACTTGGTTTCATTTTCGGAAGCAGTCTCATTTTCACAAATGGTCAATTTTCGTGCTAAACACTTAACTTTTCCCATAGGAAAGAATGGGAAATTTAAAACACTAATAACTTTTGAATGGATTGATATTTTTTCATCAAACCTTCAAAAGACACATCTGTGACCCAAGAGATTTCTACCCTGAAAATTTCAGCCACAACATAAAGCTGTGTCTGAGATCCAGGATGACAAATGTAAAAAAAAAAAATCCAAATTTTTTCTGTTTTTTAACACTTTATATCTTAGAAACCACTTGTCAGATTCCCACCAAATTTGGCACAACAAGAGACATCTCCATAGAGATTATGCTTGCTGCATTTCATGCACATTGATTTAACAGTTCCAAAGTTATTGACCCTCAAAGTTTGAACTTTAACAGAGAAGAGCACTTTCACCCTAACTGTACTGCCGAGACCGCACCAATATTTTATATATGTATATATATATATATATACACACATGGGCACAGTAGTGCTGTTATAGTTCAGTTTGAGTAGGCAGTTTAATGTTAAACCCCAAATTTTGCACATTAATAACTTTGCAACTGTTCAACGTATTTGCACGAAATGTGGAATACACAGTCTTGGGTGGAAGATCTCTTGATTTGCCAAGTTGTGTTTCAATTGGATTTGCAGGTTTTGCTCAGCAATGGGTAAAAAAAATGCATTTTTTTTTCCTTTTTTGGCAAATTTCAGGGTCATGTTTCAACATCACACTGTGCACACACCGTTTGGAATTTTGGCCTGACATTTTCAGGGTAGAAAGAAGTTATCCTATGGAACAAGCCAGCATTGGTTTGCTGAAAAAAATACTAATCTGTTCCAAAGTGATTACATTTTGAAAATTTAGGTTCTGAGTATGTTCGGTTCAATCTCTGGGATAGATGCACAGTTTTGATCAAGGATTCCTGGTAGTGAACGGCTGACGAAGAGGGATTGCACAGAGGGATTTGGAAATATTGCAAAATCTCTCTTCACGAGAAAAATCCATCTTCATCAGCTGCCATTTTGTTTTCTCGCTTAGTGAAGGGAGAAAAAAATGTGATGCCTCCCATTTTGCTTTTTTATTATTATTTTGTAGTTGAAAAAAGAAAACAATCCCCTGACATCTTTTCTATGCAGAATCCTGCATCAAAATTTTTGATGCAGAATCCTGCATCAAATTGCCCCTCTATGATCCACTGACATTGGGGTGCCCAATCCTCATGTCAGCATGTATCCCCCCTCTACTACTGTGGCACAGTGGGAGCCCACCCCAGTGTGCCAAAATAATTGTTTTATATTTAATTAATTTCTGTTTCTGACACACCACTCCCAGTGTTGGATGCCCCCCAAGCATGTACACATCCATTTCCAACATCAGGGTGTCCAATTCCCATGTCAGCATGTATTTCCCCCCCCCCCACTAATGTGGCATACTGGGAGCCCACCCCAGTGTGCTTAAATGTGATTTTTTTTTTAAAAAAACTGTTGAATAAAGAAAACTGTCCCCAATGTCTTTTTTTACTTGGAAAAAAAGAAGACAGTCCCTTGTCGACCCTGCCATCATCCTCCTTCATCCCAACCATCCCACTGCGCACCCACCTTCCCTTACCCCCTTTACCCCATACTTACCACTGGAGATCATGCTCTGTCATCTTTTGAGGACCAGGAGACATCTGCACTGTTCAAAGCCAAACCACAAACTGAAGAATCAAGGTAAATGCCATGTCATGGCTGTCAATGGGGTTTTCAGCTTGTGTTGATATCACAGCCATTTTTAAGAATTCTGGTCCCAAAGTTTCAACATGGGGTTCTTGGGACCAATCTTCATGAACACTGGCACTGTCTTTTCATTACTCAGTCCAGAAAGGTGATTTCACAGTCGCTGTGCGAAATCACCTTTCGGGACCAAGTAACAAAATAGCAGTGCCACTGTTCCTGAGGTGTAGTCCCAAAAAGTCCATGTTGCAAATTTGGTGAAACAATTCAAAAAAATGACTGTATTAGGAACATTCATTGTGCAGTTTCTATGCACGCTTATAACTTCACCAATTTTTAATATTTTCACTTCAGATTTGCCATTTTTTCACATCTCCATATGAACAGTACTGCTGTCATTTTTCACATCCTGCCCAAAACATGTTTTTGCATCTGTGGTGCAGAATGGCATGGTTGCTGTGTGAAACCACCTTTCAGAATAGTTTAACAAAATCACATTGCCACTGTTCAATGAGGGGAGGTCCCAAAAAGCCCATGTTGAAAATGTGGTGAAAAAATTCCAAAAAATGACTGATATGAGCATGCATTGTGTAGTTTCTACACATGCACATAACTTCACTAATTGTTCATAGCTTCAGTACAGATTTTCAACAATACCATTTTTTCGCATCACCTCATGAATAGTATAGCTGTAATTTTTCAAATCCTGCCAAAAATGTTTTTTTGCACCTGTGGTGCAAAATGGCATTACAGTTGTGCAGAATTGCATTTCAACAGGAATATGAAAGTTTTCTGTACTGGGTACATGTGGTGAGGTGATAAGAAATTTATTTTGAAGATCTGGGGTGAAAATTATTTACGATGGCACAGTTATGACTATTTGTTGCAATTTCACTAATCCTGCTCATAACTCAATGTGTAGAAGTGCAGGGGCCAGAGACTCCTGTGTTTCCACAGCTAGATACATATGTGCATCTGTGGAGGGACGGGAGTGCAGGGTCTGAAGGACCATCCGCTCCCATAGTAAAATAAAGATATTATTATACTATCTCAAAAAGTGAGGAAATAAATTTCAAAAACTTTGTTACTGCATCAGTTAGGGTTGAAGCAACAAAGGTAGGGAAATGAGACATTAGGGTTGAGCCCCTAACACCCCCCATCCAACCTCACCAGCCCACCCCACCCCACACCCACCTCCACAGATCAACAGGCATCAGGGTTTATCTTGAGCTTGTCGGGCCTAACTCTCACCCCATTCTCCTATACTGTGCAATGTCAAATTTTTTACACATGGAATGTAGTGATAGTCAGGCCCAATGACTCCAGGGCACATCCTGACACCTGTTGGTCTATGTTGGGTTGGTGTGGGTGGGCTGTGGGGTTGGATGGGGGATGGTAAGGGATCAACCCTAGTGTCTCATTTCCCAGCTTTTGTCACTTCATCCCTAACTAATGCATCAAGGAAGTTTATTGCAATATCTGCATATATATATATATATATATATATATATATATATATATATATATATATTATATATAAGTATATTTATGCCATGGGGTGGACATAAATTGAGTGTGATAAATTTATTTATCTGAGTAACTGTGTAGATACATTTCATTTATCCACACAGTTCCTATTTATCCACACAGTGCTGAACTACTTTCAACAACTAAAAAAACAAGAGTCTTAAAAGCATCACTCTGCCACACCTGAGATATTGTCTCACACCCACAGCTTCCCACGAGCAATTTCGCACAACTTCTTGTACCCTAGCCACCCAATACTACTCACTTACAACGAATATTCGCACAGTCGAGGAGTCTTACAAAAACAAATACCACAATTTCTTCATTTTTGTAGTACAGTCCCAACATTAAAATATACTATTTAGAAAACCTTGGCATTCTTAAATGAAAATCCAGCTTTTGAAATTGAAGTGAGTCAAATAATGGCTCAATTGGAACAAGAGAGCCTCTCGAAAAACCGGAACATCTCAACACCACTTCTACATCCTCAATGCCTGCCGGAAACTATAGCCTGTCTACAATGGAGAACACATCTATAACAAGAAAGACAACACTGCAAAATCCCATAGATATGGAAGAAATAGAAAGCTTTATAGACTGAGCTAAAAATATTAACACAGCACAAAAAACGCAGACTGACATCAGCATGTTTTCAAGGTACATAGCTGAAAACGTCAGTGTCGCTATCCCTCTATATCAAATACAGCCAGCTGAACTAAACCAATGTCTCTGCCATTATTTCATGAACTGCAAAAAAAAGGATGGCACTCTGTATGAACTCCAAACTCTATGCTTTACCTTTCAAAGCCTGGAAAGATTTAAAAAAATAAAAGCTACATATACTCACTTTCCACCTCCCCAATGTTTGAAAAAGAACATCAAGTGCTCCAAAGCAGACAAAAAAATTTAAAAGATGAAGGAAAGGCTGCAAACCCAAAGCAGCCGATAAACTATCAGATACCATAATTAACACCTTATTTGAAGAAGGACTACTAGGGCCACACTCTCCTGACTCTTTAATAAATACAATGTGGTTGACAATAAGTCAATACTTTGGCATACAAGGAAACACTGAAATGAGACAAATGAAATGGGGAGATATTACATTAAAAAAAGATGAAGAAGGAAAATGATACCTGGAGTTCACCCAAGAAAGACAAACTAAAACAAGTACAGGCACCAACCTGAAAGAATGGAGAAAACTTAAACCAAGAGCCTATGAGCTACTCGAATACCCAAATAAATGTCCTGTACAAAACTACCTAATATACTCCAAGGCAAGACCACCTCAATCTATCACGGCAGATGCACCATTTTTCCTAGCAACCAACTACCATGCAACAGGAAATACAGAAATCTACTGGTTTAAAAATCAACCAGCAGGAGTAAACAAGCTAGTAAAAATAGTGAAAACAATGACTGAAAAATCATCCATTACAACCGACAAATGTCTCAGCAATCACTCTGTCAGAAAACATTTAATACAAAAATTAACAGACTCTGGAGTACCTCCAACAGACATTATCCAAATATCAGGGCACAAACAATTACAGTGTCAATGACCATGCCAGAATAAATGAAAAGAAACAGAAAAACATTTCAGCCTTACTCAGTTCAGAACTGACACCTTCTACGTCACAACAAGCAACACAACAACTCTCCACTATCTCAAGAAATAATAAGCTCCTGCTTCAACAGGCCTACCACCACTGCAAAAACCATCACATTCAACATAGTACAAGGTAAGACCCTCCCCCCAACCAGTACAGAAATATATCTTTTGGTTCACTGTAACATCTTTTCTTAACATGGCTCTTTACCCAAAACATAAAAATATTATTTCCTTAAGTGACACACTCACATCCACCCTAACACATATACACACAGGCACAAACGCACTAATATAACACTAGCAAACCACAACCCTTCTTCAAAAAATAACTAACAACTAACACACTTACAAATGTAATAAAAAAATACTAATTGGTTCTCTTCTCTACAGGAAACAGATATGATAACTATAATAGAAAAAGACCACAAGTGCTCTCATCTGACAGTGACACAGATTAGGTAAGTAATAGTAGTACATGCAGCTGCTACATAAAACTACAGAGGTCAAAATTAAAATATACAGCCAATACCCAACAAACCTAACACATTAATCTGCCATGCTGAGAAACATTTCATCTACTCCACCGAAAATACTTATTAAACTTTAAGCTTCTCTACTACTGCCAACTAGCCTACTACAAATAAAATTCAAGTAGCCCCCCAAAAATTTCAAGTTCTACCTAATAAGCTGCTCCTAATTTCGACCTCTGACACAAGCACATAACTATTAGCATATAACATCACACTTTTTTTCTGCCCATACCAAAAAAAAAACCTTCAATAAATGATTGCTTCTTACAAACCAAGTTGCAGACTTCAAGGCCTAAAACACAAAAACATCATAAACAGTAATACTTTATCAGCCTAAAACATATGTACTGCAATCCTACGACCACCAGATATGGCAAGAATGATCTTTTTTGCTTTCTTTCCCATTACACCTTGGCAGGCAAAGATTGATTCATTTACCTTTCAAACATCCTCGAGCAATATTGATTCTTTCACCTTAAGTGATGCCTTTTCTGTTTTTTTTTCATATCCCTAAATACCTTAACTGGCAAAGATTGATTCATTTCCCTTACAACACATTATCTTAACACACAATATGAACATTAATTCTTTCTAATATACCTTACAGATTTCTCTGTTCGGCTCCCAAAAAATTTGCAAAAAAAATCATATTCTTTCTTTCTCCTCTCTTTCTTACTCATTTTTTTCTCATACCCACTACAAGCAGCAAAACATATCTACTTTCCACCTTTACCACAATAATTATATCTGTACATCAGATGAATCTCCCAACCACTCCCACCCCTAAACATTCACAAAAATACTCATTCCCAAAATACAATAATCATTTTCTTTCTCTTTTACAGCTTCAACAGATGACAGCATCAAACAGCTACAAAAACAGGAAGATTCAAAAAAGCAATAAGACAGAAGCATGTCATCATTTGCCACCACAAGAACAAAACTGACAACCAGGAAGCCTCACCATAAGAACTGTACAAGACCACTTTCAAATACCCAAGTGAAAACATACATTGTTGTCATAGTTACATATTCAAAGGCACCTAGGCAACAATAAAACTGTTACCATGGTTACTGTTCATAACTTTCTCTCAAGCAGCAGTTTTACTAGCTTTGCAATCTTGTTTCCTTTAACTACAACACTCTCCAACAAAAAGTTGCTTCCTGCACTTTAACTGTTCGAATTATACTGCTTAAAAAATTACCACTTAATCTGCTGCATTTATTGTAACTCTAAGTAATATAATGTTGCTTTCCTGCACTTTAACTGCTGTAGTTATAATGTTTAAAAATAAAGTTACCACTTGCCCGATTGCATTTATCATAAGTCCAAGTAATAAAAACTTGGTTCATGCACTTTAACTGTTGGAATCATACTGCTTACCAATAAAGTTGGCACTTGCCCAATTGCATGTATTATAACTCTCACTAATAAAACATTCCTACACATTAACTGTTACAAACATACTGCTAAAAAATAAAGTTATCACTTGCCGAATTGCATTTATCATAATTCTATGTAACTTCTATGTACTCTATACAATTTACTACAACCTTCACAATCAAATAAAAATATGGATCTCTGTCTCAAAAAAATAAACCCATTTCAATACAAACAATTTCAGTAAAGATAAAGAAAGTCCACATACCTTGTATATCTTCCTTCCATGACATCCAGAATACACCCCCTCAAAAAAAATTCCCCAATGTTCCACACCATCACACAGTACCCATATCTTCCAGCTCTTCAAAGCCTAAATCCAGACGAGAATGCAATCCTCTGGCTCTAAATCCACATATCAAACTTCACCAACAATAGAAATTACATCCACATCCATAAAAAGAAAACAAAAAATGGAAAAAAACATGTGCTCCCCAAACATGTCATCCACACAATGCGGCTCTTCGCTGTCATAATTCCAAAATGAAAGAGTCCTGCAAATCCACCAAAAATCCATGATCCTCCCAAAAACCGATCGAAAATAGTAGTAATCCACATGAAAGACTCCACACAATGTCCTCTTCTACTCATTGAATGCACTGCTTCTCCATTGCAAACTCCCCACACTACTAACTCCAGCATCGTAACAACCTAAACGCTACCATCCAGTGGGCTTCCAACACTGACTTCCATGAACAGTATCATACCGCCTCCAGCTTCTCTTCCTCGGTATGCTAACCCACCGCTACTGCTACAGCTTCACAAACCACACGCAGTAGATCCACCTCCATCAATGACTTGCTCCACAATAAATTAAAATGACACCACCAACAAAAACCACACCCACCAACCAATCAGAACCCACTAAAACAACACAAAACCACACCCTGCAACCAATCAAAACTAACTAAACACAAGTCCATCAAAACAAACAACCAATCCTAAAATACTATGAAAGTCCATTGACAAAAAAACCTAACCACACACACAACACCGCAGAAAACCATTGAAACAGAAAATAGTTCAGCACAAACATATAAAATTAAAACTTCTGCCACCATAAAACATACTGCCACACTTTGATTTATGTCCACCCCTATTGCATAAATCGAACATACAGGGGAGACAGTGTGATATACAATTCATTTAGTGCAGTTCCCATTGACCTCTCGTAACCATCACTCATGGCTTTACCACTCGTAAGGTTACTTGAGGTCAAAGGGAACTGCACTAAATAAATTTCATATTACACTGTCACCCCCTGTATATTCCATATATATATGCGGTCGCGCACCTATAGTTAGGGTTATGAAGGTACTTTTATGTTAAAGTCAAAATTTGCACGTTAATAACTTTGGACTTGTTCAACGGATTAGCCTGAAATTTTGTATGCATGGTGGGGCATGATAGATCTCTTGATTTGCCAAATTTTGTTTTGGTTACTTACGCTCTTTTCACACCAAAATGCTGAAAAATGAACTTTTCACCACTTATTTAGACAGTTTTGGGGATTTTGCCGTGGTCTTGTGTGGCTGTTGTGTGGTGTGCCACTCTGTGAGATGGCTTGTCTGAAAGAGCTTCGGTGGCTGAACATGCCACTTTTCTTTTAGTGGAAAAATATTAAGGCATTCAAAAGTTATTGCAGTTTTACTCTCCCATTATAAGTCAAAGGGAAAATTTATATGGTTGTTTTGTGAACAAAGAATGGGGTCTGGGCCATCTCATCCTACTTGGCGGTCGAAGAATTTGCAGCTCATGATCAAGAATCTTTGTCACAAAGGTACTTGATTGCGAGGTCCGCTCATCTTGTTTTTGAAATCCAACCGTAAAAACTCAAATATCTCAGCTCAGGGTTCACTCCTGAAGTAAAACCTGCATGGGTTTTACTCAGGGGGCTTCAATGTATCAACCCATGTCTTTGGTTTCATGTAAAATGGTCAAAAAATAGAGTTATAACATTTTAAAATCTTTGATCGCTGCTCGCTAATGATCTTTGATCGCAAGACTGCAATTTCTTTGACCATGAGAATCTTTGACCCCGCTATTGCATTGTGAGGTAAAAATACTATTTTCTCAGCTCATGGGGTGGCCAAGGAACACAAATGAGGTTGGGATTTGCTCAGGGGGCTTTGTTCCATTGAGGCAGGGCGGTGGTTTCATCTAAATCTACCAAACACTCATGTTTCACTATTTTTTATTCTTTGATCATGAGCATGCAATTTCTTTGATTGTGAGCCTGCAAATTCTTTGACAGTGAGATTCTTTGATCATGATCTTGCATCACGAGGGCAAGACTAGATGGCCCTTTGAAAAAATCAAATTTCTCAGCCCAGGGGTGGCCTAGGAATACAAATGAGGGTGGGTTTTGCTCAAGGGGCTTCATTCTATTGAGGCATGGGTGTGGTTTCATGTATTTCTGCCAAAAACGTGAGTTTCACCATTTTTTATTCTTTGATTGCAAGCGTGCAATTTCTTTGATCACGAGCCTGCAAATTCTTTGATCGCGAGATTCTTTGACTGCGATCTTGCATTGCGAGGGCGTGTCTAGATGGCCCTTTGAACAATTCAAATTTATCAGCCCAGGGGTGGCCTAGGAACACAAATGAGGGTGGGTTTTGCTCAGGGGGCTTCGTTCTATTGAGAAATGGCTGTGGTTTCATGTAATTCTGCCTAAAACTTGAGTTTCACCATTTTTTATTCTTTGATCGTGAGCCTGCAAATTATTTGATCATGAGCCTGCAAATTCTTTAATAGCAAGATTCTTTGATCACTATCTTTGATTGCAAGGGAGGGACAAGATGGGCAGATTTTATAATGGAATACATAGGCCAATTTTCACAATCTTTCAGTTTAAATATCTCAGAAATGGTTTGTTCTGTTTACTTGAAATTTGGAGGGTGTTGATGACATGTCCTGGAGATGTGAATTATGGTGATTAAATGACAGAGACAATATTTTTTGTGGCGATATTGTGTGGCTCACTTCACATTTTGAAAACAGCATTTTCCATTGTCGTACTAGCTTCAAATTTGTACAGTAGCTGGCCTTGCTGCTGTCAATGTACTTTTTAGTCATTAGGTGTGTAATGTAGCTAGACACTTGCAAGTTGGTAGGAGGCTCCCACCAACCTGTGTAAGTTTCTACTTTTCTATTCTTTCTCAAAAAGTATGGAAATTCTATGCAAAAAACTGCATTAATGCATCATTTAGTGTTAAAACACAAAAAGTCAGGAAATGAAAAATCTTTAGGGTTGCCCCTCCCCCCTGACCCACCAATCATCCCAAGACTGACAGATGACGGGGTGTGTCATTGGAGATGTGAGGCCTAAATGCCACTCCATTCTTTTTCGCTGTCCCTTGTCAATATGATTACACATGGAATGGGGTGACATTTAGGCCTCATAACCCCAATGACACATCCCGTCATCTGATCGGTGGGTCCAGGGGGAGGAGCAACCCTAATGATTTTTCATTTCCTGACTTTTTGTGTTTTAACCCAAACTCTAAATGATGCATTAATGCAGTTGTTTGCATAGAAAATATATATATATATATATATATATATATTAGAGGCAAAAAAACCTGTTTAATGCATCAGTTAGGGTTGTTCCACAGTGACAAAAGTGAGGAAATTCAGTGTTAGGGTTGAAAGCCCCCCTTGGACCCCTCCAGCCCACCCCCCCAACTGGCATTAGGGTGCGCATTGGGGTCATCTGTCCTATTTCTCACCCCATTCTCCTATACCTCTGCTTCTTTACACATGTGATGGGGTGAGAGTTGGGGCCTATGACCCCAACATGCTGTTACCATTACCATTTGCATTTACAATTGCGGTACTGTGCCCGTGCACGTTTCGGTTTGCATTTCCATACACGCTTCTGTTCTCATTTCCGTTTCTGTTTCCTTTGGCATTATTCTTCATGTTAACTTTACCATTTGCATTTACAATTGCGGCACCATGCCTGTGCACATTATGGTTTGCATTTACGTGTGCACTTGCATTCACGTTTCCGTGTCTGTTCCCTTTCACATTCTTTTTGCTGTGACACTTAACATTTCCATTTAAAATACCGCTGCCATCACTGTTCACATTACCAGTTGCATTTTTGTATGCGCTTAAATGTCCGTTTGCGTCACTGTTCACTTCGACTTGCGTTTCTATTAACGTTTCTTTTACCATTTACGTTTGCATTACCATGTGCACCACTGTTGGTGCTTCTGTTTGCATTGCTGTTCCTGTTACTATGTCACAAGACATCATGTGGTGGGAACGCAGGGCCCAAAGAGCCCTGTGCTCCCACCGCCGCATTACATTCACTATTTCTTGTCATCATTTTCAAAAAGAAGGGAAATTAGAGGCAAAAAACTCTGTTTAATGCATTAGTTAGGTTTGTTCCACAGCAATAAAAGTGAGGAAATTCAGTGTTAGGGTTGAAAGCCCCCTTGGACCCCTCCAGCCCAGCCCCATAACTGGCATAGGGGTGCACATTGGGGTCATTGGTCCTAACTCTCACCCCATTCTCCTATTCCTCAGCTTTTTTACACATGTGATGGGGTGAGAGATAGGGCCAATGATCCCAATGCACACCCCGATGTTAGTTGGGGGGGTGGGCTAGAGGGGTCCAAGGGGGGTTTCAACCCTAACACCAAATTTCCTCACTTTTGTCACTGTGGAACATCCCTAACTGATGCATTAAATGGAGTTTTTTGCCTCTAATATATATATGTGTGTGTGTGTGTGGACAGTATTCGAGAGACTTAGGTGTGAACTTAAAATAAGGTCTGTATTTTACTCGTAATTTATTAAAAATGTAGAATCTGTGCTCTGTACTGCTGCCAATATGATCAAGAGAGAGTGTGCATAAAAAAAAAGGTGTATTCATTTTTATTTTATTGTGGCAACATTTTAATAATGAAAATAACCTAAAAAAAGGCAGCCATTTTGTGACAAGGCTGTGCTACACATCTTGGTGACCATTAAATGTACTGTATTTAAAGCACAATACTGAAGTTTTCTTTTTTAATGGACAGAGTGGATGTGTAACTGTCCCCCAGTGATTACTGATTTTATGCAGATATAATTACATTTGCATAACACCACACATAATTTATTTCTTTCATGCAATACTGTGGTGTCTTATATAGTAGCATAATTTCTTTTGTGTATTGTGCCTTTATGCTTTGAGTTTTTTTCAGTGTCAGTTCACATTACTTAATGTGTTCCCCTCACACAAGTCTGTAGTCTTAAAGCAGTGGTACATATAGCCTGCTAGGAGCAGCAGCATCAAAAGCTGTGGCTCTTGCTATTGGGTCCATGTTACCCACGTGGCTGATGATGATACTGGTATTGGCACAAACAGCAAGGCACCAAAGGTGACATCAGGCATTCATTTTTCGTACTCTAGCTCTAAGCAAAACTGTTCTCTTCCCTCTGCTTCTCCCATTAACCATTCTTAAAAACAGGAAGAATGAAGCATCATCCCAGCGTGCTACACAGGAGTTCAGACAGATTTCAGAGGTCTCCAGTCACTAGAAAACATGATCCCCAGCATTCTGTTACAAAACAGTAAGTTACAATTCTGGGAGGCATATTAAATAGTGACTGGCTAACATGCAGCAGTTATTCAGTGCCATTTTAGGGACAGAAAAAGTAAAGTTTTCACCTCAGGACTTCATGGTCCTGCTGTTTGTGAAGGGCCCCTCTTCAAAACAGAGGATGTTTGAATTAGTGGACTGTGCAGCATAATGAGTACATTTTAAAGTTTTGTTTGGGAAGTATATCAGCAGAACCTTCCTCTGGTTCTGGCACTGTACAAATGGAGCATATTAAATAGTATAGTTTAAAGCTGTGTTTGGGAAGTATATCAGCAGAACTTTCTTCTGGTACTGGCACTGTTTAAATGGAGTATATTAGATACTATGTGGCTACAGTGCAGCAATTGTGTTCTAACATCTTTGGGGGCAGAAAAGTTAAATTTGTGTGCTCTCTTGGTCCAGCTGTTTGTGAAGGGCCCCTCTTCAAAATGGGGCTGCGCAAATATGTGACCAGTCTAATCAAATAGAGTTTTGATTGTGATTTATAGTTAGTATTTTGTTTACAATCCATCCAGCAGGTTTTCATTACATAATTTGATTTTTTCAGAATATTGTTAGTATTGGTGAACTTTCCTCTGGTGATGACTTTAATCATGTTTAAAGGGGGAAAACAACACCTGTGGGGTTCCTACTGGTAAATTCTGAGAATGTGTGTTTGTCAAATGAATGCTGCACCTGTTGATGTGATGATGGCTTTATTTGAGAAGTGTGTATGTGGAATAAATATAAAAGCTGCACTCTTTAAAATGTTTTAAATGAAACAAAAAACACAATTTCTATGAGATGCTTGTAATTCTTGGAAAGAAGGGGTGATGCTGATGGTGTGTGTGTGTAATTTTAAAATGAAAAAGTTGTCTTTCTTGATGTAAGATTATAAAGGAGCATTATTGTATTGTCCTACTTAACTAGGGGATCAGGTGTGCATGGTAGCATAATATGTTGGAACTATTTGAAATAAAAAATTATAGCAATGGGGCCTACCTCAAAAATTCTTCTCATGGCGTTGGTCAGTTCATTCAAGGTTATGGGGGGTTGCAATGTGTAGGAATGAGACTGCTTCTAAATAGACATCAAGTGGTGGCATAATATGTTGGAACTGTTTAACAATAAAATAATACAGCACTTGGGCCTACCTCAAAATGGCTGCTTATGGCATGGGGGTACCATGTGTAATAATCTGGTCATTGCCTGGGTATACTAGTGCCTGTAGGGCAACATCATTGTTTTGGATTAATTTAGTAAAAACATGTTCCTGATTTATTTATAATAAGACTGCTTCTAAATTAGATGTCAATTGATGGCACAATATGTTGGAACTGTTTAAAAATTAAAAATACAGCATTTGGGCTTACCTCAGAAAGGCTGCTCATGGCATTGCTTAGTACATTCAGGGGTATGGGAGGGATACCATGTATAGTACTGTAATATGGTCATTGCCTGGATGTACTAGTGCCTGTCAGTGGTTTGGATTCATCTGGCAAAAAACATTTAGCACATTTATTTATAATGAGACTGCCTATAAATTAAATGCCCAGTGTTGTCATAATACCTTGGAACTGTTTGAAAATAAAAAATACATCACCTGGGCCTAACTCAAGCAGTTTGGATGTGGCATTCCGTGTGCAGTAGTACAAGAACCCTGTGACAGCAGCATCCTTGTGATGCATGTGGTGGTGAGCCCAGGGTGGGCCCATGTGATATTTTGGCATAATTGTCCCCACAATGGTTGGCATGGGGTTGCCAGGGGACATTATGCATCACCTGCATCTACCGTTATCAGCACCAAACAGCATACCTGGATGTTTTCTGGTTGTTAACTGTGGTTGGACCTGCCCTCAGTCTGTCTCTGCCAAGGTACAATGATGTCAAAATTACCCCTGATGTGGCTCAAGCCCAATTATGTAACATCCAGCTGTCTCTGGCCTTGCCTTTGCTTGTTCATGGGGCACTTTGGTGTATTGTTTCGACTTGTAAAGCAGATTGTGCATGGCATTCCATGTGCAGAACAAGAACCCTGCAGCAGTAGCATCCCTGTGATGTATGTGGTGGTGAGCCCAGGGTGGGTCTGAGTGATATTTTGGCATAATGTTCCCCACAAAGGCCAGCATGTGGTTGCCAGAGGATGTCATGTAGCTCCCACATCTACAGGTATCAGCGTCAAACTGCTTGCGTGGGTGCTTTCTGGTTTTTAACTGTGGTTTGACCTGCCCTTGGTCTGGGTCTGTGGAGGTACAGTGATGTCAAAATGACCCCTGATGTGGCTCAGGCCCACCAGGTAACATCCAGCTGTCTCTGGTCTTGCCTTTGCTTGTTTGTAGGGCATTTTGGCATATTGTTTTGACTTGTAGAGCAGTTTGGATGTGGCATTCCACGTGCAGTACAAGAACCCTGCAGCAGCAGCGTCCCTGTGATGCACATGATGGTGAGCACAGGGTGGGCCTGTGTGATATTTAGGCATCATTTTCCCCACAATGGCTGGCACCGAGTTGCCAGGGGACATCATGCAGTGCCTGCGTCTATAGCCATCAGCACCAAACAGCTTTCCTGGGTGCTATCTGGTTGTTAGCTGTGGTTGGGCCTGCACTCAGTCTGACTCTGTGGAGGTACAGTGATGTCAAAATGACCCCTGATGTGGCTCAGGCCTGCCATGTAACATCCAGCTGTCTCTTTCCTTGCCTTTGCTTGTTCATGGGGAACTTTGGTGTATTGTTTTGACTTGTAGAGCAGTTTGGATGTGGCATTCCACATGCAGAACTAGAACCCTACAGTATTAGCATCCCTGTGATGCACGTGGTGGTGATCCCAGGGTGGGCCTGTGTGATATTTTGGCATCATTTTCCCCTCAAAGGCTGGCATGGGGTTACCCGGGAGCATGATGTGGCACCCTCATCTAGTAGTAGTAGTAGTAATAACATTTATTTATACAGTATAACACCATTTGGACAATTCACACCCTATTTACAAGGTGTACCTGTGCAGTGAACATATAAAATTCAAGTTTCCACACATAACTATAACTAACATATTGCAATATGGTTATATACACCATATGTAGGAAAAAAAAGAATAGACACAGACATTAACAATGTTATTATAGGTTATTACAACACTGATCATCAAGACTACACTAAACATACAAATACCAACTACAAGTAACAATTAAGTGTTATTACACTGGTCAATTACACACATCTAAAGCTAAAATGCTGCCTGGCCTGTGTTTTAAAACTGTGTTCTGTAAGATCCAAATTTCTCAGATCAGGAGGTAGTGCATTCCAGGTACCTGCTACACTAAATTCAAAGGTCATTTTACCAAAATTGTTAATAATCCTAGGCTGCATTAGATCCCTAGCCCCATTTTTTCTTAGGTTTAAACTGTGTCTAGGTCTTTGTAATTTCTCTATCAGATATTGGGGTGACTTATTTCTAAACATACTCCCAACAAGGTTAGTCCAAATGTTCCTACATTTTAGGTCAAGTGATTGCCAACTCAGCTTGTTACATGTTGTACAGTGGTATGTATTATAACCACACCTCAAAACGAATCTTGCCAATCTGTTATAAAGATGATCGCATTTTTCCAACTGCTGTTTACTTGTGTATCTATAGATATGATTCCCATAATCAATTGTAAGCAAAATTAGTTTATTTGCTATTATTAAACATAAAGATTTTGTTGTGCTTGTTTTAAACCTTCTTGCCACCCCATTCGTCCATTTACTTTTTTTTTTACAAGATCTGAAATATGAAAATTGAAGCTTAAATGCTGATCAAAATAGACCCCTAGGTATTTATAAGTTGCAGTTTGAGTCAGGCATTTCCCTTCCATTGTTGTTAAGGGTAAGCATAACATTTTTGTTCTAGATTGCTTAGATCCAAATAACATTGTGTTTTTTTACTACTGATGATCAGACCCAGAGATATAAAGCACTCCTGCACTACCAAGAAATCGTGCTGCAGTTTAGTTTCTACTTCGCTGTGGTTGCCCCTCCTCAGCCACCAACACAGTATCATCCATGTAAAGGCAGATACAGGAGTGCTCCACAAAGCCCAGGAGATCATTAATGTAGATAATAAACAATAGTGGCCCCAGAATCGATCCCTGGAACACACCACGGTTTATCAGTAAAGTGTCTGACTCAAATCCATTTGCTGTTACTAACTGTGTTCTTCCATTTAAATATGAACTGAACCACTGGCAAGATTCATTTGTTAATCCTATGTTTTTTAGTTTTCCCATCAAGGTATTGCGATCAACCAAATTAAATGCTTTTGACAGGTCCATGTACACCACGCCAACGGACCTTGCCTTCCCCAAGGGAGTAGCTACTATGTCCAAAAAGTCCATTAGCTTGGTGGCCATGGACCTGCCTCTCCTAAAGCCAGACTGATATCTCATCAGCTTTTCATACTTTTCCAAATATTCAGTTAACTGACTATGAACTATTCTCTCAAGAATCTTTGAAACTGTTGATAACAAAACTATGGGGCGGTAATTTGTTGGATCTGTAGGATCTCCACTTTTAGCAATTGGTATAACTTTAGCTACCTTCCAGCTCTGGGGAAAAATTCCCTCACACAAGCTCCAATTTATAATACCTTGAATTATTGGGGACATTTCTAATCCTGATTCCCTCAATAACCTATTTTCAATACCGTCCATACCACTGGCCTTTTTCATCTGTAAGCTCTTTACAATCTTAAAAACTTTGGCAGTAGTGACCTTACGGAATCTAAACTGGGGCGTATTTTTATTTTGCATCCTTGCTTTTGTCCCCTTTATATCTTACTTTACTTCATTTATTTGTGGAATTGTTAAGTCAGGCAAATTGACAAAGTAGTTTTTAAATAGATTTGCAGAGATGTCTATTTGTTGCAGCACCCCATTTTTCTTAATCTGGATTTCTGGATGTTGTTTGATTGGGTTAGTTAGGTTTTTT
Source organism: Neoceratodus forsteri (assembly GCA_016271365.2). Taxonomy (NCBI): domain Eukaryota; kingdom Metazoa; phylum Chordata; order Ceratodontiformes; family Ceratodontidae; genus Neoceratodus; species Neoceratodus forsteri. Next base: position 1,213,202,440 of record CM028132.1, read on the forward strand.
ATCAAAGACCAATAGTTTTTGGGGTCCACAGTTTCCTTAATTTTTTGCTTGTGAATAAGCTTTTGAATTCCTGATTACAGTACTGTGTTCCTTATTTTTTCACATTTTAGCCATAATTCTGGGTCCAATGATTTATTGACTTTATTCCAGAGCTGTTTTTATTTTTGTTGAATTAATTTACATATTTTAGATGTTACCCATGGTAAGTTCCTTTTACTATGCGTAGTCTTTTTTTTGAGAGGAGCAAATTTATCACAAGCATCCAAAAACATATTAATTAATTCTACAACAGCTGAGCTCAAGTCTGGGATTAAAAATACCCTATGCCATGGCATTGTAGTTAAATGATCCCTAAATTGTAACATGTTAAATTTAGCATAATTTCTCTTATGAGTATCAGGTTGTTTGTGCTGAACCTTGTTCTCAAATTCCACCCATATGTTGCACTGAACAATATGGTGATCACCCAGATTAAAACAGCAAACATTAACTTCACTAATTTGCAAATTTGGGGAAATAAAAATTAAATCCAAGATGTTACCATAGCTGTTTAATGAGCTTTTCCTTGTGGGAGATTGTATTATCTGAGTTAACTGTAGGCTCTGCATATAACTTTCTAGTTTCTGTCCCCGAGGACTCCCCCCCCCCGGTGGCATTGAAATCACCGATAAGAATTGCATTCCTGTATCCAAAAAGTGTTCCTATTTCATGACAAAATTTATCAAAATAACAAATCTTCACTTTTGGTGGAGAATAAACAGCCCCTATTACTAAGTTTAATGTTTGTAGTTGAACCAAGATGCATTCAATACCTTGTATTTTCCCTGAGAACAATATCTGAGAATGTCCCAGAGCAAATCTAAAATACATTAAAATCCCTCCCCCACACCCCCCCATCCTGTCTGTGAAAATAATAATCCTCCAATTCAATTTCCTTCTGTTGTATTCCCTGGTATAACCAGGTTTCAGTTACTATCATGATATCTAGTACCTCTGACATAACCCAGGTCTGAGGGAATCCATCTTGTTAATCAAGCATCTCGCATTGTCATGCATTATCCTAAGAGAATCTCACTCAGGACCTGGGCTCAACTGAACATCCCCATAGAGAATAAGGGAAATCCACAGTGTGTGTTGGGTGGATAATTTTCTATAGGGACTAATCAAGAATGGCACTATTTGAATCCCTGTTCTAATTAAGTTGAAAGCATTTCTATGCCTGTGGTTATATCTAACTCTGTGTGGGTCTAAAAAACCCAAACCAATACCATGATAAACAGACATTCCTTCCATCATCTATAGTTATCAATACCAAACAGCTTGTCTGGGTGCTTTCTGGTTGTTAACTGTGGTTGAGCCTGCCTCAGTCTGGCTCTGCGGCGCTACAGTGATGTCAAAATGGCCCCTGATGTGGCATGGTACTTATCAATGTGTTTCAGCTGTTTGGTTGATATTAAGCCACTAATAAAAGTTGTACCTTGTATTTCACATGTAGCATTGCAACTGTAGTGTCCGCAATACCCACAGTAGTAATATGCAACAGAGATGGTCACATAATAAATCAAGTGCAACCAAGTGATTTCTTCATGTTCATCTTTCTGCTTAATGTCTTGCTTAAGTGTGAAAGGCATGTAGACTATGCATAAACAGTATAAGCATGAAGTAATGAAACTTTGGTAACCTCTTGTTTGAATTTTTAGTGCTGTCTACATTGGAGGATAGATAGCAACACGTAGGTATGGAAGAACATCAAATCATTAAATGTTGTAAACTAATACACCTAAATAGAACACAGAGACACTGAATTTGAAAATGTTATTTATTACTAGAAATGGGAAATAATGCATAATGGACACCAAATTACCCACAAAAGTAGTTTGCATGTCATAACTATCTGTGCCATTTTTCCAAACTTAGAAATACAGAACTACCACATATACACATTAAAATTAAGGTTGAGTCATGCCTAATTATAACACTCTTTTTGAATGTATGAATGTCACTTTGTCTCTCGAATACTGTCCACACAGCTATATATATATATATATATATATATATATATATACACACACACATATACATACACATACCCAACCCCCCCCCACAGGCTGCCTCTACCACCATGTCAACCCCTCCCTGCACAGGCTGTCTCTACCACCATGCCAAGGTGGGCAGAGGATGATAGGCAACAGCCTCAGGAGTGGACACCTATGTCTACGAGTATCTGGATGGCTCATTCTGACTGGAAGCCACCCTTGTGATGATGTCCCCAAAATGGCTTTCCTCCACACTCAGGAAGTATGACTAATTGTGTTACCATCTATATAAGTCTCTGTGCCAGCTCAGTGGAACTGCTCTGGCCACGCTACACGGTATCTCTTCAGAAGAACCACTCACCATCTTCTGCTCCTCTTCTTCAGTTTCTCCAGAAATAATGTCAACATTGGCATGTTGGCCACCTTCACTCTTATGAAACAGGTTGATAGTCTTGTCCTCATCTTCTTGCCACTGGATCTGGGGCCTAGTCAGAGCCACCATTGGTTGACAAACAAAAAAGATTTCATTGTCACATCACACTGTACAGTCTAATTCAAGCAAGCAATTTGAAATAGAAATAATTTATCTTAAACTTTAAACCATAACTTCATCTGTGGCTTGATTTGGTTTAACTCTACTGTCTCCTTAATAGCACATGGGTACAGGGCATGACACTTCAGACTTAATGTTGTTTACAAAACATCTATATCAGTATGCTCAGACACAACATGTGGAGCAAAGTCCTTCAGTTACTTCATTAAGTCTTTTTTAAATAATTAACATTTCTGGCCATCAAAACTCCAATGCTATGCCACTTCCAAGTGGCTTTTTGAAGGCAGTGGTCCTGTATATAAAAACATTGGATAGATAGCTAGATAGATAGATAGATACACAAATTTAAATCTCTGCATAGATTGGACAAACTACAATTGCATTTAATCAAGTACAGTAATATACATTTTTTAACAGAAGTATTGGTTTGTCTTACTAGTTTGCTGATCAAAACAAATCTCAATGAAATGGACCCACAGCACTCTCACTCCACTCAGATACACCAAGAAATGCAATGTCTTCCAGCCATGATTTCTGAGATGCCACAGTGGAGTCAGCCCCATTAATGTTTGTATACTTACCCCCTTTTTTAAAGAAAAAGGGGATAAACACATAAAACCTAATCAGAGACCAATTAGTCTTACCCCAATTCTATGTAAGGGTCTTGGCAGCATTATGAAAGACAGAATAGTATCACTAGTAAATGACTTGGATCCAGATCAACATGGGTTCACCAAGAGAAGGTCATGCACTACTAGCCAGCTTGGGTGTCAGCATGGCTAAGTTGGTAGCACATCCGCCTCACACCAGGATTGAACTTGCACCTAAAACACTGGCATCTGAGTGCAGTAGTAGGGGGTGCTGTACTGCTGGGGTGTGCGGTCCTTTGAATGAGATGCTACACCAAGGTCCCTTCTACCCATCCTGGTGTTGTCCTGGTGGGTATCCAGGTGGAAGTAAAAGAACCCAGGGCACTCTTTGCAAAGAGTAGGGAACAATCTCGGTGTCCTGGCCAACATTCCCCTTCCTATAAACTGGTTCATGCAATTGTCCAGGCAGTGTGTGGGTATTGATGTGCAATATGGCCACCACCACACATTCAGTCACTTTACTACCAGTCTAGCATTGCTTGTAAAAAGTGCTTTGGGATACACTGTGTATGAAAAGTGCTATATAAATACTGATTCTTCTGATTCTTCTTATATTTCATGAAAACATTTGTAAACCTCTAGACAACAAAGAACCATGTGATGTTTCTCAATTTTAGCAAGGTGGTAAATTTAGTACTACACTGGGTGATTGCCATATACCTCAGACATATGTGTCTGAGTGCAAAATATATTGACAGGATTTCAAACTGGCTAGAAAATAGGTCACAGGGTGGTAATTAATGGGTACTTTTGGAAAGGGGAGAAGTGACAAGCAGTGTTCTTCTGGGTTCAATGCTTAAACCAGTTATTTTTCAGATTTTCATCTTAGATTTAATGAACAACCTCAACTGTTGGTCAACAAAATACACCAGTGACTGTAAAATCTAGGGCATATGTAGCAATGAGAAAGAAAAAGTCAGACTTCAAGCAGATATTGACCACATATTGAATTTAACTGTAATGGGAGATGCACTTTAATTATGAAAAGTGTAAAGTGATGCACTTTGGGATAAAAAAATAAGTGACACCCATATTTTTATATGGGAAACATCTTGCAATTTCTAAATTTGAAAGAGATCTTGGGGAAATAGTGACAGATCACTTGTGTAGTACCCAACAGACTAATGAATTTATAGCTAAAGCTAATAGAGTGACATGGAAAATTTATAGAAATGTGAGATCAAGAGACTGATCTGTAATTACTCCATTATATCGAGCTTATGTATGCCCTCACTTGGACTACGCTTCTCAGTTTTGGTGTCCTTATACAGAAAAAAGACATTTCCCAGAGAAAAAGGGCAAAAAAGATCACTAAGCAGATTGCAGGATATGTCATATCAAGACAGGCTAAGGGACCTAAAATTGATGCAGTTGGATACAAGAAGAACTACAGGTAGCTTTCTTCTAATGTTCAATATTATTAATGATCCATACCTGATGTGTGAGTTAGGACTTGAATATAAACAAATGAACAAAGACACTAGAGATTACCCTCTGTAAATATCAGTTCCAAGGTCTTGGACATTAAAAGGGATATGCTATTTTACCCAAATGAAGAGTCAATCCATGGAACACACTTCCCTTAAATATTAGTATGCAAGTGACTAAGTAGCCTTAGCCCTGGCACTGCCAACCCTCAACACAGTGCCCTGCCCAATTGTACTGTCTGGGCAACTACCCCACTTTCTACTGGTGCCATCATACATCTATGTCCTTATGTAACTCCCAGTGCTTCACTGGATACCCAGTGAGCAAAGCTTAGTAGGGCTAATGTCCAGTCATGTTGCACTTGTTTAGCAGGTCATTTGTGCACTAGAATATAATAGAATATTACAAACTTCAACCAAATATCTGTAATCATCATCAGATTGCCTAGCCCATTTAAATGCCCAACAGTGGCCTTATTTTATGAACAATGACCAGGTGTTGTAGGACCCATAGGCCCTTTTACTGTACTCATGGATCATCTGGAGCAACAGACTTCACTTGGCCAGTGCAGTCCTGGCTGGATTTAAGAGCTCCATCCTGTAGCTATAGCATGCTTTTGATGGTCCCTTAACTCTTCTCTGCTGGCTGGTCATGTCAGGCACCTCACAGATCAGCTGCCAGAGGTCTCTTAGGATAGTCAGGTGGATTCTGAGCTGGTAAGCTCAGCTTCTGTCAATGCAAGCCCAAGGCAACTCCTTCCACTGAAAAGCAGTCACTTACATGTGGTGCTATGTGGTAGGTTCCAGGCCACTTTGACACTACTGTAGCACCAGACCCTCCAGGCCTGTCTTGTGAAATATCTTTCTGTCTTTCAGCACATCAAGAGCTCATTTGCAGGGCAGTTTCCCTTACAACAAATAGTAAAGCACTCCAAGGGATGAAAATTTGTGAAATCCTCCTCAATTAAACAGGTACCTACTCACATGCATTGAGTTGTGGAGAACAGAGAGGACCAACCCTCACTCTGAGTTGAGAGTGAACACTGAACCGCATCGTTCTCTGCAATACAAAAAATGTGAGTAAATACCTGTTTAATAAGGAATTTCACTTATCTTGATCTGGTTGCTGTCCATCATTGTATTTTCTTGTGGATTTTGTGAGCCAGTTAACTTGTCTGTTACACCAGGGAAGGAGAGTGTGGCTGTACTCCTGCATTGTCCGGCAGTTGCTTGGATAAGTGTAACTTGCAGAGGCCCTGCACACTGCAGCCCTCTCCATGGTTGAGTAAGCACAAGTCTTCTTCTAAAGTATCTGCAGAATGTTCCACTCACACTCAGGTGGTGGATCTGCTCAGACTGACAATTTGACCCAGACTAAGAACTTAAACATTCCTCTCTGAAGAAGCAAGTAAACATCCCTCATATTGGTTGTTTCCAGATGCCAAATCACTAGTGAGGGCCTGTCTTTGCTGCTTCTCAGTTGTTGATTGGTCATCCAAATCTCAGGTGAATTCATGATGTCCTCTTGTGGCCCATTAGCCTCTTGGCACTGTTTCAGGTTTCATTAGCCTGACTGGATGCTGGCTGGCCTCTAACCTCATTATCATCCTGAAGAAGAGGAGTCAGAAGCTCATAAAGATTGTGTGGACCATCAGTACTGGTGCTCTTCAGCCCACAAAGTCTTTTTTTAAGATGGCACCTCACTTCAAAACACATTATGCACTCCTGGTCCAAGCAAGGCTAGCACGGATGCATGGAAGTTTCCAATTGAGTTGGGCAGTCAGTTAGGGGATGTAACCATTTCATGAGCACTGGCCATATTCCTCCATTGGCAGCAGTCAAGGAAGTCCAGTACATCAAAGGCTTCACGACTCCATGATGCAAGAGATGCCAAAGTACAAACACTCCTTTTTACTCCCACTCCAACCTCCACTGCACAATCCACATCCACAGGGAGCAGAGGAAGTACACATAGCATACAGCCAAGCTGGAAGTCCATGCAGCAAATTAAAGTAATCTTACAATTGGGCGTGGGGTTACATACATTTAAGGGAAGAGGGGTAATGAGAAAAGGCATTTTCCTCACCCTGCGAGCAGTAAACATATGCTATGAAACAAGCTTAAATAAGTGTAGCAAGCATCAATAACACAACAAGCATTTGTCAATGCCGAATGTTGTCGTGCCAGTATTGGCAGTGGTGGGGCTAGAGACACAGAATGCTGTGATTTTGTTAATGTGTCCCAAAAGGTGATTTTGCACAGCAAGCATGCCATTGTGCGCCACAGCTGCAGAAACGAGTTTTGGGCAGGCTGTAAAAAATGGCAGCTGGACTGTTGATAAGGAGGTGTGCACAAATGCCAGTGGTGAAAATGTGGCATGAAAATATTGCAGATTGACAAAGCTACAAGGGTGCGTGGAAACTGCGCAATGCACGCTTGCAACGCAGTCATTGTATGGACGTTCGGCACCAAATTTTCAACATAGGCATTTTAAGACCTCTGCTCATGAATAGTGTCACCGTCATTTCCTCAAACTGTCCCGAAAACTGATTTTGCACAGCTACCATGCAATTCTGCGCCAGACATGTGAAAACACATTTCAGCCAGCTGTACTGTTCATAAGGAGGTATGAAAAAATGCCAATGATGAACAGCTGGAGTGAAACTATTACAAATTCACAAAGTCACGAGTGTGCATGCAAACTGCGCAATGCACGCTCGTAAAACACTAATTTTATTGACTTTTGTCCCGGAAATTTTCAACATAGGCATTTTAGGACATCTGCTAATGAACAGTGTCACTGCCATTATTATAACGTGTCTCAAACATGGACTTTCCACAGCGACCATGCTAGTCTGCTCTGGAACTGCAAAAACAGATTTTGGTCAGGATGTGAAAAATGACAGCTGTACTGTTCATTAGGAGGTGCAGAACAATGGCACTGATGAAAATCTGTAGCGAAAATATAAGTTTGTGGACTTACGAGCGTGCATGCAAACCATGCAATGCATGCTCATAACACAGTCATTTTATAGAGTATTGTCACCAAATTTTCAACACAGGCATTTTAGGACCTCTGCTCATGAACAGTGTTACTACCATTTTCATAATGTGCCCTGAACACTGATTTCACACAGCGACCGTGCTCTTCCACGCCGGAAGTGCGAAAACACAATTTGGCCAGGATGTGAAAAATGACAGCTGTACAGTTCACAAGAAGGTGTGGTAAAATGCCAATGTTGAGAATCTGGTGTGAAAATATTGTGAATTTGCTAATTTACGAGCGTGCGTAGCAACTGCGCAATGCTTGCTCGTAAAACAGTCATTTTTGGATTTTTCTAGGTACAGCATAGGACTTGTTGAGAGCCCCCTCGAACAGTGGCACTGTCATTTTGTTTTGGCCCGAGAAGTGATTCTGCGCAGTGACTGCGAAATCACCTTTCGGGGCTGAATAACGCCATGACAGTGCAAGAATTCATGAGGAGGGGTCCCAAAAACCCCATGTGGAAATTTTGGGGCCAAAATTACCAAAAATGCCTGAGATATGCAGCAAAGTTGAAAAAACACTATTTATTCCATTGTACAGTTTACCGGCATTTCCTCAGTTCGCGGTCATCTTTGAAGAGTGCAGACGTAGTCCCGGTCCACCGAAGATCATTGTGCTGGACTCCAAGGTAAGTATGGGGTGAGTGGGGTGGGGAGGCAGGGTGCACAGAGGGTGGGTGCAGGTGGGGGCAGGGAGACTACGAGGGACTGTTTTCATTTTAGGTGACCAAAAACAAAACATCGGGGACAGTTTTTTGTTTGGGGATTTGGCATGCTGGGGTGGGCTCTCAGTGTGCCACCTAAATGTTTGGGGTTTGTAGCTGATGGGGATTGGGCACCCTCATTGGCACACAACACGGGGAGGATGTTATGCTGATAGAGATTGGGCACCTCTGTCGGGCACAATAAAGAAAGCTGGAGGATTTGTTGTTGGGGATTGGGCACCCCTTGGCATTTAACAATGAGTGGTGATTTATGTTGATGGGGAGGGGCCCCTGTCATTGGCACATACAGAGGGGCAGGGTTACCTGACAGGGGGATTGGGCACCCCCGAAGTCGGCAATTTGGCGGCCACTGTGACGCCATGCTCATAATGTCGGTGAGCATGTCCAGGGATGGTCCACTGTGTCTGACGAGCTTTGCTTGGATTGCAGCAGACCTTTTCTTAGATGTGCTTGCCACATTACATATGCATAGTGTGGCGCCAGCATGCAGGCTGATTGGGGAATGAGGGACACGCCTACTGGTGCGTGCCCTGCATTTGACCAACAGTTACCACGCCTCCAAAGCTGCACTACCACAAGATGTTGGCTGCGCAAGTGTGCCAACATAAAAAGGGGTACAAAACTCTTAAAATTACCACATGCTCCAGGTGAATGGTGAGACAAGAGGCACAGTTAGGTGCCTTCAACTAGCTGGGAAATGTAGTTATTTATAGCATTACCACATGCCCTGGAGTGTGTTATTGTGCTTATGAAATGGTTTTAAAAGTTAAAAAGTTAAGAAAAAAGAAAGTAGAATCTGAACTCTGAGGTAATTTAAACTTAATGCATGATCATGTGACCAGCTTTAACTAGTTTGATTGCTTGTTTGATCCAAGCCATTGTATGAGTTGTCTAATTGCATGGTTGACTCTCAATCAAATTTAATGTCTCTTTCACACATTATTTGGCTTAATCAAACCATTTTAAAAGTACTATAGCCTACTCCAGGGTATGTGGTAAAACATATCCTTGTTCACTTCCAAGGTGATTAAAAGCATTTGGCTGCACCTTGTGTTTCACAACTCACCCAAGACATGTGGTAAGATCTTTCTTACCACATACCCTATTGTGAATTATTGCTAATTCATATGATGGGCTTAAGGAATCGTGGTCTGTGATTCATTGTGCTGCATCAAGTTACTGTGCATCGATGTCCCAGATATGAACAGTTATGTAAACAGATGCTCATATGTTTGTCATACCAAGAGTAATAAAGAGTTATGTAGAACTCTGTGGTAACAGTGCACTCAGATTTTGAAAAGATCAACAAACTTCATCATCATAGCAACATGAATATGTAACAATGCATTCACTAGGGTTGTCAGAACAAGTTTTAAAAAGCTTAGAACCCTTTTAGAAACCAATGGCTTGAGTTCTAATTTAAAACTAGAACACTCATGGGTTCTAAGTATTAAGGGTTCAAAATACTTCATAAAATTCACTTTTTTTAGATATTTCAAAACAGGAGATGCCAACCTGGAAAGTAAACTAATTATTGGGAATTATATCCTAAAATGTTATAGAGACAGACAATATGAGAATGTCATGATCATATGCTGATGTGCTGAACACATGGAACTGTGACACTTGATATTTGCATTTTGCAAGGCAAAATGTGTTTCTCTTTTCTGCATGTGCAGTGACACAATATTGTTGCTGTGCTGAGACAGCAGGGCTTTCATTTGTTTTTGTCTCCTCTGTGTATCTTTATTGTTTCTGTTCATTTCTGTACACAAATAAGTTAAAGTTCTAAACAAGATTAGAATCATAGAACTATTTGTAAAGTTGTAGACCAGACTCAGTGCCCAGAACTTCAATGGATTCTGACAACCCTAGCATTTACATTGCAAAAAGATTAAGACAAATATACCATAGCAACATGAACAAATGACAATTCACTTTTTAATAAAATTTTAAGGAATGTTATGCTCTTTTTTTACATTTTTAGAAAAAGATCATTTTAAGTATAGTACGCCACTTCAGGGCAGGAATAATGAGGGACTGATGCACTTCCTAAATGATTAGAGATACTCTACTGGAACTTGGGCCTCACATCACAGCTGGGGTGAGTATCGTTTTCTTACAATGCCCACCCTAGAGTGACATATGGCTGCTGTATTTTCCAAACTTACAAAGGGGTTACTGAAGCAACACTTGTATAGTGCAGGTAATGGGAAAATAATGGATTGCTATAATTCCTTTCTAATGAGGCACAGTTTACGGGGAAGGATGGACACATTGTTATCTAGGTTTTTCCTAGACAACTTTTAATGCAAGCATTCTTGGCATTAATTTCTAACTAGTCTGAAGATTAACTCCATTTACCCCACCCTTCTCCCTATCAACTTCTCTATCGTGGTGTTTACCTCACTAACTACCCTGATTTTTTTGGGGGGGCTAGGATTTCCCTTTTCCTTTTCAGTGCCACCCCCCTTCACTAGTTTAAGTGCTTGCCATATCACCTAGGACCCTGGTTCCCCTCCTGGATAGATGCAGACCATCGTGCTAGTATAGGCCTGCATCCCTCCAGGTGGACCCACAGTCCCCAATGAAGCCAAAACCCTGAGCTCTGCACCAGTTTTTTAACCACTGATTGAATCCCATGGTGCGGAGCACCCTAGCCTCACCCATACCATAGACAGACAGCACCTCCGAGAAGGTTACCATGCATGCTACTTGTCTAAGGCCCCTCCCCAACTCCACAAATTCCTTCTGCACTGCTCTGATCTCTTTCCCAGCCAGGTCATTTGTCCCTAGGTGGACAATGACATCCAACTCCCTCCCCCATGCAGATGCTCCCATGATCCTGATGATTCACTACCTGTCCCTCCAAACCACGGCACCAGGCAGGCACCTTACCTCCCTCTCCCCTCCCTCCCTCCCCAGTTCTACCCCCCTAACAATGGAGTCCCACACCAGGAGTTGTTTCCTAACCCTGTGGGGTCTCATGCTACCTTCCTGTGGGTCTCCTTTCAGGAGGTTCCCAGCATCCTCCTTGGTCTCCACTGCGGATGCCTCCATAGATGAACCACACTCTACCAGAACAGCATTTGAATTGTGGAGAGGTACAGCTGGAGGGATACACCTCTGTTCCGCCACCCTCACCATTCCTGAGTCCACTGTGGTCCAACCACTCCTCTTTCTTGGCAACCTCTGAGGCAGCGGCACTGGCCCTGGTAGTCCCTGGGTGGGAAAGGAGGTCCCCCGGATCCTGGCAAACTCAGCCTGGAGATGAGCAACCTCCTCTCTCAGCCTAGAGAGGTTCCTGCAGATGGGATAACACCGCATCCTCCAGAACATCTCCCAGAAGATTGCTGTTCCACAGCCATTGCACTGTACCACTCACATCATGTCTTGTTTGTGGCCCCTTAACAGTTGTTTTGTATACTTACTCTTTCCTCTCTCTATTTTTTTTTATACATATAATTTTTTTCTTGTCTCCTTTCTTTCCCTACTGCCTCCATGCCCTTAAATATCCTGATCTTCCTGTTCTGGGACAGTAAGTTCCTATATTTCTCAGTAGTCTCCTTCTTATTTGCTCAGAGTCAGAGCTCCAGCAGCTGGGGGGTAGAGAGCTACTCATTTCCTTCTAGGATGGTAAGTCTTTTGTGCCTCTGTGATCACTCCTTCCTGATCCCAAACAGGAAGTTCCTGTTGTCAGTCAAATCCTGTACCTATAAATGTAGAACTGGCTGGGGTGGGGGGTGGAGGGAGGAGGAGGGAGGGCAATATAGTCCAGTAAAGTTCTGACAACAGCTCCTTCCTCTTGCTGTTCTCTGCCACAGACTATCTAGGTCAGTTTTTAAATGCAAACACATGGCATCCTGCCCTCTAAGCCACTCTTCCTAATTCAGTTTCTTTTTCATCTAGCTAACCGCACATATAACAGTTCCTTTACCCAACTCAGACATACACCCTCTTTTTGTTTGTTTTTATCCTAAATTGAAGTTCCCAATAGTAGAGTTCTAGTTCTTTAGTCCAGTAGAGTAGTAAAGTTCTAACAGCAGCTCTTTCCTCTTGCTGTTCCCTGCCACAAACTATCTAGGTCAATTTTTAAATGCAAACACCTGGTTTCCTTCTCTCTAAGCCACTACTGCAAAGGAACTAGCTACTACTGCGTAAGGACTAACTACTGCTGTATAGGATCTACCTACTACTGTATAGGATCTACCTACTGCTATATAGCAACTATCTACTACAGAACAGGAACTAGAGATTTCTGCATAAGATCTACCGACTACTGCATATGAACTAGCTACTACTGCATAGGAACTACATACTGCTGTATAAAAGCTTACTACTACTGCATAGGAACTATCTACTGCTGTATAGGATCTACCTACTGCTGCATAAGAAATAGCTATTACTGCATTGGACTAGCTACTACTCCATAGTAACCAGCTTCATCTGTATAAGAGATAGCTACTACTGTATATGAGCTGCCGTCTGCTGCATATAAACTGGCTACTACTGCAGTGGAACTGATTACTATTGCATAAGAACTAGGTACTGCTGCATATGATCTAGCCACTACTGCAGAGGAATTAATTTCTTCTGCATAGGATCTCCCTACTAGTTAGTAGAAACTAGTAACTACTGCATTTGATCTTCCTAATTCTGTATAGGATCTACCTGCTACTGCATAACAACTAGCAACCTCCACATAGGAAGTAGCTACTACTGCTTAGGATTGACCTACTACAGCATAGGAACTAGCTTCTTCTGCATAGAAACATGGTAATATTGCATTAGAGCTACCTACTACTGTATAGAATCTACCTACTACTGCATAGGAACTACCTACTACTGCATAGGACCTAGCCACTACTGCACAGGATCTGCCAACTATTGCATAGAAACTGGCTTCTACTGAATAGCAACTACCTTCTACTATAAAGGATCTACCTACTACTGTATAGAAACAAGAGTCTACATTATAGAATCTAGCTACTAGTGCATAGGAATTACCTACTACCACATAGGAGCAAGCTACTACTGCATAGGATCAGCCAATTACTACATACGAGCTGGGTGCTGCTACATAGGAGTTAGCTACTACTGCATAGGTTCTACCTACTATTGCATAGGATCTGCCAGCTAGTGCAAATGAACTTGCTACTTTTGCTTAGAAACTATCTACTACTGTATAGGATCTACTTACTACTGCTCAAGAACTAGCTCCTACTGCATAAGATCTACCTGCCACTGCATATGAACTAGCTACTACTACACAGGATGTACCTACTACTGCACAGAAAATAGCTACTACTGCATAGGAACTAATTACAACTGTATAGGATATGCCTATTAAATCATAGCATCTGTCTGCTACTGCCTAGGATCTATTTTTTGAGGCAGTATAGCACAGTGGTTTTAAGGCTCTGAGCTGCAAACCTGGAGACAAGGGTTTGAATCCCACAGCCACCACTTCCATACTGTGTAACTCCGAGTTAGTCACTTAACTTCATTGTACTGACAGGTCACACCTGTAAACAAGCTTTCAGGTTAGTGAGTCTCTCCTGGTTTAAATAAAACTAGCTTCTGCTCTAAATGAACTAGCTACTACTCTATAGGAGCTATGTACTTGTGCTTAGGAACTGGCTACTACTGTATAGCAACAAGATACTACTGCATAGGAAGTAGGTATTGCTGAATAGGATCTAGCCACTACTGCAAAGGAACTTGCTACTACTGCATAAGAACTAACTACTGCTGTATATGATCTACCTACTACTGTATAGGATCTACCTACTACTGCATATCGACTATCTACAACAGCATAGGAACTAGAGACTTCTGCATAAGATCTATCTACTACTGCATAGGAACTTGCCATGACTGCATGGAAATTAACTACTACTGTATAGGATCTACCAACCAATACATAGGAACTAGGTATTACTGTATAGGGTCTACCTATTACTGCATAGGAGCTAGCTACTACTGCATCAGATCTACCTAATATTGCACAGTATCTGATTACTAATGCATAGGGACAAGCAACTACTGCATAGGAATTATCTTCTACTGTACATGATCTACCTAATACTGTTTAGGAACTAGCTTCTACTGCATAGGAACTAAATACAACTGTAGAGCACCTACTTACTACTGTATAGGAGCTAGCTACTACTGCGTAGGATCTTCCTACTACTGCATAGGAATTAGCTACTTCTGCATAGCAGTGACCTATTACTTTAGAATCTACCTACTATTGCATAGGGAATTGTTTCTACTGTATAGGATCTTGCTACTACTGCATAGGGACTACTTACTACTGCATAGTAACTATTACTGCATAGATTCAACCTACTACTGCTCAGGAACTCACTACTGCTCCATAGGAGCTACCTACAATGGTATAGGATCTGCCTACGACTGCATAGTAACTATTTACAACTGCATATGTACTAGCTACTACTATTACATAGCATCTACCTACTACTGTATGGGATATATCTACTACTGCAAAGTGATTAGTTTCTACTGTACAGGTTCTAGATAATACTGCATAGGAACTACCGACTACTGCATACGAACTAGCTACTACTGCATAGGATCTACCTAATACTGCACAGGAACTAGCTACTGCTGCATAGGTACTACCTACTACTGCATATGAACTAGCTACTACTGTATAGGAACTACATACTACTGTATAGAAGCTTACTGCTACTGCATAGGAACTATCTACTGCTGTATAGGATCTATCTACTACTTCATAAGAAATAGCTACTACTGCATTGGACTACCTACTACTCCATAGTAACCAGCTTCATCTGCATAATAAATAGCTACTACTGTATAGGAGCTACCATCTGCTGCATATGAAGTGGCTACTACTGCAGTGAAACTGGTTACTGTTGCATAGGAACTAGGTACTGCTGCATAATATCTAGCCTCTACTGCAGAGGAATTAACTTCTTCTGCATAGGCTCTACCTGCTAGTTAGTAGAAATTAGTAACTACTGAATTTGATCTTCCTACTTCTGTATAGGATCTACCTACTACTGCACAGAAACTAGCAAACTCCTCATAGGAACTCACTACTACTGCTTAGGATTGACCTACTACAACAGAGGAACTAGCTTCTACTGCATGGGAACTAGCTTCTTCTGTATAGGAACATGGTACTGCTGCATAGGAACTACCTACTACTGTATAGAATCTACCTACTACTGCATAGGAACTACCTACTACTGCATAGGACCTAGCCACTGCTGCACAGGATCTGCCTACTATTGCATAGAAACTGGCTACTACTGAATAGAAACTACCTACTACTGTAAAGGATCAACCTACTATTGTATAGAAAGAAGCTTCTACTGTATAGAACCCGGCTGCTAGTGCACAGGATTTACCTACTACCACATAGGAACTAGCTACTACTGCATAGGAACTACCTGCTACTGCATTGGAACTAGCTATTCCTGCAGTGAAACTACATAATACTGTGTAAGATATAAGAGCTACTGCATAGGAACTATCTACTGCTGTATTGGATCTACTCGCTACTGCACAGGAACTAACTACTACTGAATAGGAAATACCTACTACTGCATTGGAACTATTTATTGAGGCAGTTTAGCACAGTGGTTTACAACTCTGAGCTGCAAAACTGGAGACCTGGGTTTGAATCCCACAACCCCCTCTTGCATACTGTGTAACTCTGAACAGGTTACTTAACTTGCTTGTGCTGACAGGTCGCACCAGTAAACAAGCTTTCAGCTTAGTGTGTCTTTCCTGGATTAAAAAAAAAAACTAGCTACTACTGTAAAGCAACTACCTCCTATTGTATAGGCTGTACCTTCTACTACATAGGAACTGGCTACTAATTTATAGGAACTTGATACTACTGCAGGAACAAGATACTACTGCATAGGATCCACCTACCACTGCATAGGAACTTCCTATGACTGCATGGGAACAACCAACTATTCAATAGGATAGACCAGCTACTACATATACTACTACGTATAGCACAGTGGTCTAAGGCTCTGAGCTGCAAATCTGGTGACATCCAGCAGACCAGACCTGGGTTTGAATCCCACAGCTTCCGCTTGCATACTGTGTGACCCAGAGCAAGTCACTTAACCTCCTTGGGCTCCCAGGTCACTCCTGTAAAAAAGCTTTCAGCTTAGTGTACTATACCTGGTTAAACAACTAAATAAAAAAAAACATATGAACTAGTTGCTACTGTATAAGATCTACGGATTGCTACATAGGAGCTAGCTACTACTGCATAGGATCTACCTACTATTGCATAAGATCTGCCAGCTAGTGCAAAGGAACTTGCTACTATTGCTTAGGAACTACCCACTACTGCATAGGATCGACATGATTCTGTATAGGAACTCACTTCTATTGCATAGAAAGTAACTACAACTCTATAGGATCTACCTACTACTACTGTATAAGAACTATCTACTACCACATAGGAACTAGGTGCTACTGCATGGGCTCTACCTACTACTGTATAGGATCTACTTACTACTGCATAGAAACTAGCCACTACTGCATAGGAACTAACTACTATTGTATAGGATCTACCTATCTCTGCATCGAAACTAGCTACTACTGCATAGTAACTAACTACTACTGCATAGGATCTAACTACTCCTGCATAAGAACTAGCTACTACTGTATGGGATCAAACTATTTCTGCATCGGAGCTTGTTACTACTACATAGAATATAAATACTATTGCATTGGATCTATCTTTTCCAGCATTGAACTACCTACTACTCTACAGGATCTGCTACCATTGCATATTAACTAGCTACTACTGCATAGGATATTCCAACTATTGTTTAGGATTTACCTACAACTGCACATGGACTAGCTACTACTGCACAAGAACTCACTAATACTGCATAGGTTCTACCTATTACTGTTTAGGAACAAGCTACTACTGAATAGGAACTAGCTACTACTGAACATGAACTTGGTAAAGCTGCATAGGAACTACCTACTACTTATTGGATTTAGCTACTATTGCATCGGAACTAGCTAGTACTGCATAGGATCTACCTACTACTGCATAAGAGCTATCTAGTTTTGCATAGGAATTACCTAGTATTGTATATGATATACCTAATTCTGCATCAGAACTACCTACTACTGCATATGCTCCATGTACTACTGTATTGGGTCTACCTACTACTGCTCTAGCTACTATTTCATAGGAACTACCTGCTACTGCATCGGAACTAGCTACTGCTGCAGTGAAACTACTTAATACTGTATAGGATCTACCCACTACTGCACAGGAACTAACTACTACTGAATAGGAATTACCTACTACTGCATTGGAACTATTTATTGAGGCAGTTTAGCATAGTAGTTTACGACTCTGAGCTGCAAAACTGGAGACCAGGGTTTGAATCCCACAACCCCCTCTTGCATACTGTGTAACTCTGAACAGGTTACTTAACTTGCTTGTGCTGACAGGTCACACCAGTAAACAAGCTTTCAGCTTAGTGTGTCTCTCCTGGATTAAAAAAAATAAACAAACTAGCTACTACTGTAAAGCAACTACCTCCTATTGTATAGGCTCTACCTTCTACTACTTAGGAACTGGCTACTAATTTATAGGAACTTGATACTACTGCAGGAACAAGGTACCACTGAATAAGATCCACCTACTACTGCATAGGAACTTCCTATGATTGCATGGGAACAACCAAATACTCTATAGGATAGACCAGCTACTACACATGAACTAGCTACTACTGTATATGATCTACCTATTACTACATAGGAGCTAGCTACTACTGTGTAGGATCTACCTACCATTGCATAGGATCTGCCAGCTAGTGCAAAGGAACTTGCTACTATTGCTTAGGAACTACCTACTACTGCATAGGATCAACATGCTACTGTATAGGAACTAACTTCTATTGCATAGAAACTAACTACAACTCTATAGGATCTACCTACTACTACTGTATAGGAACTATCTACTACTACATAGGAACTAGGTGCTACTGCATGGGATTCACTTACCACTGTATAGGATCTACCTACTACTGCATAGAAACTACTATTGCATAGGAACTAACTACTACTGTATAGGATCTACCTACCTCTGCATCGAAACTAGCTACTACTGCATAGTAACTAACTACTACTGCATAGGATCTAACTACTCCTGCATAAGAACTAGCAACTACTGTATGGGATCAAACTATTTCTGCATCGGAGCTTGCTACTACTACATAGGATATGCATACTATTGCATTGGATCTATCTTTTCCTGCATTTGATCTACCTACTACTCTATAGGATCTGCTACTATTTCAAATTAACTAGCTACTGCTGCATAGGATCTTCTAACTATTGTTTAGGATTTACCTACAACTGCACATGAACTAGCTACTACTGCACAAGAACTCAGTAATACTGCATAGGATTTACCTATTACTGTATACAAACTAGCTACTACTGCATAGGAACTAGCTAGTACTGCATAGGATCTACCTACTACTGCATAAGCGCTATCTACTAGTGCATAGGAATTACCTAGTATTGTATATGATATACCTAATACTGCATAGGGACTACCTACTACTGCATATGCTCTGCATACTACTGTATTGGGTCTACCTACTACTGCTCTGGAACTAGCTACTATTTCATAGGAACTACCTGCTACTGCATCAGAACTAGCTACTGCTGCAGTGAAACTACATAGTACTGTATAGGACATACCAGCTACTGCATAGGAACTATCTACTGCTGTATGGGATCTACCTGCTACTGCACAGGAACTAACTACTACTGAATAGGAATTACCTACTACTGCACTGGAACTATTTATTGAGGCAGTATAGCACTGTGGTTTACGACTCTGAGCAGCAAAACTAGAGACCTGGGTTTGAATCCCACAACCCCATCTTGCATACTGCGTAACTCTGAGCAAGTTACTTAACTTGTTTGTGCTGACAGGTCACACCAGCAAACAAGTTGCTTTCAGCTTAGTGTGTCTCTCCTGGATAAAAAAGCAAACAAACAATCTAGCTACTACTGTGAAGGAACTACCTCCTATTGTATAGGATCTACCTTCTACTACATATGAACTGGCTACTAATGTATAAGAACTTGATACTACTGCATAGGAACAATATACTACTGCATAGGATCCACCTACTTCTGCATAGGAACTTTCTATGACTGCATGGGAACAACCAACTACCCTATAGGATCTAACAGCTACTACATAGGAACTAGCTACTACTGTATATGATCTTCCGATTACTAAAAAGGTGCTAGCTACTATTGCAGAAGAGCTAGCTACTACTGCATAGAATCTACCTACTAATGCATAGGATCTGCCAGCTACTGCAAATGAATTTGCTACTGCTGCGTAGGAACTCCCTCCTACTGTATCAGCTCTACCTACTACTGTGTAGGAACGTGCTTCTACTGCATACAAACTACCTACTACTGCATAGGATAGACCTACCACTGCATAGTATCTAGTTATTACTGCATAGGAACTAGCTACTACCGCATAGGAACTAGCTACTACTGCACATGAGCTTGTTAATGCAGCGTGGGAACTACCTACTTCTGTATAGGATTTTCCTACTCCTGCATAGGAACTACCTACTACTGCATAGGAACTATTGCAGCTAGTACTGCATAGGATCTACCTACTAATGCATAAGAGCTAGGTACTACTGCATAGGAACTAACTACTATTGTATATGATCTATCTAATACTGCATTGGAACTACCTACTACTGTATATGGGTTTATATACAACTGTATAGTATCTACCTACTACTACACAGGAACTAGCTCCTACTGCATAGGATCTACCTACCACTGCATATGAACTAGCTACTACTGCACAGGATGTACCTACTACTGCACAGAAAATAGCTACTACTGCATAGGAACTCATTACAACTGTATAGGATCTGCCTACTAAATCATAACGTCTGCCTGCTTCTGCCTAGGAACTATTTTTTGAGGCAGTATAGCACAGTGGTTTAAGGCTCTGAGCTGCAAACCTGGAGACATGTGTTTGAATCCCACAGCCCTCACCTGCATATTGTGTAACTCTGAGTTAGTCACTTAACTTCCTTGTGTTGACATGTTGCTCCTGTAAACAAGCTTTCAGGTTAGTGTGTCTCTCCCGGTTAAAAAAACTAGTTTCTGCTGTTTACAAACTAGCTACTACTGTATAGGAGCTACCTACTACTGCTTAGGAACTGGGTACTACTGTATAGCAACAAGATACTACTGCACTGAAAATAGGTATTGCTGAATAGGATCTAGCCACTACTGCAAAGGAACTAGCTACTACTGCATAAGGACTAACTACTGCTGTAAGGGATCTACCTAATACTGTATAGGATCTACTGACTTCTGCATAGCAACTATCTACTACAGCATAGGAAGTAGAGATTTCTGCATAAGATATACCTACTACTGCATAGGAACTTGCTATGACTGCATGGGAATTACCTACTACTGTATAGGATCTACCAACCAATACATAGGAACTAGCTACTACTGTATATGATCTACCTATTACTGCATAGGGGCTAGCTAATACTGCATCGGATCTACCTAATACTGCATAGTATCTGATTAGTAATGGATAGGAACAAGCAACTACTGCATAGGAAATATCTTCTACTGTATAGGATCTCCATACTACTGTTTAGGAACTAGCTTCTACTGCATAGGAACTAACTACTACCATAGAGCATCCACTTACTACTGTATATGAACTAGCTATGACTGCATAGGATCTTCCTACTACTGCATAGGAATTAGTTACTTCTGCATAGCAGCTACCTACTACTTTAGAATCTACCTTCTATTGCACATGGAATAGTTTATACTGTATAGGATCTTGCTACTACTGCATAGGAACTAGCTATTACTGCATAGATTCTACCTACTACTGCTCAGGAACTCACTACTGCTGCATAGGAGCTACCTACAATGGTATAGGATCTGCCTATGACTGCATAGTAACTAGTTACAACTGCATAGGTACTAGCAACTACTACATAGCAACTGCCTACTACTGTATGGGATAAATCTACTACTGCAAAGGAACTAGCTTCTACTGTGCAGGTTCTAGATAATACTGCATAGGAACTACCTACTACTGCAGAGGAACTAGCTACTATTGCATACGATCTACCTAATACTGCACAGGAACTAGCTACTGCTGCATAGGTACTATCTACTACTGCATATGTACTAGCTACTACTGCATAGGAACTGCGTATTACTGTATAGAAGCTTACTGCAACTGCATAGGAACCATCTACTGCTGTATAGGATCTATCTACTACTGCATATGAACTAGCTACTACTGCATAGGAACTACATACTGCTGTATAGAAGCTTACTGCTACTGCATAGAAACTATCTACTGCTGTATAGGATCTACCTACTACTGCATAAGGAATAGCTACTACTGCATTGGACTACCTACTACTGAATAGTAACCAGTTTCTTCTGCATAGGAAATAGCTACTACTGTATAGGAGCTACCTTCTGCTGCATACAAACTGGCTGTTATTGCAGTGGAACTAGCTATTATTGCATAGGAACTACCTACTGCTGCATAGGATCTAGAAACTGCTGCAGAGGAACTAACTTTTTTTTGCATAGGATCTACCTACTAGTTAGTAAAAACTAGTAACTACTGCATTTGATCTTCCTACTTATGTATAGGATTTACCTACTACTGCAGAGCAACTAGCAACCTCAGCATAGGAAGTATCTACTACTGCTTAGCATCGACCTGCTACAGCATAGGAACTAGCCTCTACTGCATAGGAAGTAGCTTCTTCTGCATAGGAACATGATACTGCTGCATAGGAACTACCTACTATTGTATAGGATCTACCTACTACTGCATAGGAACCACCTACTACTATGTAGCACCTAGCCACTACTGCACAGTATCTGCCTACTACTACATAGAAACTGGCTACTACTGTATAGCAACTACCTTCTACTGTAAAGGATCTACCTACTACTGCATAGAAACAAGCTTCTACTGTATAAAATCTAGCTAATAGTGCATAGAAATTACCTACTACTGCATAAGAACTAGCTACTACTGCAAAGAATCTACCTGCAACTGCACAGGAACTAGCTACTACTGCATAGGAACTACCTGCTACTGCATTGGAACTAGCTACCATTGCATTGAAACTACATAATCAAGACCGCTGTTTTTTGGTTTTTTACCGGAATATCTGGTAAAATTCCAGAATTAGGGCTGCCTGAAGACCAGTAAAAGCAAAGATTTCATTTAATCTGCCATTTTATATCAGATCAGTAAATTTACAAAACGTGTGTTTTCCTTTTAATTCCTTCCTGTACTGTTTCCAATTTGCTTTATTTAATGCTCTGTATGTTAAGACTTCTTTAATTCTGATTATTTATGCACATACTAAAAGAATGATGACAGAATCCTGGTAAAATCTGGAAATTAGAGTAACAATCAACGGTGCAATTCCGGAATCTGAAGTCTTGAAAATGAAATTTCATAGTTTTAATCATCGTAAATCAGAGGCATTGTATATAATACTGTATAGGATATACCAGCTACTGCATAGGAACTGTCTACTGCAGTATAAAATCTACCTGCTACCGCACAGAAGCTAACTACTACTGAATAGGAATTACCTACTACTGCATTGGAACTATTTATTGAGGCAGTTTAGCACAGTGGTTTATGACTCTGAGCTGCAAAACTGGAGACCTGGGTAAGAATCCCACAACCCCCTCTTGCATACTGTGTAACTCTAAGCAAGTTACTTAACTTGCTTGTGCTGACGAGTCACACCAGTAAACAAGCTTTTAGCTCAGTGTGTCTCTCCTGGATATAAAAAAAAAAAACTAACTACTACTGTAAAGCAACTACTTCCTACTGTATAGGATCTACCTTCTACTACATAGGAACTGGCTACTAATGTATAGGAACTTGATACCACTGCACAAGAACAATATACTGCTGCATAGGATACACCTACTACTGCACATGAACTTCCTATGACTGCATGGGAACAAGCAAGTACTCTATACGATCAACCAGCTACTACAAAGGAACTAGTTACTACTGTATATGATCTACCAATTACTACATAGGAGCTAGCTACTACTGCATAGGAGCTAGCTGCTACTGCATATGATCTACCTACTATTGCATATGATCTGCCAGCTAGTGCAAAGGAACTTGCTACTGTTGCTTTGGAACTACCTACTACTGTATAAGATCTTCTTACTACTGTATAAGGACTTGCTTCTACTGCACAGGAGCTACCTACTACTGCATAGGATTGATCTGCTACTGTAAAGGAACTAATTTATATTGCATAGAAGCTAACTGCAACTGTATAGGAGCTACCTACTACTGTATAGGAACTATATACATTACATAGGGACTAGGTATTACTGCATGGGATCTACCTACTACTGTATAGGATCTACCAAGTACTGCATAGGAACTAGCTATACTGCATAGGAACTAGCCACTACTGTATAGGATCTACCTACCTCTGCATAGAAACTAGCTACTACTGCATAGTAACTAACTACTACTGTATATGATCTACCTAATTCTGCATAGGAACTAGCTACTACTGCATGGGATCAAACTATTTCTGCACTGGAGCTTGCTACTACTACATAGGATATAAATACTACTGCATAGGATTTACCTTTTACTGCATTTGATCTACCTACTACTGTATAGGATCTACCTACTATTGCATATTAACTAGCTTACACTGCATAGGATCTTCCAACTATTGTAAAGGATATATCTACTACTGCACAGGAACTAGCTACTACTGCACAAGAACTCACTATTACTGCATAGGATCTACCTATTACTGTATAGGAACTAGCTACTACTGCATAGGAACTAGCTACTACTGCACGTGAACTTGGTAATGCTGCATAGGAACTATCTACTGCTGTATTGGATTTAGCTACTACTGCATGGGAACTACCTACTACTGCATAGGAACTAGCTAGTACTGCATAGGATCTACCTACTGCATAACAGCTCACTACTACTGCATAGGAACTACCTGCTCTTGCATCAGAACTAGCTACTGCTGCAGTAAAACTACATAATACTGTACAGGATATACCGCGCTGTATAGGAGCTATCTACTGCTGTATAGGATCTACCTGCTACTGCAGATGAACTAACTACTACTGAATAGGAATTACCTACTACTGCATTGGATCTATTTATTGAGGCAGTATAGCACAGTGGTTTATGACTCTGAGCTGCAAAAACAGGAGGCCTGGGTTTGAATCATACTGTGCAACTCTGAGCGAGTGACTTAACTTGCTTGTGCTGACAGGTCGCAGCAGTAAACAAGCCTTCAGCTTAGTGTGTCTCTCCTGGGTATAAAAACAAACAAACAAACTACCTACTACTGTAAAGGAACTATCTCCTATTGTATAGGATCAACCTTCTACTACATTGGAAGTGGCAACTAATATATAGGAACTTGATACTACTGCATAGGAACAAGATACTACTGCATAGGATCCACCTGCATGCACATAGGAACTTCCTATGACTGCATGGGAACAGCCAACTATTCTATAAAATCTACCAGCTACTACATAGGAACTAGCTACTACTGTATATGATCTACTGGTTGCTAAAAAGGAGCTAGCTACTACTGCATAGGGGCTAGCTACTGCTGCATAGGAGCTAGCTACTGCTGCATAGGCTTTGCCTACTAATGCATGAGATCTGCCAGCTACTGCAAAGGAACTTGCTACTACTGCTTAGCAACTACCTACTACTGTATTGGCTCTACCTACTACTGTGTAAAAACTTGCTTCTACTGAAGAGAAACTATCTACTAGAGCACATGATAGACCTACTACTACATAGGATCTACCCATTACTACCCATTACTGAATAGGAAATAGCTACTACTGCACATGTACTTGATAATGCTGCATAGGAACTACCTACTACTGTATAGGATTTACCTACTACTGCATAGGAACTACCTACTACTGCATAGGAACTAGCTAGTACTGCATAGGATCTACCTAGTACTGCATAATAGCTAGGTACTACTGCATAGGAACTACCTACTATTGTATATGATCTATCTAATACTGCATAGGAACTACCTACTACTGTGTATGATCTACATACTACTGTATAGGATCTACCTACTACTGCAGAGGAACTAGTTCCTACTGCATGGGCTCTACCTACCACTGCATATGAACTAGCTACTACTGCATAGGAAGTAGGTACTGCTGCATAGGACTTACCTACTACTGTATAGTATCAGCCTGCTACTGCATAGCAACAGCCTACTAATGTATAGGAGCTAGCTTCTACTGCATATGATCTTCCTACTACTGCATAGAATTTAGCTACTACTGCATAGCAATTACCTACTACAGTATAGAATCTACCTAATCCTGCATAGGAACTAGTTTCTACTGTATGGGATCTAGCTACTAGTGCATAGGGACTACCTACTACAGCATAGGAACTAGCTACTGCTGCAAACAATCTACCTACTATTGCACAGGAACTATCTACTACTGCATAGGAACTATCTACAACTGTATAGGATCTGCCAACTACTGCATAGGAACTACCTACTACTGCATATGAACTATTTATTGAGGCAGTATAGAGCAGTGGTTTAAGGCTCTGAGCCACTACTGTATAGAAACTAGCTACTACTGCATAGGATCTTCCTACTGCTGTATAGGAACTGGCTACTAATGTATAGGAACAAGGTACTACTGTATAGGAACTAGGTACTACTCCATAGGATCCAGCCATTACTGCAAAGGAACTAGCTACTACTGCATCAGGACTACCTACTGCTATATAGGATATACCTACTACTGTATAGGATCTACTTACTACTGCATATGAACTATCTACTACTGCATATGAACTAGCTACTTATGCATAGGATCTACCTACTACTGCATAGAAGCTTGCTATGACTGCATGATAACTACCTACTACTGTACAGGATCTACCAGCCACTACATAGGAACTGGCTACTACTGTATATGATATACCTATTACTATATAGGAGCTAGCTACTACTGTATAGGATCAACCTACTACTGCATTGGATCTGCCTACTAATGCATAGGAACTAGATACTACTACATAGGGACTACCTACTACTGTATAGAATCTACCTACTACTGTATAGGAACTAACTTCTACTGCATAGGAATTGCCTACTGCTGTATAGGATCAACACACTAATGTACAGGAACTAGCTTCTACTGCAGAGGAACTAACCTACTGTATAGGATCTAGATACTACTGTATAGGAATTAGCTACTACTGCATAGGAACTGGGTACTACTGCATAGGATCTACCTAGTACTGTATAGGGTCTAGCTACTACTGCATAGTAACTACATACTATTGTATAGGGTCTTCCTACTTCTGCATAGGAACTAACTCATTCTCTTTTGGATCTAACTATTACTGCCTAGTAGCTTGCTACTACTGCATAGGCTATAAATACTTCTACGTAGGATCTACCTACTACTGCATTTGATCTTGCTACTACTGTTTAGTATCAACCTGCTATTGCAAAGGGACTACCTTCTACTGCTTAGGATCTACATACTATTGTATAGGATCTACCTCGTACTGCACAGAAGCTAGCTAATACTGCACAAGAACTAGCTACTACTGCAAAGGATCTGCCTACTACTGCATAGGAACTAGCAACTACTGCACATGAATTTGGTAATGCTTCATAGGAACTACCTACTACTGAATAGGATTTACCTACTACTGCAAAGGAACTACTGACTACTGCATAGGAACTAGCTAGCACTGCATAGGATTTACCTACTACTGCATAAGAACTAGCTACTACTGCATAGCAATTACCTACTATTGTATAGGATCTAACTGCTACTGCATAGGAACTAGCTACTACTGTATATGATCTAACTATTACTGCATAGGAACTAGCTACTACTGCATATGATCTACATACTACTGTACAGAGTCTATGTATTACTGCACAGGAACTAGCTTGTACTGCATAGGATCCCCTTACCACTGCATATGAACTAGCTACTACTGCATAAGAGATAGGTACTGCTACATTGGAACTACCTACTACTGTATAGGATCACCCTGCTACTGCATAGGAACTACCTACGAATGCATAGGAACTAGCTTCTACTCCATAGGATCTCGCTACTACTGCATAGGAATTAGCTAGTACTGCATAGCAATTACCTACTAATGTGTAGGATCTACCTACTGCTGCATTTGAATTGTTTCTACTGTGTAGGATCTAGCTACTACTACATAAGGACTACCTACTAATGCATAGGAAATAGCCACTACTGCATAGGAACTATCTGCAACTGTATAAGATCTGCCTACCTCTGCATAGGAACTACCTACCACTGCATAGGAACTATTTATAGAGGAAGTATAGCATAGTGGTTTAAAGCTCTGAGCTGCAAACCTGGAGACATGGGTTTTGAATCCCACAGCCCCCACTTGCATACTGTGTAACTCTGAGCAAGTCACTTAACTTCCTTGTGCTGACAGGTCTCACCTGTAAAAAAGCATTCAGCTTAGTGCATCTTTCCTGGTTAAAAGAAGCAAAGACGTGCTACTACAGTATAGGAACTAGCTACTACTGCATAGGATCTACCTACTACTGCATAGGAACTGGCTACTAATGCATAGGAACTAGATACTACTGTATAGGAACTAGGTACTGCTCCATAGGATCTAGCCGCTACTGCAAAGGAACTAGCTGCTACTGCATCGGGACTGCCTACTGCTGTATAGGATCTACCTACTACTGTATAGGATCTACTTACTACTGCATATGAACTATCTACTACTGCATATGAACTAGCTACTTCTGCATAGGATCTGCCTACTACTGCATAGGAACTAGCTACTACTTCATAGGAACAACCTACTACTGTATAGGATCTGCCTGCTACTGCATAGGAACTAGCCACTACTGCATAGTAACTATCCACTACTTCATAGGAACTAGCTACTTCTGCATACGATCTACTCACTACTGCATAAGAACTTGCTATGACAGCATGGGAACTACTTACTATTGTATAGGAACTTGCGGGGAAGGAAACAGCTTCTGATAGGGGACTGAATTGTTAGAGGGGTAGACCTGGGGAAGGGAGAGGAGAGGGAAGTAAGGTGCCTGCTGGGTGCCATGGCTTGGAGAGATAAGAAGCTAATCCCCAGGATTGCAGAAGCAGCATCACAGGAGAGGGAACTAGACATCATTGTCCACCTTGGAACAAATGACCTAGCTAGGCATGGGATCAGTGCAGTGCAGGATGAAATTGTGGAGTTGGGGAGGGGCCTCAGACAGGTAGCAAGCACGGTTACCTTCTCAGAGGTGCTGCCAGTCCATGGCAGCGGTGAGGCTAGGGTACTACACACCATGCAGTTTAATGAATGGTTACAAAACTGGTGCAGAGCACAGGGCTTTGGCTTCATTGGGGACTGGGGGTACACCTGGAGAGAGATGAAGGTCTATACTGGCACAATGGTCTGCATCTGTCCATGAAGGGAACCAAGATCCTAAGTGACAGGTTTAAATGCTTCCTTGGCAAGCTTTTAAACTAGCCATGGGGGAAGTGCTAATAAGAGGCAGGAAATTTCAAGCCTCCCCCCACAAAACATGACAGGTAGTAAGGTAAACACTGAGGTACAGTGCTCAACAGAGGGCACGACAGGGGTAAATGGAAAAATAAACAAGGGCAGAAAGAGCAGGCATGGGGGAGAAAAAAGGATAAAGCCAACATTAAATGGAGGGCAATGAGTACCAATGCCTGTAGTCTGGGAAACAAGCTTCCTGAGCTAGTAGCCTTGATGGAAGATGAACAATTGGATATTGTGGCAGTCACAGAAACATAGTACACAGAGAACCATGACTGGGATGTCAACATACCGGGGTACACAGTCTACAGAAGGGACAGGGAGGGGAAATGAGGAGGTGGAGTAGCTCTATACATAAGGGAAGGGATCAAAGTTACAGAACTAAAAAGTAAAGGGGGAGGACAAGAGGCACTCTGGGTCACCTTGGAGACAGGGAATGGCATCACAATCCGCACAGGGGTTGTATACAGACCCCCCGTCTCAAGGGGAGGAAATGGACAAGAAAATGATAGAGGACATTCTCAAAATAGCTGAAAAAGGGGAGATACTGTTGATGGGGGACCTGAATATGCCAGATGTTAACTGGATGACATGTACTGCAGCCACATCCAAGAGCAGGGTCATTCTCAATGCCCTGCAGGGGGCAGGCCTTAGACAGCTAGTGTTGGAACCCACTCCAGAGGGAGCAATACTAGACCTGGTACTCTCAAATGGAGAGAGGATCACAAATTTAGAAGTCAGTAGACATCTGGGAACAAGCGACCACTGCACAGTGTGCTTCACAATAAGCACAACCATGGAGATGAGCCATACAAAAACAAGCATACTGGACTTTAGAAGGGCTGACTTTGGCAAAATGGGTGAATACCTGAGGAATACACTAGGAAATGGACAAAAAGGAGGGGTGGAAGAACAATTGAGAAAAATCAAAACTGACATCATAGAGGCAACAATCCTTTGTGTGAAACAGATAAAGAAAACAATGCAGAGTAAAAAACCACTATGGTTCACAAAAGAGGTGGCAGGAAAGGTTAAGGAGAAAAAGGCTGCATTCAAAAAGTATAAGGAATCACAGAAAGAACACAACAGGAAACTGTTTCAATTAAAGCAGAAAGAAGTGGGGAAGGCAGTTAGAATAGCAAAAGCCCAAACCGAGGAAAAAATAGCCAATTCAGTTAAGAAGGGGGATAAAACCTTTTATAGATACATTAGGGAGCATAGAAAGGTTAAGGGAGAAATAGTGAAGATTAATAAGGGAGAGGGCAGGTGGGCAGAGGGAGACAGTGAAAAGGCAGAGATACTGAATTATTACTTTTGCTCAGTATTCACAAAAGAAGATGAGAAGGAGTTACCTAAACCAGACAATAGGAGCACTCTGGGTAGTGGGGTTGACACCAGTCCATTTACAGAAGAGAGTCCTGAAAGAACTCCGAAAACTCAAGGTGGACAAAGCAATGGGGCCTGATGGGATTCACCCCAGAATCCTAAAAGAAGTAAGGGAGACCCTAGTGACACCACTGACCACACTTTTTAACAAATCATGGGAGGATGGGGTGGTACCTGAGGACTGGAGGAGGGCAGATGTGATTCCCCTTCACAAAAGTGGGAGCAAGGCAGAAGCAGGAAACTACAGACTTGTAAGTTTGACCTCAGTGATAGGGAAAATGATGGAATCACTTCTGAAAGAAAGAATTGTTGAGTACCTAGAGGCCAGTGGGGCACAGGACCCAAAGCAGCATGGATTAACTGCAGGAAGGTCATGTCAGAAGAATCTAATAGATTTCTTTGACTGGGTGACCAAAGTAACAGACCAGGGAGGGGCTGTGGATATGGCCTACCTAGACTTTAGCAAGGCATTTGACACAGTCCTGCACAAAAAATTAATAATCAAGTTAGCCAGGGTGGGAGTGGGTCCCAGGGTGGTAGCCTGGGTAGCAAACTGGCTGCACAACAGGACACAGAAGGTAATAGTGAATGGAACACATTCCAAAAAAAGGGGGGTCACTAGTGGAGTACCTCAGGGCTCAGTACTGGGTCCAGTCCTCTTTAACATCTTTATAGGTGACATTTCAGAGGGTCTGGAGGGAAAGGCATGCCTCTTTGCAGATGACACAAAGATCTGTAACAGAGTTGATACACAAGGGGGTAGAAAGGATGAGAAGGAACTTGGCAAGGTTGGAGAATGGTCAGACATATGGCAACTTAGATTCAATGCAAAGAAGGTGCAAGTAATGCAACTGGGAAACAAAAACCCAGGAGAAGAGTACACAATAGCAGGGGAGGTACTAACAACAACAAAAATGGAAAGGGACCTGGGGGTAATCACATCAGATGATCTAAAGGTTGGTAAGCAATGTGAGAAGTCAGTAAGGAGAGCCAGGGGGATACTGGGATGCATAGGAAGGGGCATCACAAGTAGAAAAAGGGAAGTGGTTATCCTCTGTACAGACAGTTGGTGAGACCCCATCTGGAGTACTGTGTGCAGTTTTGGAGACCTCATCTACACAAGGACATAGACAGAATGGAAGCAGTCCAGAGGAGAGAACTAAAATGATGCAGGGTCTGCATCAGAAACCATATGAAGAGAGACTGAGAGAGCTTAATATGTATACCCTTGATGAAAGGAAGGACGGGGACATGATAGAAATGTTCAAGTACCTCAAGGAATCAACAAAGTCCAGGAGAGTAGCATCTTTCAGAAAAGAGATGTGTAAGAATAAGGGGCACAATTTAAAGATAGAGGGGATGGCTCAGGGGTAATGTGAGGAATTTTTTTCATGGAGAGAGTGGTGGATGCATGGAACCACCTTCCTGGGGAGGTTGTTGGGTCTAAAACAGTGGGGGAATTCAAACATGCATGGGGCAGACATAAGGCAATTGTAGTGGGGGGTGGCAGGAAGTAGGCTGTTGGTTAACTAGAATCTGCAGCTTATCCAGTAGGTAGGGAAATGGGCAGACTGGGTGGGCCAAGTGGTCCTTATCTGCCATCAAAGTCTATGTTTCTATATTTCTGTCTACCTACTTCTGCATAGGTACTAGGTAATACTGTATGGGCTCTAACTATTACTGCATAGGAGCTATCTACTACAACATATGATATAAATACTACTGCATAGGATCTACCTACTACTGCATTTGATGTACCTACTACTGTATAGGATCTACCTACTATTACATAGGCACTAGCTACTACTGCATAGGATCTACCTACTATTGTATAGGATCTATCTACTACTGCACATGAACTAGCTTCTACTGCACAAGAAATAGCTACTACTGCATATGATACACCTACTACTACATAGGGACTAGCTACCACTGTATAGGAACTAGATACTACTGCACATGAACATGGTACGGCTGCACAGGAACTACTTGCTATTGTATATGATTTACTTACTACTGCATATGAACTACCTACTACTGCATAGGAACTAGCTAATACTGCATAGGATCTACCTACTGCTGCATAAGAACTAGCTACTACTGCATAGTAGCTAACTTCTATTGTATAGGATCTACCTACTATTGCATAGGAACTAGTTACTTCTGCTAGAAACTAGCTACTACTGCATGCGATCTACATACTACTGTATAGGGTCTACCTACTACTGTACATGTTCCAGCTACTACTGCAGAGGAACTAGCTACTACTGCTTATGGTCTACCTACTACTGCATAGGAACTAGCTGCTACTGCATAGGAACTAGGTACAGCTGCATAGAAACTAGCTTCTACTGTATAGAATCAGCCTACTACTGCATAGCAACTACTTATTAATGCATAAGAACTAGCTACTGCTGCATAGGATATTCTGCACAGGAATTAGCTACTACTGCTTTGCACCTACCTACTACTATAGGATGTACCTACTACTGCATTGGAACTAATTTCTACTATATAGGATCTAGCTTCTACTGCATAGAGACTACCTACCACTGCATAGAAACTAGCTACTACTGCATATAATCTACCTACTACTGCACAGGAACTAGCTACTACTGCATAGGAACTACTTACAATTGTATAGGATCTGCTTATGGCTGCATATGAACTATCTACTGCTGTATATGATCTACCTACTACTGCATAGGAATTAGCTACTACTGCATAGAAACTAGTTTCTGCTGCATAGGAACGAGACACTACTGCAAAGGAACTAGCTACTGCTCCATACAATTAACCTACTGCTGTATAGGATGTACCTACTATGGTATAGGATCTACCTACCACTGCATATGAACTGGCTACTACTGTATAGGAACTAGTTACTACTACATGGCATATAGCTACTACTGCATAGGAACTACTTACTACTGTATAGGACCTTCCTACTACTGCATAGGAGCTAGCTACTACTGCATAGAATCTAACTACTACTGCATAGGAACTAGCTACTGCAGCATAATATCTGCCTACTACTGTATAGGATCTACCTTCTACTGTACAGGAACTAGCTTCTACTTCTTAGAAGTTATCTACTACTATATAGGATCTACCTACTACTGCACAGGCACTAGCTACTACTGCATAGGAACTAGCTACTTCTGCATAGGTTCTGCCTTCTACTGCATAGGATCTACCTACTAGTGCATAGGAACTAGCTACTACTGCATAAGAAATGAAAATGATGTACCTACTGTAACTCTTAATCTTTTTGTATATCTTCTTCATACATCACTGGTGTGTTATACACCAGAGGTGCTATGACTCTGAGGGAGCTTTCTGCCTACAAATGTTTTTTCTGGGTGAGAAGCCTACATCATGGACGATGCCACCCATGAGGATGACCCACAGCATGCTGCTTGACAGTTTCCCAGTAACCAACGCCGACTCCTCCCTCACCTCAGTTCTGTCCACCAGAGAGGGTGAAAAACAGATAAAGAAAAAAGAGAGGACTGGGCAAGGGAGCCCAAGGGATAGTAAAAGGAAAGGACATAAACAGAAAAGAGAAAAAAGCTGACACAAGAGGAGAGGGAGGCTTTCTGAAGGTGTGGTATAGGGAGGAGGCCCCAACCACTTTGCAGTCCTAAGGGACAGAGAAGTGGGAACTGTTAAGGAAAATTCAGGAGAAGAAAAAGAAGAAGGGATAGTAAAGAATGATGAGAGACTCCACGGCACCCCACTCCCCTCAGGGAGACAGGATGAAGATGTCAAGGTCGGCTTCCACCTCTACATTCTCCAGACACTTCACATGAAGGAGTGACTGGACTGTCTCCCATTTGAGATGAGACCAGGCTGTTTGAGCTAAAGATAGCCCAGAGAAACAACCCCAAGGCTGAAACAAGAGGGAACATCCATTGAAACCCTGGGAAGTAGTATGCCAGGGTCCCTACAGGTTGCCTTAGGCAGCAGAGGTGGGGACAGGACCCATCTCAGGAAAAAGGACCCCCAACAGGTATTCCACATCCATGCGTTGCTACATCCTGTAACTCATCCCTATCCAGAGACAAGGGAGAAGAAGCTGTGGAAAGAGGGGAACTGCCCCAGGTTAACCAGCTTGGTTCACAAGGAGAAAGAGACGAGGGGAGGGTTCTTCGGGTCCACCAGAGTCCACCAGGATTCAAAAGAGGTCCTGAGGAAGGACTGAACTCTGACCCTGCTCAGAAGGCAAGATGGAGATCAAGAGGGAACCCAAGGAGCCCTCATTATAAGAGAACAATAGACGACACTTCTCCTCTGTCTTTCAAGGAGAACTAATAACCCTCTGGAGGAACAGAGGAGCAGAGAAGCCAAAGGCTTACCTCACAAGGGTATTCACGGAGGGGTGAGCAAGCAGGGAGAAGGCACTGCTCAGAGGTTGAGGCACCAGAGGGAATGATGGGTGGGAAGCAGTGATGAATGGTGAAGATGTACAAGAAGATCAAGAATTATTGTAGGTATGTAATTTTCATATCTTTCTGTATGTATCTTCACCATTCATCACTGGTGGGTGAGTACCATGCCCCCCAAAGAGGACCTTACATTTCCCTGAGTGCAGAAGTTCCCTCAGCCCCTTGTGGGGGAGAACCACAGGGGGAGAAGCCCCCTCTGGGTCTGGAGAGGCCCGAGACTGATCAGGGTTAGACGGGGACTTTCATGACCTGGGAGACGGAAGGCACATTGCTTATTCCTGTCTCAATCTGCAGAAGAAAAAATGGGCTCCTTGGAAGGGGAAGGCAAGCACTCAGTGCCTGACCAAGGGCGATAACCTGGAAAGGTTAATCCATGCCACCCATCCTATACAAACTGCAGATCCTGCCAACCTAGAAGCTACCACATTAGCATCATATGATGCCCTTGAGAGATGCCTCGCTAGCTCTAGGCCAGAAGAAGAAAGACAGATGGCCTGCCTGGTTACCTTCTAGTCAGGCAAAGTGGCTAGGAGCTGTCCTAGCACCATCCATAATTGTCTAGCATGGACAGCTATATGGGCCTGATGGACTGAATTACATAGAAGGAGACACACCAAGGAAAAATATCCATCTCCCCCAGTGGTTAAACTCAGCTGAATCGAACTCTAGGAGGTGGTCATGTCTCTGGCGGTGATGTCCAGAAGGGGTATCCAGTAGTTCTATCTCCAAAGTGGGGTGAATCATGAAACCTGGAGAACCCTGGTGGACACGATACCTGGACTGGCAGTCCCTCGGGGCAGGAGGGGGGCAGAGGGAGACTGCCAGACCTGATGGATCACTTCCTGAAAAGGAACAGGCCATGGAGGAATGACCACATTCTCTGAGGAGAACTCTCCCAGGAGAGCACGCATTACATGGGCTGGATAGTGACTTGCAAAATGGGAAATGTGGCGCTCCTCCAACAACCTCGACAAGAACCACTGATAGCTGATAATATCAGCATCTGAGGACAGGTGAACCGAAGAGTCTTCTGCCTCATGGGAGGAAGATGAGGAGGCAGAGGAGCTCGATTCAGATTGTGGTGCAACAGGGGTTTCTGGTCTAAAAATGCCCAGGCCAGAGCTCTTTGATAGCAAGGGAAAGCTGCTGCTGAGCCTCTGAATTGGTCCTAAGACAGGGATCCCATAGGACCTGAAATGTCAAACTGGAATCCCACCAGAACCCCTGGTTAGAATTATATATACAAGAAGGTATATATCAGTAGCTTGTAATATAATGTTTATAAATTTTTTTGACAATAAAACATGAGAATAAGATTGGATCTCAAACCAAAGTCCCAACAAAGCCACTGGCTAGAATTACATACTCAAAAAGGTATATAGCAGTAGCTTCCAGCGATGTATATATAATTCTAACCAATGGCTCTGGTGGGATTCTAGTTTGAGATCCAATCCTATTCTTACTTCTTATTACCAAAACAAAAAAATGATAAGCATTATATTTTTTTCTCCCCCCCCCAAGTAAAACAAGAAATCTTATAGGTTTTGGTTGATGTTTTTTATTAAACTATATTTAATAATGAAGTGTAAATAGTGGAGATAAAAATAAAAATCTAAATGAATTTTTGGACTTGATCAGATCTAAATTTGATGGATACTTGCTTATTTCTTTATCTTGTCTTCATTCTATTGTTTTCAGAGTTTGACCTTTGGCATCTCTATTTGACCTGCCATACCAATTGTTGTGCTAAAAAACCTTGATTAAAACTTTTTGTTATTTTATTTTATGTAGAAGATATTTATGTTATAATAACTGGCCAGCAATTTTTTTCCATAGGCTGAACCAGTTATAATTTGCCATTATAACCTGCAGGTTATAGCGACAAACATGTGCCACTTCAATCAAAAAAGAGCCACATCCTGATTGGCTCTCCACTTCCCATGGGCGGGCTAAACACATTAACAAACATGGCGGCTCCTCATCCCGCTTACCGAGGAGACGCCACAGACCAGCCATCATACCGGACATCCAGTTTTCTTTTAAAACCTCTTCTTTAAATCTTCTTATCTGGTTGATCCTGCCGTCCATAACCCGCACATCACACCATCTCCCGATAAATCCCTGTGAAACAGAGCACCACGCTGGAATGGCTCCGAAGCGCTTAACAGAGTTAAGTGCCGTGCAACAAGTGAAACTAAAATGGAACAAATCACAAAGAAACGGTTGTAAAAAAAGATGTCTAACAAACAAAAAGCTATTTTTCTAATAAAGATACTGTGTGTGTGTGTGTGTGTGTGTGTGTATGAATCACAAACAGCAACAATGTGGGGAAAAAATTCCTGACCAGCAATTATAAATAATAAAAGATGGGAAAGTGTGTTAAAATTTGAAATTAATGGTTGCTCCTGGTGTGGGATGCTTTAATAAACCTCTCGGGCTTTGCCCTCAGGGTTTATTTAGCATCCCACACCTCGGGCAACCATTAATTTCTCATTAAGCACACTTTCCTATCCATTATTGTATATATTATTCACATAGGATGATTGGCATTTTGGGGATACTGTGTTGCTCAATATACATATAAAAGAAATATGTTATAAATATGTGATTTATCACTTTAAGGTTTTTTCTAAATAAAAGGAAGACCCTAAGCACCAGATCCCCGCCTTCTGACGAAGTGTCCGGAGTGGACACGAAGCGCTGGGGTAGTGTGTTGCGGTCCTTCATTGCTCCATTGCCTTTAGTCTGTGCATGTTCATTTTTGGCTTTTTTGAGTGCTTAATTGTGTTTTTGCTTTTTCTGTTGTCTTAGAGAACCAAGTTTTGACAATGGCTATGATATCGGGAATGTGCTGAGTGGTCCAGCACTAGAGGGCAGCAGATTTCTTTAGGAGGCTGTAGACGTTCGTTGATGCAATACACAGCCCTGATACAGGTAGCTCCCTGGGCTGGCTAGAGGTCAGTGGGCCAGAATTGGAGAGAACATTACCTGCCAGCATGAGGAGTAGAAGGAGTATTCTAGTGGCAGCAAGGTTGTGCTTTGTGCTAGTTTTTGTGCACAAGGTAGATTACCTAGAAGAGAATGTGCAGGGAATTGGTAAGGATTGTATGGTGGGTACTGTGAGGAGGGGGGGAGGACAGAGGGGGTGGGGTAGGGATGATTGTGGGGGGGTGTGTCTTAGCAGGGAGTGGGGGGAGTAGGTCCAGGGTGGGAGGTGGGTGTGGAGAGAAACTTGGTTGTGTCATCGTGGGGGATGTGTCGCTGGTGAGGGAGATGGCCAATGCCAGAAATCTATTGCATAGAAACTAGCTACTACCATATAAGACCTACCTGTTACTGCATAGGAGCTAGCTACTACTGCATAGGATCTACATACTGCTGCATAGGATCTACCCACTACTGCATGGGAACTA
Source organism: Neoceratodus forsteri (assembly GCA_016271365.2). Lineage (NCBI taxonomy): Eukaryota > Metazoa > Chordata > Ceratodontiformes > Ceratodontidae > Neoceratodus > Neoceratodus forsteri. The sequence goes on from CM028132.1 coordinate 1,213,240,845, forward strand.
CCTACCACTGTATAGAATTGGCCTACTACTGTATCGGAACTAGCTACTACTGCATAGGAACTACCTACTACCGAATAGGATCTACCTCCTACTGCATAAGAGTTAGCTACTATTGCATTTGATCTACCTACTACTGTATAGGATCTACCTCCTACTGCACTGCACAGGAACAAGCTACTATTGCATATGAACTAGCTATTACTGCATATGATCTACCTACTACTACATAACAACTAGCAACTACTGCATAGGAATTAGCTACTACTGCACATGAACTAAATAGTGCTGCATATGAATTATCTACTACTTTATAGAATTTACCTACTACTGTATAGGAACTACCTACTACTGTATAGGAACTAGCTAGTACTGCATAGGATCTACCTACTACTGCATAAGAACTAGCTAATACGGCATAGGAATTACCTACTGCTTTATAGGATCCACCTACTGCTGCATAGGAACTAGCTACTACTGTATATGATCTAGCTACTACTGTATAGGAACTACCTACTATTAAATAGGAACTAGCTACTACTGCATATGATCTACCTACTACTGTATAGGATCTACCTACTACTGCATAATAACTAGTTACTACTGCATAGGATCTACCTACTACTGTATAGGATCTACCTACTACTGCATAGGATCTACCTACTACTGCATATGATCTTCCTACTACTGCACAGGAACTAGCTACTACTACATAGAAACTAACTACAACTGCATAGGATCTACCTACTACTGCATATGAACTAGCTACTACTGCATGGGAACTAGGTACTACTGCATAGGGACTACCTACTAATGCATATGAACTACCTACTGCTGCATATGATCTTCCTACTACTGCATAGGACTACCTACTACTGCATAGCAACAACCTACTACTGTACAGTATCTACATACTACTGCCTAGAAACTAGCTACTACTGCATATGAACTAGTTACTGCTGTACAGGAATTAATCACTAGTGTAAAGGAACTAGCTACTGCTGCATAGAAACTACCTACTACTGCATATCAAACTGCCTACTACTACTGCATAGGAACCACTTACTAATGCATATGAACTAGCTACTACTGTACAGGATCTACCTACTACTGCCTAGGAACTAGCTACTGCTGCATAGGTACTACCTACGTCTGTATATGATCTGCCTACTACAGTATTGGATTTACCTACTACTGCATAGGAACTAGCTACTACTACATAGGAAATAGCTACTAATACAGAGGAACTACCTACTATTGTATGGAATCTACCTACTACTGCATAGGAACTAGCTACTACTGCATAGTAACTAGCTAGTACTGTATAGGATCTACCTACTACTGTTTAGGACCTACCTACTATTGCACAGGAACCAGCTTCTACTGCATAGGGTTCATCTACAATTATATAGGAGCTACCTACTACTGAACAGGAACTAGCTACTATTGCATATGCACTAGCTACTACTGCATAGGAACTAAGTACTGCTGCATAGGAATTACCTACTACTGTATAGAAGTTACCTACTACTGTATAGGAACTAAGTACTACTGCATAGGAACTAGCTACTACTGCATAGGATCTACCTACTACAGTATAGGAACCACCTACTTCTGCACAGGGACTAGCTTCTACTGCATAGGAGTTACCTATAATTATATAGGAGCTACCTACTACTGCACAGGAACTAGCTACTATTGCATATGAACTATCCACTACTGCATAGGATCTACCTACTTCTGCATAGGAACTAGCTACTACTGCATAAGAACTAGCTACTACTGCATAGGATCTAACTACTACTGCATAGGAACTAGGTACTACTGCATACCAACTACCTACCACTGTATAGTATCTACCTACTACTGCATAGGAACTAGCTTCTACTGTATAAGATCTAACTACTACTGCATTGGAACTACCTGTGTTTGCATAGGATCTACCTACTACTGCACAGGAACTAGCTACTACTGCATAAGTACTACCTACTACTGCATAGGAACTAGCTACTACTGCATAGAAACTGCATTCTACTGTAAAGGATCTGCCTAGTACTGCATAGAAAATACCCACTGCTGTATAGGATCTACTTACTACTGCATAGGATCTAGCTACTACTGCATAGGAACTACCTACTACTGCATAGGAACTAACTACTTCTGCATAGGAACTAGCTACTACTGTATAGGATATACCTACTACTGCATAGGAACTGGCTACTACTGGATAGGAACTAGCTACTACTGCATTAGAACTAGCTACTACTGCATGTGAACTAGTTACTGATGCATAGGAACTACCGACTACTGCATAGAAATTACCTACTATTGCATAGGAACTACATACTATTGCATAGAAACTAGCTACTACTGAATAGGATCTAACTACTACTGCATAGGAACTAGCTACTACTGCACAGCAACTGCCTACCACTGTATAAGATCTACAGTATCTACTACTGCATATGAAGTAGCTTCTACTGTATAGGATCTAGCTACTACTGCATTGAAACTACCTGCATTTGCATAGGAACTAGCTACTACTTCATAGGATCTGCCTACTACTGCACAGGAACTAGCTACTACTGCATAGCAACTGGCTACTACTACATATAAACTGTATTCTACTCTAAAGGATCTGCCTAGTACTGCATAGAAACTATCTACTGCTATATAGGATCTACCTACTACTGCATAGGAACTGGCTACTACTGAATAGGAACTAGCTACTTCTGCATAGGAACTAGGTTCTGCTGCGTAGACTTGCCCCAATCACAGCCCCTGGTAAAGATGGTTTGCCTCGCAAATTTTATAAAACCTTTGAGAATGTCCTTACCGCAGATCTGGCATGAGTGTACAATCATACGCTGCACCCAAGTACAGTGTTAGAATCTATGTATGAGGCTATATTAATTGATATATTTAAAAAAGAGGACAAAAAAAATATTCTGAACTGGACACCTTTATGTTTATTGAACAATTGAAAAATACTGACCTGTAATTTAACAAAAAGATTATCACAGGCTGCAGAAGTGGTCATTTCTAAAACCCAGACTTTCTAATAGAAGGATATTCTACAACCTGAAGGCCACTGAAGGGCATCTCAGGGGCTTTCTCCTTGATTGGGAGAAGATCTTTGACAAGGTGATTCATGAATATTTATTTTACACACTTGTACAATATGGCATTCCCCATGTTTCTGTGAACTGGTGGATTTACTCACTCTATGCTGGGGCAGTGGCTGTCCCATTTGTCAATATTAGATTGGATACTGCTCTTAGAGTCACCAGGAGAGGTTAAACAGGGATGTCTCTTATGTCTTCTTTATGTTTTTGCCATTGATCCACTACTACATATGTTTCATGACCATGGGTACTATCAGAGATATTAGTCTGCCCAAGTTCCTCACCCAGAAAGCTGCTTGCTTACAGACTCCAAATCAGATGGTGCTGTCATATGTAACATTCTGAAAGTTTTCTTGAATCTGGCAGGAGCCCAAATAAATTTTTTCAAAAGCGCAGCCTTGATGATAGGACCTCCTGTGCATGATCCTCCTATACAGATTATAGCACGTATCCTGATAGTTCGAATGTTCAAGTGTTGGGGGTGCAGTTTGGGTATGAGAACCTAGCTAAGTCAAATTGGGAGTTACGACTAAATCAAATATTTTTGATTCCGCATGGTTGGGAAAATTGTTTTTTTCTACAAAAAAAGAAGAGAGTGTTTTTAATTAAAATTCTGTTACTTCTTCAATTTCTACATTTAAGCCATGTTTTCCCCTTCACCTGAGTGTGAAACTCATTTGTATAGTCTATTTTTTTTTCCAAGTTCTCTGGGGTACAAGATTGATCCCTGTGAAGTGGGAAGTTACATATAGAGCAATTGCTAAAGGTAATCTAGCCATGATTCACCCCATGGCTTTTTGGTTTTGTGTTTTTTTCTTCAGTAATCTAGGTCCAATCCTGAATGATGTCTCCCATATGCGGGCAGAGCTTGTTTGGGAATGGGTGCTGCCACTGGTTCCTAAATGGGAGAGAGGGATTCTCAGACTCCCAGCAATAATGAAGGGTCATGCTATCTCTGCTTATATTAGACATGCACTGATTAAGGTTAGGCAATGGAAACTGATGTCTGGGCAACTTGTTTCCACCAGAAAAAATATATGATACTATAGACATATATATATTTTTTTCATTATTGCATACATATATTTTATATGAGTGTGTAAGATAATTGTTGATATTTTTTCTGTGTGTTTTCCATAGGTGTTGGTAATATGTATGTTTTTATAGAGCAATTGTTTTAACTAAGATGTTATGAGTTGTGAATGATATTTTTGATCATGTTTGTTAATTACTTTCACCATCATTTGGTGCAGAGATGTATTTATATTAGTCTTTTAGATTAGATTATTATTGTAATGACATATGTAGTATTAAATAGATGCATTATATTATATATTTAAATACATGTCGTGTATACCTTTAAGATGTTCACTTTAAATAGAGATGATGGTGTTGGTTTGGCCCCACCTTAATAAAGCATAAACGATACATGAACATTGGTGGAGGGGGTGCAGTATGTGCTGCTATGTCTTGTACAGCTTTTAAATTAAACATGTATTAAAGCGTACTTTAACTTCAAACCAACTTTGTTTTTTTGTCAGTTGCCTAGTTGCTCCACTAATTTGTTCTGCCGTATATAATATTATATTGGAAAGTATCTGCTGTGATCCAGAAGTCTCCTTGGACTGTCCCCAGTCTTCCGCAAAAATGGTATTGTAACTATTGAAGTATGTCAGAATACCTCCTACTATGTGGGATGTTACCTGGCTGTGCACTCACTGTAGACTAGGAGTAAAGGGGTCATTCAAGCATAATGTTTTGGAAGAGAATGTGCCATTTCTCCTCCAGTACAGGGGTAGAGGTGATTCAGGACCATTTCATTTCTAGGTGTCCATCCGTTGTGGATTTCTGGAAAATTTTAGCCAGCATCTGGAAGAAACCTCTTTTTCTGAAAATAGACAAAAACTGTGCAGTCTTTGGTATCCTTCCCTGAGTGGAGAAAACATAATACTAGCACTCTTCAGGTTATTTTTGTTGGTATTAAATATCAACTGTGTCAAGCATGCTGTGCACTTTCCCTACAGAAAAAACTTCCTATTAGGAGTGAGGTGATCCAGCTGCTGACTAATACATTGTTGCATCTTGCACAGGCTTAATGTGCCTGAATGTCCTTTCAGCAGTTCCAGGGATATTGGATAAAATGTACATGGTCATGGAAACTAGACTAAAGGTGCTTTCTATAAGGTTAGCTTATGGTTCTCCTACTACCAGATGGTTATTCCTTCTCTGTTGACATTCTTTTTATTTAGGTACAAAAACTGCTGACCTTATGTTTTTTGGATATTTGTGTATATATTTTCACTGTCCCCACCCCCGGGATACCATACGCATGGATACATTGTATTGTTATATTCGTAGTTGCGCAGGCTTGTATGATTTGTTTGCTTGTTTTGTATATTATTTTCAACAAAATTCCTAACTCTTCCTCATTGAAGTGCAACAGGATATTTTACTTCTACCTGTAGAGTGACAAGATGTGGACAAAAGGAACCTTGGTTTAGCATCTCATCCAAAGGAGGGCACCTCAACCATGTACCCCCTCCCATACTGCACTACAGTACGTTATGTGTATTACCCCAAATACCTGGCTTGGGGTTAGAACCCACTACCCGTCACTCTTCCAGTGCCAGAACCAAGTGTGCTACAAGCTGAGCCATTATCACTGACTTATATTAGCTGGAGATATATGTCCCATTGAATGGTTCATTCATAATCTATTGCTGAGCACTGTTCATAATGGCCCCTATGCATGAAAGGGGCATAGGTACATGCAAAATGCATGTACCCAGCCTGCGACGCTGTACTCCATGGACAGGTGCGCCCATACCGACATTCATTAATGCCGGCCACCTGTCCGCTGCCTCCCCCCGGCACACATGTCCATGCAGGGTGGGCATGGGTGGAATCACGGACCCAGCTGGGCATCCAATCAGATGCCCAGCATGAGTCCACCAGTGGATCCCTTGCACAGTGGGGCACGCATTGGCAGCACACCCTGCGGATGTCAAAGAGCCAGCAGCTGTGGTGGGTGGTAGGGGGACAATGCTGCCAGCCCTCCAATGGCACCGCAGCAGTGCGGTGGTTCAGGGGCCTAGGTCAGGTGGCCCGCGGGGTTACTGCACCACAAGTAGTGGGAAGGTTCACATGCACTGCAGGTGGTGGGGGGGCCACAGCCCATGCCAGTGCCCATACAAGGGGCATGGGTTGGGGGGCATGCCATGCCACACTCACCTCTGTGTGCTGGAGTGGGTGGATGGCATCGGGTGGCCATGTGCTGTGGCACTGGCATGTAGTAGGGCTGTCTGACCTGTCCTTCAGTGTGTCCTGGGGTGTGCGTGAAGTGCATAGGAGGTTTATGGCTGGGTCTCCCTGGCATAACAGACAAAAAGTACCAGCACTCCAGAGCCAAGTGTTTCTGTAACAACTCCAGTGAAGGATGTCCACAGCAAAGGATTTCCAAAACAATTTAATATTTTATTTTTGGAACAAATTTCCAACACAGCTAGTGAACAGTGTCTGTGACACCAAACTGCCCAGAACCAGCACCCTGCCTGTAGTCTGAGGAGCATAGCACCAACTGTTGTTTGTGGGATGAGTCTCCCTGGCATACGTTGCTCCCTCCTATGCACCCCTGTGGCCACTATGTGCCTTTGTGCATGGCATGTAGTGCCGACCCGCCCCTCACCCACCCCAGTGCATTGCTTATCACACTGCCGGGGGATTGGGTCCATATGTACTGTGCACCCCCCATTCATGCATCCTGCATGGGGGGGCAGAGCGGGTGCAGAGTGGCTATGTGCTCCAGATATCCACATGTAGACAGTCCACACCATTCATGCATAGGGCTCAAAATGAGAGAAGAATCTATCTGAGGAGTGCTGTCTGAAACAAATTCCTGCTGCATATTCCATTGCAGCATTGGAAACATCCAAGGCTGCCCTAATATGATGATTCTTTAACTCAAATCCTTGATTGATAATTGCCAATAGTTTTTGCTTTGATAAAGGCTCTGGGAGCTTTTATGTAAGTGCTTTCAACTTGGACCAGAGCAAACTGTCACATTTAGCCACATGAGTATAATAATTGCAACTCTAAGGCCCAATGTGACTGAAACAAATACTGTTTTTCCCATAATATTAATCTTAAGTGACTCATGGTCAGACTGTTGCACAAAGACTTCCTTAGAAGCACTAGACTTAATTGTTTGTAGCCATCATCACAATGGCATCTGTGACTGTCTGTGTGTAATAGTCTGACTTGAGCTTTTGTGTCATATATTTCTTGTTCAGCACAAAGAATACTTCAGGCATGAGTAAGATGTAAGTGAATAAAGTCTTTTAACTTGCAAAATAATTTGTTGTAGTAGTGTTTCTATGTGCAGCCATGCCTTAAACTTGTTTGCTGCAGGCACTGAAGCCAGTCTTGTTCAGGCTGCCAACTTAGTAGACGTCTTGCAGAATTATAGACCAATCTCCAACCTTCCATTTCTGGGCAAGGTTGCTGAGAAAGTTGTGGCTGTGCTGCTTAAGGTGTACCTTGTGGCCTATGACATCTACGAGCCATTCCAGTCTAGATTTAAGTCAAGGCATAGCACTGAAATGGCATTAGTCAGGGTGCAAAATGATCTCCTCAGGGTGAGAGATAGAGGAGACCAGTCAATTCTCCTTGATCTCTCCTCAGCATTTGACACTGTAGACCACATAGTGCTGTTGTGTCACCTTAGGGAACTCTGTGGACTCACTGGTACTGTCATCAAGTTGTATGAGTCCTTCCTTATGGGCAGGACGCAATGGGTAGTGATGGGGAATTTCTCCTCCTGCTCGAAGCCCCTGCCTTGCAAAGTTCCTCAGGGTTTGATCCTGTTGCCTATGTTGTTCTTGGTGTACATGTTCTACCTGGGTGAGATTATTAGATGTTACAGCTTGGGTTTTCACTTTTAGGCAGATGATACCTAGCTGTATATGTCCTTTGCTCCCAGGACAAGTGACGCGGTGAAGGTGCTAAACAGATGTCTGGCTGGGATCCAAGACTGTATGTCCTCTAACTGGCTGAGACTCAACCCTGACAAAATGGAGGTACTAGTGATTGAGCCTGGTTGCCAGCGTGATGTGGCTGCTGACAGATTGGGAGCGGGGCTGTTTTTGGACTCCTTCCAGTTGGTAACTTCCACTAAGATGAAAAATCTGGGCATCATCCTTGACGATGGATTGACACTTGAGGCTCAGGTGTCATCTGTCATCCAGAGTGGCTTTTATCACTTAAGGAATGTCACCTAGATTAAAGCCTTAATTCCACCTGGTGACCTACCCTCACTGGTGCATGCCTTTGTTACCTAAAGGCTAGACTACTGTAACACTTTATACTTTGGAGTCAATTGGGGAGATTCTCTGTCACCTGCAGTTGTTGCAGAATACAGTGCCAGGTTGCTGACAGGCCTCCTGAGATCCTGCCATGTGACCCCAGTCCTGCATGACCTACACTGGTTGCCAGTGAGGTGGAGGATTGCCTTCAAGGTAGGCTTGCTCACCTATAAGGTCCCATATGGTTTGGGCCCTGGTTACTTGAGTGACCTCCTGTCCCCTATCTGCCCTGTACACTCTCTCTACTCCTCCACTGAGGGCCTCCAAGCAGTTCCCAGGGACCGGCTGAAAACCTCCGGAGACCAAGCATTTGAGGTGGCCAGCCCAGCCCTATGGAACTCGCTGCCAAAATCCTTGAGGGAGGCTCCATTGGTGGAGGCCTTTAAGCAAGGTCTGAAGGCCCATCTATCTAGAGAAGCTTTTGGTAGCCAGCTTTAGGTTAATTACTGACATACTATTTTTGCTGATATTTATTTATTGATTTTATTGACTGTCATGCTCTGTTTATTGCCATTGTTCATACTATTTTATTTTATTTGAATTTTGATGACAGGGTAGGCCCACTGAGATACACTATCCATTTTTCAGGGGCTACCTGGGAAATACATTTCTCATTTATAGTGGTGTATGGTATTATGTGTATGTGTCCCTGAGGAGGCGCTGCTTTTGGCGCGAAACCGTCAGACGCTTTTGTCAGAGTTGTTTGACTTAGATGAAGCATTGCATTGTGTGTTTAAAATGTTTGAGCACAATACAGTTTATTTATGTGAAAGTGTTGGTGCCGTGTTTTTCTTTCTCCATGTTTAAATACATTTCAAATAACATATGAACATCTGTGAAACAGGTTGAGAGCTACAGAGATCATACTGTGTGTGTTTTCTGCATCTCTTCTTTTGTAAAATGCCCAGAGCCTCTGGTAGTGGGAGCTCAAGAAATAAACATTTTTCTTACTTACTTACTTGCTAGAAACAGTGAATCTGTTGGCAGAAGGAGACTGAAGGTCCATAAAGTCTGCCTATACTGTACTACTTTTCCCCACTGACCTACTCTATTGGTGAGTTGTCTCCCTCTTTCCCTTCTTTCTCATCCCAAACCCCTGTTATTCCCCTCAGGGACTATGAGTCCCCTTGCACTGTCCCAGCCCTGTTTAAACTACTGTATTTAGGGTAGTTGCCATCACCATGTCCACTAACAGTCCATTCCACAGTTCCACCAGCCTTTCCGTGAAGTAAAACTGCCTCACATCTCTCATGAACTTGCCCCCATTAACCTCCAATTATGCCCTCTAGTCACTGCTAGTATCCTCTAGGGCATTCTCTAGGGCAGACTATATGGAGTTACTACTGAGGTGGGCATTGCTAGAACATTAAAATATTCCAACTGCACATTCCTGGTTTTGTGCAAAGCCACTGCAGTACTTCATGCATGTTTTTGAGCAGGGACTGGAAGGTAAGGTTCTCCAGAGGCACTAGAACACTTTGCATGAGCTCCTGCAGAGAGGCTAGTGTCTAATAAAGGAAAGTTTTTGTGTAATTCTTTGCCTCCCTATCTAAAAGGTTGATGTTGTCTTCAAATTCATCATCCAACAAAGTAAAGGACCTAATCTTCTGTAGAATGTTTTTCTGAGACAATTAGGTCAAATGGCCTCAAGAGGTCAACTCTGACTTTGACCACAAACAAGGCCACTTTTTGTGGCTCCATTCAGAAACCTCATAAAGCAAGTCTATCCTTACATTGGAGAATTTGCTGATGAGCACAAGTTGTGCTTCCACTGGAGAAAAGATATATCCAGAACCAAGTAAAACAGCTACAGAATTGTGGCCCCAAAGCCAGGTAGCAAAAAGTCAAAACATTCATCAACCTCAGGGCATTAGGATTAGACCCTTCCTGAACTTTCTCAAAAATAAACCCAACCCCAACATGACCTCTATATGCAACCATATAAACACTGAGTTTGGAAAGGATTCAGTATCACTCTTGATAAAACGTAAGCAACACGTGAGACATGGAGTGCTTGCTGGCTTGTTACCCTTGCCTGTTTTTTTTTTCATCCTGTGTTTGTGCCCTTCTGTCAGACCTGGTTTCCATCATCTACCATCTCCAGGATTTACAAGATTGAAGCCAGCACCTGGTAGGTGGTGTGGAGCCTCCGACAGGCTAGCAGACACCATCCTGACCTGTGAGTTTTTTACGCCTTGTTTTTCCCCATTCCCTGAAGTTGGCCCACACATCACAGTGTGGACGTTGGGTGTGAAGATGCTGCATATAATCAGCACTTACAGTAGTAGCCAAAGACATGCTCAGATATTTCCAGATATTTCACAACATTTCTAAAGAATTTCTCTCTGCTGTCCCTACTGTGGAACTGCAGAAAGCAGGTTTCTCTATAAATATCACAGAAATTTCAGGAAGTATCTGACCATGTCTTTGGCTGTGACTACATCCAGCCGTCTGAGTGACAGCTGCTGCCATACCACCTAACCTCCAACAAGTGGTAGCCAAGAAGTGACACATGCTGTCCCATCTCCCAGAAGGAGATGAGTCATCTGTAGATGATAAAACATCCTTCCCCCCAGCCGGCCCCCAATTGTCCCTGGTCTGCTCCCAAACCCAGGTCACCAATATGGCAGGTGGCGTGGCAACCAGTGCCTCAGCCCACCACACCACGCCACTGTGCCAGCTTGTTACGAACATACGAATATATGAAATTTGCTAGCAGATAAAGGCCTAGAGATCTATCAAGTCTGCTTGAATGTGCAGCTAGCACCCCTTATTCTGCAGCTGCCCCTTCCTTCTACCCTTCCCCTCCATGGACCCTCCCCCTTGTCCTGTCCCATCCCCTTTTGAAGCAGTCTACTGTTCTACTGGATACCACTTCATGGTAACACATTCCACCCGCTACCACCCTCTCTGTAAAAAAGTGTCTCTTCATTTCCCTCCTAAACCTTCCTCCCGCCAGTCTCATATCATCGGCCTATGGTGTCCCTCCCTTCCCTTACTCTGAACAGCCCCTCTGTATCTGTCTTGTTTATTCCTTTCATGTACTTACAGGTTTCAATCATGTCCCCCTGTCCCTCCTCTCCTCCAGCGAGTACATGTTCAACTCCTTCAGCCTCCTCTCATATGATAAGTCCCCCAGCCCCTTGATCATCTTTGTCACCCTGCGCTACACCCACTCCAGTAATTTAATGTCCCTCTTCAGATATGGGTGCCAGTACTGCACGCAGTACTTCAGGTGCAGTCTAACTAATGACCTATACAGTGGCAGAATCACCTCCTCCCTCCTTGAGGAAATACCCCTTGCAATGCAACCCAGCATTTTGTTGGCCTTTGCAGCTGCCTTCCTACATTGTACCAAGTTGTTCATTTACCCTGTAATGAGCACCCCCAGATCCTTCTCCTCTTTTGTCTGGGCTAGCTGCACTCCCCCCAGCTGGTAACTCCTCCTTGGGTTCTTCACCCCAAAATGCAGCACCTTGCACTTTTTGGCATTAAACCCCAGTTGCCAGGTGTCTGACCAGGTTTCAAGCTTGCCAGATCATCCTGCAACCCCTGCTCCCATCTTGGCATCATCAGCAAACAGGCTGATCTTGCTTTTGATGTCCACTGATATGTCTGCAATGAATATCCCAAACAACACTGGTCCCAACACCGAGCCCTGTGGAACACCACTCATCACTACCCTTGGGTGTGAGAGCTCCCCACCCACCACCACCCTCTGTTGCCTTCCTTGAAGCCAGTTCCCTACTCATCTCACCAGCTTTGCACCACCCCCGTGCCTTCTAACTTACTTCCCAGCCTCCCATGCAGCTCCGAGTTAAATGCCTTACTGAAGTCCAGATACAAGGCATCCACTGCATGGCCACTGTCCAGTTGCCTAGTTACCCAGTCATAGAACTCCACCAGGTTGGTTTGGCAGGATCTGCCACGTATGAAGCCATGCTGTCTGTTGTCCTGTAGTCCTTTGGCCTCTAGGAGGGACACCAGCCTCTCCTTCAGGATAGTCTCCATAAGCTTACCCATGATGGATGTGAGGCTCACTGGTCTGTAGTTCCCCGATTCATCCTTGGGGCCACTCTTGTGAAGGGGTGCCACATGAGCCATCCTCCAATCCTGAGGTACACACCCTGAGCATAATGAGACATTAAATAGGTCTGTCAAAGGTCCTGCAAGGACCTCTGCCAGCTCCTTTAGTACCCTGGGGTGGATGCCATCTGGGCCTGGCGCCTTGTCCACCCTTGGTGCCTTCAAACCCTCCCAAACTCTGCCCTAAATGATTTCCCCATCTGTCACCCCTCCTCCCCCATTTCTGCCATTCCTCCCCCCTTGGGTATCACCCCTCTCTTCTCCTTAGTAAATACCGAGCAGAAGTAATCATTTAGTGCTTCTGCCTAATCGCAACCTGTGTCCACCCAACCTCCCCCTTCCTAATCCTTACTATGTGGTCCTTACAGCTCCTTTTCTCCCTGATGTACCTAAAGAAGTCCTCCCCCCCCCCTTTTTAATGCCTTGTACCAGCCTGAGCTCCGTAGATGCCTTGGCTCCCCTTACTGCCCATGTTACCTCCTACTATTCGGTCAGGTACTCCTCTCTGTCCTCCCCCTCCCTGTTTTTTTGTACCTCCTAAAGGCAGCTCTTTTCCTCCTTACCTTTTCCATGACCTCCTTGCTCAACCAGCTCTGTTTCTTAGCCCTAACCTTCTTGCTCTGGGCCTTGCAGCAAGTTTTGGTTGCCTCCCCTATCCCCAGCTTTATGAGCTCCCACCTCTGGTTAGTGCCCATACTAGGTTGAATTCTGGCCTGGTACCCTTTTACCACTTCCTCCATCCTCCCAAAGTCGGCTCTCCTGAAGTCCAGCACTCCTGTGCCAGATTCCACTCCTTCCTTGCCCATATCCACTGTGAGTCATCTGGCATTTTTAATCCTCACTTTGTATGCAAGTATTTAAGGTTAATTCTGTCCATTTTTTGCCCTTATTTTGTTGTACTGTGGCTACTTTCCAGGAAGGTGTGATGATATTTTCTTTAGCTTAAAGGATTCAGTATCTCAACCTTTTCTATATTCCCTTTCATCCCTTCCCCTTCCTCAACCTTACTATTCCCTACTCAACTTTGCATTTCTTCATAATTTATTGAAAGAATGCCTTTTGCCCCTGCTACGCCCCTCTGCTGTTCTCAGCTCTACACTGGCTTTTGCTTTTTTGACAATCATATTGGTCTCTTTAGTAGCTCTCAGGTACGACTCTCTCCTCCTTCTTTTTGTTTCCTATGTATTTTCTAAATGCTCTTTTATTCCCTCTCACTATTTCCTTCACCACTGACATGAACCACTGTGGCCATCTTGCCCTCCTCCCCTTGCTTACTGTCCCAATATGACAGGGTGCAGCTTCTGCAATGTGTCTTGAATGCTTCTCATTTCCCCACCATTTCTTCCAGCTCTTGTTATTTCCCTCATAGTATCATTTAGCAGTTCCAGATCCTTTTAAAATCTGCTTTTCTAAAGTCCCACACCTTTGTTTGGCTATTTCTCTTATTGGCTTCCAAGTGGACCTCCATTCAAACTGCCCTGTGTCACCTGATCCAAGCAGTTTCTGGATTGCTACATGTTGTACCTGCTCAGTGTTTGTGAGTAACAAGTCCAGCAAGATGTCCACTCTTGCAGGGACTGAAAACAACCATGTAAAGATAGCCTCCTGGCATGCTTCCACCAGGAGCTGGTTCCTTGCACTTGCCACAGCTGGGACCTGCTAGTTCACATCTAGCATATTAAAGGGGTCTATGTCATAACACCGATCACGGAATAGTGATCACCATTTGAGCGCGTGTACATCTCCGAAAATAAATAACGGTGATGTACACATGCAGTGACTACAAAACTGGCAACAGTTTTCTATGTTATGCTGGGGGTGCATCCCTGCACCCCCCCAAGGGGGGCTTCACCACCCACACCCCCCTACTTAGAGATTCTCAACTCCAGGGAGGTGCATGTCGGGTGCGGTGTAAAACTTAAAAAAATGGCCCAGACGCAAAAAGCGATCACACCCCAGAACTGAACCCAGTAGATTCCTAACCCCAGCCTGCCACCCTACCCACTATGCTACATGCCCAGCTCAGTAGCTGACTACCGAACTACAACCCATATACCCTACCTCTGCTTCCACCTGTCATGCGGCTTGATCCCCCCCGCATGTGTATTCATGCACATCCTGTTGCCATAGTCACCCACCCTGGTATCCTGTCACTACCCTGCCAGGTGGCCCAGAACACAGGTGCCGTGATTGAGTCACCCATTTTGCTGTCACTTAATCATGGTCCCCATGTTCACTGGATACCATATTAAAGTCCCATACCACCTCCCCAGACCTTGTTTCCCTCTTTATAACATCCCATAGCTCCCTGTCTGCCTCCAAAGCCTGGGATGGTGGTCTGTATACCACCCCAACTTTGATTTGTTTCTCCCTACCCATGATTACCTGTACACACAGCATTTCTAACCCCTCAAAGTCCCCTAGGTTATTTAATTCTGTGGCTTAACTTAATATCTTCCTTTATGAAGAGTGCCACTCCCCTACCCTTGCCCTTCTCCCAATATTTCCTGAATAATGGTAGATAGGTATCTTTTTATCATCAAAAAGTGACATTATAATTTATTACATTTATATTCAGGTTCTGAAAGTATATATTTATGGATGTATACTATTTGAATGAATCTTAATTTACACAATACAGCTAGACAAAATTTAGATAACATGACATACATTTCTTAAAGAAAAAATCCTACTTCCTCCAATTTCCACACTTGGGTGAATAGGAGTACTAAAATTTTAAGTGATTTGCCCACTGTCACACATGACTATTTGGCTCCAGTGGGGTATGAACCTCTGATTTTCCAATTCCCAGGCTGCCATTCTTTTTTTCCATATTCCCTTTTCTTCCATGGGGCACCTGGCAGGCACAACTATGGCTGTCTCTATGAGAGACCCGTTTCCACCTGTAAGGGCAAGTTGCTCAACTCCAGCTATGATCCAGGCAAGTCCCCATGGATTCCTCCCATGGCGAGGCTAGGGAAGGGAGGGTGTCCCCCCATGAACAATACAGATTCCCAGGAGGAACCACAAGTCAGGAGTGTGACAGGACATCATGGAGTCTGGTAGCAACCCTTCCCCGTTTTCTCCCTTCCCCATTGCTGGGGCATGAACATCAATGTACACACATGGAAGTGTTCACACAGTGTGGAGTCCTGCAGCACCCTTCTGTCTATGGCTCCATCAGATCCACACTACCCTTGGACCTCCACCCAGTGGTAGCAATTCAGTGGGAATGACAATCCACCCTCCCTGGGAGAGGACAGCGGTCCTCTGGATGCTCAACACCCTCACTCCCTGGTTATCTCCCACCAGCCTGTGCTCACCACCAGAAATGGGTTGCTGGTGTGACAGGAAGTAAGGCACCGAAGCCTCAGCCTTCAGCACCACTGGGCCAGCTCCCAAGCTGGCATTCTGGATTGTCTTTAGAAGGAGACTGATGGTCCATCAAGTCTGTCCATATTATACTACCTCCCCCCACTAACCTACTCTATTAGTGGGTTGTTGGGTTGTCTCCCTCTTTCCCATTTATCTCACCCAATCCCCTGTTGCCCCCCTCAGAGACTATGAATCCTCTTACATTATCCCAGCCCTGTCAAAACTACTGTATTTAGGGTAGTTGACATCACCACTTCCACAAACAGTCTGTTTCACAGTTCTACCAGCCTTTCCATGAAGTAAAACTACCTCACATCTCTCTTGAACTTTTCCCCATCAACTTTCAATCATGCCCTCTAGTGACTGCTAGTATCCTCTAGGGCATTCTCTAGAGCAGGCTATATGGAGTTACTACTGAGATGGGCATTGCTAGAGCATTAAAATATTCTAATTGCACATTTTTAGTTTTGTGCCAGGCTACTGCAGTTCTTTATGCATGTTTTTGAGCAGAGACTGGAAGGTAAGGTTCTCCTGAGGTGCTAGAACAACTTGAATCAGCTCCTGCAAAGCTGCTGGCTCATCATAAAGGAAAGTTGTTTTGTAATCCTCTCCCTCTCTATCTATGAGGTTGATGTTGTCTTCAAATTCATCATATCTTTTTTTTTTTTTTACCAGCAGAGACACACTAAGCTGAAAGCTTGTTTGCACAAGGAAGTTAAGCGACTTGCTCAGGGTCACACAGTATGCAAGTGGGGGCTGTGGGATTCAAACCCAGGTCTCCAGGTTTGCAGCTCAGAGCCTTAAACTACTGTGCTATTCTGCCTCCTTCAGGATGGCCACTGAGTGGAGGACCGTCTAACAAAGCAAAGGACCTAATCTTCTGTAGAACTCTCAGTGTTGGGGTTGGTACCGATAGTGTCACTAATGACAGCACCTAGCATGATACTCAAATAAAATCTTGCCCTTAGGAAGTGGGAGACTTGAAGATGAAGGTGATATATAAGATAAAGTGGAGGCCAGCACCTAGTTTGGTTGCATCCTTATTAATGAGGCCATCAGAGGCAGTGCTAAAAGGTACCTCTTCCATGTCATCTAAGTTTGGAGATCTAGAAATGTAATAGCAGGAACTGAAACAGGAATGGAAAGTATAACACCTCTTCCTTCTTTGTGAGAAAGATTAAATGGCCTCAAAGAGGTCAACTCTGATTTTGAGCACAAACAAGACCACTTTTTGTGGCTACATTCAGAAGACCCCATAAAGCAAGTCTATCCTTATAACCCATCCACTGATAATCAGAGCAATGTCCCACACCATTCTCGGCACCAGGACATTCCAGATAGGAGAAGTGGCAGTTCTAAGTCAAAAATCTTATTGTAGCAGTGACAATATTTGAAAGGAGCAGTACTTGACATAACAGTCATTGAATGAATGAATGCATGAATGAAGATAAAGTGACCATGGCACTGTGGTTGTGAAACACAATGGTGACAGAAAATTGTGAAAGTTTATTAACAACAGCATGAAAACTGAACAGCAGAAGAAGAAAAAACATAAAAACAGAATGGAAATAAACAACAAAAAAAGACCAAAATTCTATTTGAAGAAAAAAAAAAAACTTGACCCTTAATGAGGTGAGCTGTGCATTATGATGGAAGGGAGGAACTGGGGTAATTGGGGCTGGTGCTGCTTTATCGACAGTGGGTGCACGCGTGGCGCCATATGTTAGTGTCATGCACTAACATTGCCAGTCTCAAAACAGTCTGGTTCATGTGGGGCCTAGAGCCTCCTGCCTTCAGACTGAAGAGTAGAGCTCTATGGTGGAGATTGTCTCTAGAAAGATTAGAAGCTAATAAAAACCTGTAATTTAACATTATTATCACCTATTTTTTTTCCAAAATGGATTAAAGGACTCAGAGAATTAAAAACTGCACATTTTCCCATGAGAGTCATCAATTAGTTTTTCTTAGTTTACATGGGATTCACAAAAGAAACTTCAACTATTAAACTGACATTGTCTTACTGATAGTTTAATGGACATCAGATCTATTCTGCTTTAATGACAATAATCAAAGAGTCATTAACAACACTGTAAAAAGTCACATATATTTATATACAGAACTTACATATCTATAGCATGTACTGCAAAAAAAACAGGTATTAAAAAAAATGCAACATTAGTTCTGTTAATCCTGCAGTGTTCAATATTTTACTGCATACCACTCAAAAGTAGGGTCTCATGTCAGATGTTTTATTCCACAGGCAGTCCACAATAATGCAATGATGTACAGTTACATTTAAATGTATTTTTCTTTCAATAAAAGGACACAACAGATACAGTACAGTAGTTATCCAACTCAGTTTTGTCACATATGGCTTTAGTCTGATTTTGACTTCCTCTGTGTTCCTTTTTTACAAAGAAATTTCCTGCAACAAAATATGCAACATTTAAACACTAGGAAGGTGGTAGCCAGCACAGTGGCCATGAGGAATGCAATGACATCAAGGCAGTGATACTGAATCCAGTTTAGTTCATGTGCTGCAGGACGCAAATGATCTGCACCATTGTGCCTCATCACAAATTCTAACCAATGAACTGCAAGGTCCAGAGGTTCTATTGATCTATCTTTATGAATTGCTGATACTTGCATCATACATTCTTTATACCTGAAAGAGAAATGCAAAAAAAAAAAATTCCTAAGTAATGACCACTTTTCCAGAGCAAAACATTAAAGCAATAAAACACAATAGGGTGTGCATTGTTCTGGTGCAGTATACAGTGGAGCCCACCAGGATTCAACACAATACTGCAGCATTCTGCAGTAAAGTTATTGAAAGAATCAAAGCAACTGGGGATGTGGCTTAGCAGCAGAGTGAAGCAGATGCTCCTGGACAGAGCTCCCAAAGGAAACAAGCCATTTTTAGACTTAAATACTGTATTTTATTGATTTATTCTTCTTCACAACATACTAGATATTAAGAAAAATGTGTACGGAGCCAACAAGGAGAAATCCAGTACTGTAGCTCCCATAATGGACGTTTTCCAGCTGAAATCAGCAAAACTATGAGGTGCTGGCCCATCACCTCAGGACAAATTCAAGGGCAGTAGTTGTACTGGAGCCAAGAGTGTCACTCTCTGTATGGTGAATGCCATTCTTACACAGCTGATCAGATTAGTGCAGAATATGAATAAGAAGCTGGATGCATTGTCCCCCCAGAGCAACCACTCTAGAGACAAGGATGGACGGAGCAGAATAGTAGTTGCAGTGCATGGATGGGTCAGTGCTTAGAGCAGCCAATGCAACCACTAAATTAATTAAAGAAAATACCCTTCTCTGTCAGTGGCTGAAAACCATCAAAAATCAAACTTGAGAATGGAATATTCATCTGGTGGGAGTGCCAGAACAAGGAAGGGAGAATCACCTCTTGATTTTATTACACCACAGCTCCCACAAATATTGGGACTCTCCTGAATATCCTGCATTCCTCCTCGGAAAAGCATACAGAATTATACCACAAAGGGCTGCAGCTGGTGTAGCAGGACTCTGGACATTTTTAATTATTTGCAGTGGAGTAGGAGTGAGAAACAGGATTTTAATGATTACCAGAGAGAAAAGAGTCCTTAGATATGAAGGTGTCTCCCTGTTGCTGTTTCACGATCTCTCCTACTTGACCAGAAAAAGGTGGAAGGCATTTGATCATGTACGGGGGCACTACGTGCTTTAAAACTCCAACACCAGCTACTGAATCCAGCAAAACTTAAAATGGCATGGAATGGCCATACATACCTGTTCAACAAACTGAGAGAGGCTGAGAAGCTCTTTCAGAACATTGAGAGGGGGGGGGGAGCCATGAAGCTGCTGAATCGAATAGTGAGCCAGACATTACATGACTGTTCACTGTTTAACCTGTTCTGCTTTTGCTGGTTGAACTGTGAGTACTCTTCCAAGGGAGTATTAACAAAATCCCAACTTCCAATCCCAGTTTCTGTTTTAATAGTTAATTATCTTCCATGTTTTGAATAAGTGTATGGGTCAAGCGTGGCAAACCCTTTCCATTTCTCCTCCCCTCCATCTGATTAGACTAGATGGGATTGTGCTGGATTTTTCCATGAGGCATTTGGGAATCATCTGATTTGGGGTGAATGTCACTAAATGAGACTTGGACTTCTTCAATAATTTAGTTTTTTGGTTCCTCCTGACATTACAGTCCTGTTGTTGATTTTGTTTTTAGTAATTGCCTTTCAGCTTGACTGCTTGATACTAAGATGGCTACACGATAGGAGGACTGCGTTGAGGTGTAATGGTGTCATTACTTAAAATTTGAAGCAGAGATTGCCCATGTGGCATGCACGCTCTTAATAAATTGAGGCCGAAAGGTTGAGCTGAATATAAACCACACTGATGCTTGCTTTTGAGATGCCCAGTGTTCTTTCTATGCTAGATTTCATTTTCACTGAAGAGCTTTTACTAACTGTTGGGAAGTGCGATCTTAATTAAGACAGCATTCATGGAACACCTTAAGTAGTTGGAATATAGTTGTAATTAATGTTAACACAATTTATCAATAAATATTTTGTTAATGTACTGTTTATTACAGGAATGACATTGGTCATCCAAAATGTGCAACTAGGCTTCTCCTTGGGAAAGTTATAATTCTTTGATAATGTCATGTGGGTTACAGAGCACCTTTTTGTATCATGGTAACTAAGGCATCGTCTTGAAAATATTGTAATATAGTAAACCTATTAGGCTCTGTGCTATATACAGCTTTAGATAACATGAATGTAATCAGCAGTATGTTACTTCCCCCAGAGCTGTAACACTGAGAAAGGTGTCAGATATACTTCTTTGTAAGAGAATGTATGGACTTCTGATCTACTGAGATACCTTTCACGGATATTGTACTGTAAGTTTTGTGCACAACATTTATAAATAAAACATTAAAAAAAAAGAAACAAAGCAACTTCAATAGAAGTTAATCCCTTGCTTCATGCTGTAACCTGAGAAGCTGCATTGTATTCTGAAGGGTTCCAATATAGCAGCACACCTCAGTGAGGTATATAGCATGAGGCATAGATGTCTTCACCTGCCAGAAAGTGCTGCTATTGCAGCACAATGCATGCCCTGCATGGAGAGTCTTACTGTGATTTAAAATGGTATTGGTTATCTTTATGTAGATTCTAACACAACTGAATATCTATAAAAGATTTTAAAGTTATTTATAAATGTGTCCATCCACACCAAAAAGAGAGTTCCCCACACCGAACCAAACTTGACAAACTGAAAACATTCGTGAAGTTAAACAATGGTGATCTGGAGGCCATTATTGCAGTCCAGTGCCCTCAGCAGGTACCCAATAATGCTCTCCTCATTGCTGATTACCAATCTGAAAGGAGGACAGACCAGACAAAGATAGAAATGGTGTGACCAGTTACATCAAGGTAGACATCCCATGCAAGGGTCTACTAACATTGAGGATGGTCTTAAGATACTCTGGCTATGCTTCTCACATACAACCCACAATTCCTTGGCACCCTGTATCATTCCTGATGTAATTCCTCAGCTGAAATTATAACGATGGGAGATTCCAACTGACAGCCCATAGGATTTCTGAATTCAAACTAATGCCTGGAACAGACAGTAGACTTTCTTACAACAAAAAACACTACCCTGGACCTATTTGTCCCCTGTATGACTTAATACCTTGAAAAGTCAGTACCAGTCCACAAGACTAGTGGATCTAGCTGCAGAGTCATGCCAGTAAAACCCATACATTACACCAAAGCTCCAAAACCCAAGGAAGAAGGACAAACTATTAACCCCTACACCACCTCAAGAAATTGTGTCTGATAGTTTAGATTGAGAGACTCCCAGTGGACAAGTAAGCAATAATGCCAGACAGGGTGGGCGGTATTGGGCAATACCGGACCGGCCAGGGGCATAATGAGGCCCGATGTCACAGGCGGAGGGCCTTATAGCTCCTGGCCAGTCCGGTATTGCCCATACCGCCCACCCTGGAGGGCATTATTCCACTTAGAAAATGGGTTACCTGTGGCATTTTTATGTGAGATTTAATAAAATGTAAAAAGAAATTGAAAAAACAGAGTGAAATGAAATTTAAATGTTTATGCTGTAAAGTAGTCCCTCCTTTTCTGTGCTGTTCCATGTCTTGTTGCCCCACTCCCCACCCACTACGACTACTACAGAGCTAATATAGTTCTTCCCATTGTTATTTTAAAAAAAAATACAGTTTTCTGTCTGTCTTGACATATTTTTTTTTTTGCCCCAATCAGAAGTTGCGACGTTGTATGACTGTCATGTCAGTGCGGTCGGAGCAGTGACAGGAGTGGGACTTTTATCAAATTAGTCCCAGAGATGGAGACCCACTGCCGGCTAGCATCACTTGCGAGAGCGGGCAGGCAGTGGTGCTGTTTGTGCCTTTTTTTTTCTTTGCGGCATACTGATTTGATCGTGATCCACTGGAAGGGAAAACGAGGTGCCAGTTGACTATACCTGGAGACCCACGAGTGTCTAGCAGTAAACTGTAAGTCTGTAACAGAAGGAACTATGTGGGTGTTTAACAGAGTAGCTCGTGATGAGCAGGCAAGCGCAATGGTAAAAAGAACTGCTGATTCTAAGTTGTCCATTTTTTTTAAATGGGCTGAAATTGTTCACTATAAAGGAGGCTGGATTTTGCAGCTTGTGTTATTTATTTATTTTTTTAATAAAATAATGACAGTGAGTGGGAGTAGGCGTAGGGCTGAAGGATCAAGAACTTAATTGTCTTTGCGAGTTGCACTACGGGAAATCTCCGAGCAGGACACAAAAGGGTACAGTAGAAAAAAGAAATAAAATGATGGTTTGTGACAGGGAAAACAGATATTTTTGTTTTGGGCAGTTACTAGGTGGTGGTATCTGTGATAAGAAGTAAGCCTGTGTGTGGGAAGGGGGTCTCTCACTGACTCTCTCGGTAAAGTGATAAAAAAAATGGCAGTAGTTTCAAATTGTGTGCCCAGTGCTGCACCAATCACAAAGCAGGCTGGGCACAAGGATACTTGGCTAGGCATGAGGCAGGTTAGGGCTGGAACTTTTTATTTGGTGGGCATCTATTGAAAGTTAATGTACCCCTGTGGAATGGGTACCAGCCAATCAGATGCCTCCAAATAAAAAGCCCATTTTTCTAAACTATTGATATTCCTGTCCCTTCCCCCTTCTCTAGGCAGTGGATACATGCACATCATTGTTGAGTCTCCCCCCTGTGTTGAGCATGAACCATAGAGTACAGGTGCATCAGATATGGAAATTGAATTAACTAGTGCAGAACATCACCAGGAACCAATAGTTAGCATTTCTCTAATGCCCCCCCCCCCCAAGTAATGTCATACAATGAAACTTATGAACAGCCACTTCTAAGAAATCTGGACACCACTGATGAACAAAATAATCTTGAAGGGGAACATAACATGTACCAGCTGAAGTAACTCTTACTCATCAAGCATATTTGTTGGGTGATTCTATAATCAAACGTATAGACCGTATTGTGTGCAACCCAGACAACTCCAACAGGACTAATAGTAGTTACAGGGGTGCTACAATTTTGGATTTAACAACTATGGTTAACTCTATTCTGGCTAATGGTGGAGAAAATCCGTTAGTTATTATACACACTGGTGCAAATAACATAAATGCCACCAGGCTGGATGATATCAAAAAAGAGTACACAGTTCTGAGCGGAACTATTAGTAGTGAAAAATTGTGATACCTGCTTCTCTGAGGTTCTTCCAGTACCATGAATAATGGCAACCATAACTGCTAAAATTAAAAGTATCAATAACAGGCTGCGTCTGTGGTGCCTCAAAAAATGATTTGGTTTTCTCATCCACAGGGAGAGCTTTATCGATAGACTGCATCTGTATTAATGGGATGGGCTGCATTTTAGCAAAATGGACAGCAATTTATTAGGCAAAATAATTGAAGCATATATTACTAGCCATTTAAACTACTTGTAGGGGGGAGGGTATGAGAGGGTGACCCCTGTCAAGGATGCATGCCCTGGTAGAAAGGTGAGGTTTCCTTGACCCCCCCACACACACACACATATAAAGTGCCTGAATGTAATGAAGAGATTTAAAGTGCCAAGTGCACACATAAACTGTTTACAGTACAGGTTGAAATATTTTAAGTGCAGAATGCCCAACAAAATGCCAAGCTTGCTTGCTAAATGATAATGTGCTTATAGTGCTTTCAGACTAACACCCTTCAGCAACAGAAATTAAACTTTCCCTGCTCTGACTCTGAAAGATAAAACTGATACTCTCTATGCATATAATGTATGAGGTTAGCATGCTGAAAAACTGATAAGCAACACTTAAATGTTAAATAGGTTCAACTGCCACAACCTGCGTTGAACTAATATATATGGCTTTAGGTCTGTAAAAGTTCATAGACACTGTGACTGCAAAAGGAAGATTTCCCTGACTAAGGAGCACTGGTAGAGAAAAGCCATTTCCCTTCAAGCTTTTGAATGAAGTTAAAACAGGTTGAGAAATAAAAATAAAAAGGTTTATTTTTTATTTACAGGTTTCCTGAACTGGCAGGAGATGAGAGAAGAGGAGCACACCCTCATTCTCTCATTCCTGTGGCCAATTCAAGGAATGCTGAGCAAACTGTAACTTTTGGGCTGACAATAACAACTAGAGAAACAGTACCTGTGTAAAACTTTGTTGCATTTCCTGTGCAGGGTGTGCTGTAGTAGAGATGTTTCTATAGGGCT
The DNA here is from genome assembly GCA_016271365.2 of Neoceratodus forsteri. Taxonomy (NCBI): domain Eukaryota; kingdom Metazoa; phylum Chordata; order Ceratodontiformes; family Ceratodontidae; genus Neoceratodus; species Neoceratodus forsteri. The sequence goes on from CM028132.1 coordinate 1,213,265,561, forward strand.
GGCAGCCTACAAATGAACTGCTTATAATGGGATGTGTAGCAGTGAGATCACTGCTCAGGGAGGAACTAGTGGCAATTAAGCTCCTAAAGAGCATATATCTGTTTAGAATGGAATATGAAAGATTTCTGTTGTTACAGTGTGAACCCTTATCATTTGTCTTAGAAGTAACCCTTTTGCTTTTCTGTATAGGATGGGTTATGAGCCACTGAGGGATACTTATTTGGTTAATAGGCAATTAAGGGTGGATGTCACTAGAACAGAGTATAAAAGATTGCCACTAATCGCTTAATTTAGATAGGGTGTCAGTGAAGAGCTAACTGTCAGAGGTGATGGACCTCAGGAGTACACACATGTGTGTGAAACAGGCAAGGAGATAGCCTGGTGGCACTGCTGGGCAGAGCAGAGGCCCTTCCTGAGCATATTGCATTTGTTTGTTTTTCTCTGTTTGTTTGATTTTGATATTTTGAAATTGAATGACTAACCTTATTTTCCTGATTTCTGTGAAACCTTATTTCACTTTTACTGAGAAAAATAAAATAAGTGCCTTGCCTGGGCTTTTTATGTACTGAGTTTGTAAGTCTGCCTGGTTTGCTATCCTGTCTATCCCTACCCCACTACAGGGGGTCTTGTAAGAAATCTTTCAACAAAATTCTGCTTACATAGTTCTTCTACTTCATATAGTCCACAACATGGGTGTAATATCTTATTGGTTAATGCTAAAAGTTTAAACATGCTCAAAAAGACTGAAATGGAAGCCTATATTAAACTAAATAATATTGACATTATTGGAATAAATACAACTTGGTGGGATGACACCTCAGACAAGACATACAAAATTACAGATTATAAGCTCTATTATAAAAATAAGGTAGTCAAGACAAAAGGAGGTGTCTGTCTGTCTATATGTATATGTAATGCTATTACATCACAGGCAGATGACTTTTCCACAGGTATAGATGTGGCTACAGAAAGTATTTGGATCAAGTTATTATTTCCTAGGATACCGGTAGTACTTATAGGTAGCTGTTACAGATCACCTAGTTCTAATGTAGAATATAACCTAGCTCTACTGGATGAATTTAATCAAGCTTCTGACTTAGGTGATGTTCTTATTTTGGGTGATTTTAATCTCCCTTGGGTGAACTGGAATGACCTGACAGGTAAAACAGAGGCTGAGAGAACTTTTATTGAAACTTGTGGGGATATCAGCCTTGACCAACTTATGTGAGCCCACTCAGGAAAATAATGCATTAGATCTTATTTTGACAAATATAAATGATGAAATTATGCATGCTAACATATTCAGTCCATTAGGAAATAGTGACCATAACATGGTAGCATGTAGTATGACCCCTGGACGGAGCAAAAAAAAACTGCAACACCTTAATCAAAAACTATAATAAGGCCAGTTTTAATGAGATACATCAGTGCCTTTGTGTCATGGACTGGGATAGTATATTATTACATCAATCATGGAAACTGCTTGGGAATCATTTAGAGACATTCTCATTAAGATAGAGAATGAATGTGTACCTACATTTAAGAAATATAATAAAAAGAGTAGAATTCCTAATTGGTTAACACCAAGGGTTAAAAGGCAAATTAAGATCAAACACAAGGCTTATAAAAGATTTAAAAACAACAAATCTGAAAGAAATAAAATGCTATATATAAAAGAACAAAAAGAAAGGAAAAATCTAATTAGGAAGTCCAAAACAAATACTGAATTTAGAATAGCTCACTCTAAAGGTATTAAGTTACTCTATTACTAGATAAACTCAAACTGCAGAAACTCAGATCCAACTACTGGGTCAATTATAGTAGATAACAATATTATAGATAATAATCAGTCTGTAGCAGAACATTTCAATTCCTATTTTTGCTCATTTTTTTCACCTGGATCCCAAGGAGTCATAATACCTGACCAGGTTTCTGAAACAAAATATGTCATAACCAGTCAAGAGGTTTATCATGAACTAATTAAAGTTAACAGTTCCTCCAGTCCCAGGCCTGATAACATAAATCTGAAATTCTTAAAGCATGTTGTGCAAGATCTGGCATATCCCCTAGCTATCACATTTAATCAATCTTTGAAAAGTGGTACAGTTCAGAGTAACTGGAGGCAAGCTATTATTATTCAATTTTCAAAAAAAGTGATAGAGGAAACATGGAGAATTACAAATCTATAAGTCTGAGTCCCATTGTTGTAAAATAATGGCACGTCTAATTAGAAAAAGGCTAGAAATGGAAATTGAACAATCAGGAATAGTAACCCAAGCCAGCATGGTTTTAAAAAAGGGAGATCATTTATGACCCACTTACTAGCCTTTTATAATCAAATCAGTAAGAATCTAGATTGAGGCATTCCATCTGAAGTTATCCTACTTGACTTTGCAAAAGTCTTTGATAAGGTCCCCCATAATAATCTAATATCAAAACTTTTAGATTTTGAAGTACATAAGCAAATTGTTAAATGGATAAATAGCTGGCTGCACAACAGATCTCAAAGTGTACATGCAAAAGGTTCAATCTCAAGTCAGTGTGCTGTAAGTAGTGGAGTACCCCAAGGCTCTATCTTGGGGCCTTCTTTGTTCAGTATTTATGTCAGTGAAATGACTAAGGATACTGAAAACATTGTAATCAAGTTTGCAGATTATACCAAACTTGGGGGCTGAGTCAACACACTGGGTAAACATTTTTCTCTAATAAGGGATTTGGGTAAAATCAAAAATTGGGCAGCAAGGAACAGTATGAACTTAATTACTGATAAGTGTGGGGTAATGCACTTTGGGATTAAAAATCCTAAATATTCTTATATCCTAAATCAAAGTATTCATAGAACATCTGAACATGAACAAGATCTAGGTATATTAATGAATAATAAATTTACATCATCTAATCACTGTCTGTCTATTACCAAACAAGCTAAAGGTATGGCCTACAATACATCACTTTATAAAGCATTCATTAAACCTCACATGGACTATGCTGTGTCATTCTGGGCCACCTACCTTGCAAAAGACAAAACAATTATTGAAAGCTTACAGCGTAGAACCACTAAGCTTATCACAAGACTCACCAACTTGCCCTATCCAGAAAGGGTAAAGGCCCTTGGGATCTATGATCACCAACTTAGGAGAGATAGAAGGGATCTGCTTTTGCTGTACAACATTCTTAATGATCAGGATCTTATGAAGGGATGTAAAATTGTTCAAGTTAACAAAACAGCAAAGTTGAGATCCCACAAGAAACAGATTCTCATTCCAAAATCCACAACAAACAAACATAGACACTTTTTTATAATTAGGGCCTCTGAAATGTGAAATATTCTCCCTAACCACATAGCAGAAGCAAGCAATAAAGTACAATTTAAAAAGCACTGGATGATTACCCTCTTCAGAGGGAAAGCTAATATCCCCCACCAGGTGTGGGGAAGGTGGTCCCGATGAGCTAGAAGCTTACTTCCACCTTAGTAACCGAGTAATACCGAGTAACACTGAGTAATGGTCCACATAATTACATGTAAGACTGAGCAGCTTATCATCCCTATCTACAATAGCTACGTTCGACCCCTACTTGATTATGGCTCTCAGGTGTGGTCCTCATTTCTAGTAAAAGAACTATTGGAGGGGGTACAGAGGCCAGTAACAAAGCTTATACCAAGGCTAAAATATAAAACCTACCAAGAGAGACTTTCGGCCACAGGTTTACATTCTCTGCAAACCAGGAGACAGATGGGTGATTTGCGCCACCTTTTTAAATTACTACAGTCCCCTGAACTAATGGGAATTTGTGAGCTTGCGTACAGTAATGCAAGGCTGAATTTAAGATCCTATAATAAAAAACTAGTTCTTCATAAAGTTTTAACCAACAAAAGGGGGAATTTCTATACTGTCCAAACCATCAAAATCTGGAACAGACTCACACAAAATATTGTCGATATTGAAAGGCTGGCTAATTTTAAAAATCTACTAGATGAATTATACTACACTAAAAAAACTAATGGTATAATAGTCCCACTAGTGTGAGGTGCATTCCAGATGGGCCGATGAGCCCCCTTATGTCCTATCTTCCTAGTAATCCTAGTATGAATCACACCTGAGGCCAACAAGGCAATAACTCCTTGACATCCTAACAACTAAACTGTCTGACGTGATTGACCATAGGAATCAAAACAACTGTCAGATTTGGGAAGGCATCTACACCACAATTACTGATAACATCCACGAAACCCTCCTAACAAAAAAAAAGTTTGTGACACAGACAAATCTGGATTACCCAACCTTACAATGGGTTAATAATAACAAGGCAACCTGCATATATGAATGACAAACTCTCATAATACAAAACCATACTCAACAAGATTTACAGAGAAAAGGGATTACTGAAGAAGAGATATAACCAGACCCAAGTGAAACAGCTACAGAATTGTGGCACCGAAAAAGGTCGTGAAAAGTCAAAACATTCATCAACCTCAAGGAATAAGGATTAGACCCTTCCTGAACCTTCTAAAAGATAACCCCAACCTCAACAGGACCTCTATATACTGTATGCAACAACAAAAGCACTGAGTTTGGAAAGGATTCAGTATCACTCTTGATAAAATGTAAGCAACACATGAAACATACAGTACTTGCTGGCTTGTTGCCCTAACCTGTTTTTTTTAATCTATACCTATGGTTGCCTGTACACACACTGTTTCTGACCCCATAAAATCTGCTAGGCTTTTTAATTCTGTGGCTTAACTTAATACTTTCCTTTATGAAGAGTGCCACTCCTCAACCCTTGTCCTTCACCCTATATTTCCTGAGTAATGATAGATAAGTATATTTTTACTGATCATCAAAAGGTGACATTACAATTTATCACATTTAGGTTCTGAAAATATATATTTATTGATATATACTATTTGAACAGATCCTAATTCACACAATACAACTAGACAAAATTTAAATAACATGACATACATTTCTTAAAGAAAAAAAATCCTGCTTCCACCTATTTCCACAGCTGGGTGGATAGGCGTACTGAAACCTTATGTGACTTGATCAATGTCACATATGATTATTTGGCTCCAATGGGGTATGAACCTTTGATTTCCCAATTCCCAAGCTGGCATTCTTTTTTGATATATTCCTTTTTCCTCCATGGGGCGGCTGACAGGCACAGCTGTGGCTCTCTGTGTGAGAGGCTCATTTCCACCCATAAGAGCAAGTCCCTCGACTCCGGCTCTGATCCAGGCAAGTCTCCCATGGCTTTCCCCCCATGGCAAGGCTAGGGATGGGAAGGGCCCCCACCAGTGAGGCTAGGGAGGGGAGGGTGCCCCCCCAGTGAACAATCTAGATTCCCTGTTGGAACAGCAAGTCAGGAGCATGGCAGGGCATCATGGAGCCTGCCAGTGACCCTTTCTTAATTTTCTCCCTTCCCCATTGCTGGGGCATGCATATCAACGTGTGCACATGGAGGTATGTGCATGCTGTGGAGTCCTGAAGTACCTTCCCATCTATGGCGCCATTAGACATGCACTACCCTCGGACCTCCACCCAGTTGCAGTCATTCCATGGGAACACCAACCCACCCTCCTTGGGAGAGGAGAGTAGTCTTCCGAACACTCAAGTCCCTCCCTCACTCCCCAGTCGACTCCCACCAACCCGCGCTCATCACCGAACGTAGGTCATCGCTGTGGCAGGATGTAATGCACCAATGCCTCAGCCCTCCATGCCACTTGGCCAGCTCCCAAACTGGCATTCTAACCACTAGACCACACTGTCTCTTAATCTGGGCTTCTGGCATAGAGCACAATATCATCTGACTACATGTAGATGTGGAAGAAGGTACAAGTGGAGCACAGGTAATTTAAATAAATGGCCCAGCACAGTGCATCATGCTGCCCTACGAAAACCAGCATTCAGGACAGAACTTGGTGCATCAAATTGGGAGGTAGGCAAGCTCCCTGCCACAGAGGGAAGGTGTGTGTGTTTGTTTGTGTGTGTGTGTGTGTGTGTGTGTGTGAACCTCAAATGGCCCAATGCTGGGGGAGAAAAATGTTGTGAGAAAAACACAGTAGTTGTCTATATTATGGCCTGGACCCCTCAGCCTGATCAGGGTTCATCTCTTCAAATGGGGTACATCCCTGTAATGACAAGCTGCCAGCCAGGACAGAAAATGTGTATAGAAAAGAAAAAAGGAGAACAATGTAGGGCTAAGGACAGAGCAATGGGGGACTACCATGCTTATCGGGGGGAGGGGATGAGCCTACCTGCAAGAACAGATTTAATGTGGTTAGGCAGGAAATGAACCAGAAGGTTGCCTGCTCTGACATTCCAGCTCTAGTAAGTTTTCTGGAAGTAGGGAGCTGAACACAGCCAGTGTGAGGAGTCCCTGATCCATTCCAGTAAAAACTGAGTCAGTGAGACTTAGGAGGAAGGTGACGTGGTGTAATTTGGCCAGAAACAAGACTGAAAAGGCTTGAGAGGAGGTGAGCCAAATAGGAAGTAGTAAGCTGGGAGTGGATAAAATGCTCCTGAATTTTAGAAAGGATGGGGAGTTGAGAAATAGACTGGTGAGTTCCTGGAGAAGAGGTGTCATCACCCTTGTGCAATGAGATGACTTTTATCTTTGCTATCTTTCTGGTCTGAGGCACTGTCAAAGAGGGGAAAAGAAAAGGTTCAGGAAGGCCCTGATGGACACAATGAAAGCAGGGGCAGCAGTGGTCCAGGCCATTGAAGCTACACTTCTTGGTGACTCAAAAAACATGGAGGGTCTTTCAGTACTGACCTTGTATCATTAATGATGGTTTCTAAAGCATCCAGTATCTTCTGAGAGGTCAAATCAGGTAAAGTCAGGGAGACCCCAGCACCTTGTTTCTCCATACGCTGAACATTGTATGCTTGATCCACAAACAATGGCACCATAACCATGGGCATTCCATTGCAGATGGCCTCTTAGATCCCATGTGTCCCTCCATGGGTAATAAATGCCCGTGTCTTTGGGTGAGCTGGTTGAAAAAACAACACAAGTTACAAACAGAACTGACTATTTAAAATATGCTTAGATTGTTATACTGTGGTAAACACTAGCGTAAATCATGTGTTTGGTGATTATCCTGTTGCCACCTTCCAGTTATGATTACCCAACTGCATACCCCTTAAGATGCCAGACAACTCAAAACCAAATCTCCATAGAGAGCAGCGGGTTCACTCCAGTATACGAGCCTCCTAGATAGCACATAAGTAACTCCCCATGCAAGCATTAAGGAGGAGTACTCCTTCAGCTAATGTGACTATGCTAGTATAGTCCTGCCTAGGAATAGTCAGCACTAACTGACCCACACCCAACTGTGGAGCTTGTCCCAATTGCACTTTGTGTGCAAAAATGACATTTTTTACTCACTGTTTGCTGAAGTGTAGTAGATTGTATCAGGCTAATTATGTTGACTCCCAAGCTGACATTTGCTGTAACCAGGAATCCCATATTCCCCTGCAGCTGATGTCGGAGCTGGGCTGCAGCCCTGAGAGATTCAGTAGCCTGCATTGCATGTTAGAAGCTTTATAAGCTCAGATCAGATGTTTGCCAGTCCTGCTGTTCCCCTGGGAACTAAGGACAGTTCTTTTTGAGAGTATTTAGCCCTGGGAGGATGAAGGGGTTAGCAAACAAAAGATCAGAGGTTAAAAAAGCTCTAACATGTGCTGAAGCCATAGATTCTTTCGTCATCTTCCCTGCCTGCCTCCCCGTTACCTGTGTCTACTCCATCTGGTAATGCCCCTCTCTCCACTGTGAATACTAAGCAAACGTTTTTACTCAGTATTCCTGTCTTTTCCCTGTCTTTCTCCACCAATTCTGACCTGCTCCTTAGTCTGACTACCCCACTTTTGTCTTTCTTTTCTCACTGATGTATCTATAGATAGTGTCTTATCTCCTCCCTTACTAACCTTTTCCTCCATCTCTGACTTTGTTCTCCATACTACCTTGCCTGCCTCCTCCAGTTTCTGAAGGTAAACCTCCCTGTCCTTACCCCTCTAATTTGCATTATGTTTTTTTATATGTAGCCCTCCCCCCCCCATTGTCTAGGGGTATGCTGATGGTAACTGTTCATGGGGAGGGGCAGTCACCTGCAGACACACTTCTGAAATGGCTGGTGTTTGCAGGTCTTAACAGTCACACCAGGGTACCAGGCTCTCCAGGTGCTGGACTTAAAAGCAACCATTTTTAGTCCCAATAACCTTCGGAAAAGTAACTGGAGACCACAACTTTGTAGAACAAATGCTGGGGATCCCATGTAATAACAAATTGCTCCACGGAGTGAAAGAATCAGTGGTTTTGAGGTAGGCAGCACATATTTACACTTGGACCATTATGATCCCTTAGTACATATTAGCAGCAGCTGACACATACTAACAGTTCACATACTCTCACATACTCTGTGGGGCATAATTCAGATGTCCCCAAACCTCAGGCAGCTCAGGATCCTCTGAATACCAGGTCACTATAGCTCATCTTATCCCATCACTCACTGGCATCTTTGTCCCATGGATCAGCTGACCTCTCACCTCGGGCTGCCATCTCCATCCTAAGTCCAACTCACTGGCTCACTGCAGCCTCTCACACTTCAGGCTCTAGTGACTTTCCATGGGCAACTGTCCCCTCAACCTATGGGCAACACATCCCCAACTGATGGCAAGCAACACCTCATCTCTTCCCAATTAGTTCTCTGTCTCCATAGGTAAGCAAGAAAGCAAGTAAATCTTTATTTATGTAATGCCTTTCAATATCAAGGTGCTGTACAGAATATAAACCATAAATATATAAGCATACAGCAATATAAATTTATAAATCAGTCTGGGAAAGCCAGTGTAAATAAATAAGTTTTTAACAAAGATTTAAAACTACTGACAGTTGCTGGCCCGCTGGCGCAGTGGTTGGATTTCCGCTTGTGGTGCTGGTGACCCGGGTTCAGGAACGGACTCTAGTCATCAGAGGGCTGGCCAGGGGAGAAAGATTGAGCATCCTACGACTGCTCTCCTTCTCCGGGGGGAGGGTGAGGGTCATCGTCAGTGCATGGGGGAACCCTAGCGGAGGCCAGGGGTGCCACAGCAACCGACATCCACAAGGTTCCTGGGGATGGGATGGATGCTGGCATCATTGCACGTTCCTGCCCCCCTACAGAAGAGGAAAAATCTGCCTGCTCCACCTGCCTAAATGAAGCACGCCCCTGCAGCTGCAATCAGCTCCCTAGGCTGACTCCCGCCCTATCCCGTTGTTCGCAGCACCCTATATGGCCGGGGTGCCGCGTCTCCACCCTGGAAGGTAATCCAGTGGGTCCTGGGAGTGTGGGCTCATCTGGGGATGCCGCAGCTGAGGGGTCCATGACTAGGTGGATTTCCGGCATAAAGCGGAGTGGGCACTATAAAGAATAAATTAAAAAACAAAACAAAAAAAAAACTACTGACAGTCAGGTATTCTCTTAACCGATGAGGTAGAGAATTCCACAGGGTTGCTGCTATAAATGAAAAGGCACAAGCTCCAGATGTTTTAAGACAAACCCTGGGAATCTCTAGCAATCCCCCGTCGGTGGATCAGAGGGGGCAATTGGGGGAGTAGAGAGTCAGGAGATCTTTCAGTTAGTCGGGTCCCTGTTTGTGTAGGTCTTTAAAGGTAAGCAAGCCTACCTTATAGGTGATCCACCACTGGACTGGCAGCCAGTGCAGTCTGCGCAGCACAGGTGTTATGTGACTGAACCTTGAGGTACCAGTCAGCAGCCTGGCCACAACATTCTGCACCAGCTGCAAGTGGCGGATATCAACACCAGACAGCCCTATGTAGAGGGCATTGCAGTAGTCCAGACAGGTAGTAATGAAGGCATGGACCATTGCTGGAAGGAGGCCCAGCAGAACCAGGTGTTTCACCTGGGCAATATTCCTTAGATGGTAAAATGAGGATTTAACCACAGCTGACACCTGAGATTTCATGGTCAAGCTGTTGTCAAAGATAACGCCCAGGTTCTGCACCTGATCTGAAGTAGTGAGCTGGACACCATCAGGCCACAGGCCTGACATGTGCCTGGCCCCAAACCCACCCCCGGGCAACCCAGGTACAAACCAACACCTCAGTCTTATCTGAATTCAGTCTCAGCCAATTGGAGCTCATCCAGTCTTTGATCTCAGAGATGCAATTATTTAGCACAGAGACCGTATCAACCTGTCCTGGCACAAAGGACATATACAGCTGAGTGTCATCTGCATAGCAGTGAAAACTCAAGCCATATCACCTGATGATATCTCCCAATGGCAGCATATACACTGCGAACAACATGGGTGCCAATATGGAGCTCTGCGGCACTCCACAGGACAGGGGGAGGGCATCAGAGAAGTAAATTCCAGTGACCACCCTCTGAACCCTGCCTATGAGGAACGATAGAAACCATTTGAGGACTGTACCTGACGATCCATAGAGAAACCACAGGGTCTCCAAAAGCACCCCATGGTCTACAGTGTCAAAGGCTGCTGAGAGATCAAGAAGGACCAAGATGGTATGAGCCTTTCCATCTCTCGCCATTAGGAGATCATTTAGTACCCTAACAAGGGCAGTCTCTGTGCTATGCCTCTTCCTGAAACCAGACTGAAGAGCTTCATAGACATTGTGGGTTACAAGATGATCATTCAGTTGCAGTGCAACCACCTTCTCAATAACCTTCCCCACAAAGGGAAGGTTAGAGACAGGTCAGTAGTTAACTGGATTGTCGGGATCCAAGGAGGGCTTTTTATGGAGTGTCGAATGACCGCCTCCTTTAGGGGGTCTGGAAAGACACCTCTCTCCAAGGATCTCCATACAATTTCAGCTAGGATTGGGCAGATAACATCTACACACCCCACTAAAAGGGGGTAGGGCCCGGGTCCAAACTACAACAGGTTGGGTGCAGAGTCTGGAAAATCTTCACAATGTCCATGAATTCCGGTCGGCTGAAATCCGTCCAGACAGACCGGGTGCTCACCACCTCCCGTCGACTTCTGCAACCCCTCATAGAGAGAGCTGGTCCAATTCTGGATCTGACATTGGCAACCTTATCTGCAAAGAACTGAGCTAGCTCATCACACTTAATTTGTGAAAAAGCTTTTCCGGACTGGAGACAAATTGGATTGCACAATCTGTCAATGGTTAGGAAAAGTTGAGCCAGTCGATTCTGCACAGCAGAAATCTCCCTGGACAGGAACTCTGCTTTCTTACGGGTGATTTTTGATTGATATCCCTTATAATGTTCTATCAATCTAAGCCTGTCTGCATCCAGGCTGGACTTCTGCCATGCACTCTCCAGCCATTGACCAACATGCCTCAACTCCTTCAAGGACCCATCATACCAAGGGGACCTTGGGCGAAGAGTGAGTGGTCGAACACGAACAGGAGCAATAAAATCCAGGGTGTCTCCCACTGCCTTATTATAGGCTAGTACAAGATCCCCTGGACTCGTGCTTTCACCCAGCAATCCCAATAGGTCCAGGACCGCTGATAGACCATCTGGGGTAACTCCCCTTAAAGGGCGGTACTGGGCCATCTCTGAAGGGATAGGTCCATTTGGGGGAGCCCCAAAACTGAACCCTATGGTGTGATGGTCAGACCAACTCTGACTGGTTCCACCCCCAAATCAGAGATCTCCATCCCCAGGAGGAAAAGCAGATCCAATGAGTGACTCCCTATATGGGTAGAGGAGATAATCACCTGTGTAAGGCCCAGCATTGTCATTAGCTGGAGGATATTTTGACCAAATGGCGAGAGTTCATCATTTACCCATGCATTGAAGTTTCCCAGAATTATCCATCTGGGAGACTTCAATACCATGTCAACAATGAAGTCTGCAATCTCCTGCTGGAATAAACCCCTATCACCTGGTGGATGGTAAATGAGGAGTATCCTGCAACCTACACCCTCTCCCATGATACACTCAAAGGATCTGGTGATCCCCACTGGAACATCCACAAGGCCCAGTTCAGTCTTAAAAAAGATGGCTAAACCCCCACCCCTATGATCCAACCTCCGGCTGTGAATCACCGAGAACCCAGCTGTAACTGCAGAAGCCAATACTGGGCCTACATTTACATCCAGCCAGGTCTTGGTGATACATGCCAGATCCACCATTTCAACAAGATCAGCTATAATAGCAGTCTTGTTTTTGATGGACCTGGCATTACATAACAATACCCGAGTTGGATGAGATGCTGAGGAAGACCTCAACTCCTGACCAGCATTAATTGCTGGGCCCTTGGGTATGGGGACAAGACAGGGATTACCCCTGTCCTGACACCATTTCACCCCAGGGTGTCGCCTGGTCCCCACCACCCCAATATGTCCTCCCTTTTCCATTCCCCCCAGGCCCAATTCTCACCCCTTTCCTGCACCTTCTAGCCTAGAAGCTTGCAATGGAACCCCTCGCACTGCTTAACTACTTTGCTCAACCTCATATCCCACTCTCAAGTAGCAATAACCACGGGGCACCTTGCTCCAATCCACCAGTGTGGCATGACTCTGAGTCTCGACACAAGGCTCAAACTTTGGCCACCCCCACGTCCTCCCACAGGTTCTATCCCTCACACCTCGGCTGAGAAACTACCATGACTGACTGGAGTGGACAATCACCCCCACGCCTGTCCTCTTTCTTCCTTGGTTTCTCTACCAAAAAATTCCCTTCACATATGTACCCATGCTTATATCCTGCCCACCCTGGGCAACCTGCTGCCTGCAGCAGGTCCCCAAGGGCAGCCCAGGATTAACCCTTTCATTATCGCACCCCGCTAAATACATACTCGGGGCACAAACTGTGCCCTGCCTTAGGCTCTACCCACCAAAGAGGGGGTTACATATACTTTTTGAAGGCCACCCTCTTTTCCCTCACAAGAACCCCCACAGCCCTCAAAACCCACAGGTCTCCTACATTGTTTGCTCTTGCTAACCTCCTTAATGCACAGACTAGATACCCATAATATCCCTTCCTTGATTATGCTAATTTCCATTCCGCCTCCTTTCAGCCTCTCCTTTCCTAGCTTGTCCTTGAGTAGTTTCTTGAAGCCTTGAAATCTGCACCTCAGAAGTCTAGCACCTTCATCCTTGTTCCAGGGGCATCATTTAGGGGTAGCTAAGGGTTGAGGCTAAGACTCTTATGATTTCTGTGCAACCCCTAGGATTTATTTTATTTAAAAGTTGGTGACTGGGAAAGGCAAACTAAGCCAAGGCTCATTTCCAAGTGTGATATCCACTATGATATCCATTGCAACCCCTGACTCCTAGCAGACATAGCTGTGGGTATGCTACAATCCATGTTAGGCATTTTAAAGCACCCCAGCAGCAGAACTTCCACTTGATCTACCATCCTCCCTGTTTCTTCCACAAATTCCTTGTCTGTTACCTCTCTCTGTGATGGTGGCTTGTACACCACCCCTACTCTTATGTTTTTCTCACACCCTGTCTCTGGCTGTACCCACAACAGTTCTGCTTCCCTCCCTGCATCCTATACATTGATGACTCCATGATTCCAGTTAGGTTAGCAGGGATAGGGGTGAGGCTACTGTAAGCATGTCCAATAGAAGGACACACTTTTTGCAACCCTGCCCTGCTGTGCCCATCCAGGCTGGAAACACAGAGTGCTATGTGTACCAAGAACAGGATAGATCAGGGAGGGGGGATGGAGGTGGATGGGGGAATTCCACAAAGAGAGGAACATAAAAAAAGTACCTGTGTTCAGTGTGTAACTATCCCACCTAAGCTTTTCCTCCAGATGGCAATGCTAACAAACACTACATGAACGATGTTATACAGAATGCAAGGGTTATTGGGGTGCTGGCCAATACAATTCAAGACTGAACCCTAACTTTCCACATCACATGACTGTCAGGTGTAGGCAGATACATCTGCACATGCTATGGCATTGTGAGTTTTGTTGCCCTTAATTAAAAAAAAAAGTTCAGTTCAGCCCTCTTGGAGATCAGCAATCTGTCCTGTCCTGTCTGTCGCTGCTCTAGACTGAAAGAATTATGTGTTGAGTGAGTGAGTGAATGAGTGAGTGAGTGAATGAAGGGCCATTTACATGGCAATTTTTGCACTGGAGCAGCCCAAGTGCTCAGATTACTCCAGTGCAAAAACAGCCATGTGGACACTTCCAAATCACAGCAAGTCACTCACAATGCCATTGACGGCTCTGCTACAATGTTGGAGATGTTAGTCAAAGTGATTGGTGTAAGTAGCCATGTGGACAGGCTGCACCGCTTGTTCTGATGTAACTGGATATCTCCGTCTGCCTCCTAGGATCCTCCACTGCCTCCCACACAGACTTATGGCCCCTCTCTAATGCTGCATCATTGCTAAGAGGGACCATATAGACAAAACATAAGATCATCCCCAGCAGTCACAGCAAGCTGACAGTGCTGCAGAAGTTGCAGTGCATAGGCCATGCAAACACAACTTTTGCCATCAGGGTTGGTCCAGTCATTAAGTCATAAATATGTGGTGCAACCTGGGATACCAGGGAATACACTGCCTGACTGGAAGGACACAATTTCACTGAAAGATGGGTAAAAAAATTTGATCTGTCAATGTGAAATCAAAAAGGAAAACCTTTTTTCATCATAATGTTTTCAGTATGTAGTTATGGGGTTGGTTTTGCTTCTTGGTGGTCCTTGGGGTGACCATACCAACAGGTTTCTCAGTGGTGCACAACTCATTGGTACAGAGGCCTCTAGGACCACCAGGATACAGTTTCTCTTGTCCTTGAAATACAGACTTCTCTTGTGGACAAGCTTCACCTGAGCTCAGAAGGGGTGTAAGTGGTGTTGCTGGCACACAGAGTATATGTGGGGGTAGGCTTTAAGCTAAGATAGGGATGAGTAAGGAAGCACCTATGTCCCAGTCAGGTATGGGGCAAAATGTTCAGCATGGGAGCCTCAAAGTAAGGAGAGAGAGAGAGAGAGAGAGAAACACAGACCTTCAATGCAGGATGGCGAAAGTGAGGAGAGCAACAAACAAGAGGGATGAGCTGGATGGAGAATGTCTTGCAGTAACCTGTGATATAGTAGGATTTATGTAGATCTGGTGGAAGCAGGGAATAATCTGGGATGCAATATCACAGTATGGGAGTCTGTCAAGCAGGAACAGGGAAGGTCAAAGGGGTGGACAGGTTGCTTTCAATATGATGGAAGGAGTGAAGCAAGCAAAAAAGAGGGAGTGGAGAGGGATGAGAGTGCTACAGATAGTGTAGGACTAGAATTCAGATCCATATAAAGCAAAAAAAATGATTTAGGGAGAGTTTCAGACTGCCAGGTAGTATGGCAGAGCAGTACTTGGAATTGGCAAATGACATTAAAGGGGTAACAACTATGGCGCTCATGGTTATTATGGGGGAAGTCAGTCTAACTGCAATTATTTTATACTTTTATTAATTTTTTCAGTATTTTACATCAAAACAAATGGACAGCAATAAAGCAACATAAGGTAAAAAGAAAAATTAAAAATAACTGTGTTGTTACATTGTGATGCATGGCATGTCTAGATCAAACATAGAGGAGGGGGAGGATATTATATTTTATTCTTATAAACTTAGCTAGCAGGTCTAACTGCACTTTTTGGTTAACAAGCATTATATTCCTTATTTAATATAGCAATCAACAGCGCTTACCCTCAATTTAAACTTCTAGTCTTCCATAACTATATAAAAGTAAGATTTCCCATTTACTTAATTTGCTGAATTTAATTTTATCACCCCTCAAATTCCCCTCTGGTTCATGCCATACTTAATTTAAATTTACATTCTTATCATTTCCTCCTCAGAAAGTGTAGTTGATTCAGTACTACTATTTTGAGAAAACTGATTTTGAATAAAAGTAGTTAAGTGATCAGTCTCAAAAAACATATACTGTGTTCCGTTATATTTTACTTGAACTTTGGCCAGGGCCAAGAGCTGAAACTCTGCACCCAATTCCAAAACTTCTTGGTGATATCTGAGAAAGCGACACCTCCTTTTGCTGTGAAGTGAATGCATAGTCAGTGAAAAATTGAAAACTTATATGTTGGTGTATCAACAGTGCTTTAATTCTGGAAAGTCTCAATTAAATCTCTGTCAGAATCAAATGCAAAGGACACAGATATTGTAGATTTCTTGCTGGGTGTTTCTATTGCTTTTTGGGAACCTTCCATTTGGGTACTTGGGGTACTTTTTTTAAGTATATTTTGGTATGCTTTAATGATGAATGCTAAGTTTTCTTCAGGTAATTCAAAAACTGACACAAAAGGTTTTTTTTAACATGTCCCAAACTAATTCAAAGGATTCATCAACAGTATTAGGTAGTCCCACAATTCTGAGATTTTTATATTTATTTTATTTTTATTTTAGTCTTTGGTAACTGGGTAAGGCCAACTAGGCACAAGTGCCTGTTTTCAGGGGCGACCTGGGAGCTAAGTGACTTGCTCCGCGTCATACGGTATGCAAGTGTAGATTGTGAGAATTAAACTCAGGTTTGGTCTGCTGGATGTATCAAGCTCATTCACCCCTCATTCCTCTAACCTCTAGGCTATACTGCCAGCATTTTGTTGGTTTTCTAATATTTTAATTTTCCTTGCCACGTTGTAATTATCTGTGGTTAAATTCACTATAGTAGCCTCTATACCCATTGTTTTATTTGTTGTTTTAACAATTTCTCCATTATTTGCTTCCACATCTTTTGCTATAATTTTGATTTTTTTTCCTTGTTTTGTTTTGCATCAGTTTGGAAAAAATCAACCTTTTCCGAAAGTGCTTGAAATCTCCGGTCAAATGTTTGTGATCATTTAAACAGTTTTTCCAATGTATCACCCATTGATTAGATTGTGTGTTTGGGAATTGTAGCACTTGTAACATTAGCAGCCATGGTAGCATACTCAGGGTAACCAATCGCAGGTGAGCTGCAAAAGTCCAGTTTCTCTCTCACAAACCCAAAGTTGACCGCTACTGCTGCAGCATTAATCTCCAGAGCTGAAGAGACAGTGAAATCACCAGCCACTGGTGAGGTAGATTGTTTATATCGTGGAGCCTCACATGGTAAATTTCCAACAGTAGGGGATTGAGGAGTGTTACTCAACTGTTGGGGGCATACTTGCAAACTTTGTCCAAGGGTTCTGTGCTGGTCAGCAGCTGGCATTTCCCCAGAATGAGACACTTGTTCTCCCATTCTGTCAATGCTCGTAGTGCCGCTTTTGAGCTTGAAATAATTCTTGATTAGTTTTATCCGAGACGACGAGTATTCGTCTGAAGAAGTCGATGAAAAACCTTTCCGTTTATTTGCTATTCATGAGTTTTTGTTGGAAAGGATCCCAGTCACTCACAGAGAGCTCTCAGTGAAAGCAGCCACCCGCCGTCATGTTCGTTCCCGTCTACCTGCAATTAATTGGGAAGTAGAAAGCGTCCAAGGGAAAGGAAGAATTTCTTGTCAGTTATTAAGAACTGTTTTCTTCAGCATGTTAGAAAAGGGAGAAGAGGGGATAGGTTCTTGATCTGCTACTGAGTTGTGGAGATTATATGGTTAGAGCAGTAAAGGTTGGTGAACCAGTGGGTAACAGTGACCATAACAGGATTGAATTTGAAGTGATGGAGCTACTTCACCAAAGGAAGATCAGGACACCAGCAGAGCTGATTTTGATAAGCTGAGTGAGATGACTGTGTCTAACTATATGAACTTGCCTCTGTGTGGGAGTGCAAATGCCACATTTGAAAGCCTGAAGCTACATATAATGGAGGCAGAGACTAGCTATGTCTACATGTGCAACATGAGTAAAAGGGCTAGAAGGACTTCATGGTTGTCCAAAGAAATTTGGGAGAAGTTAAGCGATAAAAAGAGGGTGTATGATAAGTGGCAGTCAGCTGGTGACAGAGTGATGGAAATAGAGTACAGAATACAGATTAAACATTAAAGGGAATCACCCAATTAATAGAAAATGGCAGCAGTTGCTGCATAAACACCACTTTAGTGCTTTTTTTAGATGAACTTGTTTCAGATGTTATCTTATTTTGAAAGACCTATGTTGACTGCCATTTCGCCAAGCCACCTGCTGTCATCTCATGCACACTAGCCAGCTTCCAGTACATGGGATATGCTAATGAGGGCTACCAACTCTACCCTATTAGCTGAACAGTGGCTTTCATTTTTATCAAAAGGTAGCTTAAAATTCATTAAAAACTTTCTGAAAATGAGCCCCACTGAATTCTATGGGGTGCATCTCTGTGATCTCCCTGGTGACACATCATAAAACATGGGATCATGGGGCAGAGCAGGCAGAGGGGAAGGGATCCATTGGCTGGCAGTTCAGTCACAGTAATGATCCCTTCTCAAACTTACAGGACTGCATTACGATTTATAATTTTAACACAGAGGGGCTATCACCACCCCAGGGTAGTGGACTATTAAGCCCAAAATGTTTTTTCAAAAACTCACAGCTTTACTTTAAACAATCTGTGACTGATTCAACTACAGGAGTTAACATTTTGGATATTGTGCTTAGCTCAATAAATAATATATGAAATTGTAGATCTTGCCCTCCATTAACAAACAGTGATCACAACCGTATTAAATTTAATATTAATTACTCTCACCCTGCATATCAAGGAGTATCAGAGCTTTATTTATATAACAGAGCAAACATAGCAGAAATTGATAAAGCACTGGCAAACATGCATTAGGTTTCTTTATTAGCAAACTGTAACAGAAGAAATATGGTTAAAACTCAAAAATGTCATATTAAATGTTAGTGAAAAATATACACATAAATTTAAAAAGGTAACAAATGGTAAAATGAAACTAAAATGGCTTAACAATGCAATTAAGATGTTATTAAGAAAAAAGCAAAACATTTAAATTGTTAAAAAATGTTTTCTGTGAGAAACATACAAAAAGATACAGAAGAAATACAAATGCAAAAAAGCTAAGAAAAAGGGAATATGGAACTTAATCTTGCAAAAAATGCTAAAAAGGATAATAGCAAATCATTTTTTAGTTATATCTCATCTTTAAAGAAACTAAAAGTACAGTAAGAGCTATAATTAACAACAATAACATGATTAGCGAACTTAAGGAAATGGCTGGCGTGTTTTTTTTTTGCTTGATCTTTTTTTTTATTCCCCACTGTCCAGCTGCCCACTCCTTTGGGTAGCCAACCATCCTGTCTGCTCTCCCATTCTTGCTGTCCACTGCACTCATCCCCAGCTGACCCAACATATTCCTTAATTGGGGGGGGCCCCTAACCTGCCCAGGGCTACGGGAGGGAGATTGAGGAGCCCATAGGCACCTCCTCACTCTACACCTGGGTGAGAGGTGGCACAAGGGCTGTTCCAGCTTTGCAATGGGGAGGTGGGGCCACTGTTATCCAGCCAGCTTGGATGGACATTTTTCTAGTAGTATCCACCCCCCACCCTTGATTGGGCCTATGACGAGTGGCAACCTGAGATGGGAACATGTGGGGGGCATGTCAAGGCTGCATGTCCCCCAGCACATCTCTAATATGCCTCCATGTGCTGAGGCCCCATCCCACTCCCTGGGAGGGAAGCGTCCAGTGGATGCTCTGGAATCCTTCCCTGCCAGACTCCGCTCCTGACACCCAGGCTCAGGGTGCGAACCTCGGTTGCCAGCATGTTGAGCAAACCCCTTCACATGGCACCACAGAGCCAGCTGGCTAATGTGTTTAATGACCATTTTTGTAATGTGTTTGCAAAAAAGAATAAAACACCCAAAAATATTTATATGAGCCACAGTGAAAAAGTTGAAACCTCAGAGGGTGAAAGTAAGAACAAAAATAAAAAATCTTAAAGCTCACTCTTCCCTGGGTCCAGATACAATCACTGGAAATATGGTAAACATTATGTCAAAATATTTAATCTATCCTGTAAAAATGCTATTAGAACATAGCATAAACAACAGCAAAATTCCTAGTTACTGGAAAAGGCAATAATGTTAATACAGTAACTATAGACCCATTAGCCTTACATCAATAATAGATAAAATGTTAGAGGATATCATAAAGGATAGAACATCTTCCTCCTTGAGTAACACTGATCAAGATCAATGTGGTTTTAAGAAAGGGAGATCATGTACTACACATTTGTTGTGATTGTATGAAAAAGTGAGTTATCATCTAGATAACAAAATACCATGCAATGTTATTTTTTTAGATCTTAAAGCATTTGATCTTGTGTCTCACTGGGCAGTAATAGAAAAATTAAAATAACAATATATTAGTGCCAAATGTATTATGTGGATATCCAACTGGCTGGAAGGGCATACTCAGAAGGTTCAAATCAATGGCTTCTTGATAGACAAGGGTACACTGTCCAGTGGAGTACCTCAGGGATTGGTGTTGGGACCACTTATATTTCATATCTTCCTATTTGACTTACTGTAACTAAGGATATAAGCAGCTGGAATACAAAATATGCTGATGACTCAAAAAGAGGTGGTATAAAAATAAGGTGGAAGCGTGTGTCCCAGGGAAGGAACAGCGGTGAGTGACGAGGTGGCTGCTATCTTCGGGGAAGGGGAGTAACTGCAACACAAAGTGCTTTCAATTTTACCTGTTTAAACTGGTGTTTGTTCTAGGTTCTGGAGAGCTGTGTTTATAGACAGGGAATTTTACTTTGGTTGCCTGACTGTTTTTTGTGGGAGCAGGGGACAGCAAAGCTACTCTGCCCCCACTTAGGAAACAAAGGGAATTTCCATACTTTAATCAGAGAAAGGGGTTTTCCCTAATTTAAATAGCCTGCCAAGCAATATAGCTTCAAGGAGTTCATCAGGATTACCGGAGTCAGAAGGGGGCGTCTTGGGGAAGGAACAGCAGTGAATGAAGAGGCAGCTGCTATCTTCGAGGAAGGGAAGTAACTGCAGCTGCAAAGTGCTTTAATTTTTACCTGTTTACATTGGTGTTTGTTCTAGGTTCTGGGGTGCTATGTGTATAGATGGAGGATTTTACTTTGGTTGCCTGATTGTTTTTTGTGGGAGCAGGGGGCAGCAATGTAGCTCCCACCCGTATCGAAGAATAAGCGGAGGAGGAGATTACTTTGATTCTCACAAAAAAGTAGCAGAGGCAGTCAGAGCAAAAAGAATAACCTTCAAGCAGTACAAAACAATACGGGGGAACATGACAGGGAGGTATATAGGAGCAAAAGAAAAGAAGCAGCAAAAAGGATCAGAGAGGCAAAGGCTCTCACAGAAGAGAACATAGTAAAGTCAGTGAGGAGTGGGGAAAACATTTTACAGATACATTAGTGAAAGAAGAAAAAATAAGGCAGGATTAGTGAGAATCAAGGGGGAGGGGGTGAATGTGTGGAGGAGGACCAGAAGAAGTCATACATACTGAACAAGTATTTCTGCTGAGTATTCACGAAGGATGGGGAGGGAAACGGTCCACAGATAATGGGGAAAATAATGAAGAGTGGGGGGGCAGACAAGAGCCCCTTTACAGAGGACAGGGTACTTAAAGAACTGGAGAAATTAGCCAGCCCGGTGGCACTGAGGGTTGAGGCACTGGATGCCACACTTCACGCCACGCCAGTGACCCGTGTTCGGGGATGGACACAGACCACCTGGGGTTGGTAGGGGAGGAGAAGGACTGAGCATCTAGACAACTGCTCTCCTTCTTCTGGGAGGGCAAGGGAGCTGGTCCTGGCAGAGGCTGGGGGACACGGCACCGTGCTTATACGTGGGTAGAGCTGGGGTGGATGCTTGCCTCAGCATTAGCATCAGTGCACACTCCCAGCTCCAAGGGGATTCCAATGAAAAAATCTGCCGGCCCCTGTGTATGAGCCGGGGCTCGATGCCTGACCCTCCAGCCACCTTCAGTTCCACCTCAGTGGCCCCAATCGGGCGGGGCATCCCTGGGTGAGGGTGAGGGTTGCCAACCTCAGGGCAAGCCCACTCTCAGGGCTAGGGGTGCTGGCAGGAAAAATGCATATTATGAAAAAAAAAAAAGAACTGGAGAAATTAAGAGTGGACAAGGCTATGGGACCTGACAGGGTACACCCAAGGACACTAAAAGAACTGAGGAAAGAACTGACTGCACCACTGGCAGCCCTGTTCACTCTAGCCTTGGATACAGGAATAGCACTGGAAGATTGGAGAAGGGCAGATGTGATGCCAATCCACAAGAGTGGGAGCAGGGAGGAAGCAGGGAATTATAGGCCAGTAAGCCTGATGTCAGTGGTGGGGAAAGTAATGGAGACCTTAATAAAGGAAAGAATGGTGGAGTACCTGACCAGTAATAAATTACAGGATCCAAGACAGCATGGGTTCACAGAGGGGGAGATCATGTCAAACTAACCTAATCGAGTTTTTCTACTGGGTGACGAGAGTCTTGAACCAGGGGGGAGCAGTGGATGTGACCTACTTGGATTTCAGGAAGGCCTTGGATATGATCCCACACAGGAGATTAGTCAACAAGTTGAACAGTCAACAGGTGGGTGCAAAGGTGGTGATGTGGGTGCAGAACTGGCTAAGCAACAGGTGCCAGAGGTTAGTAGTGAATGGGGGATAATCAGAAGAGAAGGGGGTGACAAGTAAGGTACCGCAGGGGTCCACAATTATGTCACCAACCCTTGTTTTTGTTTGTCTCTACTTGGTTTGGTGTAGCAGTATGACCTATTTCACCTGTTTTATCTTGTTTGTGACATATCTTCTATCAAAATAGATTTGTATCGTGATACTAGAAATCTCATCACCAAAAAAATAACACTATTATTCTGGTGCAATGCATTGTCTCTGGTGTGCTGTACATAAACATATTAAAACAGAACAATTATTAATAAATGTAACATACAGTTAATCTCTGTAACACTTTAATAAAAGAGCAGACACAGACTTTATTGAAAAAGACTTACCCAGGAGATCATTCTGCGGTAGCCGTTTCATTTTATGTTCTCAGCGAGGTTGGGGGCACTGGCCCAGTATACCTCCACAAAACCTTGGGAAAAAGCAAGTGTAAGGCAAGACCCTCTACATTATTAAACCTTAACATGGCTGCATGCTGACAGTATCCAGTGGTGTTTATATTTTAACAAGAGGCAGTGTAGTCCAGTGGTTCAAGCACAGAACTGTGAAGCTGGAAGCCTGGGCTAGATCTCCAACATCGTCGCTTTCTGTGTGACCTTAAGCAAGCCACTTAACCTTCCCATGCTAAACATCCTCTTTCTCACTCTGTAAAATAAATATAAAAAAAACACACAGTGCATCTCGGAGATAGTGAGATGGCATAGTTCAGGGGTGCTAGCCCAACTCTTAAATGAAAATGGCGAAAGAACTGCTTGGAGCACAAATAGAAAAACGCACCTTAGCTTCTTATAGAAAAATAGATGGGGTTTATTTTAGGCTCTGACCATCAAGGAGAGACCTGAGCACTTACAACAGCAATTGTCTATTCTGCTAAAAGAAGCTATAGTGTTTCTTTATATTTGTGCTGAGTGCAATTCTTTCGCCATTCTCTCTTGCACCTTGTCACTTGATGGATGATCGCAGGACTTCTTCTGCCTGTAAAATTCTGTATTTCTATGTTTATCATTTTACCATACATGTAAGGTACTCCTGTATACCATGTACATAAACAGCATTCAGTGATCAATTAAAACCTTTCATTATAAACAAGTGTTTTGCTTAGAGCACAGCCCCTAGAATTTTGTGATTCTGCGGTTGTGGAATTTTCTGCAGAATTTGCACCATGCCGCAGAATATATATAGTACCACAGAATTCATTGTTTTTGGTGAATTTTCATTCAAATACAGTTTTTCCTTAGTGCCAGGCTCTCTTAGCCATCTTGATTTATCCTGAAGCCCCTCCTATATGCTTGGCCATGTGATGTCATCAATGACATCACATCATATTTTAGCCAGTGGCAGAAATGAATAAATCATGCTGCAGAAATCAGAAAATGCTGCTGCAGAAGCCTAGAAGCCCTGCCGCAGAAAACAGAAAATGCTGCCGCAGAGCACCAGAGGCCCTGGCTTAGAGTTATGATGTAATTTCAGGAGATCCCAACTGCTGAGAAGTCCAATGTATATATTGAGGTACTGCAGATTCAGTTACATTTTTCATAAGAAATACGTTTTTTTCATTAAGCGTATTATTGTAGTATTGTTAGCTATCTGAGTACTTTTGCGATTACTGAACATGTAATTCATTTCTATTTTATTTTCTCCCCAAAGTAAAATGTGGTTAAGAAAAAAATATCACCTGTTTTAAGTCTCATTAATATTCAAGAGCCTGGAGAGCTTCTTGATTGGCTACTGGATCACTCATTAACATCTTAGAAATTATCAATCCAGCTTCCAACTGTCCTGTATGAGTACAGGACATTCTCATTGAAAACAGAGTTTTTTTCTCTGTTTGTTTCCTGTATGAAAATACATTTCTATCAATCAACTGATGCTGTGCAGCACATAATGTCAATGTAATTGTGCTGCACAGCTAGTGCCACACCACTGAAAAAGGAAATGTAAGTACATTTAACCCTAAAATCAAAAATTGTTATTGTTATTAGACTTATAATCACAATAACAACCACAAAGCTGGTCATTTCCATGGATTAACAAATGACTAGAGGGAATTGTCCCTTCACTAAGCCCTGACCACCCATCCCCCAACAGGTCATGAATCCCTCAGAAATGACCGGCTTCTTGGTCACTATTGCTTAACTAGATCATAGCAAGAGCTCACAGATTATTGAAAATCATGTATTTCAAGGAAAACTCCATGACACCAAGCAGTGGGGGACTGGTCTTGCATGCTAGCAACCCAGGTTCACACCCAAACTGACAGGAGTGGAGGCCAGCAGGAAGGGTAATTGAGTATTGGCTTGGATCCTCTCCTGGGGGAAGATACAGCTGCTTTCTACCATGAAGGTTCTCCTGGGGATGGAACAGTAGTGGTGCACTTTGTTGCATGGGTCACCTTGCCCTGTTGCATAACCCTCGGGATACTGCAACATGCATATCTTATAAGGGAGGATGAGAATGGTTGGAAGTTGAAATTGCTTCTAAGAGAATGATGGATGAAATACAACATGGATTCAAAGCACAGAGGTCTTGTTTAACTGCAAACCTTGTATTCTATGAAAGGGTCAGTGCCCTTTTTGAGAACCATAAATTTGTGGATATCATTTACCTTGATCTGTGTAAGGCTTTTGACAAGAGTCCTCACAATGCTTTGACTGAAAGCATGGAAAGGCTTGGAATTAATAGGTATTTTAGCACATGGATTGAATCTTGGTTGGAAGATAGTGAACAAATAGGGTTAGAGACCACTGCTCTGAAAAGGGTAATGTCACCAGTGGAGTTCCCCAAGGCTCAGTCCTAGGTCCATCCTTGTTTTCTATCTTTATTTTGGATCTCAATAATAATTTAAATAGCTTTGCCATCAAGTTCGCTGATGACATCAAATTAGTGGCTGATGTTAGTACTATAGAAGGGTTGTACAAATTTAGAGAGGATCTTCTTAAATTGGAAGACTGGGCCAGGATACACGGTATGATGTTTAACCCTGAAAAATGTGTTATCATGCACCTGGGCAAAGCCAACCCATGTAATGATTACCTTATGGATGGCAAATGTCTAAAATCTGTCACCAATGAAATGGACCTCGGTGTCCTTATCAGTAACAATCTTAAGTTTAGTAATCATTGCACTGAAATAGTTAAAAATTCTACTAAACTTATAAATTGCATTAAGAGGTCAATCTCTACTAGAAATAGAGCATGCATTATCCCTCTATATCAAGCATATGTACACCCAATACTGGATTACTGTTCCCCATTATGGATCCCCTACTTGCGTAAGGACATAAATAGACTGGAGATCGTGCACAGGAGACTTACCAAACTGGTGGATGGCATTCAGCATTTGCCATATGAAGATAGATTAAGGGTACTGGAACTGTATCCCCTGAAACTCAGAAGACTGAAAGGGGATCTTTTGCTAATGTTTTAAATAGTAAGAGATCATTTATTATTGACAGAACTAGAACTTGCTATTAACCATAGAGAAACTAGCCTCAGAAGCCATCATCTACAGCTTTTGCTTACTAATCCAAAAGGACTCTTAAGACAAAGTTTTTTACCCAATGCATTATCTCTCTTTGGAACTCTTCCAAGTGAAATTGTTGATGTTGATTCCTTTAAATCATTCATACTGAAATTAGATAGATTTTTGATTAAAGATCTTTCTTGGGATCATTAACCCACATGCAGAAGAAGTGCTTTATGGGCAAATAGCGTTCTGCACTTCTTAATACTCCTAGTATGAATCCTAGTATGACAATGAATAATGGGAAAAACCCTCACCAGGTATGAAAAGCCCCTCCTCAGTGGGCTTGGCCCGTGCTGGGAACTCAAATGCTCGAAGGGGCGATGATGAGGAGAGTGCCAGCAGCAGCAGTCAAACATTATGACTTGAACAATGTGTGGTGAATTTCATGCACCAGTACGGCTGATTTGTTTCCATTTGTTTTTCAGCCTAGTTCCACCCCTCTCTGCCATCCAGACATTTGATAATTTGTGAGCTTTGTTATTACTGAACAGGTGTTACTTTCTTCTTTACCAGATTTGACTTATAAAAAAGAAAATAGATTGCATTTTTTATTAGTTGCAAAATTACAGATGAATACCATCATTACAAACATGTAAAAGGTGTGACCTGTAATTTAAAAAAGTGACTATTTCTTTTGAAAAACATGCATTGGCCAATACCAGTCATGTTTGCCTACTTGTGTTTGCTGTGTAGTTGTTGTGCCCATATAGTGTAGCAGTTAAAATGTTAAAAAATGTTTTTTAATACTGAACTTGTTATGATTGGGAAATGAAGAGATTCACATGTAACGTTGTTTTCTAAGATTGTGACCCCCAAACTGTCAAGACAGTATTTTTATTTGTCTATCATATGAACATGAAGGTTGTCATTTATCATATGAACATACATACAAAGAAGCCAGCAGAAGGCCATTTGATCTATCAAGTTTGCTCATATTGCAGGGTCCAGAGCTTGAAGTAATGTCCCTGCCCTCCCAACTCACTCCTCCTATCCTCTCTATCCATGATCCTTACCTTCCCTCTATGCCTATCCCAGCTTCTCTTAAAGCTGCCCACTGCCTTCAACGAGATGACCTCTTCCAGCAGTGCATTCCAAAAGTCCACCACCCTCTCTGAGAAGAAGTGCTTCCTGACCTCCCTCCTAAGCCTCCCACCCTCCAGCTTAAGACTGTGCTCCTTCATGTTATGGTTGCCACTCAGCTTAAAGAGACCCTCCTTAACCTTATTTATTCCTTTCAAGTACTTGATGGTCCCAATCATGTCTCCTCTCTCTCTCTTGTCTTCCAGGGAGTATATGTTCAGTGCCCTCAATCTCTCCTCATATGCCTTACCCTGCTGAGCTGCTATCATCTTTGTAGCCCTCCTGTGGACCTTCTTCATCAGATTGTTGTCCTTTTTGAGGTGTGGGCACCAGTACTGAACTCCATACTCTAGATGCAGCCTTACCAGTGACCTGTACAAAGTCAGTATAACCTCCTCTCTCCTACTATTGATCCCCCTAGATATGCATCCCTGCATCTTTTTTGCCTTTGCTGCTGCTTTCTTGCACTACGTGGACTGCTTCAGGACACTAGTGATCATCACTCCCAGGACTTTCTCCTCCTCTGATACAGATAGGCAATGCAAGACAAGGCAAATTTTATTTGAAAAGATGCCCATCCTGGAGGCTCTGGGCACCAAACATACTAAAACTTCATTATACAGATCATAAAAATACATAATCAGCATACTCTGAACATAAAATACAATGTTTCCAGCAATTTAAAACAAGATTGTATAAATACTACTCTCAACAGCAGTAACTAAACTCGAAATAGTCAAGAGTTACATTTAAATCTAAAATTCAAAAACCAGGTGAGGGCTATGAAACACAGTTTGGGAAGGCTTGATTATACAAGAAGGCCTTGAGGTGGGCCTTGAATACCTCAAAACAGAAGGGGCCTCCCTAACAGCTGGAGAAAGCAAATTCCACAAGACGGGGTTGGTGACACTGAATGCTCTGTCACCTGTTGTTTTTAACCTTGTCCTGGGAATCACAAGGAGGTCCCTAGAGGAGGAGCAGAGGGAGCGGACCGAGACAGCAGGTGTAAGAACATCCTTCAGGTAGCCAGGGCACAGGCCATGTAGGGCCTTAAAGGTGAGTAAACCCACTTTAAAGAGGACCCTCCACCTAACTGGCAGTCAGTGCAGTTGACACAGTACTGGAGTGATGTGACAATACTTAGGCTGTCCTGTCAACAGCCTAGCTGCTATGTTCTGCACCAGCTGCAATTGGTGCAAGGTATCCCAAAGAACCTGAGATAGAGTGCATTGCAGTAGTCAAGCCTGGACATCATGAAGGCATGCACCAAGGTGGGGAGGTCCAGCAGGGGAACTAGGGGGCTTTATCCTGGTGATATTCCTCAGATGGTAGAAACTAGTATGGACAATGCACACCACCTGAAACTCAAGTGTCAATCCTCTGTCAAGTATAATTCCCAGATTATGCACCCAAGAGAAGGCCAACCTATCATGCCCTCTGTTTGACTCTACCACTAGTACTTCCATCTTATCGGGGTTCAGTCTCAACCAGCTGGAGGCCATCCAGTCATTGATTTTAGTGAGGCAGCTGTTAAGCACTTCCACTGCACAAGCTATTCCAGTGGCAAAGGAAAGATACAGCTGGGTATCATCAGCATAGCAATGAAAACCCAAACTGAACTTCCTAAGGAGCTCTCCCAGGGGGCAGCATATATAAAGCAAACAACATTGGCGCCAAGACCGAACCCTGGGAAACTCTATACAATAGGAGGCCAGAGGAGGAGGAGAAATTTTATATCACTACTCTCTGCCTCCTGTTTGGTAGAAAAGACTCAAACCAGCAGATAACAGTACCGGCAAGTCCACAGAATTCCCTTAGGTGGTCCAGTAACACTAGATGGTCGACCGTATCAAATGCTGAAGAGAGAGATCGAGGAGAACAAGAATTGTCCCCTCTCCTCGATCTCTAGCCCTAAGGAAGTCATTATGCACCCGAACTAGTGCAGTTTCTGTGCTATGCCTCACACAAAACCCAGATTGGAATGGCTCATATAGATCATGGGCCACGAGATGCTCCTCAAGCTCAAGCGCCACCACCTTCTCCACAATCTTACCTGAAAATGGAAGATTGGAGATGGGACGGTAGCTTGCCTTGACGTCAGGGTCCAGTGATGTTTTTTTCAGAAGCAGTCTCACCAATGCCTCCTTCAAGACATCAGGAAAGACCCTCTCTGACAAGGAACACCAGAAAATCAAGGCAAACACTGTACCGACAGAGTCAACACATCCCATTAAGAAACAAGTGGGCACTGGGTCCAGTTCACAAAAGGTGTGCCAAAGCTTGGAAGCAATCTCAGTGACCTCAGCCACCTCCACTAGTCTAAACTTACCCCAACCAAGTGGAGTGCTCTCCAGTCACCCAAGGTGACCACTGTCAGCCAAACTCTGGCCCGCTGGCAAATTTCCTTGCCTGATGGCAGACACCCTGTCCGAGAAGAACTGAGCGAACTCCTCGCACAATGCGTTTGAAAAGGCTACCTTCGGCTGTAGACAGGAAGGATGAAGAAGCCTGTCCACAGTTCAAAAGAGCACAGTTGGTCAGTTCCTCCCAGCGGCAATCTCCCTGGACAGAAATTCTGCCTTCTTAATGTTGATTGCCCGCGGTATGTGACATAATGCACACGTAGAGCCAGTTTGTCTACCCCCAGGCCAGACTTCCACCAGCGGTGCTCTAATTTCTGACCCAAGGTCTTCATCACCTTGAGCTCTCCATCATACCAAGGGGACCTCAAGTGAGAGGACCTGGTTCGTACACGGCCTGGTATGAGGGAGTAGAGCATACCAGGCAGCACCTTATTATAGGCATCAACTGCCGAGCACACACCCCCAACACAATCACTATCCACACTAGATAGGTCAGCCACCACCAAAAACCCTCAGGGGTCAACCCACTCAAAAGGCAGTAGCTAACCATCTCTGTAGGGGGAGGAGTCTCAAGGGGGGCCCAGAACAGGAACTTCACCGTGCAGTGATCGGACCAAATGACCTGATCAATCCTGAGACTATCAATCTCAAGCCCCAGTGAGAACACCAAATACAACATGTGGCCACCCTTATGGGTCATGGAAGAAACTCCTTGCACAAGGCCCAGAGATGACATAATCTGGAGGAAGTTATAATCAAACTGAGAAGATTCACTGCCAGCCCAAACATTGAAGTCGCCCAGCACTAAATATCTGGGGACCTCCAATGTTTCACCGACGATGAAATCGGCTATCTCCTGCAGGAAATCTCCTGCCACCCCAGGAAGGTGGTAAATCAGAAGAATCTGGCAACCTGTGCCCAGACCCCCCAAGGACGGCCACACATTCAAATGAATGTGGTGCTATCACTGGGTGCAGGGTGAAGTCCAGCTCAGATCTAAAACAGATGGCTACCCCCCCCTGCCCCTGCATTCTACTGTGGGGCAGAACATTATGGTATACCCGGGCGAGACGGTGGCCTCTAAAACCGGGCCGGCATCATCACCAATCCAGGTTTCTGTAATGCAAGCCAGATCGGCCAATGAAACCAAGTCTGCTATAATTGCAGTCTTGTTTGAGACCAATCTGGCATTGCACAGCACTGCCCTCAGGGGATTGGTGGACAGTGCAACCCCTCCAGCTACCTGCTCACTTGGTCTGGTGGGAACCCTGGTGACAGGAACTAAACATGTCTGGCCTCTCCCTTGAACCCGTCTAATCCCAGGGTGCATTCTGCATCCCACTACCTCGATCTTACTGCCTGCCGCGGTGCACGGGGCATCCCACCTCACTCTAATCCCCCTCCTTATAATCATGACAGGTCTTATTTTTTAAATCCAGTCCAAATACTCGGACTTCACCCAGGTAGTACTCTATCCTGGGATTCTTGGCTCCAATGTGAATAACTTTGCTTTTTTTGGCATTGAAGCCACGCTGCCAGATCCTGGACCACTTCCCCAGCTTTTCCAGATCTTTCAGTAGGTCCTGTATCCCTTCAGCTATGTCCACTCATAGAAACATAGACTTTGACGGCAGATAAGGACCACTTGGCCCACCTAGTCTGCCCATTTCCCTACCTAGAGGATAAGCTGCAGATCCTATTTAACCAACAGCTTATTTCTTCCTATCCCCCACAATAATTGCCTTATGTCTGTCCCATGCATTCTTGAATTCTCCCACAGTTTTAGACCCCACAACCTCCTCAGGAAGGCTGTTCCATGCGTCCACCACCCTCTCTGTGAAACAATACTTCCTCACATTGCCCCTGAGCCGTCCTCTATCTTCAGATTGTGTCCCTTGTTCTTGCACATCTCTTTTCTGAAAGATGCTACCTCTTGGACTTTGTTGATTCCACTGAGGTACTTAAACATTTCTATCATGTCCCCTCTCCTCCTTTCCTCAAGGGTATACATATTAAGCTCCTTTAGTCTCTCCTCGTATGGCTTCTCTTGCAGACCCTGCACAATTTTAGTTGCCCTCTCTGAACTGCCTCCATCCTGTCTATGTCCTTGGGTGATGGGGTCTCCAGAACTGGACGTAGTACTCCAGATGGGGTCTCACCAACTGTCTGTACAGGGGGATAATAACTTCCTGTTTTCTGCTGGTGATACCTCTCCCTATACATCCCAGTATCCCCCCAGCCCTCCCTACTGCCTTCTCACATTGCTTGCCAACCTTAAGGTCATCTGTTATGATTACCCCCAGGTCCCTTTCCATTTTTGTCGTTGTTACTACCTCCCCCCCATTGTGTAATTTTCCCCTGGGTTTTTGTTTCCCAGGTGCATTACTTTGCACTTCTTTACATTGAATCCAAGCTGCCATACTTCTGACCATTCCTCCAACCTTGCCAAGTCCCTTCTCATCCTTTCCATGCCTCCTTGTGTACCAACCCTGTTGCAGATTTTGTGTCATCTGCAAAGAGGCATACTTTTCCTTCCAGTCCCTCTGCAATGTCACTTATAAAGACATTAAAAAGGACAGGACCCAGTACTGAACCCTGCAGTACCCCACTAGTAACCCCTTTCTACAGAGTGGACTCCATTTACAATTACCTTCTGTGTCCTGTTGTTCAGCCAATGTTTTACCTCAGGCTACCACCCTGGGACCCACTCCAGGCTGGTTAATTTGACTACTAATCTTTGTGTGGGACTGTGTCAAATGCCTTGCTAAAGTCTAGGTAGACCATGTCCACAGCCCCTCCCTGGTCTACTACTTTGGTCACCCAGTCAAAGAAATCAATTAGATTCATCTGACATGACCTTCCCGCTGTGAACCCATGCTGCCTTGGGTCCTGTGCCCCACTGGCATCGAGATACTCAACAATTCTTTCCTTCAGAAGTGATTCCATCACTTTCCCTACCACAGAGGTCAAACTGACAGGTCTGTAGTTTCCTGCCTCTGTCTTGGTCCCACTTTTGTGAATGGGAATCACATCCACCTTCTTCCAGTCCTCGGGTACCACACCATCCTTCCATGATTTGTTAAAAAGGGTAGTCAGTGGTGTCACTAGTTCTCTGCTTAATTCTTTTAGAATTCTGGGGTGAATTCCATCTGGCCCCATTGCTTTGTCCACCTTCAGTTTTAGGAGTTCTTTCAGAACCCTTTCTTCTGTGAAAGGACTGGGACCAACTCTCCCACTCCAGAGTGCTTCTGTTAATTGGATTTAACACCTCCTCCACTTCCTCTTTTGTGAATACTGAACAGAAGTATTCATTCAGTATCCCTGCTTTTTCTCTGTCACTCTCTGCCCACCCATCCGTTCTATTCAGTCTCACTATCCCTGTCTTTGTCTTTCTATGCTCCCTGATACACCTATAAAAGGTTTTATCCCCTTCTTAACTGAGTTAGCTATCTTTTCCTCAGTTTGTGCCTTTGCTATTCTGACTACCCTCCCTGCTTCCTTCTGCCTTAATTGGTACAGTTCTCTGTCCTGCTCTTTCTGTGTTTTCTTATACTTCCTAAATGCTATCTGTTTCTCCCTAACCTTCACCTCCACCTCTTTTGAGAACCATAGTGGCTTTTTCTTTCATTTTGATTTGTTTATTTGCTTCACACAAAGGCTTGTTGCCTCTGTTATGGCAGTTTTGATATTTCCCCATTGTTGCTCCATCCCTCCTTCTAGCCTGTTTCCTAGTGCTTTTCTAAGGCACTCTCACATTTTGCCAAAGTCAGCCCTCCTGAAGTCCAGAACCCTCACTTTTGTATGGCTTGACTCTGTAGCTGAGTTTATCATGAACCACACTGTTTGGTGGTCACTTGTTCCCAAATGGCTACCCACTTCTAGATCTGAGATCCTCTCACTGTCCCCATTTGAGAGTACGAGGTCTAAGATTGCTCCCTCACTAGTAGGTTCCAAAACTAGCTGTCTGAGGCATGCCACCTGAAGGGCATCAAGAATGGCCCTGCTTTTGGATGTGGCTGCTGCAAAGGTGCTCCAGTTAACATCTGGCATATTAAGGTCCCCCATCAACAGTATCTCCCCTTTCTCTGCCAACCTAAGTATGCCTTCCATCATATCTTTGTCCATTCCCTTCCCCTGACATGGGGTCTATATACAACCCCTGTGCGGATTGTGGTGCCATTTCCAGTCTCTAAGGTGACCCACAGTGCCTCCTCTCCTCCCTGTTTACTCTTTTGTTCAGTTGCTTTTATCCCTTCTCTTACATAGAGAGCTACTCCCCCCCTCTTCTGCCCTCCCTGTCTCTCTTGTAGGTTGTGTAGCCTGGTATGTTAACATCCCAGACATGGTTCTCTGTGTACCATGTTTCTGTGACTGCTACAATATCCAGGCATCCCTCTTCCATCAAGGCCACCAGTTCAGGGAGCTTGTTGTCCAGACTACGGTCATTGGTACTCATTACTCTCTGTTTCTTAATGGCCTTACCTCTTTTTGCCCCATCCCTGTCCTTACTGCATTTGTTACTTTCTCCATTTACCCCTGCGCTTCTCCCTATCAACATCTCTATGTTGGTGTCTACCTCACTTAGTACCCTGATATTTTTGGGGGGCTAGGATTTCCCTGCTCCTTTCCAGTGCCTTCCACCTTGGCTAGTTTAAATGCTTGTCAATGAAGTATTTAAACCTATCACCTAGGATCCTGGTTACCCTCCTGGACAGATGCAGACCATCATGCCAGTATAGGTCTGCATCCCTCCAGGTTGACCCCCAGTCCCCAATGAAGCCAAATCCCTAAGCTCTGCACCAGTTTTTCAACCACTGATTGAATCCCATGGTGTGGAGCACCCTAGCCTCACCCATGCCATAGACAGGCAGCACCTCCGAGAAGGTTACCGTGTGTGCTATTTATTTAAGGCCCCTCCTCATCTCTACAAATGCTTCTTGCACTGCTCTGATCCCTTTCTTAGCCAGGTCATTTGTCCCTAGGTGGACAATTACATCCAGCTCCCTCCCCTGTGCAGCTGCTCCTGTGATCCTGAGGATTCTCTCCCTGTTCCTCAAAGCCAGGGCACCAGGCAGGCACCTTACCTCCCTCTCCCCTTCCTCCCCCAGTTCTACCTTCCTAACAATGGAGTCCCCCACCAGGAGTTGTTTCCTTCCCCTGTGGGGTCCCATGCCACCCTCCTGTGGGTCTCCTTTGTGGAGGTTCCCAGCATCCTCCTTGGTCTCCACTGTGGGTGCCTCCATAGAGGAACCACACTTTTCCAGAATGGCATAGAAATTGTGGAGAGGTACAACTGGAGGGATGCACCTCTGTTCCACCACCCTCAGCCTCCCTGAGTCTACTGTGGTCCAACCACTCCTCTTTCTTGGCAACCTCTGAGGCAATGGCAGTGACCCTGGTGGTCCATGGGTGGGAGAGGAGGTCCCACAAATCCTGGCCAACTCAGCCTGGAGATGAGCAACCTCCTCCCTCAGCCCAGAGAGGTGCCTGCAGATGGGACAACACTACATCCTCCAGAACATCTCCTGGAAGACTGCTGCTCCACAGCCACTGCACTGCACCACTCCCAACATGTCTTTTTTCTGGCCCCCTAACTGTTATTTGGAATACTTACTCTTTCCTCTGTTTGTTTAATTATTTTTTCTCCTTCTCTTATCTCCCTACTTACTTACTGTCTCTGCACACTTTTAGCTCCTGATCATCCTGTTCTGAGACAAGAAGTTCCTATATTTCTCAGTAGTCTCCTTACTTGCTCAGAGTCAGACCTCCAACAGCTAGTGGGGGGGGAAACGGAGAGCTACTCTTGCCCTTCTAGGATGGTCAGTCTTTTGTGGCTTTGTGATCTCTCACTTCCTGCTCCCAAACAGGAAGTTCCTGTTGTCAGTTAAATCACGTGCCTATAAAAGTAGAACTGGTTTAGGGTGGGGGTGGAGGGGAAGGAAGGAGGGCAATATAGCCCCAGTAGAGAAGTTTTAGTTATACCACTAGCTCCTTCCTCCTGGTTTTCTGTCTGCTTTGTGGCAGAAGCTATCTAGGGAGTGTTTATATCTGGTCTTAACCAGGCTACTTCTATCTAAGCCACTCCCCCCACTTTGCAAATCTTTCTACACCTAGTTAATTTCACAGATAACAATTCCCTTTTGACACCTGTGACAAGCACCTAGATAAGTACACAGATAACACAGATAGCAATTTACTTCAACTGCCTCTTGACAAACACACTAACTCCTTTTTTACCCTAAATTGAAGGTCCCAGTACAAGAGATCTAGTTCTTAGCCCCAGTAGAGAAGTTTTAGTTATACCAGTAGCTTCTTCCTCCTGGTTTTCTGTCTGCTTTGTGGCAGAAGCTATTTAGGGCAGTGTTTATATCTGGTCTTAACCAGGCTCCTTCTAGCTAAGCCACTCCCCATACTTTGCAAATCTTTCTACACCTAATTAATTTCACAGATAACAATTCCCTTCTGACACCTGTGACTAGCACCTAGATAAATACACAGATAACACAGATAACAGATAATTTACTTCAACTGCCTCTTGACAAACACACTAACTCCTTTTTTTACCCTAAATTGAAGGTCCCAGTACAAGAGATCTAGTTCTTAGCCCCAGTAGAGAAGTTTTAGTTATACCAGTAGCTCCTTCCTCCTGGTTTTCTGTCTGCTTTGTGGCAGAAGCTATCTAGGGCAGTGTTTATATCTGGTCTTAACCTGGCTCCTTCTAACTAAGCCACTCCCCATACTTTGCAAATCTTTCTACACCTAGTTAATTTCACAGATAACAATTCCCTTCTGACACCTGTGACAAGCACCTAGATAAGTACACTGATAACACAGATAACAGATAACAATTTACTTCAACTGCCTCTTGACAAACACACTAACTCCTTTTTTTACCCTAAATTGAAGGTCCCAGTACAAGAGATCTAGTTCTTAGCCCCAGTAGAGAAGTTTTAGTTATACCAGTAGCTCCTTCCTCCTGGTTTTCTGTCTGCTTTGTGGCAGAAGCTATCTAGGACAGTGTTCATATCTGGTCTTAACCTGGCTCCTTCTAACTAAGCCACTCCCCATACTTTGCAAATCTTTCTACACCTAGTTAATTTCACAGATAACAATTCCCTTCTGACTCCTGTGACAAGCACCTAGATAAGTACACTGATAACACAGATAACAGATAACAATTTACTTCAACTGCCTCTTGACAAACACACAAACTCCTTTTTACCCTAAATTGAAGGTCCCAGTTCAAGAGATCTAGTTCTTAGCCCCAGTAGAGAAGTTTTGGTTATACCAGTAGCTCCTTCCTCCTGGTTTTCTGTCTGCTTTGTCACAGTGGTGTGTGCAGTTCCACAGAGCTTGGTGTCATCTATGAATAGGCACATTTTGCCCTGAATGACCCTTCAGTTTGTAAACTAGGGTCCCTAGCACTAGCACTCAAGATCACTGTCATCCCTAACCCTCTGACAATGGGTTACCTCTCTTTCTTCAGAGTAACTCTCCATAGCTGTGCGGTTAACTGCTACTGGGGACATTTCTATCCCCTTTAACCAATGTCAGGGTGTCCCTGTGTCTCTTAACTCTTGTGTCTGTATACCATTCACTGTGACTGGGTGTATGTGTTCCCTCATGTTCACAGACATGTTTACAGGGACACACAAACAACCCACTTCTTTTCTAGCCCCATGTTGTGTATTGCTGATCCTTTTGGGACACTGTCTGGCAATATGCCCAGTTTCTTTGCAAACCCAACATTTGTTTCTTTTCTCAGAGAAATATTTTCTTTGAAACTTGGGGCTAACTGGTTTTGGTGGAGGCAGTAAGGGTTTTAGCTGCTCTGAAGGCATGCTTTTCCCTTTCTGCACTGTCTCGCCCATCCCATTTGCTCTCAGAGCAGGTCTGCTCTTGGCATAGTGGTCCGAGAATTCAGCAGCATCTTGCACTGTTTTGGGATCTCGGTCCTCCAGCCAGGTTTTCAGCTCTGCTGGGCATGCCCCAAAAAACTGTTCCAGCAATATAGCATTCTTAATTTTATCTACAGAGTTTGCTTCAATTCCTTCCCACCAATGCTTTAAAAACTGATGTTGTTTCATGGCTAGCTCCTCATAGCTCATGTCAGGGCTTCTCCTGAGCTTATGGAATTTAGCTCTGTATGCTTCTGCAGTTAAATCATTTTTTTTAAAGTGCAGCTTTAAGTTTGCTGTAATCATTACTGTCCTCATTGTCCATTTGACCCAATGCATCCGGAGCTTTCCTGGTAAGTAGCAGGGATAGCTGGATGCTCCAGGACCCTCTAGAAATCTTTGCCTGAATACAAACTTTTTCAAAGGAATTTAAAAAGGCATCCATATCCTCCCCCTCTTTAAATTCAGCTATCAATTTGGAATTTAATTTGTAACCCAGTCCTGTAGTTCCAGTTAAACCCAAGCCACTTACCTGCTCTGGTGCTGGTGGTTGGAGTAGTAACTTCTCCAGTTCATGCCACCTCTGGTGCTCACGCTCTTCATGGTCCACCTCTTACTGTTCACGGTCAGCTTCTCACTGTTCTCATTCCATTTTCTCCTCTGCCGCTTATTGTTCTTGCTCCTGTGTCTCCTCTGCAGCTCACTGCTCTCTCTCTGCTTCTCGTCGTTCTCACACCACCTCTCATCATTCTCATTCAGCCTCCTTCTGGAACTCCAGCTCCATTCTGCACAAGTCAATCTGCAGCCTCATTGCTTCTGCCACCAGAATGCTGGTGACTTTTCCCTGCTGCTGTGGCCCTTCACTTGCACTGGCCCTGCTGTCCTCCTCACTGGATCTGGACACTGCACTGTCCCCTCCATGCCCAAGGTTTGGTCCTTTACAGTCACAGTCTGTGACTCGATGATCTGGGCATCTGCTGCCATCAGGGCATCCATGAGGTTCTGCTTGGTGGCTCTCCCCTCATGCAGGACTCCTCGCTGTCCTTGCGCAACTGCTTCAGGTAGTCTGCAGTGTGCTCACTGTAGCTGGAAGCCATCTTCTTCCCTAACTATGGCTACTCTACCTTGCACTTAAAAATTAAAAATAAAACAGGTAGTAACTTGACTGTAAGCAAAATGGTATTGTTCTGTTTTCTCTTTTAAAAATAAATCACAGCCTTATTTTGCAAGTGAGCTGTACAGTATTAAACTGATACACTGAACAGTTAAAGCTTGTGTTACCAATTTTTTCACACCACTGCTAAACAAATCTGCCACAAACACACGCAGCAGGTCAGACCCTCTGCTGCCACAGTGCCAACATCAGAGCGCAATAGTGTGAACAAGTAACACACATGGTAACCCTCCTGTCCACTTTTGGGTCCAAATCACCTTTAGTCTTAAGTTCAAGGGGGATCCAAACTGTGAACCTTATGCCAATGTACCCAATGTACAGGCTCAGATATGTACCCTCATCAGGGATTGTGGTACAATCTTTCACCAGGGGCACCAAGCCAGGCTTCCAAAATGAGCCCTTTAAACTCTATAAGAGACCTTAGGTATATTCATACCTTTTCCCAGTTTGGTAACACTGTCAAACCCATGAACAGTTGTCAGACTTAACAATATAGGCACTCTACATGCAAAAATGATGGAGGAGACCCAGGCAGACTCTTAAAAAATATGTTTACTAAAAATGGATAAAAGCAGTAAGATAAAATACAGAACAAATATCAAAGAGCATCACAATTACATAAAAGATAAATAAGGAAAACTGCAGAACAAACTTCTACCAAAATACATTTAGACCTTTTCTATCTAATGTATTGCCTCTGTAAGTGTGGTTAAATTAGAGAACTGTGTCTCTCTAGAGTCCCAATAAATGATATGACATTCATCTCAGACACAAATATCTGTTTAAACTGTGTCTCTGTACTCTGTCTGTGAGTCATCTAGCTCCTCCTTTTAGAATAAAAAAATACAAACATGATGCCCTA
The DNA here is from genome assembly GCA_016271365.2 of Neoceratodus forsteri. Taxonomy (NCBI): domain Eukaryota; kingdom Metazoa; phylum Chordata; order Ceratodontiformes; family Ceratodontidae; genus Neoceratodus; species Neoceratodus forsteri. The sequence goes on from CM028132.1 coordinate 1,213,305,004, forward strand.
TCAGTAGGTATATTAAATAAGGTGACATCAGCAAAAACTAATTTCCCAAATTATGAGTCTTTGATCAAGCCTTTCCTTTGAACTGGTGGCTGATTCCTGTCTTCCATAGGAGATCAAAGGGTTTTTATGACATTTTAACACATGTTGTTATCAATGGCCTGTTCCTCTTAAAACATCATACAAGTTTATTAGGTTCATCCTCTGGCAGACTCATAAATTTACATTTGGTTTTCAACTTCAAAGCAGCAACACGCCATAAAAGATTATAAAATGCCCTCTGGAAGGAAGGTAATTAATTAACTGTCCCCTGGTCAGTTTACATATCCTGTAGCTTCACTGAAACCTGGGGGGGGGCACCCATAGAATCACAGGCTCACATAGTATATTTTTACATTACAAATATCATACAACAATCATAACCAGCTTGCTAAGCATCACAGTAAGTGCATTTAGAAGGTGGGTAAAAAAGGTGCTTATGTGCAGAAGTCACAAGAGCCTGAGGGTTGCAGAGCTAGTCATCTGGATCAGAGGCATGGGGGAAAGTGGCAGGGAATTAATTTGTTTCTTGCAGGTGATGTAAAAGGAGGAACTCATGATGGAGGTGGTAAGTCTGTTCCACAAGCTGGGGAGCTGGAAGGAGAAGACAGAAAGGCCAGATGAGGAGGATGGTTGAGGGATGCTAAACAACCATAAATTTCTGTGCCTCAGTTCATATGGGGTGATGGCGGTGGAGGAGAGACAGTCTGACAGGTAGGAGAGTAGCATGTTAAACCAGAATTTGGATATAAGGTTAAGGGAGTGGATATATAATGCTTGTGGAGCAGTGGGGTAAGTCCAAGGAGAGACTACAGGTCACAGGGATGTGTTCTGAGGGCAGAATTGGTCACAAAGTTGCAAATGGAGTTTAGGAGGGTATCAAACTTGGATAGAGTGGTACCAGAGGCTATATAGTAGTCCACATCAGCATAGTTGAAGATGGGGAGGATCATTTTAGTTAGGATCTGACATCTGACTGGGAGCAGAAGGGAATCTCAGTACCAATAAAGCATACCCAACTTTGGGCACAGTTTGGCGACAGTTGCATCTATGTGGGATGTGAAGGATAAGTGGGGTATCAAGACAAACACCCATGTATTTGTATTTCATGACCTGGTCTAATAGGGTGCCATCCAGGGAGGTGATGGGGTAGGTTGGTGGGAGGATTTGTTAAGTTTCTGGACAGTGCCAAAGATCATAGATATGGTTTTGGTAGTGTTTAGTTTTAGTTGGTTTTGACTGAACCAGTGTTTATTTACTAGTATTTCCCTATGACTATCCTCTGCATGCTTGAATGTAAGCATTTGACTGTCCTCAACTGACCTTACAGTGATTTTGTTCATGACATTGCCGCACTTACCATGACAACAGGTTGTGGGTTGTGATGTCACAAACAGTGATTGCCAGGTCAGCTGGGGACAATCAGCGTCTTTTGAAAGGCACAGTGAAAGAAGTACTGTGTTGTCTGAAATATTTAGTTGACCAATAAGTGGAGAAGGTAAAAAAAAAATTAGAAATTACTAAAAGTTAAATACAATTGTTGGAATATCAGTTAAATATAAATGTGGTAAGTATCATACTTTTAAGACTTGTATTAAAGTATAGATTTGCACGGTTACCTGAAAACTAGCATTATTAAAAATTTCTCACCCCCAAAGCCTTATCCCCAATTAAGCTTTTGCAATAACAATACATTTATATGAGTTCTGACTTATTAAATGTTACTTTTCTACGACCTCCAATCAATCAACATGGCAGACACTGTATGGTGCCATCTTCAGTTACAGTGTGGATCCACACTGCTCACTATTATTGAAGGGCACACACATGAGCAGGGCAGAGCGGCACTGTAACAGGAGATGGTGTGAGTCTTTGAAAAATAAGATTTATTATGTTGGAAAGCTTATATATTTATTGTTTTTACTGCTACCTGTTTGGGGATTAGGCTTTGGGGGTGGGACATTTTTAATAATAACAGATTTCCTTTAAGAAGAGTTTTAATGGGGTTACATGAACCCTGTTTGATAATGTTTTCAGATATCTTTAAGGCCATGCTGCATTTAACAGGAACACTGGAGGCATTTGCTAGATGTTCTGAACATAATACTGTATATAAGCAGGATTGTAGTGACTTGGGGAAAACACTACTGCAGGCTAAACACAATTCAGAAATTATTCTTATTGCTGAGAAAAAAATGAACTATGGTACACACACACACACATATATATACTATATGTTTATATATTCTGTATAATTATAGTGGCACAGTCGTAGCATAGCATAGCACAGCATAGCAGAAATGGGATTCTTAAGGCTCTTTCACATGACCGACTTTTATTTCTGTGTTGTCATGCACTGTGACCATGCCTGCTGAAAAGCTGTAGATTACTGTTCAGACGGTATGGCCAAGGGACTGCTGCACAGACTCCCATTGAAGTTCTGGCAATTCAGGGAGAGTTCTGGCAGGGAAGGGGGCATGGGTGTGGGTCGGGCTCCCCAGGACAGCGGCCAAAGATCAGGGATGGTCTTTCAACTCGAGTTCAGTAAAACTTTTTTTCTGGGTCTGTGAATAAAGCTGAGCTTGGGGAAGAGGTTTTAATTGTAAACTGAGGGCTAAAAAGCAAGAGAAAAAAACATGGACTCAGAGTTGAGCCATGACACTGGGCATGCACTTATACATATGCACATAGGCATACCTAGTGTTATGGCTTGACCCTGAGTCCATTTTTTTTTTCACTATTTAGCCCTCGGCTTGCAATTAAAAACACTTCCCTGAGTTCAGCTTTATTCACAGAGCCAGGACAAAAGTTTTGCTGAACTCAGGTGGGAAAAATACATTTAAATACTGCAAGGACAACCTGAAGTGCAGGCTGGGAAAAGCCTGTCACAAGGTTGAGGGTGGTGCAGGCAGTTTACACAGCAAAGTAAAATGTTTCAAACCCCTAACACCACTACCCGATCCAAGAAAAAGAGGGATCATGGCCACAGTGAAATGAAACCCAAAATGGCCAAAATGCAGCATTCAGATGGGCACAGCAGCAATGCTTTTGCTGCTGTGCACCTGTAATAGCGCTACAGAATTGGCCATGTGAATGAGGCTTTAAACACAAGGTCATTAGCCTAGAAAAGCTGTGAAGGGATTATCTGAATATAAAGGAGGTACAAATCAACAAAAATCCTATATAATCAGATAAGTACTAGCTTTCTGGTCATTTAAAGCAGGCATGAGGAGGGAGACAAGAGAGAGAGACAAACAAGCTGAAAAAATAGTGTTGCAACTGGTCTACTCAACAGAAAGAAGAAAGTATTTCATTCAGCTGGTGTAGTGATTTGCAGTTGTGGAAGGATACACTGAAAACTCCTAAAAGTTGTGCTTCAGTATCCCATTTCTTTTAAGCTAAAGCAAGATGTCTGTAGGCTCTGCCCACAGCCGAAAAAATAAAATACCACTTAACATTAAAGTGGCTTCTGGCTGTCGATGACTAATGGAGTCAGAGAGAGAAAGACAGGGACAGAGGAGAATGTGCTAAGGGGCCTAAGGGGCACAAAAAGCAAGAAAACTGCAAAACAGAAGTTACCATTGATTTTACAAAAAAAATATATATATATCCCTTTCACATAAAAGGGGCTTCTTTATTGTTAGACACCAGGGACAGTTTCCATTTTTACATCAGAACAATAATTGGTGAAGGAGGGAAAACGTGGGACACCAGGGCCTACTGTGTTGGGGGTTGGGGTGGCCATTGCACTTCCTCTGCCAACCACTGTTTTCAGTTGGCAGTATCCGCACCACACAAGAGGACTGTGCAAAATGGCCTTGCGAGGTACAAATACTCTGAATATTGGACTGCACTAATATTTAGGTCCCTGTCTCTTTATTTACAGTACATTGCACCACCTCTCTGAATATTGCCCAGACACAAACCCTGTTTGCCTACACTAAATGGGCTTTTCAGTATTGCACATCTGTGCAAAACTTGGTTTGCATTGACAGACTCGGATTTGGGCCTGGCAATGTTTTAAATATCAGGTCCCAGGAGTCATTGTTCTGCAATGAGCTTAGAAGGAAGTTGGTGGTAGTCATTATTGTGTGCTATGTACAATACAAAATGTGGCCCTGTAGGTTGTAAGAGTCAGGACACTAGGGACTTGGAAGGGAATTTTATGGTAGAAAATTAAAAATACAAAATAAAAATGGATCAAAGTGTTCAGATGAATTCTGAGTCTCCGGTAGGCACTGTACCTTCAGGCAGCCAAAAGGGATGGCCAAAGGACAGGCTAAGCAATTGTCCTGCATAGGGTCAAAAAAATCAAACTCAAAAGAGTGATTCAGGTACATCTAAAGTTTCAACTTCCATGTGAATGCTTGAATCCAATAAAGGTGCATTTGCCATATCAGTCCCAATTAAAGAAAGTTTTTTTAGTTGAAACTAAAGGATTGGTGGGTATCACCCACAGAGGCACTGCATGATATGGTCCATTTGCATACTATGCTACTGTTAGTCCCTCACAGAATACGTCTGATTCCTCTGAGGGTGAGCCCGACGAGGGTAAAGATAAAGATGACGAAGACTGATCAGACACAAGATTTACTGGAGGGGATGGAAATTGCCAATGAGGAAGAAGTGGCAGCAAATGTTTCTGTGGTTGAATAGGAAGACAGTGGATTAGAGAAAGGGAATGAAGGACAACAGGAACAGGCCCAAGAAAAATCCAGGAATAAAAACCGTGAAAAGGTGAATGAGCTGCAGTGCCTACCTGGCAAAAAAAAGAGATATAATCTTTCGTTTGGTCATACTTCTGGTGGCAACATGTACACTTTGTAAATGGCCAGTCAGCAGGGGTAGAAAGAAAGAAGGATTGGGAACTTCAGCATTGAAAATGCACCAAAACAGATGTCATAACTTTAATAGAAAATCCATTTCTGAGAATAGAAGAGAAAGTGACAATGACGATAGCCCACTACACTCAGGGGCAACTCTGATACATGGAAGCAGTGGCATCCCTCACAGCAATATTAAACACCCTCAGCACTTCCTTCCATTCAAATGACTCCAGGTTCTGGTGTTACTGACAGTGGCCATATGTTCAAAAGCCCCCCTCCTTCAAGAAAACAGCTTACCATCTTAGAAACATTTGAGCATAAAATCATATATTCCTCAACCCACCCTGTTGCTGTTACAATAACAAATAATATTTCAGAGATGATAGCCATTCGCTTGCTACCACATAATATGGTACAACATGTAGGATTCAGGCAGTTGCTTGAATACTTTGAATCTGGATATAATGTATCATTGGGGAAAATACTTCTCCTCAACAGGGATTCCAGATCTGTATGAAATTATATGTAAAAAGTTGAGATGAGTTTTGGTCAGTTCTGTTGGGAGAGTTGTGCATCTCACAATTGGTAGCTGTCAGTCTGAAACCTTCATGTCTGTCACTGCACATTGGGCATGTTTTTATAATAATTTCTGTGGGGACAGTGAAATGCAGTTTGCTGTTCTAAGAATGTTTTATTTAACATCTAAACATAACTCATACAATATTAATGAGGAGCTTGAACAACCAGTACAGCAATGGCCCCCATCACAGGGACTGTCAGTTGACTTTATAGTTACAGATATGGGTCAAACATATGAAAAGCTGTGGACGAGAGGGGGCTTTGTTCACATTCACTACTTTGGGAATTGCTTAAATTTCATAGTTTACAGTTTTCTTGATGAAGACAGGGATATTAAGGCTCTTGTTAGCACTGCTAAAGGAATCTGCACTCATTTCAATCACCCAAGCAGAGCCCATCACTTGTTTGAAAAAATGCAGGAGGAGCACAAATTAGCTTTGCACAGACTGATCCATTTATACTAGGTGAAATGCAACCTTTCTCATGTTCCAAAGGCTGCTGGGACAAAAGAAAGCTGTCAGACATTACACCTTGGAGGATAAAACTGGTGATGCAGACATCTGAGGGACAGGACCAAGATACTGGTGGTGGGGGGAGAGTTATATACACCAGGGAAGCCACCAGCAGGGTCCCACAGGGCTTGGTGCTGGGTCTGCTGTTGTTCAATGTCTACATTAATTACACTGAGGATGGCATTAATGTACCTATTCATGGATGACACCAAACTCTGTGAAAGGGTGGGCAGAGCTGAAGGGATATAGGACCTGCAGGATGATCTGAGAATGCTTCAGGGTTGGTTCTGGATTTGACACCATGGCTTCAACATTAAGAAATGTGAAGTTGTTTACACTGGGGCCAGAAATCCAAAGATGGAGTACTACTTGGGAGGGGTCCAGGTAACGGCAACAGAGGAGGAGGAGGTGAAGGATTTGGGAGTGATGATCACTAGTGACCTGAAGCTGGCAGTGATGATCACTAGTGACCTGAAGCACTCCACACAGTGGAGAAAAGAAGCAAGAATGACAAACAAGGTGCTGGGATACATAGCTAGAGGAAAAAGCAGTAGGTGAGAGGAGGTTATACAGCCCTTGTACAGATCACTATTGAGGCCACACCTAGAGTATGGAGTAAGGTACTGGTGCCCACACCTTAAAAAAAGCTATAAACTTGCTGGAGATGGTCCAGAGGAGGACAACAAAGATGACTGTGGGTCAGCAGAGTAAAGTATATGATGAGAGGTTGGGGGTCCTGAATATGTACCTCTGGAGGAGAAGAGGGAGAGAGGGCACATGATAGTGACCAGAAAAAGTACCTGAAAGGGATAAATAGGGCGGATTAGGAGGGTCTCTTTAAGCTAAGTGGCAACTGAAACATGAGGGGACATAGCCATAAACTGGAGGGGGAAACGTTTAGGAGGGAGGTTAGGAAGCACTTCTTCACAGAGAAGAATTTGGTCAGTTGGAATGCACTGCTGAAAGAGGTGGTCTTGATGAAGATGTTAGGCAGCTTCAAGAGAAGCTGGGTTGGGCATAAAGGGAATGTAAGGGTCATGGGAGTGGCAGATGGAAAGGATGGGAGGGTTGGGGTAGGATCAGTAGTGTATGACGATGCTGCAATATGAGCAGACTAGATAGACCAAATAACCTTATTCTGTTGGCTTATTCATATGTTTTTATCTTTATATGTCTATATCACCCCACCATAGTGGGCCACGCTGGAGTTTGTAATTTTACTCCTTCACCCATTTAAGGAAATCACCAGAGAAGTGAATGTAAGCACAGCAACTCTGATCCAGGTGATGCCCTTAATAACAATTTTTTAATTCTGATTAGAAAATGGGCTTTCTAAATAAAAAAAATCTGATTGGCTGGCATGGGGTACATTAACTTACAGTGTGAGCCCTGTAAGTTAAAAGTACCAGCCATACCAACTCAGTGCAGTATCAAGGTCTCTGTCTTCCTCTGTCATTGGCTAAAACACCTTGTTTCATTTTAAAATCACCGCCATTTATTTTCTCTCGCTTAGCGAGAGACACTGCCCCCGAATGCTCGTTCAGTGACAATACAGTCACCCAGCTTACACAATTCACAGCCCACTTACTGAGACTTACTGTGGCTCCCCCTGCTCCACACTACATTACCTGTCACAATACTTGCACACAACCTCAGCTATTTTTCTATTTTTTTATGCTCTGACTCAACTAATTCTCTCTACAACCCACCACTCTGCTTAGTCGCTCACTGTCTCCTGAAAATGAAACTGCTCATCACTTGAACGAATGGGCAACTGTGGTAGCCCCCCCAAAGCACATAAGTTCTTCTCAAAATCTCCCTCACTTTATAATTTAAAGCACGTTACAGGCACTAGTCACACACAACAAAAACCAGCTGACCAATCGGCTTTGAAAATCCTAGTTTCTGTAGTTTTCAAATCTGCATCGCATGCCTTTCCCTGCTCCTAAATCAGACTGCCAGCACAAAACTGCAATATTCAAACTACCGTGATTGTCGAATGAGTGCCCCTCCAATTCCACCAGCACATATTTACAACTTTCTTTTCAATCTCCTTATATTTATTGGCACCATATTAAAAATAAAAAAACAAACACTTTCAGCAATAGAGCAGCAAAACAGAAAAGAAACACACACATTAACGGGGGGGTGAGGGAGGCTGAAACAGCTCACTAGCATATTTACATGGACTATTTTACATCAAAACATGAACAAAGGAATTGTAGTAATTTTTTATAGAATTACTTCATATTTTTCTTTGTAATCCTACAAAAATTACACAATTAGCCCATTTTCTAAACACAGCCTGCGGCATCAGGCCTCATTACGCCTCTGGGGGGTCTGGTATTGCCCAATGCCACCCACCCTGTTGGGTATTATTGCTTGCTTAACTCTGATTAGGAAAAATTAAGATAACCCATATAATATCATTCCACATGCTGCCAGCGCTGCTGAAACAAACAGGTTGACTACAAGAATACAAAAAGATATAACCCAACATACCCTCAAAAGAGTGACAAAGATGACAAACTATGTATAATGCTCTGTCTGATCACTAGACAAAAGCAACAGTCTTGGATCCATGTTACAAATCAAAGCAACTGCTGAATAATGATGACACTTCTTTTGAAATAAAGAAACAATTGATGAAATGCATGCTATCATGGAATGGAGTACAGCATCAGATTCAGAATCTTCTTCACAACTCAGCACAACATAAGACATCCCCCTTCCTCTAGTGTTCCAGCATTTTTTCCCTCTTCCTATTCAGCCACTGCAGCAGAATCTTCTTCTCCACAACCTTCCAAAAACAGCACTGTCCCATTATCATATGGTTCAGCTTGAGGTCTCTGGAGTCACTTGCAAGATGTCTTTGTAACTTCATCTACACCTTCTAATGCAGTCTCAGCACAGACCATTGTTGAGATGTACCTGGCAGAGTTCAAATATTTATTGAAATGCTGATCCATTGAAATACTGGAAATCCAAACAAAATGTGTGGCCCACTTTAGTACAAATTGCAATGAAGTTCATGAACTGCCCTCTGACTAGATTCTATTCAAAATGATTGCTTAGTTCAGCTGGTAGCATTATTACTGTCACAAGATCCTGTTTGACACCACAAAACATTGAGTGTTTGACATTTCTGAAGGCCAACATTCTTCACTTCAATTTCAGATATCATGTCTGAATGAAACATTAATATACTGAGTCTGAGCAGGCCCCATCCACTAAATGTTTTTCCCATTGTGCCTGCGGTTAAAATTGTTTGTGAATAGGGACTTTTTATTAATATATGAAGTATGCATAAGATAGTGGTAAAAAGTTAGGACAGGACAGACCACGATCACTTGAATGAACACAATGAGCACAGAAAAAAAAAATAAATAACATCAGTGGCTCCAGAGTCAATTTAATATAGCAAGCAACTGCATTTCATGTCCCAAACTTACTTGTCAGTACTACATATCTGATCTGGAAGGTATGATACTGCTGTTTACTAGGGATGTGCACTCAACAAACATTATTGCACACTTTGCAAACTGTTTGAAAGGCCTTTTGGCACCATGCATTTCTGCTTAAAGTTGAACCTGTATAATATTCTGTGGTGACTTGCATATGTGGCCCATGATGCTTTGCATAGTGGGGGCATGTGTGATTTTGTATTTCTTTGAAACTTGGCTTCCCTACCAAATGCCCTTTGAGGTAACCATTGCCTCAGTGCTTACGCACAGAGGTTCTTTGTCTTTTAAATAGTTTTTTGTTTTAATTGGATTCACCACAACATAACCCAGATAGACCACCTTAGGGTAACTGGTTCATTTCACTGGGGTGTCAGACAGATGAGGCATGCTGATGAGTCCTGGTAGGATGAAACTCGTGTCTATGTCTTTTGTTGGCACCCTTTGCAAACTGTGTGAGAGGCCTTTTGGCACCATGCATTTCTGCTTAAAGTTGAACGAGTACAATATTTGGTGGTGACTTGCATATGCAGCCCATAATGCTTTGCATTGTGGGGGCATGTGTGATTTTGTATTTCCTTGAAACTTGGCTTCCCAGCCAAATTCCCTTTGGGATAACTATTGCCTCAGTGCTTGCGCACAGGTTCTTTGTCTTATTTCCTAAATTCCGTGTACCCCCCCCACCGGCCCCTTATTTAAGCAGCAGACACACCTCCCATAGTCTAGGGGAAAAGAGAGGAGTGAGGATACAAAGCAATAAGAATTAATTTGCAGATCTAGTAGAAAAAACACAACTGTGTGTACATATTAGACAGAACCAGACCTATACCAAAACCCAGGTCTTGAGGAGAGAACGTTTGCTAAGGGCTATGCTAGGTTTGCAATTCTGGACAAGGGTACCCAGTAAATCCACACAGGAAGCAGTAACTAGATCATCCATACCAGGCTAGGATTCTGAAACACAGTTGGAAACACAATATCAAAGATGGACCCCAAAGGGTTTACACTGGCACAAGGCAATGCAGAAACACATCTGTAGAAACAGAACTCAAACCTCCCATATAGCATAGGATTAAACTCTGGAATGTGGAACTAGCTATGATGAACACACACAATTTCTCTTTGACATAGCACTAGGCCAGTACTAGAACAGTTCCCATATGACATAGGATTATACTTCTGGAAATTTGTGGAACCAGCCACTCAAACACACAAAATCTTCTGGAAAAGACACCATGCCAGTACTTAGAATATTTTCCATATTGCATAGGATAAGGATGTGCTACATGAGCCACAACAAAGCACTCAAAGCTCAACACTTGCAGAAACCCACATACAAGGAGTAAACTGGAGAAAATCCACATTCAAGGGGTGAACTTCTTCAGGCATTGGTCACATGCACTGACAGAAAACAAGTGTCCTTTTAGAACCTGAAGTGCTGAACTGGTCACTCCAGATTGGAGGTCTCCCACCTTTTGCTTCCATGTCCATACCCAGCCATTCTTTCAGAGTTACACCTCCTCATAAATACTGAAACTGTAGAAACTGATGCTATCTCAAAATGTTTATCACATTTAACAACAGAAGCATCACAAGGGTGTAAAGTTAAAGTCCTGAGCAAAGGGCAAGCCACACATGGGATGTAGACTATTGTCAGAGATCTTTAAAACACAAAGTTCTTGAGGGAATCATCACAGAAATAGGTGAAATTGTCCCTTTAGCAGAGAGTCCCCCCACAGAGAAAAGGCAGGTACATGTGCTGGGTAACTCTCAACCAGAAATCTACTCACAGTTGTACAAACAGGCAGCTTCACAACAGTTCTGGTTTTATATCAGGGGATTGCCCCTAAAATCTACAGCAGTCCCCTTCATCCCACATGGGTTGAAGACACAGGAATCCCTGGAGATGGTTTCCACCACTTCACAAGTCTTGAAAAGGCTGTCCTCCACTAGGGTGAGAAAAATTGGTACTCATCAGAGCCCACATTGCTCACTCTCTGAGCTGTGGCACTGAACTGACTACAGAATTCTAAGACTCCTCACTCTCACACAAGCTATGGCTTATGTTGCTGCAAGAGTTCTAAATGACATCACCTCTCCAGCTCTCAGCTGAAACCAAGCAGCAGAGAGGGACAGAGTGAAAATCCATTTAACTAGATAATCACTAGCTGCCTTTCCTACCTGACACTGATACTGATGGGATTCTAGTGACCCCAGTGAACAGGGGGTTAAACTCACCCCTAGCCAGGTAAATGACTGTCCGCAGTCATTCCACCACCCAGCACCAGGCCATCCTACCTACAGAGAGGGGTGATCAGACCCTCTTCTACCATGTGCCAGGCACAGCCAGGCAACACTAAAGGCACAGAGGCCAGTGGCTGAAACAAACTTCAGCCCCTACTCCACGACCTATCTATGGAAGATCAGTGGCTCCAAGAAAACTGCCTGAAGCATGTTGTAATAGACCAGAAATGCGGCCCCTACTGCAGGTCATGACCACAGTCTGTCTATCCCCCAGCCCTCTAGGGAAAATCTGTCTGACCAAGCTTCCCACAGGGGAACTTCTCCCCAAACCCAGGGTACCTGCAAACCAAAAACACCACCATGAAACAATGCATTACTATACATTACATTTCCCACACTTTCCTCACTTACACCTGTGAAGGAAAAACATGTTAACACCCTGTTAACAACAACAATTCTAAAACTCTACAAAGACAGAAGAGGAACTCGGATGAGCTCCCCAATCCTCTTCTCTTTTTCTCTTCTTTTCAACATCAGGAACATCTGAAAGAAAAGAAAAACACAAAAACACACATTCTGCATACCATACAGTGTCAAAATCTCTCCCTGAACACTAAAGAACCCCAAAAAATGTTTTTTTAGAAAAGTACAAAAGTAGAAAAATAGCAAAGCAGACATTATACAACACATTTTGGGGGATGGAATGCCCTAAATATGTAATACTAGTGACAGAATGTTGTTGCCTGAGGGCAAGGTCCATAAAAGAGTCTCTCCTGGGCCAGAGCCTGCTGAAGAACAGTCCTGGAACAGGGCAGGGTCTGAAAAGCACTGCAATCAATGGGCAGAGTCTTTGAAGACAGTTCAAACAGTTTGTGGTAATCTGCCAGAGGTAGGGTGTGTTGTGCAAAGTCAATAAAAACATAGAAAAATGGGTCTTACCAGTTCCTTGAAGACCAAAATGAGATCACCTTACTTCTCCAAGCTGAAGACTTGCACCCATAGGCGGCATCTTTGGATACAGCTGGGCTGATGTCCTCTGGGAAAACAGGTGATGAAACGGGAAAACAGCTGGGTGATGTCATCTTGAAAATCAAACCATGGAACAGGAAAACAGCTGGACTGATGTCATCTGGAAGGCCAGGTGATGAATCAGAAAAACAGCTGAGGTGAGGTCAACTGGAAGGCCAGACGAAGAAAATGGGAAAACACTGCTGGGTTGATGAATCTGGACACACCTGAAGATCCTGGAATACCAGTAGAGCTGCATCTTCCTCCTTGGATACTGCTACTGCTGGATGGCAGACACTGCGTTGCCAGTGCTTTGCTTCCTTCTGGTATGCTGGGCATATTCAAAGGGAGTGACACCATTAAGGGAAGAACCACTTGGAGTGAGGTGCAAGAACTATGACACCATCTGGACATTCAAAGCTGATGTTGTGGAATGTTTCATTCCCTGCCTTGTCCACAATTCAAAAAGTGTCCATAAACAAAGTTCTGCCCAATTTCCAGAATTTCAGTCTATCACTGATGACTCTGTCTCTGACACATGGTGCTGCACCAGGATGCAGATTGTTGCTTGCCTCTTCCAATAACCAGGATTGCCTGTTCTGTTCAACCAGACTCTATGAGGAAAGGTAGGAAAGGACCTCCCATATATGGCATCGGCCCTCCCACATACCCGTCTCTCCTCCTTACTACTCTTCACAAATGTACAGCCCAGTCTGGCCCGGTGGTGCTGAGTGTTCAGGCACTGGATGCCACACCTCATGCCATGCCGGCAACCCAGGTTCAGGAACAGACTCAGGCCATGGGGGACTGGCAGGGGAGAGAGAGAGAGAGAGAGAGAGGATTGAGCATCTGAACACTGCTCTCCTCTCTCTGCGGTGGGTAGTGGGGCTTCCATCACCCTTTAGCGGCGACTGGCGAAGGCCAGCCGCACTGCAGTGGCATGTAATAGCAGGAGGGATAGCGCAGCGGGCGTCAGCACTAAGCGCTCAGACACCACTGCATGTCCGGCTTTCCACAAGAGAAAAAAAGTGGAAAATGTGGAGGGCAATCTTCACAGTTGATGGCCGCACCTTGCACCCCCGGAGAGACCTGAGAGGGGCACGTACCCAGTGGGTGCGAGAGCGAATAAAAGGCCGGCCCGCTGGGGGAGCATATTCATGTGGCCTGCACGCAAGACCGGGTCCAGGGGTACAGGGTCAGCGGCCGGAGATTGTGGGGCCGCTCTGCCGAGGAGGAAAAACAGTAGGATGATAAAAAAAAAAAATACAAGTGTACAGCCCATGGTTCAGCTTGGGGTGGCCAGTTCTGGTGAAGTCAGTGTCATATACTTGACGAACGAAATAACTTGTCCCTGACTATTTCTGTGGGGAGGACAGTGGAGCCATCTTCTCTGTCTGGCTCCTCTGAGACAAGAGCTTGAGGCCACAAACTGGGACCCTCAACATGAAGATACATATCCTCATCCTCCTTATCCTCACTCAAAATCTGAGCCCAGGAGTGACCAGCCATCCTCACTCCCAAGACAGTCCACTCCTCACTGGCCATGGAGGTAGACACCTCACAGTTCAATGTCTCTTGAAGTTCGTCCTCCCCTACCAGGCTAGGACTAGGACCCTCCATCCATGGGTCCACGGATCCTTCCATTGCACTGTCCATCTGGGATACAGGCATGGAAACATCTCTAGGTGTCTGCCCTTGCAGTAGATCCATACTCTCTCCTTCTGTGCCACACTCTATGGGGCCTCCCCCACCAGGTTCAACCTGGTGCTGTGTGCTGCTACTTGCAGGGTTTCCTACTTTGGTCCAAGTGGGAGCCAAACAAATTCGTGAAGCCCTCTCTGGTGGTGCTCCCTTACTCATCCCATATTTCACAAGGTAATCTGAACAATGGGGTATCAAAAACACATCCCTTCCAGCCCTGAGACACATAATGCATAATCTCATTGGATAACTAGGGATTGCAACGTCTGGAGGCAACCCTTTACCATAGAAAGTGCTCTCTATTTCTCTGAGTGTGGCCACCTTCTCTGCTATCATAGCTTAGGCATGATCCAGGTAGCAGGAAGGTCCTGAAGCCATGTCGGCAATTAAAACACATAAACGTTCATTGTTACTATATGTTTACTAGACTCAGACCAGTCTCACAAAATGGCTTCCTGCTGCTGTGTTTACATTGCTAACCCCACCCTGTAATGGCTGCGGCAGCTCTTCTCATGTATCAAATCTGTTTCTGACTCAAAAACTGTGCATCCGACCTTTTCTGCTACTGATTTTGCTCAAACTGTTAACAATTGCACTGCTTGTATGCCTCTTAACACAGTCACATGATTTTTCAGGACTTTGAGATTAGCACACAAATCAACTATTTACATATGCTTAAAGTCACCTGCAAGCCACAGTATTTCTTTACAGGATTGCCTGTTTGTTCTAGCCTAATATGCAACTCACAGTCTCTCACTTGCTTAGAACATTTTACTGTTGCTGAACCCATCATAAATGCTCACAGTCCATGCTCAGAATTTTTGTTTGTTGCATTTGCTGTTCCAACTCACTGTCCTTCTTTGCAAAACAATCTCACTGCTTGCACACAGATTCAGATGGCTTTAAATCACACAGTTTGACTCACAGTTTGTTAAGGTTTGTACTCACTGAAATCAGTAGCTGGCTTTCTCCAATGGAAATTTTCAGCCTGGTGCCAATCCTGGAAGGCCTCTGGGATGAAACGGGCTGGCAATCCCATCGATTGTTACCACGAGCACCACGCTCACTTTCCAATGTGTTGGATTATGGGTTAAGCCTGAATTTTGACAGCAGAGGTCTGAATTTCACAGATCAGAATGTTCACAAGCCCCTCTATGGTTGATCCTGGTCTGACCAGCTCACACACCACTCTCTCTCTCCTTCTCGATCACTGGGCTGCACTCTGAAGCTGGTTAGGAGGCAGGACTGATTGCAGTCACACTAATCACTCGACGCCATGCAAATGAGCCTCTCTCTCTCTCTCTCTTTCTCCTCTCATGCTGTTCCTCCAAGGCGATCATTGAGCAGGGCAAAATTTAAACTGCAAACTGAACTTTTTTTCTCAGCTGAAATTTCAAGGTGGGAGCATCATTTTTTACCATTTTCACTCACAGAACTTGGAAATTTCTTTAGCAACCCTCCCAATTTGCACACAAAGTACATGAAACTTTCAGGGCATATTTCTCTCTTTGCTTCCCAAAGTCCATAATACTTTTGGCAATTAAAAACTTGAGATTCAAAGTTCTGTAAAACATTCTGATGCCAGGATAAAGACATACACTTTCTGGCTTTACAGTCCATTGTTAGGTTGGCACAAACACACAGCAGCACTGTAACAGCAAGCACACTGCAGTACATATTGATGGCTCTATCCTATGCAGATCCTTTTGTGCCAAATTTCCTTTCCAGTTTTGGGCTACCAAACTACCAGACAGACAAAACACTAGCTCTACCCTAAGCAAATAATCTCCTGTTCTCTCCCCAAATTAAACATTGACAGACGAACCTAAATGTTTGTAACCCCCCACTTATTTAACCAGCAGGCACACCATAGTCTATGGAAAAAGAGAGGGGTGCGAGTACAAAGCAATAAGAATTAATTTGCAGAAGTAGTAGAAAAACACAAAGGTGTGTACATATTAGACAAAACCAGACCTATACCAAAACCTAGGTCCTGAGGAGAAAACATTTGCTATGGGCTATGCTAGGTTTGCACTTCTGGACAGGGGTACCCAGTAAATCCACACAGGAAGCAATAACTAGATTGTCCATACTAGGTTGGGATTCTAGAGTGTGGCTTTATTCTGAAACACAGTTGGAAACACAATAGTAAAGATGGACCCCAAAGGGTTTACACTGGCACAAGGCAGTGCAGAAACACATCTGTAGAAACAGAACTCGAACCTCCCATATAGCATAGGATTAAACTCTGGAATGTGGAACTAGCCATGATGAACACACACAATTTCTCTTTGACACAGCACTAGGCCAGTACTAGAACAGTTCCCATATGACATAGGATTATACTTCTGGAAATTTGTGGAACTAGCCACTCGAACACACAAAATCTTCTGGAAAAGGCACTAGGCCAGTACTTAGAACATTTCCCATATTGCATAGGATAGGAATGTGGCACACAGGCCATGATAGAGCACTCAAGACTCAAAACTTGCAGAAACCCACATACAAGGGGTAAACTGGAGAAACCCCACATACAAGGGGTGAACTTCTTCAGGCATTGGCCGCATGCACTGACAGAAAACAAGCTCCCTTTTAGAACCTGAAGTGCTGAACTGATCACTCCAGAGGTGGGGTCTCCCACCTTTTGCTTCCATGTCCATACCCAGCCATTCTTTCAGAGTTACACCTCATAAATATTGAAACTGTAGAAATTGATGCTATCTCAAAATGTTTATCACATTTAACATCAGAAACACCACAAGGGTGTAAAGTTAAAGTCCTGACCAAAGGGCAAGCCACTCATGGGAAGTCCACTATTGTCAGAGATCTTTAAAACACAAAGTTCTTGAGGAAATCCTCACAGAAGTGGGTAAAATTTCCCCTTTAGCAGAGAGTCCCCCCACAGAGAAAAGGCAGGTACATATCCTGGGTAACTCTCAGAGAGAAACCTACTCACAGTTGTACAAACAGGCAGCTTCACAACAGTTCTGGGTTGGATCAGGGTATTGCCCCTAAAATCTACAGCAGTCCCCTTCATCCCACATGGGATAAAGACACAGGAATCCCTGGAGATGGTTTCCATCACTTCACAAGTCTGGAAAAGACTGTCTTCCACTAGGGTGAGAAAAATTGGTACTCATCAGAGCCCACATTGCTCACTCTCTGAGCTGTGGCACTGAACTGACTACAGAATTCTAAGACTCCCCACTCTCACACAAGCTGTGGCTTATGTTACTGTGAGAGTTCTAAATGACATGACCTCTCCAGCTCTCAGCTGAAACCAAGCAGCAGAGAGGGACAGAGTGAAAATCCAATTAACTAGATAATCTCTAGCTGCCTTCCCTACCTAACACTAATACTGATGGGATTCTAGTAACCCTAGGGAACAGGGTGTTTACACGTGAATGATGTACTGTCCTTTATTCAGATCCTGAATAATGAATAGTAGCATTGTTTGTCCCTATTCAGAAAACACTGTCTAACAAAAGGAAAAGCCAACAGCCCCTCACCCTTCTCACTTGCCCGGCTCCTTCAAATATAGAAGCCTTCCATAACCCCACCCTCAGTTAGCACCCAAATGCCCCTCCTTGCCCCCAACTCCCATATTTTTTTTAAATTAAATTCCAGCAGTGGGAAGCCAGAACAACCTTCCTGCCTCCATGGCCAGCCACCAACTTTCATAGAATCATAGACATGTAGAATTTGATGGCAGATAAAGACCACTTAGCCTATCCAGTTTGCTGATTTCTCCCCACCTACACTATTACCACAGACAGTGCCCAAACTACAGCTGTTTCTCCCTACCCCTTCCTTTCCACTATGACCCCCTTGTGCTTAATCCCATGCATTCTGTTAACTGCCCACTAAAAAGATGTCCACCAGGCTGGGCGTGCTGTAATTTGCTTCTGCACTTTTTGTTTTATTTCTGTTTTTATTTGTATATTTGTTTTATTTTATTTTCTGTCAGTACCGAATCAATTACATTTGTTTAATTGAGCAGGGGCTGGCAGCGAGATAGCGGCAGTCAACTCTGAATGGTATCAGGCATCTTGCATTACGTATTTCGCAGTTCGCATTGTATGCGGCCAAATTACATGATCCTGCTACCACTCATTTGAAAGTGGGGATATTTTTTTCCTAGCTTATTTGGGACATTCTGGGTTGGAAAGAGTCACAGGGAGCCAGGAGTGAGGACTGAAGAGTTGAGAGGAATTTAGCAAGATGAGAAGAGTCGAAGAGGAGTGAGGAGTTGTGAGGAACTTTGCAGGATGTTTGGAGTTGAAGAGAGGGAGCAGAACTGGTCTGTTGCTGACTGCTGATCCGAACTTTTTCGGTGGGCTCTGATCGGATTGGACTCTCCCGTGGCTTTTTACCTTATGGTCAAGTAATACTTAGTAAAAGTGATCTTACAAGCCATGGCTGTGAAGGGTCTCAGCCCTGGCTGCTATCCCTGGGGGGACCAGAAGAGATTGATCGGAGGATCGATCATTCTTCTGGTCTAGCCCATCGGTCTCTGTGGTTCATCTGGCTTGCTGGGTGTTCCTTGGTCACCTAAAGAGGGGGTGGTAGTGGGGTCTGGATTTCCTTTACGGGTCTGTGCTGGGTTGGAGTATTCACACCCAAGGAAAAAGTCTGTTGCAAATCGAGCTCACCGATTTAGCTCCATCTTTGTGCTGGGAATCCCGAGGAATTAAGAATTAGCAAGCACCTTTCTCCTTGAATTATCATGACTGGTCTTTAGGAGGAGTTGGATTCTAAAAAAAACGCAAGTACTTTGATTAGTTCCTGAAACTGCAAGTTTCTGATAATTCTGCTTGGGGAGGGGGTTATGCTTTGTTGTTTGGCCCGTGGATATCTTTGGCCCATGGATATCTCTGGCCTACCTTTAGAATGTTTTTATTTATGGATTTGTATTTAGTTAATACACTGTGTTGAGTAATGCCTTTGATTTGTCACTGAAGTTTGGGACTACTTGAAGGAAAGTGTGGGTGGTCAGAGAGCCTCACTAACCTTAAAGCCTTGGATTCTGGACAAAAATCTAACCATTTGGTAGTGAGAGTGCCAATAATTTAAAATGGATTACTAATACTGTGTATGTTTTTCTCCTATTTGCTATGAGAGGACTTTTAGGAGGAAACTTGTTTGTATTTTAGTTGTTTTCTTTTCTTCCCATCCCCAATACTGTGACAGAGTCCTGGGGGGGGAGTTAAACTGATTTTGTTTAGTTGTATTTATTGTAGTTATTTTTAATTTAGAATGTGTTAAATTAGTAGTTTGGTCATTTTAGTTTTTTAGTTGGATTGAATTGTTTAAGGGATCAACTTTTAAGTATATTTTATTTTGTTTTTAAATTGTTTAAATTTAAGGATTTGCAATTTATGAGATGTGCCTACCTGTTGCCACCCCCCCCGGTCGTGCACTACTCAGCCTCTGCTCTCCACTCCCTCTGCCCTTTTCATACCCCCCTCTGTTTTTTTCCATCTACCAACGTTGTTGGGCTCTAGGCATTGCCCGTAGGAGGGGGTGGGTGGGTGAACAGTGGAGGCAAGTGGAGCAGAGTGCTCTCATTAGGGTGATTAAGCCCAGGAGACACCCTGGGGTGAAGTGGAGCATGGAGCATGGACCACCTTGTTTGATCCCCATACCCAAGGGCACCATCATTAATGATGGGCAGGTTGTCAGGGTAGCCCAGGAGTTTTGTCCAACCCGGGTGATGCTGTGCAATGCAAGATCTGTCCAGAACAAGACTGCTGTGATTTCAGATCTTGTTGGTTTGACAGATCTGGCTTGCATCACCGAGACCTGGCTAGATAATAATGTGGGACCAGTATTGAAGACCACAATTCCAGCCAGGTATACAGTGATACATCGCCCAAGGTTGTACCACGGGGGGGTTGCGGTCTGTTTTAAGACCAAATTGGCTCTCACTAGTGTTCCAGTTGAGGAGACCATCTCTTTCAAATGTGCTGTTGTAGCAGGTGTGGGTTATCGAGTTGCTCTCATCTACTGTCCACAAGGAGATGAGAAGCAATTCCTTAAGGAAGTAGCAGACTTCGTTGTTGACATGGCTTTTGAGTCTCCCAGGCTGATGGACCTGGGCGACTTTAATGCATGGATCGACGACGAACTCTCGCAATTTGGTCAACACTTCCTCCAGTTAATGGATTTACTGGGCCTAACACAGGTGGTTACCACTGCTACACATAAAGGTGGCCATTCTCTTGATTTGGTCTTCCTCCTGGGGATTGAGGCTTCTGACATGGGGGTGGAACCAGTCAGCTGGTCAGATCACTACACGGTGAGATTCAATTTTGGCACCCCACCTTGTAAGCCGACTCCAGTGGAGATGGTCAAGTACTGCCCTTTGCGGAATATTTCTTCCAATGGCCTTGCTGTGGTTTTTGACCTATCACAATTTCCTGTACATTGCAATGATCCAGAGGTGTTGGTTGTGGCCTATAATACTGCCATCACCTCTGCCCTGGATTCTATTGCTCCAATTTGTGTGCGTCCTCTCTCCCTTCGACCTCAGGCTCCATGGTTTGATGGGGCCTTGAGGGAGTTGCTGTGACTTGGACGCAGGTTAGAATGCTGTTGGCAGAAATCTGGCCTGGATACTGACCACCTTAGATTGTTAGAACATTATCAGTTCTATCAGTCAGATATCTCTCATAAGAAGGCAGAATTCCTGTCCAGGGAAATTTCTGCTGCTCAGAACCGGCCAGCTCAGCTATACAGAACTGTGGAAAGATTGTGCAACCCAACCTGTCTACAGCTCCGTAGAGCATTTTCACAATTACAGTGTGATGAGCTTGCTGGGTTCTTTGCTGATAAGGTGGCTGACATTAGGTCAGAGATCTATTTGACATGTTCTATGCGGGTTGCTAGTGGCCAGAATCTGGTCTCCGCCCCTTCATTTTCCTGGAGTACCTTCGACCGCCTGAAAATCGTAGATGTTATGCGGATTGTCCAAGGGCTGTGTCCTACCTGCTGTAGTTCAGATCCAGGCCCTACTTCCCTAATTTTGGGGTGTGGGGAGTCCATTCTACTGGTTTTAGCACAGATAATCTGGTGTTCCCTTGACTCGGGTGAATATCCCTGTTCCTTGAAAGAGGCAGTGGTGACACCCTTGTTGAAGAAAGCATCAATAGACCCAGACTGTCTTGCTAACTACACACCTATCTTGAACCTTCCCTTTGTAGGGAAGGTGATCGAGAAGGTGGTGGTGGCCCAGTTGGAGAACCATTTGGCCATCCATAGCATCTATGAACCTCTCCAATCAGGTTTTCGAAAGAGGCACAGTACCTAGACTGCGCTGGTTCAGGTGTTCCATGATCTCCTGATGGCGAGAGACCAGAGAAAACGGTCCATTTTGGTACTATTAGATCTGTCATCAGCATTTGACACCGTTGACCATGGGGTCCTACGTGACTGCCTGAGATGTATTTGTGGCCTCTCTGGGATTGTTCTCAGATGGTTCACTTCATACCTCACTGGAAGAACTCAGATGGTGGCGTCAGGTTTTTTTTCCTCTGATCCCATCTCTCTATTTTGTGGGGTCTCTCAGGGCTCTATGTTGTCCCCCATGTTGTTTGCAGTATACATGCTTCCCCTCAGAGACATTGTGAGATGGTATGGGCTGAGGTTTCACTGTTATGCAGATGATACCCAGCTATACCTGTCCTTCGCACCAGACCAGGAAGGAGCTAGCTCGGTATTTAACAGCTGCCTAAATGAAATCCAGGATTGGATGAGGTCCAGCTGGCTGAAGTTGAACTCTGGAAAGACGGAGGTGTTGGTATTGGATCTGGATCACCAGATAGGGGGACCTGTGGTTGGCACCCCATCTGGATTGTTTTTTGGGGATGTCAAGCTACGGGTCTCTGAACGGGTGCGTGATCTGGGGGTGATATTAGATGCGGGGCTGACTCTTCAGTCCCAGGTGTCAGCGGTGGTAAAGTCATCTTTTTACCATCTAAGAAATATCGGCAGGATAAAGCATCTAGTTCCGTCTGGTGATCTGCCAACTTTGATCCATGCTTTTGTGACCTCACGCCTGGACTACTGCAACTCGCTTTACCTTGGGCTTCCGGGGGTTGATATCCGCCACTTGCAGCTGGTGCAGAATTCCACAGCCTTAGTGTTGATGGGTACCCCTAGATCTTCCCATATTATACTGGTGCTGCGGGAACTGCACTGGCTGCCAGTTCAGTGGTGGATCACCTTCAAAGTCGGATTATTGACTTTTAAAGCCCTGCACGATCTGAGCCCTGATTACCTGAAAGAACTCCTGATCCATTATCGACCTGTGAGATCACTCCGCTCAGCTGACGAGGGGTTACTAGAGATTCCAAGGGTGATGTTAAAATCTGCTGGGGCCCGGGCTTTTATGTTTGCGGCCCCTTCCCTTTGGAATTCTCTACCCCATTGGACTAGGGAGTGTACGACCGTGGGGAGTTTTAAACAGACTCTTAAATCCTTTCTGTGGGAAAAGGCATATGGTTTTACTGTTCATTAATTTGCCTTTGTGTGTTTTTATAATATTGCTTCTGTTCTTCTGTTTCTGTACTCCTGTATTCTTACCTTATTTTATTGGAATGCACCTTGACAATTGAAAGGTGCAATATAAATAAAAATATTATTATGATTATTATTATTATTCTTGAACCCTACCACTCTTTTTGCTCCCACCTCATATATTATAAAGCTGTACCAGGAATCCACTACTCTTTCTGTGAAGAAGCACTTCCTCACATCTCTCCTGAATCTACACCCCTCCAGCTTCATAGCATGTCCCCTTGTTCTTGAGCAACTTTTCTCCTGAAAAACACTTTCCTCATGTAGCTTATTTACACCCATGAGGTAGTTAAACATCTCTATCATATCCCCTCTTACTCTCTCCTCTGTACCACAGGGTACATTTTGAGATCCTTTAGTCTCGTCTCATGAGGCTTTTGATGCAGACCCTGCACCATTCTTGTTGCCCTCCTCTGGACCGCCTCCACTCTGTCTATGTCCTTCCCGAGATGTGGTCTCCAGAACTGGACACGGTACTTTAGGTGGGATCATACCAATGATCTATACAGAGGCAACACCACCTCCCTCTTTCTGCTGGTGAAATCCTTTCCTATGCACCACAGCATCACACTAGCCCACCTGACTGCCTTTTGCACTACCTGGCCACCTGTACTTTATCCATTATGAATACCCCCAGATCTTGTTCCTGCTTGGTGGTCGTCAATACCATGCCACCCATTTTGTGCTCCACCCCTGGGTTTCTGTGCCCTAAGTGCATTATTTTGCACTTTTTTGCACTGAAACCCAGCTGCCATACTACTCCTCTAATTTCCTCAGGTCTCTGCTCATACTTTCCACCCCTTCCCCTTGAGTGTCCACCCTGTTGTAGAATTTGGTGTCATCCACAAAGAGAAAGATCATCCCTTCTCACCCCAGGAATTCTTTAGCATTATTGACAGATGCAGTATGCCTGCTGGTTCAGCTGCTCTGGAGAGGAGGAGTCAATGCAAATGAGGAAGGCATTGGCCAATCAGGATAGAGATAGAGTAGAGCGCTGCCTGCAATCAGCCTGAGGGAACCTCAGAACTTTTTCTCCACTGAACTGGTAACACTGCCCCAGAGCTCTCCTCTTCAGAGACCTTCCTGTGCCATTTTCTTCCTTTTTGAGTGCTGTTTTCAAGGTATTTTGTATATTTCTCTCATTTTACCTATTTTTACTGCAACTGCACTAGGTTCCGCACAGTCATGTTTTTTTTCATATTTTTTCCACTTTGGCAGTTTTTCTGAGGTAAAAGTAGCCTGAGTGCACAATAAATTGTGTCAGTTTTATTTAAATTGTTAGCTTTCAGTATTTTTCAGTGTTTTTTTACCGCTTTTGCATTAAAATCATTGAAATGTTTTTTTGCGCTCATGCACTAATTTCCATTGAGCACCTGCATGAATATCTGGAACCCTCTTTTTCTTTCTTATATAAGTTTTAATATATTTGAAGGGTAATCCCCTCTTTTCTGGGGAGACACCTTTTGTTTGACCGTGTAGTGGGCTTCTGTTGGCAAGAGGTGTGGAGTGGTTTCTGTTCTTTTCCACTGTTGTGAAAAAAAAAATCTTTTAATCTCTAGTAAGGTTAATTCTGATTTGGTTAGCTTTGGCCTATCCCTTTATAATGGCCTCTCAGTCTACCTCCTCATCCTCTAAAAGCACTGAGGAGGGTACCTCAAGTCAACACAGAATTGATGACAAGTCCATAAGGGATTCCAGTGAAACTAAGTCTGGTAAAAGTAAAAATTCTAGCCAAGCCTCTAAAAGAACTTCAGAGCAGGTTTCTGAGCCTGCCCCAACAAAAAAGTCTAAGAAAGATAATAAAACTACTGTCCCTCCTCCCAAAAAGCATTCAGAGACAACAGTGAATAGGCTGCCTCAAATGTTGAGCACTACCTCTACTATCTTATACATGAATGATATGGTGTTATAAACTGGCACCAAGGACATTACCTCCATCAATACCACACTTGAAACATAGAAACATAGAATTTGGCAGCAGATATGGACCGCTTGGCCCACCCAGTCTGCCCATTTCCCTACCTAATGGATAAGCTGCAGATCCTAGTTAACCAGCAGCCTACTTCTTTCTACCCCCAACCCCTAGAATTGCCTTATGACTGTCCCATGCATGCTTGAATTCAGCCACTGTTTTTGACTCCACAACCTCCTCCAGAAGGCCGCTCCATGCATCCACAACCCTCTCTGTGAAAAATACTTCCTTACATTACCTCTGAGTCGCCCCCATCTTCAAATTGTGCCCCTTGTTCCTGCACACCTCTTTTTGAAAGATGCTACCATCTTGGACTTTGTTGATTCCTTGAGGTACTTGAAAGTTTCTATCATGTCCCCTCTCCTTCCTTTCCTCGAGGCTATACATATTAAGCTCCTTTAGTCTCTCTCTCATATGTCTTCTGGTGCAGACCCTGCACCATTTTAGTTGCCCTCCTCTGGACAGCTTCCATCTTGTCTATGTCCTTGTGGAGACTGGGTCTCCAGAACTGCACACAGTATTCCAGATGGAGTCTCACCAGCTGTCTGTGCAGAGGGATAACAACTTCTTGTTTTCTACTGGTAATGCCTCTCCCTATGCATCCCAGTATCCTCCCAGCCCTCCTTACTGCCCTCTCACATTGCTTGCCCACCTTTAAGTCATCTGATATGACTACCCCCAGGTCCCTTTCCATTTTGTTGTTGTTAGAATCTCACCCCCCATTGTGTACTCTTCCCCTGGGTTTTTGTTTCCCAGGTGCATTACCTTACACTTCTTAGCATTAAATCTAAGCTGCCATACATTTGACCATTCCTCTAACCTTGCCAAGTCCCTTCTCATCCTTTCCACCCCACCTTGTGCATCAACTCTGTTGCAGATCTTTGTCATCTGCAAAGAGACATACTTTTCCTTCCAGTCCCTCTGCAATGTCACTTATAAAGATATTAAAGAGGACTGGTCCTAATACTGAACCCTGCAGCACCCCACTAGTAACCCCCCTTTCTTCAGAGTGGATTCCATTTACTATTACCCTCTGTGTCCTATTCTCCAGCCAATTCTTTACCCAGGCTATCATCTTGGAACCCACTCCCAGGCTGGCATACTTGTATATTAATCTTTTGTGAGGGACTGAGTCAAATGCCTTGCTAAAGTGTAGGTAGGCCATGTCCACAGCCCCTTCCTGATCTACTACTTTGGTCACCCAAAGTCAGAGCTGAGTTAGACTTTGCCTGCCTACATCAGTGGCTAGCTCAAAACAAACTTCTTCTGAATACCAAAAAAATGGCAGTGCTATTTGGATCAGCACCAAGGGTCAAAGCCAGCTCTGAAACACTGGCCATACATGGCACAGATGTCTCACTCATGGATTTGGTGGACTGTTTCAGATACCTGGGTATAACCCTCAACTCTTCATTGGATTTCAGCCTCCATATCACTAACACTTGTAAGACAGTCAATATCAAGCTGGGGCTGGCCTACAAAGACAAAGCATCCTTAAACTCCAAGGCAAAATTAGCCATTGCTCAGGGGGTACTGCGACCCAGCTTGACTTATGGAATCACTTCCTATAAAGGCACGAATGAGGGACTATTGCAGAAGTGGGACAACTGTTATAGTAGTATCTGTCACTTTGCACTATCAGTAACTAGGTGCACCCGCTGTTGTGTACTTTACTCCAGTCTGGGCTGGCTCTTTCCCACCTCTTACCGAGTTACAGGATGCACAATTGACAGTATCATCCAAACTGGAACACTAATGTTCCTTGCATGCTTGATGAACCTGGCCCATTAGACTTACCTGCTGAGAGCTACCAAAATGTCTATCCTTAATATACCCAAATGCACCACTAGGATGGGTAAGCAGGTATTTGAGGGTGTCTGTCCCAAAGCTATGGAACTTCCTGCCTTCAACTGTGAGGCACTCCACTACACACCTGATCTTTAAAAATGAGCTCCGTGTATGCCTCCTGGAATCTGACAGATGCACTTGTGACTTAACCCCTGGGGAGCACACCTAGTTAGGCTTCCTCTGCATGTCCCTTCAGCACATATTTAAGCACTTATCACTCTCGCCCACTTTAACATTGCAGGCAAGGATAGGCTGTGAGGTATCCCACAGCGAGACTGTCTGGAATAGTTTACCTATTTGCTTATACTGTATGATCTATCTCCTTGAAACGGTATTGAGTATTCCCCTGGATCTATGGATAGCCTAGTGTAATGTCTAATGTCTCCTGTACAGTAGGTATCACTGTGCCTGTCTATACTGTACTGTGTTTGACCCAAGCTTGTATTATGTAATAGTAACCATTGTTGTGTGATGTGCTTTTATCTATGTTTGTAACTCTCCTGGGTCATGATTGAAAATAGGCAATTTGTTTTATTTACTTAAATTGTATTTGTTTGGCTAAAAAGCCATTACAAACTGTACAGACATATAAAGCTTTACAGTATCTCCAAAAACCATTCATTTAAACCATTCTCCACAGCTAAAACTATTCATATAAATTATCATTCCTAAAATTCATTACATACAGTGGAGGTTGAATGCATATACCACTTAAATTAATTTGCAATGGACATATGATTTCACAGCAGAGTAAAATATAGAAATCTAGTTCCAGCTTTAATGCCATTTGTGATTGTTTACTGTCAATAAAAAAGACTGCATATAAAATATATATGTTATGCTGGAACTTTAAGATAATACTTATCTCTACCAGTCAATTACTGGATGTCTAAAATATCCTGCAAACAATTATGACACACTTCAAAATTAAATAGCAACCAATCCATACATTGAAAACTTAAATGTAGCTCAAAATGTCAAAATATAATTCCAGCCCGAGCAAACATATGCCTCCATATAGTAGAGTCCATTTGCTACAGGTCAATACTCAGGCTTTGTTTACTCAAACGTCCATCAGCTAGTAAGGGCTCTAATCATATTTCTGGAGTCTGTTAATTGTAAAACAAGACAGGCATCTACATTTAAACAGATGCCTAAGTACCCCATCTAGCAAGTCTGGCAAATAACTGTAATTCTTAAAAAGCTCCTTTTGGTTTTGGTTCTGGACTTCCATCTGCATTTCAAGCATTTAAAGCTAGGGAAACAGTATATAAAATCAGTGGGACTTCTGTTTAAATAAGACAAAATCAAGGGATTCCATGAGCCAAGTCAATCTGTTAGCAGTTAGCTCATAGCAAAAGGCTCCATTTTATTCAGGAGTCCACTCTCAGCATTAGTCCTTTAGTGGCTCAGGTCCATTATTTAAAGAGTCCCAGTCCCACCAAAACGTTTTAAATTCGGATAACTGGCTTAGCACCATATACTAAAACTGAATCTTTCAAAAACAGAGAGGTATATGTAACAGGAGTTCTAGCTTCAGAAAAGGCAATATCAGTTAAAGAGATTTGCCCTGTAAATCAAATTCACATTCACTAATATAGCATCACTATCGTAAAACTGAAATGCCTTCTGAAGATATTTAAAATACCAAGGCTGGGTATTATGTGCATCTTGTGAAGTTTCTTTTCTTCAACCATGGCATAAGTGTTAAAGAACAAAAGAGTATGTTCATTTAGCATAATTTGGCGTTTCTTACCACCTCCATCTACTGTGAACCAAGCTGGGCATATAGTAGATTTACCGTCAGAACTCTGAGCTCAAAGTCCAGCCAGGCGCAATTTATTCAGAAGGAATTTATCCGACATCCTGGGCTCCTGCATGGGAGCTAGACTCAACATAAAATCACATAAGGAGGTTTTTTTTTGTGTGTGTGTGGTTTATTTTTCATTTAAAACTTTCCAGTCATCATCCAAGCCATGACAAAAGGCACACCATTTATTTTGCAGCAAAAATAAAAGAGAAAAACATCACTCGACTGAGTATAGTAACTTTGATTTAGTTTAGGCCAAAAGCAACCCATGTTTCCCTAGGCAACAACAGTATACCTGTTAATAAAAAAGAAATGCATATCAGCACACACATTGCTCTCCAATAATAAGAACTCGTGTTACCCTCCTTCATTTTGGAGTTCAGTCTCCACTATCTCTTCTTCAGAAACTTCAGCAACTCCAGAACTGCACTCCTCTCATTTGTCTGGTGCTTTTAACAGCCATATAACAAAGACCAATAGCCAATTGAACAAAAGAAATAAAAATGAGGACTAACATATTTTGTTTCAGTTGAATCCCTCAGTGATGCTTTACACAATACTTTATACTGCCAACACTGGTAATTCCAAAAAACGCAGAAAAACACCAATGAGGATGCTGCTGCTGAGAAACCATACTAGGCATTAAAATCTCTTCACAAAATCAGCAACTGGCCAGACAAAGCAGTCTGGGGATGCTGGACTTACAAGCAGCTTGCTCATTTCAAAACAGACTATCTGTCCTGCCATAAAGAACTGATGACAAAGCCAATAAAGTATGATATAGAACAGTCAGCGGTGTACCTCCAGCAAACACAGTGAACTCTCATCTGCAGATGCTTCAGAATTTAAATGCTGCTAATCAGGGTTAGAATAAATAAAAAAAACTGAGTTTCATTCAGCAGCAAGTCCGGAGTTATGTGGAAAAAAAAAAGAAATTGAATGCCCAACTGAACATGGAGCAACGAGGAGCAGAGCAGCCTCGTGGCCATCTTGCCACTCCACCCCCACAGTTGCCACATGGGCAATTTCTTTATCTAGAGTACTTACCTGGTAATCAAAAACTAAATAAATAAATAAATATGTGGAATGGTGTTGAAAGCCTTACTGAAATCTAGGTAGGCTTCATCCACTGCTCCACCCTGATCTAAACCATCAGCGCTTTGTATTTATTCAATGACTGTAACCCCTCCTTCCTTCCACCCTGGTAGCAGCACCCTTCTAGTAGGATACTCATACAGTCGGGACCCTCATACCACCCAACTGCCTGCCCACCACACCAGCATGCAAAAAGGGAAGAAGGTGACTGACACAGCCTGCACTCTTCAGTCTACCGCTGGCTGTCTTCTTCTGAATGAAGACACTCTCACACTTGCTTGCATAGTAAAACTGATTATCATGCAATCAGCTGGTGTTACTATGTCAACAAGTGTCTTCTTTCAGAAGAAGGTGGCCATCCATGGACTGAGCAGGGTGGGCTGTGTTGGTCACCTTCTTTCATTCTTGTGTGCAGGTGTGGCAGTGGGGTTTTACTGGGGTCCTGACTGTGCCTGCTATGAGTGCCCTACTACAAGGGTGCTGCTACCAGGGTGGGGGAGAGGGGAACAATCAAAGCATAAACAAGGTGCTAATAAAAGTTGGTAACTGGCTGCGGAGGCAGGCGGGTTCTGCCAGCTGCCCATTGTGAAGTTTAATTTTATAAAAAAGTGAGTGCTTGAGGGTCAAGGGGGATTGGGGTGCTAACTGCAGGTTAGGGGCCTTTATATTTAAAAGATCTGGGCTATGGAGGAGGGTGGAGGGCTTGTTTCTTTTCCTTCTTTTGTTTAACCCGAATACCAAATATTCATTTGAATAACACATACCTAGTGCCCAAAAGCAAATATTCAGTCGAATATTTGGGAAAAGGTTTTCACACAACCCTACTGCCTACTGTGACAATAGCCATCTCCCTGTTATTATTTGTATCATAGATATAAATATGTGTTTTAGACTTCTGCTTAGAAAACATGCAACACAGCAAAGTATCATGGAACATGGGATTTGAACAGAGAAAAAAAAGGATCTGTCCTTTTCTCTGACCTAGTGGATAAACTAAGTAAGAGCTTCCTTCTGACACCTACCAGTCAGAAGCCTGTAGTAGCAGCTATACACCAGGTTGTAACAGGATGTAAAACAACCACTGCTTTGAACCTAGGAAACTGGCCATGACAGACTGCATTTTGTGGCCTTTCAGGAGGAAAGCAAACTCTGTCAGTTACCTGTGAAAATCTTCACATAGCTAAGAGAAGTGTCTTTCAGGAGGCTGTTCTGAAGATCAAGGGGATAATTCTGTCCTGTCATAATTGATGCTCTGTGGCTCGTTAATTAAGTCTGTGGCTCACTAATTAAGATATATATATATATATATATATATATATATACATATATATATATATATATATATATATATAGGAATGTTTAACAGTGTGCAGTGGCATGTGACTAATTCAGTATGTAGGAATGAGAGTGACCTCACAGCCAGCATCACCACGGAGCTGTGACCTCATAAGTGGGACCCTCCCCCCCCAATAGTTTCAAGTTGCTGAGGGAGCATTGTATACTTGTGTTCTGGACTCCTAAGAAGCACTTCCACCAAAATTAGGTAATTTCAGCACCACTATTTGCCAGCTGAAACTGGGATAGGATCAGTTACTCAGTATAAGGTGGTTTGTTTATACTTGTCCATTTATTTTTATGACTGTACCATTAGTGTTGTATGTTCTGTGTTTTGTATTTCATTTGCTATTTTTAATTCTAGTAAACTTTGTTTTACTTAAAATCCTGCCTGAGACATTTTCTCATTTTGAGTGTGAATGCTGGGGCAATGTTGATAATTCTGACAGAACTGTTAAAGTGTGTATAATGTGCCACCATATGCAGCAAGGTAAGAAAATACCTTGGTCTCAATTGAGTCAGAAGGGGGATTGTGAACCAGGTTGCATGTCTGCTGGGTTAAGTATTGCACTGCTTTCCCCTGAAGAGGGTGTGATACTTGGACCTGTTATCTGGGTGTGCTAGCTAAAAAGGGTTCATATTTGACCCCAGGACTTGAGACTGGTAGTAGCTCAGACCCAAAACAGATAGGAGGGTTACCCTGATTGTCTCCTGTTCACATATTGCACTTCAAGGAAGGGCACTGTGGGAGCAGAGGGCCTGAACCCCGGAGTGCATTTGTGACACCTACTACTACCACTACTTGTCACCAAGTATGTAAAAATAATATTTTGCCACCTTACTATACTGTACTATGATGTTAATACTATAGTTACTGTTTTAATTTTCTTACAACAGATGGCTTAGCTGAAGGCTGAATGCTCTTCTTTAGTTAATATATTTTTCACATCCCTCCATAACCATATTTGGCTGCCATTACTTTACAGAGAAACGTGTTACTAAATTCATCCCTTCTTTGTTTGTAGTATGATGTAATATTATATCTCAGTTACAGTAACTGTCTGGGCTATAATTATATTTTATATATACTTAAAGTACTTGCACTGACTGCATTTGTTTCTTGGAACAAGGAAGGATGTATTATGTGTGTCGTCAGGTGCACATAGTAGTGAAACACTGTTTATTTTAGTATTGACTGAACTTGACTGACATGACTGCCTGAGTGGTGGTCAATAAGATACCTTTCATTTTTTGTTTAAAAGATGCTGCTGAATAGAAGACGTAGTAGAAAACATTACAGCCTATTAGATCAGGTAGCGCACCATACCACAGTACTTGGGACATGAAATGCAGCTGCATCGCACATGTCGGGTGGGGTGGGTAGGCTCTTCCTGCTGTTCATTTCATGATAAGCCATTTTTTTTTGGCCTGGTATCCTCTGAAACAGCCAGAAAAATAACATACCCCCAGCATTAATTAAAAATGTCTTAACTACTTGGTATTGGTTGGTAGGTATGGTAGTAGATATGTGCATCTCTCTCTCTCACGCGCGCGCTCTCGCTCTCGCTCTCTCTCGGCACTCACGGGCCCAAAAAGATAAGCCACCAAGGGAGGCCATGAAGAAGCTACTGACAGCTTTGTTTTAGCAGTTGTATTTTACATTTCATACAAATGTAGCCCAGGTGCCATGAGCTAATTGGCTACTACCCCTGCCTGTTGACTACCACACAGGTTAAGGAGCCTGGGTTCTGTTGTGATGGTGGTTGAGGGTTCTATACCAGAATAGAAAGAAAGTAGCGTGGTGTCTCCACCCAGAGTAAAGTAACAGTGGGCCAGGTGTTTTATTGGTACAACCTTCCGGGATGCTGTACCTACCCACCTCCCCTTCCAACTACCCCACCCACTGGACACCACATTGTGCAAAAATAATGTAAAACACATGTGCAGTACTTAGTAGCTAATATCAATAAATTGCCCACAACACAGAATTTACAACAAACAAGCCACAGCTTTATTTCAGGGGGAAATGTTAGGAAAGGAGGTACCAGGAAAAGGATTGCTGTTATAAGGAAGTTTGGTTATTTTGGGTTAAACAAGGCTCAGGGGCAAGAACACATATCATCCCCCCCATTGGTGCCAGTGTCATTCCCTTATGCCTGATAGTCCCCGCTGGGTACCCAGACTTAACGCAGGCCTGCTAGATGCTGCAGGTTGGCTAGCATTGGGGCCCTTTAAATAACTTTTTACTAGGATGCTAACAATCTTAAACTCTTTTACTCCCCTTTTGACAGGGCAAGCCCTGGATTACTCATGGTCCTGAAGCACTGGGATTCAACTACTGGCACAGTGGGTTCAGGAGGTCCAGGGATCACTCAATCAGTTTTGGAGAGGGCGGCAAGCAGATGGGGCAGAAAAATGTTGGTTGACCTTGGTCTTGCATGAAGATTCTAGCAGCTTGTCCCCTTCAGCCTGCTCCATAGACCCAGTCATGTAGCCCAAGCATAAGGCCCATAAGGCCACATGGAACCCAGACCCAGGAGTGACTACACAACCTGGTTCCCCCAATGGCTGCAGAGTGCACTAGCACTCAGGCACACACCCGTGGTCCCCTGAAGCCAAGTCTACTTCACTCAGTAGTGGTTGGCAGATTCCCTACCTGGCTCCCAGTTGCAGATGTGGATGACTTTCAGCTTTCACTTTCCTTGTGGACAGGAACAAACAGCTCCGGTGTACAACAAACCAGTTCTCCTAATTTCAGCTTCCAGTGCCCTTTGGCTAGTGACTTGCAGTGTCTGGATCGAACCTCTGCCTTTACACTGCTGGTTTTCAACAAATTACAGGCTCATGAAACACTAGACACCTGTGAACCATTTTCATTTCAAACTCCTCAGATTCAGGTACAGCGCCAACCTTTATCTCTGCCACACAAAGTTTCAACTTTCCTCTTCTACAGCTCAGGATCACTTACCGTTCCAATTTCCTCTTTTCACAGCTCAGGGTTTCTCCACACTGATGCAGGCTCACTGCTACACCGAGTCTCCACAATGCCCAGAACTTTCACCAAATGCCATAAACATGCAGTTGTAATACCACAGTTCCTTTAAACGGAGAAAATCCTTTACTCCAAACCTTAGAGAATTCACTGTTTGAGCATTTGAGTCCTGTAAAAGGCCTCCTGACTTTTCCACGCACAGTACTGAGCCACTCTTGACTCGAGAAGAGCCCAGAACAGACTGCCCCAATTGCCCAAAGTCCCTGGAGTTTCACTCGAGAATCCCTACTTCTGATTGGTTGATTCTTGCTGTCCTTCAAAAATATTACTAGGTAGTCATTAGTCCAGTTTGATTATTACATACGAACATGTGAATTTGCCAGCAGAAACAGGCCATAATGGTCTATTAAGTCTGCTCAAGTGTGCAGCTCTAATTAGATCCCTGGAGCTGCCTCCCCTTCCCTACTCCCCCTGGTGTCAACTATCTCTCCCCTAGTACCCTCCCCCTTCCCCTTTTGATTGGCAAAGGACTTTAGTGCCTAGAATTAGTTCACACCTCTTCCCATAAGACATCACAATCAGCTTTTGGGCACCCAAGATATTGATTGGCTGTTCACAGTGGTCATAGCAACAAAGATGGCTGCTTAATACACAGTTCAACACGGTCCCCCCAACAGTCCTATCTTTGAAGTTCTCCTGCAACTGAATAATATTGTTTATGCCAGTATTTGTCCCAAGGATTTGTAGCAGTCTCTATCCCTTGTATAGCGACTGCTGAAATATTCTCATAGTCCCTTTTGTTTTCTTATCGCCTGCTCCATTTCACCTAGTTCCCTTGGAGCAGCATTTAGTTCATTAATATGTATGCAACCCTCATGAATATGTAATTACTGTATAGTAGAATGCTGTTAAGCATGAAAATCCATGCTCCCAACAGCGTTGTTGTGCTTGCTTCAGTGTGTCACAATCTTGTTGTGCTGCACTGAGTACGTTACCAGTGCAGCACAGCAAGATCGGAAGCTTTCACGCATGTGCGATTTAGCAGCCACGTAGGTGAGGGAGCGAGTAGTGCTGAAGCAAGCCACAACATGAAGCCAAGTAAGGCTTGATTTAAAATATTTCTGCATCCATTCACTGTTTTTTCATGACTAGACTCCCCATACACTATAAAAGAATGTCTATGGGGAGTCATTCACAAACAAGGATCTTCTCAAATCTTGAGGTCTCCTTGGCAATGGACAACCTCTCGAGCTTCACTCTCGAGGTCTAATGTTGCCAAGGATACCTCTCAATTGAGAATATCCTTGTTGTGAATGACTCCCCATAGACAATCCTCTATATGTGCCCCAACTGTAGCACTTACTGGTGCTTTTTAAAATAACTTTAAAACATCTTCTTGTGTGCTTCTCCCAGGTGTCCGGGCCCCTGTTTAACTTATTTGAGGATCAACATCACATGGGAGGAATTTTAATTCTCCATGAACGTGGTGAAAAATCTCCAGTGCACATGAGCAGACCTGCTGCCACTCTCAAAGGGCTACAGGCAGTGGCGGTTCCGTGATCTACTCCTCCGACCCTAAAACATTAGGGAAACAGCACCTGGGGCTGAACAGAGATGGGGGACCCTCCAGGAATCCTGAACTGGTGACAGGACAGCAGCAAAAGGAGTGGGGGCCAGGATGGGCTCCCGAGGCTATCAGGTAAGCTCCACCCAAAAGGGGGGGTACACAAATGATGAATTAAATAATTTCCTTTAGGCCTCTGCATTAAATATTACAGAGTGCGGCCCTATTTTATTCATTTTATCACATTTATTCAAATACTTATAAATAATTAGAACTAATCAGGACTTCCATCAAGGACAGTTGTGCTCAGATATGTGAGTGGATTGAAACAGCCACAGAGATAAGACAAGGAAGTGTTTTCTCTCACCACTACTGATCACACTGGTGATGGACTGGATGATGCCGAGATCAACAGATAACCCTGCAACTGGACTGGAATGGGTCAGCAGCAAAAAGCTGAATGACTTAGATTTTGTAGATGATGCTGCACTAGTGGATAGTACATGGGCTGGAATGAAAAAGCTGACTACAAGAGTAGAACAGGAGACAAAGAAAATGGAGCTACTCAACAATCCAGATAAGACAAAAGTTATGAAAGTATGACTATGGGATCGTGATGAGATGCTGCACATTGGTGGAAAAAGAACTGAAGTCATAGATGATGTTTGCTATCTGCGAAGTTCTCTGTTGAGCAGTGGCAGCTGTGATAAAGACATATTATCCAGGATGGGGAAAGCCAATGTGACCTTTGGAAGACTAGGGGCCCAAGTCTCAAAAAGCTCTTAGATCCCTATAAGTTGCGGGGATCTAGGGCTGTGGCAAATCTAGGTGTGCCAGGGACCCAGTGCCCAATTCTTGATTTGGTTGGATCCTGGTGGCAAAGTCCAGCAGCATGCAGCAACCATGGCAGTGTGCATAACAGACAGCACATCTGCATGGTGTACCTCAAGCTGCTGGGTGGCCGTGTGCCAGTCCCTGGTGGCTAGTGGACCCCCCAACTCAATCTGCCCATAATGCACATTTTGAATAATAAAATATATCCCTGGTGATCTAGCACCCCCCCCCCCACAATCTGATCCCAGGTTATGTACAAATACCACATCCCTGCTGGTCTAGTGGCCCCCACTGCCACCCTGGCAGATACTGTCCCACTACTCTTTTCCCCTCAATCCTGAAACTGAGCCAGTGACTGGCACAGCCTCCCTCTCATCACCATGGCCAGCTACTGACTAAGTACTCACTGAGCATGAACTGTACACTGTATGCACTCAGTGACTGACAGCTCAGTCATGGAGTGCATACAGTATACACTACATGCTCATTATGTGCTCAGTGGGTGACTGGCCATGGTGGTGAGAGTTGGACTGCACCAGTCACTGACTCAGTTTTGGCATGGGGACAGCAGGGTGGTGGGGCACTGCCTACCAGGGTGAGGGTCCACTAGACCACCAGGGATGTGGTATTTGTACATACTCAGTGCTATACTCTGTGTATTAGACAGGAAGAAGGCTATAAACCTATATGACCTGCCTCCCTTTTCAGGGCATATAGTCCCTACTTAACACCTAGTAGGTGTCTATCTAGTTTCTTTTTAAACATCTCCATGGTTTTAGATTGTACAATACTTCCAGGTAATGTGTTCGATAAGGGGATTATTCTTTGCGCAAAGAATTGTCTCCTTTGATTACTTCTGGGACAGGTCAATTTTAATTGCATGTCATAGCTCCTTGGGTTAAAAGTTTTGCTTACTGGTATTAGATCCAGGCTTGTCATTAGCTAAGTGTCCTTGATTACTCTATACATAAGGAGAAGATCCCCTCTAGTCCTTCTTAATTTTAATGGGTATAAACCCAGACCATTCAGTCTTTCCTCATAAGCCAGACTTCCCAACCACGAGATCATCTTTGTTAACCTTCTCTGCACCCTCTCCAAGAACTCCACATCCCTCTTCAGATGTGGACTCCACAGTTGACTACAGTAGTCCAAATGTAGTCTAATAAGGTTTCTGTATAGAGGTACAAGACATGACCTGTGCCTGGTTATAAGCAATTTTCTGAAGGCATTAACAGTCCTGCTTGTCTTTTTCACTATGGCATTATAACGATTTCCAAATTAAAAATCTTTGTCTATAATAATGCTAAATCCCTCTCATTGTCAACCACTTTCAACTTAGTATTATTTAAGACATAGTCACATTCATCATTTTTAGCCCCTAGATGAATCACAACACATTTTTCTATGTTAAATTCCATCTTGCTTCTTACTGCCCATTCTTGAAGCTTGTTTAGGTCTTTCTGCAAGTCAACTGTCTGTTCTTCATCAGATACCTCAGTGCAGATCTTAGTGTCTTCTGTGAATTTATTGCAGCTACTTTTAATTCCTGTACCGAGATCAGATATAAAGAGGGAAAACAATACTGGCCCCAGCATTGACCCTTGCGGTACACCACTTGACACTGGTCTGTCATTTGACAAAAGAACCCTGATTCTAACTTTTTGGGTTTTATTGTTTAACCAGTTTATGGCCCACTGAATTAACTACTACTGATATTTAGAGATAATATTAATTTTGTCAGAATATCATGAGGGACTTTGCCAAAAGCCTAAGTCCAAATAAATGACATCTACTGGTTTTGCTTGGTCTAATAACATACTGATCTTATTATAAAAACTAACATATTTGTCAAACAGGACCATTGGTCCTTAAAGCCATGTTGTGTAATGTCAGATATTCCCATGCTTGCCATCTCTTTTTCAATTTTTCCCTTATAAGCGATTCCAAAACCTTTCCCAAAATAGATGTAAGACTTAGAGGTCTATAATTTCCAATCTCTGATTTACTTCTCTTTTTATAAACAGGGACCACAATAGCAGTCCACCAATCTAGTGGAACTTCTCCCCTGTTGAACAACATGTTGAACAGATAGTATAATGTTTCTACAAGCCAGTCTCTTATTTCCTTAAGCAGTTTTGGGTGAAGACCATCAGGGCCTGCCGATTTTGAAACATTCAAATTATTTAATTTTTCAAGATCCAATTTCTAGTAAAGTGTCCCTGATTTCCTAGGACATTGGTGGTAGGCGTTAAAGGTTGAATTGGACCATATACAGATCAAAAATAATCATTAAAAACATATGCCAATTTTGGGGGTTCAATAGTATCCTCCCCATTAACCCTAACTGGTCCAACCATTATATTTATATTCTTATTGTTAATGTATGAAAATAGAGTTTTTCCACCGACATTTATATGGGCTGCCCTAAATTCAGTAGCCCTCTTGTGATCTTTAATCATTGTCTTGGTGATGTTTACCTGTTGCCTGTACTTGTAAATGTTATACTCATTATTTTCACTTTGCACGGCCTTATATGCTCTTTTCTTGATACATATTTGGTGTCTCAGTTTTGCTGAATACCAAAGCGCATTTTTTCTCATTTATTATAAACCACCTTGTCAAGCACATAAAGACCCTCAAGTGTAAGGAGTTTGTTTTTGATATTTTGCCACAATGTAATTGCAGTATCTGATCCATCCTTCCATACCCATTTCCTTAGGTCTTTCCTTAAACCCTCAAAATTAGCCTTACTATAATTTTTAATGATCGTACTACCATGGATCACCTTAGTTATTGTGTCTAAACTGCACAATACCAAAAGTGGGTCAAGAATTTGAACATTACTTAGGTTATTAAAATTAATTAGAATTAACTCCAGTATATTATTTAGTCTTGTTGGTTCATCAATAATCTGATGCAGTCAATTTATTAAAAAAGTGTCTAAGAGTTGTTGTTCCTGATGGTCTGTAGTGCTGTCTGCTTTCCAATCTATTCCCAGTGCATTAAAGCCTCCCATAAGTATGACTTCTCTATTCTGCATGATGTTGTTTGTGTTGTCCAAAAGTTTCATGTGATCAACTGCATTAATATCTGGAGATCTGTAAACTGTTTCCATTAACTGTTTTTTACTTTCTTTCACACAAAGTTCTACCCAGAAGCAGTCAGAAATTCTTAATTGAGTCACATCGTCATGTACTTGGTTACATATAAAAT
Source organism: Neoceratodus forsteri (assembly GCA_016271365.2). Lineage (NCBI taxonomy): Eukaryota > Metazoa > Chordata > Ceratodontiformes > Ceratodontidae > Neoceratodus > Neoceratodus forsteri. The sequence goes on from CM028132.1 coordinate 1,213,344,611, forward strand.
TCTCCTTGACAAACATAGATACCCCACCTCCAGTTCTATTTTCCCTTGGCTTACTAAAGGTGTTATACACCTCAATATTCCTACTCTTGTGCATCTCCTCATTCCACCATGTTTCCATTATGGCTGCTACATCAGTATTGTGTTCTGATAATAATAGTTGCAGGTCAGCAAATTTAATGATGTTCAGACTTCTTGCATTTGCTAATATTATCTTTAACTGCTTGACACTTCTAGTTTTTGACCTTCCGGTGGTATTTTTCTCAATCTTTTTTGATCCTGTCCATTACTGTCGATTGCCATGTAGAACTTATTACCTAACTTCCTAATTCATTTTTTATTTAAATGCAGCCCATTGTAACTATACATGTCCCAGTTATCATTGAATTCCTCATAACTTGTTAAACACTTAATGCTCTGTTCCAAACTGCCCCTTCTAAGCCAGTTGTTATAACTCTTTATCCTGATTGTTCTTGCTTTACTAGTCCTGGGTACTGGAAGGACTTCAGAAAAAAACATTTTCATTTGGAATTGACTAACAGTTTGAAATAGGTTCATTGTTTCCTGCACAGCATCCTCAACTGTACCATTACTTAAATTATTAGTACCTACATGTAACAATACAGTCTTTGGGGCAATAATTCCTTTTAATATGTTTGGAATCATTAACTGAATATCCTTGATTTTAGTCCCTTCATAGCTACAGCTGCTAACATTCACTTTGTTGCCTCTTGTGGAGTACCAATCTGTATACATCATTAGTGAGTCACCTAGTATGTAAATCTGCTCTTCCTCTGAGACCTCGCTGTCATGTTGTGCACATTCCTGTCCTACATAATCAGTGTCTGCATTCCCCTCTGGAAATGCCATTCTAGTCCCCTCTATTACATCATCTGGCCCAGTATTAGCAATTTATAATAGTTTGTCAGCTTGTGTATTTATGTCACCTCTTAAGTTTATGAGCAGCTCAAATCTATTTTTATGAACAGGAATATATAGAAACATAGAAACATAGAAGTTGACGGCAGATAAGGACCGCAAGGCCCATCCAGTCTGCCCATTTCTTTTTTCTACCTTATAAATGTGCCATCGGCCTTTGCTCTGTCAGTGACCTATCTATTCGTTGTCATTTGTATTGCTCCCTTATGCCTATCCCATGCCTGTTTGAAGCCCTGCACTGTATTCATAGCCACCACTTCTTGTGGTAAGCCATTCCATGCATCTACCACCCTTTCTGTGAAAAAGAATTTCCTCACATTCCCCCTTAATCGGCCTCCCTCTAATCTCATGCTGTGTCCTCTTGTCCTGCTATTTTCTTATATTTAAACATGTTAGACTCTTTCACCTTGTTTATGCCCTTAAGGTGTTTAAATGTCTCGATCATATCACCTCTCCTCCTCCTTTGCTCAAGGGTATACATATTGAGCTCCATTAATCTGTCCTCATATGTCTTCTGATGCAGTCCCTGCACCATTTTGTGCCTTCTCTGGACTGCCTCAATTTGGATTAATGTCCTTGTAGAAGGTGTGGCCTCCAATACTGCCGCAGTACTCAGATGGGGCCTAACCAATGTCTTGTACAGAGGGATTATTACCTCCCTCTTACGACTTGTGATACCCCTACTAATACACCCTAACATCCCCCTAGCCTTACCTACTGCTTTAGAGATCTGCTTGGATGATTTTAGGTCATCAGTGATGATGATGCCCAAGTCTCTTTCTTCCTTTGTGACTGCTAGCAACTCCCCTCCCAGCCTATAAGTGGCTTCAGGGTTTCTCTTCCCTATGTGCATGATTTTACTTCTTTGCATTAAATCCCAGTTGCCACTCTTCTGACCATTCTGCTAGTTTATCCAGATCTCTTCTCATTCTGCCCACCCCATCTGGATCATCTACTCTGTTGCAGATCTTGGTGTCATCTGCAAACAGACAAGCCTTACCCTCTAGTCCATCTTGAGGTCACTAATGAAGATGTTGAATAGGACTGGCCCCAGGACTGATCCCTGAGTACCCTTGTGACTTGCATCTCTTCTGACTGTATACCATTTACCACCACTCTCTGTTTTCTGCCAGTCAACCAGTTTGCCACCCAGTTGACCAACTACTGACCCACCCCGAGCCTACCCAGCTTATTTATCAATCTTCTATGTGGAACAGTGTCAAAAGCTTTGCTGAAGTCAAGGTAGGCGACATCAACTGCTCCCCTTGGTCCACCACTCTGGTTGCAGTCAAAGAAATCTATGAGATTAGTTTGACAGGACCTTCTTTATAACCCATGCTGTCTTGGATCCTGTGCCCCTATGGATTCCAGGTGTTGCACTATCCTTTCCTTAAGAGTGCCTCCATAATCTGCCCACTACTGAGGTAAGACTGACCGGTCTGTAGTTCCCCGCCTCCTCCCTGCTACCACTCTTGTGGAGTGGGATCACATATGAGCCTTCTCCAGTCTTCTGGGACCTCTCCTGTGCTCAGAGACTCACTAAACAATTCTGCTAATGGCTCTGCTAGTTCCTCCTTTAGCTCCTTAAGTACCCTGGGATGTATGCTATCAGGTCCCATTGCCTTATCCACCCTGAGCTTAGCAAGCTCTTGTAGGACCCTTTCTTTTGTGAAGGGAGTAGTGCTCACCTCCCTCCCCCCTGTGTCCATGATGCTGAGCTGTGGGCCCTGCCCTACCTTCTCTTCCCCCTAAGGTTCTACTCCTACACTTCTTAGATCTCACATTATCCTCTGACAATACTTGGTTTTGATCCTCTTCTTCTCCTACATCTCCTTCTATTCTTTCCCTTTTAATACTTGCAGTTTCACTAACCTTTGTCTTATTTGTAATTTGCTTTAGATTATCTAGCTTACCCCTCGGCCTCGTAATTTCCTTCTTTTTATTTACTGTCACCTCCTTCAGCTTTTTTACCTCTGTACAGGTACCATATATAAAAACTTCAAAACTCGTGCCAAGATTTGTACTAAAAAGGCCACAGGAGGAGCACTTTATACCTATTTCCCCTGTGGCTAAGTGCACCAACTGCTGATCCACGACTCCTTACTTTATCTAGTGCAACTGGTTAAGACTTATTGAACTTAATGTATAAATCAAAACTCAGTAGGCTATTCCTGCTCTTCCCACTGGTCATGCTAGTCACTTGTTAGAGGTGCGTGTCTCTGCATGCATCTCCACACATGACGCTCTCACGCGCCCTGCACACACTCACCCCACTCACTGGAGGAGCTCCCTAAATAATGTTTCCCACCAGGAAGTGTTCACTATAATGTGACCACCTCGGTACGATTAGGAACTTCAAAATAATTAAATCCCCTGTCAAAACACAATCCTAATCCTTACAAGGACTATAAGGAGCCCAAGTAATGCAGCAAAATGCAGGCAATAGGTAAAACCCCCCTCCTATAAAATGTGCAGTTTTTCTTCTCAGGTTTCAGGAACTACACTGCCCAACCCACTTCCTGGTTCCCTCTTGATCAGGAATATTACTGATGGGTATACTAAAATGCTTAGCAACAGGAGAGGTGCATTTTTTTGTGTTTTTTTTTTATGTGGCTGCCAGTACTGCCTCACTGCACTAAGCAGTCTCACAGCTTGTGGACAACCACAGCTGTAAAAACTCTCCCCCCTCACTGGAGGAGCTCCTTAAATAGTGTTTCCCATCAGGAAGTGGTCGCTATCACGTGACCACCCTGGTATGATTAGGAACTTCTAAATAATTAAATCCCCTGTCAAAACACAATCCTAGTCCTTAAAAGGACTATAAATAGCCCTAGTAATGCAGCAAAATGCAGACAACATGTACGCCCCCCCCCCCTTATAAAATATGTAGTTTTCCTTCACAGGTCTCAGGAACTACACTGCCCAACCCACTTCCTGTTTCCCTCTTGATCAAGAATATTACTGATGGGTATACTAAAATGCTTGGCAACAGGAGAGATGTGTTTTTTTATGTGGCTGCTAGTACTGCCTCACTGCGTTAAGCAGTCTCACAGCTTGTGGACAACCACGGTTTAAAATGTAAAATGGGGAAGCAGGGTTTGAGGAGGCTAGATCAACATGGATATTGTTTTATTATTAAAAATGTACATGATGGGTGGATTGGGGTGGGGGGAACGCTATATCACCAAGGATATTTTCCATTATTAAAAATGTCCATTATGGTTAGTGGGGTAGTAGATCACCAGGGATATAAAAAAAGCAGCACAAGAAAGGGGGGCTCCCACTCAAGCTATAGCCATGTGCACACACCAGAGAGTTGGTTACAGCAGCAGAAAACCCCACTAAAAGTGCTGTAAAGGTCAGCACCAATTTTTCAATGAGACCCAAAGGCCAAACAGAAATAAACAGTGTTATGTACACTTATGGAAAAAGTACAGCTTACCCACATTTGGAGAAGTACTGTAGAAGGATGAGTCTGCTAGTACCATACAGGTTACAAAATAGTGGTTAACATCAATAGTAAGCTGCAAAAAAGGCTTAAAGTGATTTAGTCACATTCCACAAATGCCTGTTCCACATAGTATGCCATTGTCACCCATGCTTCAGATGTTATACCTGCAATTTGTTTTGCAAAAAAAATCTGTCATAGTCATTTTTTGCATGTTTTTGTTTCTGCCCACCCTCCAGTTTTCTGTGTGCAGCCACACCCCCAGTATGATGTAATGCAAGGGAACTGTCAATGTTTTACATATAGCAACACAAAATTCTGGGTAAATTATTAAGTTCACTGTAATGTCCATTACTCAGAGGTGCAGTCCGTTATTTTGGTAGTGGCAATTGCAGAATAGCACCTAATATGTAGACATATAACCTAGTTCTAGGGAAGCCTGAAGAAGCTAAGTATGTGCATACATGGGCAGACTAGGTGGGCCGTAGGCCCTTATCTGCTGTCAACATCTATGTATATACTTAGCAAGGCATTTTGGGTACAATACATAGCTGACTTTTCTGTCTCCCTTTTCAAAATGCAGTTTCCTGTGTCAGTACTATAGTGTTTACAGCAGTACAGTCTGTAGAACAGTTTCCAGAAAACTGTTTTTTGTGATGCAGATAGGCCATAAAGATAATTTGCCAGTCTGTGCAGATGCTTGACTTTTACTGCCTGCTAGTGATGTGACAGGTCTGAAGTGGCAGCTCCTGCCAGAATGTGGGAGCATAATCATACTTTCCTATGTTTATGTTATAGGGCCTGAATGACTATAAGTAGTTCAGGAGTGTAATTATGGGCCAGACTACTTTTATTTTTCTTTGGTGTCCAGCTTCTGCTACAAGTCCAAAATTGTGAAAGAAAAAGGATGTCTGTAATAGCAAGACTGAACAGCAGAAGTCTCTGTTTCAACATAGTGCTTAAAATTTTTGCTTTCCTTGCATGATGTCATGGTTGGGGGTTGCAGCAGTAAGAAAAAAAGGGGTAAGGTTATACAAATGAAGCAGAGCACAGAAATAAAAGCATTTTTATTTTCATGTTAAACAGCACGTTTTAGCAGTTTGAATGGTAGGAAATTGATTCACTACTCCTACAGGCTACTACTCCCATTTGCTATGGCAAACCTGACAAAACATATCGGATGCCTCAATAAACAGACCACCACTGCAACATAACAAGTGAGCACCTTACACGCTTACATATCAACTAATGAGTCATCCTCAGAGGGTGAGGGCTCCTGTTATGGTGGTGTATTAAGTAGGCTGATTAAAGTGATATACCTCCACCGCGCTACAGAGAACAGTGCACTGTGCTAATTAAAATTGCATACATAGAATAACAAGGGACCAAGTGTTTTTTTTCTGTTGCTATCACAAAGGATATATTTTATTATTGTAAATGTGCATTATGGGCAGATCAGGGTGAGGTGGGGGATGCTAGATCACCATGGTTATATGTATTATCAATGCACTAAATTATGGGGGATCAGGGTTATGGATGGGGGACCCCTGCACATTGCCACACTGTGCTTAACTCTACCAGAGGGATATTTCTAAGTACTCTTTAAGGGTACTTAGAAATTTTCCCTCTGGGAGAGTTTTGAGAATTGGCACGGGGTCATAATGTTGCAAGACATTATGCCGCATGGCAAAATCGCGCTGCCAATACAGCACAATGTTGCCATGCAGCATACGTCTTTTTTTTTGTGAGGTGCTCCCCCCACACCTCTTGTTATGGGGGGGCTGCACCCCCAAACCCCCCCATTAAGGATTCTCAACTCTGGGGGGTGGTTACCTCGGGGAGTGCACAATTCGTGAAAAAAAATTAAATGTCTGGGACCGGGAATCAAACTCATTCCCAGACCATCGCCTGGGTTTCTGCTGTTGTGGCTCAGTCCAGTGAGCCTTGGCAGCTGCTCAGTGGAACCCATTCCCAGCAGAGGTCTTGTCCTTTGCCTGGGATTGTGTGAATGGTGCAATACCATGTACAGCAGTATACACGGTATTGCACCATTCGATGTCATGGTCAACGCTGTTTCAGGTTAGCTATAATGTCGTACACTAATAAGCGTACAACATTATGACCCAGTAGGTTAAGAATCTATCAACAAGACAAGAAGAGCTTGCAGTGATTATGAAAAGAATATGATTGAGATGGCTGGGGCTTGTTCACTGAATGGATAATTGCAGAGCTAAGCAGGTCATGAACTGGAGACCACATTTGGGAAAAAAGAAGAGAGGATGACCAAGGAAGAACTGGAAGGAAACTGTTGGAAAGGATCTTAACATCACAGGGCTGGCAGGGGATGCATTTCTTCATAAGTCCTTGCACAGAGAGGAGTGGAGCTGCTGGACTGCCTAATGTGCATACATGCACTGGACAGACTAAGCACCTAAGCTAAGCACCTAATCAGGACTAATCAGAACCTCTCCCCATGTTCCGGTTCTTATTTAATGAGGGGAAAAACTTCATTAAGTTGTGCCATCCCTATCACTCACATGAGGTGATCAAACAGTTGGGAATGCCTGAGACCATAGGTTGTTGAGAATCTACTGAGAGATCCATATGTGCAGGCTTGCGAGGGGTACTGAAAAGTCTGCGGCTGCCATAAGATCCAACATTCTTTGCATGATGTGCACTATTACTTGCTCCTTTTTTCTGATGTAACAGGCCATCTGCACAATAGCTTCCACTCCATCCCCTGGCTAAAGCTTGGACTATGTAGAATCCAGGACTACTGCTATGCAATGAGGTCTCTGAGTCAGAATTAGATGATACTTGAGTAAGTTCAGAGGGATGCTTATGGAAATGAAGAAGCAGCACATTAGCTGTACTGCTGCTTTTGCTTGATGTTTGGTTAGACTTTGTACAAGTCAAACATCCAGGTAGGGGAACACATGTATCTCTGACTTTCTGAGATGTACCGCTAGAACTGTGAAGTACTTGATACTGTAAAGGCTGGTGGTGAAGATGTTAGCCCAAAAGGCAGGACTGTAAACTGGCAATGCTTGAGGTCCACACAAAATCTGATATTTAGTGACTTGGCAAGATAGGGATGTGCTGATATGCATCCTTTAACTCTACAGAGACCAATCATTACTCCGGTTTTGAGTATGGTATCAGGGGATCCAGAGGAATTATATGAACCTTTTGCACCTCATGAAGATCTTAAGATATCCAAGATGCAAAATTGGATGCATGCATGCTTCCTGCTTTCCTGGGAATGATAAAGTATCTGGCATAGAAGCCATTGCACCGTTCTGACTCTAGTACATTCTTTACTGCTCTATACCTTAAGAACCCACTACTTCCAAAGAAAGATGCCCGACCATGGGACCCTAATAGTGACACAGTTTTACTAGCAGACAATCCAGTCACTGCACAACCAGCACTGAAAAGTGATGTCCTAGATAATTATAATTTCTGGGAGTTACTTATCCATGAAAATAGTCTCCCACTGTTGCTAGAACAAGGCCAGGTGCCACCTACCACCAGTATAATCTGGTCTACCTTGGGCAGCAGAGATAGACCCAGAGCTGGCATTCCATCAGAGCGTTGTGCTTGGAGATTGTGCCTGCTGTGTCTTCTGTTGCATCATTTGCTTTTGCTAGAAGGCCCTAGTCCTTAACCTTTTTGTTTAAATCTCATTTGACTGTATTTGCCACGAAAGGGCAACTAATGTTGACTGAAGAACCCACACCCCCTACCTCTGAGAAGAGTAGCATTGATATTTTACATGTCTTTCAGAGTCAACTTCTTGTTATTGACCTCTTTAAGTGTCTCCACTACAGACTGATTGATTGATTGATTGATTGGTTGATTGAATAATTAATTTGTTTGCAATTTTTGACCAGGAAAGACACACTAAGTTATGATAGCTTGTTTCCATGTGTGTCCCAAGGAATGAGTTACATCGACTGTTTTATTGATGGGGAATGTTGGCCATGACACCAGGGAAACTACCCTGTTTTCCTGTAGTGGGAACCTTTTGTCATCTTGTCAGTAAGCAAGATGGCTGACCCTGCCGGTAGCGGTAATGGAGGTGGAGGATGTTTTTTTCACCTCTCTGTCTACATACAATTTACTGGATTCTGAAGTAATGGAACAGGATGGTGTGGAGCCCTTCTGTTGCTGTTGGCAGGAGGCCTGCTTTGTACCTATACCTGATGAGGAGACTGTTTCGGACATGGAAATTGCTTCTGCTCCTGTGGCTGCTCCTCCTCTGGTTGTTGATGATGAAGCTGTACTCCTAGAAGGAATGAATGCTAGGAAGGCACATCCACTAGATCTACTTGCAGAACAGGAAAAGAAAATTGCCACTCTTCATAAACATAGGACTGACGTTTGTCATCGACCTGAGGCTGTTGTTTCCTTCAGAACACTGTCTCATCAGAAACTGATAGTGTCACTTTTCCAGAAGACTGCTGCACAGCTTGAAATGAGAAAAGGGAGGCCAGCTTCAACTTGGCCAGTTAAATCCACTGAGTCCTCAGAACGGTCTGCAGAAAATGTTCTCTGGATGACTGACTGGGAGCAAAAATGAAATGGCAGTGGATGGCTGCCTGTGAAAGCCCCAAGTGCTATGGATATATTGCTTCAGACAAGGTAGAACTAATATCTGCAGCTTCTATACACCACACTGCCAGGTTTGCAATAGGGGAATGAGCTTCACAACTGACTTGCTTTACAATGCAACCCAAGCTTGCACACTGTCCTGAGGGCTCTAAGCTGGTTGCTACAATGTCTGAAGGAACATTTTCTGTAGGGAGGCAGTATAACGCAGTGGTTTAAGGCTCTGAGCTACAAACCTGGAGACCTGGGTTTGAATCCCACAGCCCCCACTTGCGTACTGTGTGACCCTGAGCAAGTCATTGAACTTCCCTGTGCTCCCAGGTTGCACCTGGAAATAAGCTTTCAGCTTAGTGTGTCTCACCTGGTAAAACAAAGGTTAAAAAAAAAGAATGAGCACTACAGTCTTGGTGAGTGCAGCTGCATCTACTGTACTCCCCAGAAAGCAACCGATTCCTATTTCCCTAAGATCTAGACCCATGGCTGAGGTGCATAGCAATCATGCAACAAGCCCTGCTCTGACTGTTCCTGGGATGGTGTCCAGGTTGCTCAACATACCCAGCGCAATCACTGCTGATACAATTATAGTGCTATTACTCCCAAAGCAGCATGACTGCCAATTCTGACTGATTTACCCTATGGACTCTAGTCCACAGAAACCTGTTCTGAAGATTCATACAGTAAAAGTGCTGGTACTACTGGTACATGTCGGTGTATATACAGCCACTGTAGACTCTAATGTGCTGCATGCGGCTGGACTCTCCTAGTAATGTTTAGATTCTTGAGCTGGGCAACAGTTCAATATCCATGGTGGCAAGAGAGTTCCTTCAACCACTTCCAGAACTGCTGTGACTGTCCTGAGATGCAGGGGATTGCCAAGGACATTGAATGAGACAAGGGTAACAATGTTGCCCCCGTAAACCTGCAGGGACCTGTAATGAAGTTGGGACTGAGGCTGAGAAGCCCATTAACTCTAAGGATACAGCTAAAGAGAGTAGTTGTTAAACCACAGGGCAAGATTAGATGCCTCATATCTTAAATAGTAAGAGGATGTGTAATGATCATAGTGCTCATAATGAAGGTCAGGCTGTCCATCAGGCTCCTGAAGAGGTGAAGGGTGTTCCCCAGGAAGCTGATGACACACCTGACCCTTGCCCAAATATGGCAAACTTGTTTGCCTCTCCTAGGGAACCAGCCGAATGCAACAATGCAGTGGGCTGAAGTATACAGCAGACTGGAACCCTATTCCTGACAGAGTTTATGTTATAAAAACCTTGATGAAAAACACCACAGGTTTTGCTCCTGGGGATTTTTATGCATTGATACATGTTTCTGGGAAGTCCATATTTGACGTCAGTTTTAGACATTGAAAAATACCCCCTTTGGGCCCCCCCCCCTTGTGGCTATCCCTTTTACTAAGTCCACTATTAAGGTAGTAACTGCACTCTTCTGAAATGAAGACGTGAACATCTCTGACATTCTATACTGGTTTAGATAGAGATGTGAGGTGTTAGATCGTCTGACTCCTATTATTAATTCTGAACTAGTGTGGACAGGGAGTTGAAAAATATGTGTGAAATTCCAGAAGACTAATATAGGCATCTGCCACATCTCTGGAAGCTTTTATATTGGTAGGGATTGGGGCTTGTGTTTCTACCCTGGCCACCTACAGGTATGTTACAAATGCAGCTCTCATACATTCATGAGGTCTGTGTGTGACAGGCTACATTGTATCCTTTGTTTCAAGTATTGCCATGTGAAACTGCAATGCCCTAATTCTCTATTCGAATGCCAGTGCCTCACCCCCCCCCCCCAAACCTGATGAGCCATCTGTTGTTTTGATTCCTCACAAACCTGTGCAGGAGGCTTCTGTGCAAGAGATTAACCAAGACTGTGCATCATCTGTGCTGCTTTGGTGAATGTTCCTCCTGAGCAGATGGATGTTCTTGAAACTCCTACTTCTTCTATATAGTCTCAGGCAGTCCAGGTTTCTATGGCCCCCGCTCTTGGATACTGAATTACAGCTTGTCATCAAAATGAAAAGAGGTAGTGATCATAGTTTGCCTCCTAAGAGTGATAAACAACTCCCAAAGCAAGCTAAGGTATTTCTATTTCCCACCAGAAATCATTTTGCAGCTCTGCCCAAAGTCTGGGTGACACTGGTGAGGAGAACGCTATGTCTGAAACCTCCTCCATTGCCTCGTCCATAAAAGATGGATCCTCAGATCAAGAGGGTCCTCTGTCTGAGGAATCAATTGCCAGGAGGCAGAGAAGTAGGAGAATAGTTGTGTGAAGGTCACTCAATCTGTCTCTGGTTTGCCCCCACTTTTTAAATTACCATATGCATTGGCACTACATTTCACCTGGTCACTATTAATGTGAGCAGTGTCAGTATTTGTCCACCTTTTAATTGTAGAAGACAGCAGCAGGACTAACCTGTGAGACAGCCAAAAGCTGTGAGACAGACTCCAGTCCATGCTATGAGTCATTTATGCCAGAAGTGTAACTGCATAGTGTGCCTCTCTAGTCTGTCTCTTTAAGTCATGTTGCCCCTGGGAAGTGTAGTACTTGTATGGACTACAGTATCGGCTGTGACCTTGTAAACTTGCACTTCTATAGTGTGGGTGTAGCTATTTTTCAGTCCAGAACTAGCTTAATTGTACTTTGTGCTGTTTAAAACCAATAGCCATTTAAAAAAAAAAAAACATATTTAGAAGGTTGCTGTGTTTGCAGTTGGGACACCCTGTATTAGTCATGTGACCGTTAGTGACTTCCATGTTCTGGCTACAAAATTCTTGCATGTGAGCAGTGTCAGTATTTGTCCACATGTGCATGTCAAGCAAGTCCAGCGTGGGCAGCAGGGAGGCACGCCTGTATTTTTCATTTGTTATATTAGTATTTTGGTAAAGTGTTACCTTCTTGCCTCTGTTAAAATGTCTAGTGCAGCTGTAGAATCATATACTCTGTCCCTTAATACAAGGAATGTTTTACTGATGTGCTGTTTTTGTAATCATATGCTACTTAATGCACCCTCTGTCTTCAGTTTGCCAGTGACAGTAAATTGCCCTTATTGCTTCGAACTTAAAGCGCTAAGAACAGAGGTTACAAAACTTACTAAAGACCTGCAAGCAGCAAAATAAATTAGGGAGTTAGAAAATTTTGTGGACAACATGGTTAGAAATATACCTATCTCTTCATGCAGTGAAAATGTGATTTTAAATAATGCCATATTGCAAGATTGCAATTCAGAATCTTTTTCCATGAGTCAGCCTTCTGTAGGCAATGAAGACTCTACCTCACAATTACTTCCTTCATTGACTAGGCACAACAGTTCTAAATCAGATATGAGAATTAATCTACCAACCATATATCAACTACTCCTCCCTAATGGTACCCTCTACACAAATAAAAGATGCAGAGAGTTACCATCAGATCTAGAAATACAGAAGGGTTGGGAGTCTGTCCCCAAGCAGAAATTTAAAAGGGCAGAAGGACTGAGTACATGTATCCTTCAATGTCCAAATTCCCCCTTCCGATAGGGCTTCTAACCAGCCCTTTTTTTCTAGAAACAGTTTTTGTCCCCTGGCAACCATTCAATCAGATTCTACCAAGAATAATTGTGCATCTGCAGTTGCTTTACCAACCATTATTATCGGAGATTCAATTATAAAATATATAGACTCATGATTATGTAATTCTGACAATAATCAGATTTCTGTCCATTGCTTTCCCGGAGCTAAAATCGTGGATATTTCATCCAGAATTGACTTATTGATATCCCAGCCATCTAATGTCATTATCCACGTTGGTACTAACAATGTAGGATTTTCCCATGAGAAAGACATTTGTTATGAGATTCTTGAGTTAAGAAAACACATTAAAGCCAAAAATTGCAATGTATTTCTTTCGGGTATGCTTCCTGTACCCCATGCAAGACAGGAAAAGAACAACACCATAGAGCATATTAATGTACAACTGCAAAACTGGTGTACCCTGAAAGGTTCAGTTTCATTAACCACTGTAGTACTTTAAAAAAAAAACATAATTTCTTTGCTAGAGATGGCCTACATTTGAATAAATATGGGGTGAATGAACTGTCAATATTTTCAAACGTATGTACCAGGTGTTAATTTAAACTGGTAGGCAAGGGGGAAAATCTAACCAATTTACCATCTGGTCCCATTTATCAGGCTTCTCAACAGATTCTAAAAGAAGAATTAAAAATTCAGCTGATAAATGCCCATAGTTTAGCAAATAAATTTGATGAACTTATAGTAAGAGTAAACAAGCATTTGTCAATGCTGAATTTTGTCGTGCTGGCATTGGCCTTGGTAGTGCAGTGCAGAAAAACATTTTGGGCAGGATGTGAAAAATGACAGCTGTACAGTTCATAAGGAGGTGTAAAAAATGCCAGTGTTGAAAATGTGGCATGTAAATGTTGTAAATTTGCTAAGTTACAAGGGTGTGTGGGAAATGCACATTATAACACAGTCATTTTATGGACGTTCGTCACCAAATTTTCAGCATAGGCATTTTAGCACCTCTGCTCACATACAGTTTCACTGTTATGTCCTTAAACTGTCCCAAAAAGTGATTTCACACAGCGACCGCGCTATTCTGTGTCGGACATGTGAAAACACATTTTGGGCAGGATATATGAAATGGCAGCTATACTGTTCATCAAGAGGTGTGGAAAAATGCCAATGGTGAAAATCCAGAATGAATTCTGAATTCATGAATTCAGGGTGCCTGGACGATAGACAGCAGGGATTCATCCCGGGGAAATCGTGTCAGACAAACCTGGTGGAGTTCTATGACTGGATGACAAGTGCCTTGGACCTGGGTAGACCAGTGGATGTCCTCTTTCTAGAATTCAGCAAGGCATTTGACTCTGTTTCTCATGTGGGCCTGTTGGATAATCTGGGAGAAATGGGGGTGGGGAACCAGATGATCAGATGGATAGGCAATTGGCTCCAGGACCAGACCCAGAGGGTCGTAGTTGGTGGGATAGTCTCATCCCCAAGGAGGGTCATTAGTGGGGTCCCACAGGGATCAGTCCTTGAGCCCCTTCTGCTCAATGCCTACATATCTGACATAAGGACATGAATCAGGAGTGAGATGAGTCTCTTTGCAGATGACTCGAAACTGGGGGCGGTGGTGGATGGGGAGGAGGAGGGTGGCCCTACAGGGGACCTGGAGGCTCTGGAAAGATGGTCTAGAAAGTGGAAGCTGAGGTTCAATGCAGGGAAATGCAAGGTACTCCACCTGGGGGCCAGAAACCCAGGCCAAGTGTACACCCTGGGGGAAATGCTACAAGTCTCGATGGCTGAGAGGGACCTGGGGTGGTGGTGGTGGATGTCAAGATGAACAACTCTGAGACTTGTAGGAGGGCAGCAGCCAAGGCCAACAGGATGCTGGGATGCATCGCTAGGGGGATCACCTCCAGAAGGAGGGAAGTGATACTCCCTCTGTATAACTGCTTGGTGAGGCCGCACCTTGAGTACTGCATGCAGTTTTGGAGGCCACACTTAAAGAGGGACATTAACCTCCTGGAGAGGGTCTAGAGGAGGGCAACCAAAATGATTTGGGGCTTGGGGGACAGGACCTATGAGGAGAGGCTCGAAGAGCTAAATATGTACACATTGGAAGACAGAAGGGACTGGGGGGACATGATAGAGGTCTTCAGGTACATGAAGAGGGTAATTAGGGGAGGAACAGTCAGGGTGCTTCAAAGGAAGGAGGAAGGGGCCACTAGAGGGCATGGGTGAAAGCTGGAGGGGGGAAGATTCAGGGGAGAAAGGAGGAGGTGCTACTTCACTGAGAGGGTGGTGGAGCCATGGAATGCACTGCCTGAGGGGCTGGTGGAGGCAGAGACAGTGGAGGGGTTCAAGAGGGGTGGGACAGGTACCGGGGAAGGGTTCTGGAAGCAAAATCCAATGCAGCAAGAATATCCGGAACTGGGAAGGGAGAAGCCAGAGAAGGCGAGGGGGACAGCAAGGTCAGCACCCAGGGTGGGGGCTGACCAAATGAGCAGACACGAAAGACCGTTAGGCCTATTCTGCTGGCATTTTAGTATGTTAGTAGTATGTTAGTATAAAATATTACAAATGCATGGCGTTATGAGCATGCGTGCAATCTGCCAACGCACGCTCGTAACACAGTCATTGTATGGAGTATCATCACCAAATTTTCAACATAGGCATTTTAGGACCTCTGCTCATGGACAGTGTCCCTGCCATTTTCATAATCTAGCCTGAACACTGATTTCCCACAGCAACCATGCTATTGTGTGCCAGAAGTGCGGAAACACATTTCGGTCAGGGTTGTGAAAAATGACAGCTGTATTGTTCACAAGGAGGTGTACAAAAATGACAATGTTGAAAATCTAGCATGAAAATATTGTGAATTTGCAAAGTTACGAGCCTGCATAGCAGCTGCGTAATGCACGCTCCTAAAACAGCCATTTTTTTGATTTTTTCCACCAAATTTGCAACATAGGCTTTTGAGAGCCCACCTCATGAACAGTGGCACTGCCATCTCATTAATCAGTCCCAAAAGTTGATTCCACACAGTGACTGCGAAATCACCTTTCGGGACCGATTAACGATATGACAGTGCCAGAATTCATGAGGAGGGGTCCCAAAAACTCCATGTTGAAAATGTGGAGTAAAAATTCCCCAAAATGCCCGAGATATGCATTAAAGTTGAAAAAAAACCCTATTTATTTCATTATACAGCTTACGGCATTTCTTCATTCGTGGTCGGCTTTGAAGAGTGCAGGCGTGTTCCGGTCCACCGAATCATCGCAGACTCGGAGGTAAGTATGGGGTGAGGGTGTGGGGAGGCAGGGTGCACAGTGGGTGGGTGCGGGTTGTGGGAGGGGGTTTGGAAGACTACAAGGGACCGTTTTTGCTTTATAGGTTAAAAAAAATAAAAGACATTGGGGGACCATTTTTATTTTAATAGGTGCTTGGGCATGCTGGGGTGGGCTGTCAGCCTGCCACCTGAGTGTGTGTGTGTGTGTGTGTGTGTGTGGGTGCTTTAGCCAATGGCGAAGTGGTCACCCCCATCGGCAAACAAGAAAATGGGGGGCTGCAGGAGCCGAGGGATTGGCACCTCTCGGCAAGCAAAAAGGGGAACACATTATGCCCGATGGGGAGTGGGCTCTCCATTGGCAAAATTCAAGGGAGGAGGGAGGATACATGCCAGCGAGATTGGGTCCCCATCGGCAAAGAAAACTGTTGAGGCACACATGATGCGAGGGGATTAGGCACCCTCGTCAATCTAAAAAGGTTACTGATGCCGACAGGAATTGGGCATCCTATCGCCCACAATAAATGTTGACAGGCAACAGCGGCAGTCACTGCCACCATGTTGCCTGCAGGTAGGGGGAGGTGTGTTGTGGTCACGCTGCATGAGAGCTTTACTATCACTGCAGTGGACCATTTCTGTGATGTCTTCATCTCATTAGCTAGGTAGGGTGTTGGTCCCTGCTGCTGGCTGATTGGGGAATGTGGGACGCACCTACTGGTGCATGTCCTGCATTCGCCAAACAGTGACCGCGCCTTCAAATCTGCACTACCGCAAGATGTTGGCTGTGCAAGCGCGTCAGCATAAAAATGACAATCCAGATATAATCAGTATTACTGAAACCTGGTGGTCACAAAATTCAGCCTGGGATAAGTCTATTCCTGGCTTTACTTTATTCTATCTTAGCAGAATAAATTGGAAGGGGGGTATAGCTATTTTGGTTAATTCATCTTTAGCAGTGAGCAATATCTCAAGTAAGATCAAAACAGAATTAAGTACTGTAGAGTCACTCTGGTTCAATGTAAAAAATCTAAAGAACCAATACTTTGTATTAGGTCTCTGTTACTGAGCACTGGATGCTCAGAGAGCAATTTTAAGTGAGATTCCCTCTGATATGGCATCAGCCGCAGAGACAGGCAATATTATATTTATGGGTGATCTAAATCTGAACAACATAAACTGGGCAAATAAATCTGCCACATACCAAATTTCAAAAGATTTTTTATATGCCTGTGAAGAGATGAATCTCATTCAGTATGTCACATTACCAACTCGAGGGCTGAACATCTTGGATGTCATCCTTTGTGATGAATCTTTAAGTATCACTAACTGTATGGTCTCAGCTCCCTTGGGAAACAGTGACCACTGTGTGGTTACTTTTACTCTGTGTATGGCATTTCACCAGTCAGTGAAAGTAACAGAAGTTTATGCACTACATAAAGTGGATAAAACTGCTTTATACAATTACTTGAATAATATTAATTGGGTCAATCATCCAAACCAAGATAATACAGAAGATATATGGCTTTCATTTAAATCAACTATCATAGATGCAGCTAACAAATTCACTCAAAAATAAAGAAAAGAAGCTCTTGTCTACATCGTAAATGGTTATCCAGCAGTTTAAAGAAAATTATTAAAAAGAAAAATAAATTATTAAAAACATTTTCTGCTAATATTTGCGGTAGAACCCTGTTAGCGTTTAAACAAATTCAAAAGAAATGCAAAAAATAAATCAGAAAAGCAAAACTAGAGACAGAAAAATACATTGCCTTGCAGGCTCAGAAAGGAAACATTAAAATTCTATTTAGCTATATAAATTCTATAAAAAGGCAGGAATGCAAGGTAGTACCTTTAATCATAAATGATTTGGTAGTATCTCAGCCAATAGAAATGGCAGATGCGCTCAATTCACATTTCTGCAAAGCATTTAGTAAACTCCAGACAATAAGGATATTGAGTTAGGGCCTATATCTTGTAGAATGGATATCCCCATAGATACCATTAATAAACTCATTACCTCCAATAGCTTCATATGAAGTCCAAACTACCCACTGTTTACCTGGCACAAAATGGCCACCCAGGAGGTAATACGTTAAGAACAAACTTATTGAAATCAAGAAGGTCTCATCCCCCAGTTCAGATGCCATATCAGGAGATATCATTTTACTGATGCAAGATTACCTATGTTTACCCCTTAAGATATTATTTGAAAAAAGCTTAAATTCAGGCAGTGTGCCATCTGACTGGAAGAAAACGAATATGGTCCCATTGTTCAAAAAAGGTGAAAAAAGCTCCCTGACAATTATCATCCTATCAGTCTCACCCCTATTTTTGTTAAAATTTTGGAAAAAATAGTTAAGGATGAACTTGCTCCATCCTTAGCAGTAGTCAATCCTAGCAACATGGCTTTGTAAAGGGTTGTTCATGTGCAACTAATCTAGTGAGTTTTTATGAGTCCATTAGTAACAACCTTGACAAAAATGTTCCATGTGATGTAATCATGCTAGATTTCAGAAAAGCATTTGATTTTGTTCCCTATTGGGCACTTATCCAAAAACTGCAAACTCATAACATCAATCCTCTGTTTATACACTGGATCGCAAATTGGTTAAAAGATAGAAAACAGAGAGGGATATAGTAGATGGCCATCAGTCTAACTGGTGATCAGTTGGAAGGGGAGTCCCTCAGGGATCGGTTTTGCAAATATTCATCTCCGATTTATCACTTAACACTCAAAGTAATATCTCAAAATATGTGAATGATTGCAAACTTTCTAACATTTGTGGTACATCTACAGATTCTGGCCCAGATATTCAAACTGCGTCAGGCTGTGGCGCAAGGCTGGGTGCAGCTTAACTTGGCTGCACAGGGGCGTGGACTGGGCTATATTCAACGGAGCTGCGCCATGGCTCAGCATCATTGAATATCGCACCCTGGCCACCCGCAGTGTGCATGGCGCAGTGGCACAGCGCCAGTGGCCAGAGTGGAGAATGGGGATGCGCGAGCACAAGGCGCAGCAACTGCGATATTCAAAAGTTGACATGCAAATGGGGCCATAATGTATGCAAGGCACACATGGGTCCAATTGCATGTCTGTCTGTTGTATGCAGGTGCCGATTCCCGATGACTTGCTCCTGGCGCCCTGCCAGGCAGCAGCTGTCGGGGACTGATGCCCCCTGCAGCGCAGCAATGTGCCCCACAGCCCGATCGTGGGCTGCAGTAAAAAAAGAATAATCCTAAATCCCTGGTGGTCCAGTGGACCGCTGCCTGCCCAATCACAGGCTAAGTAAAAAAAGAATAATCCTATATTCCTGGTGGTCCACTGGACCACTGCCTGCCCGATCGCAGGCTAAATAAAAAAAGAATAATCCTATATCCCTGGTGGTCCAGTGGACCGCTGCCCACCCGATCATGGGCTAAGTAAAACAAGATTAATCCTCTATCCCTGGTGGTCCAGTGGACCTCTGCCCACCCAATCACGGGCTGAATTAGAATAAAGTAACCTCTATCCCTGGTGGTCCAGTGGACATGTCGGCCTGATCGTGGGCTGAATTAGAATAAAGTAACCTTTAACCCTGGTGGTCCAGTGGACCTGTCTGCTCGATCGTGGGCTGAAGTAAAAATAAAAGAAACCTATTATCCCTGGTGGTCCAGTGGATCCCCCCTCTCCACCTGCCCACTGATCCCCACTACCCTGCTCCCCCTGGTCAGTGGCAGGCGGCAGCACTCCACCCGCCTGCCACCCCGGCATCCGCCGACTGACACTGGCAGTAGGGCTGTACGCCCATTGGTCCCCAGCATGAGCCAATGGGCATGCAGCCCATACCGTACTACACATTCCAGATATGTGAATGGATCCATTCACATATCTGGAATGTATGTCTGGCTATGAGCTACATGCCCGTGGTTCACGCTAATGGACCAGTAGACTATTCTGGCGGTGATCATCTCGATGGGCGGTGGGGTGGCAGGCGGGGGGGTGCTGCCCTGCCGCTGACTGGGGAGGACGGTGGGGATAAGTGGGCAGGTGGGGAGGGGTCCACTGAACCACCAGGGATAATAGGTTTATTTTATTTTACTTCAGCCCGTGATCTGGCAGACAGGTCCACTGGACTACCAGAGATAGATGCTATTCTGATTCGAGCATGTAATGACAGGTCCCACTGACCACCAGGGATAAAGGTTACTTTATTCTAATTCAGCCTGCGATTACGGGCAGTGGTCCACTGGACCACCAGGAATAGTATATTCTTTTTTTACTTAGCCCATGATAAGGGCATGGGGGGTGCCACCCGCGAGGTGCAGCCGGACTCGTGTAGCCACCCACAGATATGGCTTGCCGTGTTGTGCCCTGCAATGCGGTAGCTCATCTGTGGGTGGCAGCCATTCTTTTTTTGGCAACATTGTTAGCGCGGGCGGGGTTGCGCGCCATGGCCCGCACACCCCGGGCTGAATATCGGGTTGTGCAGAGTATGCATGGGCATGCCCCCTACCTGCGCCTGCATACATTACTGATGCACTCTGGAGCATCGGGATTTGTGCTGCGCACTTTCCCCTTTTGAATATCATGCTGGGGCGCATCAGTGGGTTGCGCATGGCGCAACACTGTTGCGCCATGTGCAACCCTTTTGAATATCTGGGCCTCTGAGATTATCCAAAAGGATTTACATACCTTGAAAGCATTGTCTATCAAATGATATCTAAAGTTTAATTCCTCTAAATGTTGTGTTATACATCTAGGTAAACAGAATCCAAGAAATCAGTTTTACTTGAATAATAAAGTTTTAGTCAATAAGGAAAATGAAAGAGATCTTGGTACAACTATAGATTCCAATTTAAATTTTGATCTACATATTACTAATACCATCAGTAAAGCTAATAAAATCTGGTGGGCAATTAGGCACAATATAATTTCTAAACACCCATATATCCTATTATCCCTTTATTAGGCCTATGTTAGACCTTCCTTCGACTATGTTTCTCAATTATGGAGCCCTTTTAAACAGAGGACATAAGTAGAATTGAGAAACTTCAAAGAAGGGTCACAAAAACAATTTGTTCAGACAAAACTCTTACCTATAAGAAAAGGCTTCATAAATTCAGTTGAATGTCTCTGGAAAAATGTAGACTTAGTGGGGATCTTCTCTTTACTTGGGACATTTTACAAAATGTAGAGTTGACACCAGAATGTGGTCTAGAAGTCAAACAAATATCAATTAACACTCGAGGCCACCCACTCCAACTGATGAGAAGCAAATCTTATACAAAAAAAGGGCCTACTACTTTTCACAAAGAATCATCAGCCCCTGGAATAAACTCTCTATGGCTGTTATTGTCAGTCAGAATAAAATCACATTTAAAAATAGGCTGGATGATTTTTGAGAACAAAAAATTCCTTGACCTATTATATGTAATTTCAAGAGCTTAATGGGCAATTCGTCTTTTGCTCTCTACTATCCTTAGTATGATCCTTAGTATTAAAAAATGTTCAGAAATGTATAACTGCAATGTCATCTTTACAAAACCTTCCTAGAAACATTTTCTTTACAGGGTACAAGGATAAAAATGTTATATGAAACCTCACAAGCTAAGCAGCTTTGTACTCTTGGCTCTTTCTGCTGGTCTTAATGTGAGGAGCAGCTTTGGACTCTTGGTTGTTCTTACTGGTCTCAAGGTGAGCAGCTTTAGACTCTTGTCTCTTTCTGTTGGTCTCAAGGTGCGCAGCTTTGGACTCTTGTCTCTTTCTGCTGATCTCAATGTGAGTAGCTTTGGGCTCTTGGCTCTTTCTGCTGGTTTCAAGGTGAGCAGCTTTGGACTCTTGTCTCTTTCTGCTGGTCTCAATGTGAGTAGCTTTGGACTCTTGGCTCTTTCTGCTGGTCTCAAGATGAGCAGCTTTGGACTCTTGGCTCTTTCTGCTGGTCTCTATGTGCGCAGTTTTGGACTCTTGGCTCTTTCTGCTGTTCTCAATGTGAGCAGCTTTGGATTTTTGGCTTTTATTACTGGTCTCAAGGTGAACATCTTTGGACTCTTATCTCTTTCTGTTAGTCTCAAGGTGAGCAGCTTTGGACTCTTGGCTCTTTCTGCTGGTCTCAATGTGAGGAGTTTTGGACTCTTGGCTCTTTCTGCTAGTCTCAAGGTGAGCAGCTTTGGGCTCTTGGCTGTTCTTACTGGTCTCAAGGTGAGCAGCTTTGGACTCCTGACTCTTTCTGCTGGTCTCAAGGTGAGCAGCTTTGGACTCTTGTCTCTTTCTGTTGGTCTCAGTGTGAGTAGCTTTGGGATCTTGGCTCTTTCTGCTGGTCTCAATGTGAGTAGATTTGGGCTCTTGGCTCTTTCTGCTGGTCTCAAGGTGACCAGTTTTGGACTCTTGTCTCTTTCTGCTGGTCTCAAGGTGAGCAGCTTTGGACTCTTGTCTCTTTCTGCTGGTCTCAGTGTGAGTAGCTTTGGACTCTTGGCTCTTTCTGCTGGTCTCAAGATGAGCAGCTTTGGACTCTTGGCTCTTTCTGCTGGTCTCAATGTGAGTAGCTTTGGGCTCTTGTCTCTTTCTGCTGGTCTCAAGGTGAGCAGCTTTGGACTCTTGTCTCTTTCTGTTAGTCTCAATGTGAGCAGCTTTGGACTCTTGTCTCTTTATGCTAGTCTCAATGTGAGGAGCTTTGGACTCTTGTCTCTTTATGCTAGTCTTAATGGGAGGAGCTTTGGAATCTTGGCTGTTCTTACTGGTCTCAGAGTGAGCAGCTTTGGACTGTTATCTGTTCCTGCTGGTCCGAAGGTGAAGAGATATGTGACGGGGTGGGAATTTTGTTCCGAGGTGCAGAGTTTCTAGTGCTGAGGGTTGTGAATGCCATGCCTGGGAGGGCTCTGCTACTAGACATAGAGTTTGCAGACCATAACATTAAGCTTTTGAACATCTATACCCCACAGTAGCCTGCATAGCAGGTCATTCTTTTCAAGTTGATTCAACTGTACTTACATACTAGTTGATTGCTCATTTTTTATAGGGGAAACTTTAATTGTGGATTATATCTAAAGCAGACAAAGTAGGTGCTAGGGTAAAAATGTACTATGATACTAACTTTCTGAACAAAATGATACACACTGTTGGGCTGAAGGATGGTTACAGGAATATTCATCCAAAAGGTGAGAGAACATATCACCATAGTGGTTTGGCAACTAGGATAGACTACTTGTTCCTTTCTCCATCTTTAGTTATAGTGGAGTACACTTGTACTTATGTATGGGGTTAATGCCAGCTGCTGTCCCATTAAGTATTCTCAGAACTACATAGCAAATATTATGATAATTACTGTGTTAGCAGCAGCTAGGAAACCCCTTGGATGAATTTGTCAGTCAGTCAGAGTCTGAACCTCATAGAGAGAAGATGTGCCTACTGCTATCTCTGAATAAACCTTTTATGCATTTACTTCTGTGTCCATCAAGTCTGTTTGCATTTTCCAGCAAGGGGTCCTCACCATCAGCAACAGATGGGTCTGGCAGACCAGAGAGAAGGTAAGTGTCTTTTAGTGGCAGACCAAACAAAAACACCACACATGGTGGAGAATGCAGACTTTCTTCTGCCCAGACCCCATCTCACTTGTCTGCATCTCTTGGTACCCCAGAGTCATCATCTAAGTATGTCTGAATTGTCTGAATGCTGATAAAATTACAGCCTTGGCTACACAGAGGGAAAAAAATGACTGTATCCTGTCTTAACTATGCTGAGCCTGCTAAAAAAACTGTGCATGTTCCTAGCCAGCCGCTCAAAGAGGGGGCTGTTAAAAGTTAAATTTATCAAGGCCCATAGCACCACAGAGCTGCAAACTGCACCACCCAGCAGTGTTTACCTTGTAGCAGCAAGCCATCCAGACCTCCCTGCCTAATACAAAAAGCCAAACTGCTCCATTTTGCCACCCAACCTCCTTTTATGCCTCACAGCTGTAGCTATAAAACTCTGACAGTGCCTCTCCTAGTGAGGATAGCAGTGAAATACATTTCAACAAATCAGACCACCAGATGCCAGCATGCCGCTCCTCCACCTGTTCAAATGCAGTACCGCTTGTCTCCCTGTGTTCTCTCCAAATTGATGCTGCCTCCATTGTTGGCTCCAGAGCAAACTACCACTCTGTGCTCCCTGCCAGCCATGTCAGATGGCAGCTCAAGGCTACTCCTCAAGGACTGCATCAAACAAAACAAAACAAAAATCACTAGTAACTTCCCCGATGCTGTGCTCCATTCTGATGGGCTTCACTCCTCCATAACTGCCACCATGACAGCTGCTCAGAGTCCCCGCTCAGCTGCATGCTACAAAGGGCATTCTAAGCCAAATAAAATAGACTACATGAGCCAGTTCCCCAACTCCCCTCAACAGCTCTTCTCTCACCCCACAGCCTATCAGCCCATCTGCTCCCTACTCAGGGAGCCACCCACTAAAACAGGATCTTGGCCCTCTTACTTTGCTCCCCAACCTCAGCTCCACTCATGGCCACATCTGCAGCAAGCATGTCAAGCTCCTCTCAACTGCAGCTCCCTGAATCTCAATTGCTCAGCAGACAGCTGCTCCTTCAGCATCAGAGCCTCTGCTTCCCCTCAGCCATGTTACAAATGGCCACAACAAACAAATCAATAAATAAATCAATAAATAAAAATAAATCTAAGGACTGCCAAAGAGCAATCCTTTTCCCCACTTTCCACACTTCAGAAAAGGGAGCCACCACATCAAAGAACAAATAAATAAATCGGGGGCAGGGGAAATGAGAAAGAAAAAGGGAAAAAAAAAGGAGCAGAGAAAGCAAATAGCAGCAGAAATTTCATGCAGGGCACAGCATAAATAAATGGAGACTGTCCCAAAAAGACTCAGGACAGTCAGGAATTAAGATACAGTGGTCACAAAAAAAACCAGCAAAGCAAATCAAGGAGGCTGCAGAGAGAGAGAAAATAAATAACCAAATGGAGCCACAGACTTTCAAACTGGGGGGCACAGTAAACAAAACCTGGGGACAACTGCAAAGCAATACAGCTCAGTAGGCAAACTGAGAGGAAGGCAAAATAAAATAGAAAAAAGGAAAGCACAACAAAACAAAATGAAAATGCTGCAAATAAATACAGACATTTCTTCCAGCATTCTGTCACTTACCAAGTAAAAGCCTGCCATTTTTCCCCCCCTCAGTTGGAGAAGCACATCAACATGGCAATTGCCATTGTGGAGAGTGTGGAGCAGCACAGCAGCCTTGTGGCAAGCAGCCTCCATCTTGTGTTTCACAAAACAACAACACGGGAAGTGACCCTTAAAGTCCCTGCTGGTGTCCATCTTGCTATAGTTAGGACTACAGGAACTGAATCTCAAAGTTCAGTGGCCATCTTGTGAAGGGCACCAAATGACCTCACTCCATAAAAATCAACGTAAGCCTATTGAAATGAATGGACACTGCAACAAATAGCTAATTTTTGCAACAAAACCTATATTTAAATAACAGACAACATAGAATTGAATGGAAGTTATTTATTGTTTATTAAGATGTCATTTTATGAACTTTGCTACAAATAATTGTACTTTTGTCTACAAAAATATTTTCTTCTCTGCACTTCATCTTCTCCACAACGTCCTGTCTTCTGCATGACAGCAACTCCTTCTCATCCTTATGACCTTCATTCAGTGAAATGAAGCTTGTCACCAACCACAATGTTCAATGAAGGTACCAATATGGGCACCGGAGCATCCAGAGTTCTCCCTTCACCCACCTCAAGGGTGTAGGGCTATAAAATAGAAACCATCCTGCATGACATCCAGATATCCATCTCAGCTCAAGAAGCACCAGCCATGCAAGCCATTCAAGATGGCCTGGCCTATATTAAAGCTATTTCACCACAGTCCATGATCCTTTCCAATCTACAGCCAGTACCCTTCTCAGCCTCGCATCACAAAGATGCTGTTGATTGGCTCAAGCAATTTCAAGCCTGGATTTCCTTCAGTGGTTGGACTGATTCTTTGCTTATTTCCAATGCCTTGTGCTTGCTTATGAGAGGGACTGCCATATCTTGGTTCAATGAACTTCCAGAACAAGTCAAGGGAGAGTCACTGCCACCCTGTATACAATCTTCAAAGACCCTTTCCTCCCTTTCTTCCCTTCTCCCGTCCCTGCACTTTAGCACTTGTAGCATGACCAAGCTTCAAGCTGTTATTGTGTTTTCCCTTTCCCAGGCACTACTCTGACTGGTCACCAGTGTAGTCCAGATTCTTACCCCGCAGTGGAGTATTGTATAAATCATTTTTTTCCTTAAAGTTGGTAAAATGTTCTTACCATGCTTACAAATGTTTTCTTTAAAATGTCTTATTGCAATGTTAACATACTATTGCTTTGTTCCACTCATGCTCACATTAACTGTCCTGGGGGTGATGTGGAGTATACTTGTACTTATGTATGGGGCTAATGCCAGCTGCCATCCCTTTAAGTGCTCTCAGAACCATGTAGCAAATATTATGCTAATTACTGTGTTAGCAGGGGCTAGGAAACTACTTAGACTAATCTGTCAGTCAGTCAGAGTCTGAACATCATAGAGAGAAGATGTGCCTACTGATGTATATGAGTAAAAATTTTATGCATTTACCTCTGCATCCATCAAGTATGTTCGCACAGTCTAGCAAGGGGTCCTCACCAGCAGCAACAGATGGATGGCAGACCAGAAAAATGTAAGGGTCATTTAGTGGCAGATCAAACCAAAATGCCACATTATTCAGAAAGCCTAGACTATAGCATTCGAGTCCCCTGATGACATGGTTCTCTCATGCAACTGCACAACAGGTAATAAACCACCTGGTAAACCAATGCTTTGGAGATTGAATTCTGCTGTTTTATCAGATCAAAAAATTCATCATAATTGGCATAACATGTACTGTATACAAAGCTAGACAGCCAGTGCAGTGTGCATATGGCAGTATAGTGGGCTGGTTGGAGGACTCTAAAGTTGATTTTCAGTCATTTTATAAAACTGATAGAAGGATAGAAACTAAATGTACTTATTTTAAATATATTCAATTGTAATCACAGTTGCATCAGCTGATCTCTTTATCTGCTGAACATAAAATGGATTACAGCATCCCGATCTCAGAAAATATATTGCAATTATTCAATATGACAGAGTACTGCCCCTAAAGTGGGAAATACAGTTTGGAACACAATGTAGGAAGCAATAATTGGACATGTTTAAAAGCTGTCAAGATAGCATATCAAATAAAGAGATTTCTGCCATATGTCATATGCCTGATGCCCCCCGACTGACCCACAAGGAATTTCTCAAATTGTTCAGGAAATGGCAAACAAAATGTTTGACTCCTCTTGTAGTACAGCTGGGGTCTGGAGGGGTTCCTAGATCTGGTGACCCCCCCCCCCGCCATTATTGTACAACCTCTTGTAGCACCAGTTAATTTAATAGAGGTTCAAACTGCAAGCAAATCACTTGCCCCAAACACAGGCCCTGGTAAGGACAGTCTGAGTCTGGAATTTTATAAAACATTTGCAAATGTCCTTACCTTGGATCTGATCTTAGTACACAACCACATGTTGTACATAAGTAGCATTCCAGAATCTACGCATTAGGTTATATTCATTTATTTATTTAAAAGAATGATAAAACCAATATTCTGAACTGGACACTTTAATGTTAATTAATTACTTATTTAAAATACTGACCTGCATTTTAGCAAAAAGATTATCCTAGGCTGCAAAATGTAGCCATTTCTAAATCCCAGACTTATTAAAACAGGATATTCAACAACCTACTCACTTTCTATAAGGTGGCTAAAAGAGGTGCTCAGGGACATGTCAGGGGCTTTCTCATATCCCTTGGTCAGGAGAAGACCTTTGACAAGGTGGTTCATAAATATGTATTTTACACACTTGTACAATATGGCATTCCCCATGTTTCTGTGAACTGGATTTACTCGCTCTATGCTGGGGTGGTGGCTATCCCATTTTTCAATGGTAGATTGAGTAGTGCTCTTTAAGTCACCAGGGGAGTTAGGCATGGATGTCTCTTAAGTCTTCTTCTTCTTTATGTTTTATCCGTTGACCCCCTACTAAGTATGTTTCAGGACCATGGATGCAGATCAGGGATATCTGTCTGCCCAAGTTCTCTGCCTCTAAAGGTGCTTACTTATGCCAATGATGTATGTGTCCATGGGCACTCAGTCAGATGGTGCTGTTATATGTAAAGTCCTGACAGTGTTCCTGAATCTGCCAGGAGCCAAATTAATTTTTCAAAAAGCGCAGCCTTGATGATAGGACCTGCTGTGCATGATCCTTCTCTACAGAGTAAACTTGGACCAGATCAGATAGTCACATTTAGGAATGGGAGTTTATTAATTTGCAACCCTCAGGCCCAATGTGGCTAAAACAGATACTCTCTTCCCCATAATATTAATCTTACATGACTTGTTGGGGGTCAGACTGTTGCACAAAGACTCCTTAGAAGCACTAGATTTATTATTTACAGCCATTATCACAATAGCATCTGTGACTGGATGTGTATAATAGTCTGACTTGAGCTTTGGTGTCATATATTTCTTGTCTGCCACAGAGGATACTTCAGGCATGAGTGAGATGTAAGTGTATAAAGTATTTTAATTTGCATATATTTTTTACAGTAGTGTTTCTCTGTGAAGCCATACCTTAAATTTGTTTGCTGCAGGCACTGAAGCCAGTCTTGTCCAGGCTGCCAGTTCAGTAGAGACAGACACTCTGATAGCAGAAGAAAAGTGAACGTCCATCAAATCTGCCCATACCTCCCCCACTGACCTTCTCTATTTTTGGGTTGTCTCCCTCTTTCCCTTCTCTCTCACCCCAAACCCCTGTTACCTCCCTCTAGGACTATGAGTTCCCTTGCACCATCCCAGCTCTGTTTAAATTATTTAGGGTAGGTACCACCACCTTATTCACTAACAGTCTCTTCCACAGTAGCATCAGCCTTTCTGTGAAGTATATTTGCCTCATGTCTCTCTTGAACTTCCCCCATCAATGTATAATCATGCCCCCTAGTGACTGCTAGTATTCTCTAGGGCATTCTCTAAGGCAGGCTTTATGGAGTTACTACCTAGACGGGCATTGTTGAAACATGCAAATATTCCCACTGCACATTCTTGGTTTTGTGCAAGGCCACTGCAGTGCCTTGTGCATGTTTTTTGAGCAGGGGTTGGAAGGTGAGGTTCTCCTAAGGAGTTGGAACAATTTACATTGGCTGCTGAGGAGAGACTGGCTCTTAATAAAGGAAAGTCTTTGTGTTATCATCTGCCTCCCTATCTAAAAGGTTGATGTTGTATTCAAATTCATCATCTAAAAAAGTAGAGGACTAAATGTTCTGTGGAACTCTTGGTATTAGGGTTAGTATTGATAATGTCACTAAGAACAGCACCTATGATGTTACCAAAATTAAATCTTGTCCTTAGGAAGTGGGAGGCTTGAAGATGGAGGTGATATACAAGATAAATACGCACAGGGGTTGTATACAGACCCCCTTCTCAGGGGGAAGAAATGGACAGGGAAATGATAGAAAGTATACTTAGAATGGCAGAAAAAGGGGAGATATTGCTGATGGGTGATCTGAATATGCCAGATGTTAACTGGAGTGCAGTTGCAGCTGCCACTTCGAAGAGTGCAGTTATTCTAGATGCCCAACAGGGGGCATGCCTTAGACAACTAGTACTGGAGCCCACTCGAGAGGGAGCAAAATTAGACTTGATTCTCTCAAATGGAGATGGAGAGAGGATCACAGATGTAGAAGTGGGTGGCCATCTGGGAACTAGCGACCATCGAACAGTATGGTTCACAATAAACACAGCAATACAGTCAAGCCATAATCTCCACAAAGACATAGGCAGGATGGAAGCTGTCCAGAGGAGGGCAACTAAAATGGTGCAGGGTCTGCACTGGAAGACATATGAAGAGAGACTTAAGGAGCTTAATATGTATAACCTCGAGGAAAGGAGGGAGAGGGGGGACATGATAGAAACTTTCAAGTACCTCAAGGGAATCAACAAAGTCCAAGAGGGTAGCATCTTTCAAAAAAACAGGTGTGCAAGAACAAGGGCACAATTTGAAGATAGAGTGAGACACAGAGGTAATTTAAGGAAGTATTTTTCACAGAGAGGCTTGAGGATGCATGGAACGGCCTTCCGGAGGAGGTTGTGGAGTCAAAATCAGTGGTGGAATTCAAGCATGCATGGGACAGTCATAAGGCAATTTTGGGGGGTGGGGGTAAGAAGAAGTAGGCTGCTGGTTAACTAGGATCTGCAGCTTATCCAGTAGGTAGGGAAATGGGCAGACTGGGTGGGCCAAGTGGTCCTTGTCTGCCATCAAATTCTATGTTTCTATGTTTCTATGTCTGGCACCTAGTTTGGTTGCATCTTCATCAAAGAGGCCATCAGAGAGATAGTGCTAAACAGTACTTATTCTATGACATGTAAGTTTGGAGACTTAGAAATGGGGACACAGGAGGCCGGCACCAGATTTGGTTGCATCCTTATCAAAGAGGCCATTACAGACAGCGCTAAAAGGTACCTCTTCTATGACATCTAAGTTTGGAGACCTAGAAATGGAGTGGCAGGAACTGAAACAGGAATGAAACGTATAACATATCTTCCTTTTTTGTGAGACAATTAAGTTAAATGACATTGAGAGGTCAACGTTGACTTTGACCACAATCAAGACCACATTTTGTGGCTCCATTCAGAAGACCTCATAAAGCAAGTCTATCCTTATAACCCATCCACTAGCAATCAGAACAATGTCTGACACTATTCTCAGCACCAGGACATTCTAGGCAGGAGGAGTGGCAGTTCGGAGTCAAAATCGTATTGTAGCAGTGACAAGATTTGAATGGAGCAGTATCTGAGATAACAATCATTGAATGAATGAATGAATGAAGTTCAGATGGCCATGGCACTTAGGCTGTGAAAAACAGTGATGACAGAAAAAAAGTGAAAGTTTATTAAAAACAGCATGAAAATCGAACTGCAGTAGAAGAAAAAAACAAAACAGAAAGTTAATACAGAACAAAAATAAACAAAATTCAATTTGAAAAAAAAACCTTGACCCTTGACAAGCTGAGCAGTGCACTATAATGGGAGAGAGGAACTGAGGTGATTGAGGCTGGTGCTGCTTTATAGGCAGTGGGTGCACATGATGCCATATGCCCATGTCATGCATTAACATTGCCAGTATCAAAACAGTCCGGTTCATGTGGTGGCCTAGGATCTCCTGCCTTCAGAACAAAGAGTGAAGCTCTGTGGAGAGATTGTCCCTAGAAAGATTAGAAGCTAAGAGAGACCTTAGGATTACCCACTTTTTAGAAGCCCAAACTAGGACATTTCTTACTGAAACATGATTTTTCGCAGGACAGTACATAACCGCAACCAATGCAACAGACTTGTCTCCTTTATATAATCAGAATTAGGGCTAAGTATTGTATTTTCTTAGTTGCTTCTATTGTTTCTTATCATTTTAAAGTATTTTAGTTAAGGTATTGTAGTTTTCTGCAACATTTAATGGAAAGTTAGAAAATATTTTTTCTACTATAAAATCAGGACACGTAATATTTTTCATGTTTTCTTGCAGGACACAGCTGTTCAAATTAGGACTGTCCTGTGAAAACTATGACAGGTTGTAACCTTAAAGCACCTGCAATTTAAAATTATTACTACCTGTATTTTTCAAAATGAATTACAGAACTCAGAAAATTAAAAACTGCACATTTTGCCACCGGCGACCCGGGTTTGGAAACGGACTTGGGTTGCTGGGGGTCGGCAGGGGAGGATAAGGATCGAGCATTCGTAGGACTGCTCTCCTATCCTGGTGTGGGTTTGGGGATGGCCTCGCTTGGTAGTGGCTCCCAGTGGAGACTAAAGGCACTACACGAGCAGTGTGCAGGGGAGCCTAGAAAAGTGGAAATACCGCTCGCTGGCCACTGGATGACAGCTCTCTGTCCCCGACACCTCCGGTGCCTTCCTGGGGCCTCCTACTCCTACTCCTTGGCAGCATCCCTGGGCCCTAATAGTGTGTGCTGCAGCTGTCCTCCCCCCAATGCCTTCCCCCTCAGAGGACAGGGACCTGCCCAGTGAAGGGATATGCTGGGATATCCCAGGGACCAGCTGCAAATATGAGGAGTCAGAGAGGCTCAGGTAAGGACAGTGGGGCTTGAGGGGGCTTGTGGAGCCTGAAGGAGTGGGGGTCACTGAGCACGATGGGGCGAATGAAGATGATAATACAAAAAAAATGCACATTTTCCATGAAAGTCATCAATTAGTTTTTAGTTTACTCAGGATTCTCAAAAGAAATTTCAACTGTTAAACTGACATTGTCTTAATAATAGTTTCATGGAGGGGGGTGCTGATGAGCTTTGTGACGCTAAGACACATTTGTTTGGAGCTCCGCACTTTTCATGCCTCAACTTATGGAAATTAAGTTCTTAAGACAACTCTTCTATTGAAAATTGTACTTACGTTTTCGACAAGTTGTAGGCGGATTATATGGATAAATTTGTTTACCCAAAAGTTTATGGGAGAGGAGCTCCAGTGTGGGGGGCCATCAGCTCTCTAGCTATGGCTGGTGCAGGAACTTCTTCCACTATACAGATGTGCTCTGACCCGAAAGTTAAGCCTAAACAGGTGAAACCAACATTGGTATCAATTCAAACTCTCCTGGCTGAGTTTCAAACAGAAGTTCGCCAATCCACAGGGAGAATAGAGAGTTTTCTTTCAGAAATATCTTCGCATTGTGCAGCTATTGAGTTAAGAATGGGGAACATGGAGCAAATGATTAAAAATAACAAGCTGGAAATTAAAGCTGTTTCAGGGAGAACACTGACTTCAGAATGGGCAGTGAATGCTACACTTTATGAGCAGCTGGTGCAAGCTTCTAGATTGGAGCATCTTGAGGATAATGCTCTTAGAAAGAATTTAATACTAATTGGCTTTCCTGGGACTATTTCAGTATCAGAACTGAAGGTAATGGTAGAACAAGCACTTACTACTGTTTTTTTCATTAGAATCCGCACTTACGTTGGGAAGTGCCTACAGGCCTCCTCTTCATTCAACAAAAGAGACTGCCTTGGAACAGCATAAGGCAAGATTTATTATTATTACTTTCAATAATTTGGTAGACCATAATAATCTTTTTCAGATGGTCAGAAAGACTAAGCTTTGTTTCTATGAGGGGTGTCGGTTTCATCTAAACCCTGACTTTTGTGCACAAACTCAGCGCAGATGTAAGCGCTTTTTGTCAATTATGTCTGAGTTTAAAGAAGCTGGGCTATCAGTTAATCTATTCGCACCAGCTCAATTGAGAGTACAATTTCAGAAAAAGATGCATTTTTTCAAAGATGTCAATTCTGCTAGAGCATTTTTTGAGGCTAAAGTTAAGCTACCAGAAGATATTGGCTCTGATCTAGAAGAGGAAGAAGCTGAGATACGGAGTATCATCCAGTTAATCTCAGAAAATATGTATGAACTTTTCAAGATGAAATTATGTTTCTTTCTTTGTGGTTATGACAAGGTATGTTCTGCACTTATCAGGATGTTAAAATATGTATTTATTTATTTATTTATTTATAAATCAGAATTTACAACCTTTGAGTCAGAGACTCATTTACAAAGGCACCTTGTCGCAGGGAGGGGAGACAACATGTGACAGTGAGAGACAAGGAGGGCGATACAGGTGTGGTACAGCAGAAGAAATATGCACAGTAGTTTCAGATAATACATTGAAGAAAATTGGTTTGTAATTAATTACAGAATAGACAAACATTCTCAAGGCAGTATAATAGGTCTGCTCTGGTGTAACTATGTCGCAGGTACCTGGGGAGTGTAAGGACCATGGCCTTGGGAGGAGGCAGTCCGAGAGGGCATTGTCATATACAGAGAAATATATTATGTTATAGGCTTTTAAATGTAAAGAATTAATTTGAGGTTGGGAAGTACAAGCTTGGAGCACTTACAAAGTTTAAGATTTGTGGTTTTTAAATTATAAGCTCTAAGATAGCATTAATTATCTGGTATTTTTCTTTATACCCCCTATAAAAGAAGAAAAATATTTTTTGTGTGTGCTTTATTGAGATAAGTCTTTATTCAGTAAAAATGTTGTCTTAATGTTTTTCTATGTGATATTATCTTATGATTTCAATTTTCATCTTAAGGAAATAAAAAATAAAGTATAAAAAATAGTTTAATGGACATCAGAACTATTCTGCATTGACAATAATCAAAACATCATTACAACATTGTAAAAAGTCACAAATATTTGTATCAGATAACTTGCATATCAATAGCTTGTACTGTGAAAATACAGGAGCTAACAAAAATGCAATAGTTCTGTTAATCCTACAGTGTTCATTATTTTACTGCACATCACTCAAAGGTGGACTCCTATGTCAGCTGTTTTATTCCACTGGTAGTCCACAATAATGTAATGATATACTATTACATTTAAATGTAACCACCCTGTTACCCTGGGGTTACTAGAACCCTAGTAAGACCTAGTGGCAGGCAGGGACAGGCAGCTTGTGAAACTCCAGTTAAATGGATTTCACTATGTCTTGCTCTGTTTTCTGTCTCTACTGAGCTGGAGCTATGACATCATTTAGAACAGTTGCAGCTGCATAAGCCACACTGGAATGTTGCAGTTGGAGGTTAGAGTAAAACGTTGGGGAATTTGAAGTTAGTTCAGTAGAGTTCTGTTGCAGTCAGTAGTAGAGGAAGGAGGTGCTCTGCTGTAAGCAGTCTCTCAGAGCTCTAAGCTCTGTCAAAGAACAATTTTTTTGTAAGTGTGTATTCTCACCTGCAGAGGAACACAACAAGAGCACATTAAAGTGGTAGAGATCACTTTCAGTGGTTCAGGGCCCCATCCCTGCAGGGATGGGGGAAGGAATCAGCCTGCTTCCAGGGGCAAACCCCCCTGGTCTGGCTAGGGAGAAAAGAAGCTGCCTGATTTAAGTTCGTGCTGAGGCACCAGAAGTTCTAGATGAGATTTCTTTGAGAGAAAACGCCTGTGTGGCACCTGCAACCAAGGGGGTGAGTTCGCTCTGCTAAAGGGCCAAAGTGTTTTCACCTGAAACAAGATGAAACTAAAGTGACTGTTACTGTGGGGTCAGGAAAAGACAGCCAAGTACAGTTTAGAAGATGTGGGGATTGGACTGCTTAACTCTGTGGGGGGTCTAGAGTAATGGACACAGCCACTTATTAAGTATGTTCAAGTTCAGCACAAATGGGATGTAAAGACAGTAGATTGAATGTGAACACATTTAAAAAGAATCTACACAGTAAAATGTTTTAAAGGTGTTACAGTCCAGAGAAATGGCCGGGTATGAATTATGGGAGCGAGAGGTGGGAGACCACCCCCCACATCAGTATCAACTAAATTCACCTCTACGGGTTTGCTTTGGGGCACCTGTTGCTTTCTCTCAGGTACTTGGCCAGTGCCTGAGGAAAGTACCCAGACATGGGATTGATGAGGAAGATTCCATGATGGAGCCAGAAGTGCTCATAGGTGGTTTAGGGAGCCACCAGTAAATGTTCCATGCTATATGAAAAGTGTCCAAAGGGCTGGCAATGGAGCCGAGCCAGGGAAACTGAAAAAGAGTTGAGTTAGGGCAGAGTGCCCAGAATGTTTCGAGACCTGAGGGTTTCAGTGTAAAGAGGATGTGTTTTGATCTCCATAAATCTGCATTACCAGGAGTGTAGCCCTGTGGGGGTCCATCTATGCTTTGTTTATTCTGTTGGATGTGAATAAAAGCCACACTTTAGAATCCCACTTCTGGTATTGGACATTATAGTTATTGCTTCCTTTGTCCGGAGTTACTTGGGTGCCCCTGTTGCAGAGTAGCCAAACCTAGCCAATGTGCCGAGTGACATATTTCTCCCCGAACCCAGCCCACCAGGTAGTGCTATCAAGATGATAATGGCATACCTGGGTGGGGGTTACAAAAAGGGAGGCACCGCTGAGGATTTGGGTTTGGAATTTAGGGAGGAATGTAAGAAAGGTCGCTCGGACAATGGCTGGCATTTTGGCTATCTGGCAGTGGGTAGCCCAAAACAACTGAAGCAATGTTTAACTAACGTGCCGATGTGTGCTGTTATCCATGTGCTGCTATTAAAATGCCAACTGTTTACCAAGGAGCAGTAAAACCTGAGAGTGAATGCCCTTGTCCTGCATCAAATTACAGCATTTGCCAGCTTTTAAAAGTGTTTGTAACAAAGAAAAGTGTGGAAAACTGTGGGTAGTAAAAGGAAAATTGTGCCCTAGACATTGGAAATGCTTTCTGTGTGGACTGAGAGTCTTGTTGTGCTTAATGGCCATGAAAAATGGTTGGAATGGGCTCCCGTCGAGAAGTCGTTGAAGACAAAAAAAAAAGTGTGGTACTGCAGTTTAAATTTGCCTGCTCAACGATCACCGTGAGGAGAAGAGTACAAGAGGAAAAGAGGCTCATTTGCATGGCGTCGAGTGATTGGTTAGACTGCAATCAGTCCTGCCCCCAAGCCAGCTCTAGAGTGACTGCACAGCATTCGAGAGGGAGTGGAGTGTGTGAACTGGCTTACCAGGAGAAGCATCGCAGTGACTGAAAGTGCTGTAAAAAGTTTAAAAACTGACTTTTCTGTTTAAATTCGGGCTCAACCTGCATCTCAATCAACTGGACTGTGAGTGTGGTGTTTAGAGGGACAATCGGTAGGACTGCCAACCTGTTTCTTTTCAGAGGCCTCCAAGACTGGCTGCAGGTCATTTTTCCATCGCAGCAAACAGCTACTGATAGCAGTGAGTACCACCAGAAATAATTGCTCAAACTAAGTGATTGTGCCAAAAGCCAGCTGAATCTGTGTGTAGCAGTGTAATCGCTTTGCAAAGAAGGACTGTGTTAAGTTTTACCAGCAAAAGCAAGAGTTCTAAGCCATCGACTGTGAGCGTAATTATAGGTTCAGCGTCAGTATAATTTTCAAAGCCATGTGAGAGACTGTGAGTTGAATCAAATATGCAGCAAGAAATACAGGCAATCCTGTGCTATGAAATACTGAGGCTTTAAGGGACTGTAAGCTACAGCAATGTCTTCAGCAAGTAAAAAGTCTGTGGTAAATCATATAAATGTGCTAGGAAAAAGAACAATGCAAGTTTGTGCAGTTTGAGCAAAGTTATCAGTAGAGTGTGTAAATCGGATGTGCAGTGGCTTGACCCAATTACAGAATGTTGATGCGTAGGAGTGCTGCCGGCACCATTACAGGGTGGGGTAGTAATGTAAACACAGCAGCAGAGGAGCCATTTTGAAAAAGAAAGTTTTCAGTGACGTGGGACTTGAAATAACAGTGAGCGTTGTTTGTTTTTTCTCTGCAGTCATGGCTTCAGGACCAGCCCGTTACCCAGATCATGCCCGGGCTGTAATAGCAGTAGAAGTTAACATGTTAAGGGACATTTAGAGATGTTATTACAGGGACAACTGCCTCCCCATGTGGCGATTCCTGGATATCCAGTGTGAGTATGTGTGATGTGCTTAAATGCTGGAAGGGACGTCTTCATGGTACCTCACTGTTCTGGGTGCCTAGAGAAATATGGTTTGTTTAAAGTGCCCAAGATTCATTTGGCTCCCACATGGACAAAAGTTCAAGAACCTGCAGTTGGCAGCACACAGCACCAGGTGGAGCCTGTTGGAGAAGGTCCCTCAGAGTGTGGCACGAAGCTAGAGGGTGCAGATTTACAGACAGAACAATGTGCTGATGTTTCAGAGTCTGAGTCACAGAGAGACATTTCAGGCAGAGCATCAGTAGATCCTTGGAGAGAGGGGCCTAGCCCAAGTCTCATAGGTGAAGATGAGATGAGGGAGGCCTTTGTATGGGAGGTTTTGACCTCCACGCCCAGCGAAGAGTGGACAGTCTCAGGAGTGAGGATGACTGCTCACTCCTGGGCACAGATTCTCAGTGAGGAAGAAGAAGAGGGGAAACCTATGTGGCCTTGTGACAAAGGAACTGGTACACAGCCTCAAGCTCTTGCCTCAGAGGCATGCATGGAAGATAGTGGTGATTCCACTGCCCTGGCTGTGCAAGAAGAAGTCAGGGATCCATTTTTTGTGTCGTTAAGAATGTGTATCTGGCAGAACCAGGACTGGCTGCCCCAAGCCAGGCCAGAGGTCTCAGATTGACCAAAGCTAGTAAAGAGGAAAGACTGGTTCATAGGAAAGCGAATGAAATCTATGAGATGTCCTTTCCTACCTTTCCTCGGAGAGTCTGGGAGGAGATTGAAAAAAGCAGGAAATCCTGGATTTGGGAAGAAGCAATGAAATATGTGCATTCTGGTGCAAACAAGCATGTCAAGAACAGAATGTTTCAAGAAAAATACAGCCAGTGGAAAAGAGGCAGGACACTGTTTATGGACACTGTTCGAACTGCGGATGGAGAGGGACATGAAACCTTTCACAGTGTGAATTATGAGTGCCCAGATGGGGTAATAATTCCAGCACCTGACCCATTGTGCTATTGGCCACAATGCAAAGACTTTCCTGTGAATGTGCCCATGCCTACCAAATGGAAAGCAGAGCAGTGGTAGCCAGTGCTGCCACTCCAGCCATTGCCATATCAATGTTGTTCCGCCAGTCTGGATGTCCAGGACTCAGGTGCCCCACATTCATCAGTTCTACAGTGTACTGGCTTTCCAGAATCCATTGACTAGCCCACCAGATGACTTAAGATCCAGAGAGGACACCAGTCCAGCTGTATCCTGATTCATTGCCTGGGTATCAGATGACTTCAGACCAGCTGTTGTCCTTTTTGTTCCTGTTCCAAGATTCCATCTCCAGAGATGACATCAGCCCAGCAGTTTCCAGATGTGCCCTCCTGTCATTTCCCGGAAGATGTCTGCCCAGCTGTAATAGAAGAATGCTGCCAGGGAGAGTCTTCGACTGAGGACCAGGTGTGGTATCATGTTGTTCTACAAGGGACTGGTAAGTCCAGACTTTTCTATTCTTATGACATTGCAGTACACACCCTATACTAGCAGACTCCAGAGGTTTGAACTGTCCTCAAAGACTCTCCCCTTTGGGGCTTTGGGCTGCTAGAACTGTGCTTCACTGGGCTCTGGCCCAGGAGACACTCTTTAATGGACTTGCCTTCAGGTACTGTGGTCACTAGATGGGACTTTTAGGGCACTCCATCCCCCAAATATGGTGTATTGTAAATAATGTCATTGTTTTCTACTGTTTTCTAATGTTTATACTGTCTTTTCTACTTTTCTAAAAAAAATATTTTTGGGATTCTCCAGTATTTTGATGGTAGGGGTTTAGATAGACTGTGTATGCAGATTAGGAGTGTGTGTTGTCTTTCTTTTTCTTGCAGGTGTTCCTAGAGGAAGATAGAAGAGAAGACAAGAAGAGGAGGAGGGACTCAGCGGAGTTCCTCAGTAGTACTTTAGAGTGTAATGTTTAAAGTACCGTTGTTGTTGTTGTTACTGTGTGTAACTTTTTCTTCCACAGATATGGTTGTGGGGGAGTGTGGGAGTAATGCATAGTGTATGGTATTAGCTCCTAGTGTGTGGTTGCATGGTGTCCAGGGTCGGAGAGGTCCCCTATTTGTTTTGTTTTCAGAATTTTAAGTTAGAGGCAGACAGGTTTTCCCTAGAGGGCTAGGGGGGATAGATAGGCTGTGGTTCTGAAAGGCCATAGGGGTCACAGCACTGATCTATTAGGGCTATGCTCTGACAGTTCTTTCAGAGCACTGGGTACCCATAGTCAGCAGGTAGAGTAGAGGCTGATGCATCAGCCAATGGCCTCTGGGCCCTTAGTGTTTCCTGCCTGTGCCTAGCACATGGTAGGAGGGGGCCTGATCACCTCTCTTCATAGGTAGCACATAGGGTAGGATGGCCTAGGTCGGGTAACTAATGACTGCGGACAGTCATTTTCCTGGCACAGGGTGAGTGCAACCACCTTGTTACCTGGGGTTACTAGAACCCTAGTAAGACTTAGTGGCAGGCAGGGACAGGCAGATTGTGAAACTCCAGTTAAATGGATTTCACTATGTCTTGCTCTGTTTTCAGTCTCTG
This sequence comes from Neoceratodus forsteri, assembly GCA_016271365.2. Taxonomy (NCBI): domain Eukaryota; kingdom Metazoa; phylum Chordata; order Ceratodontiformes; family Ceratodontidae; genus Neoceratodus; species Neoceratodus forsteri. Next base: position 1,213,384,466 of record CM028132.1, read on the forward strand.
CTGAGCTGGAGCTATGGCATCATTTAGATCTGTCGCAGCTGCATAAGCCACACTGGAATGTTGCAGTTGGAGGTTAGAGTAGAACATTGGGGAATTTGAAGTTAGTTCAGTAGAGTTCTGTTGCAGTCAGTAGTAGAGGAAGGAGGTGCTCTTCTGCAAGCAGGCCCTCAGAGCTCTAAGTTCTGTCAAAGAGCTATTCTTTTATAGGTGTGTGTTCTCACCTGAAGAGGAACACAACAAGAGCACACTGAAGTGGTAGAGACCACTTTCAGTGGTTCAGGGCCCCATCCCTGCAGGGATGGGGGGGGGAGGAATCAGCCTGCTTCCAGGGGCAAACCCCCCTGGTCTGGCTAGGGAGAAAAGAAGCTGCCTGATTTAAGTTCGTGCTGAGGCACCAGAAGTTCTAGATGAGATTTCTTTGAGGAGAAAATGCCTGTGTGACACCTGCAACCAAGGGGTGAGTTCACTCTGCTAAAGGGCCAAAGTGTTTTCACCTGAAACAAGATGAAACTAAAGTGACTGTTACTGTGGGGTCAGGAAAAGACAGCCAAGTACAGTTTGGAAGATGTGAGGATTGGACTGCTTAACTCTGTGGGGGGTCTAGAGTAATGGACACAGCCACTTATTAAGTATGTTCAAGTTCAGCACAAATGGGATGTAAAGACAGTAGAATGAATGTGAATACATTTAAAAAGAATCTACACAGCAAAGTGTTTTAAAGGATGAGGTGTTACAGTCCAGAGAAATGGCTGGGTATGAATTATGGGAGCGAGAGGTGGGAGACCGCCATCAGTAGTAACCAAATTCACCTCTACAGGTTTGCTTTGGGACACCTGTTGCTTTCTCTCAGGTACTTGGCCAGTGCCTGAGGAAAGTTCCCAGATGTGGGATTGATGAGGAAGATTCCATGAAGGAGCCAGAAGTGCTCATAGGTGGTTTAGGGAGCCACCAGTAAATGTTATATGCTATATGGAAAGTGTCCAAAGGGCTGGCAATGGAGCCGAGCCAGGAAAACCAAAAAAGAGTTGAGTTAGGGCAGAATGCCCAGAGTGTTTCGAGACCTGAGGGTTTCGGTGTAAAGAGGATGTGTTCTGATCTCCATAAATCTGCATTACCAGGAGTGTAGCCCTGTGGGGATTCATCTATGCTTTGTTTATACTGTTGGATGTGAATAAAAGCCACACTTTAGAATCCCACTTTTGGTCTTGGACATTACAGTTATTGCTTCCTTTGTCCAGAGTTACTTGGGTGCCCCTGCTGCAGAGTAGCCAAACCTAACCAATGTGCCAAGTGACATATTTCTCCCCAAACCCAGCCCACCAAGTAGTGCTGTCAAGATGGAAATGGCATACCTGGGTGGGGGTTACATAAATATGTTTTTCTTTCAATAAACAGACACAATGACTTCAGTACAGTAGTTATTCAACCCAGTTTAGACACATGGCTCTGTCAAGATTTAGTCAGATTTTGACTCCATCTGTGCTCCTCTTTTACAAAGGAATTTCCTGCAACAAAATATGCAATATTTAAACACCAGAAAGGTGGTGGCCAGCAAAATGGCTACAAGGAGTGCAATGACATCAAGGCAGTGATACTGAATCCAGTTTAGTTCATGTGCTTCAGGATGCAAATGATCTGCACAGTTGTGTCTCATCACAAATTCTAACCAATGAACTGCAAGGTCCAGAGGTTCAATTGGTCTTTTTTTATGAATTGCTGACAGTTGTGTCATATGTTCTTTATACCTGAAAGAGTAACACACACAAAAAATCGCTAAGTAATGACCACTTCTCCAGAGCAAAACACTGATGTGATAAAACACAACAGGATGAGCATTGTTCTGGTGCAGTATACAGTGGAGTCCACCAGGATTCAACACAATACTGCAGCATTCTGCAATAAAGTTATTGCATGAAACAAAGCAACTTTAATGGCAGTTAATCCCTTGTTTCATGCTGTAACCTGAGACACTGTGCTGTACCCTGGCAGGCTCCCAATGTAACAGCACACCTCAGTGAGGTGTATAGCATGAAGCATACATGCCTATACCCATCAGAAAGTGCTGCTATTGCAGCACAATGCATGGCCTGCCTGTATAGTCTTACTGTGATTTAAAGTGGTATTGGTTCTAACCCCAGGAATCACTCATTATGATTAAACTTAATACAGTCAGCCTCCTGTGTTGAACTACCCAGAGAGATGGAATTTTATGCAAATTATGGAACTCTCAATTGGCTCATGCCACTTTCAAACTGCTGTCCTAGCAACTGTTGCACTCTGAGTGCTTCAGATTCCTTACTTCGCCTGCCTAGTAAGGATGTCCCAGAGAGTTCTCCTTGAACTGTCTTCAGAATAAAGTTTATCTTTAGACAAGTACTCATTGTAGTTTAAATTTAAAATTGCTGCCTTAGAAACATTGTTTAGTATAGTTTATTAGCATTTTAGAAGTTTTTTGTCTCTATTCACGCTTCTCTCACAGTTCCTTGGAACTGAGGGTTCTGTGTCTATTTGGGAGGTTTTTACCTCAGTTTTCTTTATTTTTATATATTTAGCAATCAGTTCCTTGAACCACTTTATTTTGTTTAAATGACTGTATTTTGTTGGTTCCCTTTTTCTTCAGGAACCGATTAGTGATCAGTTCCAGGAACCGTTAGCGGTAGTTATTTTAAAGAACCTTCGGTTCCGAGGTACTTTAAATAACGATTTTTTGTAATCTTTTTGTCTATCAATGTCAGAGGTCTATTTAGATAAACTTAAAAAATGCACAGGACCCACAGGTTTTAAATGTTGTGGGTCTTGTGGGCAACTTATAGCAAAAGCAGATAGACACTCTCTGTGTATTTCTTGCTTAGGTACAAGTCATATATTTGCCAATTGTGATATTTGCAAGACCTTTTGCCCTAAAACATTAAAGAAAAGGTCTAAAAAGAGATGGCTTCTGCTTCTGCTTCTAGTGTGGATAATTCTGCTTCTTCCTCTTCCCACAAAAAAGATGGAAGTAAAGCCAAGGATCCTGACAGGAGTTCAGATAAATCTGAACAAGGTAAAACAAAAAGGGCTGTGGAAACAGGCTCTGACCCTGTTCCATCAAAGAAAAAGTGTAAAGAAAAACATGTCGCTATGCCTCCGGCTGAGCAGGCTAAGGAGCTTCTAGCAGACAAACATATTATGCCCTCGGCTGAGGACATTGCTAAAGCACAACAAGTGTTACAAGCCCTACAGGGTGCAATCCTGGTTCCTACGCCAGCTGCACTGGTTCCTCCTACAACCCCAGCAAGGCAAGAAGTGCTGGAAGTGTATGGGGAGGTGGAGGAAAAGGATGTTTTTGAAGGGGAACCTATAGATCCAGAGATCTCCCCTGAGCAAGAATTTGGCTCCCCTCCTAGGGGTCCTGAGGAATACTCCTCTCACTATGCTTTTGTTAAGAGCATGGTGGAAACCCTGAACCTTCCTCTTCAGGAAACAGAAGAGGATATGGAGGAGGCAGACCTTCTGGAGATGATGGGGTTAACCCCCAAAAAACGTCTGCTTCTGCCCATGCATAAGTCCTTAAAAAAGGCTGCAGTGCAGATTTTTTAAACTCCAACCTCTATCCCTGGTGTGGATAAGAAAGCTGACAAGAAATATCAGCTGGACAGAACTACAGCTGATTTTCTGTTTACTCATCCTGATCCTGAGGGAGTAATACAAGCTGCTGCCTGTGACAAGGCCAGGATCCCCTTGGCTACCCATCCACCAGACAAAGATTCAAGAAAAATGGATGCTATGGGAAAGAAGGGGTACACAGCTGCCTCTTTGTTAGTTAGACAAGCCAATTACATGGCATATTCAGTACAGTACCAAAAAGCTCTATGGAACACTGTTCTAGCTTTAGCTGATAAGGTCCCAGGTAAAGTGGCTGTAGACTTGCAGGATACAGCAAGGACTGCACTTGATGCTACCAAGTACCAATTTCATATGGCAGTGGATGCCAATGATACTGCATCTAGATTAATGGCTTTGTGTGTTTTACTCAGGAGGTTTACGTGGCTTAGAGCCACCAACCTGACTTTAGACACTCAGGCCAAAGCAATGGATTTCCCCCTGGAGAACAACTCCTTGTTTGGGGATAAAACAAAGGCATACATGAAGAAGGTGGAGGGATATACCTATCAGAGAAACTCCAAGGATAGGCCCCCCCACCTCTTATAGACCCCAGAGTAGGGGAGGTAGGGGGCCGGGTTTTTACCCCAAACCCTTCTTTCAGGCTCAGGCCTCTCAGCCTCAGCAGCAGGCCAGAGGTTATTTTAGAGGAAGGGGCAGAAGAGCCATGAGAAGAAAGGCTCCTGCACCACAGGTTCAGTCACAGCCCTCACAGAATCCCTGATGGGCTAGTGCAGGTTACATCCCCTGTTACAGGACCACCAGTAGGTAGCAGACTGGCTCATTACCTTCACGCTTGGCATTCCATCACCACAGACAAGTGGGTGTTGGAGGTAGTGAGCCAGGGCCTGGCACTCAGTTTCAAATCATTTCCAAGCTGAGAACAAGAACCTTTGCTCCAACAACAGCTACAGAACAGGATTCTGTTGGAGGCAGAGGTAAAGCATCTTCTAGCAATCAAAACTGTAGAGGTAGTGCTTCTAATAAGCAAGGGCAAATGTTTTTATTCCAGGTACTTCCTCATAAGGAAGAAAAATGGGGATTGGCGACCTATTTTGGATCTAAGACTTCTGAACAAGCACATTTTGAAACCAAGGTTCAAAATGGTCACTCTTGCAATAATCATTCCCTCATTGCAAAAGGGAGACTGGCTAGCCTCCCTAGATCTAAGGGACGCTTATTTTCACATTCCCACCAGACCATCACACAGAACATTCTTGAGATTCTGGCTGGCTTCAGGCCATTATCAGTTTGCAGCTCTCCCTTTTGGACTGACTTCAGCACCAAGGGTTTTTACAAAGTGTCTATCAGTGATGGTAGAGTTTTTGAGAAAACAAGGTGTAACAGTCTTCCCCTACCTGGATGACTGGTTAATAGTAGGACAGTCTCTGCAGCATGCAGTACAGTCACTGGCACTAACAAAATCTACACTAGAGTCCCTGGGATTTCTGATAAATGAAGAAATCTAGATTTAGTAGTTGCCGTATTGGTCCTTGCAAGAATAGATCCAGAAGCAAATGATTTGATACCTTTTAATGGACCAACATAGATGTAACAACAAGAACAAAGTGCTGTAGCTTTCGGACCAACCAGTCCTTCTTCAGAAGCTCATGACAGTTGTTTAGAAAATACAATACTTATAACAGCTAGATAAAATACTCATTAAAAAAAAAAAACAGAAGATGATGTCAGAGAAGTTTAACAGTACAATACTGCCTTCAGCCAGAAAAAACCTAGGGTTCAGATGTGCTTGGTGGAACAGCAGTGTTATCTTATGTCAATTAAATTTATATGCAGTAGGATTCTTTGTATGTGTGTTCCACCAAGCACATCTGAACCCAAGGTTTTTTCTGGCTGAAGGCAGTATTGTACTGTTAAACTTCTCTGACATCATCTTCTGTTATTTTTTTTTTTTAAATGAGTATTTTAAACCAATGGGGATTTTTTTCTGTTTTTCTCTGCATTATCTAGCTGTTATAAGTATTGTATTTTCTAAACAACTGCCATGAGCTTCTGAAGAAGGACTGGTTGGTCCGAAAGCTAGAGCACTTTGTTCTTGTTGTTACATCTGTGTTGGTCCATTAAAAGGTATCAAATCATTTGCTTCTTGATAAATGAAGAGAAATCTCAGCAAATACCACTTCAGGTGCTGGAGTTTATTGGAACAGAACTAAACACCAGACAGGGCAGAGCCCTCCTGCCACAAGACAGGTGACAAGCATTCTACAGATTGCAAAATCCTTTGTGTCCGGAAGACCCAAATCAGCCAGAGAATTTCTCAGGCCACATGGCATCTGCCACTGCAGTGGTAATGGGATCCAAGCTTCAAATGAAAGATATCCAGTTCCATCTCAGACAGTACTGGTCTCAAAGGACAGATACTATATCCAAATTGGTTCCAGTAACAAAAAGCTTAGTCCAGGCTTTACAATGGTAGCTGGACAAGCAAAACCTCAGGGTGGGTGTACCTTTTATAAGGGAGCAACCCTCTGTAATCTTCACAACAGATGCCTCTCTTCTAGGTTGGGGGACACACATGTTGGAGCACACAGCAAGTGGCACATGGTCCCCCCAAGAGTCTCTGTTGCACATAAATCTCTTGGAGCTCAGGGCTGTTTACCTGGCTCTAAAAACATTTCCTCCTTACCTGCAAAACAAGGTGGTGCAATTCAGACCATGTATTACATTAACAAGCAAGGAGGTACCAGGTCAGAACTGCTGTGCACAGAAGCAATGAGACTGTGGTCCTTGGTATACTGCATGGGAGTATCCCTGTCAGCCATACACCTTCCAGGGAAGGACAATGTGCTGGCAGACTCTCTAAGCAGGATAAGTCAAGACCACCAAGAGTGGTGCTTGAATACTCAGGTACTCAGTACAATTTTCAGGAAAAAGGGCATCCCAGAGGTGGATCTCTTTGCCTCCACAGAAAACCACCAGCTTCCAATGTACTGTTGCAGGCCTCCTCTAAGGGGTACAATTCCCCTGGATGCCATGGCCCTGGATTGGACAGGGAGGTTTCTGTATGCATTCCCTCCCTTTCCTATGATATTCAGGACCCTACTGAAATTGAGGTCCCAACCAGCAAAGATGATACTGGTGGCTCCGGATTGGGAGAGACAGCACTGGTACTCTCTTCTACTGTCCCTGTCAATGGTTCCCCCAATCCACCTGTCCAGGAGGCACAACCTGTTAACCTCCTCTCAGGGCAGGATCCTGTACCCCAGTCCCAAATCACTGAGGCTCAAGGCATGGCACTTGAGGACTTAGAATTTGTTAACCTTAACCTATCAGAACAGGTGCTGACAGTGCTTAGGGGTTCCAGGAAGCCTTCTGCTAAGAAAACATATTCCTCTAAGTGGAAAAGATTTACTACAGTATATGGTGTACAGGTAAGGGTGTGAGCCCTTTCAGGGCTGATTTGGCTATTCTTCTAGATTACCTTACATATTTACATTCCTTAGGTCTGAAGCCTTCCACCCTTAAGGTCCACTTTGGAGGCAGTATAGCCCAGTGGTTTAAGGCTCTGAGCTGCAAATCTGGTAACATCCAGCAGACCAGACCTGGGTTTGAATCTCACAGCTTCCACTTGCAGACTGTGTGACCCTGAGCAAGTCACTTAACTTCCCTATGCTCCCAGGTCGCACCTGTAAAAAAGCTTTCAGCTTAGTGTGCTAGTCCTGATTAAACAACTAACAAAAAAAAACTTAGCTTCAGTCTCTGCATACCTGTCTGTTGGTAAGGAGAGGTCTATGGCTTCTCATCCAGTATTTAGAAAATATTTTAAAGGCCTTAATTTTCTGCACCCTCCCCTAAGGGAACCGGTTCTGGCCTGGAATCTAAATGTCTGCATTGCTAAACTCATGGATGCACCATTCGAACCTATGGCAACCGCAGATTTGAGGTATGTCACTTGGAAAACTGTTTTCCTGGTTGCCATTACTTCAGCCAGAAGGATCAGTGAATTGCAAGCCCTGTGCACAGATGTGAACTACATTTAATTCCACAGGGACAAGGTGGTCCTTAGGACTAATAGAAAATTCCTTCCCAAGGCAGTATCTGATTTTTTACTTAAATCAGTCTATTAATCTACCTGTCTTCTTTACAGACAACTCCAGTTCTCCAGAAAGGAGACTTCATTCCCTTGATGTCAAAAGGACACTTAGCCACTACATTGACAGAACCAGGCCTTACAGGACAAGTCAATCATAGCTCTTTCTCACATATGGTGAAGTTGGTAAGGGCAGAGCTGCAACAAAATGTACAATTGCTCGCTGGATAGTGGCATGTATACAGTTTTGTTATAGTAAGGTGGGTAAACAGGTACCTCTAGGCCTGAGAGCACACACCACCAGGGGCACAGCTGTTTCAGTGGCAGCTTCAAGAGAAATTCTGCTACTGGAAATCTGTAATGTAGCTACATGGAAAACAGTACACACCTTCACAAAGCATTACAGCCTGGACTTGCAATCCAGAGGTGATGCTAGGTTTGGTACAGCAGTACTGTAGAGCCTGTTTCCGAAATAGGTTCTCTGCCCAACCTCCAAAGGTACTGCTTGATAGTCTGCATTAAGTTTAATCATAATGAGTGATTCCTGGGGTTAGAAGAAAAAAATATTCACCATAGTAATCTTGTTTCTTCAAAGGGATCACTCATTATGATTAAAGACCCTTCCTACCTCCCCTACTAGAACCTATAGAAGTTGCTCTGCATCCCTGCATTAGGGTTTTTTCTCTTTCTCATATATAGGTTAAGGTAGAGACACACTTTGTTTAATCAGTTGGTGTCCAGGTGGTCATAAAGTTTCTTAGGTTTGTTGGTTAAGGATGTTTTGACCTGAAAGGGCAAAAATGTTATTTTAATGTTGTTAATTTTTAGCTAGTGGGTCTTTTACCCAGTTAGGCTCTGTAAGAATCTGAAGCACTCAGAGTGCAACAGTTGCTAGGGCAGCAGTTTGAAAGTGGCATGAGCCAATTGAGAGTTCCATAATTTGGATAAAATTCCATCTCTCCAGGCAGTTCAACACAGGAGGCTGACTGCATTAAGTTTAATCATAATGAGTGATCCCTTCGAAGAAACAAGATTACTTTGGTGAGTAATTTTTTTCTTTATATAGATTCAAACACAGCTGAATATATATAAAAGACTTTAAAGTTATTTATAAATGTACTCATCCACACCAAAAAGAGAGTTCCCCACACCAAATCAAACTTGACAAACTGAAAACAGTTGTGAAGTTAAACAATGGGGACCTGAAGGCCATTATTAAGGCCCAGTGCCTTCAGCAGGTACCCAACAATGCTCTCCACATTGCTGATTACCAGTCTGAATGTAAGGACAAACCAGACAAAGATTGAAATGGTATGGCCAGTTACAACAAGGTAGACATCCCATGCAAGAGTCTACTAACCTATGGAATGGTCTTAACCTACACTGGCTATTGCTTATATAGTAGCACGTGCTTCTCATAATTCCTTGGCATCCTGTATCATTCCCGATGTAATTCCTCAGCTGAAATTATAATGATAGGAGAGTTCAATTGACAGCCCATAGGATTCCTGAAATCAAACTATTGCCTGGAATAGACAGTAGTCATCCTTACAACAAAAAACACTACCCTGGACCTATTCAACCCCAGTATGGCATAATAATTTGAAAAGCCAGTACCAGTCCACAAGACTGGCAGATCTAGCTACACGGCCATGCTAGTAAAACTCAAACATTACACCAACGCTCCAAAACCCAAGGAAGAAGGAAGGTTGCTGTAAATAGAACCTGAGGCCAACAAGGCAAGAACTCTTGACATACTAACAATAAAACTCCTGGTTAAACAATTGAAAAAAAAAACTATTTGACATGATTGACCACTGGAAACAAAACAGCAGTCAAATTTGGGACGGCATCTACTCCACAACTACCAATATCATCCATGAAACCCTCCAATCAAAAAAAATTTGATTCCAGACAAACCTGGATTACCCAGCCATATAATGGGTTAATAAAAACAAACAACCTTTGTTTATGATTTGCAAGCTCTATAGGAGGCAGTATAGTGCAGTGGTTTAAGGCTCTGAGCTGCAAACCTGAAGACCTGGGTTTGAATCCCACAGCCCTTATTTGCATAGTGTGTCACCCTGAGCAAGTCACTTAACTTCCTTGTGCTCACAGGTCACACCATTAAACAAGCTCTTAGCTTTGTATGTGTCTCTCCTGGTTAAAAAACAAAACAAACAAAAAAAAAGCTCTCAATACAAAACCACACTCAATAAGACTCATAAAGAAAAGAGATTACTAAAGAAGTGATATAGCCAGACCCAAGTAAAACAGCTACAGCATTGTGGTGGTGAAAAGTCAAAACATTCATCAGCCTCAAGGCATAAGCATTAGACCCTTCATGAACTTTCTCAAAGACAACCCCAACCTCAGCATGGCCTCTACATGTAGCTACATAAACACTGAATTTGGAAAGAATTAGTATCACTCTCGATAAAACATAAGAAACACTTTAAAACATGGAATGTTTGCTGGCTTGTTGCCCAGGGCATTTTTTTATCCTGTATCTGTGTCCCTCTGTCAACATTGCCCCTCCCATTTGGCCCCCAGCCCCATCACCCACCATTTCCAGGACTTACATGGCTCAAGCCAGCACCTGGCAGGTAATGTGGAGCCTCTGGTGAGCTAGCAGGCATCATTCAGGTCTGTGAGTTTTTTTCCACCTTGTTTTTTGCCCCGTTCCCCAAGGTTGGCCCATGTGCCATAGTGTGGACATGGGGTGTGAAGACACTGCATGTACTCAGCACCTGTATCCAGACATCTGAGTGACAGCCACTGCCATGCCACCTAACTTCCAATAGGTGGTAGCCAAGCAGTGGCATTCACTGTCCCATCTCCCAAAAGTTGGAGCATAATCTGTGGATGATCAATCATCCTTCCCTCAGCTGGCCCCAATTGTTCCTGGTCTGCTCCTGAACCCAGGTCACCAATGTGGCAGGAGGTGTAGCAACCAGTGCCTCGGCCCTACATGCCATGGTGCCATCTTGCTCTTTCCTTTTTTTCATATTCTGTGTATTCTCCTTTATGTATGTATGTATGTATGTATGTATGTATGTATGTATTTATTTATTTGTTTGTTTGTTTGCTTTTGTTAATCAAGTAAGTGCACTGGACAATAACCTGGCATTTTCAGGCATGACCCAGGAGAGTACAATTACAGAGGGAAAAAGTCAGTAGCAGTAAACAGATTATAAAACATTTACAATAACCAATATACTGTAGAGTACAAAATACTGTTGGTTACAGAGATAAGGGACTAAAAAGCAGCAGGTATGAATATTTGGTTCAGTACATACAGTTTAGGTAAAAATGGGATCAGAAAGGGCCACAGCAAAGGAGGCTCCCTTTTGCTGGCTGCTGTAACCCTCTTCCACTGTCCTACACCTCCCCAGGTGAACTGGTAGCAAAGGCATCCCATGATTTTCCCCCCCATGGCAGGGTCAAGAGAGAAAGGCTTGACCTTCCCCCTCCAATGTTGATAATCCAGTTTCCTCACTGTGAGCTTCCTTGATGATGCAATGAGTGTAGATGTGGCCAGCAGGCACCATATGCCCTTACCGTGCTCGGCATTTTTTCCTCCAGTTATCTCCATTAGCTCCCCTAGGCCATGGCAGCTTGGTTGTAAGTGCTCATGGAGGCCCTCATGCATGCTGGATCCAGTGAACCCCACTCTACCTACCCTGGCCTAGTGTCTGCCCTCCACATATGTGCGACACTACTATCAAGCCTCCACTTGGTGACAGCCAAGCACTGGGAAGACCAACCTCCCCTACCTTGAGAGGACAGTGGCCTTCTCCCGGCCCTCCCCTCTTCATCTAACCCCCGGCAACCCAAGCTCATTCCTGACCTCAGGTCCCCTGTGTGGTAGAATTAAGGCATTAATTGCCACAGCCTCTGCACCACTGGGCCGGCTGTTGCTCTGGCCTTTTTATTCCTCATTTTGTATGCAAGTATTTAAACTAATTCTGTCACTTTTTTGGCCTTATTTTGTTGTGCTGTTGCTACTTTCCAGGAGAGTGTGATGATATTGTCTTTAGCTTAAAGGAGTCAGTATCTCAGCCTTTTCTGTAGTCCCTTCCTCCCATCCATTCCCTTCTTCAGTATAAACACCCCTTCAGGAGCTTAATAGTTAACTTTTCCTGTATTGGTGCCTGTAGGTCTGGATGTTGAGCCTGCCCACCACCAGCAGGGTGTTCCCTTCCATGGGGTATGAAATAGAGGGTTTGGGCACCAAAAGAGAGCTCTGGAGAGAGGATGTGAGGAGGAAGAGAGTTGAGGGTCAGCCCGCAAGCTGAGCCATGAGGTCCACAGTGGGTCCAGGGTGGGCCATCCACCTCCCGGCCCTCCTCCCTCGAAAAGCCATGAATGTGTGCAGCAGCCAAAAAGCAATGTACGTGAAGTTGTGGAGCACAAGTTGGGGTCCCATCGGTGCTGTTTGTGGGAGCAAGAGCTTGGAGAAGGAGAGTATGGAGCCTGCCAAGTGATTTCTGGCACCTTGGTAGGGTAAGCACCAAGGTGGGTCCTGTTTTCAGAATATCTCACCCATGGGTGAGTGCAGCCTGGGAGCCATGCTTAGAGTCTGTGGTAAAGCCTGCTATGGCAGAAGGGGCATGGGCCATGGTCTACAAGTGGCAGCCTGGATTGTTGGGGGTGTAGTGATGTCCATGGGGCTGCTGCAGTATTTGGGATCTCAGGGAGTGCAGCTTGTGGAAGCAGGAAGTGGCTGGTTGGGACCCCAGGTGGGGTGGCAGTCCACTTGGGTGGTCCATGTGGCATGTCAGCTGGATCCCCTGGGTGAAAGCAGTCCAGCGACTGAAATCGCTGCATGAGCAGAAAGTGCCTCAGGTCTCTGGGATTTCCAGGGATATGCAGAATTACTTGGGATGCTCGGAGCAGGCATGTGGCATCAGTGATTGGGTAGTCAGAAGGTTTTCAGTGGTACTGTTTATGCTAAAAGTAAATACTATTTGTGGAAATAAAATTCTCACAGCAAAAAATATTTTCCCATTTAAAATAACTCCAGTATAAGAAGGCAGACAAGAATTGGGATTGGGACAGTAGAAACATCTTGTGCTGTCTCAGTTGCTACCTCTGACTGAGTGTTTATGAGATTAAGAGAGAAAGAGATGAAAGAGATGCCTGTTTTGAGAAAGAGTATGAAGTGCAAGGATTTCAAAAAGGAAGTGCTGCTAAGTGAAAGTACCTCTATGTGTGGCCTTGTTTGGCCCACTGTTAAAGTGCTTCTGTCAGGAATGTAGCCTTTTAGGCTCAAGGGGATGTCTGCAATAAATAAAGTCAATCTGTTGGAAAAAGAGATTGCTGCAGAACCTAGTGTCAGGTGCTCTACCTGTAAAATGCTCCCAATGTTGTTTAATTACCCCCATGCTCCATGGAGTGGCTTATCAATTCTCCTGTTAGTAAATCAGTTTGTTTGTATGTTAATCCTGGTGTGGACCTTGAATTCACTGGACAGCATATATGCTATTCTTGTTGCCTGCCAACTACATTTCCGCTGCAGATATCCCCACTGAAGTAAAGTGACGTACCTGCTCCCCTGCATCCGAAGCCATCTCACAACTTCGAAACAGGTAATGAGCATATTTTACTTTCTTGGACTAAGTATCTGGCTGTACAGCACCCCCTCCCACCAAGGTACCATCTGGAACACCCCTAAACACCAGGAGTTGGGGACTTACAACATGGGGGCACATGTGGGATTTGAAAAGTGCTTGGGGAGCATGCATTAAGCATGGACACATTTTCTGAGGAGCTGCGGGAGGACCTGCTTAGTGTTGTGACCTAACAACATTCAGTGGAGGTGTTGCCATTATTGGATTGCTGTTTTTGTGCCACTGGGGTGGTTGCACATGGATGGTCATGAGACTAAAAGCCACAAGTATGCAAATGTCCCACTTATTGGTGCATAGCAGCCTCTAATTGCTTGGCAGCATTCAGGAGCACAGGATTTTCCAGCAATGAGCAGATGCCATTTTGGAGGGGTATTTTGGAAGAGTATCCAGTGTGTGTGTTTCAGCCATAGAAAATCTGCACCATGGCGGAGGCTACATCTACTGTGTCATAATGTCGCATGCTTAATAATGTACGACATTATGGCTAAACCTGTACAGCGCTGTAGGTTACAATGAGTAATGCAGTGATGAAAGTGAACAGGAACGCACAGGAACTCAGTTCCTTTACCTTTTTTGCAGCAGGAACAGCATTCCTGTACTTCTTCCCACTGACTAAAACTGAAATTCTTAAACCAGCAACATAGTGACAGTTTCTGGACCTGTGCTCTGCAATCAGGGTTTCCATAACACCGTTTGACTTGTACAATAATGCTATTTACCTAGAAATACTTCAGTATCTCTAACTGAATCTACTAATATCGCATTAGATAGTTGTGTCTTGACCCCACTATTTTTTAGATTAAGGATCTTCTCTCTGCATTTCATAACTGCCAGTGCCTGAGTTCCTGTACTTCTTGTCTACCACTTACACCACTGGAGTAATGCAATATCATGAATACTGGTGTACACAGTATTGCACCACTCAAAACATCCCAGGCAGAGGATAAGACCTCTACTGGGATGGGGTTCTGCTGAGCAGCTGCTGTGGCTCAACAGACTGAGCCACTGCAACCAGGAACCCAGGTGCTGCATCTGGGACTGGGTTTGATTCCCAGTTCTAGTAACCTTTTTTTTTTAAACTTTGTGCACTCCCTAAATTGACCCCCCCGAAGTTGAGAATCTTTATTGGGGGGTTGGGGCAGAGCCCCCCACAAAAAAAGAGTTATGCAGCATGGCAGAAATCGTGCTGTATTGGCAGAGTGATTTTGCCATGCGGCATAATGTCTTGCAACATTATGACCCTGTGCCAAGGCTTCAGATAGCCAAAGGGTGACTGTGCCTGTGTCCCTATTGACCTGGATGTGATACATGATGGAAAAGAATACAACCATGGACAAATGTGTAGTGTGTCACACTTTTGGTGAAAGAGTGATTCAGCTGCCTGTTTGCATTGGATTTTCTAGCAGAGCCATGCCTTTCTCAAGTGCATCCCTGTTGCATATGTGGAGGGATGGGGTTGGCATGGAGCCCCCACTCATGTGGCAAGTATAGAGATGATGTACAGTGCTGAGACCTGGGAGGAGTTGGAGTAAGCCCTGGGGGAGACTGAGGCTAAACTTTTAGGGAAGGGAATTAGATGTTTGCTCAGCCCTTCTCTACCACCAGATTCCACCCATCCCTGTGACAGCGGGAGAGGCCTTGGAGGGGATACGCTCTTTGTAAGTCCTGGGTTAGATTGGCCTGGCAGCTCCTGTTCTGCAGCGGAGCCAAAGATGATGGATCCCGAGACATCTGTTCTTACTACCCCACCCCAGGATCTCCCATATGTGGGGGTGGCAAAGTCTATGATGGTGTGTACCTCTGGCTTGGAAGAGGGAGCCATGACCTTCACCCCAGAAATCACCTCCAAGTCACTGGAGTTCTCCGATCATTGTATTGAGCAGGATAACCCTAAGACCTACCATCCCCTGCCTCGCAGCTTGGCAGTGGCCTCTTTTCATCTTTCTGAACTTTGCAGGAGCAGACAGCAGAAGATGGAAGCCCCGAACCCCTCGGTCCCTAAGGTGATACGCTATGTCTCGAGAAGTTGGCTGCAGAAAGGTACTGCTGCAGAAGCCAACGTACTAAGCATTTTGAAATGGTCTCAGATGGAATGGTGATTGAGGGAGTGCATCCAGAAGGAGTACTCTGGCACTGAGTACCCCTATCTGTTGGAATGGGGCTGGGCCACCATCAAGGAGAATCGGGAGGCCGGGATGTTTTATGGGGCCCTGGACTGGATTATGGCCTCCACAGATCTGAACTCTGATATCCTAACACCTGTGCAAAGTCAAGCTATCCATCAGGTGAAGAGGATGTGTGCTTTCCAAATCTGGACTGGAGTCACCCTCTTTAAGGCTCTTGCTTTGATACAGGATGAGGATGGGTGGTGGACCAAGTATTACATCCTATCCAAGAATTCTTCAGGTGAGGATGTCACCAAGCCAGACCACAAGTTTTATTAGGCTGAGGTAAACCACAGAGACATGGCGTGCTCCAGACTGTACTTATCATGCTTGCAAGCTGGCCTGGGTTCCATAGGGTGGAAGTGGTATCACAGATTCCCACTGCTGGATGCTGGGTGAGATCAACTCATTTGTTTGATGAAGCTCCACCTCCTGGGTCTGTGTGAGTGGCTGTTTGTGATGAAGATCCACCTCCTGGGTCTGTGTGGGTGGCTGTTTGTGTTTGTCTGTGTCTGTAGCTTAATTTTTGAGGATTTACAAGATTTACAGCTTGGAGTAACTACACCATTCTTGCTCTCTACTTCTGTGAAGGTCTCCTGGACTGGATTTCTGCAAAGCATCACCACAAGGTATTTGCATTTTCAGTTTAAAATCAACTTTTTGGAAGCTATCCCAAGCAAAACAGAAGTCAAGCAACTAGATCTGACAAACTCCAGTGACTCTGGGTCCTGCTCAAATCCACATTTTCATCTGGCTTGCTCCTAAGGGATCTATTTGTGGGCTTTTAAACAACCTCTTTAAATAACAAAGGAAGCACAAGGACAAAAGAATTTCACATCCTGCACTTGTACTTAAGTAAGTGTGCCCCAGGCTATCAACGTAATGGGGCTGGGGAGTGCATGCCTGCAAGGTCTTGCATAGCCAAAGCATCTTGTCAATCCCTGCCTAGCTGTGACCCTGGGTGACCTCTGTCATAAGTTGTACCAATAGCCCAGGTGGCACAGAAAGAACCTGGACTGTGCATCCTGTGTTTGTTAGCTGTGTCATCAGTGGGGGAGCGGGTCGCTGTCGGTGACCAGAGAAAGGACAGTGGAGAGCTGCATGGAGCTGTGGCTGCAGTCAGCAGCGGGGTTGAGGTTGGTGATCAGAGGAAGGAGAGCTGAGCTGTTTGGAGCTGAACTAGCAAGGGACACAGGTGGCAGTCCGGCGACTGAAGAAGGGATGGCCGGCCAACTGCAGACAGTGGCGTAGGATCAGGTCAATCAGGGAGAGAGGCGCCAAGGTGGTAGGCTTTAAAAATAGCCAGCCAGACCAATAGAAGGACTAAAAGTAGGAGCAAGGAGCGTTCTGACCTAAGGAAATCACTGCAAGGAGCTGGTTTGCAGCAAAGGAACTGGGTCCTGCATTTCTCCACAGGGACTTGGACTGCAACCTCAATGGATATGGGAAATTGACACAGACACTAAGAAATCCTTCACAAAAGAGCTGAAATTGAGGTGAAATTAACTGGGTCGAGACTACTGACACTGGAGATGCTGGGAACTTGATCTTGGACTACTGACACTGGAGGTGCTGGGGATCTGGACTTGATTTGAGGTGAAATGAACTGGGTCAAGACTACTGACACTGGAGGTGCTGGGGATTTTGACTTGAACATGGTGACTTGGACTTGAACGTGGTGGCTATGGTTATTAATTCTTGATGCCTATGGTTTGCACATGCTTTATTATTTCTAAAAAGTCTTGATTGTGGGTTGGGGCTAAGGAGGGGGTGAGGGTCGGGGGCCCAAAAAATACATACAGGTGATTTTAGGACTGTAAGTATCATGGAAGAAATGGTAGGGCAGCACAGAGGGAGGGGTGACCAAGGGAGGGGGATCTTTGGCAGGGTGGTGGGGTGCAGTGGCTGTGGAATGGCTATGATCCTAAATTAGGCTTGGAGGATGTGTGGTTGTATGATGTGTAAGCAGCTCACTCAACTGAGAGAGGAAGTGGCGGGGCTAAGGTGGGGGTTAAATGGGGGGGAAACTGGGGAAAGGGAATAGAGAGACAGGGATGGTATAAGCCAAGGAAGAAGTGGGAAGGGCTGAGTGGATTCACTGGAGGATCAGATACACTGTTCTGGAAGTCAAGGGCTTGGGGGAGAGAGAGAGGATGGAAAGGGATCAAGAGGGGATAGACCAGGGGTGGTAACAGACAACAACAAGTCCAGATTTGGGACATGGACACCCGAGACAGGAGGAAAGGGGTCAGTGGGAACTGACAGCAGGAAGTCTAGAGGCCCAAAAATGATGCCTGTAGCTAGAGAAAAGGGGTCAGTCAGGGATCAGAAGGAATGGAAGACAGTAGGCTCTGGAAAAGGCAGACAGATGCCCAGTGTGAAGGACAATGCAGACATAGGTGAAATGGGCCAGAGGGTGGAAGTAACAAATAGTTTTGCCCTCCTAGGTATTCTAGTTGAGGACATTGGAGAGGAAAGGGTCCAGCAGGGGCCATCACAGAAGGGGGTGCAGAGTGACTGGAGGACATGGGGGAAGGATCTCAGGTGCAGTGGAAGGGAGGGAGGGAGGAGGGGGCAGGTACAATGCATGCAGGAGAAGGGGTGGAGGAGGGGACAGGTGCATTAGGCACACACCAAAAGGTGCCACTAGGGGAACTGTGGCATAAGGAAGGAAGCACTGGAAGAGCTGGAGTTGAGATCCTGGGAGGCTGAAAATGAACTGGAGGAAACCCTGCAGGGTAGGAGCTGCAGTAGGATGCAGGGGCATGCACTGGGCAGGGTGCAGGGTGCAGACAGGGCAGGTGGTAAGGAGGAAGACTTCCCCAAGTGGGGTATGGTGCTCAAAACCTTCTGCAAAGATAGTCAGGACAGGAACAGTTGAAGGGGGATCAAGCCAAGTTGGCACAATCTCGCACAGCGATGCAGACGAGGGAAGGCCAGAAGCAGTTAGAAGGGGGTTAGGTGAAATTGGATCATGCTCAAGCAGTGATGCAGGAGGGGTCTGCAGGGATGAAGGAAGCCAGGCGGAAGTACAAGGGATGAAGAGGTACAGGAGGGGGGAGTCTGATGAAAGGCTAATGGGAGAGGGTGAAGAGGTACAGATGCTGGGTGTGGGTAAAAATCAGGATAGGCTAGGTGATGGGGAACAAAAGATGAGCAGGGCAGAAACCAAGTCAGGATGGAACATGAGGAGGGAGTCAAAGGGCCAACCCGTGACACAAAGCTAGAGGCCAAAGGGCACCCAGGAAGCAGGGGGCAGTAGAGTGGCACTCTTGGGGGACTCAATAATTAAGGGGCAAAAATGGGGATGGAAGGGAGCAAAAAACAATGCAGTATGGGTACAGTGCATGCCAGGGATGACAGTGCTGGAGGTGAGGCATCATATTCCTTTCTGGGGTAAGTAGCAGGATGAAAGGACACATCTGGTGTTTCACATGGGCACAAATGACTTGGAAGGGAACAGTCTGATGGAGGTACAGGCAAGGTTTGAGGAACTTGCTAGGTTCTGTAGGAGCAACACTGTTGTTTCTTCCATTTTCTTCTCTGAGGTGTTGCCAGTACCAAGAGTGAGCACACCCAGAAAGGAGAAGATAAGGGCATTCGACAATTGGCTACAAGGTTGATGCAGTCGGATGAGGTTCAGCTGGATAGGTGACTGGGGCTCTACATGGAAGGAGGAGGGGCTGTATGCCCAAGACAGGCTGCACCTGAGCTCTTCAGGCGCAGCTGCACTAAAGAGTAAACTGGGGAACTTCATGGCAAGGAAGTTCAATTTAAACTAAATAACAGGGGGCTAAGGACAGGGCCAGCCTTACATGAGGCAGAGCAGAGAGGCTATCAGCCTCCCCCCAAGTCACTCATCAAGGGAACACTTAGCAGTAGGGAAGGATGGGATGGGGCTACATGTTGGAGGGCTTTGGTTGCAAATGCCAGGAGCCTGGGGAACAAAATGGGAGAACTGGAGGCCACCAGATAGAGGAGAACCTAGACATTGTAGCAGTGAGTGAGACTTGGTGGAATGAGCACTACACCTGGGAGACAGTGATCCCAGGGTATCGGTTGTTTAGGAAAGATCGGGACGGGAAGGGGGAGGGGTGGCATTATATATCAGGGAAGGGATTGGGGCCATGGAAGGGCAGGATAAGGAGGGGGAAACAGAGATAATGTGGGTCACCCTAGACAGGGTACAGGGAGAAAACCTGCGTGTTGGGGTAGTCTATGGGCCTCCTATGCAGGGGGAGGAAGGGGATAGACACTTTGTAGAATCAGTAGTGAGGATGGCATGAAAAGGGGAAATTGTGCTAGTTGGGGACTTAAACCTTCTGGACATCAACTGGGAGGCCCAGACAGCAATCTTGGCAAGGAGCAGGGGCATCTTAGAGGCTCTTCAGGGCATATTCCTGCAACAAAGGGTCAGTGAGCCCACTAGGGGTGTAAACCTGTTGTATGTGGTCCTCACAAATGGGGACAGTATGGAGGAGGTGGAGGTGAGGGAAGAGCTTGGCACCAGTGACCACAGGGCTGTCAGGTTCAGGGTGAGAGCGGGCAGGGAGAGGGTTAGAACAAGGGCCAAGGTAATGGACTTCAGAAAGGCTGACTTTCATGGAATGAGGAAGGTAGTTGAGGAAGAATTGTTGAGGATAGAGGATGTGCAGGGGTGGAGGAATTATGGGCAGCCATCAAGAGAGGGGTATTTAAAGCCATGGACTCATGTATAAGAAGGGTAAGAAAGAATAGAAGACAGAAAAGACCTCTATGGTTCACTAGAGAGGTGGTGTTAGGGGTCAAGGAGAAGACTAGAGCATTCAAGAGGTACAGGAGGACACAAAGGATGAGGACAGAAACCTACAGGGAAAAGAAAGGAGGCTGGGCAAAGATAAGGAGGGCTAAGGAGGCCACTGAGGCGAGGTTAGCGAAGCAGGCAAGGAGGGGGGATAAAACCTTCTTTAGGTACATTGAAGAAAGGAGGAGGGCACAGCATGGGATTGGAAGGATAACGGGGGGAAAGTGGAACAATACTGGAAGGGGACTTCGAAAAGCAGAGGCATTAAAGAGTTATTTCACTTCAATCTTCACAGAGGAAAAGAAGGGTAGGGAACCAGGATGGGGTGGGGAGAGTGACAGCTACAGGCAGGTGGCTGTGGCAGAATTCACTGCTGAAGGAGTAAGGGAAGAGCTGGGTAGGCTTAGGGTAGATAAGGCAATAGGACCTGATGGAATACACCCAAGGGTTCTCAAGGAGGTGAAGGATGAACTGGCGCCACATCTAGCGAGGCTGTTTAACTTGTCCTTGGTCACAGGGGTAGTGCCAATGAACCGGAAGAGGGCAGAGGTGGTCGCACTACATAAGGGGAGTGGAAGGATGAGGTCAAAAACTACCATCCTATTAGTCTTACCTCAGTGGTGGGGAAGGTAATGGAAACACTACTTAAGATCAGGTTGATAGAATACTTGGAGATGAATGGCATGCAGGATGACAGGCAGCATGGCTTCACCAAGGGAAGGTCATGTCAGACTAACCTGATAGAGTTTTTCGATGGGGTGACACAGATAGTGGACAAGAGAGGAGCAGTGGATGTGGCCTATCTGGATTTCAATAAGGCCTTCAACACCGTTCCACATGGTGGAATGGTATATAAGCTGGACAGACTGGGGTGCACAACAGGATCACCAGGTGGGTGGAAAACTGGTTGAAGGGAAGGAGTCAGACGGTGGTGGTAAATGGGACACATTCCAGGGAATGGGCGGTGACCAGAGGGGTGCCACAGGGGTCAGTGCTAGGACCAATACTCTTTAACATCTATGTTAGTGACCTAGCGGAGGGTCTGGAGGGATGGGTGTGCCTGTTTGCATATGATACAAAGGTCTGCAATGGAGTGGATTCACCTAGTGGGGTGAAAGCCATGAGGCAGGACCTGGAGAGGCTGGTGAGGTGGTCTGACACCTGGAAATTGAAGTTGAATACACAAAAGTGCTCGGTGATGCACCTGGGGAGGAAGAATAGGAGGGAAACTTAGTCCCTTGGGGGTTGGTGATTAAGGAGAAGGAAACAGAAAGGGACCTGGGGATTATGGTATCACATGACCTCAAGGTGGGCAGCCAGTGTAGCAGGGCGGTGGGAAAGGCAAATGGAATTTGGCCTGCATTGTGATGGGTTTTAATGGCAGGAAGTGGGAGGTGCTAATGCCATTATACAGAACCATGGTTAGGCCGCATCTGGAGTATGGGGTGCAGTTCTGGAGGCCTCCCCTATGAAGAGATGTTGAGTTGATGGAAAGGGTGCAGAGAAGGGCAACCAAAATGGTACGAGGGATGCACGATGAAAGAACCTATGAAAGAACATTGAGAGGGCTGAATTTGTACCCTCTGGAGACTAGGAAGGAGAGGGGGGACATGATTGAGACCTTTAAGTATCTGAAGGAAATAAATAAGGTAGAGGGTAACAGCTTGTTCAAATTGAAGAAGGGAATGAACACGAGGGGTCATAGCCTCAAACTGGAAGGTGGGCAATATAGACGTAATGTCAGGGGGCAGTTTTTCATGGAGAGGGTGGTGGAGGCCTGGAACAAGCTGCCAGAGGAGGTAGTAGCAGCTGAAATGGTGGAGGGGTTCAAAAGGGCTCACGATAGATTTAAGGGGTTGGGAAATGATGGTGGAAGCATAACAGAAGGGGGGGAGGTGGGGTGTTGGGCAGACTAGAAGGGCCGTGGTGCCTTTCTCTGCCATCACATTTCTGTGTATCTGTGTTTATTGTTACAGTGTTTAAAGTTGCCAGGGGATGGCTCCCCAGTAAGTTAGATGAGTGACATTATTCTGCTTAAATTGAGGGTGACAGTTCCCATTTAGAAAACAAATGTGTTTACTGGTTACTAAAGCTTAACAGGAAATGTCAGGACTGGAATATGCCCCTCTAAGCCTTAATGCTGTGGTGAGGTATGCATAGCTGCTGTGCCTGTAGTGAAAGATGTTGGTGTGAATCTATGTGTGCCTGAGTGTGAGACTGGCTCTAAGTGGTTAGTTGACTGCACTAAACTTATTAAAATTTTTCCATTTGTTCTGTTGAAACATATCAGCTAAAGTGTTCTGGTCTTTAGAGATGAAAATGAATTTTGTTAAAATATTTACAGTAGTAATGTTTTGGTTATGCATTTTTAAAGGGGGCATGTTTATTATTTAGTGCAACTTGAGGGGGGTGTTGCACTCCTGAGGTGCCGTCTTTCAGATGAGATGTTAAACCGAGGTCCCATCTGCCTGATCTGGTGGTAGTTCAGGTGGAAGTTAAAGATCCCATGGCACTTTTCGAAAAGAGTAGGGGAAGTTTTATTGCAAGAACATCGTAATCATAATCGTATTACCAATGTTACATCACACTGAAGAGTTTCAAAAAAAATATTAAAGTCATACTTTCATAAACAATAACAATTAAACTACAAACCTTACTCATAACCCAATCATCACCCCTCTCCCTCCCCCCAACAAAGTAGGAGGTACCTTTTACCTGTAACCTCAGATGGTATCTACCATTTTGTTTATTGTCTAAATCCTCTTTTAATTCCACTCCCCATAGTTTTTAGAAGACAATCCTTCCACCTCTAGCCCATTCACCTAAAGTGAATAACCTACTCGAACATTGATTTTATTCCTACTTGATGCTAAAAATCATTTATACTTTATAAAAAAGAAAACCCTTTCCACCAATTATTTACCTTCTGAGAAGAAGAAAGAGCCACATCTTTTAAATATACTTTAACCACAGCTTGTTGGACCAAAACCTGCACTGTTTCATATGACATGTTACATTGATTTAATACCCACCGACATCTAGCTTGCCATAAGAAAAATTTTATACAACAAAGAAAAATCAATGTGTCATGATGAAACTGAGACTCCACCTGGGAGTACTGACCCAATATCAAAAATTCATAAGACATATGGGTTAACCACCTCATATTCTATTTATTCACCAAAAATATCCAAAAATTTATTGAATATGAACACATGAAAAGGTAATGGTCCATGGTCTCTTCCGGATTTATACAGTTAGGATGGGGCAATTCCTTTCCTATATTATTTTATGTTTTGCATTCCCCCCTAATATTTATTCTACCATAAACTGATAGTCAGAGATGCTCCCACATATATGAGGGAATCCTAAAATTAATCAACTGTACACACACCAAGTCTGTTTTATCTAGAGGACAGTGTTTAATACTAGGTTTAGTAGGAAAATAGTGTGACAATACTACCTGATACAATTGTCATCCTGAATGGGAGACCAGTTGTTGCTTTGTCAATTCCCACTTATAAATTTCAGAAGTGGCTGATTTAAAAAATTCTGGAACATGTAGATGTCTTACTATTTTTGGAGGTACCGTCCCCCAAGCCTAAAAATATTTAGATAAATTTAACACAATCCACAGTTTTTGAGGAGAATCTGAGACCCCCAACCCACATCTCACCGTCTGTGAAAGGAACAATGTATGAAAGAAAATAACAGGGTTTATCATTCCCAAACCTCTTTTTGAAAGAGATTGACATGTAATGCACTGTTTTGTGGGGTTCAACCTATTCTCCCACAACATTTGGAAGAACAAGCTATTTATTTTAGTTTCTAGTTGCTGTGGCAGAGGAAAAAATCATAGTGACATATAACAAACAAGGAATAAGAAATTTCTTTATTATTTGAATCCTTTTCAGTTTTGACATACTCCATTTCTTCCGTCGATTAACCTTCTGTTCTGCTTTTAACAAAGATTTTTCCCAGTTTTGAGTAGCCATATTCTGGGGCCCAAAAATGATCCCTAAGATTTTCAAAGGTTCATTTGAGATTCTAAGTCCTGCAGTCTGAAGAGATTCAGGGTACCTTGTACCAACAAAGAGTCCTCTGCTCTTCTTTAGATTTAATCTAGAATTTGAGACATAAGCGTAATCAGACATTACTTTTAAAAATGAAGGGAACTGGGCATAATCTGAAAAAAAAAATACAAATATCATCTGCATAAGCCCAAAGGTATAAAGTCTCTTTGATTCCTGTCCCAATAATCCCTTTCCATCTAGTTTGATCTGTTAAAGTTCTTAGAAAGGGGTCTAAAGCAAACACATAAAGGAAGAGGCTCATCTGACATCCTTGTCTAACCCCTACCCGTGTTTTAAATCCTGCGGTAACTGTCTGTCTGATGACTAGATAAACCAATGTAGAAGGATAAAGTAATTGTAAGAATTTTAATATTACAGACGGAATGCCATAATAGTTCAATGTAGTAAATAAAAAGGGATGAGAAACTCGATCAAAAGCTTTCTCCTGATCAACTAAAATAATGCTTCCATGCTTCCCAGAAAGGGATAAAAAATCTATTTCGTCCTTAATAATCATAAGAGCATGATGTATTTTATGTGAGGGGAGCCCACAAAATTGTAATGGAGATATAACATTAATGGCATAACTGTTTAACCTATTATTCAAAACATGAGCCAGAATTTTGTAATCTGTGTTCAATATAGTAATTGGTCTCCAATTTGAAATCAGATGTCTATCCACAGATTTAAATAGCTACATTAGTATTCCATCCACAAATGATGGTATTATATAGTTAGTGTTGTAGAAATAACCATATACTTTCTCTAAACGTTCCGACAATTCTGTAGCGAAAGCTTTATAAAATTCAACGGGTAAACCATCCAACCATGGAGATTTCCCAGGTGCTATCGATTTAATTGCTGATTCTATATCTAGTCTACTAATCAGGAATTGTATATCCTGAGATTTTAAAGGTAAGGGAGGAATTTTTATGTTATTCAAAAATGTATACATTTCTTGTTCCAAGGGGACCACCTCTGGCCCCAGGGTAGATACATGTTCTTTTATAATAGCATGTATGGCCTCCTCTGAATAATGAGCCGCCCTGTATAAATCAACAAAATAACCCATCTCCACTGTGTCTTTCATTCGTTTACAAGCCATAAATGGGTCTCCTACTGGAGTCTTTTTTAATCCATTTTGAAACAGTACTTTTATGGTTCATGCCCGATCATATTGAAAAAGTAACATCTGATCTTTTATAATTTTAATTTGAGCCGAATAATCATATTTGAGCCAAATAATCATATTTAGTTCTATTCGACCACGAAAATAATTTTTGGAGTTGCTGTCTCAAAGATAAATACTTCAAAAAGTTATCATTTTCTTTTTTTTTCCCCATAAGTTTTAAACCAAGACTGAAAATCCAATTTTGTGTCCATCCACCAAAGTCCTATATCTGAATATAAAAAACACACAGAACATCTGGCTATAATGATTTCCAAAATCCCTTGCTGAACCCATGTTTCTGCAAAAACTGTCATGTTTAATTTCCATCTGGATGCTTTCTGGCTCAAGACAGGGTTTTCCTTAAATTTAACTGTCAAAGCCACATGATCCGAAAAGTCTACAGGATGAGCTTGAAATGATGCTGTTGGAAGATTTTTGGAAATAAATATGTGATCAATAGAGGTGGTATATTTTCCCCTTTTATATGTAAACCCTGGGCCTGTTGTCTGAAAGTTTTGACAATTTAATAAATCTGCTGAAAGCACCATTTCTGACAAAGCATTAGAATCTCAATATACCTTCCCCTGTGGTTTAGAATGGACCACCTGAGATTTTACCTCACAGTTAAAGTCTCCACACAAATTTGTTTTATATGAAGTCACCAAATAAGGTCTCACTAAGTTAAATAATGCCACCCTTTCCACCTTTGCTTGAGGCCCATAAACACTGATTAAACGACAGTTCATCCTTTTCCAAGTCCCATCCAAAATCAAAACTCTCCCAGGCATGAGGTCTATCAGTTTCAACTGAAAAGAATATGAATTAAACAGAATTCCAACTCCATCAGCACTTGCCTGACCAAAAGACCAATAGGAAGGTCCCCATAACCATTCCCCCTTAAAAAATCTAACCTGATCACTAGAGAATATCCAAGTTTCCTGAAGAAAACAAATATCTGTACAAGCCTCATGTACAAAATCAAATACCACCTGATGTTTCACAGCATTCAATATACTATGAATGTTTATTGTACCCACTGTTAGAAAAGCCAGGATTTATTACCAAACCCATTTCTGATACCTGAAACAAACTTTTTTTCCTTCTTTTTTTTCCTTTTGCCTCTATACCCCACGGAATCTGGGTTCTGGACCTCCACCTCCAGATCCCTAGTCTGAGTATCTAATTCTTCCTGCTGCATTTCAGAATCCCCCCACTCTGGAGCCAATATGGCAAATGGGTTGGGGGTCTCAACATCCTCTCCTGGGGGGGATAGGGGATGGTTTCACATTCCTAGAAGACCTACATCTTTGCTTAGGAGATAAAGGTAGAGGGGGTGCTATGATTGTCTGTTCAGGGTCAGTATAACATACCAGTGTCAATACCTCCCCTAAAGGGAGGGATGAGTGATCCTGCATTACTAGGGGGTCCGAATCCTCCTTAATCACTATAATTTCTGCCTCAGTACCTTGTGGGGAATGAGGCTGGGGTGCATGGTTACATTTGAAGGGGGTGTGTCTTGCTGTAATGCTGTGTCCTGTGCCTGCTGTATAAGCAACTCAGGACTCAGCCGAGTTCCTTTCTGCCCATGGGCAGTGCTTAAAGGCATGACCAAAGTCCCCACAGTGGTTGCATTTAGTGTGGGAGGCACACTGGAAAGAAACATGGCCCACTTCAGCACAGTTCCCACACCTAGGCCTATCACAAGTACTGGAAATATGGGTTTGGAATCCGTATTTATAGCTGGACCTAGGTTGCCCTGCATAAAAACACACCCCACAGTCCCAGCCCAACATAAAAGAATTTGGAATATGTGTAATACCAGTATCTGTGTTCCACAATTTCACCTTATATTTCCACCCCCAGTCCAAAACATCTCTGTGTCCAGAATAGCTTCAGGGTCCCCTAACAAGTCACACTTCTGTGACAACCAATATGTAATGTCTGCCACATGAATGCCCTCATTCCTAAACATGACAGTGACATATTTGACTAAAGGTTTTGACAATGGAATAACTACAAATGGGGTCCACATGGGAGAAAACTTTACTTGAGTATATCGTTCCCAAAATAAATCCAGATAATGAGCCATATGAAAGCTCACATCAAAGTTATCTTCCCCAGAAATGTTGATAAATGCAAAAACTTCTCTAGGAGAAAAATGTAACAAATCTCTCAAAAGGATTTTCCCTACAAAGTGTCTACCCTGTCTTTCTTCCATGCCTCCTTTGTACCTAATCTGGATGGCATTCCATCTTGGGACCACTTTATTTTTAATATTTGCAGACAGTTCTAACAGTAAAGGCTTCTGAGGCTTCACCTGGTCCTGGGGTGTATCCACACCTTGTAGAGGCACCCCATTTATCCCCTCCGGTGATGATTCCTGGTCTGCAGGTTCTGCTCCATCCCTGTGTATTGGCAGAGTGCTGGGTAGAACCCCAACCTCTCTATCAACCTGAGGTATGGATTTCTGTTGTTGCACAGGTACAGCAATCTTGGTTTGAAAAACTTCAATAGGCAACCCTGGAAACCAATTAGTTGAATAAGGGCTAAAATTCAATTTTAAATCCCACGCTGGATCCGGAAGTCAGGTGCCGATAGGGGTTTGCTTCCATCCTGATTCACTAAGTGCCTGTTTAGATGTCCAAACATCACAGGGAGAAGAAGGGGATGATTTCAGGCGGAAAGCCTCCCATATGGCTGCTTTTGTAGATAACCTTTCAACAGGTGACTTGATTTAAACATCTTTTTCCAACACTGCTAAAGAATCTTCCACATTTATATGTCTTTTAGCTAAAGCCAAACGTTTCCCCTTTATATCCTCCCTGGGCCCTGTTTTGCTGTTTTTCCCAGCAGCTGTAAAAGAGAAATGAGTGGCAGTAGCCTGAGACTCAGGTTTATTTGTTTGATAAGCCACTTTCTCTGAACAATACTGCATAGCAGGTTGATTTGGGGTTTGAATAGATATAAACCCTGAAATTTTAGACAAAGGTTTCGATGTTGGTACCTGTATCAATGTTGGTACCTATTGTAATAAGTTCTCTGGGCCCAAATATTCCCCCTTTACCAGCATCAATAATTATTGGGGAAACATGTTCTGGAACCTTTTCTGTTTTTTCAATAACCTTTGGGCTCGGCTGTAGGCACGCGCTACAACTTGCGCTTGTACTGCCAGCCGAAATGACAGCCCCTATTTTCACATTCTGTGAATCTACAACAACATAGTCTGCTGTTGACTCACCCAGCCCCGCCTGGGGCCTTTGATGTATCTGTGTCATCGGTTTCTCTGTTAGTCAATGCCTCTGCCCTGACATCCGCTGTCACAACTTTTAATTCAGCAAGCTGAGCTTGCAATCTATTTTGCTCTTGAGCATGCCTGATTTCCTCCTCATGTAAAAGGAGTTGCAGTACCCATTCCGATTCCTCTGTGTTGACTTTAGGCTCAGACGCCTTATCTCCACCCGGTCTCGGTTGAATGCTGAGATCCTCCGTAAAAAATTCTTTTACCAGGGTCCCCCCCCCCCATTCTCCGAAACAAGAATAGTTTCCACTAGATCAACAACCATATTTTGTACCTCCGTCAGGGAGACGACCTTCTCCCCATCTTCTCACACATCCATTCTCTCTGCAGATAATTCTGGACTGGCCATCGCTTTGGCCAAAGATACCCCCTACTGCAGAGTTGGGGAATTTTCCTGGTGCCCTGGCTAAATTTCCCCCCATTCACAAATAAAATACCACCAACAGCTTAATCTGGTTCAAGGTCAGTTGGCATTCATCTGTATCCCCCTCCCCCGGGTCGTGCCTGAAAATAGGCAGAATTTGTCCAGTGCACTTACCCCGGTCAACAAAAACTAAATCAATAAATAAAATTTACCATTTCCTGGCAGCAGCATTCTTTTCTATTAAAAAAAAAAAGAACAGAACAAAGTTTTCAGGAAGATTAGAGTAATAGTGGGGGGAAGGAAGGCCTGCCGAAGCGCCTGGCAATCCATCCATGAAAAACAGTGGGCAGGTCACCAGCTTGCTCTGTAGTATGTTAAGGTATAAGTTAAGGTATAGCCCTGTATGGACCAAAGAATTCTCACTGAATCGGCAGTGTCGCCATTTAGTGCCCTGACCCTTAGGGGGGAATTGGTCATATCTCTCCTCTGAGGAGTTCGTGGTGCGGCCTGGTAGATATTGATCAAAAGGTGAACATTTGTGTGATGGGAAAGTCTAAGTGCCTCTTTGGGAGCTTACTAGTAAACTTTTCCTGTATCAATGCCTGTAGGTCTAGATGTTGGGCCTGCCTACCACCAGCAGGGGGTCCCCTTCCATAGGGGTATGAAATAGAGGGTTTTGGCACCAAAAATGAGATCTGGAGAGAGGATGTGGCTAGGAAGATAGTCAGGGGTCAGCCTGCAAGTTCAGCCGTGAGATCCGCAGCTGGGCTGGGGTGGGCCATCCACCACCCCAGCTCTTCTCCTTCGAAGACCCATGAATGTGTGCAGCAGTTCAGTATGGGATTTTGCTGAATGAAACTAATGTTATTTTTATATTTTATTGGCAGCAAGGTGGCTGTGGTGCTGCTCTGCTCCATTCTGCTCCAGCCCTTGAAACCCTGATCCCTGAAAACGCTGATCTTTTCTATTTACAGTAAAACATTTGTGAGGCATTACAGTTTTTAATGTTTTTAATCTCACATGTTGCTTTTTGCCTTTTTTAAGGCAGATACATAAGAAATTTGCCTGAGTTGCTCGCTACGAGTTCGAGTTTTTATCACGGGCCACCTGGAAGAGAATTTGGCATTTTTGTATTCGGCGTTTAGTTTTTTGAACAGTATGGCCACTACTTATTACTCACCCATGGCTCTGAACAAACTTCAGCCACAGGTACGCTGCAAAGTATTGTGGCAAGGCCAATTGCACTTGTGGAAAGCCTCCTACCTGACAGCAGATTTTGCTCTGGGATGAATCTGGAGGAAAGGGAAGTCAACGATGATTTGACATTTGCTGAAAGGCTCGTTTGGCCTTTTTTGAAAGTATGCTAGCATTGCCTAGGGTTTGGAGAAAGGGTGCTTTATTCTGTAACCCCAAAGTTACTGTGATCAGTGGAGCATTTTTTCCTTCTGTTTATTTTTTTAGCAGGTGTGTGCACTGGTTGAGCAGGAGGATGAAGATCTCTGGAAGGACATGAGAAGGCAGCTAAAGACACATAAACGACTTTGGAACTAGGAAGACTGGAGATTCCTCTTAGAAAAGTAAACAATTAACCTAGTTACTAGTAAAACTGATTTACAGTAAATGATAACGTTCAGGGCCAACCTGTAACTTGTGGTGGAAACAACCTCTAAGCAGAGATTCCTTTAGGGATCTTAATCTCCTGTTATATTCATCTTTTTGTATATATAAGAACCCACTGTGTTACAGTGTAAAATGTGTAGTTAAATACAAATGCACAAAGCTTTAGGCATGATGTATTATTTACAGGAGGTTGTGGTATTCTGCCTAGTTTTTGGCCTCATTTGTTGGGAACTCCTTCTACAGAGCCTAAACCTCACTGAACAACCTGATCATCTTTCTGAAGTCAAGGGGTATGTTATTTTGTTGAACCCTTTTAGGAGCTGAAATGTGCCTGTCTTTGTAATATGGGCAGACGTTATGTTTTTAAACTCCTGGAGAGGACAAGGTAAATAAAAAAGAACTATTGTGACTGCTGGAATGAACCATCTGAAGGGACCTTTTGTTGGTTTTGTCATTTGGGACTCCCATTTGGGAGAGTTCAGGCCCTGAATGATCTTAAAAAATGTTAAGTAGAGGCAAAGAGCCTGTCTGTATCTATAAATTGCACATTTCTCTCCCTATCACTTTGAAAATTGCATTAAAGCGAGAGACAAGTAATTCTTTACAATCCTTCAAATAATATTTTTTTGAAATACATCAAGCTGTGGAAGCGATACATAGATGATTGTTTGATGATTTGGACTGGCTCTGATGTTGATTTGGAACATTTTATTGAATATATAAATCACACCAGTACCCATTTGAAATTTACATACGCTAAAAGTATGGACAGTATCCCTTTTCTAGATGTTTTGATAGAGAAGAAAAATGAGACACTTTCGACCAAATTGTATAGAAAACCCATGTCCAGGAATACCTTGCTACGTTTTGATAGCTGCCATCCTCGATCTGTGATTAACAATATCCCTAAGGGACAATATATCAGAGCTAAACGTATTTGCTCTGATAATAGGTCCTTTGAAGAAGCCAAGAAGGAAATTACAGTTAGATTTATAACATGAGGCTATGAACCAGGGATTCTGCTGAATAGCATACATCTTGTCAATAATATCGAGAGAAAGGAACTATTGAACCCTAATGTATATAACAAAAGTGAAGTGGATAAACTAATTTTTATTACCAAATTTAATCATTTGGCTCCTAAAATAGGTAATATTATCCATAAACATTGGAATGTTATTAACTCCGACCTGAGATTGAAGGAAATAGGTCAGAACCGCCCATTGATCTCTTACACTAAGGGACAGAATCTAAAAGATTTGTTGGTCAATTCGTGCATTCCGTGTAAAAATGAGAATGCACAACGAGATTGGCTACCTTCGCTTCCCAAAGGAAATTATCATTGTGGAAGATGGGTTCATTGTTCTAACACGTCTGATGTAAAAACTTTCCACCATCCGAGATCTGGGAAAAGTTATGAGATTAAATCATTTATCAACTGCAATACTCGAGAGGTTATATACATGTTAATCTGTCCTTGTGGATTATGCTATGTGGGCCAAACTAAAGAAATTTGAAATTAAGAATTGGCGAACATAAAGGAGCCATTAGGAATGCGAATATGGACTATGCGATGGCACATCATTATCATGAAGTAAAACATGGGTCCCCAGCTACATTAAGATTCATTGGTTTGGAGAAGGTGGAGGTTGGATTCCGAGGTGGAGATTTGAATTCTAAAATTCTGCACAGAGAAGCTTTTTGGATCTTCAAATTAAACACAATGGTCCCTTTCGGTTTAAATGACGAACTTCCTATACACAGTAATTTATAGTTTTATTTATTGTTAGATGTAGCATTTGTGGATATGACCTGTGTCGTGCTCTGTCCACAATAGGGAGAGATGACTTTCCGGCTCTGTCTCCCTTTGGTGTCTTTCTACTTTATAATGTTATTAATTTTTCAGTTTTTTATTTTTGTTCATTTCACTGTATTGTTGTGGGTTATATGGTGGCACATATATAGTTTTCATGGCTATGACTTTTCGTGCTCTAGCCATGATTTGTGGGGAATATGACTTGTCCGGCTTGTTTCCCTTTTGTAAGAATATGCATTACATATGGAATTTGATAACCTATCTTATGTCTGTTTCGTTTCAATATCCGTAGTTATATGGAGGTTTATGTTGTATGGTGCAGTTTTTTGGTCTTTCTCTTTAAGAGTTATTCTGTATTTAAGGAGACACAGTGCACTCAATCCATGCTCTGAAGAAGACGTTTTAGTCGATACATAAGTGTGACATCGGTTTTGATGCTTTGTTGTCTCTTCCGGGTATCGATCTTGGCCAAGTCCGTGGCGAGCAGTACACGGCATGCTGGGTCCTTATATCTTCATCAGAAGTCTGTGATTAACCAGTTTTTCCTTAAAAGAGATGTCCAGCCCTTGAAGAGGGTGGTATGTTTGTTCTGTTGTTTTGCATTTTGCGCCAGACATTTTCTGCTATACTAGTTTATACTAGCCTTAGAAACGTCCTTAAATGCTTTGTTTTTAGGTGCTTTTTTGCTCTATAAACACTGAATGCTTTTGAATATTGTATTAAATCATTTTTTACTGGTCAACGATTCGCACAGTAACTGTTTTCTCTGCTCTGCACTTTGGCCTGTGCAATATTGTGACCTGTGAGATACCCATTTACATTCTCTTGTGGTGTAAAACTGTTTAGTGTTTGATATGAGAGAATTTTTTACACACAGTTTTTTTATTAACATTTTTTGCAATAAAGTTTGGAGTGTCTATAGCCCTTAGTTGCTGACCCCTTTGTTTGTTTTTTCCTCAGTATTTGTTTCAACTCCTGGGGTATATAGTGCCCTTATCTGTTCTTTGAGAGTCCACGGTCCTTAAGATTTTCTATGGACCTTTGTATGTTTTTTCCGTAAATAAAAAAGAACTATTGTGACTGCTGGAATGAACCATCTCAAGGGATCTTTTGTTGGTTTTGTCATTTGGGACTCCCATTTGGGAGATTTCAGGCCCTGAATGATCTTAAAAAATGTTAAGTAGAGGCAAAGAGCCTGTTTGTATCTATAAATTGCACATTTCTCTCCCTATCACTTTGAAAATTGCATTAAAGCGAGAGACAAGTAATTCCCCTACAAGTTTATCGATTGAAGGTTTTTGTGAAGTGTTACATACTGTATTTGTCACATATTTGTCAATAGCGGGCTCCTCTAAAAACATTCCAGGTGCTTGATGTAGTTAAGGCAAAGAAACACAATGCAAGCATGCCAACTGGTTTTTAGTCTGAAACAGAAAGTATCAAGTATGCAGACTTAATTTTGGCTAGGTGTTTGTTGCTGGCATGCGGACAAAAACTTCCAGGTGCTGGGTGTAGTTAAGACAGAAAATGTTATGCAAGTATGTTAAATGACTCCTATCCCATACAGAAAGTGTTATGTTAAGTATGCAGACTAAATTCTAATCAAATGATGTCTGTCGACATGGGGACAAGGAATTTCTAGTTGCTAGACATAGTTAAGGCAGAAAAACATTATGTAAGTATGTTACACTGAAAGTGATATGTTATGTATGCAAACTTTATTCTGGCTGTTTGCTGCTGACATGAAGATAAAAGCTTCTAGGTGTTAGATGTAGTCAAGGCAGAAAAACGCTAGTATGTTATATGACGTGCAGCTGATACAGAAAGTGTTAAATATGCAGACTTAATTCTGGTCAAGTGATGCTTGTCATTGACATGGGGACAAGGAACTTCTAGGTGCTAGATGTAGTTAAATCAGAAAAATGATATGCAAGTACGTTATACAGAAAGTGTAATGTTAAGCATGCAAACTTAATTCTGGCCAAGTGTTTGTTGACATGGGCACAAAAGTCACCTGGTACTAGATGTAGTTAAATCAGAAAAACGATATGCAAGTATGTTAAATGGCTTTCAGCCAATACAAAAAGTGTTATGCTAAGTATGCAAACTTAATTCTGGCTAAGTGATGTTTGTCAACATGGGGACAAGGAGGACAAGGAACTTCTAGGTGCCAGATGTAGTTCAGGCAGAAAAACATTTTGCAAGTATGTTAAATGTCTTTTATCTAATACAGAAAGTGTTATATTAAGTACGCCAACTTAATTCTGGCTAAGTGTTGGTTAGCAACCTAAGGATGCCCTATAGAAAGATTTACAGACTTAGATTGCTATTTCTTTAAAGTATGGTGTATATCTAAAGCAGAGCTTGGAATGTGGGGTAAAAAACCTAATAAGGCCATGGCTCACAATACCTAAAGGGAGATTTAACTAACTAATTTGTATTAATATTGTTCTCTAACAGGCCAAAAGTTTTATAAATATTATATTCTTACTTGTTAATACCTTATGAACTAGAAGGGAAAGGTAAATAGGCTGTGAGAAATGAAGTGGATACTGTTCTCTTGTATACAGTACTTGCTCTGTATGATATTTTAAAAGTACTTATAGCTATTGGCCAAGTATCCATTTTTTTAACATGTTAATATTAGGTACTAAGATGTATATTAATATGGAAATTCTGATTGTAGATATGTCCTACCATGTATTTGTCTTTTATGTAAAATTGCAATAGCCTAAAAGGCCGAACAATAAACCTTTGAATTGAATTGAATATATTTACAGAATGTAGTCTATTTGTATTTTAAAAATATATGTAATATATATTCCAGTCAAATTTATAAACTATAAAACATATTTCTTTGTTTTGTAAAACATATATTTAAAATGTATTATCAGTATATATACAGGATAAGTAATACATACTGTATATTACAGATACTTTCAAGATGTACTATATATCAGACCAACCCTATTTTAACATATATGAAATATATCTTAGAATATACATATCTAATATATTGAAAATATAAGTTTCATTAGAGAGTCCATAAAAACATTAAAAAGTAAAACAAAATGTTTTCTTTGACAGAATAACAAAACATATACATTTAGTATATCAATGCAAAGTAAAAGATATATCCCATTGAATTCAGCAAATATCTAATAACTTGGAGGCAGTATAGCACAGTGGTTTAAAGCTCTGAACTGCAAATCTGGAGACCTGGGCTTGAATCCCACAGCCCCCACTTACATACTGTGTGACCCTGAGCATGTCACTTAACTTCCTTGTGCTCCCAGGTCACACCTGTAAACAAGCTTTCAGCTTAATGTGTCACTCCTAGTTAAACAATTAAAAAAATGGGAAAAATGTACAGATATCAGAAATAGGTGGCATATTTAGGCATATTCAAATATAGTTTAGATATTAACAAAAGGCAGTAGAGTTCTTTTCCATATGTGTATAATTTAAAACTATGTTATTAATACATACATGTACACACACACACACACATATATATATATATATATATATATATATATATATATATATAAAGTTCTTACAAGGGAAACCAAATATAAAAATGTTTAAGTAACTCAGAATATATATGTTGGATAAATTCAAAATACATGTTTAACTAAAATGCAAAATATGCAGAAACTACAATAATGTGTATGCACAAATAAGTGTTTTGTTTTTATTCAAGGACATAACATTAAAGAACAAAACTTACATTTTGAAATAGTACAGCAAATATTTATTTCAAATATACTGTATATATATATATATACACATATATATATATATATATATATATATATATATATATATATATATAGGATATGCAATAGTGAGCTGTTAGATAAATGATTTATCTACACAAGTGCTGTTTCACCTCAGGTAACCTCACGAGTGGTGCAAGCAATATAGATATGCATATATAGATGTTTTCTATCACTGCAGGAACATTTGGTTTTGACTGTTTAGCTTTTTTTAAATGATAATTTCTGGGAGTTTTGGTTAACTCTCCTAGAATACGACCACCTAGCATAGTGACTGCTATTAAATGAAACATCACTCATTTTGTAGAAAACTTCTTGCTGAACAAATGTCATGCTAACAGTACCATGCTACCTTTTTCATTTTAAAGTGATTCACATTTGTTTGTCAAAAAAGGGAAAAGAAAATAGAATGTTATGCTGTTTTTTTTTTTGCTAATTATAAAAAAATCTAAAAGGTATCCATAAATGAAACACCACTCATTTTGTAGATATTTTTGTGCTGAACATTTTTTATGCTCACAGTACCATGCTGTCATTTTTTGTTTTAAAGTTGTTCACATTTGTTTGTCAAAAAAGTGAACAAAAAATTAAATTTCCTTCTGCTTTTTTGCTCTTTGTAAAAAATCTATTAGGTATCTATACATGAAACACCACTCATTTTGTAGATAATTTTGTGCTGAACAATTTTTGTGCTCACAGTACCATGCTATCTTTTTTCATTTTAAAGTTATTCCCATTTGAATATGGTTAGTACTGCTTCTGAGGCTGAACATTCTAAATGAATTCTAAAGAGATTTGTGACATAGTAACTGTGTATAAATGGTCACTGTTTGTATAAATTTATTTATACAAACAGTGACTCAGGTAAACGCATTTATCACACTGAATATATGTCCACCCCCATTGCATATATATATATATATATATATATCAAAGATGTATCCCAAATATGATACAAAATATGATACATCCTGGATCGTTCTGCAAATATCTAGAATATATCTTGAAATATATCTGAAAAGTGTAAACGTACCTGACATATATTTGAAACATATTTGAGGATAAAAAGACACTGTTGGCAGATAAGGGCATATGGCCCACCCAGTCTGCCCATTTGAGCCTGTAAGTTCACTTTATGTGTTCCTAGAAGTCTGTTGCCCCTTACCCCTGACCTCCAGAATTCCCTTATGTCTATCCCATGCAATCTTAAATCCCATGATTGTTTCATCTCCTACTACTTCCTCTGGCAGGGTGTTCCACTTGTCCACCACCTGTTCTGTGAAGAAATTCTTTGTCACTTTTCCTCTGAATTGCCCTCCCTCCAATTTTATCCCATGCCCTCTAGTCCTAGAACATCTTTTGTGAGGAAAAATAGTGTATTTCTGCACCCTGTTCCTCCCTGTAAGATACTTGTATGTCTCTATCATATCCCCTCTCTCCCTCCTCTCCTCCAGGGAGTACATATTCAAGTTCTTCAACCTGTCCTCATAGGACTTATGCTGCAATCCATGTACCATCTTTGTTGTCCTCCTCTGAACCTTCTCTACCCTGCCTATGTCCTTACAAAGGTAAGGTCTTCAGAACTGTACACTGTACTTCAGGTGGGGCCTTACTAGTGTCTTCTATAGTGGAATTATGGCCTCCCGTTTCCTGCTGGTGATGCCCCTGCCTAGGCATCCTGGCATCCTAGTTACTTTACCTGCTGCCTTGTCACACTGATTCCTTACCTTGAGGTCATCAGAGATGATAACCCCAAGATACCTTTCCTGCTTGGTGCATCATGCTATATCCTAACCCCCCCAACTGATATTTTGTTCCAGGGTTTTTGTGCCCCATATGCATTATCTTGCACTTCTTTGCATTGAATTTCAACTGCCAAACCCCTGACCATTCTTTGAGTTTCTGCAGGCACCTCCTTCTTCTGTCTACACCCTCTGGTGTGTCCACTCTGTTACAGAGCTTTGTGTCATCAGCAAACAGGGAAATTCTGCCTTCTGGTCCTGCACAATGTCACTGATGAAGATGTTGAATAGGACTGGTCCCAGCACTGATCCCTGTGGTACCCCACTGGTCACTTTTCCCTTTGTGGAGTGACAGCCATTTATCACTACCCTCTGTGTCCTGCTGCAGAGCCAGTTACCTACCCAGTGCACACTACTG
This sequence comes from Neoceratodus forsteri, assembly GCA_016271365.2. Classification (NCBI taxonomy): domain Eukaryota; kingdom Metazoa; phylum Chordata; order Ceratodontiformes; family Ceratodontidae; genus Neoceratodus; species Neoceratodus forsteri. Next base: position 1,213,423,021 of record CM028132.1, read on the forward strand.
TCCTGCCCACTACCCTAGTCCCAAGTTTGTTTAATAGCCTTCTATGTGGCACAGTGTCAAAGGCCTTGCTGAAGTCCAGATAGGCCACATCCACTGCCCTCCTCTGATCCACCTCCCTTGACAGGCAGTCAAAAAATTCAATGAGGCTGGTCTGACATGACCTCCCCCCTGGTGAAACCATGCTGCCTTGGGTCCTGTAGTCCACTGGCAACCAGTTGTTCCACCAATCTCTCCTTCAGTAGTGCTTCCATGATCCTCCCCACTACTGAGGTGAGACTGACTGGTCTGTAGCTCCCCACTTTTTCTCTGTTCCCACTTTTGAATAAGGGGAGTGTGGCATGTGGACAGCTGGCTCTGATTTCAATATGATATTTTTTCTGCAATATAAAATATGTAAGGGAGTGTCTAGCAGGAGAAGCTACTGTCTTGCTGAAATTGACACATAAACCCACTGGGGATACATTCAAGGACAGGAGGTAGCTTAAACTGCAGATATCTGAAATGCAATTCCTTTGTTAAGTTTTCTTTGAAGCCCAGGAAATAAAATATCTATTCATGACGTCCTCAGGGAAATCCTTTGATTTACACTTGGTGTCATGAAGGAAGGAGAAATGCATGTGTTGGGGTGTCTCCCAAGATAGCCAGTAATTACATCAAAGAGGCTTTGATGTCAGTGTGAAACAGATCACAGACTGGTTCAAGAAGTCCAATATGCATGTGTTGGGGGTGTCGTCTAAGGAAGCCAGAATTACATCAAAGAGGCTTTGATGTCTGTGTAAAGCAGATCAGACTGGTTTGGGAGAAATCACATGAAGACAGTCAGATATTGTGTTAAAATATCTTATTAGGACTTCCTGTGTTATGCAATATACATTTTAATACACCAAGGTGGAGTTAGGTGACCTCAGAGAGAAGGCCGGCTCAAGACTGCTTTTAAATATGCTGAGCAGACCTTACACAGGGACAGTCATATTTTCTGACTGAGAGAAGAGGAACATCGAAGCACTGAAAGATTAAGAAAGTACGAATATAATTAGCTAAGACCAGTCTGAGTGTATGGATTGTATGAATTTGCACTTTTAAACCTGTTTTGTTTTTAAGGCTGTATGTGTTGGGATATCGTGTTCTGTATACTGTTTTGCTATTTTTATCTATTTTAAAGTAAAGATATATATTTTAAAAACATAAACTGCCTGGTGTGCCTTGAAGTTTCTTTTTATATAAGTGAAGTTTAGATGGATATAGTTGACACTGTGCATGAGCTTATCGTGGTACCAAACTGGAAAACAGGCCAGAGTTCTCTAGGTCTTGCATAGAGTTCTAAGGTTCATTTTGTAATACCTGATTAGGTGCCCATAGGCAAAGATATCTGGCTCCCCGAAGACAGAATTATCTGAGCCTGACAATTGGGTATGCTAACAAGACGTTATCAGTTTAAATCCCTCCAGAACCTGGGACTAAGGTGACTCGAACCCACAAAACAGACAAGAGGGTTACCTTGTTCTGTTAAACTGTTCACAATTCTATGCTTAGAGGGTGGCACTTTGGGAGTAGAGGACTGATCAGTGGAGTGGGTTTGTGACAGGGAGTACATCGGCTGTCCTCCAGTCTTTGGGTACCTCCCCTGTTTCCAGTGATCAGCTAAACAGGATTGCCAGAGGTTCAGCCACCACCTCTCTTAGTTCTTTTAGGACCCTTGGATGCACTCCATCTGGCCCATTGCTTTATTAACTCTTATTCCTTCCAGTTCCTTCATGACCTTTTCTCGTGTAAAGGGACTTGTATCCATGTCTGTGCCATTCCCATCCCTTGTACTCCCTTCAGGCCCATTACCCTCCTCTTCCTCAGTAAAGACTGAGCAGAAATACATGTTTAATATGTCAGCTTTACTATTGTCATCCTTCACATGGCTCCCATCCTCTCCATTCAGACTCACTCTCCATCCCTTTGCCTTTCTTTTTTTCACTTATCTACCTGTAAAAGGTTTTGTCCTCTCTATCCACTGATTTTGCAATACGCTTTTCTGTCTGAGCTTTGGCTTCCCTTACTGACCTCCCTGCATCCCTTTTCTTCTCCTGGTACTTCTCCTTATCTCCTTCTGCCTGAGTCTTTTTGTATTGCTTGAATTCAAACTTTTTGGTTTTCACTTTCTGCGCTACCTCCTTGGAAAGCCATAATGGCCTCCTCTTCTTTTTTCCCTTGTTAACCTGCTTAATGTATAATTCTGTTGCTCTTGTAATCCCCATTTTAAATATTGCCCACTGTTCCTCAACTCTTCATTCCCACTTCATTCCATTGATGCCTCTTTTAAGCATCTCCCCATTTTCCCAAAATCTGCCCCCCTAAAATCCAGAATATGTGTTTTTTTGTGGTGTGGTTCTGTTCCTTCTGTGACTTCAAACCACAGTGACTGATAGTCACTGTTCCCCAGGTGCTCCCCCACTGTTACCTCATCACACTGTCCCCATTTCTGAGCACAAGGTCCAGTATTGCCCTCTGCTGAGTTGGTTCCATGACCAGTTGCATGAGGAAGGCACCTTGAAGGGAGTCCAGTTTAAATCTGCTCCTGGTTGATACTGCTGCTGGAGACTTCATGGCTGGTATATTGTGGTCTCCAGCCAGCACCACTTCACCCTTGTCTGCCATCCTTTGGATGGCTAGCATCAGTTCCCTATCTGTTTCTTACTCCTGGGCTGGTGGTCTATAGACCACCTCTGTGCAGCTGTCTGGCCCCATTTTCCTTTCTAGCTTAACCCACAGTATCTCTCCCCCATTTTGTTCCTCCTGGATCTCTATGGTCTTTATGCCATCTTTCACATATAGTGCTACTCCTTCTCTCTTACTACGTGCCCTTTCTCTTCTGAATATGTTGTAGCCAGGTATGGCCATCTCCCAATCATGGTTATCATTACACCAGGTCTCTGTGATGGCCACAATGTCCAGGTCCAAGTGCACCATGACAGCCTCCAGATCCTCCATTTTGTTGCTAAGGCCCTTGTCATTCACACACATGGCTTTCCATGATTTGAACTCCCTGGACTGTTTAGCCATTCTACTCCAGCCCCCTCCCTGGTTGTCCTTTATCCCTGGTTCTCCCTGCCATCTGCCCTTCTGGTGAATTTTGCCTCCTTTCTGCTAATCCACCTTTTGGGTGCTTACCTCCATCTTTTGCACACTGCTTTGTAGAGATATCCACTCATTCTGTTCACTGGTTCCACCACTAGCTGTGGGTGGTGGGAAAATAGGTACCCTCCTTTCTGGCCTGCCACTCCCCACCCCTTTGCCTAGTTTAAATGCTTGTTCATGTAGCATTTAAACTTATCATTCAGTGCTTTGATTCCCCTTCAGAATGGATGCAGGCCATCAGGCTTGAACAAGCCTCCATCCCTCCAGGTGGATCCCTAGTCACTAATGAATCCAATCCCTTCCTCACTGCACCAGTTCTCAACCATGAGTTAAGGTTCCTGGCACATGCACCCCTATGCTATCCCATGCCTCTCATAGGTAGTACATCCGAGAAGGTGACAGAAGTAGCTACTTGCTTGAGACCCCTTCCCAATTTCCTAAACTCTTCCTGAACTTCCTTAGGCTCTCCATTTGTCAGGTCAATAGTACCTAGGTGGATAATGACATCCAGCTATATTCCCATCTTACCTTCCTGGTGATTCCCAGGATCTTCCTCCTATCCCTCCATGCCATGGCACCTGGTATGCACCTCATCTCCCTGTCCTCCCCCTCATGTGTTCCTAGCTCAGTCCCTCTTATGATAGAGTCCCCCACCAGGATTCACTTCCTCCTCCTCTAGGGTCCACTGCTCTCCCCACTGAGGTCACCTCCTTGGTTGACATCTACATCCTTCCCCTCCACTTCTCTGGGTACCTCTGTTTGGTTGTCCCCATTTGCCAGTGTGGCATATGAGTTCTGGAGTGGAATAGGATTTGGGATGTGCCTCTGCCTTACCACCCTAACCCTCCCCAAGCCCACTGTCATTCAAGTGCTCCTCATCCTTGGCAACCTTTGAGGCAGCAGTGTTGGACTGGGTGGTCTCTGGATAGGGGTGAAGGTACTCCTGACTCAGTTTACTTCTGCTCTGAGTCTGGCTACCTCATCCCACAGTCCAGAGAGTTGCCTGCAGACAGGGCAGCACCTCAGCATCCAGAAGGTCTGCCTGAATATGGCTTCCCCACAGTCACTGCATTGCACCACTCCCCACATTATACTGCACTTATACCACTACTCCAGTACTTGTCTGTTACTGAAGCTCTCCTAGTTCCCTTTTTATTAATTTTCTGTCCTAAAAATCCTGCCACTGATTCTCAGATACTTTTCTTTTAAGAAGGAAAACAAAACAAACAAAAAAAGAGTAAAAACACTTGTGCCGAGGGCAAGCTTCCTCCCCCTTATGCCACTCCTACTCCACAACACCTGCTATTCACCGTGCTTAGCTCTTGTCAATCAGATTGATTTAACAGGGCATATAATTAAGAGTGGGGGTGAGGGTGAGAATTTGCAGCAATTAAAGACAGCAAAGGAATACACCACCACTACATGCACACCAAACTCGGTTTTAAATTTTCAACAGTGCCAAAACAATTCTAAGTAAAGATAGCAAAGAAATTACAGTGCCACTAAAATCCCACAATCTAAGTTTAAAACAAAAACAGCAATGGGCAGTTACTGCAAAGCACTGAAATGAATCTGGATCCTTCCCTTTCTGACTTCTTCAGAGAAAACAAAAATCAGCTTGCTGCCTCAAATCTGACTTAGACCACCTCCAATTATGATGTAGCTGAGGTCAGAGGTCAGACAATTAGCACCCTTCACCCAGATTGCAGGGCAAGCAAGACAAAACAAGACTAAATTTGCAGCAATTAAAGACAGCAAAGGAATACAACACGACAACAGACACACCAAACTAGGTTTAAAATTTTCAACAGCCCCAAAACAATTCTAAGTAAAGACAGCAAAGAAATTACAATGCCACTAAAAGCCCATAAATAGAAGTTTAAAACAAAAACAGCAATGCGTAGTTACTGCAAAGCACTGAAATTAATCTGGATCCTTCCCCTTCTGGCTTCTATGGATAGATTTTAGATAGTAAAAAATATATACATTTCTTTAAAGGAGAATTGCAGTGAAACTGCAAATCATTTTTCCCAGTAGGTGCTTTTTTTCATGTATTTGATCAATTTCTGTTATTCTTACATCTGTATTGACCTTTTAGCAATCACAGTTGGTGTTTCTGATTAACACACTGCTAGTAAGTATGATTTTAGAACTGTATGGAGTAGTTTATGTCCCTTTTGGGTTACAGAGTTACAGAGCAGAGCATGAATGCAGTGTGAAAATAATGAAAATTCTCTAATAAGGACATAAAGCACATCATACAGTTCTAAAATGGTACTGCGCACCACAGTGAATAGTAGGAACATCCAGTGAATTTACAAAAAGGCCAGTACAGACAGAACAAAAACAGAATGTGAACCAGTAATAGAAACCCATCTTCTACAGAAAACACAGGCTTGCAGATTCAAAGCAGTTTTCCTTTAAAAAAAATCCTGCTTCCACCCATTTCGACAGCTAAGTGTATAGGAGCACTGAAACTTTATGTGACTTGCTCAAGATTACACACGACCATTTGGCTCTGATCGGGGCTTAAACCTTTGATTTCCCAATTCCCAAGCTGGTATTCTAACCACTAGACTGCACTATCTCCTAATCTGCACTTTTGGCATAGAGCATGATATCATCTGCTTACATGTGGCTGTGGAAAAATATACAGGCAGAACACAGTTAACTCAGATAAATGGAGAACAGAGCCAGCCTGATGGCCCAGTGGCAGTGCATCATGCTGAAGTGCAGACAATTGGGGTTTGGGAGGGAACCCGGTGTGTTAAATTGGGAGGTAGACCAGGCTGAGATAGCAGCTAACCAGCAGTATGTTTCAGCTGAGGAGGGATGGCAGTGGGTCCGACACTAAATGAATGGGAGCATCTGGGCCAAGAGCTTGCTCCTGCCATAGAGGGAAGTTGTCTGTGTGCGTTGCCCACATAGGGGCAAAATTCTTGTGGAGAAAATGTTCAGAGAGAAACCCGGTAGCTGTCTATATGATGGCCTGGGACCCTGCGACCTGATCAGGGTACATCTCTTCAAACGGGTTACATCCCTGTTATGACTGGCTGCCTGCCAGGACTGAAAATGTATATAAAAAAAAGAAAAAAAGGAGAACAGTGCAGGGCCAAGGACTGAGCCATGGGGGACTTCCATGCCTGTCAGAGGGGGGGAGACATGGACCTTCCTGCAAGAAGAGATTTAATATGGTTAGACAGGCAGGAAATGAACTAGAAGGTTGCCTACTCTGACATCCCAGATCTTGTTATTTTACTGGAGGTAGGAGGTAGAAGACTGTGTTGAAAGCTTGGAGAGATCAATGAACACAGCCAATGTGAGGAGTCCATGGTACATTCCAGTAAGAATGGAGTTAGTGAGACTTAGGAGGGAGGTGATGTGGAGTGAATTGGGCAAGAAACAAGACTGAAAAGATTTGAAGGGAGGTGAGTCAGCTAAGAAAGTGGAGAGCTGGGAGTGGATAAAGAGCTTCTGAATCTTGGAAAGGATTAGAGGTGAGAAATAGACCATTAAGTTCCTGGAGTAGAGGTGTCACCACCCTTTTGCAATGGGATGACTTTTACTTTTGCTATCTTTCTGGCCTGAGGTGCTGTCAAAGAGGGGAAGAGAAAAGGTTGAGGAGGGCCCTGATGGATACAGTGATGGCAGGGAAAGCAGGGGTCCAGGCTTTTGAGGCTATCCATTTTGTTGACTCAAAAGCATGGAGGGCCTCTCAGTACTGATCTTGTATCATTAATAATGGTTTATAATGCATCCAGTAGCTTCTGAGAGGTCAAATCAGGTAAATTCAGGGAGACCCCAGCACCTTGTTTCTCCATACGCTGAACATTGTATACTTGAGCCACAAACAATGGCACCATAACCATGGGCACTCCACTGCAGATGGCCTCGTAGATCCCATGTGTCCATCCATGAGTAATAAATGCCCATGTATTTGAGTGAGCTGGTGAAAAAAACAACACAAGTTACAAATAGAACTGGCATATTTAAAATATACTCAGACTGAGATTGTTACACTGTAGCAACTCAGTTAAGAAGGGGGATAAAACCTTTTATAGGTACATTAGGGAGCAAAGAAAGACTAAGGCAGATATACTGAGGCTGAACAAAGAGGAAGGTGGTTGGGCAGAGAGCAACAGTGAAAAAGCAGGGATATTGAACGAATACTTCTGCTCAGTATTCACAATGGAAAAGCAGGGGAAAATACCTAATCTGGGCAATAGAAGCACTCTGGATGGGGGGTCGATATTAGTGCTTTCACAGAAGAAAGGGTTCTGAAAGATCTCTTAAAACTGAAGGTGAATAAAGCAATGGGGCCTGATGGTATTCACCCCAGAATTCTAAAAAAACTAATGGAAGAACTAGTAACACCACTGACTACCCTTTTTAATAAATCATGGCAGGATGGTGTGGTACCTGAGGACTGGAGGAGGGCGGATGTGATTCCCCTTCACAAAAGTGGGAGTAAGACAGAGGCAGGAAACTACAGACCTGTCAGTTTGACCTCAATGGTAGGAAAATGATGGAATCACTTCTGAAGGAAAGAATTGTTGAGTACCTAGAGGCCAGTGGGGCACAGGACCCAAGGCAGCATGGTTTCACAGCAGGAAGGTCATGTCAGACAAATCTAATTGATTTCTTTGACTGGGCGACCAAAGCAGTAGACCAGGGAGGGGCTGTGGACATGGCCTGTCTAGACTTTAGCAAGGCATTTGACACAGTCCTGCACAAAGATTAATAAACAAATTAGCCAGCCTGGGTAAAACACTGGTTGGACAACAGGACACAGCAGGTAATAGTAAATGGAGTCCACAGTGAAGAAAGGATGGTTACTAGTGGGGTACCACAGGGTTCAGTACTGAGGCCGGTCCTTTTTAATGTCTTTATAAGTGACATTGCAGAGGGACTGGAAGGGAAGGTATGTCTCTTTGCAGATGACACAAAGATCTGCAACAGGGCTGATACTCAAGGTGGGGTGGAACGGATGAAAAGGGACTTAGCAAGGTTGGAGGACTGGTCAAATGTATGGCAGCTTAGATTCAATGCAATGAAGTGCAAAGTAATGCACCTGGGAAACAAAAACCCAGGGGAAGAGTACACAGTGGGGGGTGAGATACTGACAACAACAAAAATGGAAAGGGACCTGGGGGTAGTCATATCAGATGACCTAAAGGTGGGCCAGCAATATGAGAAGGCAGTAAGGAGGGCTGGGGGATACTGCGATGTATAGGGAGAGGCATCATCAGTAGAAAACAGGAAGTTGTTGGCCCTCTGTACAGACAGTTGGTAAGACCACATCTGGAGTACTGTGTACAGTTCTGGATACCCCATCTCCGCAAAGACATAGACAGGGTAGAGGCTATCCAGAGGAGGGCAACCAAAATGATGCAGGGTCTGCATCAGAAGACATATGAAGAAAGACTAAAGGAACTAAAGATGTATAGCCACGAGGAAAGGACAGAGAGGGGAGAACATGATAGATACTTTCAAATACCTCAAGGGAATCAACAAAGTCCAAGAGGGTAGCATCTTTCAGAAGAGATGTGCAAAAACAAAGGGGTACAATTTGAAGATAGAGGGGGGATGGCTCAGAGGTAATGTGAGGAAGTATTTCTTCACAGAGAGGGTTGTGGATGCATGGAACAGCCTTCCTGAGGAGGTCATAGAGTCAAAAACAGTGAGGGAATTCAAGAATGCATGGGACAGACATAAGGCAATTCTAGTGGGTGGTAGGAGGAAGTAGGCTGTTGGTTAACTAGGATCTGCAGCTTATCTGTTAGGAAGGGAAATGGGCAGACTAGGTGGGCCAAGCTATCCTTATCTGCCATCAAATTCTATGTTTCTATAGCAAAGATGTGTGTAAATCTGATATTTGGCTATTCTTTATCCTGTTACCCCCTTCCCATTATTATTACCCAACAGCAGTAGTCACCCATCCAACAGGGTAATTAACTATTTTCAGTCATACCCTTTGAGATGCCTGACAACTCAAAATCTCATCCCCATGGAGAGCTGTGAGTTCACTCTAGTATACAAGCTTCCCAGATAAAAGTACATAAATAATTAGCCTCCTCATAAAACATTTGGGAGGCTTACTCCTTCAGCTAATATGACTATGCTAGTCTAGTCCTGGCTAGTGAATTAAAGGGGAACAGTCAGCACTAACTACCCCGACCTCAACTGTGGGGCTTGCCCCAATTTTCCCTTTGTGTGCAAAAATGATTTCTTTTACTCTGTTTACTGCAGTCTAGTATACTGTATCAGGCTAATTCTATTGACTTCAAGATGACATTTGTTGTAACCAGTAATCCCATAATCCCCAGCTGCCAATGTCAGAGCTGGGCTGCAGCACTGGGAGATTCAGTAGCCTGTAGTGCATGCTAGAACATTTATAAGCTCATAGCAGATGTTTGCCGGTCCCACTGTTCTCCTAGGACTACGTACAGTTCTCCACAAGTGTATTTAGTCCTGGGAGGATGAGGAGACCAGCAAACAAAAGATCAGAGCTTATAAAAACTCTAACATGCATTGCAAGTGTAGTTTCTCTCTCTCTCCATCTCCCTGACTGCATCCATCTGGTAATGCCCCTCTATCCACTGTGAATACTAAACAAAAGTATTTGCTCACTATTTCTGTCTTTTCCCTGTCTCCCTCCACAATTTCTGACCTGCTCCTTAGTTTGTCTGCCCTACTTTTGTCTCCGTTTTCTTACTGATGGGTCAATACATAGTCTTGTCCACTCCCTTACTAACCCTTTCCTCCAACTCTGCCTTTGTTCTCCAAATTACCTTGCCCACCTCCTTTTTTTTCTGAAGGTAAACCTCCCTGTCTTCATCCTTCTAATATTCCTTATACTTTCTTACACTTTTTGAAGGCCACCCTCTTTTCCCTCAGAGCAATCCCCACATCCCTCAACAGCCAGAGGCCTTCTTCACTGTTTGCTCTTGCTAATCTCCCTAATGCACAGACAAGACACCTAGAATATCCCTTTCTTGATTGTGCTCCATTTCTTCTCCACAACCTTTCAGTTTCTCCTATCCCAGTTTGTCCTTGAGCAGCTCCCTCATGGCCTTGAAATCTGCTCCTCTGAAGTCCAGAACTCACATTCTTGTGCAGTCCTTCTCTGCTCTAGTCCTTATAGGAATCCACACTGTCCGACGGGCACTTATCCCCAGATGTTCCCTTACAGTGACCTTCTCAATGCTGTCCTTGATAGTCAGTACCAGGAGCAGCACTGCACCTTCTCTAGTGGGTTCCCATACTAACTTATGATCCAGCATGGCCTGACTCCTAGCAGACATTATTGTGGGTATGCTGCAGTGCACACAGGGTGTATTAAAGCCCCCCAGCTGCAGAACCTCTATGTGGTTATAATCCTCCCTATTTCTTCCCCTAATTCCTTGTCTGTCAGCTCTTCCTGTTGATGGTGGCTTGTACACCATCTCTACTGTTGTGTTTTTCTCAAACCCTGTCTCTAGCTGTATCCACAATAGTTCTACTTACCACCCTGCATCCTATTCATTAATGACTCTGTGATGCTAGCTAGGTGGGTAGGGGTGGGGTGAAGTTGCTGCAAGCAATTCTAATAGAAGGACACACTTTTTTGCAGCTCTGCCCTACTGTGCCCATCCACATTGGAAACATAGAGTGCCATGTGTGCCAAGAATAGGACAGATCCAGAGAGGACAAGGCGTGGGGAATGGAGGTGGATGGTGGAGTTCCACAGAGAGAGAGGGACATAAAACAAAGTTACCTGTGTTTAGTGTGTCACTATTTACTTAAGCTTTTTCTGCACACTGAATGAATGATGTTACACAAGATGCAAGGATTATTGGAGGTGCTGGCCAATAAAATACAAGACTCAGTCATAACTTTCCACATCACAAGACTCTCAGGTGTAAGCAGACACATCTACACATACTATGGCATTGTGAGTGCTGCTGCTCTTTATTAACAAAAAATAAAGTTCAGTTCGGCCCTCTTGGAGATCAGCAATCTGGCCTGTCCTGTTTGTCACTGCTCTGGACTGAAAGGAGTCTGTGGTGAGTGAGTGAGTGAGTGAGTGAGTGAGTGAGTGAGTGAGTGAGTGACAGAAAAGTCTTATCTTTTGAAGGTAAAGGTTGCTTTTGCAAATCTGAACTTGGAGCTGGGAAAGATGCACAATCTTGAACAAGAGACTTGGAAACTGGAGGAAGGCACAATCTTGCTTGATTTCTGAGGGAAGTGTGCCTTACTTATAATTTTTCACTGGTTTTTGCTTGTTTGAATCAAAAGGGGGTTTGCAATACTGCTGATCTTTTTGTAGATTGCTACTTTATATACAGAGGGATTAAAATACTGCTGTTTTTTTTCTTTTTCTGTGAATCTGGTGCCTTACTTGTAGCTAACAAACTTCCTGAACTAGTGGCCTTGAAGGAAGAGGGACACCTGGATATCGTGGCAGTCACATAAATCTGGTACACAGAGAACCATGACTGGGATGTCAACATACCAGGATACACAATCTACAGGAGGGACAGGGAGGGTAAAAGAGGAGGAGTAGCTCTCTATATAAGGGAAGGGATCAGAAAAACTGAACTAAAGAGTAAACATAGAAGAGAGAAGGCACTGTGGGTCACCTTGGAGAGAGGAAAAAGTGCCACAATTGGCACAAGGATTGTATACAGACCACCACCTCAGGGGGAGGACATGGAAAAGGAAATGATAGGAGGCATCCTTAGAATGGCAGAAAAAGTGGAGATATTGTTGATGGGGTACCTGAATATTCCAGATGTTAACTGGGAGCACATTTGCTGCAGCCACATCCAAAAGCAGAGTCATTCTCGATGCTCTACAGGAGGAATGCCTCAGTAACTAGTGTTGGAACCCACTCGGGAGGGAGCAGTCTTAGACCTGGTACTTTAAAATGGGGACAGTGAGGGGATCTCAGATTTAGAAGTGGGTAGCCATTTGGGAACAAGCGACTACCAGACAGTGTAATTCACAATAAACACAGCCATAGAGTCAAGCCATACAAAAGCAAGGGTACTAGACGTTCGAAGGGCTGACTTTGGCAGAATGAGAGAGTGCCTAAGGAATGCACTAGAAAAAGGGCAGGAAGGAGAAGTGGAACAACAATGGGGAAAGATCAAAACTGTCATAACAGAGGCAACAAGCCGTTGTGTGAAGCAAATAAACAAAACAAAATGAAGAAAAAAAACACTATGGTTCTCAAAAGAGGTGGCGGAGAAGGTTAGGGAGAAAAAGATATAATTCAGAAAGTATAAGGAATCGAAGAAGAAGTAGGAAAGAGAACTCTATCAGTTATAGCAGAATGAAGTGGGGAAGGCAGTCAGAATAGCAAAGGCCCAAACCAGGGAAAAGATAGCTAACTCAGTTAAGAAGGGGGATAAAACCATTTTATAGGTACATCAGTGAGTGAAGAAAGACCAAGGAAGGGATAGCCAGGCTTAATAAAGGGGAAGGGGTGGGCAAAGGGTGACAGTGAAAAGGCAGAGATAGTGAACAAACACTTTTGTTCAGTATTCACAAAAGAAGGGGATGGGGACGTACATAAACCAGACAATAGAAGAACTCTGGATAGGTGGGTCAATAACAGTCCATTCATAGAAGAAAGGGTCCTGAAAGAACTCCTAAAACTCAAGGAGGAAAAGGTAATGGGGCCTGACGAGATTCACCCCACATTCTAAAAGAAAGAAGGAGTGAACTAGTGACATCACTGACTACTCTTTTTAACAAATCATGGGAGGATGGTGTGGTACCTGAGGATTGGAGGAAGATGGATGTGATTCCTCTTCACAAAAGTGGGAGTGAGGCACAGGCAGGAAAGTACAGACCTGTTGGTTTGACCTCAGTAGTAGAGAAAATGATGGAATCATTTCTGAAAGAAAGAATTGCTGAGTACCTAGAGGCTAGTGGGGCACACGACCCAAGGCAGCATGAATTCACAGCAGGAAGGTAATGTCAGACAAATCTAATAGATTTCTTTGACTGGGGGACCAAAATAGTAGGCCAAGGAGGGGCTGTGACATGGCCTACCTAGACTTTAGTAAGGCATTTGACACAGTCCCACACAAAAGATTAATAAACAAGTTAGTCAGCCTGGGAGTGAGTCCTAGGGTGGTAGCCTGGGTAAAAAATTAGCTGGACAACAGGACACAGAGGGTAATAGTAAACGGAGTCAACTCAGAAGAAAAGGGGGTGACTAGCGGGGTACCGCAGGGCTCAGTAATGGGGCCATTACTCTTTAATGTCTTTATAAGTGACATTGTGGAGGGACTAGAAGGAAAAGCATGCCTCTTTGCAGATAACACAAAGATCTGCAACAGGGTTGATACACAAGGGGGGGTGGAAAGAATGAGAAGGGACTTGGCAAGGTTGGAGGAATGGTCAAAAGTATGGCAGCTTAGATTCAATGCAAAGAAGTGCAAAGTAATGCATCTGGGAAACAAAACCAATAGGAAGAGTACATAATGTGGGGGGAGGGAGGTAATAACAAAAAGGAAAATGGAAAGGTACCTGGAAGTAGTCATATCAGACAACCTAAAGGTAGGCAGGCAATGTGAGAAGGCAGTAAGGCAGGCTGGGGGTATACTGGGATGGAAAGAGGAGGCATCACCACTAGAAAACAGGAAGCTGTTGGTCATACCTTTGTATAGACAGTTAGTGAGACCCAGAGGAGTCATTATAATGGGGGATGGGGGCACAAGTCCCCCCCAACAATACAGCTCATCATTGTTGTCCTACCAACTTCAGCCCCTTACTTTTGTTGCTGGTGGGTTGGAAGGCTTGGGAGTCTGGAACGGGAAAGGATCAGGTGGACTTTCGGAGCAGAAGAAGAGAACAGGCACCATCTGCACTGCATGGCAGAAGCAGCAGGTAAAGCAAGCAGTTTGTGCTGAGAGAGTAGAGAGAGCCATGAGAAAGTATAGTGCGACCATCTTAGACAGAACAGGGATGGAGGGAACCATTGTTGCATAAAGTAGGCTGGCTGGAACCAGGATGGAGCAGAAGTGATGCAGCAGCTGGAGAAGAAATGACATAGCGTACCCGGGACAGTGTAAGTGCAAATAACGAGCAGGAGACTGCTGGCTTCAGCAGAGAACTGTGGTGCTTCACTTCCCTCTGTGCCACCTTTCTTACTTAAAATGAATGCTGCTACCAGTGCTTGGCCTGTGGGATGGAGTAGCTTGAGTTGGTTGGAGGAGTCAAGGATTCTGAAGATGAAGTTGGGCACCTGTGATTGTGTGGGATTTATTCTTTCTTTCCCAGGCCAGAATCCCACACTATGCTGCCGTGCCAGTTGGAAGTTGCGGACAGTATTGCTGGAGCTGAACTATGAGTCTGAGGGAGGTAGGAGGTTACTGGTGGTGGTGAGTGAATGGATGCTTTGCTTGGTGGGTGTGAGGGGCCACAACTATCATGCCGCAGGTACCGTGCAGAGGAGGGCAGACTGGATGGGCCTTGCGGTCCTTATCTGCCGTCAACTTCTATGTTTCTATGTTTCTATGTTAGGTGATGTGATGGAATTCTACCAGTGAGTTTGCACAGTCAATATTTCAGCTGGCAGGGGCCACATGCCATTGGCCATTAAACTGATTTGGTGCAAGTCAGGGAGCAGGAAAGAAGTCTGCTGCCATCTGTGACCTCTTTCTGCTGGCATTCATTCCCTGTTACTATAGTGTCTGGCTCTACCAGTAACCAGTACAACCAGTCCTAACCTCCAAAAGATTCTCAACTTGAACTAACTTAGCTCTAGTCTGCAGAAGGGAAGGGTAGGTGGTGTTTATGTTTATTGGTGGTCTGCTGTGTTGGCCCTGTGACCATCTGATTTAAAATGCTGTCTAGCATCTCTCCTTTGTGTCATCTGACTATATCTGCTTCGGTAGGGGCTGCTGGCTGGGTGTGGTGGGTGTAACGGTTAGCACAACATGCAATTCCAGTCTCAGTATTTTTTCTTTCAGCAAGTGTTTTCTGTGTTATCAAAGCTAAGTAATTAAAAAAAAAAATCAAACCTTGTAGTTGGGTGGATGAACAGTGCATAGTGTGAACATGTAGGGGAAGGTGGGGTAAAGGGCAGGGGGTATGCCATTTTTTGTTGTTTTACAAAAAAAGAAACTACCTAGTGTGGTGTTTCCTCTTTCCTTAATATGTTTAAAGCAGCAGTAACTGCTGCTTTAAACAAAATAAGGACTCAGAGCAGCCAGCCACACCATGTCATTTTTGTGTTCACTAGCGTTTGCGCAAGTAACGTCTTGGGACAATACAGGAAAGGAGAGGTGTGTCACTGCCAAGCCAATTACAGCTGAAACTGCAATGGATTTGGCAGTGCACACCAATGACCAGGCACTCTGGTCATGACAGCAGTTCAGCTTTGCTGACTTGGCACGGCTGGATTTCCAAGAAATAAACTGCTCCAATGGGAGCACTTCATTTCATTCTGTAGCCCGAACTCTGGCCATGCACATTAGAGTGCACACTAATGCGCATGGTCAGATTTACGGCCCATCTTCACTCCTCTGACCCCCCCCCCAAAAGCTTAAATGTTAGTCATGGTGTGGGTTTCTCTCCAAGTGCTCACTTCTCAGCCCCCACCCCACCTCAACATTAGCCACGGTGCAGCTTTCTGTTAAAGCTGACATCGGAGTGCCCAATCCCCATGACGACAATTAAAAAAACTCAGCACCACCACTGAGGGACACTGGGAAACCCACTCCCAGTATCCCTATACCTGTACCCCCCAAAACTCTGGGATACTGGGGAGCCCACTCCCAGTGTCACCATATCTATACCCCCCTCCCTTTAGAAATGGCCAGACTGGGTGCGCCAAGCAGTCTTTATCTGCTGTGCTAGGTTTACCCTGCAAAACAGAAAGTGGTCCCACAACTTATTTTTTGTTTTTTATACCTGAAAAAAAGAAAATGGTCACTCGTTGTCTCCCCCTATACCCTCCCCTATCCTTGCCCTCCCGCTGCAGACTCATCTCCCTGCACCCCCTTACCCTTTACTTACCTCCAGAGGTCTGTAGGTGTCATCTTCTGTGGACCGGAAATGTCTGCAATCTTCAAAGCCAAACTGTGAACTGAAGAATGAAGGTAAGCACTATATAACAGCTGTCAGTGGGGGTTTCAACTTATGTTGATATCTCAGCTATTTGGGGGGAATTTTTGCCCCAAATCTTTAAAATAGCCCTTTCGGCACCCCACCTCATGAATGCTGGCACTGTCATTTTGTTACTCAGTCCCAAAAGGTGATTTCGCAGTCACTGTCCAGAATCATCTTTTGGGACCAAATAATGAAATGACAGTGCCAGTGTTCATGAGGGGAGGTCCCCAAAAGCCCATTTTGAAAGTTTGGTGAAACAATCCCCAAAATCACCACATTATGAGTGTGCGTTGTGTAATTTTTATGCACGCTAGTACCTTCACCAATTTTTAATATTTTCACTCCAGATTTTCCACATTGCCATTTTTCATACCTCCTCATGAACAGTACAGCTTTCATTTTTCACATGCTGCCCGAAACATGTTTTCACACCTGTGGCACAGAATAGCATGGCTAATGTATGAAATCAACTTTCAGGCTGGATTAACAGAATTTCAGTGTCACTGTTCATGAGGTGGGGTCCCAAAAAGACCATGTAGAAAATTTGGTACAAAAATACCCCAAAACGCCCGAGTTGCATACGGTCGTTGAAATTTTGCTACACTTGCACGTAACTTTGGCTAATTTTTATATTTTCATTCCAAATATTCAACATTGCCAGTTTTTCACACCTCCTCAGGAACAGTGTAGATGTCATTTTTCAAATCCTGCCCGAAATGTGTTTTTGCACCTGTTGTGCCAAATGATGCAGTTGCTGCACAAAATCACCTTTTGGGATTGAGTAATGAAATTATAGTGCCACTGTTAATGAGGCAGGGTCCCAAAAAGCCCATGTTGAAAATTTGGAGTGAAAATACCAACAAATACCCAGGGCATTAGGGTTTTTGACTGTAATGCCCCTTCCCCCATAGCGACTGCAGGCGTCAGGGGTGTGCCTTGGGGTCATCGGCCGTAATGATCACACCATTCCACCCCCACCCCCACCCTGCAGCCAGTGACAGGCATCAGGGTGTGCCTTCATGTCTTCTGCCCCAACGATCACCCCATTCTCCTATACTGCACCCATCTCAGCTTATTTCATTATGAAATGGGGTGAGCATTAGGGACGAAGACCCCAAGGCACACCGCAATGCCTGTCAGTGTCTGCAGGATGGAGGTGGAATGACATGAGTGCTGCGGCCGATGACCCAAAGGCATACCCTCAATGCCTGTCAGTCTCTGCAGGTTCAGGGTAGAGGGACATTAGGGTTGGAAACCCTAATATCTCATTAAGGAAATAAATCAGGGAGGGATGGTTGATGTCACCTACCTTGATTTCAGCAAAGCTTTTGACAACATCCAACATGGAAGGCTGATTAACAAGATGGGTTGTCTGGCCACGGGGCACAAGCTGATAAACTGGGTTAGAAACTGGCTGCCAGACTGGAGGCAGAGGGTGGTGGTAATGGGATCCAATCCAAGGGGAGGGAGTGACCATCGAGGTACCTCAGGGATCAGTCCTGGGACCATTTAAGGTGCAGCTTCCACCATGCGGCACCCGCCGCTCTCACTGCTGCCTCTTCACTCCTCTGAAGCCAGTTCCAGTACCAAACACCACTGCAAATACTGTCAGTGAACGTTTGGCATTGACAAATGCATGTTGCTGCTTGTAAACAAGAACAATACTAAGGAGGAGGTTGGAGCAGGCGAGCAGCTGCATTGTAATTTATTTTTTGTTGCTCCATCATGGGCATATTTGCATTAAAAGCAGCATCAGGTTTGCGCCGCCATGACAGGCTCCACCCCACCCTGATTGCCAGTACCTACATAAAGGAAGCAGTCCCTGGTGCTTAGTGGTCCCCCACCCTCTGATTTTCAGCCTGTAAATGTGAAGTTATGTCCTTGGTGTCCACTGGTTCCCACCTGCCCTCCGATCACTGGCCCCAGTATCAAAATATACCTCCTTGGCATCTAGTGGCACCCCCTCCCACTGATCTAGTCCCTATAGAAAGCTATCCATTCCCTGGTGTCTAGCGGATCCCCCCTTCACACTGCAGGCACTGACAAGCCAACCCTGCCAACTACCCCTTACCTGAGGGCTGGTGTGGTGAGCGAGCATATGGTGACCAGCACAGTCCACATCCCACCCCCTCGGTCTGCTGCCAAAAGGGAATATAAGGAGCACACATCCAATGTACATTACAGGTCAAGCATCTCCTGCATTTTACAGAGAGTGTGGACTGTGAACTGTACAGAGAGCATGTGGCCTGTGTACTGCACAAGGAACACACAGTG
This sequence comes from Neoceratodus forsteri, assembly GCA_016271365.2. Classification (NCBI taxonomy): domain Eukaryota; kingdom Metazoa; phylum Chordata; order Ceratodontiformes; family Ceratodontidae; genus Neoceratodus; species Neoceratodus forsteri. Next base: position 1,213,441,528 of record CM028132.1, read on the forward strand.
TACAGTACACAGTCCATACTCCCTGTACAATACAGGAAACATGCACCCTGTACTCTTCATTGGATGCACGCTCCCTGTCTTCCCATCTGGCGGCTGGCTGAGGAGGTGAGAGTTGGGCTGTACCAGTCACCATATGGTCTCCTGCAGCACTGGACCTTCGGTTAAGGGTGGGTGGGTGGGCGAGTGCCTGCAGTGGGGAGGGCTGCTAGATGCCAGGGAATTGGTAGCTTGCTAAAGAGATGGACATCGATGGGTGGAGGGTACCAGTAGATACCAGGGAGGTAGAATATACTTGAAGTAAAGACTTCAATGTAAATATCGTCTTCAGTGTTTTCCCTGTAAGTATTAGTTTTCAAAGGAATGTTGATAGAAATAATGGTATTTTTCCAAAGATAATTTACTTTTGGTGGGTAGCACAGCACTCACGATCCAAGGCTGGTTGACAATGAGGTTGTTCCCCCCCAACCTTTACACCAAAATTACTTCTCTGGTGAGATCCCATCTGGAGAACTGTGTGCACTTCTGGAGACACCATCTCTGCAAGGACATAGACAGGATGGAGGCAGTCCAGAGGAGGGCAACTAAAATGGTGCAGGGTCTGCACCAGAAACCATACGAAGGGAGTTTAAAAAAGCTTAAGATGTATTCCCTCGAGGAAAGGAGGGAGAGGAGGGACATGATAGAAACTTTCAAGTACCTCAAGGGAATCAATAGACATAAGGCAGTTATAGTGGGGGTTAGGAGGAAGTAGGCAGTTGGTTAATTAGGATCTGCAGCTTATCCAATAGGTAGGAAAATGGGCAGACTAGGTGGGCCAAGCAGTCCTTATCTGGCATCAAAGTCTGTTTCTGTGTTTCTATGAGTGAGTGAGTGAGTGGGGGAGTGGGTGGGTGGGTGGGTGGGTGAGTGAGTGAAAGTAAAGGGCCATTTACATGGCCACCTTTGCACTGGAGTAGCCTGAGTGCTCGGGTTGCTCCAGTGCAAAAGCGGCTGTATGGATACTTACTAAATCATGGTAAGTTACTTACTGCTTTTGTGAGGGCTCCACTGCAATCCTGGGAATGTTGGTCAGAGTGAACGGTGTAAGCAGCCATGTGGATAGGCTGAACCACTCACTCCAATGTAACTCAATAGTCTCATCTGCCACCCAGGATTCTCCACTGTCTCCCATTCAGACTTATGGCCCCTCTCCAACGCTGCATCAGCGCTGAGAGGGACTGCATAGTCAAAACTTAAGATTGTCCCCAGTGGTCACAGCAATTTGGCAGTGCTGCAGAAGTCAAGTGCATCAGTCATGTAAACACAGTTCTTGTCATCATTGTTGGTTCAGTAATCAAGTCATAAACATGAGGTACAACTTGGGATGTCTGAAATACGCTGCCTGCCTGCAGGGACTCAATTTCACTGAAAGATGGGTAAAAAAAATTCTATCTGTCAGTGTGAAATCAAAAATTGAAATCTTTTTTCCTCATAATGTTTTCAGTAGATTTTGTTTCTTGTTGGTCCTGGGGGTGACCATACTAACAGGTTTCTCAGTGATGCACAACTCATTGGTACAGCTGCCTCTAGTCTAGGACCATCAGGATGCAGTTTCTCTTGTCCTCAAAGTGCAGGCTTCTCTTGTGGGCAAGCTTCACCTGAGCTCACAAGGGGTACTGGTGTGGTTGCTGGCACATGGAGTATATCTGTGGGGGTGAGGGTAGGTGTAGGTGCTGGAAAACACCCATATCCCAGTCAAGTATGGGGGCCAAAAGTTCTGTGTAGGAGCCCCAAAGTAAGAAGGGGAAAGAAATACAGACCTTCGAAGCAGGGTGGCAAAAGTGAGGAGAGCAACAAACAATATGGATGAGAGTATCGGAGTCTGTTAAACAGGAACAGGGAAGGTCAAAGGGGTGGACAGGTTGCTTTTAGTATGAAGGAAGGACTGAAGCAAGCAAGAAAGAGGGAGTGAAGAGGGATGAGAGTACTACAGAAAGCGTGTGACTGGAATTCAGATCTGTAGAAAGCAAAAAAAAATCATTTTGGGAGTTTCATACTGCCAGACAGTATGACAGAGCAGTACTTGATTCTTTCTGGTGATGAATACCTGTGTACAGTGCCAGTGCACCAGTCCCCATTCCACAGCCCAGAAAAAAAGGTTTATGCCACATGCAAGAAATCATGTTGTATTGGCAGCGCACTATATGCATGTGGCATAACGTCTTGCAACATTAAGAACCCATACCTGGAAACACATACGGTCTTTGTGCCATCAGAGTAGGTTCTTCAGGACAGGGAAAGGCACCACTGGACACCAGTGCAGTCAGTGCTGGGGATGAGAGCAGTAATCAGATGGGGGAAGGGCTGCTATCCACCAGGAATTGACTGGGACATGAATGAGCAGGGGATCGGGTGGGGTGGGGGAGGATCACTAGCCACCAAGGACTGGCAGTGAAATGAACGGAATGGGATCAGGTAGAGGGAGGGTTGGACCACTGGTCACATGGGAACATGTTAGCAGTATCAGACAGGGGAACAGATGGCATGAGGGACAACTAGATACCATGGGAACACTTTTACTGTACCAGAAAGGGCATCAGGCGGAGGAGAGACGACCGGCCACCAGGGAAACACTTTTACTGTACCAGACAGGGTATCAGGTCTGGGAAGGATCACTGAACACCAGGGACTATGATTGAACACATCAGGCATGGGTGTGGGTGGGGGGAAGGGATCATTGGACACCTGGGACATGTTATTATGTATACAAGAGTGGGACTGAAGAGAGGGGGAAACCACAAGCACTAGGAATAGCAGTCTGGAACTGGGAAACTGGGGAGTGGCGCCATGCAAACCAGCCTCAGTCCTTAGGCAAATTAACCCATAATGGGCATTCAAATGGACCCTTATGAAATGGGTACAAGAAATCAAGCAATTTCATTGGCCACTAGCTGTATGTTAATATTTCTAACATACAGGAAAAAGTACAGGCAATAAGCTGAGCAGAGAGTTTAGTAAGTAAGCCCAAAATAGAATGTTGAGAAAAAATAATCAGCCATCTTGATTTCTCACTAAAGCAACCAGAAAACTGTAAGGTTTAGTTCAGAGCTGAAAGGAAATGTTTTCTGGTTGCTTTAGTGAGAAATCAATTAACCAGATTTCTTGTACCCATTTAATAAGCCAGCCTCTCCCTGCTCAGCATTACAGTCACTCGCATGACAGGCACAATCTGCCCTCCACCCAGCAACCCGCTCCCTCGCTCTCAGAAACGTATTGTTTCCAGACCCACTTGCACACTGTAAGACGAACAGACGACCAGCTGATTTCCAACCTGCACATGCTCGCTCTCTACTTAAAAATTGGTTCAAGGCAGGCATGATCTGTCTTCCACTGGGCAACCCACTCCCTTGCTCTCCTCACAAACCTACTGCTGCCACACCCACTCGCACATTGTACAATGAACAACCAACCAGCTGATCTCCAACCCACCTACATGCTCGCTCTCTACTCAAAAATTTTGTTTTCCCCATGTACTTCCCAAAACAAGGTACTGGTCATCTGTACATTGGAAAACAGCATAATGCAACACTTTCAGTTTCCTAACACCACTTTCACATCGGGGCAACACAGAAAAAAAAAATACAACTAAGGAAGCCTTAGCAGCTCAAAAGTCCTCAATTCAAAGAAAAAAAACAGGTGGAGGAACTGGCAATTGAGGGGTGGTGCCATGCAAACCAGCCTTGTTCCATATGCAAATGAACCCATAATGGGCATTCAAATGGCCTCTTAGCACCTTGAATGCCCAATGGGCTCATTTGCATGGGTTCATTTGAATATCAGAAATTTAGTCCGTGTGCTAACCATAGTGGCACCCTGTTTCGGGAGCCATTTCTGCACAGTGCTATGTAGCTTCACACTGAGCCAACATTGCCCTAATATTCAGTCAAATAGCACCAGTGCACTACTCCACTGAATATAGCGCCTTCAGGCACCCAGACTATCATAAGGCAGAGCGCAAATGTTTGTGCAATGTTTTGCACATTTATGAATATCTGGCCCCAGGAGAGCAGATTTTGATAAGCTGTGAGAAATGGTTGTGTCTAATTTGATGAATTCACCTCTGAGTGGGAGTACAAATGCCACATTGGAGAGTCTGAAGCTATATATAATGGAGGCAGTGACTAGCAGTGTCCACATGTCCAACATGAGTAAGGGGCTAGGAAGCCTCCATCATTGTCCAAAGAAATTTGGGGAGTATACAAGAGTTGGTTTAAAATGCAAATATTCATCATGTATGAAAGACAATAATCATCAATAACTAAGGTTGGGCCTAATTATGTTTGTGAAAGAGGGTACAAAAGGGGTTACAATTTAAGTATCATAATGGGAGGATGTGAGATAAAAAAGAAAAAAACATATAGGAAAGAAGAGGGAAACAGTAGAGAGAGAAAAAGGGTAAGAATACGAGGAAAACAAGAGAAAAGAGCTAAGGGAAAGAAGATATCTGTGCATGAATACTTTATGTCTCCTAAACTAAAAACAAATTAAAAGAGAAGGATCTAAATAGTCTTATATTAGTGTTTAGGAGTGTTAGAAGAATCAATGTATGTGAAATAGTCCTGCCAGCATCTATCATATACAGAGTGTTGGTCGTGAGTAAGACAAGAAAGTCGATCTAGTGATGCGTACTGAGATAAGTTTTGAAGAATATCTGAAAAGGAAGGAACATGGGCAGATCTCCAATTCATGAGAATCAGATGTTTAACAAGAAGGAAAAGTATATTAAGCCATCTGAAATGTGTGTGTGAAAGGATAACTTTGTTTGAGACAAATACACCTAGCAAGAAGGATTTAGGGTCTCGAGGGAATTTTTTGTTTAATAACTCTGGAGGCAAATAAATGAACATTGTGCCAAAGTTTATTGATAGTGGTATATGACCATAGGATATGGAAAATATCACCATTAGGCATGTTGCATCGCCAGCAGTGATTGTGGTTTAATAATCCCATACGATGTAATACAAAGGGGGCTCGATACCAAGAGTATAAGATTTTAATTTGTATTGAGCTACGTGCATCTTTGAAAGTGTTATGAGAAAGACATCAGCAGTTACACCACTGTGTATCTCTGATATTACAATTGAGAAGGGTGCCCCATTTATTTTTAGCAGATATAGTTTGATCAGATAAACTACCTATGATATCTCTGTAGATGTAACTATTCCATTTTGCTGATAGGTAATCCAGTGCGAAATGTAATTGTCCTGTAATGTAAGCCTATGAGCATAATGGGAGAAAGGGCTATAAGCAGTTCAAATCTGAAGATACTTCCAAAAGTCTTGTACCAACCATCATTTCACCGAGCTGCCTGCTGCCATCTCTTGCACACCAGGCAGTTCCAGCATGCAAGGTATGCTAATGAGGGCTACCAACTCTATCATTAGTTGGTAGCCTTCATTGGCAATGCCCATGCACTGAAAGGTGCCTAGTGTACGTGAGATGGCCATTGGTTGATTGGTGAGATGACAGTTGGTGTGAGTCAAGGCTGTGTTTGCCTTAGTTTGTTTTCACTGTTCATCGCAGTCCCTGTAACTACCCTGGGGGGGTCTCCATTTTATGGTTGTTGAAATCTCATTGTGCTTGACAGCTGCATTAACATATGAGAACATGAAACTAAGGTTCATACTAAGGGTTAAGAAGCTAAGAAGATGGTATGCCCATGTTGGCTCCTACCATTCACCCATAATAACACAAACTATTTCCTGCTTGTATATAAGTATCAAGTCTATTTTTAAAGTGGTTTTGTCATTACTAATCACCACATCCAGCAGCAGTTTGTTAGATGGATTAATTGCTCTCTGTGAAAAAGGCTTTTCCCTTATTTGCGAAGAATCGTTTTGGCCTGAGTGGCAGAGGGTGTCCCCTGGTACTTAGATTATCATTTATGAATTCAAGGTTTAATTCATTTATCAGATAGCATTCCTGCATGATATCATAGCATAATAGTAAGTCACCTCTAATTCTTCTCGTTTCTAAAGACACAAGGTTTAGCTTCTGAAGATGCTCATTATATGACAATGTCTTTATGCTATAGATCATTTTAGTTGCCTGTCTTTTAATTTTTTTCCAACCCATCTGCTGTCACTTTAGTAATATAGCCCCATGCCTGGCTACCATAGTCCACAAGTGGTCTCACATATGATTTATACAATGGCATTATCACACTTTCATTTCTACTTCTAAAGTTCCTTTTGATGGACCAAAGTCGTCTTTTAGCTTTATTAATATGTGTATTACAATGTGTATCATAAGATAATTTCCCTGTTATTGTTATGTGTAAATACTTTTGTTCTGTTGTTTTTCTTAGGGGGAAGTCCATTCAGAAAATATGTATCTTCCTTGCTGTGATGCCCAAGGTGCATCACACAACACTTTTCAGCATTAGATCCCATTTCCCATGCATTTGACCATTTCGTTATGTTATCAACTTCATTTTGGAGTGTGTCAGTATCTTCATATGTATTTATTATCCTTGCTATTTTTGTGTCATTGGCATATTTACTTAGCCAACTTCTTGTTTGTTGACCCATGTCAGTTATAAATATATGAAATAGCAAGGACCTCGGAACCGAACCTAGTGGCACACCGTTCACCACCCCTCTCAGATCAGACAAATATCCCTTTAAACTAACCCTCTGAGTTCTTCCACTCAGCCAGATGCAAATCCAGTCAATAATTTTCTAATCTACCTGCTTATCTATTAGTTTTTGTATTATGGCTATGTACGGTACTTTATCAAATGCCTTTCCAAAGTCCAAGAAAATGCAATGACAGAGGACCCTTATCATTTGATGAGGTGTCAGCACTCTTTAGACTTCACAGTATACCTGTCTGCTTAATTAAAGTTCAACAGAACTAGCTGCAGGAAGGTGAGAAATACCACATTCACCTTCAATTAATTTTACAAACTTAGATGTAATGCAGGTTTTTTCCTCTAAACTGCATTCAATATGTGTGTTTCTTCAGAGCTTTTTCAGGTTATGGGTTCTTCCAGCATGGAGGTACATAGAGTAAATGGCTGTTGTGGCATCATATTCTCATGTGCTAATGCAGTTCTTGAGGACAATGAGATTTCAACAACCAGAAAATGGAGAACTAGTTAAAGGGGCACTGTCAGCCTTGTCCCTTGTTTTATTGCCACAAAACATCAGTGTGCCTCTGTGGACACAGTGATCACATATGGTCCACAAAATACCCCTATATATAACATAATTGAGAATTCTTACCAATTTTTGTAGTTTTCATGATATTTTACTTTCCCTTGGGTTCCCCATAAGTACGCTGTGCACCGGAAGGAGAAGCAAGATGAGAGCGCGCATCGGACACTGTGCGCCAGCACAAACATCGATTTTGCACATGGCCATAATGAAAAGTTAAATGCAGCATGTATTTTCAAATGCTGTACTAGAGTTGTTGTTTTTCCACCAAAACCGAGCACTGGAAAAGACAACAAATGCATTTGAAAGGAGTCACCGAAATCTCATGCATGCGCGAAAGCAGGACGATGCACAAATCACACACATGCGCAATAGCCTCCCGCTTTCGTGCATGTGCAAGATTTCGGCAACTCCTTTCAAATGCATTTGTCATCTTTCCCAGCCTCGGTGTCAATTTAAAAAAAATGGCAACTCTAGTACAGCATTTGAAAATACATGCTGAGTTTAACTTTTTATTATGGCCATGTGCAAAATCAATGTTTGTGCTGGTGCACAGTGTCCGATGCACGCTCTCATCTTGCTTCTGCTTCCGGTGCAGTGTACTTATGGGGAACTCGAGGGAAATTAAAATATTGTGAAAACTAAGAAAATTGGTAACAATTCTCGATTATGTTATATATAGGGGTATTCTGTGGACCATATGTGATCACTGTGTCCACAGAGGCACATTGATGTTCTGTGGCAATAAAACGAGGGACAAGGCTGACAGTGCCCCTATAAAGGGGCTAAAGTAAACACTGAAAGCAAACTAAAGCAAACAGCTACACAAAAAGTTATCTGTTGACAAGGAAACAAATAACATTTACAAAATATTAGGGTGCACTACTCCTTTATCTTGCTTTACACAAGGCCCTTCAGACCCTGGTGAAGCAGGATGTGCAGGTCCCTTCAGACCATGCGTATGAGCTCTAATTTTCTTCGCAAGCAGAAGATAAAACATATCTTTCTTACTGTTTTATTTGTGTATGACTTTAATTGTAGTATAAAATGCATGCAACTTTCATTTGGTCATGTACGCGACTATTTTTAATGTTTCATGGCTCTAAACATTTTGTTCATGTAGGACTTGGTACACTTTATGAGATGTTTTTAAGTTTTAAATATTTTATTCATGTAGGACTTAGTACATGTTTTGCAATGATTTACAGTTTTAAACATTTTGTTCCTGTAGGAGTTGGTACATTTTTCATGACTTTTTTTGGCATTTCCTTGTACAGTACGAGCTGCACGTGCTAAATGTTATGCATGCATGCTCAGTGCATTAAAGTCCATTTCGGTGTTTTTTGAGACAATCACAAAAAAAAATGTTCTTAACAGAATACAAATTTTAATTGATTTCTTCTTTCACAGAGTCAGCTCAGATGTCTCATTAGACTGTCTTCTGAGAAACCATGCAACTGTCAGTCTTTGGAGTTAAGTATTTGTTAACTTTTTAGCAGTAAGCCTCCCCTTCCCATCTAGGCATATCCGGATAGAAAAATGTGGGGGGGGGGGGGCACTGTACAACCTAAGCAACCACAGTCCAAGGACTTAGAAACAGCAACAGCTCGTTGTCTGGTTTGTTGCTGGCAGTGACTGCGAGTCACAGTAACAGCGGAAGCAAGCATCATCTTGAGGCAGATCTTATCAATCTGCATGGGCAATGTTCATTAGCAGACAAACATGCACATTCTATTCATTAAGTTCATTGTCCACTCCAGAATCCAAAGTGCCAAAATTATTTCATTAACTTTAAACAGTGACAACCACTCCACGGAGCAGGGGGCATTTTGTTTGATGGGTTCCCTTCACAGACATGGCTGAACAAATCTTCTGCAACAGTCTCTTGAGCTAACAGACTGATTCCTTTCATGCAGATTTCCCTTAAGCTGTGATAGCTTTTTTGACTGGGTGACTAGGGAGGTGGATCAGGGGAGGGCAGTGGACATGGCCTATCTGGACTTCAGCAAGGCCTTTGACACTGTGCCACATAGAAGACTATTACACAAACTGGGGAATATGGGTGTGAGCAGGACAGTAGTGTGGTGGGTAGGTAACTGGCTGGGCAGCAGGACACAGAGGGTGGTGGTAAATGGCTGTTACTCCACAGAGGGAAGAGTGGCCAGTGGGGTACCACAGGGATCAGTGCTGGGACCAGTCCTATTCAACATCTTCATCAGTGACATTGCGCAGGACCTAGAAGGCAGAATTTCACTGTTTGCTGATGACACAAAGCTCTGTAACAGAGTAGACACACCAGAGGGTGTAGACAGAATAAGAAGGTACCTGCAGAAACTTGAAGAATGGTCAGAGGTTTGGCAGTTGAAATTCAATGCAAAGAAGTGCAAGATAATGCATATGGGGCACAAAAACCCTGGCACAATATATCAGTTGGGGGGTGAGGATATAGCATGCACCAAGCAGGAAAGGGATATTGGGGTTATCATCTCTGATGACCTCAAGGCAGGGAAACAGTGTGACAAGGCAGCAGGTAAAGCAAATAGGATGCTGGGATGTATAGGCAGGGGCATCACCAGCAGGAAAAGGGAGGTCATAATTCCGCTATACAAGACACTAGTGAGGCCCCACCTGGAGTACAGTGTACAGTTCTGGAGACCATACCTACGTAAGGACATAGACAGGGTAGAGAAGGTTCAGAGGAGGGCAACAAAGATGGTGCATGGATTGCATCACAAGTCCTATGAAGACAGGTTGAAGGAACTGAACATGTACTCCCTGGAGGAGAGGAGGGGAGAGACGGGATATGATAGAGACATACAAGTATCTTACAGGGAGGAACAGGGTGCAGGAATACACTATTTTTAAGTGAAAAAGATGTTCCAGGACTAGAGGGCATGGGATGAAGTTGGAGGGAGGACGATTCAGAGGAAACATGAGGAAGAATTTCTTCACAGAACGGGTGGTGGACAAGTGGAACACCCTGCCAGAGGAAGTGGTGGGGGCTGAAACAATCACGAGATTTAAGAATGCATGGGATAGACATAAAGGAATTCTAGAGGTCAGGGGTAAGGGGGGCAACAGACTTGTAGGAAAACATAAACTGAACTTACAAGCTCAAATGGGCAGACTGGGTGGGCCATAGGCCCTTATCTGCCGACACTGTCTATGTATCTATGTAGCTAAATTCCTGGCAGCACTTTGGGGCCAAAATAGGCCAACTATGGGGTAGCTTGGTGCTAATCCACTCTATTATTTCATAGCTTATTCCTTCACTTCAGTTTCTCAGTTGTTACAACTTCTCAATCAGGCTCTCTTTCTATAATTTCATTCCTATTCTGTACATACGCATAGGGTTCACAACAACACAAGGCACTTATACTGTCCAAAACCTCTTCACTCTCTTTCTTTTTCCTTCTCATCTGCCTGGTTATGTAACTTTTCCCTTGGGTGGCTGATAGCATAAGGAGCATACTCTTTGTTTCTCTAAATGATCTTAACTCTCTACTTTCATTTGCTGTTCCCTTAGAAAGAATCGAATCAACAGAACCCTTTCAGTTATTCAATCCCTGATGCCAATGCTCAGCAGCTAGGCCATATTCTAGGCTGTTATGGGTACCCCAAGCCTTGATCCCAGTACCTCCTATCATTTTCTGCTCATGCAGTGATTTCAGCCTCTGAACTGACTTATCAGGGGGACCTCTGCCAGTGCCACACCGGATCACTAGATGGGCTGCCACCCCGCTAGAGTCTCAAACATCACTCCCCCCAAAATGGACTTTCCCCACCTCCACAGGCTGCTCAACTAGGGAGTCCCAACTCTGCAGCAGCCACCAGCCTGGGGATTAGGGGTAGTGCTGCCAGCACCACAACTTCAACTGCTCAGCCTGCTACTTCTGAGCTGTGCCCTAGGCCCCATTGCTGTAGCAGGTCCATCCACAGGACACTTTACAACCCTCTTCTGAACTCACCCACAGGCACAATTTCATTAAGCTTTTAGGCCTCATCAGTGCTAAACTTACCAAGGTGCCAAAGTTCACTTAGTGGGCATCCATTTTCTTTCTTCTCCCCAGGCTCTAGCTCCCACTTGCACCAAAGGTCCTTTTCCTTACTCCATTGCTCCCCTTTGGCTCACACCCGAACTGTCACTTTCTACATTTCAAGTTTTCAAGGGTGGAGGGCAAGGGTGGCAAGAAGACCATCCTGACCCCACCATGGCCCTCTGGCCAAACGTACGGGCCAAAAACCATGTTTACCTCCAAGGGTCTTCCCACCAGGCCTCTCATGGCACCAACAACACTGCTCTTTTATATTTCAAGGGAGGGGCCCCCCTACTGGCAGCAAGCAGGCCCTAACTCCTAGACTCACATGCACCACAGCTCCAAATTCCTCCCTAGCTACCCAGCTCTCTGGAATTTTAACTAGTAAGTATCCAGAGGGTGCTTATGTAGCTTTTAAGGTTTATGTTCACAGTGACCTACTTTAACCGTGAAGAAAAAGTTTGTGCTTTCCTCATCTATTTTTTAAAAGGAAAAAAAAAGGGTCTGTGCATGTGAGATCTTTATTTTTTATTATTCTTTGGTAACCAGGTAAGGCCCACTAGGCACAGGCGCCTGTTTTCAGGGGTGACCTGGGAGAACTGGGAGGTTAAGTGACTTGCTGAGAGTCACACAGTATGTAAGAGGAGGCTATGGGACTCAAACCCAGGTCTGTCAACTGGATGTACCAAGCTCATTCACAGCCCATTATCCTAACCTCTAGGCTATACTGCCAGACAACTTTAAAACCTAAATAACTTAAAAAAAAAAAAAACTGGTAACACTTTGTTTTACACCTCCCAAAGGCACTTCCTGGGACCAAACTCCAATGAACCTGTACATTTTATAGTTTAAATCTGTATTTTGTTTTGCTAGTTTGAGAAGAAAAGTGACAAAAAAAACATATGAACATAACAAGAAGCCAGCAGAAGAAGGCCATTTGCTCTGTCTAGTCTGCTCATACTCCTACCTGGTCAATATGTCACAGATAGCTCCGTGCAAAGAATACTGCATAGAGAACATTGCGTAGTGCACTAGCACGATAGGGTACAGAACCCCGCATGACATATTTTTTACCCTATCACACATGGTTGGGGAGGAAGAGTGTCGTATAGGTTAAAACCTCCGTTCGGGAGGTGGTCTGCTGAGTTTCCACCATGGTTCTGTGGAATGAGCTGCGGCACTACCGGATGTTGCTGTGCGTCTGGACCGGGCTCGAATCCTGGTCCCAGACATTTTGGAAACCACATTTATGCAGTGTTTATTTTTTCCCTGGTCCCATTGTTTCTCCCTGTTCCTGCATTGACCATCCTCCGGAGTTGATTATCTTTATGGGGGGGTTCGGGGGGCACAGAAAATGAAACAGACACATGTTCCCATCACTGAAATCCTTTTTGGCTGTGTGTCTGTGCACCAGCAATGTATCCGCTGATTTTACAGTGTAATACATTGCTGCACGGTTTTGTCTTTCACAGTAATGACCCCATGCCACTCATCCTGCAGGGTCTAGAGCTTGAGCTACTGACCTTGCACCCCTCACTACTCCTGCCTTCCTTTATATAGATACATAGGCACTGTTAGCAGATAAGGGCCTATGGCCCACCCAGTCTGCCATTCGAGTTTTTAAGTTCCCTTTACGTTTTTATAGAAGTATGTTGCCCCTTACCCCTGACCTCCAGGATTCCCTTATGTCTATCCCATGCATTCTTAAATCCCATAATTGTTTCAGCCCCACTGCTTCCTCTGGCACAGTGTTTCACCTCTCAATCACCCTTTCTATGAAGAAATTATTCCTCATGTTTCCTCCCTACCCATGATCTTTACCTTTCCCCATGCCTATTCCAGTCTCTCTTGAATCTGCCCTCTGTATTCAACAAGACCACCTCTTCTGGCAGTGTATTCTAAGTATCCACCACCTTCTCCAAGAAGAGGTGCTTCCTGACCTCACTCCTAAACCTCCCCTCCAGCTTAAGACTGTGCCACCTTGTGTTAGATTCCATACTCAAATGGCTCCTGCGGAACAGCGACCCGTGAAGAGGGAGCAAATCTCACAGCATGATGGATTTCAACAAAGTCTTTTTTGGGGGATTCACCCCCCTTTATTTAGTATATGAACTCTGGGGGGGCATACCTCAGGATGGTGAGAACTGCCGGTTTCCCAAAAATGTCAGTGCTGTGGTTCCACCCCCTCTTCGTAGGTCACTGTTCCACAGTCACCATTTTGACATGCTACCCTCATGTTATGGATGTCACTTAGCTTAAAGAAACCCTCCTTATCCAGCTTATTTATCCCTTTCAAGTACTTGAAGATCTCAATCATGCCCCCTCTCTTTCTCCTGTCCTCCAGGGAGTGCATGTTCAGTGCCCTCAACATCTTCTTATATGCCTTACCATGTTAACCTATCATCTATGTAGCCCTCTTCTGGACCTTCTCCAGCAGGTTACTGCCCTTTCTGAGGTGTGGGCACCAGTACTGAACTCCATACTCTAGGTGTGGCCTCACCTGTGACCTGTACAAGGACAGTATAACCTCCCATCTTCTAATACAGATCCCCCTTGCCATGCATCCCAGCATCTTGTTTGCTCTTGCTGCTGCTTTCTTGCACTGTGTGGAGTGCTTCAGGTCATTAGTGATCATCACTCCCAGGTTCTTCTCCTCTGATGCAGACACCTTGGCTCCACCCAGGTAGTACTCTATCCTGGGATTCTTGATTCTGATGTGCATAGCTTTGCATTTCTTGGCATTAAAGCCAAGCTGCCAGATCCCTGATCACCTCCCCAGATCACCCTGTAGGTCCTGTGTCCATTTAGCTGCATCCACTGTCTCGCAGAGCTTGGTATCATCCACTAAAAAGCACATTTTACCCTTAATGCCATCCCCAATGTTATTGATAAAGTCATTGACCAACATCGGCCCAATCATCATGCCTTGTGGGACCTCACTGGTAACCTCTTTGGAGCTTGATAACTCTCCCCCTTCCCCACAACCACCCTCTGGGTTCTGTCCCTCAGCCAGTTTTCTACCCATTTGGTCCTCTTCTCCCCAACCCCAAAAGCCTCCAACTTCCTGATCAACCTTTTATGGGGTACAGAGTCAAAGGCCTTGCTGAAATCCAGACAGAGGATGTCTATTGCCTGGCCTCTGTCTACTGTCTTAGTGACCTAGTCAAAGAAGTCAATCAGATTTGTGTGATACAATCCCCCCTCCCCCCATGAGCAAATGCTGCTTTGCATCCTGGAGACCATGCTCCTCTAGATAGTCCACCAACCTCTCCTTAAACATGGTCTCCATAAGCTTGCAAACAAGAATGCAGAGTGATCTGGAGAAACTAGAGGAGCACATGGAAAGTATCAGCACCCTCTATTGGTTATTCTCTATAATAGTAAAGGAACTACTTCACAGCAAAACTGACTTTTTAGTGGTTTTTAATAAGTTTTTATTTATTTTTTTAAATATTAAATAAAAATGGTACCTATAGCCCATTTTCTAAGCACAATAATACCTTCCAGGGTGGGCAGTATTGGGCAATACCAGACCTTCCAGGAACTATAAAGGTTTCCGCCTGTGGCGTCGGGCCTCATTCTGCCCCTGGGCTGTACGGCATTGCTCAATATCACCCACCCTGTTGGGTATTATTACTTATGTAATGGCCCCTTGACTCACCTTGGCTGCTTACGGGGTCTTGGGTCTTGCCTGGGCACACCTCCGTGGGGGCCGGCTTGGGTTCACTGATGGATGAAATACCTGGATGAAAAAATGGCATGGTGCCTCCACCTGGGGTACTGATATGAGATACCTGTGGAAATATTGCAGCTTACCACCCCACAGGAAAATACAAGAACTGTCCCCAGATGCACTTCACCAACTAATAGCAATCCCCATTTGGCAGTAATCAACAATGACAAGCTACAACATGAACCAATAACAATATTTATTTAGGGGAAGGAGTAAAAAGGGAGAATAGCACAACACAGCAAACTAAATAGTGGTGTACAGTAGTTTATAGTAAACTATCTCCCAAACCTTTTATCTGTGCGTGCACCCTTACCTCTTTGCCAGTTTACAGTTCATTGTGGTGGGTACCTCACCGGGGTGATGGCTCTGAGGGCTGAGTTGTGGTGGCATTAAACAGTCTAAATACTTAAATGAAACACTTACACTGGGGCACAATAATGTTCAATAGTAGAAGCACCTGACAACTGGGCTTAGCTTATATGGCAGAGTCCTGCCCAGGACCTAATCGCTTGTTCCTAATTAGCTATCTAGCTAAATATAGAGCTCCTCTGTGCCATAGCCCAGAGATACTTACAATTTGTTGAGAGGGCTCAGCAGGCTAGTTTGGGATGGTACCATTTAGGTATCAGGAATTGTTGGTGGTGCACCATGATGACAGGTTGCAGAATCCCAGAGGCTGGAAGAAGGACTGAAGAATGTTGGATGGCACCTGCCTGGCCTTTCCAAACTTCACCTCTTAGGCCTTTGTAGACACTGTTCACCAGGCATGCCTCTCAACATCTTCCTCTCTGGTCTTCCTTGCCATGGGGCTGGGGACAGAGCAGACTGGGTGTCCCCTAGTCCAAAATTGCTGCGCTCGATCACCACAAAATGAGTGACAACCAAAGTTTTTTAATCAATGCTTTTATTTATTTTTTATTTATTTGGTAATTCAGATACAACCTTTGAGTATACACTGTTTTACAAAGGTTCCACATCAGATATGCTGCTTGCAATTAATGTCCACCATGTTGTGCAAACCCCTAGCACTTTGGCTTAGTGCCTTCAAGGGGGCAGTTGCTAACATCTGGGCTTTCAATAATCATTTAAATACTGATATACTAGTGACATCATCATTAGAGAGTGCATTTCTTACGAAATCAATCACCAAACAATACAAGTGATAACCATATACATCAAAATAGAAATGCAAAAACATAATTTCCTCTAGTCTCTATATTACAGTTCTTTTAACATTTTATAAATTCAGAAAGGAATCAAATAGAAGATTACAAAGTTTGGAAGCAATCCTACACAGAGGCTGCATAGCAGAACTAACCAGCACTGCAATCATTTAAAAAGCTATTGAAGTCTCCTATTCAGGATGCTCCATCATTGCTCTATATATATATATATATATATACACACAATAGGGGTGAGTGGTAAATGAGTGAGATAAAACAGTGTATCATCCACTGCTGCAGTGTGATATTTTTACCCTCTGCTCTACTGTGATGATATGAGACATTTACACACACAGGTCACAAAAGGTCACTGATATCATCACCCTAGGCAGCTTTCCCCTCAGCTTGAAAGAAACACCTGTGCTGTTACCATAGACACAAATGCAGAACTACCTGAGAGGTCTCACTGCTGCCTACAGCTAACTCGAGCATTACTAAACACACCTATCCCCCCCCCCAACTTCCAGCTCATTACTGTGATGCTCTCAACTTGATGCAGCCAGAATTCCAAACAGCACAGCTTCACAGAACAGTCTAAACTACTGCCTGCAGCTAACTCAACTACCACTGAAACACACTCTCACTTGTTCCTCAAACTCTGATTCTCACCCATTACAATTACTGTAACAATTTCAGCTTCACTGCAGCCAGAATCCTAAAGAGCACAATTTCACAGAACACTCTGCCTGCAGCTAACTTAATTACCACTGAAAACAGTATCAGCTGTGCTGACACTCTGCCTCTCAGTTCATTACAATTACTGTGAAGCACTTAACTTCACTGCAGCCAGACTGCTAAACAATACAGCTTCACAAAATCATGTTTCTCATTCCTATCTAAAACTAACTCATTTAGCATTGCAAAACACACTCATGTGTATCTCAGAGTTTATAACACTGCCAGCCCATTCAGAAAAGCTCACACACAGAATGAGCAAACACATTAACAGGAACAGAACACAAGACAGCATAACAAAACTTCTGGAAACTCTTGGCCCTATTGTATATATCAACATGATGGCATAGGTTATGGTAACAGCTGTCACTCCTGCATCGTGAGCTTGGATATCTCACTCTGCAGGAGTGACAATATTTGCCATATCACACTCATGCCCATCATGTATCCCCTATATATATATTTTTTAACTCTGCTTTATTTAACGCCTTGTCATTACAGCCATACAGTTTTTACATACAGCTGTTGTCAGATCCAACTCTAAGATGATGATGATTCATATATTTACTTATACTGAACAATTAATCTTGTAGTGAGTGTTACAGGCTGTGGTATATCGTCCATATCTATGTAATCTTAATTTTCTGTTGTTAGATTTTACACAGATAAGAAACAACATCTGAAATAAAGCTATATACTATCTAAAGAAGCTTCAAAACTATGCCTCAAGATTTTGGCTGCATGTTTGAACCCCCCCCCCACACACACACACACACTCACTAGTTTCTGATGATCAAGTAAAAAAATCAATGGTGAGCATCTAGATGCTCTGCTAAGCCTTTTTTTATATACCTTGGGTATCTGGAAAATTTTTCAACACCTAACACAAGATGAAGACCAAATCTTAACCAGGCCCAAATTCTGAAAATCTGAGGTCTTAGGACACACTTCCCAAGCCTTGTATGTCCTCCCTCACCCCCAAATACCAGGATGCAAGAGTCCCTGGCATGCCAGCTTGGTGGCGCTGAGGGTTGAGGTGCTGGATGCCACACCTCACACCATGCCGACGACACAAGTTTGGGAGCAAGCTCAGGTGTTGGGGGTTGGCAGGGAGGGAGATGGATCGGCACACACAGAGCTGCTCTACTGTCCCAGGAGGAAGGCATGGGATCACTCGGTGCTCTGGCAGCTCCTGGTGGAGACCGGGAGTGCCACAGAGTGCCAGAGCTGCACGTAAGAGAGTGTAGCTGATGAATGGGGGAGCTCCAGGCACCTACAGGCAAAAAAGGAGAGAAATACCCCTACAGCTCAGACAGCTGATGGCCCTGCCAGTGCCACTGCCACACACCAAATGCTGGTTCCCCACCACTGCCCCCTATAGTCTTCCCAGGTTGCCATCCCCCGACCCGGGGAACTATGACGAACTTGAAGATGGTGAGGGAACACAGTGGGCGGTAGAGCAAATCAGTGAGAGCAGTGGCCTGAGAGACTTCCGAGCTGGAGGGCCAGAAAGAAAGTCATAAAAAAAAAAAAAAAAAAAAGAGTCCCTGGTGTTTGATGTCAAATGGGTCATGTTGCCTGTAGTAACCAGGATTCCCACACCTGCCAAAGTTGGATGTGGCGGTCCTGCTGAAGTCTCAGTTTGGCTGTGAGGAATTCCATAGTCACCACATCTTTTACCCTGCTAATCCATTCCTGTAATGTTGGCAGCTCCTGCCTAAGCCATGTGGCTGTAATACATATTAAGCTCACCTCGAGAAGACTCAACATGACTTTACAGGAGTATCCCTTTAAATGAACTACAGTAGGGGTTTCCAGGACCCACTCTTCAAAAGTGAAGGGTATGAAGAAACCCATCACTCTCTGGACCACTGACTGCACAGTGTTCCAGAAGGCTGATAGTGCAGGGCAGGTCCAGAAGATGTGCCAGTGACTCCCCACCCCCACCACACACATTTCCTCCAACATGCTGTGCCACCAGGTGAGTAATGTTGTGTGACAGTGGGTACGTGGAAATAGCAGGTGAGTACCTTCCAATAAAACTCTCACCAACATGAAAATGAGGTGACCTTCCAGCCAAATTTTAATCTGTGGTCCCAGTCTGATTCCTTTATACTCACATTTGCTTCCCGCTCCCAAGCTATCTTATACCCATGTATCGAGTCGCCTCCCACCTCCGTCAGTAATTTGTATAAGTTTGTCACATGCCAGATCTTGGCTGTCACTGTTACTAGCCCATATAGAAAGTTCTCCCATCCTGAATACTGCCTAGTCAGGCCCTCTAGGTGGCCTGGGGACTGCAAAAAGTGCCTCACCTGCATAAAGCGAAGAAACAGAGTTTCCCCAGCTAAACTTATCTTTTGCACTCTGAAAGGAAATACATCTCCCATTTTCTATTAACTGGGTAAATCTTGTAATTCCTCTCACCTCACACCTAACAAATCCCAAGTCCAACATGGGGGGGGGAGTCTTTGTCATACCTGATAAGGGACAAAGGGTCTACTCCTTCTGGGGTGGCCATTAGTTTCCTGACCTTTGAGAGTACGTATATACCATGTCTCAAAAGAGAGAGTTATCCAACACAGCCAACCTCAAAAAAAAAAAAAAAATATATATATATATATATTACATCGGGGAGGTGTCTGTACCAGTTAGGGGCTACGAACATACTATTGCAAACTGGTATATAGACTCACTCACCACACTTAAAATTGTAGTGGTTAAAAACTCATTTCATTCTTTCAGTTTTTATCTTTCTTTTTCTTCATAACGATACAGGAAATTTCATTACAAATGTTTCGGAATTATCCTTCATCAGTGTTTTTCTATATCTATTACAATGTAAATAAAATGTATTTAAAAATAATAGCTGTATATCTTTGTAAGTTAATTTACTGAGACCGGCATATTATATAATTGCAGCTCATCAAAAATTCTCAATATTAAAGACATATTCCAGGTTCTTAAGTTCCATATTCACCAGCAGTTAACTAAAAGGAAAATATCCAAAAAGCTCATTTGCAGTTTTGGTGCTCCTTTTAACATTGTCCTATGTATTTATTATTAATTCTCACCTGTTGTTAAAGTGTAAATAATGTAAGCAAGACTCCTGTTAGTCCCATTATGTAACTCCCTGTAAAGCAAATAAAGTGTGTGTCTGTAAAGTACTTTTATCCCCCTTTCAATATTTTTTTTCAGAAAGTAATAATACAAATTTCTCAATTACTTCTCCGTTTTGTTAGTGTATCTTATGGGTACTTTACTGTTCACTATTTGTCTCACAGGCTCTCCTTTGTGTTTCTAAATATAAATGAAAATGTATTTTCAGACTCATTTAGGACAAACATCAAGACTCTCCAACTGTTCTAAGTATATAAAAATGTAATCTCTTGTACTCACATAGTTTGTGCTGCAGCATGAAGCAAGACCTCCTGAAGGGAGGTGACCTGCTTGCTCTGCTTGCTGCATAAATAGTGCCTCTGTTCTGGAATCGGGCGCACAGCAGTGCGTGTCACCATGACACTGCAAACAAGCTCTCGCAGTGGTAAGCACTTGCCCCAGGTGCCCGATCTGCTACTTAAAGAAATAGCAGGCACCAAAAAGGATTTTTGGTGTCCTACCAGCTTCAGGTTGAAGCTTCACAAAATATCTTCATCTGTATTTATAGTTTCTGCCAGTTTTCAAGTGTACACACAGTGCTGATTGCAAGTGTGTACTGGTGCCTGGTATTATTATGAGAATTGTGCTTATTTACTGGGGAGTCTGTAGGATCACAATGTGTCTGATACTGCCAATTAAGTTATCAGTATGTTAGCACCTATCTATCAATTCTCAAAAAGAGAGTGATCAAAAAGAGAGAAGTTGGGGGGGGTTAAAATTAAATGGGGGTTAACCACAGTACAAAGTTGTAAAAAAGATTATGAACCCAAAGGTACCTAAATTGTAGTTATTCAATCCCTACAATTTTCACATAGATTTTTTACATTCCATAGTACTTCATAAAATTGGCTGCCAGTCTATAGAGTCATTTAAACCATGTAGCCCATTTACAGAAGAAAGGGTTCTGGAAGAACTCTTACAACTGAAGGTGGACAAAGCAATGGGGCCTGATGGGATTCATCCCAGAATTCTAAAAGAACTAAGGGTAGAACTAGTGACACCACTGACTACACTCTTTAACAAATCATGGGAGGATGGGGTGGAACCTGAGGACTGGAGGAGGGCAGATGTGATTCCCCTTCACAAAAGTGGGAGCAGGGCAGAAGCAGGAAACTACAGACCTGTTAGTTTAACCACGGTGATAGGGAAAATGATGGAATCACTTCTGAAGGAAAGAATTGTCGAGTACCTAGAGGACAGAGGGGCACAGGACCCAAGGCAGCATGGATTCACAGCGGGAAGGTCATGCCAGACGAATCTAATAGATTTCTTTGACTGGGTGACCAAAGTAGTAGATCAGGGAGGGGTTGTGGACATGGCCTACCTAGACTTTAACAAGGCTTTTGACTCAGTCCCACACAAAAGATTAATATACAAGTTAGCCAGCCTGGAAGTGGGTCCCAAGACAGGGGTGTAGCCAGAAATTTCCATTGTGTACACAATCTCCAACAGTTACACCCCCCCCCCCAATTAAAAAATGTACACATCCCTTCCAAATGGCACCCCCTTCCAAACAAGTCAGATTGTTGTCAGATGATTCCTCTACTCTCTAAAGAGGTTATACATGTATCAGACCCTCCTCAGTGGCCTACACTAACCCAAATACTACCAATTAAAATGATAATATTAACAGAGTGGCTTATGGTCTGTGACAGGCACTCAACAAAACTGCACACAAATGTGTACAGTGAGTATGCCTGTCTACACTCTTGTCCCAAGATGATAGTCTGGGTAAATAATTGGCTGGAGAATAGGACACGGAGGGTAATAGTAAATGGAGTCCACTCTGAAGAAAGGGGGGTTACTAGTGGGGTACCGTAGGGTTCAGTATTAGGACCAGTTCTCTTCAATGTCTTTATAAGCGACATTGCAGAGGGACTGGAAGGAAAAGTATGTCTCTTTGCAGACGACACAAAGATCTGCAACAGAGTTGATGCACAAGGTGGGGTGGAAAGGATGAGAAGGGACTTGGAAAGGTTAGAGGAATGGTCAAATGTATGGCAGCTTAGATTCAATGCTAAGAAGTGCAGGTAATGCACCTGGGAAACAAAACCCAGGGGAAGAGTACACAATGGGGGTGAGATACTAACAACAACAAAAATGGAAAGGGACCTGGGGTAGTCATATCAGATGACTTAAAGGTGGGCAAGCAATGTGAGAGGGCAGTAAGGAGGGCTGGGGGATACTGGGATGCATAGGGAGAGGCATCACCAGTAGAAAACAGGAAGTTGTTATCCCTCTTTACAGACAGCTGGTGAGACCCCATCTGGAGTACTGTGTGCAGTTCTGGAGACCCAATCTCCGCAAGGACATAGACAAGATGGAAGCTGTCCAGAGGAGGGCAACTAAAATGGTGCAGGGTCTGCACCAGAAGACATATGAAGAGAGACTAAAGGAGCTTAATATGTATAGCCTCGAGGAAAGGAGGGAGAGGGGACATGATAGAAACTTTCAAGTACCTCAAGGGAATCAACAAAGTCCAAGAGGGTAGCATCTTTCAAAAAAAGATATGTGCAAGAACAAGGGCACAATTTGAAGATGGGGGCAGCTCAGAGGTAATGTAAGGAAGTATTTTTTCACAGAGAGGGTTGTGGATGCATGGAATGGCCTTCCGGAGGAGGTTGTGGAGTCAAAAACAGTGGTTGAATTCAAGCATGCATGGGACAGTCATAAGGCAATTCTAGGGGGTTGGGGTAGAAAGAAGTAGGCTGCTGGTTAACTAGGATCTGCAGCTTATCCATTAGGTAGGGAAATGGGCAGACTGGGTGGGCCAAGTGGTCCTTATCTGCTGTCAAATTCTATGTTTCTATATATATGTTTCTATCCTGGGTTAATTGCATTAAATCTATCAATGTAATATGCCTCTCTTTTTAAAATCTTGGTCCTGTAATCACCTCCCCTAGGGTCCGGTAGCACCTTTTCTATTAAAAAAAAAAACACATTTGTGGTATTTGTTGTCCATATTCAGTAAAATGTCTGGCTACTGGTGACATCACATTGTTACATCGAATATCACTCTTGTGTTCCTATATGCGTTTTTTTAGCATTTTTTCTGTTTTCCCTATGTAAATTCTGTCACAAGGGAATTTTAATAAGTATATAACCCCTGCGGTCGAACAATTAATACATTGTTTTATCAAAATGTGTTCATTTCTAGATACATTTTGTATTTGCTTTATTTTGTACGTACTATGACAATTTACACAGTGGCCACATGGGTAGTTGCCACATACTTCATTTAAGTTCACAAAATGTCATGGCACATTATCCAGTAAGTTATGTTCATGTCTTACTAATCTGTTACCTAAAGTTTTGTTCCTTTTTGCTACAGTTACTGGCACCTGTTGAAAAATATGTGTGATTTTTGGTGTTGTCTGTAAGACATCCCAGTATTTGTTTATTGTTTTTTTTTACTTTGAAATAGATATCATTATATACTGCTGAAAAGACAATTCTGTCACCCATTTCCTTCTGCTCTTTTTGTTTCACTGTCAATAAGGTCTCTCTGTTATTGGTCTCTACCTTTTCTATTGCTTCTTCTAATATTTTGACCCCATATCCCCTATTTTGAAATATCTGGAACATTAATGTTCTGGCTTTTGCAAATTCTGTAGCATCTCTATAGTTGCATTTTGCTCTTAAAAATTGTCCATACAGAATGGATTCCACCAATTTTTGTGGATGAAAACTCTGAGCATGAAGCATAGTATTTTTGTCAGTCTGCTTTTGGTAAAGTTTCGTAGCCAATCTGTTGTTTTGCTTATAAATACTTGGGTCCAGAAACAGAATCTCTTCTAGACCAAAAGCCATAACAAAAGTAAGGCAGTCTGTACATTGGTTTAAGTATTGGTGAAAATTTTGTAATTCTTCCATTGTTCCTGTCCAGATTGTAATAATGTCATCAATAAATCGTTTCCACATTACAATTTTGTTCCAAAAAATGTTGCCCTCATTGAAAATATATCTTTGTTCAAACTGACCCACGTATATATTTGCATATGAGGGTGCCATACTGGAGCCCATGGCTGTGCCTTTTCCTTGAAGGTAGTATTCTTTTTCAAACTTAAAATAGTTTTGCATTAAAACTATCTCTGCACATATAACCAGTAATTCATTAGAAGGCTTTTCTTCATGTCTAACCCTGTTAAGAAATTCTTTAAGAGCATCACATCCCCCTCTATGCGGTATAGATGAGTACAAGTCTTTTAAGTCCCATGTGACAAGAATACAATCATTAATGTTAGTAACTGTTTCATGTAGTTGTTCTAGACATGTTATTATGTCTAAGTCCCTTATATACGATTCTGTAGTTTCCACAAAAGGTCTAATGTGATGATCTACAAATATAGAAAAGGGTTCCAAAATTTAATTTATGCCTGACACTATTGGGTGTCCTGGTGGTGCTCTTAAGTTTTTGTAAATCTTAGAAAGTATATAAAATACTGGAATGGTCAGTGTGCCCCTATATAGTGCTGTTCTTTCCCATTCAGTAATTTCTTTAGTGTCAAATGCTGCATCAAGTAAGGTTTTAATCAAGTCTTTAATTTTTTGAGTCAAATCCTTTTCACATTTTTTGTAGTTATCCATAACCCCTAGCACATCAAGACAGATCTGTTTGTATTGTGCATAATCCATCACAACAACCGCCCCTCCCTTATCCTCATATTTAATAATAATAGATCTGTCATTTTCTAAGTTTCTTATAGCTGCATATTCTTCTGCTGTTAAGTTAAATTTCCTTCTCCTGTCTGCATTTCTTTCTGGAATATGTCTTTAATATTGAGAATTTTTGGTGAGCTGCAATTATATAATATACCGGTCTCAGTATATTAACATACAAAGATATACAACTTCATTATTTTTAAATATATTTTATTCACATTGTAATAGATATAGGAAAACACTGATGAAGGATAATTCCGAAATGTTTGTAAAGAAATTTCCTGTATTGTTGTGAAGAAAAAGAAAAAACAGACAGTAAAATGAGCTTTTAAGCACTAAAATTTTATGTGTGGTGAGTGAGTCTATATACCAGTTTGCAATAGTATATAGCATGTCTCACCCATCTGTTTCTGACAGGTTAGACATAGTCCAGAGATGCTGAAGTTAAGGCCAAGGTGTATAGAGGCCTCCCTTCAGGTCTTGGATCATGTGCTTATATGGATTCTAGGTGTTGCACTATCCTTACCTTAAGGAGTGCCTCCATAATCTTGCCCACTACTGAGGTAAGACTGACTGGACTGTAGTTCCTTGCCTCCTCCCTGCTACTGCTCTTGTGGAGTGGGATCGCATGAGCCTTTCTCCAGTCTGCTGGGACCTCTCCTGTGCTCAGAGACTAACTAAGCAATTCTAGTAATGGCTCTGCTAGTTCCACCCTTAGCTTCTTTAGCACCCTGGGATATATGTCATCAGATCCCATTGCCTTGTCCACCCTGAGCTTAGTGAGCTTTTGTAGGACCCTTTCTTTTGTGAAGGGACTTGTGCACACCTCCCTCCCCCCATGTCCATGGTGCTGAGCTGTGAGCCCTGCTCTACATTCACCTCAGTAAATACTGAGCAGAAGCATCTATTTAGGATAGATGCTTTTGGTTGATCCTCCTCCACACACTCCCCTTATCCCCATTGATCTTAGCAATACCCCCTCTGGACTTTCTCCTCACTAATGTATCTATAGAAAGTCTTGTCCCCTTCTTTTACTGTTCTTGCTAGAGGTTCATCCATTTGGGCCATTGCCTGCCTTAATTTTATTTATTTACTTGCTTTTGGTAACTGGGTGAGTACACTAGACATAAGGATGCCTATTTTCAGGCACAACCCAGGAGGATAAAAGTTGAATACAATTAACAATAACAATGTGACGCAGCACAAAACATGGGTGATTATAAAGTGAAGGAGTCAGAAATACAATCAACTTAGTGAATCAGTGAAGTACATAGTTGGAACAGGTCAAAATATAAACAATACATTGGGATATTCAGAGCAAACGAGTGCAAGAAATACAGGGATGTAAAGTATTACATACTGTAAGTGCTGTTGCAATGACTGTGCACCTAGAAAGAGTGGAGAGGAGGAAGGGGAGAGGGAGGGGGAGAGGGTGAGAGGGTAAAAATGGAGGGAGGAGGATGAAAGCAGGAGAAGGAAGGGTAGAAAGTGGAGTGTAGTATAGCGAGGTTAAGAGCTGGGGGAGATAAAGAACTTAAGTTGGCTGGAAGCAAGTGCAGAGATTTAATGCCTGTAAATATTCATGGTGGAGGTTCATGACACCAACATGGGTAGGTGCTAAGCGTATGGCTTGAGGGATAGAATTCCAATACTTAGGGGCAGTGTAAGAAAAAGCTTGTGCACCCATAGCAGTTTTATGTTGAGGGATATAGAGAGGAGCTTGGTCATTCGGGGGTCAGAAAGTGTAACAAGGAGGCAAGGGATTGGAGGAGGCCTGTTCTTGTTATACCGTCGATGAGAGAGCCATAGGACCAGAGTCAGTATCAGCAGGGCTAGGCCATTTTAGGTCAGCATAGAGCTGATAGTGGTGTTTATACCTTGGTGAGACCAAGGCATAGCAGCAAATGTTATTATACGTAGTGTCCCACTTATGGAGGGGGGTCTTAGTGGCACCTAGGTAGATAACCAAGCAATAGGCCAGGGATGGGAGCAGGAGGCCTTGTGTCAAAGCAAGCCTAGCTGATGGAGTGAGGACATAACTTGTGCGGTATGCCCCCACCCCCCAGTTTTCACATTGACAGATTTGCAGGTAGCGGTAATATGAAAATCAAATTCCAGGAATTCGTTGAGAAAAATGCCTAGGTATTTGAAGGTACTGGTGTTAGTTACCGGGGGAGCCATCAGCACAGGCTATTAAGAGGGAGTTGCTATTCCCTTTAAGTCTAACAGGAGAGCCAAAGAGCATTGAATGCATTTTGCTTATATTGAACACAAGGTTATTCTCAATGAGCCAGGTCTGAATACTTCGGAAGTCAGAGGCTAGGGAGTTGTTTAAGTCTGAGACATCTCTTGCACTATGGTAGATAACAAGGTCATCTGCATAAAGCAGGAAAGAGCAGGTAGATACTTGTGATGGAAGGCCATTTATAAAAATAGTGAAGAGCAAAGAGCCTAGTATGGATCCTTGAGGAACACCTATATGTGTGGACATAAGATCAGACATGGCTGAGTTGAAACCCTTAGGGAAGTTTAGTATGCCTCCCTATCTTCGTCCTACTGCATTCCCTTATATTTCCTGAAGGCCAGCCTTTTGGCTCTGAACTTTTCTGCTGCTGCATTTGAGAATCAAAGTGGTTTCCTCCTTCTTTTGCTCTTACTTTTCTCTCTAACACAATGGGATGTTGCGTCAAGTATTGCATCCTTAATGCTTGCCCACTTTGCCTGAGCCCCCTTACCTGTATTTCTTCTTGCCAGGGCTAGCTTAACTCTGTTGGCCATCTTATCAAAGTCAGCTTCTCTGAAGTCCCATATTTTTGCCTTGGAATGGGATGACTTAGTTCTAGTAGTCAAATTGAACCATACCATGTGATGGTCACTGGCCCCCAGGTGACCTTCTATCTGGAGATCTGTGATCATGTCCCTGTTAGTCAGTACTAGACCTAGGATAACCCTGTCTCTTGAGGATTGTTGTACCAGTTATTTGAGGACCTCCCCCATGCAGGGAATCCACTATGCGTCTAGTTATGGTGGATGTCCTGCAGGTATTGACCAATCTGTATCTGGCATGTTGAAGTCTCCCATTATCAGAACCTCCTTTTAGCTGTCGTGTTTTGTATATCTTCTAACAGTAATGTGTCTATGTTCTGTCCCTGGTCTGGAGGCCTGTAGACAATCCCAGTTCCTATGGCTGTCCCATTTTCTGTTTCCAGGGTGACCCACAGTTCTTCTGGCTCCTTATGTGTATTGTGAATTTCTGTAGCTTTGATATTTTCATTGACATAAAGGGCCACTCCTGACCCCCCCCCCTCCTTTTTGCACCTCAATCTCTTCTGAACAGTGCATAGCCAGGTACTGAAGTCTCCCAAGTGTGGTTACTGGTGAACCATGTCTCTCTAATGGCCAATATGTCCAGTTTAGCCTCTGTCATTGTTGCCTGCAGGTCTGGGATCTTGTTTCCCAGACTGCGGACATTTGTGTACATGATTTTCCATTGGCCAGAATTTGGTGTGTTAGTTGTTGGATGAGGTCCAGTGTTTCCCTTGTGTGTCGTATGGGGAGCCAGAGCTTTTTCCTTACCTGGTGATGCAAATGAACTACAAACATGCTGAACTTCTGTTTGATCACTAGCTGAGGGGAAGGAGTGTTCTTCCCATGTGATGTATTGGGTGCTGCACCCCTCTCCCCATTTCCTAGTTTAAATATTCTGCAAAGACATCAAACGTCTGCCCCATTGCACTGACTCCCTCCTTAGTCAGATGCAGTCCATTGAATTTAAAGGACTTTCACTCCCAAAACTGTTGCCAATTACCTACAAATATGTGTCCTTTTTCTGGCACCAGCCCTTGAGCCACATGTTTAGCTCCCTTATCGCCCCTTGTCTGACCTTCTGTCCATCTGCCCCCTTCTCCCAGATCAGCAGGATCTCAGAGAAGGAGATGCCAGACAAAATGAATGGCAGTTTGTTTCCCAGCCTGGTCAGGTGTTCCTTGGTCTCCACAACTGACCAGCTGGTGAGATCTTTTGTCTCTATGTGTACCAGGACGTCAATGTTTTCTCCTGCTTCTTGCATGATTTTAGCAATGTGGTCAGTGTCACTCCATGCAGATGTACCTGGGAGACATCTGACCATTACCCCCGGCTGGAGGTAGGTATCAACTCCCTGAATCATGGAGTCTCTTATGATCAGAAGTGTTTTGGATTTCCTTTTTGCATCTTTTGTTTTGGCCCCTGTTTTGAGTGAGTTCTGTTGTGCTAGTTCCTGTGCTGCAGTGTCCTACTCTACACTGTCCTCTGCCCCTTTGTTTGATTTCTGAGATAGAGACAGATACCTGTTTGTAGGTTTTTATATGATTTGTGAAGGTGATATGTTGGAGAGCACTGAGCGATGGGGCACCTGATTTACCCCTCCTAACCACCTGCCAATCTCCCAGACCAACTACCCTCTTCAGTCGAGGTGCTTCAGTTGGATGTTGGGGAAATGGTGGGTGGTTTTTATAATATATTTCCTCTTGAATATGCAATTTGAAGCACACAATCTCTGCCTATGCTGCCTGGAGCTGAGCCCTAAGATTGCCAATGGTCCAACATGTAGAACAGCATCCTAAATCCTGTATAACTGCCTTTTTGAAAAGTGTCCTGCACTTAATAATATCCATTCCAGATGAATTGCCGGGTTTATAACCGGTCCGAGTAATTAGAAGGAGGAAAATGAAAGCAAAAGCTTGATTTTTTGTTTTGTCTGTTTGTTTCTTTTTGTATAACTTGTTATAACAAGTTAAATTACTTGTGCCCTTGTAAGTGAGGTCACTGTGTGGATACCCCTCTGATCCTCCCCTTCCTGCTTTGCTACAGGAAATGTAATGACTGTGCTGCTCTATAAAAGGAGTGTAGTATGGGGTGGTTGGGGATGGGGGTGAGTGGCTGAGCCTTTCCCCTGCCAAAAAAGAAGAACCACAGACAAAAGAAACAAAGAAGTAAGAGATGAAATAATCAACCAACAGCAAATGCAGTAGCCCTGAAAGCTTAGCCTAATTATAGATAAAACAGTAAAACCTGTAAAGCACCACCTGTAATAATTTCACAGAAGACATACCCTGCAAAAAACACATTGCTACAGAGAAAAGTAATGCAGTAACAGAAGATATACCGTAAAAAAAAATTTGAATCAGAGAAGATTATAGCAGTAATCTGTAAGCACAAAACAGTAAAGCTAGGTGTCTTTGCCAGCACACATAGTCTTCCACCTTAAAAAACACCAACTAACCTGACCTTTTAACTTTTCCTTCTGTTGGCAGTAGACTGCAACACCTTTGAGACCAAACCAAAACCCTTTCAGCAAAAAAATAAAATAGTAGCAAACAGTAATTTTGCTTAGCCTAATGATAGATAAAAAAGTCACAAAAATATAAGCATCAACTTTAACAATTTCACAGAAGATATACCCTGCAAAAGCACTGTGCTACAGAGACAAATAAAGCATTAACAGAAGATATACCTTGCAAAAAACAATTTGAATCAGAGAAGATTACAGCAGTAATCTGTAAGCACAAAACAGTAACAAACCTGTAGGCACACCCTATAATAATGCAGCAGAAAGTATACCTTGCAACAGTAATTTGAATCAGAGAACAATAAAGCAGTAAAATGTTAGCAAGAAACAGTAACAGTAACAAAACCTGTGAGTACAGAAGAAAATAGTAACACACAGTAAATCTGCCTAGTCAAAAGAAGCCTTAATCATTTTCCTTGCTCTGATAATGTTCTGCGCTCTGTCCTCACAAGTAAACCTAGAAGAAAAGAGCTCAGATGAAGTTAGGTGCTTTTGCCAGCAAACCTATGCTAATTACTGTGTTAGCAGGGACTAGGAAGCCACTTAGACTAATCTGTCAGTCAGTCAGAGTCTAAACCTCATAGAGAGAAGATGTGCCTCCTACTGTCTATGAATAAAACTTTTATGAACTAAACTCTGCATCCACCAAGTCTGTTCGCACAATCCAGCAAGTGGTCTTCACCAGTAGCAACAGCTGGGTCTGGCAGACCAAAGGGAAGATAAGGGTCTTTTAGTGGCAGACCAAATGAAAACACCACACATGGTGGAGAATGCTACCCTTCTTCTGCCTAGACCCCCATCTCACTTGTCTGTATTGCTTAGTACCCTAGAGTCATCACCCAAGTATGCCTGAATTGTCTGAATGCTGATAAAATTAGAGTCTTGGCTACACAGAGGAAAAAACATCACTGTATCTTGTCTTAACTACGCTGAGCCTGCTAAAAGAAACTGTGCTTGTTCCTAGACAGCTACTCAAAGAGGGGGCTGCTAAAAGTTTAATTTATCAAGGACCAGAGCACCACAGAACGGCAAACTGCACCCCCCAGCATCATTTACCTCGAGGCAGCAAACCTTTCAGACCTCTCTGCCACCCAACCTCCCTTTATGCCTCACAGCTGTAGGTATAAAACTCTGACAGTGCCCCTCCTAGTGAGAATCGCAGTGAAATACATTTCAGCAAATCAGCCCACCACTTGCCAGCATGCCGCTCCTCCTGCCATTCAAATGCAGTACCACTTGTTTCCCTGTGTTCTCTTCGAATTGATGCTGCCTCCATCACTGGCACCACAGCAAACTACCACTCTGCCCTCCCTGCCAGCCATGTCAGACGGCAGCTCAAGGCTGCTTCTCAAGGACTGCATCAAACAAAACAAAACTAAAATCACTAGTAACTTCCCAGATGCTGTGCTCCATTCTGATGGGCTCCACTCCTCCCTGACAGCTACCACGACAGTTGCTCAGAGCCCCAGCTCAGCCACATGCTACAAAGGGCATTCTAAGCCAAATAAAATAGACTACATGAGCCAGTTCCCTGACTCCCTCAGCAGCTCTTCTCTCACCCAACAGCCTGTCAGGCAGTCAGGCCATCAAGCTGTATGCTCCCAACTCAGGGAGCCACCCACCAAAACAGGCTCTCAGCCCTACAACTTTGTTCCCCAACCTCAGCTCCACTCACAGCCGCATCTGCAGCAAGCCACTCAACCTCCTCACAACTGTGGCTCCCTGAATCCTGATTGCTAAGCAATCAGCTGCTCCTTCAGCATCAGAGCCTCTGCTTCCCCTCAGCCATGTTACAAATGGCCACAACAAACAAATCAATAAATAAAAATAAATCTAAGGACTGCCGCAGAGCAATCCTTTTCCCTACTTGCCACACTTCAGAAAAGGGAGCCACCACATCAAAGAATAAATAAATAAATCGGGGGCAGGGGAAACGAGAAAGAAAAAGGGGGAAAAAAGGAGCAGAGAAAGCAAAAAACAGCAGAAATTTCACACAGGGCACAGCATAAATAAATGGAGACTGTCCCCAAAAGACACAGGACAGTCAGGAATTAAGGTACAGTGGTCATACAAAAACAACAGCAGTGCAAATCAAGCAGGCTGCAGAGAGAGAAAAAATAAATAACCAAATGGAGCCACAGACTTTCAAACTGGAGAGAACAGTAAACAACTGCAAAGGAATACAGCTCAGTAAACAAAATGAGAGAAAGGCAAAATACAAAAAAAAATAAAGGAAAGCACAATAAACAAAAGCAAAACTCTGCAACTAAATACAGACATTTCCCCCAGCATTCTGTCACTTACCAAGTAAAAGCCCACCATTTTTTTCCCTCTCAGTTGGAGAAACACATCAGCATAGCAATCATCATTGTGGAGGGTGTGGAGTAGCACAGCAGCCTTGTGCTAAGCAGCCTCCATCTTGTGTTCACAAAATAACAGCACGGGAAGTGATCCTTAACCTCCCTGCTGGTGTCCATCTTGCTACAGTCAGGACTGCAGGAACTGAATGTCAGAGTTCAATGGCCATCTTGTGAAGAGCACTAAATTACCTCACTCCATAGAAATCAATGGCAATCCTATTGAAATGGACACTGCAACAAATAGCTGATTTTTGCAACAAAACCTGTATTTAAATAACAGACAACACAACATTGAATGGGAATTGTTTATTAAGTTGTCATTTGATGAACTTTGCTACAAATAATTGTACTTTTGTCTACAAAAATATTTTCTTCTTGGCACTTCATCTTCTCCACGACGTCCTGTCTCCTGCATGACGGCAACCTCCTTCTCATACTTACAGCCTTCGTTCGGTGAAACGAACCTCATTACTAACCACAATGTTTGCGAAGACACTGATATCGGTGCTGGAGCATCCGGAGTTCTACCTTCGCCCACCTCAAGAGCATGAGGCTACAAAATTGAAACAATCCTACATGATATCCAGTCATCCATCTCAGCTCAAGGAGTACCAGCCATGCAAGCCATTCAAGATGACCTGGCCTACACTAAAGCTATTTCACCACAGTCCATGGTCCATACCAGCCAACAGCCAGTACCCTTTTCAGCCTTGCCTCACGCAGACACTGTTGACTGGCTCGAGCAATTTTCAAGCCTGGATTTCCTTCAATGGTTGCACTGATCCTTTGCATATTTCCAATGCCTTGTGCTTGCTTATGAGAGGGACTGCCATATCTTGGTTCAACGTATTTCCAGAACAAGTCAAAGGAGATTCTGCCACCCTGTATACAACCTTCAAAGACCCTTTCCTGCAGCTTAGCACTTGTGGCATGACCAAGCTTCAAGTCACTATTGTGTTTTCCCCTTCCTAGTCACCAGAGTAGTTCAGATCCCCGGCAGTGGACTATTGCTTAAATCAGTTTTTCTTAAAGTCGGTAAAATGTTCTTACCATGCTTACAAATGTTTTCTTTAAAATGTCTTATTATAATGTTAACATACTATTGCTTTGTTAGAGTGATGCTCACTTTAACTGCCCTGGGGGTGATGTGGAGTGTACTTGTACTTATGTATGGGGCTAATGCCAGCTGCCATCCCTTTACATGCTCTCAGAACTATGAAGCAAATATTATGCTAATTACTGTGTTAGCAGGGGCTAGGAAACCACTTAGACTAATCTGTCAGTCAGTCAGTCAGTCAGAGTCTAAACCTCATAGAGAGAAGATGTGCCTACTGCTGTCTATGAATAAACCTTTTATGCATTTACCTCTGCGTCCGTCAGGTCTGTTTGCATGGTCTAGCAAGGGGTCCTCACCAGCATCAACGGATAGGTCTGGCAGACCAGAAAGAAGATAAGGGTCTTTTAGTCGCAGACCAAATCAAAATGCCACATTATCCAGAAAGCCTAGACTATAGCATTCAAGTCCTCTAGTGACATGGTTCTCTCATGCAAGTGCACAGCAGGTAATAAACCACCTGGTAAACCAGTATTTTGGAGATTGAATTCTGCTCTTTTATCAGATCAAAAGAGTCATCATAATTGGCATAAAGTGTGTTGTATATAAAGCTAGACAACCAGTGCAGTGTGCATATGACAGTATAGTGGGCTGGTGGGAGGACTCTAAAGTTGATTTTCAGTCCTTTTAAAAAACTGATGGAAGCATACAAACTAAATATACTTATTTTAAATATATTTATATACCTCTGCTCCCAAATGTATCGCAGCCTTCCTGAATAAGGCCTGTCATCTCATCACTGGCTCACATCGCTGTACCCACACATGTGACCTTTCTTCCCAATCTGGATGGCTTCAACTGGACAAATGCATAAAATACCAAACCTGCATCATGGCGAAGAAAATTATAAAGGGTCTGGCCCCACCTGGTGTCTGTGCCCTCCTTAAGCCTAGACATAGGAACGTCACTACAAGGAGATCCAATTCCCATCTACTATATATCCCACAATGTCGCATGACCCAAGGACAAAGATCATTCGCCTATCGTGCATCCAACTGGCTCAACTCTCTTGGCAGCAACATAGCGACCGCTCCAACACTCGGCCTCTTCAAGTCCAAGCTGTGCCTCTCACTGTTTGTATCCTGTGAATGCCCATCTTAACATTTCCACCACTCCAGCTGCAAATGCCCCAGCACTTACAATCAGTCTTTGCACCCCTAGCACCTTACCTGTCATATTCCCTTGACAAGGCCCCCTGGCTGCACTGTCTCCCACCTTCGCCCACATCCTCCCCGTATCTCCACTCCTGCCCTGCCCCAACCACCTCCCGTACTCCCCTTTACCCCCTGCACCTCCTTCCTCCCTCGATCTCCTACCCTCACTTCCCCACCCACCCACCCCTTCCCTTGTCTTGCTCATAGCTCAAGTCTTTGTACTGGTTATTACATGTCTTTAAGTCATTGACTATATGTTTGTAACTAAAAATTATGACTGTTGCACATGCTGACGTGGAACCTTTGTAAAACAGCCTCGGCTCAAAGGTATTGTAATCCTAGATTGAAATAAATAAATAATTAAATATTCAGTTGTGAACACAATTGCATCAGCTGATCTCTTTATCTGCTGAATATAAAATGTATTACAGCAGCCCGATCTCAGACATTAAATCAAAAATGTATTATTTTCAATATGACCGAGCACTGTCCCTAAAGTGGGAAATGCAATTTGGAACACAATGTAGGAAGCAACAATTGGACATGTTTAAAAGCTGTCAAGATAGCATATCAAATAGAGTGATTTCTGCCATATGTCCTATGCTCGATGGTCCCCTCTACTGACCCAAAAGGAATTTCTCAAATTGTTCAGGAAACGGCAAACAAAATGTATGTCTCTGCTTGTAGTATAGCTGGGTACCCCGGAGGGGTTCCCAGATTTGGATATCCCTCCCCTCCCTCTTATTGTTGTACAACTTCTTACAGCATCAGTTTGTTTAATAAATGTTCAATCTGTGAACAAATTACTTGTCCCAAACACAGCCCCTGGTAAGGACAGTCTGAGTCCAGAATTTTATAAAACCTTTGAAAGTGTCCTCACCTTGGATCTGATCTTAGTGTACAAACACATGTTGCACACAAGTAGCATTCCAGAATCTATGTATGGCGCTATATTAATTTATTTCAAAAAATTACAAAACCAGTATTCTGAACTAGACAACTTTATGTTTATTAATTAATTATTTAAAATACTTACCTGCATTTTAAGAAAAAGATTATCCCAGGCTGCAAAAAGTGGCCATTTCTAAATCCCAGATTCGTTAATAGAGGATATTCAACAACCTACTCACTTTCCATGAGGTGGCTGAAAGAGGTGCTCAGGGACATCTCAGGGTCTTTCTCATGTCCCTTGGTTAGGAGAAGACCTTTGACAAGGTGGTTCATGAATATTTATTTTACACGCTTGTACAATATGGCATTCCCCATGTTTCTGTGAACTGGATTTGCTCACTCTATGCTGTGGTGGTGGCTAGCCCATTTTTCAATGGTAGATTGAGTATTGCTCTTAGAGTCACCAGGGGAGTTAGGCAGGGATGTCTCTTAAGTCTTCTTTATGTTTTGACCATTGACCCCCTACTAAGTATGTTTCAGGACCATGGGTGCAGATCAGGGATATCTGTCTGCCCAAGTTCCCTGCCTATAAAGGTGCTTGCTTACACTGATGATGTATGTTTCCATGGACCCTCAGTCAGATGGTGCTGTTATATGTAATGTCCTGACAGTGTTCTTGAATCTGGCAGGAGTCCAAATACATTTTTCAAAAAGCACGGCCTTGATGATAGGACCTGCTGTGCATGATCCTTCTCTACAGAGTAAACCTGGACCAGATCAGAGAGTCACATTTAGCAATGGGAGTTTATTAATTTGCAGCCCTCCAGTCCAATGTGTCTTTCCCATAATATTAATCTTACATGACTTGTGGGGGTCAGACTGTTGCACAAAGACTCCTTAGAAGCACTAGATTTATTATTTACAGCCATTATCACAATAGCATCTGTCACTGGCTGTGTATAATAGTCTGACTTTAGCTTTGGTATCATATATTTCTTGTCTGCCACATAGGATTCTTCAAGCATGAGTAAGATGTAAGTGTATAAAACTTTTAATTTGCATATACATTTTTTGCAGTAGTGTTTCTCTGTGTAGCCATACCTTAAACTTGTTTGTTGTGGGCACTGAAGCCTGTCTTGTCCAGGCTGCCAGTTTAGTAGCAACAGACACTCTGATAGCAGAAGAAAACTGAAAGTCCATTAAATCTGCCCATACCTCCCCCACTGATCTTCTCTATTTTTGGGTTGTCTCCCTCTTTCCCTTCTAACTCACCCCAAACCACTGTTGTCTCCCTCTGGGACTATGAGTTCCCTTGCACCTTCCTAGCACTTTTTTAACCTTTTTAGGGCAGCTACCACCACCTCGTTAACTAAAAGTCTCTTCCACAGTACCATCAAACTTTCTGTGAAGTATATTTACTTCATGTCTCTCTTGACCTTGCCCTTGTCAACTTACAGTCATGCCCCCTAGTGACTGCTAGTATTCTCTAGGGCATTCTCTAAGACAGGCTCTATGGAGTTACTACTGAGACAGGCATTGTTGAAACATGCAAATATTCTCACTGCACATTCTTGGTTTTGTGCAAGGCCACTGCAGTGCCTTGTGCATATTTTTTGAGCAGGGTCTGGAAGGTGAGGTTCTCCTGAGGAACAGGAACAGTTTGCATCCACTGCTGAGGAGAGACTGGCTCCTAATAAAGGAAAGTCTTTGTCTTATCCTCTGCCTCCCTATCTATGAGGTTGATATTGTATTCAAATTCATCATCTAAAAAAGTAGAGGACCAAATATTCTGTGGAACTCTTGGTATTAGGGTTAGTATTGATAATGTCACTAAGGACAGCACCTATGATGTTACCAAAATTAAATCTTGCCCTTAGGAAGTGGAAGACTTGAAGATGGAGGTGGTATACAAGATAAAGTGGAGGCCAGCCCCTAGTTTGGTTGTATCCTTACCAAAGAGGTCATCAGAGACAGTGCTAAAAGGTATCACTTCCAAGACATCTGAATTTGGAGACCTAGAAATGGAGAGTTAGGAACTGAAACAGGAATGAAACCTATAACATCTCTTCCTTTTTTGTGAAACAGGTTAAATGGCCTTGAGAGGTCAACTTTTACTTTGTCCACAAACAAGACCACTTTTGTGGCTCCATTCAGAAGACTTCATAAAGCAAGTCTATCCTTATAACCCATCCACTAACGATCAGAGCAATGTCCGACACTGTTCTCAGCGCCAGGACATTCCAGACAGCAGGAGTGGCAGTTCTGAGTCAAAATCTTATTGTAGCAGTGACGTGATCATCGAATGAATGAATAAATGCATTTCAGATGGCCATGACACTGAGGCTGTGAAAAGCAGTGCTGACAGGAAAAAACGTGAAAGTTGATTAACAGCATAACAATTGAAATGCAGTAGAAGAAAAAACAAAACAGAAAGCTAATATAGAACAAATGAAGACAAAATTCAATTTGAAGAAAAGAAAACCTTGACTAGCTGAGTAGTGCACTATATTGGGAGGATAGAACTGAGGTGATTAAGGCTGGTGCCATTTTATAGGCAGTTGGTGCACGCATGGTGCCATATGTCCATGTCATGCACTAACATTGCCAGTATCAAAACAGTCTGGTTCACATGGTGGCCTAGGACCTGCTGCCTTCAGAACAAAGAGTGAAGTTCTATGGAGAAGATCATCCATAGAAAGATCAGAAGCTAATAAAAACCTGCAATTTACAATGATTACCACCTATATTATTCAAAATGGATTAAAGAACTCAGAATAATAAAAACTACACATTTTCCATGAAAGTAATCATTTATTTTTTAGTTTACTTGGGAGTCACAAAAGAAATTTCAACTGTTAAACTGACATTGTCCTACCAATAGTCTAATGCACATCAGATCTATTCTGCATTAATGGCAATAATCAAAAGTCATTTATAACATTGTAAAAAGTCATATTTATATCAGATAACTAACATATCTGTAGCTTATACTGTAAAAAAAACAGGAACTAACAAAAACGTAATACTTCTATTAATCCTACAGTGTTCATTATTTTACTGTATATCACTCCAAAGTAGACTCCTATGTCAGCTGTTTTATTCCACTGCTAGTCCACAATAATGTAATGATGTACAGTTACATTTAAATATGTTTTTCTTTCAATAAACAGATACAATGGCTATAGTACAGTAGTTATCCAACCCAGTTTAGTCACATATGGCTCTGATAGATTTAGTCTGATTTTGACTTCCTCTGAGTTCCTCTTTTACAAAAGAATTTCCTGCAACAAAATATGCAACATTTAAACAAAAGGAAGGTTGTGGCCAGCACAATGGCTGTGAGGAATGCAATGACATCAAGGCAGTGATACTGAATCCAGTTTAGTTCATGTGCTGCAGGACGCAAATGATCTGCACCTTTGTGCCTCATCACAAATTCTAACCAATGAACTGCAAGGTCCAGAGGTTCAATTGGTCTGTCTTTATGAATTGCTGACAGTTTCATCATACGTTCTTTATACCTGAAAGAGAAGCACAAAAAAAAAAAATCCCTCAGTAATGACCACTTCTCCAGAACAAAACATTAAAGGGATAAAACACAACAGGGTATGCATTGTTCTGGTGCAGTATACAGTGGAGCCCATCAGGACTCACAATGTCAATGGCAGTTAAACCCTTGTGTTATGCTGTAAGCTGAGACACTGTGCTGTATCTTGGCAGGCTCCCGTGTAACACCACACCTCAGTGACGTGTATACCATGAGGCATAGATGCCTGTACCCATTAGAAATTGCTTCTATTGCAGCACAATGCATGTCCTGCCTGGAGAGTCTCACTGTGATTTAAATGGTATTGGTTATCTTCAAGTAGATTCAAACACAACTGAATATCTATAAAAGATTTTTAAGTTATTTATAAATGTGCTCATCTGCACCAAAAAGAGAGTTCCCCAAACCAAACTTGACAAACTGAAAACAGTTGTGAAGTTAAACAATGGGGACCTGGAGACGTTATTAAGGCCCAGTGCCCTCAGCAGGTACCCAACAATGCTCTCCACATTGTTGATTACTAGTCTGAAAGTAAGGATAAACCAGACAAAGATTGAAATGGTATGGTCAGTTACATCAAGGTAGACATCCCATGCAAGAGTCTACTAACATATAGAATGGTCTTAACCTACACTGGCTATTGCTTACATAATAGCACGTGCTTCTCACATACAACCCACAATTCCTTGGCATTCTGTATCATTCCCGATGTAATTCCTCAGCCAAAATTACAATGATGGGAGATTTCAATTGACAGCCCATAGCATTCCTGAAATCAAACTATTGCCTAGAATAGACAGTAGACTTCCTTACAACAAAAAAACACTGCCATGGATCTATTCATCCTTAGTTTGGCATACTAATTTGAAAAGCCAGTACCAGTCCACAAGACTGGCAGATCTGACTACAGAGTCATGCCAGTAAAACCCATACATTACACCAAACCTCCAAAACCCAAGGAAGAAGGAAGGTTGCTATAAACAGCACCTGAGGCCAACAAGGCAAAAACTCTTGACATACTAGCAATAAAACTGTCTGACATGATTGATCACAGGAACCAAAACAGCAGTCAGATTTGGGAAGGCATCTACTCCACAACTACCAATATCATCCACGAAACCCTCCCAACAAAAAAAAAATTAACTCCAGACAAACCTGGATTACCCAGCCATACAATGGATTAATAAAAACACACAACCTGTGTTTATGATTAGCAAAATCTCAATACAAAACCACACTCAACAAGATTCACAGAAAAAGGGATTACTGAAGAAGTGATATGACCAGACCCAAGTAAAACAGCTACAGCATTGTGACACCAAAAACTTGTGGTGAAAAGTCAAAACATTCATCAGCCTCAAGGCATAAGGATTAGACCCTCCCTGAACTTTCTCAAAGACAACCCCAACCTCTACATCACCTCTACATGTAGCAAAATAAACAATGAATTTGGAAAGGATTAGTATCTCTCTTGATAAAACATAAGCAACACATGAAACGTGGAGTGTTTGCTGGCTTGTTGCCCCAACCATTTTTTATCCTACATTTGTGTTTCTCTGTCAACATTGCCCCTCCCATTTGGCCCCCAGCCCCATTACCACCATTTCCAGGACCTACCTGGCTCAAGCCAGCATTTGTCAGGTGGTCTGCTCCAGTGGGCTAGCAAGCCTCATTCTGACCTGTGAGTTTTTTTCCACCTTTTTTTTTTGCCCCATTCCCCAAGGTTGGCCCATGTGTAGGCATGGGATATGAAGATGCTGCATATACTCAGCACCTGTATCCAGTCATCTGAGGGACAACCATTGCCATATCACCTAACATCCACTAGGTGGTAGCCAAGCAGTGACATTCACTGTCCCAGCTCCCAAAAGGAGGAGAGTCATCTGTGGATGATCAATCATCCTTCCTTCAGCTGGTACCAATTGTTCCTGGTATGCTCCCAAACCCAGGTCACCAATGTGGCAGGAGGTGTAGAAACCAGTACTTCAGCCCTACACGCAATGGTGACGTTGCTGTGGACTTTTTTTTTTCATGTTCTGTAAATTCTCCTTTATGTATTTATTTATTTGTTTGTTTATTTGCTTTTCTTTTTTGACTCTGTTTATCCTCCTACCTGTCGGGGTATCTCTCTGGAATCCAAGCTCGGCACTGGTGCACCTAACCACCTGCCTGAACTGTTCCGCCCGACTACTGCATCGGGTTCAGGATTCCTGCCACTCCACTCCCCTCAGAGTGGCCCAGAAGCCCCAGAGGGGTTGTCGAGTTTTCTATAGCCAACATTGGGCATGTGGGTCCAGGCCACTGGTGGTTCCATCGCCTCCCCAAAGGTAGGGTATTTTTACTTTATGTCCCTCATCCCGCACCACCCCCCCCCGGGCTCAGATGTGCAATGACATCTGCGGATGTCTGCCACAGCTCCACTCCTCTAAGCTGTGCCCACATGTGAACGCACCTCCTGCCTTCACCAGGGGTCACTGTTGCACCAGGCATTCCCCTGGATCCCTCCCCGGAGAGAGAACAGCAGTCTACAGATGCTCAGTCCTCTCTCTCCACTGCCAACCCCTGATGACCCCGGCCCATTCCCGAACCCAGGTCACTGGTGTGGCACGAGGTGTGGCGTCCAGCGCCTCAACCCTCAATGCCACCAGGCTGGCTTATTTGCTTTTGTTAACCAGGTAAGTGCACTAGACAATAACCTGCCTATTTTTAGGCATGACCCAGGACAGTACAATTGCAGTGGGCAAAAGTCAGTAGTAGTAAATGGAATATAAATGTTCACAACAAGCAATATACTGTAAAGTACAAAATACTGGGGGTTACAGAGGTAAGGGATTAAAAAGCAGGTACAAATATTTGGTTCAGTACATACAGTTTAGGTAAAAATGGGATCAGAAAGGGTCATGGCAAGGGAGGTTCCTTTCTGCTGGCTGCTGTAACCACCTTCCACTGTCCTACACCTCTCCAGGTGTACTGGTAGTGAAGGCGCCCCATGGTTTTGCCTTCCCACCGGCAGGGTCAGGAGAGAAAATCCTGACCTCCCCCACCAATGTTGATAATCCAGTTTCCTCACTGTGGGTTTTCTTGGTGATGCAGCGGGTGTAGGTGTGACCAGCAGGTACTATATGCCCATGCCGTACCCAGCATTTCTTCCTCCAGTTATTGCCCTCAGCTCCCCAAGGCCATTTCAGCTTGGTTGTGACTGCGCATGGAAGCCCTCATGCACGCTGGATCCGGTGGACCCCATGCTGGCCTAGCATCTGGCCACCCCCCATCTGTGTGACACTACCACCAAGACTTCACTTGGTGGCAGCCAAGCACTGGAAAGACCAACCTCCCCTACCTTGAAAAGACAGTGGCCTTCTCCCAGCCTTCCCCTCTCCGTCTAACCCCCTCAACCCAAACTCATTCCTGACCTCTGGTCCCCTGCATGAGAGAGGTAAGGCACTAATTGCCACACCCTCTACACCACTGGGCCAGCTATTGCTCTGGCCTTTTTAATCCTCATTTTGTACGCAAGTATTTAAACTAATTCTGTCTCTTTTTTCCCTTATTTTGTTGTGTTGTGGCTACTTTCCAGGAGGGTGTGATGATATTTTCTTTAGCTTAAAGGATTCAGTATCTCAGGCTTTTCTGTAGTCCCTTCCTCCCATTCCTTTCCTTTCTCAGTGTAAGCACCCTTTTGGGAGCTTACTAGTTAACTTTTCCTGTATCAGTGCCTGTAGGTCTGGATGTTGAGCCTGACCACCACCAGCAGGGTGTCCCCTTCCATGGGGTATAAAATAGAGGGTTTGGACACCAAAAGAGAGTTCCAGAGAGAGAGAGAGGATGTGGGGAGGAAGAGAGTCGAGGGTTCAGCCCGCAAGTTCAGCTGTAAGAGTTGCAGTGGGGGCCAGGTGGGCCATCCACCACCCTGGTCCTCCTCCCTTGAAGACCTGTGAATGTGCAGCAGTTTGAGCTGAAAAGAGTTGCATGGGGAAATTGTGGAGCACAAGTTAGAGTTCTTTTGGTGCTGTTTGTGGGAGCAAGAGCTCAGAGAAGGAGAGTATGGAGCCCACCAAGTGATTTTTGGCACCTTGGTAGGGTAAGTACTGAGGGGGGTCCTGTTTTCAGAATATCTGAAGCCACCTATACGCTGGGAGGGGAGTTGCTGGCAGTCACAAAGGAAGATAGAGACTTGGGCATCATCATCACTGATGACCGGAAATTATCCAAGCAGACCTCTAAAGCAATACATAAGGCTAGGGGGATGTTAGGGTGTATAAGTAGGGGTATCACAAGTCGTAAGAGAGAGGTAATAATCCCTCTTTACAAGACACTGGTTAGGCCCCATCTGGAGTACTGCCTGCAGTACTGGAGGCCACACCTTCACAAGGACATTAACCAAATTGAGCAGTCCAGAGAAGGGCAACCAAAATGGTGCAGGGACTGCATCAGAAGACATATGAAGACAGATTAACCGAGCTCAATATGTATACCCTTGAGCAAAGGAGGAGAGAGGTGATATGATCGAGACATTCAAACACCTTAAGGGCATTAACAAGGTGAAAGAGTCTAACATGTTTAAATATAAGAAAAATAGCAGGACAAGAGGACACGGCATGAGATTAGAGGGAGGCCAATTAAGGGGGAATGTGAGGAAATACTTTTTCACAGAAAGGGTGGTGGATGCATGGAACGGCCTACCTCAGGAAGTGGTGGCTATGAATACAGTGCAGAGTTTCAAACAGGCATGGGATAGGCATAAGGGAGCAATACAGATGAGTATGAATAGATAGACCACTGACAGAGCAAAGGCCGATGGCACAGTTATAAGGTAGAAAAAGAAATGGGCAGACTGGTTGGGCCTTGCGGTCCTTATCTGCCATCAACTTCTATGTTTCTATGTTTCTATCTCACCCGTGGGTGAGTGCAGCCTGGAAGCCATGCTTGGAGTTTGTGGTCAAGCCTGCTATACATAGATACATAGACGATGTCGGCAGATAAGGGCCTACGGCCCACGCAGTCTGCCCATTTGAGCTTATAAGTTTACTTTATGTTTCCCTAGAAGTCTGTTGCCCTTTAACCCTGACCTCCAGAATTCCTTCATGTCTATTCCATGCATTCTTAAGTCCTGTAATTGTTTCAGCCCCCACCACTTCCTCTGGTAGGGTGTTCCACTTGTCCACCGCCCATTCTGTGAAGAAATTCTTCCTCATGTTTCCTCTGAATCGTCCTCCCTCCAACTTCATCCCATGCCCTCTAGTCCTGGAACATCTTTTTCCCTTAAAAATAGTGTATTCCTGCACCCTGTTCCTCCCTGTGAGATACTTGTATGTCTCTATCATATCCCCCCTCTCCCTCCTCTCCTCCAGGGAGTACATATTCAGTTCCTTCAACCTGTCCTCATAGGACTTGTGATGCAGTCCATGTACCATCCTTGTAGCCCTCCTCTGAACCTTCTTTACCCTGTCTATGTTCGTACATAAGTAAGGTCTCCAGAACTGTACACTGTACTCCAGGTGGGGCCTCACTAGTTTCTTGTATAGTGGAATTATGACCTCCATTTTCCTGCTGGTGATGCCCCTGCCTAAGCATCCCAGAATCTTATTTGCTTTACCTGCTGCCTTGTCACACTGTTTCCCTACCTTGAGGTCATCAGATATGATAACCCCAAGATCCCCTTCCTGCTTGGTGCATGCTATATCCTCCCTCCCAACTGATATATTGTGCCAGGGTTTTTGTGCCCCATATGCATTATCTTGCACTTCTTTGCATTGAATTTCAACTGCCAAAC
Organism: Neoceratodus forsteri; assembly: GCA_016271365.2. Taxonomy (NCBI): domain Eukaryota; kingdom Metazoa; phylum Chordata; order Ceratodontiformes; family Ceratodontidae; genus Neoceratodus; species Neoceratodus forsteri. The sequence continues at coordinate 1,213,486,381 of CM028132.1, forward strand.
CCCTGACCATTCTTCAAGTTTCTGCAGGTCCCTTCTCATTCTGTCTACACCCTCTGGTGTGTCTACTCTGTCACAGAGCTTTGTGTCATCAGCGAACAGGGAAATTCTCCCTTCTAGGTCCTGCGCAATGTCACTGATGAAGATGTTGAATAGAACCGGTCCCAGCACTGATCCTTATGGCACCCCACTGGTCACTCTTCCCTCTGTGGAGTGACAGCCATTTACCACTACCCTCTGTGTCCTGCCGCCCAGCCAGTTACCTACCCACTGCACTACTATGCTGCCCACACCCATATTCCCCAGTTTGTGTAATAGTCTTCTGTGTGGCACAGTGTCAAAGGCCTTGCTGAAGTCCAGATAGGCCATGTCCACTGCCCTCCCCTGATCCACCTCCCTAGTCACCCAGTCGAAAAATTCAACGAGGTTGGTCTGACATGACCTCCCCCTGGTGAAATCATGCTGCCTCGGGTCCTGTAGTCCATTGACAACCAGGTGTTCCACCAATCTCTCATTCAGTAGTGCTTCCATGATCTTCCCCACTACTGAGGTGAGGCTGACTGGTCTGTAGTTCCCCGTTTCCTCTTTGTTCCCACTTTTGTATAAGGGGACTACATCTGCTGTCCTCCAGTCTTTGGGTACCGCCCCCATTTCCAGTGATCAGCTAAACAGGATAGCAAGAGGTTTAGCCACCACCTCTCTTAGTTCTTTAAAGACCCTGGGGTGCACCCCATCTGGCCACATTGTTTTATTAACTCTTATTACTTCCAGTTCCTTCAGGATCCTTTCTCGTGTAAAGGGACTTGTGTCCATTTCTACACCATTCCCACCCCTTGTACTCCCTTCAGACCCATTACCCTTCTCTTCCTCAGTAAAGACTGAGCAGAAATACCTGTTCAATATGTCAGCTTTACTGTTGTCATCTTCCACGCGGCCCCCATCCTCCTCCTTCAGTCTCACTATCCCTCCCTTTGCCTTTTTTTTCACTTATGTACCTGTAAAAGGTTTTGTCCCCTCTACCCACTGATTTTGCTATGTGCTCTTCTGTCTGAGCTTTAGCTTCTCTTACTGACCTCCCTGCATCCCTTTGCTTCTCCTGGTACTTCTCCCTATCCCCTTCTGCCTGTGTCTTTTTGTATTGCTGAATGCAATCTTTTTGGCTTTCACTTTCTCCGCTACCTCCTTGGAAAACCATAATGGCCTCCTCTTCCTTTTGCCCTTGCTAACCTGCTTAATGCATAATTCTGTTGTTCTTGTAATCCCCATTTTAAATACTGCCCACTGTTCCTCAACCCCTGATTCCTGATCCATTCCACTTAATGCCTCTTTCAAGCATCTCCCCATTTTCCCAAAGTCTGTCCCCCTAAAATCCAGGATATGTGTTTTTGTGTGGTTTGGTTCTGCTCCTTCTGTGATTTCAAACCACAATGACTGGTGGTCATTGTTCCCCAGGTGCTCCCCCACTGTTACCCCCATCACACTGTCCCTGTTTGTGAGCACAAGGTCCAATATTGCCTTCTGCTGAGTTGATTCCATGACCAGTTGCTTGAGGAAGGCACCCTGAAGGGAGTCCAGGATAAATCTGCTCCTAGTTGATGCTGCTGCTGCTGGGATGCTCCAGTCCACGTCTGGAATATTGAGGTCTCCAACCAGCACTACCTCACCATTGTCTTCCATCCCTTGGATGGCTAGCATCAGCTCCCTATCTGTTTCTTCCTCCTGGGCTGGTGGTCTATAGACCACACCTGTGTGGATGGCTGGCCCCATTTTCCTTTCCAGCTTAACCCACAGTATCTCTCCCCCATTTTGTTCCTCCTGGATCTCTGTGGCCCTTATGTAATTTTTTACATACAGTGCCACTCCTCCTCCCTTCCTACCTGCTCTGTCTCTTCTGAATATATTGTAGCCAGGTATGGCAGTCATGGTTATTACTATACCAGGTTTCTGTGATGGCCACAATGTCCAGATCTGACTGCACCATGACAGCCTCCAGACCCTCCATCTTGTTGCTAAGGCTCCTGGCATTGGCACACATGGCTTTCCATGATTTGTCCTCCCTAGACTGTTTAGTTGTTCTACTCCAGCCCCTTCCCTGGTTGTCTTTTATCACTGGTTCTCCTTGCTGTCTGCCCTTCTGCTGAATTTTGTCCCTTTTCTGCCTATCCACCTCTTGGGCACTTATCTCCATCTTTTGCACACTGCTTTGTAGAGATATCCACTCCTCTGGTTCACCGGTTCCACTGCTAGCTGTGGGGGGTGGGCAATTAGGTAACCTCCTTGCTGGCCTGCCACCCACCTTAGCTAGTTTAAATGCTTGTCAATGTAGCATTTAAACTTATCATTGAGTGCATAGATTCCCCTCCAGGATGGATGCAGGATGTCAGGCTTGAACAAGTCTCCATCCCTCCAGGTGGGTCCCCAGTCACCAATGAATCCAAACCCTTCCTCACAGCACCAGTTCTTCAACCATGAGTTAAAGTTCCTGGTGCATGCACCCCTATGCTCTCCCATGCCTCTCGCAGGTAATACTTCCGAGAAGGTGACAGAAGTAGCTACTTGCTTGAGACCCCTCCCAAATTTCCTAAACTCTTCCTGAACTTCCTTTGGCTCTTCATTTGACAGGTCATTAGTATCTAAGTGGATAATATGGCAGAAGAGCCTGGGGCATGGTCTGCAAGTGGCAGTCTGGGTTGTTGGAGGTGTAGTGGTGTCAGCCTACCCCTCTTCCCAGCCTGTGAGACTGCTGAAGTGTTTGAGATCTCAGGGGGTGCAGCCTGTGGAAGCAAGAAAAGTGCTGCATGGGGAGTATCTGGTTGGGACCCCAGGCAGGGTGGCAGCCCACCTGGGTGCTTCATATGGCACATCAGCTGGATCCCCTGGGTGAAAGCAGTCCAGTAACTGAAATCATTACATGTGTGGAAAGTGCCTCAGGTCCTGGTATTGCTTGAGATATGCAGGGACTCCTTGGGTTGCTTGAAGCAGGCATGTGGCATCAGTGATTGGGTGGCCAGAAGGTTTTCGGTGGTACTGTTCATGCTAAAAGTAAACACCATTTGAGGAAATAAAAGTCTCAAAGAAAGAAAGTTTTTTCCCTGTTTAAAATAACCGCAGTGTAAGAAAGCAGACAAGAATTGGGACTGGGACAGTAGAAACATCTCGTGCTGTCTCAGTTGCTACCTCTGACTGAGTATTTATGAGATTGAGAGAGAGAGAGATTAAAGAGATGCCTGTTTTGAGAAAGAGTATGACGTGCAAAGACTTTGAAATGGAAGTGCTGCTAAGTGAAAGTACCTCTATGTGTGGCCTTGTTTGGCCCACAGTTAAAGTGCTGCTGTCAGGAATGTAGCCTTTCAGGCTCAAGGGGATGCCTGCATTAAATAAAGTCAATCTGTTGGAAAAAGAGATTGCTGTAGATCCTAGTGTCAGGTGCTCTACCTGTAAAATGCTTCCACTGTTGTTTAATTACCCTGTGCTCCATGGAGTGGCATATCAATTTCTTGTTATTAAATCAGTTTGTCTGCAAGTTAATCCTGGAGTGAACCTTGAATTCACTAGACAGAATGTGTGCTATTGTTGTTGTCTGCTAACTACATTGCCCTTGCAAATAGCCTCACTGAAGTAAAGTGATGTACCTGTCTCCCTGCAGATGAAGCCTATTACTATTGTAATAGTAAACAGAGTACACAGTGAAGAAAGGGGGGTTACTAGTGGGGTACTGTAGGGTTTAGTACAGGGTCCGTTCCTTTCTAATGTCTTTATAATTGATATTACAGAGGGACTGAAAGGAAAACTATGTCTCTTTGCAGACAACACAAATACCTGCAACAGGGTTGATACACATGGTGGGGTGGAAAGGATGAGAAGGAACTTGGCAAGGTTGGAGGAATGGTCAAATATATGGCAGCTTTGATTCAATGCAAAGAAGTGCAAAGTAATGCACTTGGGAAACAAAAACCCAGGGGAAGTGTACACAATGGGGAGGGGTGAGATACTGACGACAACAACAAAAATGGAAAGGGACCTGGGATAGTTATATCAGATGACCTAAAGGTGGGCAAGCAATGTGAGAAGGCAGCAAGGAGGACTAAGGAGATACTGGGATGCATAGGGGGAGAGGCATCACCAGTAGAAAACAGGAAGTCGTTATCCCTCTGTACAGACAGTTGGTGAAACCACATCTGGAGTACTGTGTGCAATTCTGGAGATCCCATCTCTGCAAAGACATAGACAGGGTGGAGACCATCCAGGGGAGGGCACCAAAAGAGATATAAGGAAAGATTAAAGGAGCTTAATATGTATAGCCTCGAGGAAAGGAGGGTGAGGGGGGACATGATAGAAACTTTCAAGTACCTCATGGGAATCACCAAAGTACAGGAAGGTAGCATCTTTCAGAAAAAGAGATGTGCAAGAACAAGGGGGGACAGCTCAGAGGTAATGTGAGGAAGTATTTTTTCACAGAGAGGTTGTAGATGCATGGAACAGCCTTCCTGAGGAGGTTGTGGAGTCAAAAACAGTGGGGAATTTAAGAATGCATGGGACAGACATTAGGAAATTCTATTGGGGGTAGGAGGAAGTAGGCTGTTGGTTAACTAGGATCTGCAGCTTATCCATTAGGTATGGATATAGACAGACTAGGTGGGCTAAGTGGCCCTTATCTGCCATCAAATTCTGTGTTTCTATCTCACAATGTAAAAAAAGCAGGTAATGAGCATATTTTACTTTCTTGGATTATGTTTCTGACTTTACAGTACTCCCTCCCAACAAATACCATCTGGAATACCCCTAGACACCTGGAGTTGGGGGCTTACATCAGCCTTACTATTCCCTACCTACCTTTGCATTTCTTCATAATTCATTGGAAGAATGCCTTGTCCCACAGCTGTGCCCTTTTGCTGTTCTCAGCTCTACACTGGCTTTTGCATTTCTGACCATCATACTGGTCAACTCTGTAGCCTTCAGGTACAGCTCTCTGCCCTCCTTCTTTTGGTTTCTCTTGTATTTTTTAAATGCACTTCTTTTCCCTCTCACTGCTTCTTTCACCTCTGGTATGAACCACAGTGGCCATCTTGCTTTCCTCCCCTTGCTTACTCTCCCAACACAACAGGGTGCAGTTTCTGCAACATGTGTCTTGAATATGTCTCATTTCCTCACCACTTGTACCAGTTCCTGTTATTCCCTTCATAGTATCACCTAGCAAGTCCTAATCCTATTAAAATCCACTTTCCTAAAGTCCCACAACTTTACTTTGATATTCCTCTTGTTGACTTCCAACTTGACCTCCATCTGAACTGTCCTATGTCACTTGATCCAAGCAGTTTCTGGACTGCTACATTTCATACCTGTTCAATGTTTGTGAGTACCGGGTCTTGCAAGACCACCTCATATAGGGACTGAAACCAAGCATGTAAGGAAAGCTTTCCCTCATGCTTCCATCAAGAGCCAGTTCCTTGCACTTGCCACAACTGGGACCTTCCAGTCCACATCTGACATATTCAAGTCCCTTACCACCTCCCCAGACTGTGCTTCCCTCCTTATAACATCCCCTAGCTCCCTTTCTGCCTCCAGGGCTTGAGATGGTGGTATGTACACCACCCCAGCTTTGACTTGTTTTTCTCTACCTATGGTTACCTGTATACACAGTATTTCTAACCCATCAAAATCCCTTAGGTTATTTAATTCTGTGGCTTCTGATACCTTCCTTTATGAAGAGTGCCACTCCCCTACCCTTGCCCTTAGCCCTATATTTCCTGAATAATGGTAGGTAGCTATCTTTTTATTGATCATCAAAAAGTAACATTACAATTTGTTACATTTATATTTAGGTTCTGAAAATATATATTTATGGATATATACTATTTGAACAGATCTTAATTCACACAATACAGCTAGATAAAATTTAAATCCCATATGGAAAAGAAATATAGTTTGAATATATGTTGTAAAATATATTTGAATTTGTTTTTGAATTTGATCCATAAATAAATGTTCATAGTAGTTTACAAATATATGCATTATATCTCAATCTAGCTGGTTTTTTCATATTTGAGATATATCTAATGCATATATTTCCAATATACCAGAGATACTATTTTTGTATATTTCATAGAAATATCTTGTTAATATTGTGTTAATTGTTGTCTCCCATATGGAAAAGAAATATATTTTAGACATATTTATAAAGGTGTATTTCAAATATATGTCAGATCATATGTCTGAAGTATATGTATATATCTCGTATTGGTTGCTTTTGAAATATATTTATTTGCAGAATATATGTGACAGATATATTTAACATGTATAATCAATATAGTTTCATGATATATTTATTATAGGTGCATGATATATATTTGAATATTTAATAGATATACTTTTTATGTGGTTGACATATATCTAAAACATGTTACATATATGGATTGTAAACATATTTAAAAATATCCAAACAATAAATTATATTGATGTCACATATTCTCAACTGTATATTTGGAATTCCTCTTATTAACAACCATTAAGATAACTGTAGTACACTTACCATTTAATGATGCAGCATTACTACAGATTTATAGAGTACACATTTATACTTACTCATAGAACTTACCTCTTGATCTCATTATTTTGTCAGACTTGAATTGGTATTTATACCACTGCTGTTTGGTTCCTTTTTTTATGTTGGGGTGAGTTCCAACATGTACTTGTTTTTTACTCTTTACCTTTTCCTCTGGTCTGTAAGCTAATACTGTCAATTCAGAACTATTTTAAAAATAGAAATTACCATGCTTTTGACTGATAAACTTTGGTTTTGAAATATGCAGATTAGTTATGCAAATCTTTACACAGTACTATAGCAAGCATTTTCAAAAATACATTTGGCATATATGCAAAAATACTGTATATTCTGAGGTTGGTCCAGTGGTGTGGAGGGCTGAAGCATCATGCCTTGCCTCCTGCCACACCGGTGGCCCATGTTTGCAGTGTGAGCAGATCACCAGGGTCAGATGGGGAGGGAGAGGATTGAGCATCCATGGGACAGCTCTCGTCTTCCGGGGTGGGGAACATGGACCGGCACTTGCCTGACACTTAGCAGAGGCTAGGTGTTGGCATGCTGAATCCCATACATTGGGGAGCAGAGGAGGAGCAGCTGACAGCGTGCAGCACGTGGACGAGAGCACTACGTGCCACTTTCAGCATTGCACACTCCCCATCAGCAAGTAAAATGGAAAACGGTCCTGACCGGGCAGCAAGAATCCATCCCCCACAGGTGCTGCCACTGAGATGGCACCTCCTTGGCACTGGATCCATTCCCAGTGGGTTGAGACACTCCCCACCACCCTGCCATGAAGAGTAAGTTGTGGGGGCATGAAGGGAGGGGGTCTGATCCTTGGTGGACTGTGCTGGGGGGATGGAAGAAGAAAGAAGAAGGAGAGAGCTGGCCGGGACCACGGGGGAAAATACAAATATATATATGCTGCAAATATTCTACACATACAGTAAGATTCATATTTTACTGACAGCAGAAGTTAGGCACACACGTACACCAGACCAGGAGCTCCAGAAGGCAGTTCTTGGATTTTACATCACAAAATTTATTTGTACAGTAAAGGAAAAATTGTGAAACTAAAGCCAAAAGTTGCAAGAGTAAAAAAAAAAAGACATTCCCACAGGACCAATATTTCACACTATTCTTGAAAAAGAATGAGAACACCACAGAATGCCAGTCCTGTGAGGAGGTTTCACTTTTATTATTGCTACTTTTGGCTTTGGTTTTACAACATTTTATATAGTTACAGATTCAGTCCTTAGACCTTGTGTCCTTGCCGAAGTGTACCAAAAGGCAGCAAGATGGCTGCAATGCTTCTCCGTTCCCTGCCTCTCCACATTGCACTCTGTTTTGTGAAATTGGTAGTTAAGTATTTTAGCCCAAATCATTTTATTTTCATTCAGTATGGGATTTTGCTGAATGAAACTAATGTTATTTTTTATATTTTATTGGCAGCAAGGTGGCTGTGGTTCTGCTGTGCTGCAGCCCTTGAAACCCTGATCCCTGAAATGCTGATATTTTCTATTTGCGGTAAAACTTTTATGAGGAATTATAGTTTTTAATGTTTTTAATCTCACATGCTGCTTGTTGCCTTTTTTTGAGGCAGACACATAAGAGATTTGTCTGAGTGGCTCATTATGAGTTCCAATTTTTATTGTGGACCACCTGGAAGAGACTATTTGGCATTTTGGTATTCAGCATTTAGTTTTTTTAACAGTATGACCACTACTTATTACTCACCCATGGCTCTGAACAAAATTCAGCCACAGGTACACTGTAAAGTATTGTGGCAAGGTCGATTGCAGTTGTGGGAAGCCTTCTGCCTGACAGCAGATTTTGCTCTGGGATGTACCTGGTGGAAAAGAAGGTCTACTATGATCTGACATTTGCTGAAAGGCTTGTTTGGCCTTTTTCAAGGTATGCTATCATTGCCTCAGGTTTGGGGCAAAGGGTGCTTTATTCTGAAACCCCAAAGTTATTGCACTCAGTGGAGCATGTTTTTCTTCTGTTTATTTTTTTAACAGGTGTGTGCATTGCTTGAACAGGATGGTGAAGATTTCTGGAAGGATGTGAGAAGGCAGCTGAAGACACATAAAAGACTTTGGCACCAGAGAGACTGGAGATTCCTTTTTAGAAAAGTAAACAGTGAAACTAGTTACTGGTAAAACTGATTCAAATGCTAACATTCAGGGCAAGCCTGTGACTTGTGATGGAAACAACCTCTAAGCAGAGATGTACATATCCTCCTTTAGGGATCCTAATCTCCTGTTATATTCATCTTTTTTTATTTATAAGAACCCACTCTGTTATAGTGTAAAATGTGTAGTTAAATACAAATGCACAAAGCTTTAGGCATGATGTATTATTTACAGGAGGTTGTGGTATTCTGCCTAGTTTTTGGACTCATTTGTTAGGAACTCCTTCTACAGATCCTACACCTCGCTGATTAACCTGATCATCTTTCTGAAGTCAAGGGGTATGTTATTTTGTTGGACCCTTTTCTGGAGCTGAAATTTGCCTGTCTTTGTAATATGGGCAGAGGTTATGTTTTTAAACTCCTGAAGATGACATGGTAAATGAAAAAGAACTATTGTGACTGCTGGAATGAACCATCTGAAGGGACCTTTTGTTGGTTTTGTCATTTGGGACTCCCGTTTGGGAGATTTCAGGCCCTGAATGATCTTAAAAAACGTGAAGTAGAGGCAAAGAACTTGTTTGTATCTATAAATTGCACATCTCTCTCCCTATCTCTTTGAACATTGCACTAAAGTGAGAGACATGTAATTCCCCTACAAGTTTATCAATTGAAGGTTATTGTGAAGTGTTACATACTGTATTTGTTACATATTTGTCAATAGCTGGCTCCTCTAAAAACATTCCAGGTGCTGGATGTAGTTAAGGCAAAGAAATGCAATGCAAGCATGCCAACTGGTTTTTAGTCTGATACAGAAAGTGTTAAGTATGCAGACTTAATTTTGGCTAGGTGTTTGTTGCTGGCATGGGGACAAAAGCTTCCAGGTGCTGGGTGTAGTTAAGGCAGAAAATGCTATGCATGCATGTTAAATGACTCCCATCCCATACAGAATGTGTTATGTTAAGTATGCAGACTAAATTCTGGTCAAATGATGCTTGTCGACACGGGGACAAGGAATTTTTAGGTGCTAGAGGTAGTTAAGGCAGAAAAACATTATGTAAGTATGTTACACAGAAAGTGATATGTATGCAAACTTAAGATTCTGGCTAAGTGTTCATTGCTGACGTGTAGATAAAAGCTTCTAAGTGTTAGATGTAGTCAAGGCAGAAAAATACTATGCAAGTAAGTTATACGGCATTTAGCTGATACAGAAATTGTTATGTTAAGTATGCACATTTAATTCTGGCCAAGGGATGCTTGCCATCAACATGGGGACAAAGAACTTCTAGGTGCTAGATGTAGCTAAAGCAGAAAAATGATATGCAAGTATGCTATACAGCAAGTGTAATGTTAAGTATGCAAATTAATTCTGGTCAAGTGTTTGCTGACATGGGGACAAAAGTTACCTAGCACTAGATGTAGTTAAGTCAGAAAAATGATATGCAAGTATGTTAAATGGTTTTGAGCTGATACAGAAAGTGCTATGCTAAGTATGCAAACTTAATTTCAGCTAAGTGATGTTTGCCAGCATGGGGACAAAGAACTTTTAGGTGCTAGACGTAGTTAAGGCAGAAAAATATTTTGCAAGTATGTTAAATGTCTTTTACCTAATACAGAAAGTGTTGTATTAAGTATGCCAACTTAATTCTCACTAAGTGTTGGTTGGCAACCCTAATGATGCCTTATGGAAAGATTTCCAGACTTAGGTTGCTATTTCTTTAAAGTATGGCTTATGTCCAAAACAGAGCTTGGAATTGTGGGGTCAAAAACCTATTAAGGCCATGGCTCACAATGCCTAAATGGAGATTTAACTAATTAATTTGTATTAATATTGTTCTCTAACAGGCCAAAAGTTTTATAAATATTATATTCTTACTTGTTAATACCTTATGAACTAAAGGGAAAAGGTAAATAGGCAGTGAGAAATTAAGTGGATACCGTTCTCTTGTATACTTGCTCTGCATGGTATTTTAAATGTACTTATAGTTACTGGCCAAGTACCCAGTTTTCTTAGCATGTTAATATTAGATACTAAGATGTATATTAATATGGAAATTCTAATTGTATATATGTCCTACTATGTATTTGTCTTTTACGTAAAATTGCAATGGGCTAAAAGGCCGAACAATAAACCATTGAATTGAATATAGTCTATTTATATTTTAAAAGTATATGTAATATATATTCCAGTCATATTTATAAACTCTAAAACATATTTATTTGTCATGTAAAACATATATTTAAAATGTATTATCAGTATATACACATATATATGAGATTATATATATATATCTATATCTATATATATATATATATATATATATATATATACAGTATATATATATATGATAAGTAATACATATATTACAGATACTTTCCAGATGCATATCAGGCCAAACCTATTTTAACATATATGAAATATATTTCAGAATATACATCTCTAATATACAGAATATATATGTTCGCTGTGCTGGCCCCGTGGCACTGAGGATTGAGGTACTGGATGCCACACCTCGTGCCACTCCGGCAACCCGGGTTTGGGAATGAGCCCAGGTCATTGGGGGTCTGCAGGGAGGGTTAGGATTGAGCATCCGTAGACTACTCTCTTATCCCTGGGGAGGGTCGGAGAACTCCACCACACTTTAGTGGCCCCTGGTGACAACCAGGGGCACTACCAATGCTGGAGTACATGGGGGGAGTGTGGCAGACATTGGCATGCACTGCCTTGACATCATTGCATGTCTGCACTCCAGTGAGGCTTAACAACAGAGGAAAAGGCTGTTCACAAGCAAGCAGCATGATGGCTGCACTTGGCATGCCTAGAGGTATGTCACGGAATTTTACTGGAGGGGTTCAGTCTCAGCCCAGCATGGAAAGGCATAGGGGAGCCTTCCAGTGGGTCGGGGAATGGTTGTACCAACCCCCTATCATGTGACTGAGTCTGATGCCCTCCGGGCGGGTCAAGCTGATGGCTGGATGCCCCCACCGTTCGTACTGCAGCAAGGTGGAAAAAAGCATGATATGATAAAAAAAAAGAAAAGATATGTTTGCTAACACATAGTTATTGTAGAAATTACAGGGTAAAATTATGCTTGCATAAAACTATAACAATTTATAATTAAATAGTCCATAAAAACTTTAAAAAGTAAAACAAAAAAATTATCTTTAATAGAACAGCAAAACACACACATTTAGCATATCAATGCAAAGTGTAAGACATACCTCACTGAATTCTGCAAATATCTAATAACTGGAAAAATGCACAGATATCAGAAATATGTAACGTATTTAGGCATATTCAAATATAGTTTAGATAGTAACAAAATACAGTATGGTTCTTTTTCTATATGGGTGTAATTTAAAACTATGCTATTAATATATTTTTGCATATATATTTAGGTTCTTACAAGAGAAACCCCCCCAAAAAATGTATAAGTAACTCAGAATATATATTTATTTATTTGCTTTTGTTTACCAGGTAAGCACACTAGACAACCGAGTGCCTATTTTCAGGTGCGACCCTGGAGATTACAGAGGTACATTCAAGAACATCAGTCAAGCAAGTACAAGGTACACATTCAGGCGTATCGAGGAGAGCAAGGACAATACAGAACATCAGTTTTTATACAACCACATGGTTCAGGCAAGAAAAGCAATAGTCAACATACCAGGGCAGCTACGCCCCCAATGGATTAAGAAAGCAGGTAAACACAACTAGTAGGGGATTGGAGAGTCAAGGCAGAGCATGAGGGAGGGGCAGTGAACATATTCATGTTAATGGGCAGAAGGGCCTGTGGACCCAACATAATCATATCTTCTATGAATCGGTCAGCTCACTAGTGAGTAAGGGACAGAGCCCCTCCACCTTTAGCAGGGGCGTAGCATAACAAACTCAGACAGACATTAAGTGCAGAGGCAGATGGAGGCAGATTTGAGGAATCCCCAGAGGGAGGTTTTAAAGGAGGGATGGGAGGCGGAGGAATGAGTGCTTGCTGGGAGGGCATTCCATAACCGGGGTGCATACGCAGCGAAGGCACAGTCACCCATTTGTGTGCGAGTTCTTGGAGCCAGGAGGAGATGACAGTCACTGGATCTTAAGTGGTAAGAAGGGGCAGTGGGTAAGAGGGATGCAGCAAGGGCAGAAGGGGTGGCTGTTCGGACCACACAGTCAATGAAGTTTCCCAAGACAAAGGTGTGGTGCTGTTCTGGTGGGAGCCACTCAAGCCGGGAGCAGAGCTCACATCAGTGGGTGAGGCATGGGGCTGAGGGTGCAAAGCAACAGATGCTGTTGTATGCTGTATCCCATTTTGAGAGACTGTTTTTTGTGACTTGGGAAAAGGCGACAAGTCCATAGCTGAGCGTGGGTAGGAGGACCCCCCCTAGCTAGGGCGAGCTGAGCAGCCAGGGTGAGGCAGCTTTTTGCCCTGTATACGAAACCCAGCTTACAGTTAGAGGCCTTACATGTGTTGCGTATGTGCAACGCAAAATCTAGCTGAGGGTCAAGTGTCATCCCCAGGTACTTGATATGAGTAACAGCTAGCAGTAAGGACCTGTCAGCACATGAGAGCTTTAGGGGGGCCAGGACAGCTTTTGTCTTGGCTGCAGAGCCAAATAGCATGGTCTGAGTCTTCTGCAGGTTAATAGTGAGTTTGTGGTCCTTTAGCCAGGTTTGGATTTGGCCAAAGTCAGAGATAAGCTGGGCAGTGATGACAGAGATGTCCTGGGAGCTGTTCAGGATGACAAGGGCATCTGCATATAGTGTAGGTCACCCATGAGACAGGGCTGAGGGCAGATCATTTATGAAAATGGAGAACAGAAGAGGCCCAACGACAGAGCCCTGGGGGAACCCGCAGTTAACTGGAGAGGGCTCAGACAGGGCCTTGTTAAACTTAGTATGCTGCTGTCTGCTCATGAGGTAGTTGGAAATCCAGGCAATGGCAGGGGAAGAGAGTCCAAGGGACAGGAGAGAGGTGCAGAGGAGTGAGTGGTTGACCCGGTCAAAAGCTTTCGAGAGATCAACAAAGATGGCACCAGTAAGTTTACCTCGATCAACAGCTGACCTGATCTCAGAGGTGACAACGACAAGGGCAGTGGAGGTGCTGTGCCCTTTTTGGGAGCTGTGTTGTGTAGGGGAGAGTAGATCGAGGGTCTGCAGGTAGTGGGTGAGCTGCATGGCAACCACCTTCTCAAGAAGCTTACTGCTCGCCGACAGGATCACTATAGGGTGGTAGTTCTTGAGCTCTTTTGGGTCACTTTGTTTGTGAACAGGGATGACATTAGCAACTTTCCAGATGCCTGGGATGATACGCAATGTTACAGACTGATTAAAGATGTGGGTGATAGGTCGGGCTAGGATGGAGGCCCCAAGGCTGAGTAGTTTGAGCTCAAGGCGGTCATGCCAGGCACCAGTGTGGGGGGAGAGACCAGCAAGGAGCTTCTGGGTCTCCATGACAGAGATGACCCTGAGGTAGAAGGACAGTCGGGGGAATGCCCCATCAGGGTGGGGGGAGTCAAGGTCCTTGGGGTCATGGGGCTGGGAGGGTAAAGCTGGCAGGTCAGTGAACATTGCATTAAAAGCAATGGCAATTGTGAGGGGATTATTGCAGTTAACCCCTCCAATGTGCATATCAGAGATCTGAGCTCTGACGGGCCCTCCTACTGTGTTTTTAATTTTCTGCCAGAAGCTTCTCTGGTTTCTGGCTGAGGAGATTAGGGCACGTTGGCAGAATTTGCTCTTGGCAGTGCAGATGGCTCTTTTGCAAGAGTTTCGCAGCTGCCCGTACTCATGGAAGTCAGTGGTGGAGAGGGAGGCCTTGTACCTTGTCCAGCACTTGTCCCTTTGCTTCATGAGTGAGAAAAGTCCACTATGGAGCCACTTTGTGACAGTGCCCCTCACCCTCTTTTTTGTGAGGGGAGCATGTTTGTCCTGCAGGGGGGTGAATACTGCAAGGAAGTTGTCAAGGGCCCCAGAGGGGTCCTGTGCTTCAGTGACCTGGGTCCAGTCAGTTTGTCGCAGGTCTGCAAGGTGGTCTCCAACGTTAAGATTGGAGTAATCTCTCATCTGGATCACCCTGCTGGGAATTTTAGGAGATGAGATGCCCCATATGCAGTAGATGGGAGAGTGATCCGAGATGACATTTGGGAGAATTCCACAGGAGACAATTCTGTCCGGTCTATTACTGAGCAGCCAATCAATGAGTGATCCCTTGTCCCCACGTGAGGAGGGTCTTGTGGGTTCTGAAATGAACTGGCTGAGGGTGAGGCCAGACAGAAGGGGCCCATATTGCTGGATGTTGCAACCCACCCAGTTCACGTTAAAGTCACCTAGGACTAATAGCTCCTTTGAGCCAACCTTGGGGTTGAGACTGTCGAGGAGGGAGGAGAGCCCTAGCACTCCACCCTTCAGTGGGTTGTAGGCACAGATCAGGTGCACCTTTTTTGGTGCTGCCTAGCAGGAGAAGGGTGTGCAAGAACTCACAGGTGTGGGATGGATGAGGCGAATGCTTTATGACAGATACATTTAGGTGACTCTTATAGTATAGGAGCACCCCTCCCCCTCTCTTGTTCCCGACTCTGTCTAGCCTAACAAGGTTGTATCCCAGAAGGGCACATGCATAGTCTAGGATATGGAGCTTCAGCCAGGTTTCCGTGACCCCCAAATAAATCAGGGTTGTAATGTGCCACCCAGGCAGTAAGATCTGTTATGTTAGGTAGTAAGCTTCGTATGTTCAAGTGCGCTACTTTCAGGCCTTTGGCAGATAGCCAGGCAGGGGGGTCTTAAGGGAGGGCCTGGCAGACTGCAACCCAGGGTTATGGGTTGCAGTCCCCTTCAGACCATGGAGCCCAGAGCAACCACTCAGAGGTGGCATCCTGTATGGCCACTGGGGGGGGGGCTGAGAGTGTGTTAGAATTAAGGTAGAGTCCTTGTTCAAGATACAGGCCCTGGCAGCTCTGGAGGGTGATTTGAGGGTAGCAGGAGACAACAATTCTGAGTACAGGAACCCTAGTAGATTCCCCAGCTCAGCTAGTAGAGACAATAGTTTGCCGCTTCAGACTCCAAGGTGGCCGTACATGCACTTGAGGATTGTCTAACTGTAAAACATAAGAATGCAGTTCATGCTAACTAGCTCTAGTTATAATACACTGAATTGCTGCTCATGGCTTGAGAATTAATGTATATGTACAGTCATGGGTATAGACTAACACACGTTTAACACTTAAGAATGCTATTCATGGCACAAGGATATGGTATACCAAGCACAGACAGAGTTCAGTTAAGAGCAAGCCCTAGTAGGAACAGGGAAAAGTCACACATGCACACTTGAGATAGGGCACCAGTAAGCCTGGCGCTGGGTCAGCTGAGGAGGAGAATGCAGTTGGCTCCCCCGAGCATGTGGGAGTGGCTAGGGAGCATTTAAGGGGAGGAGGGAATGGGGTGGGCGGGAGAAAACACCTCTCCGCAGCACAATAAAGAAATCTGCAGCCCCCTTCCCAGTTCAGAACTCGCAGCCACTAATTTTTATTTGCAGTCCACACAGAGTTCCAGAGGAGGTCTGCCTGACCACGGCAAACAAGCCAGTGCCTCAACCCCAAGTCCCGAACTTCTTCTTCCAGCCGAGAAATGCACCGACAGTCCCGATGCAGGAGGGGGGACCCACAGTAGCAGGGTCTCCCTCACCTCCCGCACAGCAGGCAGTAACGAGTGGTAGGGTTCAGGAGTAGCCTAAATCCAGGAAGGATGAAACAACACTGCAGGCAGAGGAGCCAATGAGGAGTCAGGGCAGATTTTTGAACTTGGCGCCAAAAGCTCAAAGCCTCAGCATCTCTGGAACCATTGCAGAAACACAAAATTCACCTCTCCACAGCACAATAAAGAAAGCTGCAGCCCCCTTCCCAGTTCAGGACTCACAGCCACTAATTTTTATTTGCAGTCCACACAGAGTTCCAGAGTAGGTCCGCCTGACCGCGGCAAACAAGCCGGCACCTCAACCCCAAGTCCTGAACTTCTCCTTCCACCCGAGAAATGCACCGATAGTCCCGATGCAGGAAGGGGGACCCACAGTAGCAGAGTCTCCCTCACCTCCCACACAGCAGGCAGCAATGAGTGGTAGGGTTCAGGAACAGCTTAAATCCAGGAAGGACGAAATGACACTGCAGGCAGAGGAGCCAATTAGGTGCCAGGGCAGAGTTTTGAACTTGGCGCCAAAAGCTCAAAGCCTTAGCATCTCTGGAACCATTGCAGATGCACAAAATTCAACACTCTCCATAGCACAATAAAGAAAGCTGCAGCCCCCCTCCCAGTTCAGGACTCACAGCCATGAATTTTTATTTGCAGTCCACACAGAGTTCCAGAGGAGGTCCGCCCGACCGCGACAAACAAGCCGGCACCTCAACCCCAAGTCCCGAACTTCTCCTTCCAGCCGAGAAATGCACTGACAGTCCCGATGCAGGAGGGGGACCTACAGTAGCAGGGTCTCCTCACCTCCTAAGTATATGTTGATAGATTAAAATAAATGTTGCCTAAAATACAAAATATGTAGAAACTGCAATAATGTGTATGCACAAATAAGTATTTTGATTTTATTCAAGAACATAACATTGAAAGAACAAAATCTTAAATTTTGAAATAGTACAGCAAAATATATTTCATATATATATATATATATATATATATATATATATATATATAAAAGAAATACAAAATCACACTTGCACTCACAATGCAAAGCATCATGGGCTACATATACAAATCACAGAATATTATGCTGGTTCAACTTTAAGCAGAAATGCATGGTGCTGAAAGGCCTCTCACACAGTTTACAAAGGGTGCCAACAGAAGACGTATTATATATATATATCCCAAATATGATACATCTTGGATCATTCTGCGAATATCTAGAATATATCTTGAAAGATATCTGAAAAGTGTAAATGTACCTGACATATACTGTATTTGAAACATATTTGAGGATACAGGGACAGATTTCAGACATTAAAAAATATAGACCTTTACCATATGGGATAACATGATATACATTTCTTTAAAGGAGAACTGTTCTGAAAATGTAAGTCATTTTTCCTAGTAGATGCTTTTTTCATGATTTGATTCATTTCTATCATTGTTACATCTTTGTCAGCTTTTTAGAAAACATAGTTGGTGTTTTTGATTAACACACTGCTAGTAAGTGCAATTTTAGAACTGTATGGAGTAGTTTATGTCCCTTTTGGGTTACAGAGTCACAGAGTAGAACATGAATGCAATGTGAAAATAATGAAAGTTCTTTAACAAGGACATAAAGTACATCATACAGTTCTAAAATGGTACTGCGCACCACAGTGAAAAGTACAGTAGAAACACCCAGTGAATTTACTAAAAGGCCAGTACAGATGGAAAAAAAACAGAATGTGAACCAGTATTAGAAACCCATCTTCTACAGAAAACACAGGCTTGCAGATTCAAGGCTGTTCTCCTTTAAAAAAAAATCCTGCTCCAGCCCATTTCCACAGCTGAGTGGATAGGAGTACTGAAACCTTATGTGACTTGTTCAAGATTATATGTGATCATTTAGCTCTGATTGGGGTTTGATCCTTTGATTTCCCAGTTCCCAAGCTGGTATTCTAACCACTAGACCATGCTGTCTCCTAATCTGAGCTTTTGGCATAGAGCACAATATCATCTGCTTACTGTACATGTGGCTGTGGGAAAAGATACAGGTAGAGCACAGGTAATTTAGATAAATGGAGAACAGGGCCACCCTGATGGCCCAGCGGCAGTACATCAAGATGCCGAGCAGACAGTTGGGGTTCAGGATAGAACTCAGTGCATTAAATTGGCAGGTATACCAGGCCGAGACAGCAGCTAACCAGCAGTATGTTTCAGCTGAGGAGGGATGGCAGCGGGTCTGCCATTAAAGCAACTCAAGCAGCTGGGCCAGGGAGCTTGCTCCTGCCATGGAAGGAAGCTGTGTGTGTGCATGGCCCACATAGGGCACACTTCTTGGGGACAAAATGTTGGGAGAAAAACCCGGTAGCTGTCTATATGATGGCCTGGGACCCCTCGGCCTGCTCAGGGTACATCTCTTAAAATGGGGTACATCCCTGTGATTACTGGCTGCCAGCCAGGACAGAAAATGTATATAGAAAAAAAGGAAAAAGGAGAACAGTGTAGGGACAAGGACTGAGCCATGGGGGACTGCCATGCCTATCAGAGGGGGGAAGAGATGGGCCTTCCTGCAAGAAGAGATTTAACATGGTTATACAGGCAGGAAATGAACTAGAAGGTTGCCTGCTCTGACATCCCAGCTCTTGTTATTTTACTGGAGTTAGGGGGTGTTGAAAGCTTGAAGAGGTCAATGACCACAGCCAATGTGAGGAGTCCCTGGTCCTTTCCAGTAAGAACGGAGTTAGTGAAACTTAGGAGGGAGGTGATGTGGAGTGACTGGGCAAGAAAGAAGACTGAATAGGCTTGAGGGGAGGTGAGTCAGCTAGGAAAGTGGAGAGCTGGGAGTGGATAAAGTGCTCCTGAATCTTGGAAAGGATGGGGAAGTGGGAAATAAACCAGTGAGTTCTTAGAGTAGAGGTGTCACCACCCATTTGCAATGGGATGACTTTTACCTGTGCCAACTTTCTGGCCTGAGGCGGTGCTGTCAAAGAGGGAAGAGAAAAGATTCAGGAGGGCCCTGATGGATACAGTGATGGCAGGGGCAGCAGTGGTCCAGGCCATTGAGGCTATACTTTTTGGTGACAGTACTGACCTTGTATCATTAATGATGGTTTCTAATGCATCCAGTAGCCTCTGAGAGGTCAACTCAGGTATATTCAGGGAGACTCCAGCACCTTGTTGCTCCATACGCTGAACATTGTATGGTTGATCCCCAAACAATGGCACCATAATTAAGGGCACTCCACTGCAGATGGCATCGTAGAGTCCATGTGTCCCTCCATGGGTAATAAATGCCCGTGTCTTTGGGTGAGCTGTTTGAAAGAACAACACAAGTTACAAACAGAACTGGCATATTTAAAATATACTCAGATTGAGATTGTTATACTGTGGCAAACCTTTTGTGTAAATCTCATATTTGGTTATTCTTTATCCTGTTGCCCCTTCCCATTATGATTACACAGCTGCAGTAGTCACCCATCCAACAGGAGAATTAGCTACTTTCAGTCATACTCTTTGAGATGCCTGACAACTCAAAACCTCATCCCCATGGAGAGCTGTGGGTTCACTCTAGTATAAGAGCTTCCCAGATAAAAGAACTCAAATAATTCCCCTCCTCATGAAAGCATTTGAGAGGCTTACTCGTTCAGCTAATATAACTATGCTAGTCTAGTTCTGCCTAGTGAATTAAATGGGGAACAGTCCGCACTAACTGCCCCGACCTCAACTGTGGGGCTTGCCCCAATTTGCACTTTGTGTGAAAACTATTTTTTACTCTGTTTACCGCAGTATAGTAGACATATCAGGCTAATTCTATTGACTTTAAGCTGACATTTGCTGTGACCAGTAATCCCATAACCCAATAGCAGCCGACGTCAGAGCTGGGCTGCAGCACTGGGAGATTCAATAGCCTGCAATGCATGATAGAACATTTATAAGCTCATAGCACATGTTTGCCGGTCCCGCAGTTCTCCTGGGACTAAATACAGTTCTCTGTGAGTGTATTTAGCCCTGGGAGGATGAAGGAACCAGCAAACAAAAGATCAGAGCTGATAAAAACTCTTACATGCACTGCAGATATAGTTTCTCTCTCTCCACCTCCCTGCATGCCACCCTCTTACCTGCGTAGGCTCCATCTGGTAATGCCCCTCTATCCACTGTGAATACAAAGCAAAAGTATTTGTTCAGTATTCCTCTCTTTTCCCTGTCTCCCTCCACAAATTCTGACCTGCTCCTTAGTTTGTCTTCCCCACTTTTGTCTTCATTTTCTTACTGATGGATCAATAGAGAGTCTTGTCCACTCCCTTACTAACCCTTTCGTCCATCCCTGCTTTTGTTCTCCAAATTACCTTGCCCACCTCCTTCAGTTTCTAAAGGTAAACCTCCCTGTCTTCATCCATCTAATATTCCTTATACTTTTTATACTTTTTGAAGGCCACTTTCTTTTCCCTCAGAACAACTCCCACATCCCTCAACAACCAGAGGCCTTCTTCACTGTTTGCTCTTGCTAACCTCCCTAATGCACAGACTAGACACCTAGAAAATCCCTTCCTTGATTGTGCTCCATTACTATACTGCCCTCTTTCAGCTTTTCCTATCCCAGTTTGTCCTTTAGCAGCTCCCTCATGGACTTGAAATCTGCTCCTCTGAAGTCCAGTACCCTCATTCTTCTGCAGTCCTTTTCTGTCCTGGTCCTGACAGGGACCTACACTGTCTGATGTGCACTCATCCCCAGAGATTCCCTTATAGTGACCTTCTCAATGCTGTCCTAGATAGTCAGTACCAAGTCTGGTACTGTACCCTCTGTAGTGGGTTCCCATACTAGCTTACTCAAGAGGGCCCCCTGGAAATGATCCAGCATGGCCTGACTCCTAACAGACATTGCTGTGGGTATGCTATTATCCATGATGAGTGTATTAAAGTCCCCCAGCTGCAGAACTTTCATGTGGTTATCATCCTTCCTATATCTTCCCCTAATTCCTTGTCTGTCACCTCTCACTGTGATGTTGGCTTGTACACCATCCCTACTGTTGTGTTTTTCTCACACCCTGCCGCTAGCTGTATTCACAACAGTTCTACTTACCTCCCTGCATCCTATTCATTAATGACTCTGTGATTCTAGCTAGGTGGGTGGGGGGGGTAGAGTTGCTGTGAACATTTCTAATAGAAGGACACACTTTTTGCAGTTCTGTCCCACTATGCCCAACCATGTTGGAAACATAGAGTGCCATGTGTGCCAAGAACAGGATAGATCCAGACAGGAGAAGGGGTGGGGAATGGACATGGATGGGAGAGTTCCATAGAGAGAGGGACATAAAGCAAAGTTACCTGTGTTCAGTGTGTCACTATTTACTTAAGCTTTTCCTGCAGATGGCAGCACTAACAAACACTGAATGAATTATGTTACACAGGTGCAAGGGTTTTTGGAGGTGCTGACGAATAAAATACAAAACTCAGCCATAACTTTCCACATCACAAGACTCTCAGGTGTAAGCAGACACATCTGCATATGCTATGGCATTGTCAGTGCTGCTGCTCTTTATTAACAAACAAACAAAAAAAGTTCAGTTTGGCCCTCTTGGAGATCAGCAATCTGTCCTGTCCTGTTTGTCACTGCTCTGGATCAAAAGGAGTCTGTGGTGAGTGTGTGAGTGAGTGAGTGGCTGAGTGGGTGGGTGAGTTGGTGAGTGAGTGAGTGATAATATTTTTAATAATAATAATTTTATTTATATAGCACAATTCAGACATCAAAGCGCTTAAAACAATTCAATAAAATCACATAAATACATCAGCTTCAATTTAAAATTCTTACAATTCAGGTCCACAACCAACACCTCAGTCTTCCCGGAATTCAATTTCAACCAGCTGGACTTCATCCAACCATGGATTTCCACCAGACAGCTGTTAAACATCGAGACCGCACTATCCTGGTCAGGTGCAAAAGACAGATAGAGCTCTGTGTCATCTGCATAGCAGTGAAACCTCAGCCCATATCATCTTACAATGTCTCCGAGGGGCAGCAAATACACAGCAAACAACATGGGGAACAGTACTGAGCCCTGAGGTACCCCGCATGGCAGAGAGAATGGCTCAGAGGAAAAAATCCCTGACACTGCCCTCTAAGACCTGTCAGCTAGGAAACAATGGAACCATCTAAGAACTGGACCAGACAGTCTACAGATAACCCTCAGGTACTCAAGCAGAACCCCATGGTCCACAGTGACAAATGCTGAGTGGAGATCCAGAAGCAGCAAGATGGAATGGCGCTTCTGGTTTCACGCCATCAGGAGATCATTGAGCACCCAAACCAGAGTGGTCTCGGTACTATGTCTCTTCCGGAAACCTGACTGGAGAGGATCGAAGACATCGTGGATGGTGAGATGGTTCTCCAGTTGTAGAGCAACTACTTTCTCAATCACCTTGCCAACAACAGGACGGCTAGAGATTGGTCTGTAGTTTGCACAGCTGCTTGGGTCTAAAGAAGCTTTCTTAAGAAGCGGTGTCACCACCATCTCTTTTAGGGAGCTAGGGAACTCTCCCAAGTCTAAAGAGCACCAAACAATCTCTGCAAGGACCAAGCCGATGGTCTCCATACACTCAAGTAATAGGTGTGTAGGGCCCAGATCCAAACTACAAGTTGACTGCAATTTCTGGACAATCTGCATGATGTCCCCTATCTCTGGTCAATCAAAAGATATCCAAGAAGACCGAGGGGAGGTGACCCTACACCGACCACCAACTCCCATAGAGGGTGATGGACAGATTTTGGCCCTGATGTCAGCCACCTTATCTGCAAAGAATCAAGCAAACCCATCACACTTATCTTGTGAAAATGCTCCTCAAACTGGTAGACAGGCTGGGTTGCACAGCCTGTCCACGGTTCCAAAGAGCTGAGCCAGTCGGTTTTGAGCAGCAGTTATCTCACCAGACAGGAACTCTGCCTTCTTAGGTGAGACTGCTGATTGATAGCTTTGATAGTGGTCTATCAATCTAAGGTGGTCGGCATCAAGGGTCGTTCTCCGCCAGCAATGCTCTAGCCTTTGTCCTACCTGTCTCAGCTCCCTCAAGGTCCCATTAAACCAAGAGGACTGAGGGCGGAGAGAGAGGGGACGAACACAGATTGTGGCAATAGCATCCAGAGCCTCAGTGATAGCCTTATTATAGACTAAAACTAGATTCTCTGGGTCCTCACCTGCCCTCGGAACTCCTGATAGGTCTAATACCACCAAGAGACCCTCGGGGTTACACCCCTCAATGGGCAGTATCTGACCATCTCCACAGGGGCAGGCCTACAAGGTGGGTGCTGGAAATTGAACCTTACTGTGTAATGATCAGACCATACAACTGGCTCCACCACCAAATCAGAGGAGGACTCGATCCCCAGGAGTGAGTGAGTGAGTGAGTGAGTGACAGAAAGGCCCTATCTTTTGAACATAAAGGTTGTTTTTGCAAATCTGAACTTGGAGCTGGGATGGACACACAGTCTTGAGCTAGAAACTTGGAAACTGGAGGAAGGCACAGTCTTGCTTGATTTCTGAGGGAAGTGTGCCTTACTTTTAATTTTTCACTAATTTTTGCTTGTTTGAATCAAGAAGGGGTTTGCAATACTGCAAATCTTTTGGCAGATTGCTACTTTACATACAGAGGGATTAAAATACTGCTGAGATTTTGTTTTCTTTTTCTGTGAATCTGCTGCCTTATTTGTAGCTTGATAGTATTTTGGTGGCTTTTTGCAAGAAACATTTAAGTTTTCACTGGTGTGTTCTTTCATTCTTGTAATCAGTTGAGTTGTGTATTAGAGGCAGACATAGCCTCAGAAGGTTCCAACTGGATTGCTCTGATTGCCTTCACAGCACAAAACAGGTGGATTGCCCAAACTCTACCCTCCCCCATTCACACCGTTCCCCTGGCTAACCTATTTGCAGACTCCTCTCTGCTCTGAGGGAGGAGGTTGCCCATCTCCAGGCTGATCTCATCTAGCAAGGAGTAGGGAAACATCCTCCCCCACACATGACCTGGCAGGGGATTGGGAAATCTCCTCCCCCACCCAGGGACCACCAGGGCCACAACCGCTGCCTCAGATGTTGCCAGGAATAAGGAGTGGTTGGACTACAGTGGGCTCAGGGAGGGTGAGGGTGGTGGAACAGAGGTGCATCCCTCCAGTTGTATCTCTCCACAATTCATATGCATTTCTGACAGAGCATTGTCCCTCTATGGAGGCACCTGCAGTGGAGACGACAGAGTTCTGAAAGAACTCTTAAAACTGAAGGTGGACAAAGCAATAGGGCCTGATAGGATTCATCCCAGAATCCTAAAAGAACTAAAGGTAGAACTAGTGACAACACTGACTACCCTCTTTAACAAATCATGGGAAGATGGGGTGGTACCTGAGGACTGGAGAAGGGCAGATGTTATTCCACTTCACAAAAGTGGGAGCAGGGCAGAAAAAGGAAACTACAGACCTATTAGTTTAACTTCACTGATAGGGAAAATTATGTAATCACTTCTGAAGGAAAGAATTGTTGAGTACCTAGAGGCCAGAGGGGCACAGGACCCAAGACAGCATGGATTCACAGTGGGAAGGTCATGTCAGATGAATCTGAAACATAGAAACATAGAAACATAGACTTCGACGGCAGATAAAGACCACTTGGCCCACCCAGTCTGCCCATTTCCCTACCTATTGGATAGGCTGAAGATTCTAGTTAACCAACAGCCTACTTCCTGCAACCCCCTGATAGATTTATTTGACTGGGTGACCAAAGTGGTAGATCAGGGAGGGGCTGTGGACATGGCCTACCTAGATTTTAGCAAGGCACTTGACACAGTCCCACACAAAAGATTAATATACAAGTTAGCCAGCCTTGGACTGGGTTTCAAGATGGTAGCCTGGGTAAAGAACTGGCTGGAGAACAGGACACAGAGTGTAATATTAAACAGAGTAGACTCTGAAGAAAGGGGGGCTAGTAGTAGGGTGCCACGGGGTTCAGTACTAGGACCGGTCCTCTTTAATGTCTTTATAAGTGACATTGAAGAGGGACTGGAAGGAAAAGTATGTCTCTTTGCAGATGACGCAAAGATCTGCAACAGGGTTGATACACAAGGTGGGGTAGAAGGGATGAGAAGGGAATTGGCAAGGTTGGAGGAATGGTCAAATGTATGGCAGCTTAGATTCAATGCTAAGAAGTGCAAAGTAATGCACCTGTGAATCAAAAACCCAAGGGAAGATTACACAATAGGGGTGAGATACTAACAACAACAAAAAGGGACTTGGGGGTAGTCATATCTGATTACCTAAAGGTGGGCAAGCAATGTGAGAGGGCAGAAAGGCGGGCTAGGGGGTACTGGGATGCATAGGGAGAGGCATCATCAGTAGAAAATAGGAAGTTGTTATCCCTCTGTACAGAGAGCTGGTAAGACCCCATCTGTAGTACTGCATGCAGTTCTGGAGACCCAGTCTCTGCAAGGACATAGACAGGATGGAGGCAGTCCAGAGGAGGACAACTAAAATGGTGCAGGGTCTGCACCAGAAGACATATGAAGAGAGACTTAATATGTATACCCTCGAAGAAAGGAGGGAGAGGGGGGACATGATAGAAACTTTCAAGTACCTTAAGGGAATCAGCAAAGTCCAAGCGGATAAGATCTTTCAGAAAAAGAGGCGTGCAAGAACAAGGGGGCACAATTTGAAGATAGAGGGGGATGGCTAAGAGGTAATGTGAGGAAGTATTTTTTCATGGATAGGGTTGTAGATGCATGGGACAGCCTACCTGAGGAGATTGTGGAGTGAAAAACAGTGGTGGAATTCAAGAATGCATGGGACAGACATAGGGCAATTCTAGGGGTTGGGGATAGGAGGAAGTAGGCTGTTGGTTAACTAGGATCTGCAGCTTATCCATTAGGTAGGGAATTGAGCAGACTGCGTAGGCCAAGCAGTCCTTATCTGCCATCAGATTCTATGTTTCTATGAGACCAAGGTGGATGCTGGGAACCTCCACAAAGGAAACCCACAGGAGGGTAGAATGGGATCCCACAGTTGAAGGAAACAACTCCTGGTGGGGGGCTCAATCATTAGGGGGTAGAACGAGTGGAAGGAGGGATGGTAAGGTGCCTGCCTTGCACCATGGCATGGAGAGACAGGATGCGAATCCCCAGGACTGTGGAAGCAGCTGCAAAGGAGAGGGAGCTGGATGTCATTGTCCACCTAGGGAAAAATTACCTAGCTGGGAATGGGATCAGAGCTGTGCAGGAAGAGTTTGTGGAGTTGGGGGGGGCCTTAGACAAGTACCACATGCATTAACCTTATCAGAGGGGCTGCCTGTCTATGGCATGGGTGAGGCTAGGATACTCCACACCCTGGGATTCAATGAATGGTTGAGAAACTGGTGTGGAGCGCAGGATTTTGGCTTCATTGGGGACTGGGAGTCCACCTGGAGGGATACAGGCCTATACTGGAATGATGGTCTGCATCAGTCCAGGAGGGGAACCAGGAGCCTAGGTGATAGGTTTAAATGCTTCATTGGCAAGCTTTTAAACTAGCTAAGGAGAGAGGCACTGAAAAGGAGCAGGGAATTCCCAGCCTCCCCTCACAAAATAGGGTAGTTAGCAAGGTTAACACCAACGTAGGGAGGTCAATAGGGGCAGAGTTAAATGGAGAAAAAGGCTAAGGCAGTAAGTACAGGGATAGAGCTAAAAGTGTTAAGACCATTAAAAAATGGAGGGTGATGAGTACCAATGCCCATAGTCTGGGTAACAAGTTTCCTGTACTAGTGACCTTGATGGAAAAGGGATGCCTGGATATTGTGGCAGTCACAGAAACCTGGTACACAGAGAATCATGACTGGTATGTCAACATACCAGGGTACACAAGCTACAGGAGGGACAGGGAGGGTAAAAAAGGAGAAGGAGTAGCTCTCTACATAAGTGAAGGGATCAAAGCAACAGAACTAAAGGGTAAACAGGGAGGACAGGCAGCACTGTGTGTCACCTTAGAGACAGGAAATGGCACCACAATCTGCACAGGGGTTGTATACAGACCTCAGTCTCAGGGGGAGGACATGAACAAGGAAATAATAGTAGGCATCCTTAGAATGGCAGAAAAAACCGGGAGATATTGTTGATGGGGGACCTGAATATACCAGATGTTAACTGGAGCACATTTGCTGCAGCCACATCCTAGAGCAGAGTCATTCTCAATGCCCTGAAGGGGGCATGCCTCAGATAGCTAGTGTTGGAACCTACTCGGGAGGGAGCAGTCTTAGACCAGGTACTCTAAAATGAGGACAGTGAGAGGCTGTCAGATTTAGAAGTGGGTAGCCATTTGAGAACAAGCAACTACCATTTAGTGTAGTTCACAATAAACACAGCCATAGAGTCAAGCCATGCAAAACCAAGGTTACTGGACTTTTAGAGGGCTGACTTTGGCAGAATGGGAGAATGCCTAAGGAATGCAGTAGCAAAAAGGCAGGAAGGATGGGAGGAGGAACAATGAGGCAAAATCAAAATTGCCATCACAGAGGCAACAAGCCTTTGTGTGAGGCAAATAAACAAAACAAAACAAAGGAAAAAACACTATGGTTCTCAAAAGAGGTAGCAGGGAAGGTTAGGCAGAAAAAGATACCATTCAGAAAGTATAAGGAATCACAAAAGGAGCAGGAAAGAGAACTCAGTTAAAGCAGAAAGAAGTGGGAAGGCAATCAGAACAACAAAGTCCCAAACCAAGGAAAAAATAGCCAGCTCAGTTAAGAAGGGGGATAAAACCTTTTATAGTTATAGGTACTGTACATTAGTGAGTGAAGAAAGACCAAGGGAGGGATAGTGAAGTTAAATAAAGGGAAGGGAGGTGGGCAAAGGATGACAGTAAAAAGGCAGAGATACCGAATGAATACTTTTGTTCAGTATTCACAAAAAAAGAGCAAGGGGATGTACCTAAACCAAACAATAGAAGCACTCTGGATAGGGGGGTCAATGCCAGTCCATTCAGAGAAGAAAGGGTCCTGAAAGAAGTCCGAAAATTCAAGTTGGACAAGGCAATGGGGCCTGATGGGCTTCACCCAAGAATTCTGAAAGAACTAAGGGGAGAACTAGTGACACCACTGACTACACTTTTTAACAAATCATAGGAGGATGATGTGGTACCCAAGGACTGGAAGAAGGCAGATAAGATTCCCCGTCACAAAAGTGGGAGCAAGGCAGAAGCAGGAAACTACAGACCTGTTAGTTTGACCTCAGTGGTAGGGGAAATGATGGAATCACTTTTGAAAGAAAGAACTGTTGAATACCTAGAGGCCAGCAGGGCACAGGACCCAAGGCAGCATGGATACACAGTGGGAAGGTCATGTCAGATGACTCTAATAGATTTCCTTGACTGGGTGACCAAAGTAGTAGACCAGGGAGGGGCAGTGGACATGGCCTACATAGACTTTAGCAAGGCATTTGACGCAGTCCACACAAAAGATTAGTAAACAAGTTAGCCAGCTTTGGACTGCGTCCCAAGATGGTAGCCTGGGTAAAGAACTGGCTGGAGAACAGGACACAGAGTGTAGAGTAAACAGAGTCCACTCTGAAGAAAGGGGGGCTACTAGTGGGGTGCCGCAGGGTTCAGTACTAGGACCGGCCCTCTTTAGTGTCTTTATAAGTGATATTGCAGAGCAACTGGAATGAAAAGTATGTCTTTTTGCAGATGACACAAAGATCTGCAACAGGGCTGATACACAAGGGGGGTGGAAAGGATGAGAAGGGACTTGGCAAGGCTGGAGGAATGGTCAAAAGTATGGCGGCTTAGATGCAATGCAAACAAGTTGAAAGTAATGCACCTGGGAAAAAAAACACAATGGGCATGGGGGTACTAACAACAACAAAAATGGAAAGGGACCTGGGGGTAGTCATATCAGATGACCTAAAGGTAGGCAGGCAATATGAGAAGGAAGTAAGGAGGGTTGTGGGAATACTGGGATGCATAGGAGAGGTATGACCAGTAGAAAACAGGACACTGTCATCCCTCTGTATAGACAGTTGGTGAGACCCCATCTGGAGTGCTGCGTGCAGTTCTGGAGACCCCATCTCCACAAGGACATAGACAGGTGGAGGCAGTCCAGAGAAGGACAACTAAAATGGGGCAGGGTCTGTACCAGAAACCATATGACGAGAGACTAAAGAAGCTTAATATGTATTCCCTTGATTAAAGGAGGGAATCAACAAAGTCCAAGAGGGTAGCATCTCTCAGAAAAGTAGATGTGCAAGAACAAGGGGGCACAGTTTGAAGATAGTAGAAGGAAAGCTCAGGGACAACATGAGGAAGTATTTTTTCACAGAGAGGGTGGTGGATGCATGGAACAGACTTCCTGAGGAGGTCATGGGTCAAAGACAGTGTGGGAATTCAAGAATGCATGGACAGACATAAGGCAATTATAGTGGGGGGTAGGAGGAAGTAGGCTGTTGATTAACTAGGATCTGTAGCTTATCCAATAGGTAGGGAAACAAGCAGACTGGGTGTGCCAAGCGGTCCTTATCTGCCATCAAAGTCTATGGTTCTATGAGTGAGTGAGTAAGTGAGTCAGTGGAAAGAGTGGGGAGTGAGGGGGTGAGTGAGGCAGGGAGGGAGGGAGTGTGTGAGTGAATGAGTGAGTGAAAGTAAAGAGTGATTTACACGACCACCTTTGCACTGGAGCAGCCTGGGTGCTCAAGTTGCTCCAGTGCAAAAGCGGCTGTGTGGACACTTACTAAATCATGGTAAGTTGCTTATTGCTCTTCTTAGGGCTCCACTGTAATCCTGGGGATGCTGGTCAGAGTGAATGGTGTAAGCAGCTATCTGGACAAGCTGCACCACTTGCTCCAATGTAATCTGCCTCCCAGGATCCTCCACTGCCTTCCATGCAGACCTATGGCCTCTATCCAATGCTGGATCGACGCTGAGAGGAGCCATATAGACAAAACGTAAGATAGTCCACAGTGGTCATAGCAAGTTGGCAGCGCTGCAGACATCACGGAGCACTGGCCATGTAAACATAACTTTTGTCATCAGGGTTGGTTCAGTCAACAAGTCATAAGCATGGGGTGTGACTTGGGATATCAGGAATATACTGCCTACCTGCAAGGACACAATTTCACTGAAAGATGGGTAAAAAATTCTGTCAGTGTGAAATCAAAAATAGAAATCTTTTTTCATCATAATGTTTTCAGTAAGTAGTGGTGGGGTTTGTTTCATTTCTTGGCAGTCCTGGAGAAGACCATACCAAAAGGTTTCTCAGTGGTGCACAACTCATTGGTACAACTGCCTCTAGGACCACCAGGATGCGGTTTCTCTAGTCCTCACAGTGCAGACTTCTTTTGTGGACAAGCTTCACCTGAGCCCAGAAAGGGTGTGGGTGTGGCTTCTGGTACACAGACTGTATGTGTGGAGGTAAGGGTAGGTGTAGGTGCAAGACAACACTTATTTCCCAGTCAAGCATGGGGGCAAAAGTTCTGAGTAGGAGCCCCAGAGTAAGGAGGGAAAGAAATACAGACCTTCGATGCAGGGTGGCAGAAGTGAGGAGAGCAATAAACAAGATGGAGGAGCTGAATGGTGAATGTCTTGAGGTAAACTGCGATCCAGAATCTGCAGAGAACTGGTGGAAGAAGGGAATAATGTGGGATGCAAGAGTAGAGTATTGGAGTCTGTTAAACTTGGGTTAGTATCCCAGTACTGACACTGTAGTGCAGCATAAGACGGGTGCTGCACTTCTGAGGTGCCATCTTTCAGATGAGACGTTAAACCAAGGTCCCATCTGCTTCGATTGGTGGTAGTTCAGGTGGATGTTAAAGATCCCATGGCACTTATCGAAAAGAGTAGGGGAATTTTATTGAGAAGAATTGGACTTCATTACAAAAATATATACAGAAAAAAATACAAATACAATACAAAGGCATAGAAACAGGGAAAACAATAATAACACAGCAAATTATTCCAAATTTCACAAGTCACCATTAGACCATAAATGACAAAATTGCATTCTTGAATAGTTTGAAAAGTCAGACTTTTTTCACTGCAAGTACTGCATTCCCAACATTTTGTACAATTTCCTGAAGAGAGATCCACTTTTGATGTAAAACCAACAGGCACCTATCCAGCCATAATAAATATTGCATCAAAACAAGAACAATATACACAGTTTCAGCATTATATTTTCTGTTTAAGGCAAAATTAGTCCCGAACATGATTTCTGCATATATTAAGTTAGAAAAGAGAAGTTCAGTCCAGACAATAGCAATAGTGCTCCAAAAATCAAGTGCAAAGCTACACTCAAGTAACAGATGTTGTTGAGATTCAACAATAGAATGACAGGACTTCATAGGACAATATCTATCATGCAACATTTTGTGTTTATGATTTCCCTTAACACTGAGTCTTCCATAATTACTAAGCCACACCATGTCCCATACATAAGGTGGTATCCTGGGGTACAAAAGTTGTTTCACAATCCAGGCCTGTCGATCAGGAGGACAGAATGGGAATTCAACAGGATCCTGAGCTCCCTGCCTCCAGATCCGTTCATATAAGGCCTTCCTGCTTTTTATACAAAAATCATGAGGTGTAAAACCCCAAGACATAGCCAATTTCACAACCTCCAAACCATAGGCCGGAAGACCAGGGACTTTGACTAACAACCCTTTCTTTCCCTGTTCCCAAGGGGTAAGACAATGCAGAAGCCAAGAAAAAAGGAAAAGCTTCCAACCCTTATCACCAGGTTTTAAAGCCCAACCAAAATTATAATTCAAAAATATACTGTAAAAGAAAGCCACAGGATTTAACATCCCTACCCCCCCTCACGAAAGAGGTCTATAGGTCAAATCTCGTTCAATAGGATTCAACCGAGATCCCCAAAATCCCTGAAAAAAAAACACTATATAATTTGGTAAATAATTTCATGGGCGGGGGAAAAACATAACAGAAATAAAAAAAAATAGGGACCATCAAAGCTTTAAGCAAATAAACCCGTTTCTTTTTATCAATCTGCTGTTGTCTCCATCCAGCTATGAGCCTATCAGCCCTCCCCAAGGCAGTGTTCCAATTAAGAGACTGCATATCTCCCGATCCAAACCATAGTCCAAGGATTTTAATGGGTTCAGTGGAAAGCCTGATTCCAGCAAAGGACCCTGACTCAGGGACAGTAGGGTTCCCTAAGGAAAGTCCAGAACTTTTCTCAAAATTAATCTTGGGAACCTGCCACTAAAGAATACTGTTGGAGAACATCAGCCAAGGCCTTTTCATCAGAGTCAGTTGCCACAGTAAGGACCAAATCATCCGCATAAGCTAAAATTTTGATGGGAGCAGGATTATGTGCCACTTGCAATCCAAGTACCCCAGGGCATTGGAGGACAGCCCTAATTAAGATGTCTATTCCAAAAGTGTATAAAAGGGGGCTCAAAGGGCACCCCTGTCGAACCCCTCATTTAATCAGAACCTGATTCCCCAGCCAACCATTAACATTGGGAAGAATAATAGCCTCATAATAAAGGGCTCTATTCCACCCTCTAAATTTAGTAGGGAGTCCAAATGCTGCCAGAACAGAAAACAAAAACTTGTGGGAAACCCTATCGAAAGCTTTCTCCTGGTCAATCCCAAGTACCCACCCCTTAATGCGATCCAGGTCCCCCAAAGCAAATAATTCCCACAACAAAATAAGGTTATCAGCTTGCCATCTACCTGGAATGCCACATGTCTGAGCAGGACTAATAAGTCTAGCTACCCGAACAAGTCTGGCTAACAAAATTTTAGCAATAATCTTGCAATCCACATTGAGGAGACTCAAAGATCTCCAATTATTAATATCTGTTACAGAACCCTTTTTTATGGATTAGAGCTAAAATCGCTTCCTTCATTGACTTAGAAAATTTAGCTTTGGACAACATCTCATTAAACAAAAAAGCTGGGACCTATTCTTTTTGGAAAGTAGAATAAAAACCTGCCGTGAGTCCATCAGATCCATGAGCTGAGTTCAACTTTAAACCAACAAAGGCTTGCACCACCTCCTACTCAGAGATATCTGTAGTCAGCATATCACATTCCTCAGGAGTGAGGTGGGGCAAGGTTAGTGATGCTAAAAAATCAGCAGCAGCATCACAGGTAGATTCAGTCCCTAACATGTCCAAAACATGATGCTCAACCACCCTAACAAGCAACTCTGGGGAGCTAACAAGATCCCCCAGAGGAAGATAACAAATGATAAGTAACCCTGGATTCAACCCTGCCTTTACATTCTTTAAAAGGATCTCAGCCACCCTTGGGTAACTTAGTCCCAAACCTAGCTTCTTGCCCCAAAGATTTGGCCCTATCATACTGCAAATCCTGCATCTGATGACTGAGGACCGAAATGTACGTACTATAATCATGAGTAGAGCTATCCGAAAGCGAAATTAGAGTCTGTAGTTGCTGAAGTAATGCCAAGTGCTTCTTATATCAACTGGTATGGTCATCAGCAGCTTTTTTTTGTAGAACTTGTCTTCATCTAACCTTAGTGTCTTCCCACCACTCAAAAACGTCCTCATAAAGATCGGCAACAGACAACCGTGCCGCCCATTCCCGCCTCCATAATTTTTGGGACTTTGGGGTCCTGAAGCATGGAATCATTAAGTCTCCACCTATTCATTTTACAACAGGGAACATTAGACCAAGAGAACGTAACCCGTAGGGCAGCATGGTCTGAAAACTAACTCCCAAGAGTCCTACAGTCAACAACAGTAAGAGTATGAGAAAGGAATATAAAATCTATCCTGGTTCTACAGTCACCCCTGAAGTAAGTAAACCCACCCCTAGGATGCTGACCCCTATAGGCGTTCTGAAGATTAGCAGTGGAGATTATATTTTTAAGGGCCATGGAATCGCTGAAAAGTTCAGAGGTTTGAAGCCCCCTATCTGCCTGATATAATCCACAATTAAAATCCCTAGCCCAAATAACCAGTCTAGAGGTATGTAAAAAGGGTTGTACCAATTTAAAAGGGCAGCCCTCTGTGCCTTAGTCTGAGGAGCATATAATGCAATCAACCAAAATCTTTCAGAATGAAAGGACATATCAAGCAATAATGCTCTCCCAGGATGAATATCCACAAGTCTGGACACTTTAAGGGCAGAATTAGAAAACAAAATACCTACTCCATCACATTTATCCACCCCAGAGGACCAAAAGGAAGGTCCGTGGGGCCAAGCCTTAGAGGCTTGCTGGAGTTCCCGATTGGTTTTCAACCTAGTGTCAACTTAACAGGTAATGCTGCAATGCATATCCTGTAAAGAGAGCATTACATCCCCAAGCTTCCTGTCTCCCTTAATACTATTGATGTTTAAAGAGAAGATTGTCAAGGAATCCATAGGGAAAAATTAAGGTGACTTACTCCATCAACACTGCCTAGTCCTTTTGGCGACTGGGTCCATATCACCACCACCCCCCTCAGTGTCTGTGTTAGAAATAATAGAGGAAGTATCAGTTTCTTTATCTGCAGAATCCCTATCCATAATATCAGAAGCCAGGACAGCGAATTTATTTCCAGATTTCCAAGTCCTAACTCCTGAAACCTTACCCCATCCAGAAACAGCCAACCCCTTCCTATTCCTCTTCTGCTGCACAGTGATAAAGGCAGACTGCTCCAGATCTGGCTGGGCCTGATGCAAAGGAGGAGGGGGGGGGCATTGCAGCAAAATCCTCAGAGACAGAAGCAGCCCAGTTAGGACCCTCAGTCTCTCCAGTGTCTACCTGCTCCTGCATATTCACCACTTCCTCTTGGGAAAAATCAGCCTCCCCCACGTCCCCGGTCCCAGGGGCTTCTTTTTGTTGGGGAGGAGGCAAAACCTCCAAACCAACCCGTAAATGATGCCCTGCAATCCTTTTAGCCTACTGTTGCTGAGTAAGATTAATTAGGCCTTCTTGAGAGGGTCAATCATCCCTATTATGCGAGGCCCAAGGGCATTGACCATATGCATGACCTGTATGTTCACATAGGTTGCACTTATATAGATTCAAACAAGAACTAGAATTATGGCCAAACTCCAAACAGTGACTGCACTTAACAGTATCACAAACAGAGCTCAAGTGAGCCCGAGAGCTGCACTTGAAGCAAGATCTAGGCTGACTAGCATAACAAATCAGCCCCTTATCCCTCCCAAGGTAAAAAAAACTAGGCAAGTGATTGGGGCCTGAATTTGTAAAATACAAATTTACTCTAACCCTCCACCCACCATCCCAAATCTGCTCACTATCCAAAGTAGGAGTTGGCCTATTCAAAACCTCACAACGTTGTTTCAGCCAAAATAAAATATCTTCAATGTTCACCCCTTCATTTGTAAACATAATGGTTATGTTTTTTACAGTGGGTTTCGTAAAAGGAAGAACATGAAAAGGAGACCAAGTGGGTGAAGTTTTACAGGTAGCATATTGTGCCCAAAAACGATCCAGACTGGACACATTTTTAAAGCTAACATCATAGTTAGCATTCCCCAAACTAATTAATGCAAAAATTTCAGAGGAAAAAAAATGCATGGAACCCTTAAGTAATGTTTTTGCGATATAGACCCTATCGGGGGGCTTTTCCAGCCCTCCTTTGTACACGAAACGCATAACATTGCGTCTAGGGGCAGGCTCGCCCTTATTCTGAAATAAATCAGTGAGCTTAAAGCCCACAGGCTTACCAGGATCAGTACCTGTCTCTTGTAGCAACAGAGGGTCAGGACCCAAGCAGACCAGTACCTCTGGAACAGTTTCCACTCCTACTGCCTGAGCCTGCAGGGCCAAGGTAGAAGCAGGACATGCCTGACTAGAGGGAGTGGTAATCCTACCTACAGAATTCGCATCAATAATAGGCACAGAGATACCCTTATTAACAGTACAAGAAGCAACATTAGAATTCATGTCATAGGTATTAAAAACATTACCCCAGGGCAAGGTGGAGCTCATGAGTGTAGAAGTCTCGGTGGCCACTGGTGCTGCTGCATTTTTCAACATGTTGATATAGGAGGGGTCTTGTGAATCAGGTGACCAAGAACCACCGTCCATCTGTTCCCAACCGGCCTTTCTCAGAGCTATTTCGGGAGACCACGCTGGCTCACTCTGTAAATCAGCAGGTTCCAAACCATGATCTTTGCTAGGCAAATCAGCAGAAAGTTCGCCCAGTAGCTTACTCCATCCAGGCCTCTGTGAGCGAGAGGCAAAAGAAAACACAGGACCGCCCGTAGCGTCTTCCGATGCTGAAACAGTGGACTGTAAGGGAACTACTTCGGTGCCTTCAAGACACTTAATTCTGGAAGTCGAACGTGTCAGGAGGGGCTGTAGGCACTCAAGAGCAGAACCCGACAAACTGCCAGCCCCAGAACCAAGAGGTAATGCCGTGGTGGACAACGGAATGACAGAATTCAGTGGCGCATCAGCACATACAGGTCCAGCCTCAGTAATAGTCCGACTGGAAACAACAGGAGGGGAAACCGGAGCAAGAAGCACAGTGTCCACAGGGAAAGTAGCAAGCTCCCGATCAAGTAAGTCCATTTGCAACAATAATTGAGATTTTTCAGCAAGCAAATGAGTATGGTCACCACCAGGGAAGAGCACTGACTTGTGCTCAGAGCACGATGACACAGTAGGAACATTAGCGTCAGTAATACTAAGCTCAACAATTTCAGCCACAGAACAAGTATCATCAATGGCCTCTTGTGCTGACAGCAAAGGAGAGGAGGCCCACTCTCCTGCACCTTCCGCATCCATCTTCTCCAACATCTCATGCAGACTGGCCATCGCAATGCTGATGGCCAAGGGTTCCCCTACAGGAAGAGTAGGGGAATTTCCCTGGTATCCTGGCCAAATTTTCCTCATTCACTAAAAATACTACCAGCAGCTTAATCTGGTTCAAGGTCAGTTGTCATTCATCTGTATCCCCCTCCCCTGGGTCGTGCCTGAAAATAGGCAGGATTTGTCTAGTGCACTTTCCCGGTCAACAAAAACTAAATAAATAAATAAACAGGAATGGGGAGGGTCAAAAGGGTGGACAGGTTGCTTTCAGTATGAAGGAAGGACTGAAGCAAGCAAGAAAGAGGAAGTAGAGAGGGATGAGAGTACTACAGAAAGCATGTGACTGGAATTCAGATCCAAAGAAGGAAAAAAATCATTTTGGGAGTTTCATATTGCCAGGCAGTATGGCAGAGCAGTACTTGATTCTTCCTGGTGATGCGCACCTGTGTACAGTGCCAGTGCACCAGTCCCCATTCCACAGCCCTCAGTAGGGGACTGGCGGTGGCTGACATGTGTGTAATGGGGATCATTGGGATTGGGGGGACATTTACCAGAGGACAAGGGCTCTGCTTCAGGTAATGGTTTTGGAAAGGCAGGGGGAGGTCACATCACCTGTGTCTGCCTGCCACGTCAACCTTGGGGTGATGGAAACACATATGGCCTTTGGGCTAGCAGGGTAGGTTCTTGGTGACAGGGATAGGCAGAGAAAGGCACCACTGGACACCAGTGCAGTGGGTACTGGGGATGAGCACAGTAATCAGATGGCAGAGGGACCGCTATCCACCAGGAACTGACTGGGACATGAATGAGCAGGGGATCGGGTGGGGGGAGGGATCACTAGCCACCAAGGGCTGGCAGTGAAATGAATAGGAATGGGATCAGGCTGTGGGAGGGATGGACCACTGGCCACATGGGAAACATGTTAGCAGTATCAGACAGGGGATCAGATGGCATGAGGGACCACTAGATACCAGGGGAACACTTTTACTGTACCAGAAAGGGCATCAGGTGGAGGAGAGACCACTGGCCACCAGGGAAACACTTTTACTGTACCAGTAAGGGCATCAGGTGGAGGAGAGACCACTGGCCACCAGGGAAACACTTTTACTGTACCGGACAGGGTATCTGGTCAGGGAGGGACCACTGGACACCAGGGACTACGACTTAACACATCAGGTATGGGTGTGGGTGGGGGGAAGGATCACTGGACACCTGGGACATGTTACTGTGTATACAGGAGTGGGATTGGAGAGAGGGAGAAACCACAAGCACTAGGGATAGCCGTCTGGAACCGGGAAACTGGGGAGCAGCACCATGCGAACCAGCCTCGGTATTTATGCAAATTGACCCATAACAGGCATTCAAATGGCCCCTTATGAAATGGGTACAAGAAATCTAGTAATTTCATTGCCCACTAGCTGTATGTTAATATTTCTAACATACAGGAAAAAGTACAGGCAATAAGCTGAGCAGGGATTTTAGTAAGTAAGCCCCAAAATAGAAAGTTGAGAAAAAATAATCAGCCATCTTGATTTCTCACTAAAGCAACCAGAAAACTGTAAGGTTGAGTTCAAAGCTGAAAGAAAATGTTTTCTGGTTGCTTTAGTGAGAAATCAATTCACCAGATTTCTTGTACCCATTTAATAAGTCAGCCTTTCCATGCTCGGCACAATCTGCCCTCCACCCAGCAACCCGCTCCCTCGCTCTCAGAAACTTACTGTTTCCAGACCCACTCACATGCTGTAAGGCGAGCAGCCGACCAGCTGATTTCCAACCTTCACATGCTCGCTCTCTACTTAAAAATTGGTTCAAGGCAGGCACGATCTGTCCTCCACTGGGCAAACCACTCCTTCGCTTTCCTCACAAACCTACTGCTTCCACACCCACTCGCACATTGTACAGTAAACAGCCCACTGGCTGATTTCCAACCCACCTACATGCTCGCTCTCTACTTAAGAATTTTGTTTACCCCATGTACTTTCCAAAACAATGTACTGGCCATCTGTACCTTGGGAAAACAGCATAATGCAACACTTTCAGTTTCCTAATGCCACTTTCGCATTGGGGTAACACAGAAAAAGAAATACAACTAAGGAAGCCTTAGCAGCTCAAAAGTCCTCAATTCAAAAAAAAAAAAAAAAAGAGGAGGAACTATTTTATTAAAAATTAAGACAAATATTAATCTTTTTCACTATTAAATACTATACATTTTAGCTATCACATACATCTGTATTTTTGATAGCCATTTCAGAAGTGCAACAAGCCACTCCAGGGTCTGTGTGTTAGACACTTTAACACACAGCTAAGAGGCCTCGTACCTCACTACTCCTCCTAGCCATGTGTTAAAGTGTCTAACACACGCACCTTTTCGTGTCTTATTGCTTACTTAGCACCTTGTATGCCCAATGGGCTCATTTGCATAGGTCTGTTTGAATATCTGCAATTTAGCATGGGTGCTAGCCATGTGGCACCTTGTTTCGGGAGCCATGACTACATAGTGCTATGTGGCTTAGCGCTGAGCTGACATGGCCCTAATATTCAGTTGAGTAGTGCCAGTGCACTACTCCACTGAATATAGTGCCTTCAGGCACCTGGACTATCTCAAGTCAGAGTGCAATATTTTGTGCAACGTTTTGCACATTTTTGAATATCTAGCCCCAGGGGAGCTGATTTTGAGAAGCTGTGACAGACGGTTGTGTCTAATTTGATGAATTCACCTCTGAGTGGGAGTACAAATGCCACATTGGATAGCCTGAAGCTATATATAATGGAGGCAGTGACTAGCTGTGTCCACATGTGCAACATGAGTAAAAGGGCTAGGAAGACTCCATGGTTGTCCAAAGAAATTCAGGGGGAAGTTAAGGCATAAAAAGAGGGTATATAATAAGTGGAAATCTTCTGTTGACAGAGTGATGCTAGTATAGTATGGAATACACAATAAACATTAAAGGAATACCCCATAACAGAAAAAGGGCAGCAGTTTCTGCAGAAATGCCCAATTGCAGCTTCCATCATTGAAGTAAAATGTTTAAGTACCTGGTTCAGATGTTATCTTATTTTGAAAGACCTGCACCAACTGTCACTTCTTCAAGCTGCCTGCTGCTGTCTCATGCACACCAGGCAGCTTCCAGCACACAAGGTATGCTAATGAGGGCTACCAGCTCTGCCACTAGTTTGGTAGCCCTCATTGGCAATGCCCCACGCACCAGAAGGTGCCTAGTGTGCACGAGATGGCCACTGGTTGCTCGGCAAGATGACTGTTAGTGTGGGTCAAGTTTGTGTTTGCCTTAGTTTGTTTTCACTGTTCATCACAGTCCCTGTAACTACCCTGGGGGTCTCCCACTTTATGGCTGTTGAATTTTCATTGCGCCTGAGAGCTGCATTAACATATGAGAACATGAAACTAAGGTTCATACTAAGGGTTTAGGAGCTAAGAAGGTGGTATGCCCATGTTGGCTCCTACCATTCACCCATAATAACACAAACTATTTCCTGCTTGTATATAAGTATCAAGTCTATTTTGAAACTGTGTTTTTTGCCTTACTAACCATTACCTCCGGTGGCAATTTGTTTCATGGACTAATCACTCTTTGTGTGAAAAAGGGTTTTCTCTTATTTGTGTAGAATCTTTTTGACCTGAGCTGCAGAGGGTGTCCCCTGGTACCTAGATTATTATTTTAAATTCAAGGTTTAATTCATTTTTTTATGGCAGTCCTGCATGATACTGTAACATAATAAATCGGCTCTAATTCTTCTAGTTTCTAAAGACAAAAGGTTTCGCTTCTAAAGACGCCTATTATATGACAATGTATTTATGTTATAGATCATTTTAGTTGCCTGTCTTTGAATTTTTTCCAACCCATTTGCTGTCATTTTAGTAATATAGCCCCATGCCTGGCTTCTATAGTCCACAAGTGGTCTCACATATGATCTATACAATGGCATTATCAC
This sequence comes from Neoceratodus forsteri, assembly GCA_016271365.2. Classification (NCBI taxonomy): domain Eukaryota; kingdom Metazoa; phylum Chordata; order Ceratodontiformes; family Ceratodontidae; genus Neoceratodus; species Neoceratodus forsteri. Next base: position 1,213,527,405 of record CM028132.1, read on the forward strand.
ACTTTCATTTCTACTTCTAAAGTTCCTTTTGATGGACCAAAGTAGTCTTTAGTCATATTAATTTGTGTATTACAATGTATATCATAAGATAATTTCCCTGTTATTGTTATGCCTAAATCCTTTTCTTCTGTTGTTTTTCTTAGGGGGAAGCCCATTCAGAAAATATGTATCTTCCTTGTTGTGATGCCCAAGGTGCATTACATAACACTTTTCAGCATTAAAACTCATTCCTCATGCATTTGACTATTTTGATATGTTATCAAGTTTATTTTGGCGTGTGTTGATATCTTCATGTGTATTTCTTATCCTTGCTACTTTTGTGTTATCGGCATATTTACTTAGCCAGCTTGTTGTTTGTTGACCCATGTCAGCTATAAATATCTGAAACAGCAAGGGCCCTAGAACTGAACCTAGTGGCACACATCGCTCACCACCCCTCTCAGATCAGACAAATATCCCTTTAAACTAACCCTCTGAGTTCTTCCACTCAGCCAGATGCAAATCCAGTCAATAATTTTCTAATCTACCTGCTTATCTATCAGTTTTTGTATTATGGCTCTGTGCGCTACTTTATCAAACGCCTTTCCAAAGTCCAAGAAAATGCAATCGACAGAGGTCTCTCATCATTTGATGATGTATCGACACCCTTTACACTCCACAGTATACCTGTCTGCTTGATTAAAGTTCAACAGAACTAGCTGCAGGAAGGTGAGAAATACTACATTTACCTTCAATTAGTTTTATAAACTTAGATGTAATGCAATTTTTTCCTTTAAACTTCATTCAATCTGTGTGTTTCTTGAGAGCTTTTTCAGGTTATGGGTTCTTCTAACATGGAGATACATGATGTAAATGAGTGCTGTAGCTAAGTGAGAGAGAGAGAGAAACAGAAAGCAGCCACCAGCTTCCTTAAAGCAAGGAGACAATTTAACAGACTACACTGAATTGAAGTATTAATTTTTGGGCCTGTTTAAGTAAGTAGGAGTCAGTGTTGTGATTCTGTTTTTGGGGTTGACTTTTCTTAGTTTAACTTTCATTTGCCTGGAAGGAAATCTGGCTGGGAGATATTTGCAGTCATTTGTGACTAGACCTGTTACTTAAGCTCTGAAATAGGTGCCTGAAAGGAAGGAAGGCACTCAGCAGAGTGGAGGGTCAGACTTGTAGCTGATTATTTCTGGAGGGCACAGGTTTACTCCCATCCAGCCTACCCCTCACCCCACCTGCCCCAAGCACATTTACTTCATATCAGCGGTTCTGACATCACTTCCCCAAAACTGCTTAGGACATACACCTGTTCATATCCTTAAAGGCACAGCACACCAAATAGGGGGTACAGACACTCACAAGCTTGCACACACTAAACCAAAAACAAAAAAGAAAAACATCTTAAACAGGAAGGGAGACAGACATGAGGGGAGTGGTGCAATGCTCTGGCTATGGAGCAGCAGTCTTCCAGGAGACATTCTGGAGACTATGTTGCTGCTCTAGTTGCAGGCACCTCTCTGGTCTGAGGGATGAGGTTGTTCTTCTTCAGGCTGATCTGGCAAGGATTTGGTAAACCTCCTCTCTCACCCAGGGACCACCCAGGCCACCACCATTGCCTCAGAGGTTGCCAAGAAAGAGCAGTGGTTGGGCCACAGTGAGCACAGGGAGGGTGACGGTGGTGGAACAGAGGTGCATCCCTCCAGTCGTGCCTCTCCACAATTCATTCATCATTCTATCAGAGCATGGTTCCTTTATGGAGGCACCTGTAGTGGAGACCAAGGAGGATGCTGGGAACCTCCACAACAGAGACCCACAGGAAGGTAGAACAGGGCCCCACAGGGAAAGGAAACAGTTCCTGGTGGGGGACTCAATCATTAGGGGGGTAGGACAGGGGGAGGGAGGGGACATGGAGGTAAGGTGCGTGCCTGGTGCCATGGCTTAGAGGGACAGGAAACGAATCATCAGGATCATGTGAGCAGCTGCAGGAGGAGTTGAGCTGGATGTCTTTATCCACCTAGGGACAAATGATCTGGCTAGGAATGGGATCAGAGCAGTGCAGCAGGAGTTTGTGGAGTTGTGGAGTTCCTTAAACAAGTAGCACACATGGTAACTTTCTTGGAAGTGCTACCTGTCTATGGCATGTATGAGGTTAGGGTACTCCGTACCATGGGATTCAATGACTGGTTGAAAAACTTGTGTGGCGCACAGGGATTTGGATTCATTGGAGACTGGGGGTCCACCTGGAGAGATGCAGGCCTATACTGACATGATGGTCTGCATCTGTCTGGAAGGAGGACCAGGATCCTAGGTGATAGGTTTAAATGCTTCATTGGTAAGCATTTAAACTAGCCAAGAGGGGAGACACTGAAGGGAAACAGGGAAGTGAAGTAGACACTAAGGTAGAGAAATCGATAGGGAGCAAGACAGGGGTAAATCCAGAAAAAGGTTATAAGGACAGGGATGGAGCTAAAAGGGGGTAAGGCCATCAAAAAATGGAGGGTGGTGAGTACCAATGCCCATAGTCTGTGTAACAAGCTCCCTGAACTAGTGGCCTTGATGGAAGAGGGATGCCTGGATATTGTAGCAGTCACAGAAACATGGTACACAGAGAACTATGACTGGGATGTCAACATACCAAGGTACACAAGCTGCAGGAGGGACAGGAAGGGTAAAAGAGGAGGAGGAGGAGTAGCTCTCTACATAAGGGAAGGGATCAAAGCAGTGGAACTAAATGATAAACAGGGAGTAGGTGAGGCACTGTTGGTCACCCTGAAGACAGGCAATGGCACCATAATTCACACAGGGGTTGTGTACAGACCCCCATCTCAGGGAGAGGCAGTGGACAAGGAAATGATAGAAGGCATCCTTAGAATTGCAGAAAAGGGGGAAATATTGTTAATGGGGGACCTGAATATGCCAGATCTTAACTGGAGCACCTTTGCTGCAGCCACATCCAAGAGCAGCCTTATTATTGATGCCCTAAAGGGGGCATGCCTCAGACAGCTAGTGGTGGAACCCACTCGGGAGACAGCAGTCTTAGACCTAGTACTGTCAAATGGGGATGGAGAAAGGATCTCAGATTTAGAAGTGGGTAGCAACCTGGGGACAAGCGAGCACCAAACAGTGCAGTTCACAATAAACACAGCCATACAGTAGCAAGAGTATTGGATATAGGAGGGCTGACTTTGGGAAAATGGGAGAGTGCCTCAGAAAAGCACTAGCAAATGGGCAAGAAGGGGGGGTGGAGGAACAATGGGGAAAAATCAAAACAGCCACCACAGAGGCAACACATCTTTGTGTGAAGCAAATCAACAAAACAAAATGAAGGAAAAAAAACACTATGGTTCTCAAAACAGGTAGCAAGGAATGTTAAGGAGAAAAATGTAGCACTCAGGAAGTATAAGGAAACACAGAAGGAGCAGGACAGAGAACTGCACCAGTTAAAGCAGAAGTAAGTAGGGAAGGCAGTCAGAATAGCAAAAGCTGAAACTGAGGAAAAGATAGCACACTCAGTTAAGAAGTGGGATAAAACCTCGTATGACAACATTAGGGAGTGAAGAAAGACCAAGGGAGGGATAGTGAAGCTTAATAAAGGGAAGGGATGGTGGGCAGAGGGTGACAGTGAAAAAGCAGGGGATATTGAACAAATACTTCTGCTCAGTATTCACAAAAGAAGAGGAGAGGCGGTACCTAAATCAAAGAATAGAAGCACTCTGGATAGGGAGGTCGATACCAGTCCATGCACAGAAGAAAGGGTTCTGAAAGAACTTTTAAAAACTGAAGGTGGACAAAGCAATGAGGCCTGATGGGATTCACCCAAGAATTCTAAAAGAACTAAGGGGAAAACTAGTGACACCACTGACTACCCTCTTTAACAAATCATGGGAGGATGGTGTGGTACCTGAGGACTGGAGGAGGGCAGATGTGATTCCTCTTCACAAAAGTGGGAGCAAGACAGAGGCAGGAAACTACTGTTAATTTTGACCTCAGAGGTAGGGGAAATGATGGAATCACTTCTGAAGGAAAGAATTGTTGAGCTCCTAGAGGCCAGTGGGACACAGGATGCATGGCAGCATGAATTTACAGCAGAAAGGTCATGTCAAATGAATCTAATAGATTTCTTTGACTGGGAGACCAAAGTAGAAGACCAAGGATGGGCTGTGGACATGGCCTACCTAGACTTTAGCAAGGCATTTGACACAGTCCCACACAAAAGATTAATATACAAGTTAGCCAGCCTTAGAGTGGGCCCCAAGGTCATAACCTGGGTAAAAAGCTGACTGGACAACAGGATGCAGAGGGTAATAATAAACAAAGTCCACTCTGGAGAAAGGGGGGGTTACTAGCAGGGTACCGCAGGGTTCAGTACTGGGACTGGTCCTCTTTAATGTCTTTATAAGTGACATTGCAGAGGGACTGGAAGGAAAAGTATGTATCTTTGCAGACAGCACAAAGATCTACAACAGTGTCGATATAGAAGGTGGGGTGGAAAGGATGCAAAGGGACTTGGCAAGGTTGGAGAAATGGTCAAAGGTATGGCAGATTAGATACAACACAAAGAAGTGCCAAGCAATGCACCTGGGAAACAAAAACCCAGAGGAAGAGTACACAATGGGGGGTAAGATACTAACAACAACAAAAATGGAACGGACCTGGGGGTAATCCTATCGGATGATCTTAAGGTGGGCAAACAATGTGAGAGGGCAGTAAGGAGGACTGGCCGCATACTGGGATGCATAGGAAGAGGCACCACCAGTAGAAAACAGGAAGTTGTTATCCCTCTGTACAGACAGTTGGTGAGACCCCATCTTGAGTACTGCATGCAGTTCTGGAGACCCCATCTCCGCAAGGACATAGACAGGGTGGAGGCTGTCCTGAGAAGGGCAACTAAAATTGTGCAGAGTCTACAGCAGAAGACATATGAAGAGAGATTAAAGGACCATAATATGTATACCCTCGAAGAGAGGAGGGAGAGGGGGGACATGATAGAAACTTTCAAGTACCTTAAGGGAATCAACAAAGTCCAAGAGAGTAGCATCTTTTAGAAAAAAAGATGTGCAAGAGCAAGGGGGCACAATTTGAAGATAGAGTGGGGTGACTCAGAGGTAATGTGAGGAAGTGTTTTTTCACAGAGAGGGTTGTGGATGCATGGAACAGCCTTCCTGATGAGATTGTGGAGTCAAAAACAGTGGTGGAATTCAAGAATGCATGGGACAAACAAGGCAATTCTAGTGGGGGGTAGGAGGAAATAGGCTGTTGGTTAACAAGGCTCTGCAGTTTATCCATTAGGGAAGGAAATGGGCAGACTAGGTGGGCCAAGTGGTCCTTATCTGCCATCAAATTCTATGTTTCTATGTTTCATATGCTAATACAGTTCTCGAGGACAATGACCTTTCAACAACCAGAAAAAGGAGACCCCCCCAGGCTAGTTACAGGGGCTAAAGTGAACAATGAAAATAAACTAAAGCAAACATATCCCCAACAGTTACACAAAAAGAGTTATCTGTTGACAAGGAAACAAATAACATTTACAAAATATTAGGGTGTACTGCTCCTTTAACTTGCTTTACACAAGGTCGAGGTGGAGCAGGATGTGCAGGGCTCTTCATACCATGCGTATGAGCCCTAACTTTCTTCACAAGCAGAAGATGAAACATATTTTTCCTACTATTTTATTGTGTATGACTTTAATTGTAGTACAAAATGCATGCAGCTTTTCTTTGGTCATGTACTTGACCGTTTTTAATGTTTCATGGCTCTAAACATTCTGTTCATGTAGAACTTAATACATGTTTTGAGATGTTTTTAGGTTTTAAATTTTTTTTTCATGTAGTACTTAGTATGTGTGTAACCCCCAGGTGGCGCTATCCCAAGGGCTACTACCCCTGCCTGCTTGACTACTGACAGGTTGAGAGGCCTAGGTTCTATGGCGGGTGCCTCCACCCAGAGGTCAGGGTTTGTAATGGTTGATCTAGTTTGGTCACAGCCCTCTGGGACACTGAGACCCCCTTCTAATCCCTCTAATGGCCCACACGATGCACAGGAGTTACAATACCAATACTCTACATGTACACACTGTTCATTCATAAGGTACCACTTACCCTCGAGATTGATTCACAGGTTTGTCTCTGAGGACCCCCTGAAAAATAAGGTTAAGCAGCATACACAAACCAATATGGTGCTTGTCATGAAGGTACTGACACTACAGACAGTTTAAAGTTTAACAACAAATCTGATTTGTTTAGGGAACAGTAACATGGGAGGGGGAATTCAGGTTAATTAGTGGCATTAAATCACAGTACTGTGCACACATACAGGGTCTGAAAAGTCACACTCTGGGTACACAGGTTTGCGGGGGCTAGCCAGGTCAGTTGCCCAGGGTTGGCTGGCAGGTGCAGATGGATAGGGCCCTGTAGAAGGAAATATATGCATAACACCCAGTTGTAATCTGGAGCCTGATGGCTCAGTCCATGAAGCAAAGAAACAAGAATTAGATGACGCACTTGTGATTGAAAACAGGCTGCAGGGGAATACCCTGATTTGTACTCACAATACCCAAGCTGAGAACCGGATGGTGGATGTTCTTCGGATTGTCAGAAACAGCAGGGCATGGTGACAAGGTCCTTGTGACTGTACCCCACTGCAGTTTATAGCAAACAGATTTAGTTTGAGACAAGCTGGGGTTTGCTTCCAGCTTCAGAACATAGCACACAGCACAGGGGATTGGAAATAGTGATTCCCCTCAAGCACTACGCACATTCATATATAAAAAGAAAGTACTATACCAGGCAGGCTGCTCCTTGATCCCAATTGCAATTACTGCAAAATACCCGGGAGCACACACAGCAGCTTCAGTTCCTGACACACCAAGCGCGATTCGGCAATTTCTCCACTCTTCTATAGGGTGAGCCTGGTTTCCACAGTTTTAGTGCTTCTTTCTCCTCACAACTTGAATTCAGTCCAAACTGGCACTCACAAAGGCTGCAGACCGAAACTCATGGTCTCACACGCGCTTCCCGTGCAAAACTATACACCGCAGACGCACAGAGCTACTTCTCTCTTCACAGTCACAACTGATCTAATCTTTCCAGTCACAGAGCAGGGCATTTACTTTAGCTCCACACCATTCTGTTGGCTGGTTTGGCTGTCACTCACAATAAGGCTCCCTCTGTTGGTGGAAAAAAGCGCCAAGGTTAAAACTAAATTTCCCAGAGTCACTGCCCATACAATCCCCTTGTGGCTGGCTCAAAATTGAGAGTCAAGTTCTGATTTGTCCACAGGCTCCATTTTAGGGTCGCCCTATCATCCTGATTGGTCCAAGTCAGCTATTCAGAACCAAAATGAAAAAGCTACACTGAAACAGTTTGTGCTGAAAGGAAGACAGATTAGACAAACTACATTTTCTCAGTCATTCTAAATGATTTCTGGCAAACAGTTGTATCTTTCAACAAGGCTCCCTCTGCACATGTAGCAACGGCAGGAATGGAGCAAAATGACAGCAGCCCAGGCGGGATTCGGGCATTAGAATACACAGTCCCCCCCATACAAACCAATTAAGTCTGCAAGCAGACAGCTCTTAAAGAGACAGTACATGGAGGCTCAAATAGCACTCACTTGGAACCGCATTTAAACAGCTCAGACGCTGAACACCGCCCAGACTTGGAGCATTCAGGCAAGCTCCTGGAAGACTTTTGGGAACCCCCATTTGCAGGGGGGGTTACACCCTTCCTGGCCTGGAAAAACTTGATGTCCGCATCAAATAAGCACCCCCATAAGTTTCAATACAACCATATACATTTACATCAGTATCACATTAGGCTTATACATGTAATCATCAGTCAACATATCACCTTACCAGAAACACATTTCTGAAGCTTTTCAGTACATCACTTTTTTCACAGTATTATACACACATTATACCATAACTCAGGTTATTACCTCCTGTACATGAAACCTGAAGAGAGGGGGCCCTTCCCTATCAGCTACCTTATGACTGGATGGGGAAGGGGCACATACCTAGAGGGTGACACAAGTAACTTGGAGTTAGCACTGATGTTCAGTTTGGGCAATGAGCTCAGGGACACACACACTCCTTTATGGACAACATTGAGACGCCAGTCCACAGGCCTCCCAGGGGAATCATAACTGAGGTGCATCACAGGCTTTACAGCTTGACCAGTCTTTCTGGGGGGAACTGTTACAGTCGCTGTACCCTGAGCCTCATTTTCAGCATTGTCCTGACTTGTCAGGGGAGTCTTCATTGGGGTAGTGAGGCTATAACGTGGGGCACTTTCAGCTCCAAAAGTTACAATCTCTGAGTTCACAACACTTGGCTCACATGGAGAATTTTCGGACACTGCCAGTGGAACATCAGGGCACTCAAAATACTCTTCTTGTTCTGGTATATCACTAGTCTGTACCAGTTCATCATTTTCCTCCTCTAAAAACTCAAACTGTTCAACCGTGCACAATGATTCCATGTCATCTGACTTGATGCTTTGCACTTCACTTTCTGAGAGCACTGGATCCAGGGACAAAGCTGGGGGCTTAGACAGTCCAGAAGGCCCAGCTTCATCTCCAAGATTGACTAAGGGAATGCCCTTAAACAATTGACTCAGTTCATAAAAAGGATTAGTACCCAAAGTTGCACTTACTTCCCTCTGACATGGATTGACAGTCATTTTCAACTGGGACTTGTTGTGGGGAACACTTTAACTCAGCATCTATAGGGGCAGACTTTCTTTGCTTTTGCTTAGCAGCAGCTAGGGTCACTGGTCCAGAGGGAGCACTTTCTGAGGACTCGGACTCAATCAAGATTTGTCCAATGGGCAGTAAATTATTTCTATGCATTGTTTTAACATGTTTTGAATTATTCTCATGCATTACTTTGTACACAGGCAGATCATCTAGTTTGCCCACTACAATGTGAGGGAGATGGTGCCATCTGTCAGCAATCGTATGTTTGCCCTGCAGTCCCAGATTTCTTAGCAATACCCAATCTTCCTCCTGGAGTTTCTGTGCTTTCACCTTTTTACCATACCTTTCTTTGTTGGCCAGAGTTGTTTTGGCAGCCATGGTTTGAGCCAGTTGGAACACATGATTTAGCTGGGCCTTTAACTTTTGCACATACTGTAAATAGTTGTCAGCTCAAACCCCATCAGGAGAAACTCCATAACATACATCTACCGGCAGCCAAGCTTCTCTTCCAAACATCAGGCAGTAGGGGGAGAACCCAGTGGCATCACTTTTGTTGCAGTTGTAGGCATGTACCAGGGTGCTAATTTGTTGGCTCCATCTAGGCTTGTCCTTTGGGTGGAGGGTGCCTAGCATATCTAGCAAAGTACGGTTGAAACGTTCAGGCTGTGGGTCCCCCTTGGGGTGGTAAGGGTGGTTCTGGACTTTGCACTCCCCACAGAGAAAACATCTCTTTGATCAGACGACTCTCAAAGTCTCCCTTGATCAGAATGGATTCTTTGTGGAGCCCCATAGTGAACAAAAAAGTTTTCTACAAGTACTTTTGCCACAGTGGATGCCTTCTGGTCCTTGGTGGGGAAAGCTTGGGCATATCTCGTAAAATGGTCAGTGACCACCAACACATTACTAATGTTTCTTTGATCTGACTCCAAGCTCAGAAAATCAATACAGACCAGCTCCATGGGTGCACTGGTGGTGATGTTAACAAGGGGGGCAGCCCTCTGGGGCAAAGCTTTCCTGTGTAAGCAGCGACTACAAGTTCGAATGTGTTGCTCAACATCAGCCCCCATCTTAAGCCAATAGAATCTGTATCTCACCAAGTCAAGTGTTCTGTCTATACCAAGGTGCCCCATGTGGTTGTGTAAGGACCTCAGTACTGAGTCTTGAAAGGCAGAGGGCAGCACTAGTTGTTGTTTGTCTATTTGTCCCCCTCTGCCTACTGTTTCTCTGTATAACAGTCTATTGATCAGTTTCAGCTTAGGACCTTCCTTGTATAACAAAGCAGTTCTCAAATCAGTGGAGCGTAATTTGGAAACATCTTTCCCTGCATAGTGGGCTTCTAAAGCTGATTTGATCATGGGATCTTGGGATTGAGCCTGCTGAATACTGTCATTGTCCAGTTGAGGTAGTACACCAATGTCTATTGCAGAAAAGTGGCAATAAGCAGCAGGTATGCAATTCTCAGAGGGTTCCAAACAATCCACCATACAGTCCACTGCGTCTGTGGACATTTGTTCCTCCCTGTCAAACTTCTGGCAGAGTGCTCGAATATCAGGTTCTGACAGTCTGACCAAGTCATCCTGGGGAAACAGGCCTCCGGGAGAGAGCATCAGCATCTATGTGGTTCAGGCCTGCTCTGTATTCAACAGCATAGTTGTATGTAGATAATGCTGAAAGCCACCTATGGCCAGTGGCATCCAACTTAGCTGAAGTCTGCACAAAGGTCAAAGGATTATTGTCAGTTTTTACTAGTATCTTAGCCCCATACAAGTACTCGTGGAACTGGTCAACAATAGCCCACTTCAAAGCTAGGAACTCCTCTAACTTATGTACAGGATAGTTCTTTTCGGATGGGGTCAGGCTTCTACTGGCAAAGGCCACTGGTCTCAGGCCATTCTCGTGCTCTTGGTACAATACAACCCCCAAGCCTTGCAGGCTAGCATCAGTGTGCAAGACATAGGGCTTTGCTGGATCTGTATAGGCAAGGGCAGGAACGTGGGTAAGTTGATATATAATCTCATGAAAAGCAGCTTCACACTCAGGTGTCCATCTGGCTCTAAATACGTCATTGGGACGGAAATACACTCTCTCAGGCTCAGAAGAAACTGACCTCTTGTATGTTTTGTGGGTAGGAGGGTAACCTTGAGTAAGATTAAGTAAAGGACGGATCACTCTTGAATAGTCCTTGATGAGATGGCGATAGTAGTCACAGAATCCCAGGAATCTTTGCAGTTCTTTTATACTGTGGGGCTGTGGCCAGGTGGTCAAGGCCTCAATTTTACTTGGGTTGGTCTCTATTCCTTCGCTGGAGACTATGTGTCACACATACTTTACAGATGTTTGGAAGAATTGACATTTATCGATGGACAGTTTTAGGCCAAAGTCTTCCAGTCGGTCCAACACATTGAACAATCTGCTCTCATGTTCCTCCAGTGAGCTGCCAAACACAATAACATCATCCAGGTACACCAGGCACTCTAATAAGTTCATGTCCCCCACTGCACGCTCCATCAGTCATTGAAAAGTGGCTGGGGCACCTGAAATCCCTTGAGGCATCCTCATGAATTCATAGAAGCCAAGCGGACAGATTAAGGCTGTCTTCTCATGGTCTTCGGGGCCATAGGGATCTGGTAGTACCCACTGCAAAGATCCAGCACGGAGAACCACTTGCTACCATTCAGGCAGTCTAAAGCATCCTGGATGCGGGGCACTGTATACTGATCAGGGATAGTCCGCCGGTTCAAGGTGCGATAATCCATGCACATCCTTACTGTCCCATTCTTTTTTCTCACTACCACAATAGGTGAAGCATATGTGCTTCTGGATTCTTGTATTACACCAGCAGCAAGCCCGTCTTGCAGATGCCATCTCACATCATCTATGTCAGCAGGTGCCAGGTATCGAGACCTCCCATGAAATGGCCTTTCATCATGCAGCCGGATGTGGTGCTCAGCTCCTTGCACACTTCCTACATCCCATTCTTTGAAAGAAAACACCTGGTCTCTCTGGGCAAGCTTTCTACTGATTCTCATCTTCCATTCGGCTGGTAATGGGGAGTCACCAAAATCAAACAAGTCGGGTGTCACTCTGTCATTCTCCCCCAAACACTTGTTACTAGGCAACACTGCAGTATCCACACAATGCATATTAGCCAGGGTGCAACCTCTGTTTACTCGAATCTCTCTATCAGACACATTATGAACTTGGGCCATTACCCATCTGGCATAAGCATGGGCTCTGGCAGGCAAAATACTTGGCTTGACCAGCAGTCCCTCTGGCAATTTCCCATTGCCTGGAGCATCAAGCATGAGGATTTTATTCTTGACATCCTTTCTGATACAGACCTCTCCCTGTAAGGTACACTGAGCATTTGGCGCCAGGATCAGAGACTCAGGATCCTTTTTCCAGACAATTCCAACCGGTTCCTCTGGTTCCACTTTGTCAGCATCTCTCTGGGCATCATAGGCCTTCTTGATCAATGCCAGAATTCTTAAAGCTCTGCCAGTCTGTGACCCCTGTTTCTCATAACACAACTGTGCCAACTGTCCGAACATATTCACATTCGTCCCATTTAGTAGCGGAACCCCATCATACAGTCCTGTAGGGGGACACACTGAGGCCAGGGTCTCTACTTGCTCTGTCACTCCAGCCATGGAGGTGGAGAAAGACTGCCAAATTTGGATATACCCGGAGTAGGGGTAGGCATTCTCACTTAACCCCCATACATGCAGTCCTTCCAATGGTTGTAAGAGTACGTCTGACAAATGCTTCTGATACCAATCCTGGAACATAATTGTCACTTGGGAGCCACTGTCTAATACAGCTCTTGTAGACACTCCATTCACCTTTACAGTGGTCTCCATGGAGGGACCCACTATTCTGGACCAGTCTGGAGAGGTGGTAGCAGGGGCCTAGGAAACTGACCTTGCCACAAAGGGACGTGAGTTAGCATTTTTGGGACCCTCACTGGGATCATTTCATGCACCTCTTAACCACTGATTTGTTCTCCAAAGCTCTCCTTGTAGCCTATATACAACTTTGTCTTCTCTTTTGGGGATCGGCATTCTCTCTTCATGTGCCCATCCTTCCCATAATTATAGCAAAACATACTTTCTGGAGTTTGAGCTGGCCGAGGCATCACACTGGGAGCCAGGATGGGGGTACTATTTACTGGACACCTTGGTGCCACCTCTGTCTGTGGCGTGATAAGCATTTGGAGGCATCTCGTCAATTTCCCTACTTCCATGGTCAAGACATCGAGTTTTGAGCTGCTGTCAACAGGAAATGCCTGGGTTGCCCCCATAGCAGATGCAGTCGGATGTAGGTCAGGGCCTGTAGTTGCAGGCACAGCCTTCATAAAGAGACTGTTTTTGGATTCTCTGATCTCTCTCAGCAGTTCACCCCATGGTGGCACACCCTTATTGGTCCCCACTTCACAAGGACCTTCCGATGCTGTGATCACTTGGGCTGTGCTCACCCCAGAATTAGAATCCCCCTCCTCATCTTCAACCTCCCGAAGTTCTTTTATTAAGTCACACTAGTCCAGTGGGTTACCCCTTCTGTCTGGGAGCCTTAATTGAAGGAGCTGCAATTTAGAATGCTTTGCATGCTGTAGTAGGTGCTCCAACCTTACACGGTTTAAGTCACTGGCGGCTACCCCACCTTTTTGGTAAGCCTTCTGCAGAGCTCTTTCCAGATGAGTAACATATGCAGAAAAACCTTACCATGGCCACTGTTTTGTACCTTGAAATTTCCACATCAAGCTCTCCCCTGACTCAGTGCTCCCAAAATTGCCTTCAAATACAGATAGGTACTTTTGGGCAGATGCATCAGGATTTGTGGACCTCAAAAATGTAATGGCCTCTAGGGCAGGACCCCTCAGACTTTCTATGATTCTTTTTCATTTCTTAGCCTCCACATACTGCCATTCAGGTATCAGGGGGACAACACAATCTATCCAGGTGTCCCAATCATCCTCCCCCTGGGGGTGGGAGGGTGCTAGAGAAGATCCTCAACCTTCAGTATGAGTCATTTGCACTGATAGAAGAGGGAGAGTGGAGACTTGGGGGAGTGTTTGGTATCCTGCATCTGGAAGGGTGGGGGGTCGCTGTTGGGCAACGACAGCAATGGGTAGGGTGGTAGGCTGCAACAACTGCGGTGCACCAATCTTTCTAAAAATTGCCTGGAATGTGGGAGGATGTTTAGTGTGCAACCACATAGAAAAACTCAGAAAGGAGATTGAGGGTCTGCAGGAGGAACTAAGACAGGCAAGGCAGATTGGGGGTGGGTTTAGCCCAGTACTGGAGGGAGGAAGAAGGGGAGATGAGGGAGGGCGATTTAAGCCAACAGTGGTGAGGAGAGGGTCAGAAGAAGGGAAGCAGAGACAAAGGGGCCCAGGCCAGGAAGAACAATTGCCAGGGAAACCAGGTCAGGAGACAAAAGACAAATAGAAGGAGGAGATAGGACTTGTGAGGGGAGGTGAAGAAGTGGCAAAAGTCATGGAGTGGAAAGGAGAGAACAGGTTGCTATGAAGAGAGAGGGAGCGGGCATTTGTGAAGGGCCTTCAGAAAATAGTTGTGCACTGCTAGAGAGGAAGAAGGTGGAGGAGGGAATTGATGAAATTAGAGGAGTAATTGATAAATGCCTGGACCAAACTGGAGCGGGGAAGTTCTGCTGGGAGAATTGCAACAGGGTAAAAGGGGAAATAATGCAGGAGGAAGAAGAAGAGCTAGAAAAGAGAGAGGGAGATGAATGGAAGCAAGCAGGGGTAAGAGGGGTGGAATCTTAGTGCTGGGGACGAATACTAGGAGGAGTTAGGTGGTAGCAAGGGGAGAAGCTATAGTCGCATTTGGATGGAGGCCATGCCAGGAATGACAGCGGAAAAGGTGGGACAGTCTGTTCTGAAACATGCTAGAAGGGGTAGGGACAAGCCTCATTTAATTATACATCTTGGGACAAACGACCTGGCTGACAAGACAGTAGATACAGTCCAGAGGAGGTTTGAGGAACTAGCACAATTGTGTGAGGGGGCAGGAAGATCAGTAACTTTTTCAGAGATACTTCCGTGCCAAAGGCAAACACAACAAGAAAGCTGGAGAATAGAGGAATTTAATGGATGGCTAAGAGCCTGATGTTGTGCTAAAGGGTATGGGCTATTGGGGGGGGGAGGGACCTGGGAGGACAGTAGTCTCTATGCCAAGGACAGACTACACTTGAGTGAGGAGGGAAAGAAAGTGTTGAAACAGAGGATGGAGGAGTACATAGAGGAAGTTGGGAATTTAAACTAGGAGTGGGGGGGTGGCAGTTGGGGAAGAGATATGCAGAGACCACAGGTTGGGAAACCATATGAGCTTACCCCCCATAACAGTGACAAAGGACAAATGACAAGTACTGTTGGTGATGCTAGGAAAGGAGGTCAGGATGGGGGGGGAGGGTGGAATGTGGTTACCCTTAATGCTAGGAACCTTGGGAGGAAAACTGCTGAGTTACAGGTTCTCATGGCAAAGGGAGAGGTGGACATTGCAGCCATCATGGAAACATGGGCCACCCAATACAATGACTGGGACCTGTCTGTACCAGGGTACAGGTTATTTCATAGGGACAAGGTGATTGGGAAAGGAGGGGGGGTGGCACTATATGTGAAGGAAGGACTGAAGTGTGTAAGGGAGGAGGGTAGTACGGAGTCACTTTGGATGCAAATCCAGGATTCCAAGAGTAGGATTCTTAGAATGGGAGTGGTGTACAGGCCACCATCTCAGACGGAGGAGTTAGACAGGGAACTAGCTGGACAGATCAGGAGGACCTGCGAGAAGGGTAGTGTGGTGATTGTGGGGGACTTCAACATGCCAGGAGTGGACTGGAGCAACCAACAAACAGGAACAGAAGGGAGCAGGTACTGCTGGATGCCTTCCAGGACAGCTTCCTGCTGCAATGGTCAGTGAACCAACCAGGTTGGGAATACCCTTGACCTTGTGCTGGCAAATGGGGACTTTGTGAGAGAACTTACAGTGGAGGAACCGCTGTCAGGGAGTGACCACCACTCAGCATGGCTCACATTGGATACGGGCAAGGAAGGAGTGGAATCTGGCACAATAGTGCTGGACTTCAGGAGGGCCGACTTTGGGAGGATAGGGAAGTGGTAAAAGGGTACCTGGCCAGAATTCAATCTAGTATGGACACTAACCAGAGGTGGGAGCTCATAAAGCTGGGGATAGTGGAGGCAACCAAAACCTGCTGCAAAGCCCAGAGTAAGAAGGCTAGGGCTAAGAAACCAATCTGGTTGAGCAAGGAGGTCATGGAAAAGGTAAGGAGGAAAAGAGCTGCCTTTAGGAAGTAGAAGAAAACAGGGAGGGGGGAGGACAGGAAGGAGTACTTGACAGAATCGAAGGAGGTGACAAGGGCAGTAAGGGGAGCCAAAGCATCTACGGAACTCAGGCTGGCACAAGGCATTAAGAAGGGGAGAAGGACTTTTTAAGTACATCAGGGAGAAAAGGAGCTGTAAGGACCATAGTAAGGATTAGGAAGGAGGGCTGGGTACAGAAGCAGGGTGCGATAAGGCGGAAGCACTAAATGAGTACTTCTGCTCAGTATTTACTAAAGAGAGGAGGGGGGGTGACACCCAAGGTGGGAGAAATGGCAGAAGCAGGGTGGGAAGTGGTGACAGATGGGGAAATCATGGAGAACAGAGTTTGAGAGGGTTTGAAGGCACTGAGGGTGGACAAGGTGCCAGGCCCAGATGGCATCCACCCCAGGGTACTGAAGGAGCTGGCAGAGGACCTTGCAGGACCTTTGGCAGACCTATTTAATGCCTCACTACATTTGAGGTGTGTACCTCAGGACTGGAGGATGGCTCATGTGGTGCCCCTCCACAAGAGTGGCCCCAAGGATGAACCAGGAAACTACAGACCAGTGAGCCTCACATCCATCGTGGGCAAGCTAATGGAGACTATCCTGAAGAAGAGGCTGGTGGCCCTCCTAGAGGCCAAAGGACTACAGGACAGCAGACAGCATGGCTTCATATGTGGCAGATCCTGCCAAACCAACCCGGTGGAGTTCTATGACAGGGTAACTAGGCAACTGGACAGGGGCCATGCAGTGGATGTCCTGTATCTGGACTTCAGTAAGGCATTCGACTCAGTGCCACATGGAAGGCTGGGAAGGAAGTTAGAGGCACAGGGCAGGTGCAAGCTGGTGAGATGGGTAGGGAACTGGCTGCAGGGAAGGCAACAGAGGGTGGTGGGTGGGTGGGGAGCTCACACCCAAGGGCAGTGATGAGCGGTGTTCCACAGGGCTCGGTGTTGGGACCAGTGTTGTTTGGGATATTCATTGCAGACATATCATGGGACATCAAGAGCAAGATCAGTCTGTTTTCTGATGGTACCAAGGTAGGCACGGTGGTGGATGACCTAGGGGATGGCAGGGGTTGCAGGATGATCTGGCAAAGCTTGAAACCTGGTCAGACACCTGGCAACTGGGCTTTAATGCCAAAAAGTGCAAGGTGCTGCATTTTGGGATGAAAAACCCAAGGAGGAGTTACCAGCTAAGGGGAGTGCAGCTAGCCCAGACAGAGGAGGAGAAGGATCTGGGTGTGCTCATTACAGGGTCAATGAACAACTCGGCACAATGTAGGAAGGCAGCTGCAAAGGCCAACAAAATGCTGGGTTGTATGTCTCTAGAAGGTTAAAAGTAAGGTTAGGTTTCTTCTACAGAAATAGGCCCCTTTTCCCCCTTGAAACTCGAAACAAGCTTGTACAGGCCACTTTTCTCCCCCTACTTGACTATGGCGATGTAATCTATTCCTCCACCACTCTTGCAAATCTAAGTAAACTGGACGTTCTTTATCACCGAGCGTTACGGTTCATTACCAACTCCCCTTACCGTTCGCACCACTGTGACTTATATGCAGCTGTTGGTTGACATCCTTACTACTAAACGCTTGCTCCATGCTGGGCTATGGACTCAAACTGCTCCTGCAGAAATTGCCAAGCTATCTCTTTCCTTATTAGTGTCTCACATAGTGCATACTGTTAAGAAAATCTGACTTTATTATGCTTGACATACCAAGGACGCGACTTCCTTTGTAAACGTGTTATTGCATATGCCCTTCCTCCATTTGGAACCAATTACAAACCGTGATTGAAACTAACTAACACAGCTTCAATAAACTTCTACAAATCGCTAAGTTCAGCCAAAATAAAAGACACCTGTAACTGTCATTAAGTCTCTTCCTTCCCCATGTGTGCCATATTTATCCACTGGTAAGGTATAATTGATTTGTCATATTAACTGCTTTCCCTTCCCCTTCTACTCCTGGCTTTATCTATGCCTACGCTCCACTGCTACTCTATCAAATCACTCCTCCCCCCCATATCAGTTGTAGACTGTTGTTTGTTCTAGCTGCCAAAATATATGTATTGCACACACCAGTCATCATGTTTCATTTATCAGTATGCAACCTGTAAGTCGCTTCCCTGTCTCATAACAATGTTTACCACCTGCGGTCACCCTATGTGGTACCCTTGTATGTATATCCAGCCTGTATCATGTAACGTGCATTTCATGTATATACTGTTATTACCTATCTGTGTTTGTACTTTAAGTGTTTATGTCACAGGACCTCCTTGTGAATGAGCTTGCTCAATGGAGTTTTCCTGCAATAAACTTGAACTTGAACTTGAACTTGTATTGCAAGGGGTATATCCTCGAGGAGGGAGGAGGTGATTCTGCCACTGTATAGGTCATTAGTTAGACCACACCTGGAGTATTGCATGCAGTACTGGTGTCCGTATCTGAAGAGGGACATTAAGTTACTGGAGGGGGCGCAGTGCAGAGTGACAAAGATGATCAAGGGGCTGGGGGACTTATCATACGAGAGGAGGTTGAAGGAGTTGAACATGTACTCACTGGAGGAGAGGAGAGACAGGGGTGACATGATTGAAACCTTTAAATACATGAAAGGAATAAACAAGACGGGTACAGAGGGGCTGTTCAAAGTAAGGGAAGGGAGGGCCACCAGGGGCCATGATATGAGTCTGGAGCTAAGAAAGGTTCAGGAGGGAGATGATGAGACACTCTTTTACAGAGAGGGTGGTGGATGGGTGGAATACGTTACCTGCTGAAGTGGTATGCAGTAGAACAGTGGACTGCTTTAAACCAGGATGGGACAGGACAAGGGGGGAGGGTTAATGAAGGGGAAGGGTGGAAGAGAGGGGCAGCTGCAGAATAAGTGGTGCTAGCTGCACATTCAAGCAGACTTGATAGACCTCTAGGCCTTTATCTGCTGGTAAATTTCATATGTTCGTATATTCGTAACTAATGGCAGGTGCAGAAATAGGAGCCACCATAATGGGTACTGGAGCAGGAGAGGGTGCTGGGGGAGGAACACCCCCAGGTGGCAACAATAGTTTCTTCAAGTCCTCCACAGTTTTCCCTTCCTCCAGCAACAATTTAGCAAATTTCTCCTCAAAAGTTTCAGAGAGTGGGGGGGGCTCATTCCCCCCCCCCGGGTCTCTACTGTCCTTAATTATCATTCTCCAGGCAGTGAGGGCTCCCTCTGGGGTAACAGTCTGTGGCACTATGGAGCTATCTATGGGGTTCTTATACTCTACTAGGGCCATAAAAGTGTGGGTGAGCAGATCAGCATGTTGACCCACTACCGCAGGGTTTTGTTAACCTTCCACCTTGGAAAGTACTCCCTGTACAGTGTCCATATTGATACCCAGGGGGATGTCCAGGATAAGCATAGCATTTTGGGGGTCATTCTCCTCCCCAGTACACCACTCCACCAACCGGTGCACAGCCACTTCTGTCGGGGTACCCATTTATTTTTTTTTTAACAGTGGTTCCTAAATGTGGCCACTAGAGGACACAAAATCCCAGTGGTGAGCCTCCAAGATGTAACTCTCAGGTGGCGCTATCCGAAGAGCTACTACCCCGGCCTGCTTGACTACTGACAGGTTGAGGGGCCTAGGTTCTATGGCGGGTGCCTCCACCCAGAGGTCAGGGTTTGTAATGGTTGGTCTAGTTTGGTCACAGCCCTCTGGGACACTGAGACCTCTTCTAATCCCTCTAATGGCCCACACAATGCACAGGAGTTACAGTAGCAATACCCTACATGTACACACTGTTCATTCATAAGGTACCACTTACCCTCGAGACTGATTCGCAGGTTTGTCTCTGAGGACCCCGTGAAAAATAAGGTTAAGCAGCATACAGGTACTGACACTTCAGACAGTTTGAAGTTTAACAATAACAACAAATCTGATTTATTTAGGGAACAGTAACATGGGAGGGGGAAATCAGGTTAATTAGTGGCATTAAATCACTACTGTGCTCACATACAGGGTCTGAAAAGTCACACTCTGTGTAACCAGGTTTGGGGGGGGCTAGCCAGGTCAGTTGCCCGGGGTTGGCTGGCAGATGCAGATGGATAGGGACCTGTAGAAGAAAATATATGCATAACACCCAATTGTAATCTGGAGCCTGATGGCTCAGTCCATAAAGCAAAGAAACAACAAGAATTAGATGACACACTTGTAATTGAAAACAGGCTGCAGGGGAATACCTTGATTTGTACTCACAATACCCAAGCTGAGAACCGGATGGTGGCTGTTCTTCTGGATTGTCAGAAACAGCAGGGCATGGAGACAAGGTCCTTATGACTGGACCCCACTGCAGTTTATAGCAAACTGATTTAGTTCGAGACAAGCTGGGGTTTGCTTCCAGCTTCAACACACAGCATAGGGGATTGGAAATAGCGATTCCCCACAAGCACTACGCAAATTCATATGTAAAAGGAAAGTACTACACCAGGCAGGCTCCTCCTCAATCCTGATCGCAATTACTGCAGAATACCTGGGAGCACACACAGCAGCTTCAGTTCCTGACAGACCGAGCGTGATTCCGCAATCTCTCTAGTCTTCTACAGGGTGAGCCTGGTTTCCACACTTCTAGTGCTTCTTTCTCCTCACAACTCGAATTAAGTCCAAAATGGCACTCACAAAGGCTGCAGACCAAAACTCAGGGCCTCACACATGCTTCCCGTGCTAAACTATACACCTCAGAAGCACAGAGCTCCTTCTCTCTTCACAGTCACAACTGATCTAAAATTTCTAGTCACAGAGCAGGGCATTTCCTTTAGCTCCACACCATTCTGTTGGCTGGTTCAGCTGTCACTCACACAAAGACTCCCTCTGATGGTGGAAAAAGGCGCCAAGGTTAAAACTACATTTCCCAGAGTCAAAGTCAAAGTCAAATTTATTTAAAAGACGCCCAATCCCACAGGCTGTGGGCGCCGCTCAAAAAAACTCTACAATATTTCATACCATATACATTATACAGTAAAATATAATACACATAAAAATTTTACTCCCAAAAAACTTGCACAAATAAGAAGGTCTTTAGGCGACTCTTAAAGGCCATTATAGTGGGGGCCTCTCTCACTTCAAACAGCAAGGAGTTCCAAAAAGCGGGAGCAGCGACTCTGAAAGCTCGGTCCCCCGCAGATTTTAATCTCGATCTCGGAACTGTAAGGAGGCCACCACTAGAGGAGCGGAGATTTCGGACAAAGATGGAAGGTACCAGAAGATCAGACAGGTAACCAGGGCCCTGCCCGTGTAGGGCCTTATAGGTGAGAAAACACACCTTGAAAAGTACTCTCCATCTGACAGGCAGCCAGTGCAATTTGTGCAATGTTGGAGTGATATGACAAAATTTACTTTGTCCAGACAAACGTCGGGCAGCAGCGTTTTGCACTAGCTGCAGTCTACGAAAAGAACTTCCAGAGACCCCAAGATAGAGGGCATTACAGTAGTCAAGCCTAGAGGTGACTAAGGCATGTATCAAGGTAGGGAGGTCCAGAGCCGGAACAAGGGGCTTAATCCTGGCAATGTTTCTAAGATGGAAAAAACAGGAACGAACCACAAAGGATATTTGAGCCTCCATGGACAGGTTCCTGTCAAAAATCACACCAAGATTTCGCACCCATGGGGAGGCCATCAATGACACAGCTCCTAGCACAAGGCCAGTCGCAGAATCAGAGACCATCCCATCATGAACTCTGTTTGACTCTACCAATACCTCAGTCTTGTCGGGGTTCAGTCGCAGCCAGCTGGAGGACATCCAGTCATTAATCTCAGCCAGACAGATATTCAGCACATCCACTGCATTTGATGTTCCTGGGCAAAGGATAGGTATAGCTGAGTATCATCAGCATAGCAATGAAAACTCAGACCATACCTCCTAATGATCCCAGGGCAGATATATACTGCAAACAACATTGGGGCCAATTCCGAACACTGAGGGACTCCAGATGAAAGGAGGCAGGTGCAGATGAGAAATTACCCATCACAACCCGTTGCCTCCTATTAGTAAGAAATGACTCAAACCACTTGATGACAATACCGGTGAGTCCGCAAAACGTCCTCAGGCGGAAAAGCAACACACAATGGTCCACAGTATCAAATGCTGAGGAGAGATCAAGGAAAACAAGAATTGTCTTGTCCTCCGATCGCTAGCCCTGAGGAGGTCATTCTGCACCCGAACTAATGCAGTTTCAGTGCTATGTCTGGCCCGAAAAGCTGACTGGAAGGGATCATACAACTCGTGAGTCATGAGATGTTCCCCCAACTGAAGTGATACCACCTTCTCAACAATCTTTCCCAAAAATGGAAGATTGGAGATAGGACGGTCATTTGCCCTAATCTCCGGGTCCAGAGAAGCTTTCTTTAAAAGGGGTCTCACCAGAGCCTCCTTCAAGGCATCTGGAAAGACACCCTGACTCAAGGAACACCGGACAATCAGGGCAAACACCGGGCCAACAGTGTCAATGCACCTCATTAAGAAGCGCGTTGGCACGGGATCCAGTTCACAAAAGGTATGCTTCAAGCTGGCCGCCACCTCAATAACCTCATGAACCTCCACTGGCTTAAACTCTCCCCAACCAGAAAGAGTGCTCTTAGAACACAACTGACGACCACTGACAGCAATGATATTACTGGCTGAGGAAACCTCCCGCCTGATCACAGACACCCTGTTCAAGAAAAAACGAGCAAATTCCTCACAATCCTCATTTGAGGAGACTCTTCCGGCCTGAAGACAAGATGGATGAAGAAGTCTGTCAACAGTCCGGAAGAGTGAGGCTGGTCGGCTTCTCCCGGCAGCAATCTCCCAAGACAGAAATGCTGTCTTCTTTTGGTTGATTGCCTCCTGATATGCGCGATAATGCTCACACAGGACCAGTTTGTCAGCCCCCAGACGGGACTTCCTCCATCGACGCTCTAATCTCCGACCCAGCTTCTTCATTTCCCTGAGATCACCATCATACCAAGGTGACCTCAGGTATGAAGTTCTGGGTCATACACGGATAGGTGCAAGGGAGTTGATGGCGCCAGACAGCAACTTATTATAGGCGTCTACCCCGGCGTCAACAGCTCTGATGCATACATCACCCACACTCGATAAATCAACTGCCGCCGTAAAACCCTCGGGGGTAAGATCATTTAAAGGGCGGCAGCGAAACATCTCAGAAGGGGAGAAATTTATGACGTCACTGCTCATACAATCCCCTTGTGGCTGGCTCAAAATTGAGAGCCCAAGTTCCGATTCATCCACAGGCTCCATTTTAGGGTCTCTCTATCATTCTGATTGGTTCAAGTCAACTATTCAGAACCAAAATGAGAAAGCCACACCGAAACAGTTCATGCTGAAAGGAAGACAGGTTAGACAAACTACATTTTCTCAGACATTCTAAATGATTTCTGGCAAACAGTTATATCTTTAAACAAGGCTCCCTCTGCACATGTAGCAATGGCAGAAACAGAGCGAATTGACAGCAGCCTGGGTGGGATTCGGGCATTAGAACACACAGTCCCCCCATACAAACTAATCAAGTCTGCAAGCAGACAGCTCTTAAAGAGACAGTACATGGAGGCTCAAATAGCACTCACTTGGAACCACATTTAAACAGCTCAGACGCCGAACACTGCCCAGACTTGGAGCATTCAGGCAAGCTCCTGGAAGACTTTTGGGAACCCTCATTTGCAGGGGGGTTACATGTGTTTTGCAAAAGTTTACAGTTTTGCACATTTTGTTTCTGTAGGACTTTGATACATTTTTTGGCATTTCCTTGTGTATTACCAGCTGCACATGCTAAATGTTATACGTCCAAGCTCAGTGCATTAAAGTCCATTTCGGTGTTTTTTTGAGACAATCACAAAAAAAAGTCTCTAAACAGAGTGCTAACTAATTGATTTATTTTTTTTAAGTCAGCACAGATGTCTCAGACTGTCTTCTGAGAAACCATGCAACTGTCAGTCTTTGGAGTTAAGTATTTGTTATGTTATTAGCAGTAAGCCCCCCCCCCCATCTAGGGGTATCAGGATGGAAAAATGTGGGAGTGGGGCACTGCACAACCTAAGCAACCATGGACCAAGGAATCAGAAACAGCAATAGCTGGGAGTCACAGTAACAGGGGAAGCAAGCACCATCTTGAGGCAGATCTTATCAATCTGCATGGGCAATGTTCGTTAGCAGACAAACATGCACATTCCATTCATTAAGTTCATTGTCCACTCCAGAATCCAAAGTGCCAAAACGATTTAATTAACTTTAAACAGTGACAACCACTCGATGGAACAGGTGGCATTTTGTTCGGTGGGCTCTCTTCATAGGTATGGCTGAAAAAATCTACGAACAGTCTCTTGGGCTAACAGGCCAATTCCTTTCATGCAGATCTCTCTTAAGCTGTGATAGCTTAATTCCTGGTAGCAATTTGGGGCTGAAATAGGCCACTGTGGGGTAGCTTGGTGCTAATCCACTCTGTCAACTCATAGCTTTCTCCTTCACTTCAGTTCTCCAGTAGTTACAACTTCTCAATCAGGCTCTCTTTCTATAATTCCATTCCTATACTGTGCATCCACATAGAGCTCATGACAGCACAAGATATTTCTATTGTCCTAAACAATTTCACTCTCTCTCGTTTCCTTCCCATCTGCCTGGTCATGCAACTTCTCCCTCGGAGGGCTGATAACATATGGAGCATACCCTTTGCTTCTCTAAATGGTATTTTTCATTTGATGTTCCCTTAGAAAGAATCAAACCACTACAGCCCTTTCAGACATCCAGCCCCTGATGCCAATGCTAGGCAGCTGGGCCTCATTCTGGGTGGTTATGAGTACCCTAAGCCTTGAACCCAGTAACTCCCATCCTTTTCTGCTCATGCAGCAATTTCAGCCTCTGAACTGACTCATCAGGAGGACCTCTGGCAGTGCCACACTAGATCACCCGACAGGCTGCCACCCAGCCAGGGTCTCAAACATCACTCCCCCAAATGGACTTTTCCCACCTCCACAGGCTGCTCAACTAGGGAGTCTCAGCTCTGCAGCAGCCACCAACCTGGGGATTAGGGGTAGTGCTACCAGCACCACACCCTCAGCTGCTCAAGCTGCCACTTCTGAGCCATGCCCCAGGGCCCATTGCTGTAGCAGCCCATCCACAGGACACTTTACGACCCTCTGCCAAACTCACCCACAGGCACAATTTCATTAAGCTTTTAGGCCCCATTGGTGCTTACCCTACCAAAGTGCTAAAGTTCACTTGGTGGGCCTCCATTTTCTTTCTTTTCCCTGTGCTCTAGTTCCCACTTGCATGGACAGGGCCTCTTCCTTACTCTGTTGCTCCCCTTTGCTTCACACCCAAACCATCGCTTTCCACCTTGCAGGTCTTCAAGGGTGGAGGGCAGGGGTGGCAAGTAGACCACTCCAGCCCCACCACAGCCTCCAGCCAAACTTGAGGGCCAAACCCCCTGTTTCTCTCTGAGGGTCTTCCCACCAAGCCTCTCATGGTACCAAAAATCCTACTCTTTTATATCCTAAGGGAAGGGGCCCCTACTGGCAGCAAGCAGGCCCTAACTCCCAGACTCACAGGCACGACAGCTCCAAATTCCTCCCCAACTACCTAGCTCTCAGGAATTTTAACTAGTAAGTACCCAGAAGGCGCTTACGTAACTTTTAAGGTTTATGTTCACAGTGACTTACTGTAACTGTGAAGAAAAAGTCTGTGCTTTTTTCATCTATTTTTTAAAAGGAAAAAAAGGTCTGTGCATGTGAGAACTTAATTGTCTTTGTTTTTCTTTGGTAACCAGGTAAGGCCCACTAGGCACAGGTGCCCGTGTTCGGAGGTGACCCGGGAGCACTGGGAGGTTAAATGACTTGCTCAGAGTCACACAGTATGTAAGTGGAGGTTATGGGAATCAAACCCAGGTCTGTCTACTGGATGTATCAAGCTCATTCACAGCCCGTTATTCTAACCTCTAGGCTATACTGCCAGCCAACTTTAAAACCCCAAATAACTTGAAAAACTTGATAAAAGTTTGTTTTACACCCCCAAAGGCACTTCCTTGGACCAAATTCCAATGAACCTGTAAATTCTATAGTTTGAAGCTGAATTTTGTTTTGCTAGTTTAAAAAAAAAGTGACAAAAAACATACAAACATATGAAGTAGCCAGCAGAAGAAGGCTTTTTGGTCTGTCTAGTCTGCTCATACTGCAGGGTCCAGAACTTGAGCTACTGACCTTGCCTCTCACCAACTCCTCCCATCCTTTACATAGATACATGGACACTGTTGGCAGAAAAGGGTCTACGGCCCTCCCAATCTGCCCATTTGAGCTTTTAAGTTTCCTTTACATTTTTCTAGAAGTCTGTTGCCTCATTACCCCCAACCTCCAGGATTCCCTTATATCTATCCCATGCATTCTTAAATCCCATGATTGTTTCCACCCCAGCCACTTCCTCTGGTAGAATGTTCCACTTGTCCACCACCCTTTCTATGAAGAAATTCTTCCTCACATTTCCTACCTACCCATGACCTTTACCTTCCCCGGGCCTATCCCAGTCTCTTCTTGAATCTGCCCACTGTCTTCAACAAGATCACCTCTTCTGGCAGTGTATTCTAAGTGCCCACCACCCTCTCCATGAAGAAGTGCTTCCTGACTTCAGTCCTAAGTCTACCACCATCCAGCTTAAGACTGTGCCCCATCATGTTAGGTTCCATATCCAAATGGCACCTGCAAAAGAGCGAACCATGAAGAGGGCGCAAATCTCATAGCACAGTGAAATTCAGCAGTCTTTTTTTTTTTGCAGGGGGCTTCACCACCCCTTTACTTAGTACACGAACTACAGGAAGGCATACCTTGGGGATGGGGAGAAATGCCGGTCACCTGAAAGTGTCAGCTCTGTATTTCCATTGCCATCTTCGTGGATCACCGTTCCACAGTCGCCATTTTGACATGCTGCTCTCATGTTACGGATGGCACTTAGCTTAAAGAAACCTTCCTTACCCAAATTATTTTTCCCTTTCAAGACTTGAAGCTCTCAGTTGTGTCCCCCCTCTCTCCTGTCCTCCAATGAGCACATGTTCAGTGCCGACAACCTCTCCTCATATGCCTTACCCTATTGACCTACTATCATCCTTGTAGCCCTCCTCTTGACCTTCTCCAGCAGGTTAATGTCCTTTCTGAGGTATGGGCACCAGTACTGAATGCCATACTCAAGATGTGGCCTCATCTGTGACCTGCAAAAGGGCACTATAACCTCCTCTCGCCTTCTACTGGCCCCCCTTGCTATGCATCCTGTGCAAACTGTGTGAGAGGCCTTTCGGCACCATGCAATTCTGCTTAAAGTTGAACCAGCATAATATTCTGTGGTGATTTGCATATGCAGCCCATGATGCTTTGCATTGTGTGGACATGTGTGATTTTGTATTTTCTTGAAACTTGGCTTCCCAGCCAAATGCCCTTTGGAGTAGCCCTTGCCTCAGTGTTTGTACACAGAGGTTCTTTGTCTTTTAAATAGTTTTTTATTTTAATGGGTTCACCACAACATAACCCAGACAGACTGTCTTAGGGTAGCTGGTTCATTCCACTAGGGTGTCAAACAGTCGAGGCATACTGATGAGTTCTGGTAGGACGAAACACATGTCTATGTCATTTGTTAGCACCCTTTGCAAACTGTGTGAGAGGCCTTTCGGCACCATGCAATTCTGCTTAAAGTTGAACCATCATAATATTCTGTGGTGATTTGCATATGTAACCCATGATGCTTTGCATTGTGTGGGCATGTGTGATTTTGTATTTTCTTGAAACTTGGCTTCCCAGCCAAATGCCCTTTGGGGTAACCCTTGCCTCAGTGTTTGTGCACAGAGGTTCTTTGTCTTTTAAATAGTTTTTTATTTTAATGGGTTCACCACAACATAACCCAGACAGACTGTCTTAGGGTAACTGGTTCATTCATTCCACTGGGGTGTCAAACCGACGAGGCATACTGATGAGTCCTGGTAGGACGAAACACGTGTCTGTGTCATCTGTTAGCACTCTTTGCAAACTGTGTGAGAGACCGTTCGGCACCATACATATCTGCTTAAAGTTGAACCAGCATAATATTCTGTGGTAATTTGCACATGCAGCCCATGATGCTTTGCATTGTGTGGGCATATGTGATTTTGTATTTTCTAGCATCTTGGTTGCTCTTGCTGCTGCTTTCTTGCACTGCATGGAGTGGGTCATGGTCACTAGTGATCATCACTCCCAGGTCCTTCTCCTGTGATGCAGATACCTTGGCTTCACCCAGGTAGTACTCCATCCTGGGATTTTTGACTCTGATCTGCATAACTTTGCATTTCTTGGCATTAACGCCAAGCTGCCAGATCCTGGATCACCTCTCCAGCTTTTCCAGATCACCTTGTAGGTCCTGTATCCCTTTAGCTGTGTCCACTGTCTCACAGAGCTTGGTGTCATTCACTAACAGGTACATTTTGCCCATAATGCTATCCCCAATGTCATTGATGAAGACACTCTCTGGAGCCAGATTACTCTCCCCCGACAATCAACATCTGGGTTCTGTCCCTCAGCCAGTTTTCTACCCATTTGGTCATCTTATCCCCAACTCCAAGATTCTCCAACTTCCTGATCAGCCTTTTATGAGGCACAGAGTCAAATGCCTTGCTGAAATCCAGACAGAGGATGTCTACTGCCTGGCCTCTGTCTACTGTCTTAGTGACCCAGTCAAAGAAGTCAAGTTAGATTCATTTGACACAATGCCACCCCCCCCCACCCCCAAGAGCCCATGCTGTTTTACGTCCTGGAGACCATGCTTCTCTAGATAGTCTACCAACCTCTCCTTAAATATGGTCTCCATGAGCTTGCACACAAAAATGCAGCGTGATCTGGAGAAACTAGAGGAGTACATGAAAAGTATCAGTGCCCTCTATTGGTTATTCTCTGTAATAGTAAAGGAACTACTTCACAGCAAAACTGACTTTTCAGTGATTTTTAATAAGTTTTTTTTTTTTAATATTAAATAAAAATGCTACCTATAGCCAATTTTCTAAGCACAATACTACCCTCCAGGTTGGGCAGTATTGGGCAATACCAGACCTTCCAGGGACTATAAGGCTCATTTAATCCTTGGGCTGTCTGGTATTGCCCAATGCAACCCACCTTGTTGAGTATTATTACTTATGCAACAGCCTCTTGACTCACCTTGACTGATTCCAGGGCCCACAGGTTTCACCTGGGCACACCTCTTAGGTGACCGGCCTGGGTTCACTGACTAGTGAGTTATATGGATGAAAAAATGACATGGTGCCTCCACCTGGGGTACTGATATGAGATACCTGTGGAAAAACTGCAGCTTAACCCCCCCAACCAGGAAAATACAAAAACTGTCCCCAGATGCACTTCATTAAATAATAGCAATCCCCACTTTGCAGTAATCAATAATGACAAGCTATAGCTTGAGCCAATTACAATATTTATTTAAGGGGAAGGGGTTAAAAGGGAGAATAGCACAACACAGCAATCTAACCAGTTTAACATAAATTACTGTACCCCACTTCCTCCCAAACTGCCCACCTGTGGGTGCACCCTTACACCTTTGCCAGTTCGCAGTTCATTGTGGTAGGTACCTCATAGGGGCGATGGCTTTGAGGGCTGGGTTGTGGTGATGTTAAACAGCGGTCTAAATACTCAGATGAAACACTTATCTTGGGGCATAGTAATGTTCAACAGTAGAAGTACATGACAATTCAGGCCTGGGCTTAGCTAAACTGGACCTAACCGTACAGTGTCAGTGGCTCAGTAGGTAGCACACTCGCCTCTGAGGCCGGGAGATCAGAGGGCTGTAGATTCAGCTCCCACATCTGGCACTTGGGTTAATATCCCAGTACTGACACTGTAATGCAGCATGAGTGGGGTGCTGCACTTCTGAGGTGCCGTCTTTCGGATGAGACGTTAAAACCGAGGTCCCATCTGCCTGGATTGGTGGTAGTTCAGGCGGATGTTAAAGCAATGATGGAGCATCCCGAATAGGAGATCCCAATGGCTTTTTAAATGATTGCAATGCTGGTTAGTTCTGCTATGCAGCCTCTGTGTAGGATTGCTTCCAAACTTTGTAATCTTTTATTTTGTTCCTTTCTGAATTTATAAAATGTTAAATGAACTGTAATACAGAGACTAGAGGAAATTGTGTTTTTGCATTTCTATTTTGATGTATATGGTTATCACTTGTATTGTTTGGTGATTGATTTCATAAGAAATGCACTCTCTAATGATGATGTCACTAGCATATCAGTATTTAAATGATTAATGAAAGCCTGGATGTTTGCAACTGCCCCTTGAAGGCACTAAGCCAAGCTGCTAGGGGTTTGCACAACACGGTGGACATTAAATGCAATCAACATTGATTTAAAAACTTTGGTTGTCACCCGTTTCTGTGGTAACTTGAGCGCAGCAATTTTGGAGTAAGTTTTCTTTGGGGCTAGCCACCCCTAGCTGTGCACAAACCCTTGTTCCTGAGCGCAGGCTAGTACTATTTGGAACTGATCAGTGGATGTCCCCTAGATTTGTTGCTTGGTGCACAATACTTCTTGCAGCACACTAGTAGCTAGGCTTTAGCTCAGTCTCTAGCCCCAGCATTCACAGTTACTTCTGGCTCACAGCACACAGCAGCATCAAGCACTTGCCCCACTGAGAGGGAATACAAGTTGCACAATTTGAAGATAAGGGGGGGATGGCTCAGGAGCAACATCAGAAAGTATTTTTTCATGGAGAGGGTGGTGGACACGTGGAAATGCCTTCCTGAGGAGGTCATGGGGTCAAAAACAGTGAAAGAATTCAAGAATGCATTGGACAGAAATTAGGCAATTATAGTAGAGGGTAGGAGGAAGTAGACTGTTGGTAAACAAGAATCTGCAGCATGTCCAATATGTAGGGAATGGGCAGACTAGGTGGGCCAAGTCGTCCTTATCTGCCATCAAAGTCTATATTTCTATATTTCTATGTTTCAGTCTCTTTACTTGGCTGCAAAATCCCTTTGTTCTCTGCTACAACTCTTTAGTCTCTGCTGCAAAATCTCTATATTCTCTGTTGCAAACTCTTTACTCTTGACTGCAAAACTCTTCACTCTGCTGCAAATTCACAGTCATTAGCTTCAGGCTGGAAAATACCAGTCTTTCTATTCACAGGCTGCCAACTGCAGATTTCACCTCACTGAGGGAAACTCTTCCCAGTTCAGTTCTTTTTCCCTGCTATCCAACTTTTCTCAGGCACTACACCTCTTGTTTATCCTGAGGCCAGGTAGGCCACTGGGTTACAGGAGCAGGACTTTTGGTTGGGTGGCCCGCAAAAGTCTCTTTTGCCTTCTCTCTCTTAGGGATCTCCTCACCCATCCCACTTTGGTAGGCAAAACAGCCCTTTTTACCAATTTTGCCCCCATTCTGATTGGATGTTTCTCTCCTGGGATTTTCCTGTGCCATCTGCACTTTTTCCCAGTAGTCCCTGCTGCTAAAGTCCCATACGGGTTGCCATGTTTGTTCACATATATTTAGTATTATAGCCTCCGCAGGGGCAGCAAAACATTTCCTGCACTCCATGCCAAGAGGCATTTCTATGCTGGTTCCCGGCTCCACTGCCTGCCCTGGATGTGGGAATAATCTTTAGTAGTGGCCCTGAATAAAGTAGATTAACAGAGCCACAGCTCCTTTAATACCGGTAGCCGTACATGAGCAGGAAGCACATCTTAGCCATCTTTACTATTTACTCTAGAGGTTCTGTCTTTTCATTGCTCTAGAGATTGCCAACAGGCCCCCCCAAAGCTCCCACAGGCACAGAAACATCTTTTAGACCTTGGCCTCCATTTCCTATGGAGCCAAGAACCAGAGACCCACCTACCCACACTGGTCAACTCTCTTGCCTACAACTGTCATATTGTATTTTCACAGTAATATTTGACTTCCTTGCCTGTACATATTGTACATACATTTTTTTACTAAGTATTCTGTGTATTACTTGCTCACTGGATGATGCAGTCTCACATTGTACACTGTGCCTATGATTTATTTGTTTGTACCACGTCTCCTCATGTCTGATATTGAAACCTTGTATTCACTGTTCTCAAATGGACCTATGCATCAAACCTGCATATTGTGTCTACTATTGTTGCTTGTATCAAATCTGTTTCATGTGTATTACTGTTACCTTGTACTCCACTGTCACCCTACGCCATGTGTTATGGCCTGGGTCGTGCCTGAAAATGGTCCCTGGGATCAGTGCACTCACCCGGTTATCAAAGTCATAAATAAAAAATAAATAAAGAGAATTACCAGCAGTCACAGCTGCAGAGATAACGTAGGCGCCAGGCCCGAATCCCTAGCACCACCACCCAGAGCCACTGGTAATGCCTTCTGGTCACAAGTCTGCAGCCAAGGGGACTGAAAGCAAAGCAAGAACACCACTGCGGGGCTGTAGCCCCAATAAGGTAAGCCCATATGGGGAGCTTACACTACCATAACACAGAATGCTTACAGACAGCAAGAAAACATAGTAGCATAACATGATGAAAAAGTCTAATATTAGGTACAAGATCCAGTTTACAGTGGTGACTGGAACAGAGCATGAGAAATCAGTGAATTATACAATACCATCACTAAGATAAGATGCTCAGACAGTTTATTAACCAGCTGAGGTATACATTCAGGGGAGCGCATGGGTCACCAGAATATTGGGGGGGTGGATATCTGTGGACATTAAGTGCACATGCAGGCAGAGATGGCCTTTAGGGAATCCCAGAAGGACCTCTTGAAGAGTGCATGAGAGGCAGCACTATGGACCAGGGACAGAAGGGCCTAGGGGTACATACAGAGAAGGCCTGGTCATCTGAAGCAGTGCAGGCCTTATGTACAACTACTGCAGCAAGGCTGATCATTAGACCTAAGTAGGTAGTTTGAGTTGTTCACTTTTAACTGATCCACAAGGATAGATGAGGTACAAGTTCTGATGACCTTGTCAGTGAAACATCTCAGAGCAAATAAATGGCTACTAGTAGGGGATAACCAGTCCAGTTTACTATAGAGATTGCAGCTGTGCATGAGACAGACTGCAGATACAGCAGACCTGCAGATATTACTATAGACTATGTTCCATTTACGTAGAGTGGACTTAGCAACATTGGCATAAGAAATAAACCCGTAGTTAAGGCTTGGGATAAGTACCTCCCTGGCATGGGAGAGACGAGCTATAGGGGTAAGGATATGTTTGGTCCTATGGACCAGGCTCGGTTTACAGTATTGCAGACACTAGAGATGTGCAGAAAGAAGTCAAGCAGAGGGTCAAGAGACACAGCAAGATACTTAAAGGAGAATGCTGTGGTAATGGAGGACCCATTAGCACTAGTGACCACCAGGGGTTCTGAACAGGAATTGATTTTACCTCAGGACCCAAAGAGCATAGCTTGTATCTTCTTAACATTAAGAAACATCCTGCTTGTAGGAAGTTTGCTGTTTGGGAAAATGTACTCATCGGTGGGCTAAGACAATTACAAAGGAGTACGAGCCCGAAGGGCTTTATGAGTTTGTTTGGTCCTGAGACAGAAACACAGAAACATAGAACGTGTCCACAGAAAAGGACCAGTAGGTTCATCTAGTCTGCCCTGTTTTCCCTGGCTGTCACACACCCTGGACTCTATTTGGTCACATATGTCCCTTCCTCCTCCCTTACCTCTATTATTTATTATGTATTAGTTATTATACTCATGTACCTGTCTCACACATGATTGAAGCTCCCCACTGTCATTGCCCCACCACCTCTTCTGGCAGGCAATTCCAGCCATCCAACACCCTTTCTGTGAAGAAGTAGTTCCTCACATCCCTCTTAAACTCTGCCCCCCACAAGCTTCATAGCATACCCCATGTTTTGTGCTCCTCCTCCAGTGAAAGAGACCCCCCACTGCACTTTATTCTGCCCTTTGAGGTACTTATGTGCCTCAGGCATGCCACCTCTCACTCTCCTCTCCTCTTCTCCAGAAAGTACATGTTGAACTGCTGCAATCTTTCCACATATGGTTTCTCATGCAACCCCCACACCATTTTAGCAGCTTTCCTCTGGACCACTACCACCCTCACAATGTCCTTGTGGAGCTGCAGCCTCCAGAACTGAACAAGTACTCCAGGTGGGGTCTTACAAGTGAATGGTGCAGAGACAACACCACCTCCCTTATTCAACTACAAATACCTTTCCCTATGCACCCCAGCATCTAACCCACCTTGCTTACTGCCCTGTTGCACTGCCCTGCCACCTTGAGATCATCAGAAACAATCATCCAAAGAGCCCTCTCTTGCTTAGTAATGGTCAGTACCTCCCCTTCCATATTATACACAGCCCTCGGGTTTCCCCACCCTAGGTGCATAACCTTGCACTTTTTGGCATTGAAACCCAGCTGCCACTCCTTAGACCACTCCTCTAGTTTCTCCAGATCATTTTGCATTCTCTCCACCCCCTCCTGGGTTGGATGGGTATATTTCCACCATAAATTACTTACCCATTATTTATTTTATATATTACAAGGGTAGACACTTTCTTAGCATTTGTGTTTATCTCCAGGTTTTGTGGTGTTTGAGTAGGTAGTTGTAGTGTTTTCCACAGTGTAGGGTTTTTGTGTAGTGTAGTGTTGTGCCTGGGTAGTTTTGTTAGTAGTGTAATTTGTGAGAACTTGGTCAAGTGACACCTTGAAAATTTAGAAGCCTATCTTTGTGACATAAATTCCTGGTAAACTTGAATTTCTTTTACAACTGAATCTTAAAATCTCCCATTATTTACGTTGGTAAAAAAGGGCTCCATGTGATAAGGGCAATTGCCGAACAGCGATCAGCCGTAACGCGAGTGCACATTGCCGAATTTCAATTTCAGCGATGTGCAACTGCAGTACCAGTAAATGTGGTGCAGAAACATGGTATTTTGCCTTAATGTGGGTGGGGCTGCACCCCCCTAAATGATTCTCAACTCCAGTGGGCTGCATGTCGGGGGGGTTGGGGGCATTCCATGTAAAAAATAAGAAAATCCCTGTCTCGAGCCGGGTGCGAAAAAAAGGACCAGCGCCCAGTCCCAAATCCTGCATCCCCACCTCCCTAGGCCAGCACCCACCCCATCACACCATGATGTCAGGTTGACGGCAGTCCTTGGCACCACCCCTCACAAACCCTCCTGGCCCTCGCTCAGCGGACTCGCACCCATCTCCCCACTCACGTATGCACGCGCGATATCTGGTTACTGTGTCATGAACCCTCCCCATTTGGTCACCCTCCCTACACCCTCGACATCAGGGCAGTCACCGCAAGTGGGTGGCCATTTTGGTAGGCTGCCACTTGAGGGGAACCCTATACATGGTATACCATAAAAAAGTCACCTTAAAAGTTTTCCCTCCAACTAGATCATTATAGCAAACTTGGGCTGAGCACTGGATTCCAATATACTTTTTGATTCTGTTAGGAAGATACCTTGTTTCACCTTAGGAGAATTTAAAATATAATGAGATATATTAATTTGGTCCAGTTTAAAATGCTGATACAGCAAATGATGTTCTTATCTCTGGGCCTGACTACCACAGTGCTCTTCTCTCAAGTCTTCCATGTATAAAACTTAGTTGCAGTATCTTTTTAATCAGTCCCCCCCACCTGCTCTCAATGAATGATTCCTTCTGGAGCCCTTGGTACCCTTCTGGGATGGCCTAGGGAGGAGGATTGAGCATCTCAGATGACCCACTCCTTCTCTGAGGAGGGAAGGCATGTGCAGCCACTTTAGCAGCACCATCTGAGTGACCAAAGGTAAAGCTACAGGTAGGTGCACAATGAGATGGAGGGAAGACACTGGCTGATGCTGCGCTAGGGCACTCTTCGGAGTGCGTGTCAGTGCAAGGCATCATCAGAGCCAGCGTCTTGTAGTGGGGCCTGAAAAAAAGTGGAAATGTCGTCAGTAGACACAGGTGACAAATCTTGGTACATTATGGCCCCCATCCTGCCACCACCCACCACCTGATGAAAAACCATTGCTGTGGGTACATCCCCCACCTCAACACCACTTGTGGGGTAAACCAAAAATTCCATGGAGGGCAGGCGGTGCAGGTGGGAGAGGTGTCAGCTCCATGACAGCATTTGATAATTAACAGTGATGTAAAGAGACACTGTCAACACCCACTGTCTCAGATTTCCCCATTTTTAAAAGTACATTTTGGGATTACTCACTTTCTGTAACATTCACGATGTCTCACATTGGCCCCTATGCATGATGCCTACATGCCTCGGAAACTGGGCATGTAGGCATGGAAACGCATGATTGCCACACACTAGGGTCCAGCAGACCCCTGGCAGCATTCACGAAAATGTGCACATGTGAGTAATCTGCCAGATCCCCGGCTACACAGACAGCAATGTGCCGGGGCTGGGGGTATCGGGGGCGATCATGCACTAGGTGCCATTCATTAAGGTGCATAGTGCTATGTACTGGGGGGGCATGGAGGGCACTGGTTATGCCAGGGGAGGCCCTGCCATAACTGCTATATGTGCCCAGCCCTGTGCACATGGCCCGCTCTCACCTTTACTGTAACACACCCACCCCAAAACATGGCAGTCCCAACCCCATTACTGTACAGCAGCCCCCGCCCCAACACATGGCAGCCATAACACTGTGTCTGTAGTGTAAAGCACCCCCGCACCAACACACAGTAGTCCTGACCCCATTACTGTACTACACCCCCCACCCCACTGTGCTGTACAGTAATGGAGTCAGGACTGCCATATGTTGGGGTGGGGGGTGCTTTACACTGCAGACATGGTGTCAGGGCTGCCATGTGTTGGGGGTAAAAGTGTTCAGCACAGGTCGGGACTGCCATGTGTTGGGGTGGGGTGCTTTACACTGCAGATATGGTGTCAGGGCTGCCATGTGTTGGGGCATGGGGTACTGTACAGTAACGGGGTCGGGACTGCCATGTGTTGGGGTGGGGAATGCTTTGCATTACAGATACATTGTCAGGACTGCTATGTGTTGGGGCAGGGGGTACTACACTGCATTAGGGGTCAGGGCAGCTGTTGGATGGGTGGTGGTTTGGCAGTGTGGTGATGGCTGTGGTGTCACAGGGGCTATGGCAGGGGACCCCTGACCATTGAGACATGGCTGCCCAGGTCCAGTTTAAAATGCTGATACAACAAATGCTTTTCTTATCTCTTGGCCTGACTACCACAGTGCTCTTCTCTCAGGCAGGGAGATAGTGGGGTTGGGGGGGAATCATGAGACTGTCAGAGTGATCAGTTCCTAGGTCCCACAAGAAAATTTGATTGCGCAATCAGACAGACAAGAGAAAGAAAGAGAGGGGATAGAACAGATCCTTGCTTTTAACTCTTTCTGCATAACAAATGGGACAGGGCCTTTTTCAACACTGTCGCAGTCCCATGAGTGGGCAGGTCACTTAAATCTTACATCACTTATAATCTCCTTCTTGCTCATTATTTTTTTTTTACTGCTCTGTCATCCAGGTGACAGGCCTATTCTGATGATAACATTTGTCATTTTGCTTTTTTTATGATATTGCTTCTATTAAAATGGTTCTTTCTTTTAACTAGAGTGCAGCAGCATGGCTACCGGGACTCCAATTACACACATGCTTTCATAGGAAGGGAGTCCCACTAGACACACTGGGGCACTCTAGATTAATATAAATTTTAGTTTAGGTCATCACTATGAGCCAGATGCCAGCCAGTGTCAAACCCCTTGGTGGGAACAGGGTGGGTTACATGTGGGGTCTGGTTTGGGATCTGGGGGAATAGATTTACTGCAGCCTGTGTCCATTTGTGCCCAAAGTCTGTTACTCAATGTGCCAGCAGGAAAGGAAACCATGAATGTTTTCCATTTGCAATTGATGACTGCACATTTTCAACATGACCCTGGTGCACGAAGCTGCAGTGAGCACACAGTCAGCTGGCCTTGAGAAAAGCATGTGAAGAGGACTTTTTTCATGTGCAACGGGTGAGAAATGTGCATTTCCAATGGCATGGGACATCTTAATAGGTGGTGGAGTGACTGTTCCAGCCAGCTATGCCCCTCAGTAGAAGTTCAGGTAGAGAGAGAAAGGAGACAAGCAGATCGACAAAACCAGCACCACTCCGGACTTAAAGCTGTAAAAGGCTTTTATTCACAAAACTTCATAGAAGGCTCAATGCCTGCAACATACCATCTGTGGCTCAGCAGCAATCAAAGCCCCGACTGGTTTTTCAACTAATGCGTCATCAGGAGGATATCAGCTTTAAGTCTGGAGTGGTGCTGGTTTTGTCGATGTACTTATCTCACATTTTATATAACCTGGCACACTCCTTTCCAGCTAGAGCTGTTTTGGCTTCTATTTAGAGAGAGAAAGGAGTCATGTGACTCAACGGAGGCAACACACAGCCTAGCTGTGTGCACAGGGCAGAGTGAGAGAGATGGGGAATAGTTTTCAGCACAGCATTATTGCAGTGCCTGGTACAGTGAGTTTTCACAGCAGAAACATTTATGCTGCTTCTTCAGCCCTGTAAGGCATCTGTAACAGAAACTGCTGGTGCATGGTGGTGGATAGACAGTTCCCAGGGGAGTACAGTCCTGTTCTATTGGTGCTTGGTTTGAGCCAAACCCAGTAAAAATATATTTTAGTAAGATGCCCAGTGGGTACTCAAGCGTTTGCATCAGGCAGTAGGATGCTGAGCAAAGCAAAGTGAAACACTTCAAGATAATTTGTGTAATTTTGTCATCTGAATTCAAACCAGACCCAGCACCATGTATTTCATGGCCCTGAAAAGATATTATCAGGAAACCTCCAAGTGAACACAAGCCTAGACCTCCACTTCCCAGCTGATGAATGCTAAAGATTTGGCCCTAGTATCCAGGGTGTCTGTGCAAGTACTGTTGGGACAATCTATCACGTGAAGATCCAACTCCCCAGACTCCTTATCCTTGGTACTGGAACCCCCAGCAAGTATTGCCAAAGCATCCATGCTGCCACCATATCCCGAGGACCAGGGGGTGGGAGTGAAGACCCATTAGGGCAACAAGACAGGGTGATGAGTCAGGTGCCCCAAGGAGTGAGGCAGTGGCCAGAGAACAGGAGTCTGTCATGAGGCCAGAGGACCCAGGAACTGAGAGAGTTTTGTCCATCAAGAATGCCATGGGGGGGTGGGCAGACTGTGCTGTGACCCCACAAGAGTCATTGCCAGTGAATGGAAGTCCCTACTCCATTGCCTGGTGGGGCTTGAATCTGGATGATAAATGCTCTTAATAGGTGAAGGAACTCTTATGTTGTATGCCTGTATTTTTTATTTCTCTCCACAGGGACCCCAAGATGGGGCAGATTCAATGTTATGTGAGAGTACTATGACGCCCCTAACGCAGTTTATGGTGGTGAGCCAGAAACTGAACCTTGGGACTCTACTATGTGCAGCACAGGAAGTTAGTACTGCTGGCTGGTGTTAATTTGACAGTTTTGTAGAATCAAATATAGTACACAATGTAAGCAGTCTGTGCCTCTTAGCAGCAGGGCTGGAATTCCCCAGGTTATGGTTTAATGTATCCTCAAGAGGTTGGGAGGAGTTTTACCCACCAGCAGGGTTAAGAAGGTATAAATCTAAGAGACAGATTCTGTGGATCTGATGAAGCATCAGTCTTCTGGTAACAGCCAAGGGCTGCTGGTTTCAGTGGGCGGTTGGCAGGGGCCACTACATCCCTTCATGCAGGAGTGGGTGTGGATTTCCAAGTCCATGTCAAGGATCAGATGGCAGGGCTACTTCATCTCTTAATGGGGAGTTAGTATGCATCACTGATCCATGACGAAGGGTTCCCTGTGTTTGTTTTTGGTTCATCACAGTGCATAACGGGGGCATTATAGGTGGTGTTAGAGGGGAAGGATTGGTACCTTTGGGGCTAAGGGAGAGTGACCACATTTCACATCTCATTCTGTAGAGGCCAGACTGCTTGTGGGCCTGTGGCTGGTTCTACCACTCCCCACTGACAAAACAGAAGTGAAGGATGTGGGGCTTTGCTTCCTTTAATGACTGAGATAAGACATCTAGTAACCAGGGGAGTGTTTAGCACCTCATCAACTCCATTAGGCTCCAGTTAGTGCCAGTGTAGCAAGGGTTACAGCAACATATTCTATCTGGAAGGAGTCCAGCCAGTATAAATAAATGGTCTGGGAGCCATTTTGGGTTTTTCAATATCTGTGACTGTGTTTGGGAGTGCTCTGGGACCTGGGAGCCGGATGCTGTCCCTTGTGGAAGCTAACTAAGCAACAGTATAGAGAGTGGTTTGCTGTCTCCTTGTGCCCTTCTTGAAGAGCAACAGTCCAGTGTAAAATCAAAGCTGGGAAACCGTCCTATGGATTCCACTGAACAGATAGTGGAAACCCAGTATTCAGTGGCTTTTGAGGCATAGAAGCTAGGACACTCTTCAATGGATAATACAAAGCAGAAGGTGGCCCTTTCAACCTGTTTATGGACCATCAAGCCCACATGTATATGTGTGTGTGTGTGTATATATATATATATATATATATATATATATATATATATATATATATATATATATATATATATATATATATATATAGAGAGAGAGAGAGAGAGAGAGAAAGAAAAGAAAAGAAAAGAAAGAGGGTGGGGGGACTGAGAAACAATATCATGCAGTGCAGGTGTGTGCTGTTCCTGTGATGCTGCTATGACTGCAATAAATTTAATATCTAGAATCAGTAAACGTTAATTTTTTACCAGTCGTGTCTCTGGAATGAATTTTTGTGACTGTCTGAAGGCCTGCATGCAGTAGACAAAGACACCAGTACACTGCATGTCTGTGGGCCACCTCTAATACCATTAGAAATATACTTTTTTTGTGTCGGCCACTCCCAATGAGCCAGATGCCACCAGCAGAAAACATCTAGGTAGGGACAGGGTGAGCTATAGAAACCTTTCAAACTAGTTCTTTTTGAAGCTGTAACTTTTTATTTGTTTTCACATTTCTGGTTAGAATACTGCATAGTTCCACAATGATGTCGCCAAGCATTGTTTTCATTTGTCCCTGCTTGGTTTGGTACAGCAGTATGACCTATTTAACCTGTTTCACCTTGCTTGTGACATATCTACTATCAAAACAGATTTGTATCTTGATAGTAGAACTCTTATTACAGAAAAAACAACACTAATATTCTGGCAAAATGTATTGTCTCTGGTGTGCTGTACATAAACATATTAAACAAAAGAAATCAATTATTAATAAACGTTTGTAACACAGTAAACCTCTGTAATACTTCAATAAAAGAGCAGATGCAGACTTTACTGGAAAAGACTTACCCAAGAGATCATTCTGCGGCAGCCATTTCACCAACTTTACGTTCTCAGTGAGGTTTGGGGGCACTGGCCCAGTGTACCTCCACAAAACCTTGGGAAAAACAGAACAGGTGTGAGTCAAGACACTCTATATAATGAAACTTTCACACAGCTGCATGCTGATTATATCCAGTGACGTTTCTGTTTTAAAGGGGTAGTCCCCTCAGCCTATTTTCTGTATACCCATGTAGTTTGTAGGCATGAACAATGATTCTCTCATGCATCCCCCTAATATCATCCTAATTTAAACATAAATGATGTTGCTTTGCTCAGTTTCGTCCTGGTGTGAAAACCTGTTTTTCTCCATGCCAAAGGTCATGACCATGCTCATGCAAGGCATTATGGCAGTTGATGATGTTTACATGCACAAGCTAGCAGAAG
This sequence comes from Neoceratodus forsteri, assembly GCA_016271365.2. Classification (NCBI taxonomy): domain Eukaryota; kingdom Metazoa; phylum Chordata; order Ceratodontiformes; family Ceratodontidae; genus Neoceratodus; species Neoceratodus forsteri. The sequence goes on from CM028132.1 coordinate 1,213,569,187, forward strand.
TTATGCTCTCATTCAGTCCTGTAACATGTCTTGTGCGGTCTCTGTATTCTTTAAAAGCAATTTTTTTTCTAATTCAGATACACGTTATACTACAGAACACAGTAGGGTACTCACTATGCCTTGAAACGTTTCATGGCCAGCATAAAACAAGAACATAGGAACTGCAGAGGACAACAACAGCACTGACTGATACAGTGTATCTACTGCAGGCTTTAGCATTGAAACATCATAAAATTCCAGGATGGCTTACGTGAGTCAGGACATGACCTTTGCAATGGAGTCAAGCAGCTTTTCACACCAGACTTAAGCACCTTCATTTACATTTAAATCCTAATGAAATTAGGAGAGTGCAATAAAGGCAATCATTGTACATGTCTGCAAACTACACAGGGAAACAGAATGAAAGGCTGAGGGGACTTTTCCTTTAACAAGAAGTAGTGTAGTCCATTGGTTCAAGCACAGAGCAGTGAAGCTGGAGGCCCAGGCTGAATCTCCAGCATCATATCTGAGTACTTTTGCAATTACTGAACAAGTAATTAATTTCTATTTTATTTTTCCTCAAGTAAAACCTGGTTAAGAAGAAAATATCACCTGTTGTAAGTCTAATTAAATATTTAAGACCCTAGCGAGGCTCCTGATTGGCTATTGGATAGGTCATTTACATCTTAGAAATGATTGATACAGCTGCCAACTGGTGCTGTGCAGAATGTAGCATTGATGTAATCGTGCCGCACAGCTAGCGTCACACCATTGAAAAAGGAAAACTAAGTTAATGTAACCGTAAAATCAAAAGCTGTTGTTAGACTTATAATCACAATAACAACCACAAAGCTTGTCATTTACATGGATTAATGACTGGCTAGAGGGAGTTGTCACTCCGCTGAGCCTCAGCCACCCATCCCCCAATTGGTCATTAAAACTCATTATAACCCAGGCAGCCATTTTATATCAGATTAATCAATGTATAGTTCGGACTTCATATGAAGCTATTGGGTACAAAGAATTAATACTGCAGAAATGACTGGCTTCTTGGTCATTATTGCTTACCTAAATCACAGCAAGTGTTCACAGATTATTAAAAATCATGTATTTGAAGGGAAACTCCATGGCACCAAGCATTGGGGATTGGTCTTGCATGCATGCTAGCAACCCAGGTTCACACCCCAACTGGCAGAAGTGGATGCCAGTGGGAAGGGCAACTGAGTATCAGTTCCGGGAGAGGTCAGATGTGCTTTCCACTCTGAAGGTTCTCCTGGGACTGGAACAGTAGTGGTGCACTTGGTTGCATGGGTCACCTTGCCTTGTTGCATAACCTACAGGATACTGCAACATGCACATCTTAATAAGGGAGGAAGAGAGTGGACAATGAATAATGGGAAAACCCCTCACCAGGTATGAAAAGGCCCTCCCTCAGTTGGCTTGGCCAGAGCTGGGAGCTCAAATGCTCAAAGAGGGGATGATGAGGAGAGTGCCAGAAGCAGCCAACAGACCTTGTGACTTCAGCAACGCGTGGTGAGCATCATGCACCAGCACAGCTGATTTGTTTCCATTTTTTTTGACAGCCTAGCTCCACCCCTCTCTCTGCCATCCAGACACTTGATAATTTGTGAGCTTTGCTATAACTGAACAGGTGCTATTTTCTTCCTTACCAGATTTTGCATATAAAAAAGAAAGTAGACCATATTTTTTATTAGTTGCAAAATTACAGATGAATACTATAATTACACATATGTAAAATATGTAATCTATCATTGAAAGAAGTTTCTAGTTCTTTTGAAAAACATGCTTTGTCCAGTACCAGTCATGTTTGCCTGCTTGTGTTTGCTGTGTAGTTGCTGTGCCCAGATAATGTAGCAGTCAAAATTAAAAAAAAATATTTCTATATTTTTAATACAGAACTTGTTATGATTGGGAAATAAAGAGGTTCACACATAATATTGTTTTCTGAGATTGTGACTCACAAATTGTCAAGATAGCATTTTTATTAGTCCAGCACATGAACACGAAGGGTTTCATTTATCAAATTCCATCCAAAATGTGATTTTGTGGAACAACTGTGAAAAGAGGTTTGGGAGGACAATTTGAAAAAAATGACACCTGCCATGTCCCTGAGGTGGGGCAAAAAAGAGACTATGTTGAAAATCTAAGTTCAAAATGTAAAAAAAATTACAATATTATGAGTTATGAGTACTGAAAAATGTCAACATTTCTTCATAACTTTGTTGTTTTTGAGCTTTTGGACCCAGATTTTCAGCGCAATCTTTTTATTACCCCACATTATGAAAATAACAGCTGTCAGTTGTTAAATCCTGTCAAAAAATTTTTTGGGGGCACAACCGTAAATATATTGGGCTGAATTAGAAAAATGAGATCTGTCATGTTTATAAGGTGGAATAAAAAGGGGTATGTTGAAAATATGAGGTAAAAATGTAAATAAATGGCAAAGTTATGAGAGAACATTGAAAAATGTCAATATTTCATTATAACTTTGATGTATTGTTGACATTTGCACCAAAAAATTTCAGCATAGTTTTTATTACCTCACCTTATGATCAAGACAGATGTTATTTTTTATATTCTGAAAGGTGATTATGTGGAGCGGCTGCAGAAATGTGCTTTAGTAGAGATTTGAAAAATTACACTTGTCTTGTTCATGAGGTTGGGTAAATAAACGTTGAAAATTTGGTGCAAAAATGTTGAAAAAGAATGAAGTTGTAAGTAAAAGTTCAAAAGTAATTAACAAAATGTAACCCTACTTGTCTAGATTTTTGCCTAGTTTTCATCCGTTCACTGTTGGGGGAGGTAGAGAAAGCATTGGTGGTTGCTTAGAAGACTACTTCATGGGACCCTAGTAAAGTAAGTGAGGGGATGGCAAAGTGTGGGGGGTTGGTGCTAAAAGGGTGGTCAGTGGGTTGGAAGAAATAGAAGACACTGCTAGTTGGTTTCCTTTTTTCAGATTTAAAACAAAATAAAAATTTATGGACAGCTTTCTTTGTTTTAGGGACCCACTACTGGGGATTGGGCACCACAGTTTCAATGAATTGTGTGGCATCAGGGAGTAGGCACCCTGGTGCTGGACTTTTGCAGGAGAGTTGAAAACACCATTGGGTTGAGCATCCAAGTGCCGGACTGTGGTGGGGGGAGTGTAGCATAGCAACACCAGGGATTGGGAACTCTGGTGTTGGACTATGGTGGGGAGGGTGTAGCAAAATGACACTGGAGACTGGGCACCCCAGTGTCAGACTCTGACAGGGGGTTCTGTTTAGTGACACTGGGGTTGGCACTCTGGGGTAGGTTATCAGAGCAGCACTTAACTGCATTTGCTTCTGGCATCAGGCAGTAGCTTGGGAAAAGGGCTTTGAGGTGCTGTACTCCACTCCTCAGAATGCAGCAAAGAAACAAGAGTGCTTGATCCCCACCGTAAGCATGATCCAGTAAGAGGGTTCAAGAAAAGCGGCTGAGCGACAAGGTGGCAGAACCCGGCACTGCTGGTACAGGGTTTGAGGGAGACAGTAAAAGTACTGACATGTGACATGGTTGAAATGTCAGACTACAGACAAGGAACAAGTCATGGCTGATGTGTGACATCTGTGCCATTTCCATGAGGCAGTGAAACAAAGCACTAAGCAGCATTACATATGTGGGAATGAGCTGGACAGGAAATGCTGCATGTAGGAACTACAAGCTGCATAAGAAAATTTACTTCAGCCTTGCATTTTCCAAAACTTCTGAATGGCCATGTATCTCAAAGCAGAAAGCAACATGAAAGTGGAGAGTGGGTGGAACTGAAGAGGAGATTGGTGATTGTGCAGCTGTGATGGGTGGAGGACAGCCGAGCCCCCAAAAGCTATCTCACAGCTCAGATCATAATATGATTGCTAGCCTTTGGCAGGCAAATATTAAAAAAGAAATACATCAACAGTTTCTCTGAATGTAAAATAGTGGGTCTTGTCAGTACTTCAGTAGTTGTGATTTTCTGACAGCACCATGCCAAACCTTTATCGAATTTTTTTAAATTAGCAGTTTGAAAATAACGTTGAGAACTCAATAGTTTCATTGCACATGCAGTTATTCTAAAAGTTTAAAATAATCTATAACCACATTAAAAGACAATTAAAAACATAACCAAGTTCATATTTATTAGAATTGAGCATATGCTGTTGAAGCACAGTGTGTGCAACTGATGTAATTTCCTGTCTCAGGTTTCCCTGATATGTTTTTTTTTTTGTTTTCATTTATGGCTGATTTACATGGATATTTCTGGACTGCTGACACCAGCCCAACTTTGAAAAAGCTTTCATGGACTTTCAGACTTAAAGGGAAACATCCACCGTTATCTGTCCCACACCTTAGTGTGGGGCAGGCCCCAATTTGGCTTTCTACAGAACATTAAACATTTTATCTTTTGGGGTTTTGTAATAATTCTTTTTAATCTGCTTGATCCTCATCCTACCATTCCTCCTGCCTGGTGCTTTGCAACCCATGTAACTCAGGACATATACCAGAACCTCTTGTGACTGACAACACAGCCATGGATCAACTGTGGGAGAGCATGTTGATGTTACTAATAGAAGAACCTATTAAGCTTTTTTTTTTTTTTTTAATTTGTACGTCGGAAATAACCTTTGAGCAAACTGCTCTTTTCAAAGTTCACATCATCGACATAAAGTTAACACAGAAAGTAGGTTACAGTGTAACAGTACACATTTCAGAGACAAAGATAGAATAAGCAAAAACGTCAACACTGCATTTACGTTTCGGTAACATACAAAGAAACTGCGTTGTCTATCAAAACATGGGGGTGCTTGACCTTAATATTAGCAGTAAACGGAGGAGGAGGCATTGTCATAGTTTCCTAGCAGAGGAGGGGGAGGTTGGTGTTAGCGACATTGTTAATTAGGCTTTCACTTCCTCCAGGTGAGGGCAGCCAGGGGAAACTTTGTCAATTTTTCTAATAATGGGGGTAAGAGGTTGGGGGCAGGGTTATAGGGTAGCCTGAAGATGGGAGGTGTAGGGTGCATGGGAGGATGTGACCAGGGTGGACTTAGGACGAGTGGGTAAATTGAGTGACTTTTAGGTCAAGACATGATCTGCACCCAGAAGAATAAGTGCTAACAATTGAGGAATACCACATTCCAATCCTACTTTTCAGAGTTAGTCAGTTGAAAGTGGGGAAAGGCAAGGTGGAGGGGGTGTCTGTCTCAGTGAATCAAACCAGTGTGCTGCATTTACCGAGTCCAGATGCAGTGAGGTGCAGTTTCAGAGCAACTTTAAAGGTAGGTAGTTTGTTAATGCTCAAATTATGCATCAGAATATCATTCAACATAGAGGAGCCCTATGGTATATGTGAAGGACTGCTGTCCTAGAGATGTTTTTTTTTAAAGGAATGGCCAACAAGCCCCGGGCCATACCCCTAGTCCTATAGCTATGATTGTATGATTAGCAAGGAGCAATTCATTAATACAGGGAGGGGCTTTGTCTAGCAGTGCTTTCTTGCCCAGGAGGCACGTCTGGTACCAGATTCTGTTTGATAGGTTGAGCCAATCTGTTTGCTCATAGAAGTTACAGGAGTGAGTTGAGTAATCGGCTCCAAAGGTAACCCTACAAGCCTTGTTGAGCACAGTCCTAACCCATCTGAGCACAGTGTCGGATGCAGAACCATAAACTACTAGCCCATAGTCAATGATTGAGAGGATGGAACTGGAGACAGTTAATCACAGGGCTGCAGGCATGAAGTACTGTTTGTTCTTATGAAGAACTCCTAGCTTGATATTCACTGTTTTTACCACCTGGTCAATATGTTGTGTGAAAGAAAGTGTGTCATCAATGGTGACCCCCAGGTACTTGCAGTTGTGCTCCAGCCCAATAGGTTCCGATTTGTTGCTGACAATGGACAGGACCGGGAATGCCTTCTTGTGCTGTAGGCTAGATATCAGCATTGATTTAGTCTTCTTGTAGTTAAGAAGTAGTTTCCATGATTTAAATCAGTCCTCCAGGTGGAAGAAGGTGGACTATAGCTCCTTTTGCAGGTGATCTGGTTGGAAGCTGTTGCTTAGAATAACTGCATCGTCCACATACAGGATGATTTTGCTCATGCATGCTTCAGGGAGACTATTCAGAAATAAACTGAAAAGGAGTGGGCCCAAAATGGAGCCTTGAGGAACTCCAAGCCCTATTTCCCTGGCAGATGAGATTGCTGAGCCTATTTTTAACACTCTGAGATCTGCAGGACAGGTAGTCTTTGAACCATTGTACAGCTTCAGAGGCAAGCCCTAGCAACAGCAGCTACTCTATTTATTTATTTATTTAAACAGCAGTTTGGAAAACCTTTGAGCCATAGGCTCATTTACAAAGGTACCTTGTCACAAAGCACAAATCTTGTCTCTAGCAGGATGAGGTAGCTGACAGTATCAAACGCCTTAGTGAAATCTATAAAAATAGATCCCACAAACCTACCACAGTCAAGAGCATTGTGTACATAATTGGAGAATTCGACATGCACAGAGGTCGTGCTGTGGCTTTTGTGAAAACCATGCTGTTGTGGACACAGGAGATAGTACTTCAGTAAATATTCTGAGACTTGCTCAGTCACGATTCCCTCTAGTGCTTTTGAGAGGGGGGATAGAATAGAAATTGGCCAGTAACAGGTAGTGCATGTGCGATCACCACTTTTTAGGACTGGGGTCACCAGGGAGAGTTTCCACACAGATGGGAATGTTGCCAGGATGAGCAATTTGTTGAATAATTTGGTAATGGGGGCAATAAGTTTGTTAAGCGTAACAGCCACCAGCTTCATATTGATATTGTCACTGCCTAGTCTTGTTTTACCTAGTACCTTGAGAACGTGTTTTCTGACCTCCCTGATAGTGATACATTTAAAATAGAAGTTTTGGGCTGTTGGGGGGCATCCTGAGAGGTAAGCTGTGCCAGGTAACTTGAATTAAGATGTTCTGGTGGGAGAACAGTGCTAAGGCCAGTGAAGGTTGAGTTAAATGATTTTTCTATGGTTAGAGGATCCATGGTAAGGGTGCCATTGATATTCAGCATATAGGGGTGTTTTCTATCCTCTTTGCCAAGTATGTCCTTGATATTTTCCCAGAACTTTTTCCCATTTCCCCAGTTTTGATTCAATTATTCCTTGTAATATTTTGCCTTAGCTAGTCCGGTTAGGTTCATGCATCTACTGTATTTCTAGCAGCCCTGTATTTCAGGAGGATTGCCTGTTCTCCTGGTGAAACACCAGAGCTTGTCCCATGCCCTCATTTGATTGAGGAGGTCCCACATGATCCATCCATTAGCTGATCCTCTGACTTTCATTTCCTCACTGGGGCATAGACATTGCAAATGCTATTGAACTTGTCTGAAAAATATTTCTCAAAAATTTCTGAAAAAAATACCTCAGATTCATCTTTACACAATCCTAGTGCCATATTGAGACCAAGTATAGACTAATGCATATAATTCGGGTTTGACATATGGATTCCATTGAGGACTGGCACAGACTGCCATGTTTTGTGGTCCCCCGCTTTGTGGGGAATGGAGCATATACTACAGTGCTGACCCAGGATGCTCAGAATCCCAGATAGCACTGCCCCCGGTGCTACGCCCTATGCTGTGCTCTGCACACATGGGGCATGTGGGTGGACAGGGCGGTGGATCCATCCTTCCTCAAGCAGCATTGGCATGCACAGTGGTAGTGGCCATTGTGTGCTTGACTATAGCATACCACAGCAACTTTGTGGCTCAGGCCCCAGATAAACAAAGTGTTTCAGCCTTTACAGTTCACTAGTAAAATATGTTTTTATTTTTAATATTCGGTTTTCTTTTTCAGGGATTAATTTATAACGTACCTTGGTAGTCTGTCTAAGAAGTAACATTGAAACATTAGAATCTGTAAGCAGAGACGGACCCCTTGGCTCACCCAGTTTGCCTAGGTGTTCTGTGCCTATTCTGTCTAAGCAGACCCTACTTGGTCTCCAGCAACCCTCCCCACTCTGCCTATTTACTAGTATTTTCTTATGATTATCCCCTACATGCCTGAATGCAAGTATTTGACTGTCCTCAGCTGACCTCACAGTGCTTTAATTTATGACATAGGGATTAACATGACAACAGGCTGTGGGTTGTGATGTCACAAAGAGTGATTGCCAGGTCAGCTGAGGACAGTTGGAGCCTTTTGTAAGGCACAGTGAAAGAAGCACTCTATTAGCTCAAGTATTTAGTTGACCAATAAATGGAGAAACTAAAAAAAAAATAGAAACTGTTAAACGTTAAATGTAATAGTTTGTAATATTAGTTAAATATAAATGTTGTCAAAATTCTACTTTTAAGCTTTTTATTAAAGTATACATTTGCACTTTTAACTGAAAACTGTCATTATTAGAAATTCAACACCCCAAAAGCCTTATCTCCAATTAGACTTTTACAATAACAAAACATTTTAATAAGAGTTCTGACTTACTAAATTTTACTTTTCCATGACCTCCAATCAGACAACATGGCAGACGCTGTATGGTGCCATCTTCAGTTACAGTGTGGATCCACACTGCTCACTATTATTGAAGGGCATACGCATGAGCAGGGCAGAGCGGCACTGTAACAGGAGATGGTGTGGGTCAGATTTATTATGTTGGAAAGCTTATATATATATATATATATATATATATATATATATATATATATTACTGCTACCTGATCAGGGGGTAAGGCTTTGGGGAGTGGGGAGTTTTTAATAACAACAGATTTCCTTTAAGAAGAGTTTTTATGAGGGTCACATGAACCCTGTTTTGGTAATGTGCTCAAATATACAGTATTTAAGGCCATGCTGCATTTAGCAGGAACACTGGAAGGATACAGTAGGCCTCCAGATTTTCTAAACATAATAGGCTTGATTCTTAAAGTGGGCTTTGAGTGGTGAAAGCTGCAGCAAACAGCAGCCTGCACCAAAGTCTGGTGCACCAGGGACTGTGAGCCTGATTTGTTAATGAGCAGGGTCCTGGCAGCAAAGTCCTATGGCTCATAGCAACCATGGCTGTGCACCAAACAGAGGGTACACCAGGAGGGCTTGCCACAAGCTGTGGGATAGCCATATGCCACTCTAGTCGCTGGTGGGCTAGTGGCCCCCCTCCCCAATCCTGCCCGTTAGTAAATATAAAAATAAATCCCCAATTCCCTAGTGGACCAGTGGCCCCCTCCACGATCCCTGATCTCATCTGTTATTAAATATAAATATAAAACTCTATCCCTACTGGTCTATTGGCCCCTGAACCCCGATCCCCAATACATACATTGAAATTTTACTATAGTCGCTCCTAACTTTGGTAATGTTAAATATTATGACCCCAACTTTTCAACACAGCCCTTTTTACACCACCATGAATATGACACCTGTCATTTCTCAAATCCGTTCCAAACTGCATTTTCACGTCTGTGGTACAGAATGACTTTTCAATGTTGTTTCGGTGGGGATTTGAAAACCGGGTTCATGAGGTGGGGTAATAAGAAGGCTATGCTGATAGTTAGGTACACTAATATGATAAAATGCCCAGCTTATAAGTGAACTTTGCAGCATTTCAGAGTTCACTCATAACTTCACTAATTTTCCCTGTTTTGACTCCAAACTTTCAACATAGCCATTTTTCCACACCACCTCATAAACGTGATATGTGTCATTTTTTTAATCCTGGATGAGATGTGTTTTTGCACTTCTGGTACAAAATGACATTTCAGACAGTGTACTATAAATGGTAAGTAAGTAAATAAAAGTTTATCTCTTTAGTGCCCAATCCTGGAAGATCTGGGTGCTGCACAAGAAAGTAGAGGTGCAATAAGCAAAACTACGATAAAATATTTGTTAAAAAATAGATCACAAGAAAACTCTATAAAATAAAATCTCAATAAATAGTAGTTCAGCAGTACAAATCTTAAAACTTATAACTGGGTCCCAAATGCTTCTCTAAACAAATGTGCTTTCAGACCCCGCTTATATGCCTCCACTGATGGAGCCTCCCTCAAGAATCTTGGGAGCGAGTACATGAAAGGAATAAACAAGACAGGTACAGAGGAGCTGTTCAAAGTAAGGGAGGGGAGGGACACCAGGGGCCATGATATGAGACTGGAGGGAGGCAGGTTCAAGAAGGAGATGAGGAGACAATTTTTTACAGAGAGGGTGGTGGCTGGGTGGAATGCGTTACCTGCAGAAGTGGTATCCAGTAGAACAGTGGACTGCTTCAAAAGGGGATGGGACAGGACAAGGGGGAGGGTCAATGAAGGGGAAGGGTGGAAGGGAGGGGCAGCTGTAGAACAAGGGGTGCTAGCTGCACATTCAAGCAGACTTGATAGACCTCTAGGCCTTTATCTGCTGGCAAATTTCATATGTTCGTATGTTCATATCCAAAGGGCTGGGCCAGTCACCTTAAAGGTACGATCTCCTGAGGTTTTCAGTCAGGCTCTCTGAACTGCTAGGAGGTCCACAGTGGAGGGAGAGAGGGTGGACAGGCATCAGGAGGTCACTCACATTGCCGGGGTCTGAACAGTATCGGGCCTCATAGGTGAGCAAGCTCATATTTAAGGTGATTCTCCATCTCACCGGCAGCCAGTGCAGGTCATGCAAGTCCGGGGTCACATGGCAGGACCTCCGAAGTCTCATCAGCAACCTAGCTGCTGTGTTCTGCACCAACTGCAGGTGACAGAGAATTCCTCCACTGATCCCAAAGTACAGTGTTATAGTAGCCAAGCCTCGATGTAACAAAAGCATGCACTAGTGAGGGCCGGTTGCCAGGCAGAATTAAGGCTTTGATCCAGGTGACATTCCTCAAGTGGCAAAAACCACTCTTGATGATGGACAACACCTGAGGCTCAAGTATCAGTCCATCATCAAGGATGATGCCCAGATTCTTCACCTTAGTAGAAGCTGCCAGTGGGTAGGACCCAGGAATAACCCTGTTTCCATCCCAGCAGCAACCAAATCATGTCAGTGCCCAGGCTTTATCACCAGTACTTCCGTCTTGTCAGGGTTGAGTCTCTGCCAGTTAGAGGACATACAATCTTGGATCTCAACCAGACATTTGATTAGAACATCCACAGGGTCACTAGTCCTGGGAGAAAAAAGACATATATAGCTGGGTGTCATCTGCATAACAGTAGAAATCCAAGCTGTATTGTCTAATGATCTCACCCAGGGGAATCATGTACACTGCGAACAATATAGGTGACAGGATCGAGTCCTGGGGAACTCCACAAGGCAGGGGCTTCGGGCAGGAGGAGAAATTCCCCATCATTACTCTCTGCCTCCTGCCTGTGAGAAAGAACTCAAACCAGTTGATGACAATACTGGTGAGTCCACAGAGCTCCCTAAGGCAATCCAGCAGCACTACATGGTTCACAGTGTCAAAAAACTGAGGAGAGATCGAGGATAATGTGTAATGACTGGTATCCACTATCTCTCACCCTGAAGAGATCATTCTGCACCCTGACTAATGCCATTTTCAGTGCTATGCATGGTATATGTTGTGTTTATAAGGTGAATCATAAAATGAGAATCTTGAAAATTTGGGGTCAAAAAAGGAAATACAGTATATAATTGTTAACAAACTTTGTGTGTAGGGCCACTCTTGAGTATGCTTTGTGATCCTGCGGTGGTGAGCTGAATTTGCGGGTGAACTCAGTGACCCAACTGGATGAGGCGAAGGTGGGGGGATGGTGCTGTTATGCAACACCCTTCCCACCAGCCAGGGAGTGAAAGGTACAAGGTTGTCCACATGGGCCTGAGTACCTAATAGTGAAGACAACTATCCTCTTGGCATAGGGCCCTGGACCTCTTCCCCATTGGGTGATAGAGGGCCCAGTTCATTGACTAACAGATGCATTCTCTGTCCTGTGCATCTGTAACTGTGGTCACAAAGACGTGCAGAGACCACAGGGCATGGAACTTCCACAGTCCACCAGACAGTCCCATAAATTCTTCACATCTGTTGTTGTACCAAACTGCAGAGCATGCAATTTTCAGGCCCTGCAGTTCTGCAGGTGGATGGAGTCTTTTCTTCATGTAGGGCATCTGCATCTGTTAGCGCCGGTCCTGAAGGAAATTATTTGCAAAAAACGTCATTAATATACCAGTTATGGTAACTTACAGATGACAGGATTGGTAGTTGCCCATTTACAGAAATTTTACCATAAACCTAAATGATCCTTATGTAACTGTACCTGAGTAAAAAGTGATGTGGAAAACAGTATTTTGTATTGTTGTGTTTTTATAGGCAAGATTTTGTTGCAGTTTTCTTCATAGAATCAGTGATCTGGAGTTTTAACTCGTATACCAATACCGTAGCGACTCCCCACGGTGAAAACCATCACAGGGACAGGAATCGGCCAAAATCCACCTGTCGCTGTGATGGTCTCTGCACAGCCAGGGGAATGCCTCACAGTGTGTTTCACCCCCCCCCCCGGTCCAACTCTGACTTGGAGAAGTAATCCTAGAGACCAGGGTGAAGGGGGTGGAGCCCCCCACATGGGGGGGGCGAGGGGTGTGCAGATCCCTGATGAAAACAGGAGGCAACCCCAACGCTGCACTGCCGACAGTAAGCAAGGTGGCTGTCGCTGTCAGGGATGTCTCCATACCCGCTGTCGCTCCGGCATGGTAAAACTGTTTTAACTATGTCATGGTTTGAGCAAATAAACCTAAGTATGGTTCTGATAGGACAATAGATCATGTTAAGTATTCTGTACACAAACTGTGACATAGTAAACACACCAAATTACTGGTTCATGAAGATGTGCAGAATGTTGTCCATAAAAAGAAAACAATTAAAAACACAGATTTTCACATCAGTCTTTATTAAAGTACACTTGAATATGACTGATTTGGAGGCAAGTCTTGCTTTTCTGTTATGAGGAATATTACTAACTGCTGCCAGTTATCACAAATTTCCTGTCCCCTTTAATGCCACAATAGAATGAAAATGTGGAAAAAATGCCCCACCACCACCCCTGGAGCAGCAAAGGGAAAAACATTAGGGTTTTAGGTCTCCAGAGTCTTGGCAAATCAGTGGTGGGGTCTTCCTTGAGGGTTGTCAACCTAATGCTCACCCCCCAGCCCACAGCTTCCAATCCCAAGCACAAAGTACAGGTCCAAGTCACTGCCACATAATGATACACTCTTCAAAGGTAGAGAAGTATGTTTCCCCACAGGTTGCCAAAGCAATTTGGGCCCTGTGTGGAAAAATAAGATCATGTGTGAAGTTGATTGCTCATGAAATGAGGTGGGCATTACAGCTGACAACCCACAAAGAAGACCCCACAACTGATTCACCAAGTCTCTGGAGACCCAAAACCCTAATGCTATATTTCTCTTCTTCTGTGGCATTAAGTTAACCTAACTGGTACATTGACATTTTTTGCAAAGAATATATATATATATATATATGTACACACACACCAAAATGAATAAATTAATTTATAAAATGAGCACCTATATCCCTGCATCCTGACTGCTCAGTACCCATACATGGAGGCAGTACTACTACTGGGAAAAACAAGCATTTGTCAATGCCGAATGTTGTCTTGCTGGCATTGCCATTGGTAGTGCAGGAGTTAGAGATGCATAATAGGAGTGGCAGTGAAGTATTGAACTGACGCCAACCCCATAACTACCCTGCAGAGACTGACAGGCATTGGGGTGTGCCTTTGGGTCATCAGCTATAATGTTCATGCCATTTTACCTCATCCTACCCTATAGACACTGACAAGTGTCGTAGTGAGCTTTGGGGTCCTTGAGCATTATACTTACCCCATTCCATAAGGAAATATGCTGAGGTCAGTGCAGTATAGGAGAATGGGGTGATCTTTGTGGCTGAACCCTCCAAGGCACATCTTGATGCCTGTCAATGGCTGCAGGGTGGGGGTTGGGGTGGAATTGCGGAGCATTACAGCTAATGATCCCAAGTCATACCTCTGATGCCTGTCAGCCTTTATAGGGTGGTGTGTGACAGGTAGAAACCATAACGCCATAGGCGTGTGTTGGTATTTTCACTCCAAATTATCAACATGGGCTTTTTGTGACCCCACCTCATGAAGAATGACATATCAGTTTGTTACCCAAAAGGTGATTTTGCACAGCGACTGTGAGGCATGAAACACTATCATTTGGTTACTATACTGCCTTTTTTATCTCTAATAAAGCCTTTTTGTAGCAGCTGAGGAGTGTGGTTGTTTGTTGATTTTGCTTTTTAGCTTTACCTCTCGCAACCTCCATGCACGGAGGAGATATACTGTTGAATTTGCCTTTGAAAAATGACAACTGCATTGTTCATGAGCAAGTGTGAAAAAATGGCAACATTGAAAATCTGGAGAGACAATGTGGAAAATTGGTAAAGACATGAGCATGCATAGAAACTGCACAATGCACGTCCATAACTCAATTATTTATTTATTTTTTTTTTTAAACCACATTTTCAACATAGGCATTTTGGGAACTTCTCTCATGAACAGTGGCACTGTGATTTCCTTAATATGTCCCAAAAGTTGATCTCCCACAGCGGCCATGCCATTGTACGCCACAGATATGAAAATATTTCAGTCAGGATGGGAAAAATGACAGCTGTACTGTTCATAAGGAGGTGTAAAAAAATGCCAGTGTTGAAAATCTGGCATGAAAATATTGCAAATTTGCGAAGTTACAAGGGTGCGTGGAAACTGCGCGACACATGCTTGTAACACAGTCATTTTATGGACGTTCATCACTAAATTTTCAACATAGGCATTTTAGGACCTCTGCTCATGAACAGTGCTACTGTCATTTTGTCAAACTGTCCCGAAAACTGACTTCACACAGCAACCATGCTATTGTGTGCCCAATGTACAAAAGCACATTTCGGCCAGGATATGTAAAATGACAGCTATACTGTTCATAAGGAGGTGTGAGAAAATGGGAATGTTGAAAATCTGGAGTGAAAATATTACAAATACACAAAGTTACAAGCATGCATGGAAACTGTGCAATGCACGTTTGTAAAACAGCCATTTTTTGGATTTTTGTCATCAAATTTGCAACATAGGCTTTTTGAGAGCCCCCCTCATGAACAGTGGCACTGTCATTTCATTAATCGGTCCCAAAACGTGATTCAATGCAGTGACCACAAAGTTACCTTTTGGGACTGAATAATACCACGACAGTGACTGAATTCATGAGGAGGGGTCCCAATAACCCCATGTTGAAAATTTGGTGCAAAAACTCCCCAAAATGGCCAAGAAATGCACCATAGTTGAAAAAAAACCTATTTATGCTATTATACAGCTTACTGACATTTCTTCAGTTCATGGTTGGCTTTGAAGAGTGAAGACATGTTCCAGGTCCACTGAAGATCATCATGCCAGGCTCCAAAGGTAAGTATGGGGTATGGGGGTGGGGAGGTGGGGTACGCAGAGGGTGGATGCAAGTTGAGAGAGGGAGCAGGACAGACCGCGAGGGACCATTTTCTGATTTACAGGTTTAAAAAAAAAAAAATTGCAGGACTTTTCTTTTTTACAGGGGCATTTGACACACTGGGGTGGGCTCCCAGTTTGCCTCCTGAGTGTTAGGGGGGTGCTGTAGCCGATGGGGGATTGGGCACCCCAGTCAGCACATACCAAGGCAAAGGGAGGGACAAGAGCCAAGGGGGATTAGGCACCCCCTCAGCACACAACAAATGGGGGGATATTATGCCAATGGGGAGTGGGCTCCCCATTAGCAAATTAAACTGGGAAGGGGGACTGAAGCTGATGGGGATTGGTCCCCCCATCAGCAAAGAAAGACTGTTGGGGGATGGGGGTGCATGATGCTGAGGGGGATTGGGCAACCCCTCGGCACACACATCAAATGGGAGGATGGGGGTATTATGCCGACAGGGACTGGGCTCCCCGTCAGCAAATGAAGTGGGTCAGGGCAAGCTGACAGGAGGATTGGGCACCCCTGAAGTCAGCACTCTGTGTGGCGGCAGTCAATGCCACCATGTTTATTAAACTGCTTCACCAGGAAAGGCACACCGCTGCATGAAGAGCTTGGCTCTCATTGCAGTGGACTTTTCTTTGATCTGGTGGCCAGTTTATGTGTTGCTGGTGTCAGTGCCTGCAACTGCCTTATTGGGAAATGAGGGACACACCTACTGATGCATGTCCTGCATTCGCCTACAGTGACTGTACCTCCAAATCTGCTACTACTGCAATATGTTGGCTGGCGCGCACACAGGAGCCAACATAAAAAGTATTAGTCTTCTGGCTAGTTCATAACAGAACAAAATGCTTGTGCCAATGGAATATTCATGTTTTATCTGGCAGCCATATTTATTTTCCCTTTTTTTGTCCAAGTAACCATTTACTACATGTAGTATTCAATATGTGGCATTTCACACAAAATCAATTCCTGGTGATAAGCAGTATCATACAGTTAGAAAATATAAAGCAAATAATGTCTTTTTGCACTCATTGCCACATCACTAACAATACCAGAATTGTCAGCCTCTCAACAGCGTGGACAACCCGACCAAAGATATGAAAACCACTGATTACGTTTTTTTTGTATAATAGTAATAAAATGACATTCACACCTGAGTTGTAAAACCTCTCTTGATATTCCAGTACTGATCTGCCCCATTTTAGAAGTATAGTTCTCTGCTCTGTGGTCATGTTCCACTACCAGTTCACTCGGTACGCATGCAGACATGATCTTATTACTGCCCCAGGCTTACTTGTCAGTACGCTTAGTAGAATAGCACCCGTTCCCAATACAGCTCAGGAAAGCATCGCTGCTTGACCCTACCTGCTATGTGAGGACCGCAACTGTCCTCAGCATTCTCTGACAGCAGCGGCAGCACAGTATGTCTGCCAGTGTTCCCAACTAGCTGGATCTGACTCCAAACAGCAGTACAGTCCATGGAAATAAGCACAGCTAAACACTTAAATTAAAGCAGTAAACATCTAGTTAAGCTGTGTTTTTTTTTTGTGTGTGTGTGTGTGTAGCAGAGGTGGGGTCAGGGGCATGGTAAGGGGAACAGCCAGCACAATTGTCACAGCTGCTGAAAAGATATTTGGATACAGACCATAGGAGTACTAAAACAGACTTATTCTATTCAGTGCAGTTTATAAATCTTCAAAAATGAACTTGCTTTTACTCTTTTTATTGCGTTTACAGTCCCCTGTGCTAAAAGTTAGCTTGGAACTATTTTCTGGTGCATAATGTTACTTTAATAATTCAATAAATTCATTTGTTTTTCATCTTATTCCACACTGCTTGTATTGTTTTTAAAGTCAGGTCCATTTTATAAGCATAATAAGACATGGCTGGGTATTGGTAGTACTGAGATACATGCACACCCAGGGGCTGAAGGCACTCAGCCTGTGGCCTCGTGTCTTACTACAACCCTGGGTGTGCGAGTATCTTAGTGCTGCCAACACCATTCCTTGTCTTATTGCTTACATTTACTCTCTCTCTCTCTCTCTCTCTCTCTCTCTCTCTATATATATATATATATATATATAATAGAGGTGTAGTCGCGCCTCTTAGGGTTGAGAAGGCAGTTTAATATTAAGCCCTACATTTTGCACCTTAATAACTTTGCAACCAGTCAATGGATGTGCATGAATATTTACACACCGTGTCCTGTGGGACAGATCTCTTGACTTGCCAAGTTTTGTTTCAATCGGATGTATGGAATTTGAGCAGTGCATAGGGAAAAAAGTATGTTTTTTTTCTTTTGTTGCCAATTTTTTCAGAATTTTCCTCATCGCCCTGTGCCCACACTGCTTTGGATTTTAGCCTGAATTTTCAGGTGAAAGAGCTTACCCTAAGGAACAAGCCAGCATTAGTTTGGTGAAAAAATATTATTCCAATGCAGTTACTCAATTTTGTAAATTTGAGTTCTGGGCATGCTCAGTTCATTTTTTTTTGGACAGATACAAAGCTGTGAACAAGAACTGCGGCTCATGAATGGGGATTTTGACAGCTCACGAACAGGGATTCATTAAATCCCTGTTCATGAGGGAAAAAAAATCCCTGTTCGTGAGCCGCCACCTTGTATTCACTTTTAGCCCAAAACAAAATATTGTTACTTGCCCCACAGATGCATTTTGTGAAAACAAATGTATGGATTTTGTTCAGGGCGATGCCCTCTACAAAACCATGTGTTTGGTTTCCATCAGTCTATTAAAAAAATTGCCTTTTTTATTTGAAAATGCATGTTTGTGACCGGCTTCCAATCCTCGTTCGTGAGGTGTTCAAACCCCCATTTGTGAGACAATCCCTGTCCGCGAGTTGTCAAAATCCCCATGTATGAGATAAGGACCAGCTGGCCATATCTCCCAAACAGGGATCTGCTCATGAATGGGGATTTTGACACCTAACAAAGGGGTTCACAAAAAAAAATCCTTGTTCAAGAGCTGTCAAAATTCCCGTTCGTGAGCTGAATCCCCATTTGTGAGGTGTCAAAATCCCCATTCTTGAGATAAGGACCAGATGGCACTATCTCGTGAACAGGGAATCCCCATTCGTGAACTGTCAAAATCCCCGTTCATGAGCCATTCCCTGTTCGTGAGCTATCAAAATCCCCAATTGTGAGATGAAGACCAGATGGCCCTATCTCACAAACATGGATTGCTTCATGAATGTGGATTTTGTTATGACATGAATGGGGATTCAGCTCACAAACAGGGATTTTGACAGCTCATGAACAAGGATTTGTAAAACTTTTCCAGTTCATTGCTAAAAAATGGTAAGAACTTTTAGCTTGAAATTTGCAAGGTGCAAAGGGGGTGTCCCACAGTATGCTGGTTTGGTGTAAAAAATTGCATTGGTTACATAGTTATGACATTCAAAAGTTGAGAAATTTCCCATAGGATAACATTGCAGTGCCCATCACACCTTTCGGTGCCTGTGTCTCAAAAACAAAGCAAAATACGGATTTTTCACTACTGCAAAAACAAGTTTGGAAATCGTAGATTGCACCAGCAGTGGAACTGTTTTCCTACTTGCTACAGTTATGGAGATTTTGGCAAAAATGTGTTACAAGGGTGCCTTTTCAGTGCTTTTCGATGCTCTTATCTTGTAAACGATGCAAGATACAGATTTCTTCAACTCTTGATGTCACGATTAAAATGACACTTGAATTTTTTTCTTAGCTGCTATTGTTCCTGAGATATTGCAAGTTAGTATTACTTGTTCCTTGCCCTATAGGACTGTTGTATGGCTACATAGTTATGTGTAAGTGGGAGTGTACGGCCGAGAGGGCCCACACTCTCACAGACACATAATTTTGTACAAATGGGCAACACATGCCATTTACTAGTTTTATTTATTTGAAAATCGGAATTACAATAACCTTTGAGCTAAAAGCTAATTTACAGTAGGTCCTTGTCTATTGGGGGGGGGGGCAATGGGAAACAGAACATTCTTACCCCAGTAATGCCTAATGCTCAGAATATTCTTAACTTTATGCAGTAAGCCTGGAGGGTTGGACTGCCCGGAGAGATGGAACACATGCAAATGATGAAACACTTTGCACGTGAGCATCTTTCAGACACTGTCTCCACTAACTGCCTGTGTTCTAAACCTCCAGATTTTTCTCACCGCCTGAAAAGTCTGGTCATTCAGAGTTTCGTTTGTTCACTTTCTCCTATGTGAAGAAATTTTCAAAATACTACTATAAGTATATTTTGTTTTCATTTATTGCCTCTACTATTTGTTTTGTATTATTTATCTAGTTTACGGTTAAATTTTTCTTGGTTCCTCTCAGTTCGGTATAACCGTGGGGGAACCATGTTAGTTTCTGTTAAGATCAGGGTTCTCTGATTAAAGAACCGCTTTAGTTGTAGATTTAAAACTTGTTTTTTTTTAATTTGTTGTAACCAATAATTCTTGGTTACCTGAACCACTGACCCAGTTCCATACTGCTACATCAGTTCAGTTCCATTGGTTCCTTCTCGGTTCTGGAACAGATCACTTTAAAAAAAAAAAAAAAGACTTTGTTATTAGCAGTTGTTTTTTTTTTTTCCAAACATCATGTCTGAGAAACCCAAAAAGCAAACTGGTGAACCTGGCTTTAAGAACTGTTCCCAGTGTAGAGAAGTATTTGCTAAAGCAGATAAACACACTTTATGTGGGGTATGTTTGGGTTTTGACCACCTTTAAGAGGAATGTGAAGTATGTAAAACATTTCCAGATAAAACTCTGGAAAAATGCCTTGAGAGGCTCAAGAAAAAGTTTGTAAAGGGTCCCTTTGGCTCTGACAAGTTGATACCCCAAGAATCTGTGGCTGAACCCACATCTGCTTCTGTGCCTGCCCCTGAGATGGGCAAAAAGGGCACAAAATGAACAAATGAACCATCTGACTCCCCAGTTCCTTCTAAAAAAAGTAAAAATCTAAAGCACACAGAACCCCCACCTGTCAAACCGGGGACTTCTGTGCCTGCTACGCCTGTACCAATGGCCCCAAAAACTGCTCAGGCCTTTAAAATAATTCAATCTTTACAGGCAATAGTTTCTCCTCAGCAGCCTCCTGCCCCTTTCCAGGGTCCCCAGGCTGGCAGCAATGTGCATCCACCCCCTCAAGATAGAGGGGATCAGTTTGATGATGATGATGAATACAGTCATGAGGAGGGACCGATCGAACCAGAAGTGTCCTCTGAACAGGACTTTGGTTTGCCTCCAAGGGTGATTGAGGATTTCCCATCCCATTTTACTTTTATAAGGAGGATGGCAGATGCACTAGACATCTCCACTACCAAACAAGTTGAGGATGAAGAGGAGGTAGAGTACTTGGAGATGAAGGGGCTGACATCCACAAAGGCTCTTCTCCTACTGATGTACAAATTATTTAAGAAGGATGCCTTAAAGATTCACTAGACACCGAACTCCACTCCTCCCATAGACAGGAGGATGGACAGAAAATACTAGTTGGAGAGGGAGGGAGGGAGCTGACTTTCTCTTCTCCCATCCAGACCATCAGTGGTAATTCAGCAAGCTGCTTGTGACAAGGCCAGGGTCCCTCTGTCCTCACAACCTCAGGACAAGGACTCCAGAAAAATTGACAACATGGCCAAAAAAGGGTACCTGTCAGCCTCTCTGGCTATGCGTCAGGCTACCTTCTAGGCATATGCTGCCCAGTACCACAAGTCACTGAGGCAGTTAGTCCTGGCTATCTCCGAGAAAGCTCCCCCGCCCTTGTCAGATGCCCTGGCTGAAACTGCCAGGTTTGGGTTAGAGGCAGCTAGGCACCAATTCCAAATGGCTGCTGACATCAATGACACTGCAGTCAGATGGATGGCGAATACGATGGCACAAAGGAGGTTTGCATGGCTCAGGGCCACAAATCTTACTCAGGATACCCAGTCTAAGGCCTTGGATTTTGCACTAGAGGGAAACTTCCTCTTTGGGGAGTCCACTGTGACATACATGAAGAAGGTGGATGAGTTTAAGACCACTTACAGAAGCAACTCTGCCAAGGAGAGAGCTTCACCATCCACCAGGTCTTGTGGAAGGGGAGGCTGGGGCATGTCTTTTTATACCAGGCCCTTATTCCAGCCAGTGGCCTTACCCCAGTTTCAGCAATAGCCACAACAGGGATACTCCAGGGGCAGGGGAAGGAGCGGCTCGAGGTAAGGGTCCCAAGCTCAGCCTCAGCCACAGTCAAAACAGACCCCCTGAGCCACAGACCACTGCCTCCCTACCTGTGGGAGGCAGACTGTCTCACTTCCTCCATGTCTGGCTGAACATCACCACAGACAAATGGGTTCTAGAGGTAGTGGGTCAGGCTCTGTCTCTGGAATTCAAATCCCCTCCTTCTCATAAAATCAGGGTATTCAGCTCTCCCTAGCAGAAAAAACACTGATAGAGTCAGAGGTTCAAAGCCTGCTACAGCTGAAAGCAGTAGAACCAGTTCCAAAGTCTCTGAGGGGAAGGGTTTTTATTCCAGATACTTCCTAACCACAAAGAAATGTGGGGAGTGGTGGCCTATTCTCGATCTCAGAGCTTTAAACAAGCATCTAAAGAAACGAAAATTCAAAATGATAACTCTAGCTGTGATTTTGCCAGTGCTCCAAAGAGGAGACTGGCTGGCATCAGTGGACTTAAAGGATGCCTATTTCCACATTCACATAAGGGATTCTTACTGGAGATATCTCAGATTCAGACTCCCTTCAGGTCACTACCAGTTTTCAACCCTACCTTTTGGCCTTTCTTCGGACCCAAGGGTATTCACAAAGTGTCTAGCTGCTGTAGTAGCACATCTTCAGAGACAAGGTATCACTGTTTTCCCTTATCTGGACAACTGGTTAGTGGTGGTAAAATTCCCACTGAAGGTACAGCAGGATTTAAAGGTCACCCAGGACCTCCTAGAGTCCCTGGGGTTTCTAATCAATCACAAAAAGTCTGCGTTCACCCCCACACAGGTGTTGCAGTTCATAGGAGCAGAAATAAATATCTTACAGGCCAGAGCCTATTTGCCTCTGGAGAGAGTACAAAGCCAGTCAGTGGCAACTTCCTTCAGGTTACCCAAACCAAAAACTGCAAGACAGTTTCTCCAGCTGTTGAGCCACATGGCTGCTGCCATAGGCACAGTACTGGGTTCCAGATTCCACATGAGGGATACCCAGCTCCACCTCAGGGCTCACTGGTGTCAGAAAAAAGACCCTTTTTCAAAACTCATTCCAGTAACAAGGGCACTGTTACAGGCCCTCTTGTGGTGGAAAGAGGAATCCAACTTAAGACATGGAATCCCCTTTCAAAAGGAGAATCCCTCAGTAGTTCTCACAACAGATGCATCCCTATTGGGCTGGGGCACCCATCTAGGGCAGCACATCACCCAGGGTACCTAGTCAGCTGTAGAGTCCCTTTAGCACATAATTTTGCTGGAACTCCAAGCAGTTTTGCTAGCTCAACAAGCTTTCTCTCCCCTAGTACAGGGCAAGGTGGTACAGATCAGAACAGACAATACCACCACAATGTATTACATAAACAAGCATGGAGGCAACAGGTCAGTCCTCCTTTGTACAAAAGCCATATATATCTCTGGACTCTTGCTTACTTTCTGGGAATATCCCTGCAGGCAATTCATTTGCCAGGGAAAGACAACATCCTGCCGGATGCCTTGAGTTGAATCAACCAGGCCCATCATGAACGAACCCTGAACAAACAGGTGGTACAGGTTATTTTCAGATGGTGGGGCACTCCACAGGTAGGCTTGTTTGCACCCCACCAGAACCACCACCTGCCCCAATATTTTTGCAGATCACTGGATCAGGGCACACTCCCTCTGGATGCCCTGACCCTGGATTGGTCAGGGAGGTTCCTGTATGCTTTTCCTCCTTTCCCTCTGGTTCACAGGGTACTGCTCAAGCTCAGGTCCCATACAGCATCACTGATCTTGATAGCTCCAGATTGGCCAAGGCAGCCATGGTACTCTCTTCTGCTCTCCATGTCTGTCACAAAACCGATACACCTCCCTCAGAGACATAATCTACTGACTTCCAACCAGGGAACTCTGTTGTACAGGAACCTCAATGCCCTCAACCTCAAGGCTTGGCTCTTAAGGATATAGAATATGCAAAATTGAACCTTTCTCAATCTGTCTTAAGCATTTTAAGAGCTTATAGGAAACCTTCTACTACGAAAACCTATTCTTCTAAATGGAAAAGGTTTTCACTTTGGTGCTCTAGCAGATCACTGATACCAGGCCAGGCTGAAATTTCAGTTGTCCTGGACTGTCTCTCTCACTTGCATTCCTCTGGTTTGCAACCCAGTTCTCTCAAGGTTCATTTGGCAGCTGTCTCTGTTTACCTCTCTACCAGGGCAAGGGTAACCTTAGCCTCAGATTCTATCTTTAAAAGGTTCTTTAAAGGTCTGAATCATCTACATCCCCCTCACAGGGCACCAGTGCCAGCTTGGGATTTGAATGTGTGTATAGCTAAACTCATGGGCTCTCCCCTTGAACCCATGGCTACAGCTCATCTAAAATATGTCACTTGGAAAATAGTTTTTCCCATGGCAATGACTTCTGCAAGAAGGACTAGTGAGCTTCAGGCTCTATGTATAGATCAGGACTATATTTCCTTTCATAGGGATAAGGTAGTCCTTAGAACAAACAGAAAATGTCTCCCCAAAGTAGTCTCAGACGTCCACTCAAACTAGTTCATCACTCTCCCTGTCTTTTTCACTGATCACTCTACCTCTGGTGAAAGAAGACTCCACCATCTGGATGTAAAAAGGGCTCTCACTTACTACATGACAGCCACAAAAGACCACAGACAGGACAGAAAACAACTGTTCCTGACCCATGAGGATGTGGGAAATGCTAAATCCAGCCTCTAACAGGTCCATTTCTTGGTGGATAGTCCAGTGTATCCAGTTCTGTTACACAAAGGCTGGTAAGGAGCCCCCATCAGGATGGAGGGCCCATTCCACAAGAGGGACACCTGCTACCTTAGCAACTGCCAGAGATGTTCCATTACTGGACATTTGTAAAGCAGCTACCTGGAAGACAGTACACACCTTTACAAAGCATTACAATCGGATATTTTGTCTAGGAGTGATGCTAGGTGTGGCATAGCAGTCCTGCAAAGTCTATTTCCAAAATAAGTTCTGTGCCCACCTCTAGTGATACTGCTTGGTAGTCTGCATAAAGCTAGGAATATTCTGAGCATTACTGGGGTTAGAAGAAAACAATTACTTACCATAGTAATCTTCTTTCTTCCCAGTGATGCTCAGATATTCATAACTTCCCTTCCTACCTCCCCTTCTAGAACTTCAGCCTCTGCATTCTGCATACTGGTGTCATCCTTATCACTATACACCCTTGAAGTGTTTTTACCCTGCACCTGTTAGTAGTTTGGGTGAACAGGGTTCATTGTGTTTCTGCATTTTTTTGGGTATTTTTTCAATGACATTTTGTTCTAACCTTGTTAAATTGTATCTCCAGTTGGAGTTTTTTGGTTTTAGAAATTTATATTATTGGGAAACCCCAAATTTTAATAATAAAATTATAGTACTATATTACTCTGGGCCTACTTTCCAGGCTCCATTTAAAAAATCTGAAGAGGTTTAGAACACAGGCAGTTAGTAGAGGCAGTGTTTGAAAGATGCTCACATGCGAAGTGTTCCATCACGTGCATGTGTTCTATCTATCCAGGCAGTCCAACCCTCCAGGCTTACTGCATAAAGTTATGAATATCTGAGTATAACTGGGAAGAAAGAAGATTACTATGATAAGTATTTTTTTTCATAGCAGTCAACAGGCCTTGTCAATGGCACATCAGATACCACATGCACAATGTCATAGTTACAAGGTGAACATACAAGTCCCTAACCCATTTACAGTAGCTGCCCTAGGGTTTTGTCAATAACAGTTCAGACAGTATATATACAATGGTAGAAATATGATCAGGTGAGGATATAATTCTCCATGCCCAGTGAGTCAGGCCCCGGGTGTCATGATAAGGAATAAGTGCTGATACCTCAGTGAGTCATTTTAGGACTGTTAGTCCTAGCTAGTTATATTACACTTTTACAAAAAGTAAGGAAATTCATTGCAAAAAACTCCATTAATGCATCAGTTAGGGTTAAAGCAACAAAAGTGGGGAAATAAGATGTTAGGGTTGAGCTTCTAACCCCCCACCATCTCACCCCCATCTTCCAGAGACTGTCAGATGCTGGGGAGGGCCATGGGGTCATGAGACCTAACTCCCACGCCATTCTCCTTTACTGTAGCTTGTCAACCTGTTTAACATAGAAACATAGAAACATAGAATTTGATGGCAGATAAGGACCGCTTGGCCCACCCAGTCTGCCCATTTCCCTACCTACTGGATAAGCTGCAGATCCTAGTTAACCAGCAGCCTACTTCTTCCTACCCCCACCCCCCAGAATTGCCTTATGACTATCCCATGCATGCTTGAATTCCACCACTGATTTTGACTCCACAACCTCCTCGGAAGCGTTCCATGCATCTACAACCCTCTCTGTGAAAAATACTTCCATCAAATTACCTCTGGGTTGCCCCCCATCTTCAAATTGTGCCCTCTTGTTCTTACACCTCTTTTTTGAAGATGCTACCCTCTTGGACTTTGTTGATTCCCTTGAGGTACTTGAAAGTTTCTATCATGTCTCCCCTCTCCCTCCTTTCCTCGAGGGCTATACATATTAAGCTCATAAGTCTCTCTTCATATGTCTTCCGGTGCAGACCCTGCACCATTTTAGTGCCCTCCTCTGGACAGCTTCCATCCTGTCTATGTCTTTGCGAGATTGGGTCTCCAGGACTGCACACAGTACTCCAGATGGGGTCTCACCAGCTGTCTGTACAGAGGGATAATAACTTCCTGTTTTCTACTGGTGATGCCTCTATGCATCCCAGTATCCCCCAACCCTCCTTGCCCTCTCACATTGCTTGCCCATCTTTAGGTCATCTGATATGACTACCCCAGGTCCCTTTCCATTCTTGTTGTTGTTGTATCTCACCCCCATTGTGTACTCTTCCCTGGGTTTTGTTTCCCAGGTGCATTACCTGCACTTCTTAGCATTGAATCTAAGCTGCCCTACATTTGACCATTCCTCTAACCTTGCCAAGTCCCTTCTCATCCTTTCAACCCCACCCTGTGCATCAACTCTGTTGCAGATCTTAGTGTCATCTGCAAAGAGAGACACTTTTCCTTCCAGTCCTTCTGCAGTGTAAACATAAAGACATTGAAGAGGACCAATCTAATACTGAACCCTCGGTGGCCACTAGTAACCCTCCTTTCTTCTGGTGGACTCCATTTACTATTACTCTCTGTGTCCTATTCTCCAGCCATATTCTTTACCCAGGCTGTCTCTGGGACCCACTCCCAGGCTGGCTAACTTGTATATTAATCTTTTGTGTGGGACTGTGTCAAATGCCTTGCTAAAGTCTAGGTAGGCCATGTCCACAGCCCCTCCTGATCTACTACTTTGGTCACCCAGTCAAGAAATCTATCAGATTACGTCTGGCATGACCTTCCGCTGTGAATCCATGCTGCTTTCGGTTCCTGTGCTCCTCTGGCCTCTAGATATTCGACAATTCTTTCCTTTAGAAGTGGTTCCATCAGTTTTCCTATCACTGAGGGGTTAAACTAACAGGTCTATAGTTTCCTGCTTCTGCTCCCACTTTTGTGAGGGAATCCACATCTGCCCTCCTCCAGTCCTCAGGTACCACCCATCCTCCATGATTTGTTAAAAAGGGTAGTCAGTGGTGTCACTAGTTCTACCCTTAGTTCTTTTAGAATTCTGGGATGAATCCCATCAGGCCCCATTGCTTTGTCCACCTTCAGTTTTAAGAGTTCTTTCAGAACCCTTTCTTCTATAAATTGGCGGTATCAACTTCTGTATCCAAGTGTTACTACTGTTTGTTTTATGTACCTCCCCTCTTCCTTTGTAAATACCGAGCAAAAATATTTGTTTAATATCTCTGCCTTTTCACAGTCTCCCTCTGCCCACCCTCCCTCCCTTTATTAAGCCTCACTATCCCTCCTTGGTCTTCCTTGGCTCCTGATGTACCTATAAAGGTTTTATCCCCTTAACTGAGTTGGCTATCTTTTCCTCGGTTTGGGCCATTGCTGTTCTGACTGCCTTCCCAGCCTCCTTTTGCTTTAACTGATACAGTTCTCTGTCCTGCTCCTTCTGCGATTCCTTGTACTTCCTGAATGCTTTCTTTTTCTCTTGAACTTTCACTGCCACTTCCTTTGAGAACCATAGTGGTTTCTTACATCATCTTGTTTTGTTTATTTGCTTCACACAAAGGCTCGTTACCTCTGTGATGGCAGTTTTTATTATTCCCCATTGTCCTTCCACCCCTCCTTCCTGCCCATTTGCTAGTGCATTCCTTAGGCACTCACCCATTATGGCAAAGTCAGCCCTCCTAAAGTCCAGTGCTTTATCTTTGTATGGCTGGACTCTATTATTGTGTTTATTGTGAACCATACTGTTCGATGGTTGCTAGTTCCCAGATGGCTACCCACTTCTACATCTGTGATCCTCTCTCCTTCTCCATTTGAGAGTATCAAGTCTAATATTGCTCCCTTTCAAGTGGGCTCCAGTACTAGTTGTCTAAGGCATGCTCCCTGTAGGGCATCTAGAATAACTGCACTCTTTGAAGTGGCAGCTGCAACTGCACTCCAGTTAACATCTGGCATATTCAGATCACCCATCAGCAATATCTCCCCTTTTTCTGCCATTCTAAATATACTTTCTATCATTTCCTTGTCCATTTCCTCCCCCTGAGAAGGGGGTCTGTATACAACCCCTGTGCGGATTGTGGTGCCATTGCCTGTCTCCAAATTTACCCACAGTGCTTCTTCTCCTCCCTGTTTACCGTTTTATTCCTTCCCTTATGTAAAGAACTCCTCCTCCTCCTCTTTTACCCTCCCTGTCCCTCCTGTAGATAGTGTATCCTGGTATGTTTACGTCCCAGTCATGGTTTTGTGTGTACCATGTTTCTGTGACTGCCATGATATCCAGATGTTCCTCCTCCATCAAGGCCACTAATTCAGGAAGCTTGTTACCTAGACTACGGGCATTGGTACTCATTGCTCTCCATTTTTGATTGCTTTACCTTCTGTTGCAGCATCCCCACTGACCGTTCTACCTTGAACTTTTCTCATTTAGTACCCTGTTTTTGTAGGGAGGCTGGGATTTTCTGCTGCTTGTCAGTGCCTCCCCTTTGACTAGTTTAAAAGCTTGCCAATGAAGCATTTAAACCGATTGCTCAAAAGACTTGTTCCCTTCCTGGACAGATGCAGACCATCCTGCCAGTATAGGCTGTTGTCCCTCCAGGTGGAACCCCAGTCCCCAATGAAGCCAAACCCCTGTTCTCCGAGCCATTTTTTCAACCATTCATTAAACTGCATGGTGCCAATTACCCTCGCCTCACCCATGCCTTTGACAGGCAGCACCTCTGAGAAGGATACTGTGTGTGCTACTTGTCTTAGGCCCCTCCCCAACTCTGCAATGTCCTCCTGCACTGCTCTAACCTCATGATGAGCCAAGTCATTTGTCCCTAGGTGGACAATTATGTCCAGCTCAGAATCCCTTGCAGCTGTTGTCGTGATCCTGAGGATGCACTTCCTGTCCCTCCAAGCCATGGCACCAGTCAGGCACCTTACTTCAGTTTTCCCAGCTCCTCCCAGTTCTATCCCTAATAATTGGAGTCCCCCACCAGGGCTGCTTCCTTTCCTTGTGGTGTCCTCTGCCTCCTTCCTGTGGGCCTCCTTGTGACAGCTGTCCTCAGCCTCCTTAGTCTCCTCTGTGGGTGCATCCATGGGGGCTATGCTCCCAGAATGGTGTATGGATTGTGGAGTGGAACAACTGACTGGGTGTGCCTCTGTTCCACCATCCTCACCCTTCCTGAGCCCACTGTGGTCCAACTGCTGTGTTTTCTTCACAATCTCTGAGGTAGTGGTGGTGGCTGTGGTGCTCCCTGGATGGGGAGGTTCCCTTCCTACTGTCCAGTGTGGCCTGGGGGAAGGACCCTGTACTACTGTCCAGTGTGGCCTGAAGACGGGCAACTTCCTCCCTCAGGGCAGAGAGTTGTCTGCAAATAGGGCAGCATCTCAGCCTCCAGAAAGACTCCCGGAAGACTGCTGCCCCACAGCCATTACATTTTCTCCCCACATTTGTTTTGTGTGTGATTGGTTTGTAATATAGAAATATGTATTTATAATATACAATGTGTATGCTTATATTGTCAGTGCAGTGTGCTAGAGAGGATATGACAGTGACATGCACCTTGCACTCTTGAGGAAATGATGTCAGAACCCCAGGTATAAAGGAACTATTTCCAGGGGTGGGTGGGGTGAGTGGTGGGAAGGGTTGGGCCTAAACTGTACCCTCATAAAACAATCAGCTAAAATCTCTGACCCACTGCTGCAATGAGTGCCTTTCTGTCAGCAGATGCCCTACACAACAATTTGATAGAGAAATACCCTGCTAATCAAACAGAGAAAAATCCACACATCCAAGTCAGACACAGGTAAACCTTCCCAGCCCCAAAACAGGCCTGGTGGTTTGTGCTCTGAGAGCTGTCAGCCCCAAAATAAGTCAGCTGTGCTTTTAACTCTTCCTGCACTGAAAATCTTAAGAATTGTAACAAACAAACGTAAACCTAGATCCACCACCCTCTGTTGCTTGAAAGACTGTCTTTTCCTGTTTCACACTGCAGGTTTTTCTGTTCCATGGACCTGATTAGGTAAACACAACTGTTGATGTTTACCAAAGCCCTGATTTTCTTTTCGTAATTTAATTTTTGAACTCCACACCAAATCGAATGAGAGCTGGGCCTCATGGTCCCATGGCACACCGCAGCATCCTTTTTCACAAATGCAGGATTTTTTTTTTTTGCACAAATGTGGAATCTTTTTTCATGCTGCCACCATCTTGTTTTCAGTTAGTGTGGGGAAAAAATTAAATTACGAAAAGAAAATCAGGGCTTTGGTAAACATCAACAGTTGTGTTTACCTAATCAGGTCCATGGAATCATATTCTGGGGTCAGATATTTGATAACTTGTTTGGAAATGTGTTTTTTTTAATCCATGGAAATCCTTTGCTGCAAACAGCAGAAAACATATGCCGCAAAACAAGGTCCGATTTTCTTTTGCCACAAATTGCAAAAAAGGAATTGAGAAAAAGTATTCTTTTTAACAATTTGCAAAAAATGATCTTCTTTTACAGCAAACTGCAAAGAAAAGAACTGCAGCAAAGGATTCTTTTTCACAATTTTTGAAAAAGGATTTCTTTGATAGCTGTTTCTTTGTCACTACACAGTTTCAAAATGGCTTGCTCTTCTGGGCTGAAATTTTCAGGGTACAAAGGTCTTGCCCCACAGATGTGCCTTTTGCTGGTTTGGTGAAAATATATTACTTCACTATGGAGTTCTGTGGGGTTACATTTTGTTTCATTTCCCATAGGATAACATTTTAATGGGAGGTTTACACAGTTATTTTTTGTCACTACTCTGTGAAGAAATGGTTTATAATTTTCTTCTGAAATGTCCAGGGCACAAATGGTTTGCCTCAGTAATGTGCCTTTTGCTGGTTTTCTGAAAATATATTAATTTGTGTGGAGTTCTTCAGGGTTACATTTTGCTTTGTTTTCCACTAGATAAAATTGTAGTGAGAGGTGTATAAAGTAGTTTCTTTGTCACTCCACTGTGAAGAAATTATTTGCAATTTTCATCTGATATTTCAAGGTACAGACAGTTTGCCCCACCAATGTGCCTTTTCCTGGTTTCATGAAAATATATTAATTTGCTGTTGAGTTACACAGGTTTCATGTTTTCCTGTACTTTCTATAGGAGAACATTACATTGTCATGTATTTTGTTGGCTCTGTACACTACAGCATTGGAGCACAGGGCCCTACAATGCATCTAAAATGATGCATGCATGGGAGCACAGGGCTCTGAACTTCCACACCCAAATGCAGACACTATTAAAGACTGATAGGAGCGCACGGCCCATAGGGCCCAGCGCTTCTACACAGAAATAGGGATACGATTACATTATCTCAAACACTATCAATGGATGGCATGGTGCATTCCCAGATGCAAATATGAATACCACTATGGAGTGTTGGAGCCTTATCCATACATGGTAGTGCCCTGTGCTCCAACACACAGATACATGGAGGGGTATGGAGTGATAGGAGCACAGGGCCCAAAGGATCCTGTGCTTCCACAGGAAAATAAGGATACAATTACAGTCTTACCAAAATTATTGACAGTTAGGAGCACGGAGTCCAGAGGGCCCTGTGCTTCCACTAGCAAAAATGTCTTTGATTATACTTTCTCAAAATGTAAGGACATATTCTGCAATAAACTTTGTTAATGCACCATTTGGGTTCCCTACTATTATAGTTTCTCAAAAAGTCAGGAAATTCTTTGAAAAAAAATAACTTTGTTAATGGACCTCTAGGGTTCCAATGTCAAAAGTAGGGACATGCCATCACAGGGTTCTCAAACCTAAGACCCCATCCCCACCCTTGGATTCCAACCCTAAGCTCCAACCCTGCATTCTGGAACAGGCACGAGAGTTGTGCCTTGTGGTTGCGAACCCTAGTGCTCACTCTATTCTCTTATACGGCATCCATCTTAGCTTACTTACTTACTCATGGAATGGAGTGTGCATTTTGGATTGCAACCCTAAGCACACAACTCATGACTGTTTCTGAATGCAGGGTGTGGGTATGGTTCTATGGTTGGAAACCAAGGGTGGGGCTGCAGTCTTAGGTTTGGGAACCCAAAGATGGCATTTCCCTACTTTTGATGTTTGAACCCTAATGGTGCATTAACTAAGTTTTTTTGCAGAGAATATCTATGTACCTAGGTACTAATGACCTGGTAAATGGGAAGCCTAAGGAAGTTCAGGAAGAATTTAGGAAACTGGGGAGGGATTGCAAGCAAGTAGCTACTTCTGTCACCTTCTCAGATGTACTACCTGTGAGAGGCATGGGAGAGCATAGAGGTGCAAGCACTAGGAACTTTAACTCATGGTTGAAGAACTGGTGCTGTGAGGAAGGGTTTGGATTCATCAGTGACTGGGGACCCACCTGGAGGGATGGGGGCTTGTTTAAGCTTGACAGCCTACATCTGTCCTGGAGGGGAATCCAAGCACTCAATGATAAGTTTAAATGCTACATGGACAGGCATTTAAACTAGCCAAGGGGATGACAGGCCAGCAAGGAGGGTACCTAATTGCCAACACCACCACCCCCCCACAGCTAGCAGTGGAACCAGTGAACAGGAGGAGGGGATAGCTCTACAAAGCAGTGTGCAAATGGTGGAGATAAGCACCCAAAGGGGTTGATAGGCAGAAAGGGGGCAAAATTCAACAGAAGGGCAGACAGCAGGGAGAACCAGGGATAAAGGACAACCAGGGAGGAGGCTTTAGTAGAAAAACTAAACAGTCCAGGGAGTTCACATCATGGAAAGCCATGTGTGCCAATGCCAGGAACCGTAGCAACAAGATGGAGGATCTGGAAGCTGCCATGGTGCAGTTGAAACTGGACATTGTGGCCATCACAGAAACCTGGTGTAATGATAACTATGACTGGGAGATGGTCAGACCAAGCTACAACATATTCAGAAGAGACTTGGCAGGCAGGATGGGAGAAGAAGTGGCACTTTATGTGAAAGATGGCATAAAGGCCACAGAGATCCAGGAGGAACAAAATGGGGGAGAGATACTGTGGGTTAAGCTGGAAAGGAAAATGGGGTCAGCCATCCACACAAAGGTGGTCTGCAGCCCACCAACCCAGGAGGAAGAAACAGATAGGGAATTGATGTTAGCCATCCAAATGAATGGCACACAAGGGGGAGGTGGTGCTGGTTGGAGACTTCAATATTCCAGATGTGGACTTGCACTTCCCAGCAGCAGCAGCAGCCAGGAGCAGAATTATCCTGGACTCCCTTCAAGGTGCTTTCCTCAAGCAACTGGGCATGGAACCAACTCAGCAGAAGGCAGTACTGGACCTCATGCTTACAAACGGGAACACTGTGATGGGGTAACAGAGGGGGAGCACCTGGGGAACAGTGACTGTGGTTTCAAATCATAGAAGGAGCAGAACCAAACTGCTCAAAAACACATATCCTAGATTTTAGGAGGGCAGACTTTGAAAAAATGGAGAGATGCTTAAAAGAGGCACTAATTGGAATGGGGAAGGAATCAGAGGTGGAGGAACAGTGGTCAATACTTAAAACAGGGATTACAAGAGCAACAGAATTATGCATTCGGTAGGTTAGCAAGGGGGAAATGAAGAGAAGGCCATTATGGTTTTCCAAAGAGGTAGGAGAGAAAGTGAAAGCCAGAAAGATTGCATTCAGGCAATACAAAAAGATGCAGGCAGAAGGAGATAGAGAGAAGTATCAGGAGAAGCAAAGGGAGCCGGGGAGGTCAGTAAGGGAAGCCAAAGCTCAGACAGAAAAGCACATCACAAAATCAGTGGATAGAGGGGACAAAACATTTTACACGTACATAAGTGAAAAAAGATCGCCATGGGGAAGGATAGTGAGACTGAAGGGGGAGGACGGGAGCCGTGTGGAGGGTGACAAGAGTAAAGCTGACATTCTGAACAGATATTTTGAACATACAAAATTTGCCAGTAGATAAAGGCCTAGAGGTCTATCAAATCTGCTTGAATGAACAGCTAGCACCCCTTATTCTGCGGCTGTCCCTCCCTTCCACCCTCCCCCTTGTCCTGTCCCATCCCCTTTTGAAGCAGTCCACTGTCTTTACTGAGGAAGAGGAGGGTAATGGGCCTGAAGGGTGTACAAGGGGTTGGAATTGTGCAAAAATGGACAAAAGTCCCTTTACATGGGAAAGGGTCCTAAAGGAACTAGAAAGAATAAGAGTCAGTAAAGCAATGGGGCCAGATGGGGTGCACTCCAGGATCCTAAAGGAACTAAGAGAGGTGGTGTATGAACCTCTGGAAATCCTGTTTAGCCGATCACTGGAAATGGGGGAGGTACCCAAAGAGTGGAGGACAGTAGCTGTAGTCCTCTTATACTAAAGTGGGAACAAAGGGGAAGCAGGGAACTACAGATCGGTCAGCCTGACCTCAGTAGTGGGGAAGATCATGTAGCACCATAGAAAGAGAGATTGGTGGAACACCTGGTTGCCAGCGAACTACAGGATCCAAGGCAGCATGGTTTCACTGGGGGGGGGGGGAGATCATGCCAGACCAACCCCATTTAATTTTTCAACTGGGTGACAAGGAAGGTGGATCAGGGGACGGCAGTGGATGTGGCATATCTAGACTTCAGCAAGGCCTTTGACACTGTGCCACATAGAAGGCTATTAAACAAACTGTTGAATATGGGAGTTGTCAGGACAGTAGTGCAATGGGTGGGTAATTGACTGGGTGGCAGGACACAAGGGTGGTGGTAAATCACTGTCACTCCATAGAGGGAAGAATGACCAGTTGGGTACCACAGGGATCAGTGCTGGGACTGATCCTATTCAACATCTTCATCAGTGACATTGCACAGGACCTAGAAGGCAGAATTTCACTGTTCGCTGATGACACAAAGCTCCTTAACAGAGTAGACACACCAGAGGGTGTAGACAGAATAAGGAGAACCCCGTAGAAGCTTGAAGAATGGTCAAGGGCCTGGCAATTGAAATTCAATGCAAAGAAGTGCAAGATAATGCATAAGGGGCACAAAAATCCTGGAACAGCATATCAGCTGGGGTGAGGATATAGCATGCACCAAGCAGGAAAGGGACCTTGGGGTTATTATCACTAATGACCTCAGGTAGGGAAACGGTGCAACAAAGCAACAGATAAAGCAAATAGGATGCTGGGATGCATAGGCAGGGGCAAATGGCTGTCATTCCACAAAGGGAAGAGTGACCAGTGGGGTACCACAGGGATCAGTGCTGGGACCGGTCCTATTCAACATCTTCATCAGTGACATTGCGCTGGACCTAGAAGGCAGAATTTCACTGTTCGCTGATGACACAAAGCTCTGTAACAGAGTAGACACACCAGAGGGTGTAGACAGAATGAGAAGGGACCTACAGAAACTTGAAGAATGATCAGGGGTTTGGCAGTTGAAATTCAATGCAAAGAAGTGCAAGATAATGCATATGGGGCACAAAAACCCTGGTGCAATATATCAGTTGGGAGGTGAGGATATAGCATGCACCAAGCAGGAAAGGGATCTTGGGGTTATCATCTCTGATGACCTCAAGGTAGGGAAACAGTGTGACAAGGCAGCAGGTAAAGCAAATAGGATGCTGGGATGCATAGGCAGGGGCATCACCAGCAGGAAAAGGGAGGTCATAATTCCACCACACAAGACACTAGTGAGGCCCCGCCTAAAGTACAGTTCTGGAGACCTTACCTACATAAGAACATAGACAGGGTAGAGAAGTTTCAGAGGAGGGCAACAAAGATGATACAGGGATTGCATCACAAGTCCTATGAGGACAGGTTGAAGGACTTGAATATGCACTCCCTGGAGGAGAGGAGGGCAAGAGGAGATATGATAGAGACCTATAAGTACCATACAGGGAGGAACATGGTGCATGAATACACTATTTTCCAGAGAAAAAGATGCTACAGCACTAGAGAGCATGCAATGAAGTTGGAGGGAGGGTGATTCAGAGTAAATGTGAGGAAGAATATTTTCACAGAAAGGGTGGTGAACATGTGGAACACTCTGCCAGAGGAAGTGGTGGGGGCTGAAACAATCACAGGATTTAAGAATGCATGAGATAGACATAAGGGAATTCTGGAGGTCAGTAGTAAGGGGCAACAGACTTCTAGAAAAACGTAAAGGGAACTTACAAGTTCAAATGGGCAGATTGGATGGGCCATATGCCCTTATCTACCGACAGTGTCTATGTATGTATATATCTATATGCAGTAGATAGATAGATAGATAGATAGATAGATAGATAGATAGATAGATAGATAGATAGATACTGTTCCAAATTCTCACACAAGAGGAAACAGCATCATTTTGACGTCTACACATTCTTCTCCGACTCGCGAGATTCCTTGAGATGGCAGAATTTTTACTTGGCCAACTCAGTGCCTGTGGCCTATGATATCTTCCAGGAAATCATGTTAGGGGCTCTAGACAAACATGCACCATTGGTCCAGATTTGTTCTAAAAAAAATCATATCCTTGGTTTACGGCCCAATTAAAAGCCTCACTGTTGCACAGAGACTGGCTTTGGAAAAAGCTCAGAAATCAAAACTTCCTGGTGACTGGACAGCTTCCACCAAGTGCTTCAGCAAACTTCTGGAAAACCATCAAGAATATTCAAGGGCACGCGACTATGAGCAACTTACCCACAAAAATTGCCATTGGCGCAACTTCACTGTCGGATAACTCGACTATCCTCGATGCTTTTAATAACCATTTTTCTACTGAAGGTCTCACTTTCGATGCCTCCCCACCAGTAATCTCCGCTCTAGTCTTGGAGCACTGGACTTATCAGATCCAGTCACAAGTGTGGCCTTCTTCCTCCAGCCTACCACCCTGAGAGAAGTTGAGGATCTCCTCTTACAATTGGACACCAGGAAGTGTGCAGGGGCAGACCAATTGGACCCATTCTTCCTGAAGCTTAGTCTTCACATCCTGGCTGTGCCAATAATGCACATTTTTAACCTCTCCCTTTCACAGGGTGATATTCCTCCCATATGGAAAATGACTTATGACTTTTTAAATCTGGAGACCCCAGCGACCTGAATAACTGTAGACCAATCTCCCTACTTCCCACCCTTTCCAAACTGTTGGAAAAAATAGTGAGTGTACAGCTCAGGAACTACCTCAAAAATGGGGAACCTGCTCAATCCTTATCAGCCAGGATTTAGGCCTCATCACAGTACTATTTTAGCCCTTGCAAAGGTCAACAATGACTGGCAGTGTGCCTTGGATTCGAAGAACTTCATTTGCGCAGTATTTCTAGACTTAAGCAAGGCATTTGATATGGTTGACCACAAGCTGCTCCTTGTCTCCCTCAGAAACATCAACTGCCACCCCCATCACTGAGGTGGTTCTCAAACTATCTAACAGGGCGACAGCAACAGGTCAAGGTTGAATGGGAATTCTCATCCCTGAAACCTCTACTGAGGGGGGTGTACCACAAGGCTCTATACTGTGTCCATTGCTTTTCGCAATTTACATTAACAATATTGATGCTAACATCAAATCTGCTAACATCCACCTATTTGCTGATGACACTGTGTTTTATATCAGAAGAAACCCTCTGGAAGCAGCTTGTAAGGATCCACAGTGGGAATTTAATCTTCTATAACATCAACTACTGCACCAAAAACTGCTCCTGAACGCCAAAAAAACAAACATGATGCTTTTTTCTCCCTTTGCATACTGTATGTCAATAACCCCACAACTCAAGGTAATATTCCACAGATCCACACTCTTCTTGGTGAATTGCTGGAATATGTTACTAAATTCAAATACCTGGGTGTGTGGATTGACCAAAAGCTTTCTTTTTGTAATCACATTGAGGATGTCTTAAAGAAGCTTAGGCAGAGGCTTGGTCTCTTCTATAGGATCAAAAATTTTCTAACATTGGATGCCAGGAAGAGACTGGTCTAAACCACATTCCTTACCTTATTAGACTACGCAGATTTCCTTTACAGCCAAAGCCCCATGTCTGCCCTGGCTAAATTAGATGCTCTCCACCATCGGGCCTTGAAGTTCATAACTGGTCTCCCATACTCCACACATCAATGCTCCCTTTACGTTGCAGTAGGTTGGTCATTCCTTAGCTACAGAAGACAGAGAAATGCAGCTCTCTGGACATTTAGGGCCATCACAAAGATATTGCCTCAGTACATCTTGGATTGTCTTCCTCTAGGTGTTATCTAGGTCTAGGAGACGGTGGAGAATTCCTGCAGGAGATAGCAGACTTCATTGTCGATGTGGTGTTGCGGTCCCCCAGATTGATAATTCTGGGGGACTTCAATGCCTGGGTCAATGATAAACTCTCACATTTTGGTCAAAATCTCCTCTATTTGATGACGTCGCTGGACCTAACGCAGGTAGTTACATCCTCAACCCATATAAAGGGTCATTCATTGGATCTGATCTTTCTTCTAGGTATAGAGATTGCTGATTTGGGGATGGAACCAGTCAGCTGGTCTGACCATCACACCATAAGGTTCATCTTCAGGGCTCCCCCTAATAGGTTTGCCCCTACAGAGATGGTTCAGTACCGCCCTTTAAGGGGTATTAATCCCAGTGACCTAATGGCGGTGCTGGATCTATTGAGCTTGTCTGGTGAATGCATGAGTCCAGATGATCTTGTGCTAGCCTATAATAAGGCTGTGGGAGATGCTCTGAACATGATTGCTCCTGTTCGTGTTTGGCCTCTCACCCTTCGTTCAAGGAGCCCTTGGTTTGATGGCTCCTTGAAGGAGTTAAGGAGAGTAGGCCAAAGGTTGGCGAGAGCCTGGCAGAAGTCCGGCAGTGATGCTGACAGGCTTAGGTTGATGGCACATTATGATGGCTATCAATCAGAAATCACCTGTAAGAAGGCAGAATTCCTGCCCAGGGAGATTTCTGCTGAACAGAATTGACCGGCTCAGCTTTTCCGGATGGTTGACAGATTGTGCAGTCCAATCTGTCTCCAGCCCAGAGAAGCTTTTTCTCAGCTAAGATGCGAGGAGTTCACTCATTTTTTTGCAGATAAGGTTGCCAGCATCAGGTCTGGCATCGGTCCGACTTCTCCTATGAGGGATTGCAGTGGTTGACAGAAAGGGTTATGCACTCGGTCTGTCTGGTCAGAATTTTGTCGGCTGGAGTTTACTGACATTGTGAAGATCATCCAAACAATGCCACCAACCAGTTGTAGTTTGGATCCGGGTCCTACACCCCTTTTAGTGGAATGTGTAGAAGTTATCTGCCCGATCCTTGCTGACATTGTCTGTAAGTCCTTGGAGAGGTGGATCTTTCCTGTCCCCCTCAAGGAGGTGGTAGTTCAACCATTCCTTAAAAAACCCTCCCTGGACCCAGATTGTCTAGCTAGCTACCGGTCTATCTCTAACCTGCCTTTTGTTGGTAAGGTTATTGAAAAGGCAGGTGCGTTGCAATTGGATGATCATCTTACAGCTCATAACGTCTATGATACTCTCCAATCTGGTTTTAGGAAGAAGCATAGCATGGAGACTGCCCTTGTCCGGGTGTTGAATGCTCTCCTAATGGCTACAGATCGAAAGGCACGTATAATTCTGGTCCTTCTCAATCTCTCTGCTGCATTTGACACTGTAGACCATGGTGTGCTGTTGGAGCGCCTGTGGTTCTTTTGCAGGCTATCTGGTACAGTCCTCAAATGGTTCCAGTCTTACCTCATGGACAGGTCTCAGAGAGTTGCCATTGGAATTTACTCCTCTGGCACTCACTCCCTGCCTTGTGGGGTACCACGAGGTTCCATTCTACCCCCCATGCTGTTTGCAGTGTATATGCTGCCATAGGGAGATATTATCAGGCAATGCAGTTTGGGTTTTCACTGCTATGCAGATGATGCTCAGCTGTATCTGTCTTTTCTGCCCAGGCAAGATGATGCTCTCTCCATGCTAAATAACTGCCTTACTGAAATCAGATTTTGGATGAGTTTCAGCTGGCCTAGACTGAATCCGGATAAGACTGAGGTGTTGGTAGTGGACCCAGGTCATCCGGGGGCAGGTTTGGGGGCTGGACAACCATCAGGCTTATTGCTGGGTGGTATGTCGCTCACTACCTCTGATCAGGTATGTAACCTGGGTGTTATTTTTGATGATGGTTTGACCTTAAAATCTCAGGTGTCAGCTGTCATCAAATCCTCTTTTTACCATCTGAGGAATATCGCCCAGGTGAAACACCTGGTTCCACTGGGTGATCTTCCAACATTGGTCCATACCTTTATCACTACCCATCTTGATTACTGCAATTCCCTCTACCTAGGGCTCTCTGGGGTTGATATCCACCACCTGCGGCTGGTGCAGAATGTGACGGCCAGGCTTTTGACTTGGACTTTTAGAAGCAGTCATATTACACCTGTGCTCTGCGAACTGCACTGGCTGCCTGATAGGTGGTGGATCACCTACAAGGTTGGTTTATTAACCTTTAAAACCCTACATGATCAGGGACCCAGCTACCTGAAAGATCTCTTGGTACCTTATTGCTCCTCCGTCCTCTCCGCTCCGCCAATGAGGGATTGCTGGAGATTCCCAGGGTTCAATAAAGACATCAGGATCTCGTGCTTTTGCTTTTTCAGTGCCAACCCTGTGGAATTCTCTACCTCACTGTTTAAGAGAATGTCCAACCATCGAGAGATTCAAAATGGAGCTAAAGACTTATTTATTTAGTTTAGCTTATCCTAGCTACGGTTGATCTATTTATATCTGTTTTAAAAATTTTATATTTATGTATGATCTCTTGGTACATCATCTTGATTTTGAAAGGTGCTATAAAAATAAAGATGATTTGATTTTATTTGATTTATAGGTAAATATGCCTTAAGGATTTCCTCAGTTATCGCCCTTGTAGTACCAAAGTTCAAGTCACGCTTTGGCAGGGCTGCCATATCTCACACTTTACCCTCTTTCTGGAACATCTTGCAAAAAACCCTGAAGTTGGCTTACCCAATCAAACTACCAGCCACCAAAGCACTTTATTCTCACTCTATCAAGGAATCCTGTAACTGCTTCCACTGATGTCACCTTCCCCCTGCCTCAGCTCCATCTGTTCCAGTGCATCCCTTTACTAGTACATCTTTCCCACTCCTCTTGGGCAATGTTACAGCCTATAAGAACCTACTTGGCTGCTTCTTCTTTCCCGACCCTGTGTTTTTTTCTTCCTTATGGTTAGTTCCTTTTCCATGTCACCCTGGCACCCATCTTCACTCCTTACTTACCCCCCCTTGACACCACCATGGTGTTTTGCTTTCCACTCCCTAACTGTTGCCACCCTCACCCCTGCTACCACTACATGCCCTTACAGGCATGTAACGTGCACCTCTCCTTACTCACCCTCTTGCGTCCCCCTTCTCACACCTCCCATACCCCTCTAAGCTCCTTCAATCCATAATTATGTTCAAGGATGCATCAGAAACACACTGTAACTATAGTTGCATGCATTTAACCTGTATATATTGTACTGCAGGTTGTTATACTTTTTAGTTGCATACACTTCATGGACTTGCTTAATGGCTCTTTTTAAATACTCTATTTTGTGTATATTATAAACTTCCTGTGTATAATTACTGCTCTATGTAAATACTATGTCAGTGTGAATTCATTTTGCATATATTGTTTACCCAATTATGATGTAACTGAGTATTTCTTTGTATGTATTGTTAACCTCTTCTTTCCAGATCCATCTTAAAAATGAGCTTGCTCAACGATGTTCACCTGGCTAAATAAAGATGATGATAGATAGATAGATAGATAGATAGATAGATAGATAGATAGATAGATAGATATACACACATACACACACACACACACACACACACACACACACCAAATTGTTTTCTGAACCAAAAGAATAATTTCTGAATTTCACATCTATATATGAATGAACAGGAGCTTATGGTGAGAAAGCAGGAACTAAACGACATTCTAAGAAGGAATGTTAGAATTTTTCAATACATCTGGAAGAGTCAGTTCTTCCAAGCTATGTATGGTGTTGCAGAGATAGAAGTTGCCCTCTTACCATCTGTGGGATTTTTCCAAAGGCCTCAGCAAACTGCATGGCTATGTCCATAGGTATTTCTGAAACCATTGAACCCAGGGAGAAGACCACTATACCATGATCTCCTGAGCTGTTAACATAACCCTCGAATTCCTGTGAAGAAAAAAAAAACAGAACAGTCCATGACTAAGTTAAATTAATGTCTGAACAGCACAAAACAGCTGACAGGCAGTGAGGCAGATATTAATGTTTTCCACAACAGACACCAGAAAAGAGTTATGTCTCCCAATATGTTCTGTAGTTTCAGAAATTAGATGTGAAGGACAAGTAGACATAAAGTACATGTGAATGGCCACCCACTTGACCACTAGTGCAGCCATCATTTTAGGAAGGCAGTACGGTCTATTAATAAGTTCACTTTTCTTTGAATAGAAGATCCAGGTTTGAATCCCACCAGAGTCACTGACTTGCTTGAGCAAGACCCATGACCTCACTATGCTTCAGCCCTCCTAGATATAAAATTGGTACTTTTGGGGACTTTGTGATGTCTAAAATATGTACAGCAGACTGCATCCAGAGAGACACAGATATCCTCCCAAAAATATTTAAAAAAAATGTGAAAAGAAAGATAATGTTGGGTTGGTTCTTACAAAGACTCAGCTAGAGAACCTGAAGCAATTCCTTTCAAAAACTATGTTAAGATAATGTTAGAGTTGTGGTCAAATCACAAAAGTCAGGAGATGCTGAGTTATGGTCAAAAAGACGTACGACCCTAACAGCATGTTCTGTGTAAGCAATATGAGATAATTTCATATCTCTGGTAACTGATGCAGATCCCAACTAGCAGCATTATGAAACCCTACTATTTTGCAAGCATTGGCTAAGTGTGCATTTGTGTAATAATTGAATTAAGGCAGTCCAGGTGCTGGGTTACTTTTCTTAATTTAACCTTAAATGCCTAAGACACTTGACTATACCTGCTGTCTCATGACATCGTTAGTGTTAGATTTACAGACAACACACAAATTGCTAGAAACGTCATAATGCTTAGAAATATTGATAAATGGTACACTTGTAAGAAATATAAAGTTCTTTCTAAAATAGGTGTGAAAACCAAGCAATGTGATTGTTCAGATGTGATTACATAAACATGAATTAGCCCTGCACAGCAACACAGGTCAGAAATGCTTAACTTTGTAAACCTCATCACTGTACTTGGTTTGAAAATTTAAAACATAGGGAATAATTTTATAAATGCAATAAGGCATTTCATAGAATGTTTAGCTGTTGGAAAATAACACTTTGGTGTGTTATTATCCTACAATAATGTACCACCTGCCATTATTTTAATTGGTTAATTAAAATGTCAGCTAGAGCCATTACTGTTCATTAATGTAGTTTTGGCAATACATGTCCTTACTCTTTATAAAGAAAAAGTAATAACAAATGATGCACTATGCCCAGTCTATGCACAGGGTTCATAAATACAGGTTTGTAACTACCAACCAACTGTAATACATAAAAACGAAGTCAACTCTTTTAAAGTGTAATCTTGGTATAGAACTAATAACTCATAAACTGCTTAACAGAACAGAATAACATTTTTTTCCAATATTTTAACCAGATGAGACACACTAAGCTGAAACCTTTTTAT
This sequence comes from Neoceratodus forsteri, assembly GCA_016271365.2. NCBI lineage: Eukaryota > Metazoa > Chordata > Ceratodontiformes > Ceratodontidae > Neoceratodus > Neoceratodus forsteri. The sequence goes on from CM028132.1 coordinate 1,213,613,011, forward strand.
TACAGGTGCAACCTGGGAGCACAAGGGAAGTTAAGTGACTTGCTCAGGGTCACACAGTATACAAGTGGGGGCTGTGGATTCAAACCCAGGTCTCCAGACTTGCAGCTCACAGCATTAAACAACTGCTCCATACTGTCTCCTAAACATGTTCAGGGTCTGAGGATGTCACCCCCACCAAAGCCAGAAAACTTCAGTCTGATCTGTGTACTGGTTCTGTAGCTACTGGTCAGTAACGACAGACCCATTGCTTAACAGGAAAACATTGTTAAGTCTTCAAAACTGTTATCTTGGCATGAAACCTGTAACTGAAAAACAGTGGAATGGATCAGGCTGCAATTTTCAGGATTTGCCTGTCTAGTCACTTCCACTGCATCCTGTATATTTCAGCCTGATCTATGTGCTAGTTCTGTAATTTCAGGTTGGTAATGACTGACACACTGCAATACATGAAAGCAATGTTAAATCTACAACATTCAAGTGTGGGACTGGTCCAGATCAGGGGTACCAGTTCAGATTTCAAAGGGGGGGCAACAACCACCTGTCAGAGTGGCTGTTGGGGTGTGGACATGGGCTGAGTCGGGGAAGGGTCAGGGACTGAGTGGGGGTGGGGCCAGTTGCTGTATGTGGTGTTGTCAGGGACATGCAGGCCATGGGCACCACAAGCTAAACTGGACTGAAACAGATCTGAATCAGGTAGGAAAAAGCTACACATCTGTTGTGTTGCCAGTTGCAGTATTAATAAAAACTATTCTGCTAGTCACTAGAGCTAACTGCCTCCTACAGAGTACCATGACTGCTAGGTTAGTTGTTGGTCTACCCTAGATAGGAACTAGCTGCAGCCTCTACCAGCTGCCACCTCTTGAGACTGAACCTAGATAACTGCAACTCTTATCTATCCCTACCTAATTCTCCCCTCTTCCTCTTTGCCTCACCTGCCCTCCTTTGAGCAGCATGGCCTTCAGTCCTCCGTGTGGACACCCCAGATGCCACATGGATAGATGCCTCACTCATGCGTCAGGATCACTCATGCAAGTGGTTGCTTGGTCTTCTGGGTGTCAAGTAGGGAGTGCTCAGCCCCTATTGGTCTCCTGCCACTGAGTAGTCTGGCATTCCAACCACTGGCTCAGGTGGACCAAGATCCACTTCTGCCCTCAGGTCTCTCCTACTGCAGCCCTTCTCCCACTTCCCCAAACCCCAGAAACACAGCAATCAAAGCAACATTTATCTGGTGATGTGGTTGTAAGCATAGAAAAAATAAATAAATAAAACAATTAGTGCTAGCTCCTCTTCTTGCACCACCCCAGCCACTTGGTAGTGAGTTGCAGTCCCATGAGACTGTTGGATTACAAGTCAGACCTTTTTGTAGTCCTTAGGCTCACAACCCTTATTGGTCTCCTGCTGCCACATGGTCTGGCGTTCCAGCCATTGACTCCAGCGGAGCGAGTTCCACTCACACCCTCAGACCCCACCCTCTGCAGCCCTCCTCCCACTTCCCAATTCACCAAACTGCACAAATACAATAATCAAAGCAGCATTTCTTTGGCAATGTGGTTGTAAGCGAAGAGATTGTTTTTGGTTTTAATTCAGACACTCAGTTCCAACCCCACTTTCTGCACTTTCCTCAGCCATATGGCAGCGAGCTGCAGTCCCAAGCAAATTCCTGCCCCCTTTTCCTGGGTCAACTCACACCTTGGCTCAGTGTGCCTATACAAATCATCATTTGTACACAAACACCTGGAAATGAGCCTTAACTCAGAGTGCCTTTCCTCATCTCCAGTTTGTACAACAGTAAATAAATTCAACTGCCTTTATACGCTTTCAGTTTGCCTCCTCCTTTCACACAAAACATCAAAAACAAAACTCAAAAATGCAAATATTGTATATTTTCAAGTATGACTGAACCTCCCCCAGAACAGGTTTGGCCTCCCTGGGGAGGCTGACCTCCCCAGAGAACCACTGCTGTAATAAACTAGTCCTGTGAACAATGTGCCTTCACCTTGTTTGATGCATACATGATTTTAAACTACCATTATGAATGAATGGATTTCCAGAAAAATGTCCTGTGCTCAGTCAGCAGTGGGATTGCTATAGCAAGGCAGCCAGCCTATCTTAAACTATAATCAGAATGTAGCATTCTTCCTGAACACAGATTGCTGTAATTAACAAGGACTGACAGAGCATACAGCCTTCGCTCAAGCCTTCAAAGGGAGCATCCCCCCCTAGAAGGCTTGAAGCTGAGGCACTAGGGGCTCGCACTGTGTATGTCAAATAAAGCAACAATTTAGTTGAATTCTGTTTAGTCTGTGTTTCATGAGGAGTGCTGCATTTCTGGATTATACATTATGAATGACTAACTGACCACAGTGACTGAGCAGTTAAATCAAGATGGTTCTTGAGGATGCCAGCTCCTATGCTATAATAGGAGGACTAAATGTTTTTATTTAAAGCATAGCAAAAAAAAAAAAAAAAAAACACAGAGCTGGCCAAGATTCAAACATGTGCAATGTGAGCACTTATACAGGGCCCTATGCTTTGAAGGGCCCAGGTATGGTTATGGGGGGGGCGGGGAGTCTAAAGCCCCCTAAAATTCAATTGTTCCTTAAATAAGCAGAGCTCATTGGTGGGGTGGCTGAGAAGAGGGGCACCGGGCAGTTGGTTTTACAGTACTGAAACAAAGAGGCAGAAATGTGGGGACCCCCAATAAGTCACGTCACCTTAGAGTGCAAATGCCATCTAATTGGGAACTGGAGGGGATCAGGCTACTGGCTTTTCAGATCCCAAATATAATCTGTTCCCTCCTTTAAACACTGAACTTGGAAAAAAAAATCAGTTTAGGGATGAAGTGCTAGTGGGAGGATGCCACCAGCATGACAAGCAACCGCACAGCACCAGCTCTGTCACAACAGTCCTTCCTTCCACAGTTTTATTAAGACAGTGTTTATCACGTCCCCTTACCACCCAACTGATCTGCTTTCCATCTCAGCCAGTGCCATCTGCCCAAAAGTGGAGTCTGATGCACACCCCAACATGCCCCTTGGGGTGGAGCCTTAGTCTTCACCTCCCTGGGGTAGGGGGGCATGCCAGGTTCCTGTACTGTGGCAGGAGACAGGAATCTGACTGGCCAGCAAGTTATTCAGCCAGTAGAACCCTCTGGAGAGCTTTTCAAGAAGTGGGGCTACTCACCTCCGCCCCAGCCCTTGCACTGTGTAACACTGACCAATGCCAGTAGAAGTTACCCATCCACTGCAGTGCATATCTGCTTCTCTCTGTCTTCCTCCCTCATGTGATGACAGTGCTGCTGCCTTGAGTCATCGACCGTGCCCTCCCTCATCCTCCAATCCTCTGTCTCCACTCTCCAGCACAGCTTGCAGTGCTCTCTCCTCTGCTGTCTGCTGGACGTTACCCTGGGCCCCCACAGCTGCCCACCTGACCAATCAATAAACAAAAAAATGAGTCCTTTGCAGTTTGTGCATCCGCGCATAAAACAAAACTCTTCTCTTGTTGTCATCAGTTGAATTGACACTGTCTGACTCCCGTGACATGCATCTCAGACTCAGTCTCTACACCAGACTGTCCAACTGTCCCTTCACCGTGTTTCCACACTTTCCCACCTCCGACCTCAGCGACCTGCGCTCAAACTTAACGTAACGGCAATCCAGCATGCAGTTGCAGACTTCTCCCACTCACAACTTAGTGATGTCACCGGGTCCACCATGTCACAACTAGTCCTGCCCCCGCCAGCCTTCCTAATCAATTGCAGAGTAACTCACAGTACCCCCAAGTCCTGCCTAGCATGCTATGCACACTGGACTTAGACTCTTCTTGGCAGGAAGGTAGGACACGATGACTGTTGAACTTGTTGCTGCGGCTGCTGCGAGCGAGTGAGGGGGGGTGATAATGATGAGTGGGGTGCCGACTTGAGTGCGGCCAGGCAGCAGCAGCACTTGAATTTAAAAAAAAAGACACTGGCTGCTAGCTGCAAGGAGGGGCAGCTGATAAAGAAACATGGAGGGGCAGCAACACAACAACACCCAAAAAATCCAGGCCTGGATGAATATGAGCTGGCTAAGGTTGAACCCTGAAAAAACTGAGGTGTTGGTTGTGAACCCTGGTCGTTGTGAGGTGGATGTGTTGGCAGGTTCACCTTCGGGCTTGTGGCTTGGAGGTGTCCAGTTAGCTACCTCAGACCAGGTGCAGAACCTGGGTGTTATGTTTGATGACTGTCTGACCCTGAAATCACAGGTGTCAGTAGTTGTTAAAATCTTTTTTTACCATCTGAGGAATATCGCCTGGGTGAAACATCTGGTTCCTCACAATGATCTTCCAAAAATGGTTCACGCCTTCATTACCTCCCACCTTGACTACTGCAATACCCTTTACCTAGGGCTGTCGGGGGTTGATATCCGCCGCCTGCAGCTGGTGCAGAACGTGGCTGCCAGGCTACTGACTGGTGTTTCAAGAGCCAGTCATATAACGCCTATGCTCCACGATTTGCACTGGCTACCAATTAAGTGGCGGATCACCTTTAAGGTTGCTTTGCTAACCTATAATGCCCTACATGACCAGGGACTGAGTTACCTGAAAGATCTCCTTTGTCCTTACTGTCCCCCTCCATCCTCTCTGATCCACTGAAGAGGGACTGCTAGAGGTTCCCAGGGTACATTTGCAGACATCATAAGCAAGGGCATTTAGCTTTGTCACTCCATCCCTGTGGAACTCTCTACCTCATTGGGTGCGAGATTGCCTGACCGTCTCGAGTTTTAAAACTGATTTAAAAATGTACCTTTTTAATCTGGCGTTTATTGATTGATGTGGTTATTTTGATTTGTCATGTGGTTTTATATTGTTTTCTGTTGGAATGTATATGTTTGTTTATAATAATTGATCCTATCTTAGGTATTTTATTGTACAGGCACCTTGGTTTTAGAAAGACGCCTTTTTTATAAATAAAATTGATTGACTGATATTGAACAGAATATTACCCTGGCTTGCAATGTGGGTGGGGGGCAACTGCCTCCCTCTGCCCCCCATAAATGGCACCACTGAGTCCAGACATGTGCAGATCAGCGTTATGAGGAGGAGGTGGTGACTGAAGCTGGAACTCCCTTGCAGCAACCCCCATGACAAACCGCTCCTGGAATAACAGTGCTGTATAACATGTCTTCGGATCAAAAACAGCACAAGATTCATAGAAGAAAATGGTAAAGAAGGACTTTCCACTGCCTTGCATTAGCTTGACTAAACAAGCTGTTATAAGCTGAAGTCATATCAATAAAAGCTTATCAGGTTACCCTATTTGTTTGTGAATATGTTAAGCTATTGGGTCATCCTTTAGCACCTGCAACATACAACAATAAAATAATCAAGGATGAACACCACTGTATTCAGTAAAATTCTTGTTTACTATCTTTTACATGGGACAACAGTTTCGTGGTTACGCCACTTCTTCAGGTCCCTTTTTAAATTTTTCTAAAATGAAACAGAAACAGATAAATATAGTTAAGTACACTTTCTACACATTCTTCATACTCTTCATTGCTATGCTGATGATACCCAGCTCTACCTTTCTTTCGCACACAATCAGAATGGAGCTCTCTCGGTCTTTAATAACTGCCTCAATGAAATCCAGGAGTGGATGGATTCAAGTTGGCTGAAGCTGAACTCAGAAAAGACAGAGGTGCTGGTTGTGGATCTGGTACATTGGATAGGGGGGCAGGGGGTTGGTTCACCCTCCAGGCTCTGTCTTGGGGGTGTTTCACTCTGACCTTTGAACAGGTGCATAACCTGGGGGTAATCTTTGATGAAGGGCTGACTATGCATTCGCAGGTGTCTGCCATCATCAAGTCCTCATTTTACCATCTGAGGAATATCTCCAGGATTAGGCATCTTGTTCCAGCCAGAGATTTTCCTACGCTGGTCCATGCCTTTGTGTCCTCGTGCTTGAACTATTGTAATTCCCGTTACCTATGGCTTTCTGGGGTGGAACTCTGCCACCTGCAGTTGGTGCAGAAAGTAGAGGCTCGGCTTTTGACTGCTACCTCCCTGTCCAGTCATATTTCACTGGTGCTGCGTGGACTACACTAGCTGCCAGTACAGTGGTGGATCACCTTTAAAGTTGGTCTTCTGACTTTTAAAGCCCCACATGGACTTGGCCCAGACTACCTGAAAGAGCTTCTGGTCCCTTACTGCCCTGGGCGATCACTCCACTCAGCTGACGAGGGGTTGCTAGAGATCCCGAGGGTGTGTTTGAAATCCTCTGGGGCTCGTGCATTTATGCATGTGGCCCATACCCTCTGGAATTCTCTACCCTGTCAGTTACAGGAGTGGATGACTGTGGAGGGATTTAAAAAGGCCCTGAAAACATATTTATGGAGTCAAGTGTTTGCCGATTGACTCTACTCACCTGACTGTATTGGTTGTTTTATATATTTTAAGATTTGAAATATCTGATGTGTTTTTAGACTCTGTAAGGCACCTTGGTTTTTGAAAGGTACCATAGAAATAAAGCTTATTATTATTATTATCATTATTATGTTATTATTATTATTATTAACTCTGGATCTCAAATGCAACAAAAAAGATTTTCTTTTAAAAAAATATCTATGAACTCGATCAAATTATTATTTAGTCAATCAGACTTTAAATAACTATATCAAAATATACAGGGGAAAGAAACGGATAAACAGTTCTTTTTGACAAAAACTGACTTGAAGAATTAAAAGGTCCTTTACCTTTAATTACTAGCAAATCAACTTACTTCCTATTGCCAAAATGTATTTTGCCCCTCAGGTTGACACTATGCTGGAAAAGAAATGATATGTACTGTTAGTACCTTATTTTAAAACATATTTTAAACTGTGATTTCCTTATAGTAAAGAAGTAAGCTTCTCACCCTGAATTCTAAATTCATTGAAAGTAGTTGCCTTCATCATCTAAGCTTAATAAAGAGGCTAAAAAAGGAAGGAAAGAGAAATCTCCTTTACACCGATTTTTATGCCTTCACATTTAATTACATACGTTTCCATACAAGTTACTTGAATCTCATGATGTAGCTACCTTTTGCATATTGAAATGAATTTCTGCCCCCTCATTGTAACGTAGAAACAGAGTGAGGTAGCAGAGTGTCCAGACTCATTGAAGTGTTTAGCCAAAGGGGATGATTCATCCTGAAGATGAATGTCACTTTTCTGTTCACGGATGCATTTCCTTAATTCCTGCATAGTCTTCCCCACGTACAGTTTATCACAGGGACATCAGATAACATAGACAACATGGTCACTTTTTCAATTAGTATGTTGCCGGATGGGGTATTTCTTGTTCATGTATGGATCTTCAAATTTCACTTTCTTTGAAATGTTCCCACACTGAAAACAATGGCCACTTGGTACATTGCCCAGTGCTAAAGGACCCAATAATAACTGCCTTTGCCCTAAATTTACTTGTAAGAAGAAAGGATCCAAGGGCCTGGTGGGTGAGAAAGAGAGTCCCTTCCTCAACACCTTCTCTTCCTCACAGGTCAAATTTTGTGAACTGATATTAAAAACTACTGTGCTTTCCCCTCCCTCTCCCTCTGTATCTCCCCCTTCCCCCTCCTCTGGTGGATATACACCCAGGAGAGGGGGGGGTGGAGGCAGTACCAGAGGATGGGGTGGGGGAGAGGGAAGGGTAGATGCAGAGGGGGAAGGAGAGGGAGGGGGAGAGCACAGTAGTTTTTAATATTAGTTCACAAAAATTAAACCTGTGAGAGAGAGAAGATCAATACCCACCAGCAGACTTTCTTATGAGATTGACTGAAATAGTTCTCAAACAGAACTATTTCAAATTTGAAGAGGATTTTTATATTCAAGTGAAGGGAACAGCCATGGGTAGCTCTATGGCCTCCTCTTATGCAAATCTATTTATGTGGGACTTTGAACAGACCCACATATTAGACCCTAACAGTAATAATTTCTTTAATAACATTTTAGTTTGGAAGTGATACGTTGATGATATTTGTATGGTCTGGAGAGGGGACGAGGCCAATCTGAGTCTTTTTTACACATACCATAATAGCAGAAATCAGAATCTGGCCTTCACTATGGAAAGTGATAATTTCAGGATTTTGTTTTGGGATTTGTCTATTTATAAATCTGAAAAGGGTTTACAAACAAGTTTGTATAGGAAGGACACAGCAAAAAATATTATTTTACACTACACTAGTTACTATGATCCGATGATACTTAGTATCCCAAAATCTCAATTTATACATGCAAAGTGCAACTATAGTGAGCCCCAAGAATATGAGAAAATAGTTGCAGCTATGAGCAGTAGATTTTTGGATAGAGGGTACCAGTACAGCTTGATCAGGGACACATAAACATTGGTTGGGTCAATACCAAGAGAACAATTCTTGAATAAATCACCAAAACAAGATACAGGAGAGAGGATCATTTTCTCTTTTCAGTACTCACATCTAAACAAAAAGCTTAAGAGGATTATACTTTCTAAATGGCACATTTTACAATTAGAGGAAAATGCAGTTTCTAGATTTAGGAACACACCATTATTTATTTACCGTAGGAATCAAACTTTAAGGGACCTTTTGGTCCACACACAGCATTATATACCAGAGAAAGGGCAAAGGTAGTTATTATTGGGTCCTTTAGCACTGGGCAATGTACCATGTGGCCATTGTTTTCAGTGTGGGAACACTTCGAAGAAAGTGGAATTCGAAGATCCATACATGAACCAGAAATACCCCATCTGGCAACATATTGATTGTAAAAGTGACCATGTTGTATATGTTATCTGATGTCCCTGTGATAAACTGTACGTGGGGAAGACTATGCAGGAATTAAGGAAATGCATCAGTGAACACAAAAGTGACATTCGTCTTCAGGGTGACTCATCCTCTGTGGTTAAACACTTCAATGAGTCTGGACTCTCAGCTACCTCACTCCATTTCTGGGGTCTTGAATTAGTCCCAGACCCCAGAACCACTAACATCACTTGGGATGTGGCACTGAGAAGATGTGAAATGTATTGGATATTTTGATTGAACAGTCTGGATCCATTAGTTGGATTAAATGAGGGCATGGAATGGGACCTATCTTATCAGGAAACCTAGAGTCCTTTAAAGGTTTCTTAAGAATAGTTGAAGTATCCATTTGTATTGGAAATAAGGAATTTAATTCTGTTCAAATGCAATTTTGATTACACATGTGATAAGCAAAAGTATGAATGGTTACAAAGTGCTCTCCTTCTTCCCCACCTCCTGTTAGTAATTGCAACTACAGGCTTTATGGTAAAAAAAATGATTAAAAAAAATTAAATAATTTCTTAAAAATGTTAAAAGCACGTTTTGATTCATTTCTTCACAAAAAAGTGTTTTGGGCCACAAGCCCTAGGCAGGGGGTGAACCTCTGAGAAATCAAATTAGGACTCAGCACATCCAAGGTCCAGCACTTTTCCACTGAGCAACCTAACATTGTTTCAAGCTGCAGCCTAGCAGCAATCAGCCACACAGTCACTCAGAGACTGTGTGATGTCATCCGTGACATCCATTCCACCCCCTGCCTGCTGCAAGATTTAAACTCATGTTAGCTCACCATAGGATACTCCCTCAGTTTGGGTTGGAATCCTGGTGACACAGCTACTTGGAAGTAAGTTGTCAAAGCCATTTAACTTGAGAATTAGCCTGTAGAATTTAAGTGCTTACTAGTGAAAGATACAATTACAAGTGGTCTATTCATTACTTCATTGCAGTTGGGTGAAGGTCCGTTTGGACTAAGAATTGTGTGTTGAAATACACAGAAGCTACATTACAATAAGGAGGTGGAAATTCATTTCAATATGTAAAAGGTAGCTACATCATTAGATACAAGTAACTTGTATGGAAATGTATAATTAAATGTGAAGGCATGAAAATTGGGGTAAAGGAGATTTCTCTTTCCTTCCTTTTTCAGCCTCTTTATTAAGCTTGGATGATGAAGGCAACTACTTTCAATGAATTTAGAAATCAGGGTGAGAGGCTCACTTCTTTACTATAAGGGAATTGCAGTTTAAAATATGTTTTAAAATAAGCTACTGTCAGTACATATCATTTCTTTTCCAGCATAGTGTCAACCTGAGGGACAAAATACATTTTGGCAATAGGAAGTAAGTTGATTTGCTAGTAAAGGTAAAGTCAGTTTTTGTCAAAAAGAACTGTTTATCCATTTCTTTCCCCTGTATATTTTGTTATAATTGTTTAAAGTCTGATCGACTGAATAATAATTTGATCGTATTTATAGATATTTTTTAAAATAAAATCTTTTTTGTTGCATTTGAAATCCAGAGTTGGCTGTAGAGTATGAAGAATGCATAGAAAGTGTACTTAACTATATTTTTCTGTTTCATTTTAGGAAAATTTAAAAAGGGACCTGAAGAAGTGGCGTAGCCACAAAACTGTTGTCCCATGTAAAAGATAATAAACAAGAATTTTACTGAATACAGTGGCGTTCATCCTTGATTATTTTGTTGTTATAAGTTGAAGTCATGCCTTAGTTACACTTGTTAATGGTCGGTCCAAAAGTGGGGGAGTTTCCCCTGTGGACACCATTTTAGAAACTCTTGTTTTGCCATTTTGGATGTTAACAGTCAAAATATCTGTGAACGCTATGAAGGTGGAAAGGAATTAAAATTGTGACTTCTATTGAAAAGAATCATCATTTGCTTATAGTTTATAATGGTCAATCGATCCAAATGTGAGGTGCTTCCCTGAGAATGCGCACTTTGGAATGTTGGAATTTAGCCTGTTCCGCTTGTTCTTTTTATGGAATGCCATGAAGGCTGAAAAAGAAATATTATTTGGCAGTGGTCTGCAATGATTGGTCCAAATGTGAGGGTGTTTTTCTCCCCAAGGATGCTGGTTTGGAACTTCACCTGCTTTATTTTATTGTATAACAGTCGGACTGAAGGTTTAAACTTAAGGAGGTAGACAACCTGAATCCAAAACACATGTAGCCAGTGACAGTAATAATTTCTGATATATACATTTGACATAAAACAATAGAGTATTAAAACCTAAATCTGTATAGAGGTAATTGAGTCTGTCCCTAAACTGTGGGATGGGCATTTCACTATGACTTTGTTGTTTTTTACAGAGCTGCGCTGTTAAGATATAGGTACTCTTTAAGGCAGAAGGGAATATATTAAAATGACTACAAGAAGGGAGAGACATGAAAAAATAATAGCAACAGAAGCCTTAGAATGAAAACAAGAAAAAAAATCAAAAAGAGAAAACAAAGACAAAAATAAAACAGCAGCAGCCTAAAGTCCAAACAGAACATGATTTGTTTAGCTTTGGCAAAATCCCAATGCTAAACATAACAAATCCATTGAGCCCAACTGTTTTACCATTAGAGCAGCATCTAAGAGGTACCATTGATAATAAAATGGAAGGAGACATTAAAAGACATGATACTTCTATACAAATAGAGAGAAATATTTATGAACGTGATATACCAAAAACAATTATTGAAGCAACGAATATCAACAACCAATTGATGGACGAAAAGTCGGTAGAAGAAAAATAGGAACCTCGCAAGACAGTCAAAATCTGAATCAGCAGGAGGCAGAGTTTTTAATCAACAGAATGAGATTTTGAACTGCACACTGAAAAGAGCATAACACTGCCCATTAACACAGTAAAAGTTAACAACAGTGAGACAGAGGCAACCAAACAAAGCAATAAGGACATGTCTGACCAAATTACAAAACTGATATAGAAAACACAACTCAAAAAGAAATAGAGGTGACAATGCAACAAGAGCAACAGAAGGACACAAAATAAGCATTACTAACATGGGTAGATGCCTTAATGGGAGATTTAAAAGTTATAAAGGGAGAACTGGATTTTATAAAGCAAAAAGCAGGAGTGATCAAGATTATAATTGAAATAAAAATAATAAAAGCATTGATATACCATCTGGACTACTCAGTAAAGGACATAATCCTGAAAATGCCACAAATGGAAACCAGAATCTCTGAAGCAGAAGATAGAATCTTATAAAATGAAAAACAAACAGACAAGACTATATTATTACCGATTTGACTAATAAAATGACAGACATGGAGTTGAGAGCGAGGAGACAAACTCTATAGCTTACTAGTATACCGGAAGTATGAGAAAAAAACAGAATCCAAAAGAAATAGTACTTCAAGTGTTTGCAGTTTACTTGAATACCACCACAGCAGAGATGAACACTGAAATCAACAGAGTTTACAGAGCACTCAGAACCAGCCCAGAAGATGGATTAAGCTTTTTAAATCTGAGGATGAATTCAGGATTATGAATAGGGTATATCAAAAAAAGAGAATTTCAGTGAACGGTGCAAATACTGTCATATATCAAGACTTACCCTATGAGACAACTGCAGAAAAAAAATATGATCCCATAAATAAACTGTTGTGGCAGAAAGGGCATATTTTCACTCTCTGACTCTCTGCCTCAAGACTATCAAGACCCCCTGTCTTCCCTCCCCAGCACCCTAATGGCACCCTAACCTTAATCCTACCCCCACCCCTGCCCTGGCTGTGATCTTAAACCAAGTCTGAACCTGAATCATGCAGTGTAAATGTTGATCTCCCTGAATCTACACTGCGTATTGTCCTTTCCCCACCCACCCTATCCCTTACCTTTCTCTTGCCCGCCCTAACCCCTCAATCTCCTTTTATACCACTTGTCTCTTTTGAAAGGGTTACACTGTCTGATACTGCCCAGCATATTGTTGCTGCTACTGCAGTAGAATGCACCTCTGTAATTGTAAACTGTTATTGTATGTAACATGCATTGCTGCTCAAACTGTATGGAAACCAAACTACTGTAACTGTATTCTGTTATTGTATATAGCCTATACTACTGTATCTGTTCTGCCACATTGTACTGTATCTTGTGTATACCATATGTATATGTACTCTTTTTGCCACTGTGTGGTCTGGGTCGTGACTGAAAATGGTCCTCTGTATCAGTGCACCTACCAGGTCATCAAAGAAAGAAAGAAAGAAAGAAAGAAAGAAAGAAAGAAAGAAAGAAAGAAAGAAAGAAAGAAAGAAAAAGAAAATAGTAACTTAAATATTTATTATACTATTCCAAATCATAAAGCATTTCTGAAACCAGATAAGGACATAATATTAAGAGATGTAGCTCTAGCATGTAGGTATTGAACAAGGAAAGTGAAAATAAAAAAATATTTATTGCATAGTAATATTACCTTTAGTTACAAATCTGATATAAAGGTATATGAAAGATAGAATGGATAAAGGCTCTTTGTGAATCAAAAATTGTAAATTGGTAAGATTTAGTAGATCAAGCATATTTCATTACATTCAATTAATTTAAGGAATACGCATTAATTAAAGACCTAAAAGGCATCTGGTATTTATATTGTATACTATATGCCAAATTTAAAGATTTAAAGGAAAAAATTGTAATACAGTAGTATATTACATTGTAATTCTGAAATATATTTAAACAATAAATTCAATAAAAAAATAGCATAATAGCACAAATGTATTTACAACTTTTAGATACAGATAATTCCAATTTTTTTAAAGAAGTTATACCATACACAAGGGAAACGGAATCAAGAAATCGATCAAATAATAATTGAGGGGAATTGGACAATTGCATGGATTAATGCAAATAAATTATACAAATATGCCAAAATAAAAGTTCAGGTGAGTGAGGGTGTGTGGGAAGTCTGGTGGGTGTCGGGAAGGTAGGTGTTCAGTGGGAGGTCGGGCTGGGGGTGGGGCTGCATTAGATTTAAAATAAGACACTGAGTGACCATTTTCATATTTTCAGGTCAAAGCAGCATCAGCGGGTGGGGGTGTCACTAGCCCTCATAGAAACTGGAAAATACAATGGAAAGAGCCATCACAGGGTATAGGGTGCCACTAGACATCAAGGATAAAGTATAAATGCACTGCCTATAGTCCTGCTCAGTTTGCTGTGGAGTTGGACCAGGAAGTGATTATCAAGAAGGTAAGATTGACAGGTGTACTGTCTTTCCAGCAAATCAAGGTGTGTATATATATTATATATATATATATATATATATATATATATATATATATATATATATATATATATATATATATATATATGTGTGTGTGTATATATATATATATATATATATATATGTATATATATATAAATATATAATAGTAGCACAGTAGTGCTACCATAGTTAAGGAGTTGAGTAGTACTTTTAAGGTTAAAGGGTCACATTTTGCACCTTATTAACTTTGCCACAGTTCAACAGATTTGCCTGAAATTTGGTATACATGATGGGGCATGGTAGATCTTGGGATCAGCCAAGTTTTGTACTGGTTGGATATACGGCTGCGGAGTTATTAAGCAACAACCAAGTGAGTAATTTTGCTTTTTTGTGAATTCTTTGCTCTCAACTACAGGTCGCACGTTTGCGTGACTGGTCCAAAAACTTCAGGGAACATGCGGCTGGAGGAAGATTTTGTGAAAAAATATTGAACGGTTCAAAAGAACAAGTTCCCAGTATAAGTCAATGGGAAAAGTTAACAAAAAGTTTGACACTTTCGCAAATGCACTTTTTAGTGTTGCAAATGGCCCTAGTAGTGTCGCAAATCTATTTTGTTTTCAGTTGGTGATCAGAAAAATGCTTGGCATTTAAATTTGGGATCCTCTAGGGACACAGTTCTTTCTCTCTTCACCTAGTTGGACCCTGAGGATGCTAGCCATGTCTTTATGTTGGGGTTAAACACCCCAGAAATATATTTTTCAAATTTATGGAAACAGTAGTGTTCCAAAGTAGTGTCATGCTCCTAAAAATTGCCGCAAATTGAGACACTACTTTTTCAGACTTGGCCAAATGATAGGAATTCTTTGCCACCCTGCTTTGAACAAACGGTTTGGTCTTTTAGGCTGAAATTTGGAGGGAAGGCAGCCAACATCTCATGAAGCCCTTTGTACCCTGAAAATTTCATCCCATAAGCCCAAACAGTCAAGTTGTTCTCAGTTGATTTGCTATGCAGTGACAAAGAAATGTAAAGTTTAACAGAAGTAATGACACAAATATGAGGCACAACCCCGGTAGTTTCGCAAAATAGTGTCACAGTTTGCTGAATTACTGCAGGTGTTTCATGAAATAGTGCTACAATTTGCGCACTTCTGCAAAAGTAGTGTCACAATTTGCAGCACTAGTGTCACAAATTTGCGACATCAAAATGGGCCAATGAAAATAAACATATTTCTGGGCATTATTTCAAAAAATAAGCCCAGAATCATGTTCCTCAGGTCCTGATTAAGTTAAAAGTGTTGGTGTTTACCAAGGGGCAGAATCATAGAAATATTTCAGCAGAAAAGGACCCCTTGGCCCATCTAGTCTGCCTGTAAACCCCCTCTAGGAAGTCCCCGTAAGAATATTTTAGTTATATAGTTTTTTTCATTGTCACTAACTGAAAACAAGATGGCAACAGCATGACACCACTCGGAGCATTTGCAAAAGCAAAACCCACTTTCACGAAAGCAAAATGGTGCTTTCACATGACGCATACAATTTTTCCTATAGGAAAAAATGGAAAAATTTGAAGTCTAATAACTTTTGAATGGATTAATATTTTGTCAACAAACCTTCAAAAGGCACATCTGTGACCCAGACCCCATATACCTTGAAAGCTTTAAACCAACCCCAGTGTGATTTTGGAGAAACTGCATGACAAAGATTTGCATAAAAGTGGTAATTTTCAAATTTTGTTACAATCTGCATCTCTGCAATTGCACATCTAACTGGAACATTTCTTGGCACATCAAGAAACATTGAAACATAGAATTTGACGGCAGATATGGACTGCTTGGCCCACCTAGTCTGCCCATTTTCCTACCTAACAGATAAGCTGCAGATCCTAGTTAACCAACAGCTTACTTCCTCCTACCCCCCACTAGGACTGCCTTATGCCTGTCCCATGCATTCTTGAAGTCCCCCACTGTTCTTGACTCCACAACCTCCTCAGGGAGGCTGTTCCATGCATCCACAACCCTCTCTGTGAAAAAAATACTTCCTCACATTACCTCTGAGCCATCCCCCCTCTATCTTCAAATTGTGCCCCTTGTTCTTGCACATCTCTTTTTCTGAAAGATGCTACCCTCTTGGACTTTGTTGATTCCCTTGAGGTACTTGAAAGTTTCTATCATGTCCCCTCTCTCCTCCTTTCCTCAAGGGTATACATATTAAGCTCCTTTAGTCTTTCTTCAGATGTCTTCTGGTGCAGACCCTGCACCATTTTGGTTGCCCTCCTCTGGACAGCCTCCACTCTGTCTATGTCTTTGCAGAGATGGGGTCTCCAGAACTGTACACAGTACTCCAGATGGGGTCTCACCAACTGTCTGTACAGATGGATAACAACTTCCTGTTTTCTACTATTGATGCCTCTTCCTATGCATCCCAGTATCCCCCCACCTTCCTTACTGCCTTCTCACATTGCTTGCCCACCTTTAGGTCATCTGATATAATTACCCTATGTCCCTTTCTATTTTTACTGTTGTCAGTATCTCACCCCCCATTGTGTACTCTTCCTCTGGGTTTTTGTTTCTCATGTGCATTACCTTGCACTTCTTTGCATTGAATCTGAGCTGCCATACATTTGACCATTCCTCCAACCTTGCCAAGTCCCTTCTCAACCTTTCCACTCCATCTTGTGTCTCAACCCTGTTGAAGATCTTTGTGTCATCTGCAAAGAGACTTACTTTTCCTTCCAGTTCCTCTGCAATGTCACTTATAAAGACAGTAAAAAGGACCAGTCCCAGTACTGAACCCTGTGGTACCCCACTAGTAACCCTCCTTTCTTTACTGTGTACTCCATTTACTACTACCCTTTGAGTCCTGTTGTCTAGCCAATTTTTTATCCAGGCTACCACCTTGGGACCCACTCCAAGGCTGGCTATCTTGTGTATTAATCTTTTGTGTGGGACTGTATCAAATGCCTTGCTAAAATCTAGGTAGGCCATGTCCACAGCCCCTCCCTGGTCTACTACTTTGGTCACCCAGTCAAAGAAATCTATTAGATTCATCTGACATGACCTTCTCATCATGAATCCATGCTGCCTTGGGTCCTGTGCCCCACTGACCTCTAGGTACTCAACAATTCTTTCCTTCAGAAGTGATTCCATCATTTTCCCTACCACCGAGGTCAAACTAACTGGTCTGTAGTTTCCTGCCTCTGTCCTGCTCCCAGTTTTGTGAAGAGGAATCACATCTGCCCTCCTCCAGTCCTCAGGTACCACCCCATCCTCCCATGATTTGTTAGAGAGTAGTCAGTGGTGTCACTAGTTCTACCCTCAGTTCTTGTAGAATTCTTGGGTGAATCCCATCAGGCCCCATTGCTTTGTCCACCTTCAATTTTATTAGTTCTTTCAGAACCCTTTCTTCTGTAAATGGACTGGTATCGCCCCCCCGTCTTCAGAGTGTTTCTCTTGTTTGGTTTAGGTAACTCCCCCTCCTCTTCCTTTGTGAATACTGAGCAGAAATATTCGTTCAGTATCCCTGCTTTTTCACTGTCACCCTCTACCCACATTCCCTCACCTTTATTAAGCTTCAGTATCCTCCTTTGGTCTTTTCTCGCTTCCTAATATACCTATAAAAGGTCTTATCCCCCTTCTTAACAGAATTGGCTATCCTTTCCTCGGTTTGGGCCTTTGCTATTCTGACTGCCTTCCTAGCCTCTTTCTGCTTTAACTGATAAAGTTCTCTTTCCTGCTCCTTCTGTGTTTCCTTATATTTCCTGAATGCTGTCCTTTTCTCCTTAACCTTCCCTGCGACCTCTTTTGAGAACCATAGCGGTTTTTTCCTTCATTGTGTTTTATTGATTTGCTTTACACAAAGGCTTGTTTCCTCTGTGATGGCTGTTTTGATCACTTCCCATTGTTCCTCCACCCTTCCTTCTTGCCTGTTTGCTAGTGCTTTTCTGAGGCGCTCTCCCATTTTCCCAAAGTCAGCCCTCCTAAAGTCCAGTACTCTTGCTTTTGTATAGCTTGATTGTATGGCTGTGTTTATCGTGAACCACACTGTTTGGGGGTCCCTTGTTCCTAGATGGCTACCCACTTCTAAATCTGAGATTCTTTCTCCATCCCCATTTGAGAGTACCAGGTCCAAGATTGCTCCCTCCTGAGTGGGTTCCAATACTAGCTGTCTGAGGCATGCACCCTGTAGGGCATCAAGAATGACCCTGCTCTTGGATGTGCCTGCAGCAAAGGTGCTCCAGTTAACATCTGGCATATTCAGGTCTCCATCAACAATATCTCCCCTTTTTCTGCCATTCTAAGAAAGCCTTCTATCATTTCCTTGTCCATTCCTTTCCCTGAGATGGGGTCTGTATACAACCCCATGTGGATTGGTGCCTTTTCCTGTCTCCAGGGTGACCCAAAGTGCCTCATCTGTTCCCTGTTTACTCTTTAGTTCTGTTGCTTTGATCCCTTCCTTTACAGAGAGCTACTCCTCCTCTTTTACCCTCCTGCCCTCCTGTAGATTGTGTATCCTGGTATGTTGACATCCCAGTCATGGTTTTCTGTGTACCATGTTTCTGTGACTGCCACAATATCCAGGCAACCCTCTTCCATCAAGGCCACTAGTTCAGGGAGCTTGTTACACAGACTATGGGCATTGGTACTCATCACCCTCCACTTTTTGATAGCCTTACCCTTTTTAGCCCCATTTCTGTCCTTACTGCCTTTGCCTTTTTTTACATTTAAATCTGTTCTACTCCCTAATAACTTCTGTACCTTGGTGTTTACCTCACTAATCACCATGTTTTGTGGGGGGAGGCTTGGATTTCCCTGCTCCTTTTCAGTGCCTCCCCCCTTGGCTAGTTTAAATGCTTGCCAATGAAGCATTTAAACCTCTCACCTTGATCCTGGTTCCCCTGGACAGATGCAGACCATCGCACCAGTATAGGTCTGCATCCCTCCAGGTGGCTCCCCAGTCCCCAATGAAGCCAAAACCCTGAGCTCCACACCAGTTTTTCAACCACTCATTGAATTCCCTGGAGAGAAGTGCCCTAGCATCTCCCTTGTCATAGACAGGCAGCACCTCCGTGAAGGTTACCGTAGGCGCTACTTGTTTAAGGCCCCTTCCTAACTCTACAAACTCCTCTTGCACTGCTCTGATCCCATTCCTAGCCAGGTCATTTGTCCCTAGGTGGACAATGACATCCAGCTCCCTCCCTCATGTAGCTCCTCCCACGATCCTAAGGATTTGTTTCCAGTCCCTCCAAGCCGTGGCGCCAGGAATGCACCTTACCTCCCTCTCCCCTTCCTCCCCCATTTCTACCCCCCAATGATTGATTCCCCCACCAGGAGTTGTTTCCTTCCCCTGTGGGGTCTCATGCCACCCTCCTGTGGGTCTCCTTTGTGAAGGTTCCCAGCATCCTTCTTGGTCTTCACTGCAGATGCCTCCATAGAGGAACCACTATCCACCAGAAGAATGAATGAATTGTGGAGAGGTACAGCTGGAGGGATGCAGCTCTGTTCCACCACCCTCTCCCTCCTTGAGCTCACCCTGGTCCAGCCTCTCCTCTTTCTTGGCAATCTCTGAGGTAGTGGCATTGGCCCTGGTGATCCCTGGGTGGGGGAGGAGGTTTCACGAATCCTAGCCAGGTCAGCCTGGAGACGGGCAACCTCCTCTCTCAGATGAGAGGTGCCTGCAAATAGGGCAGCATCGCAGCCTCCAGAATGTCTCCCGGAACACTGCCACCCCACAGCCATTGCACTGCACCACTCCTATCATGTCTTATTTTGTGTCCTCTCTACTGTTTCTCTGGATGCTTATTCTCCTCCTTACAACTGTCACCCTTCCTGTTCTGGGACAGCAACCTATCTTCTTCAGTAGCCTCCTTCTTCCTTGCTCAATATCAGACCACCAGCAGCTGGGGGGAGTGAGCTACTTTTTCCTTTAGGGTTGACAAAACCAATGTTTCTCTATGATCCTTTTTTCCTACTGCCAAACAGGAAGTTCCTGTTGGCAGTCAAATCCAGTGGCAACAAAAGTAGAACTGGCTTTGGGTGGGTGGGTGGAGGGGTGGGATGGAGGGCAATTAGTAAGAAAAAAGGCTAGCAACAGGAAGTTGTAATTTGACTCACCTGCTTTTATAGTGTCTAAACCACACCCCCAGGTAAGCTCTCTTTCCTCCTACTGGTTTAGCAAAATCAGCTGATACAGTACCCTTCCCCTGCACAGAACACACACTGACTTTCTTTCTTTTTTTAACCCTAAATAAGACCCCTTCTACTTCTAATAAAGTTATCTGTCTACTTAATCTTAACAGACACTGACTCCTGCTGAGATATAAGTTTTGAATTAATAAGAAAATGTAGCTTCTTTTAGTTAGCCGCTTTCTGCTCTACAAGCAAGGCTAGCAACAGGCAAGCAAGAGGTGTTTGGTTTCTGATAGCGCATGCAAGATTTCATGCAAATCAGTTAAACGGTTGCAAAGTTATTATAGCACAACATTTTAGGGTTAACATAGAAGTGAAAACTGAATCCTAATACTGTATAAGGGTATGTGTGTGTGTGTGTGTGTGTGTGTGCATATATGTGTGTGTGTGTGTATCTATTCCAAAAAACTTCATTAATCCATCAGTTAAGGTTGCCACAACAAAAGTAGGGAAATGTGGTGTTAGAGTTTCACTTTAACACCCTACTCCTACCCTGCACAGACCAAGAGGCATCAGCTGTAGCACTGGGGTTGTCAACCATATCACTCACCCCATTCTCCTATACTGTGCCCACCCAACTTATTTTGTAATGGAATGGGGTATGTATTAGGGTTGATGACCCCAATGCCACCCTCCTGCTCCCCTATAATATATATTCTTTGCATAAATGATGTTGATGCATCAGTTAGGGTTGATATCAAACTGTGAAAAGGAGGGAACTATGACAACAGGGTTTCCAACCCTAACACCCCACCCCCACCCTGCACACATCAACAGGTGTTGGGGTGTGCCTTGGGGTCATCACACCCAACATTCACCCAATTCCATAAGTAAATAAGCTGAGATTGATACAGTATAGGAGAGTGGGGTGAGCATTA
The DNA here is from genome assembly GCA_016271365.2 of Neoceratodus forsteri. NCBI lineage: Eukaryota > Metazoa > Chordata > Ceratodontiformes > Ceratodontidae > Neoceratodus > Neoceratodus forsteri. Next base: position 1,213,634,095 of record CM028132.1, read on the forward strand.
AGGCTGTAGATCTCATAGCACACCCCTGACACATGTTGGTGTATGCAGTATGGGGGTGGGGTGTTAGGGTTGGAAATCCTAACAACATATTTCCCTCCTTTTTACAGTTTGATATCAGCCTTAACTGATTCATTAATGTAGTTTTTTTGCAAAGAATTTCTTTACTTTTTGAGATAGTATAATCGTATCCTTATTTGCCTGTGGGAGTACAGGGCCATTTGGGCCCTGTGCTCTCACCCGTGTATAATTTTTTGGATCGAGTAATCATATCCTTATTTGCCTATAGGACTGCAGTGTCCTTCAGGCCCTGTGCTCCCTTCCCTCCACAGATGCATATGTGTATGTTGCTTCTGAAGGGCCCTGCACTTCCATTTATATGATAACAGTGACCAAATTGTGAGCATATCCATCTTATCACCTCACCTTATATATCTGGTACAGAAATTTTTTTTTAATCCCCACCAAAATATAATTCCATGCAACTGCAACACCATTCCACGACACAGTTGTGAAAACACATTTTGGCTAGAATTTGAAAAATTACAGCTGTGACATACAGTACACGAGGTGGAGTAATAAGAAAGCTTTGTTGAAAATTTGGGGTCAAAGTCTTTTACATTTTCAAAAGTTATGAGCATGCATATCAAAATTGCAATTTATGGGCCTAGCTTTGCCACTGTTACATATTTTGACCCCAAATTTTCAACAGAGCCTTCCCATGACACCACCTTATGAGCAATATGACTGTCATTAAGCAAATTCCATCCAAAAGGTGAATATGCCAAATGATCACGAAATCACTTTTTGGACAGGAGTTGCATAGTGACACCCCAGTTGTTCATGAGGAGGGGTCTCAAACAGGGTTTGTGGAAAATTCAGTGTCAAAATATGCAAAAATGGCAAAGTTATGCATCAAAGTTGAAAATCCCATTAAAATACATTGATTTCCCATACTAAATGCTGATACAAAAAAGAGTTTCAATGTTAAAAGAAAAACACATTTTAAGGGCATTTCTTGAGCAGTAAAGTGCAGAATGCAGCAAAGGGGTGTCCCGATAAGTAAGCTACATGTTTTGGGTCCTCCCCAGAATATCATTTTGTGGGGGTTCTAAATCTGCATTTCTCAGGCAAAACTGAACACAAGATGGTGGCCATAAGAAAAAGGATTTTCCTCAAATGAAAAAGGGATCATGACACACAAATAAGGATTCTTTTTTCATTTCGTACAGCTGTCTTTTAGTGCTTAATGAGTATGCTCAGAAACAATATATTTTTTTTTTAAATGCAATAACTTACAAATGGCATATTATTTTTCCATCAGACTAGCAAAAGGCATATCTGTGGGCTGGTCCCTCTCTGCCCTGAAAATGTCAGATCAAGATTCCAAACTGTCTGGACTGTAGGCAAGTTCAAAGAAAGATCCCAGTAAAGACAATGAGTGAAAAAATGTTTTTTTTTTCACCTCTCTGTAACTCAGAAACTGCACATCTGACTGGAATGTAACTTGCCATATCCAGAGATCTGCCCTGGGTGACCGTGCATGTGTATTTGCATGCAAGTCTGTTGAATGGTTGCAAAGTTACAAAACTGCACAATTCTGAGTTTGACATTGACGTGCCTGCTCAGCCCTAACTATAGGAGTGCAACTGCAACCCCATGTGTAACAAAGCTGAGATGGTAAAGTATAGGGGAAAAGGGTGAGAGTTAGGACCGATGACCCCAAGGCACACCCTGACACCTGTTGGTGTGTGGTGGGTGGAGGTGAGGTGGGGTGGAGGTTGGCAGGATTGGAGGGGGTTGGGTGGAGCGTTAGGGTTGGGAACCCAAACATAACATTTCCATACTTTTGTCACTTTATTATGAACCCTAACTGATGCATTAACAAAGCTTTTTTTTGCATTGAATTTCCTTACTTTTTGAGCAAGTCTAATCCTACCCTTATTTGCTCTTGGGAGCGTAGGGCCCAATCATCAATAATTATTGAAAGATTGTAATTCTATCCTTACTTCTATGTGGGAGCACAGGGTGCTCCAAGTCCTGTGCTCCCACCACTGTAATGGTATCCATATTGGCATCTTGAGGCACAGGGTTCTCCATGCATTACTCCTTAGCTGTATTCATACCCGAAGTCACAAACGTCTTCCTAATGGTAGCATAAACAGCTATCTGTAAGCCTAACACCATGCATATTGTAATTGTTCCTCATTTACGTGTAGAAGTCCCAGGCCGTCTGGACCCTGTGTTCCCATCAGTTCATAATTACATCCTCCAGGTCCTATGCGCCCATGCATTCATATTATAATTGTCCCTCATTTACATCTAAGGGAAGCAGTACAGATCTCACTTTGTGAATGCATGGCATAATAGCACAGTCACCTTAGCCCCATTCATTAAAATTTTCCTGTGCAGCTGTAAACAAGGCCTGCAAACATGCAAAACAACTTAGTACACCTAAAGGTGTACTAAGCTGCGAGTTGCATCAAGCCATATTTCAAAGCGTTTTTGAGATACAGCTGCCGATAGGGACCCTGACCATTATAATGTAATCCTATGGGAAATTACTAAACTTCAAACTGTTATAACTATGCAGCAAATGAAATGTTCTCACCAAACTAGCAAAAGGCATATCTGTAGGGCAAGCCCTTTGTACCCTTAAAATTTCAACCCAAAAGTGCAAGCCGTTTCTTTGCAATGGAGTGACATAGAAACAGAAATATTGAAAAAAGTAGTGTCTCGATGTATGAGGGGTCATGTGATGGTGGTCTGAAGAGCAGCAGCAAGCCTCTGCAGCTCTGCACCTCTCCCATGATCAATCACTCCAAACGCAGCGAAACTGTGCCCAAATTGTGAGCTGTAGGTGATAAACCATTGCAGGAAGCCTACTCAATTCTGGTGAAGGGGAAAAGAATGAAAGTTTGTATGAAAAAAGCACCATCATGGCATTCCCCACCACCCATACTGGAAAAGGACAAGGCCATGAATCGGCCCAAACAACAGGCCGCAGGCTCTCCTAAGACTCCACCAGTGCAGACTGCCTTCTCAGAGGAAAGATTTTTCTCGAGATTATGCAGCCATTGCAGGAAGTTATATCCACCATATTGACAGATCTACAGCAGATCCAGACCTCAGTGAAAGCTTTAACAATAAGAGTTGGTGACTCCGAGGCCAGATTGGTCTCATTGGAAAAAAAAGGGGGGAAGGCTGAGCAGGAGACCATGACTGTTAACCGGAGGCTCAAGAAACTTGAGGAGAAGCTGGAGAACTTGGAAGGGAGAAGTAGGCAGAATAGCCTTCTAATTATTTTTATTCCTGAAAAGGAAGAAGGCAATGCTTCCATTCTATTCCTGTAGAAATTCTGCGAAAAAATAACTGGTCCTTACCCGAACGGTACGACCTATGTTATTGAAAAGGCTCACTGCACCCTACACCCTCCATCACTGCCCAGCTCACCACCCAGGCCCTTTATCTTTAAGCTTCTCAACTTTTTGGATAAACAACACATCCTGACTAGAGTGAAAGATTTACAGGAGGTGCAATGGGAGGGCCACAAAATTTGCATTACCCAGAATATACCCCAGTCAGTCCATGTGAAATGGCAAGAACTGCATCCGACTGTTTCAAAGCTGATTGCTGCCAGAAAATCCTTTAGAGTTAAATATCCAGCAGTGCTTTAAGTCAAACATGGGGAACAATGGCTAACTTTTGATATCCCAGAACATGCAATGCAGGATCTCAAGACCCTGTTACCAGATCTGTTCAAGTGAGGTCGCACTTGGTGCCTGGGAGTTAATGCCTCGTACGAGCACACTGTAAGTAGGAGAAGATTAGCTCAAGCTCAACCACTAAGAAAGCCTTCCCGATAGCTCCTTTAGAACCCCGAGAGATAAGCAGGGGAAAGAACTTGGTTCGGGAGTCCCTTACCTAACAAGGTAAGATCCACTTACTAAGTGTGCCAGCTGCCAAGCGAATGTTATGATAAACAAGGCCCACCAAATCACTTCAGCTAAGGAATCACTGTTTTGGGCTGGATCTGTACAGATATATGGTCAGCAACAGTGTACTTGAACTGACTGGTCCCAGAAGTATTGGTGGCTGAATATCTGTTTAAAGTCACTAGTTCAAGTTTTGGTTATCCATCTCTTGTTTACAGGAGGGCTGTATTTCCTTTTGGCAGAGGCCTGACTCAAAATTATGGCCAGGGTGCTACTTGCAAATCCCCACGGACTCTGTGCCTAAGCAAATCGGCCATGAGGATGAAAGCAGTTAAATTTCACTGACGCCCTACCGAATGTTTTACTAGGAAAACCTTAGTTGCTACACGGAGTGTTTCTGACTTTATTTTAATGTTGAACCCTCGCATCTTGCCAGTCTCTTTACTTGCCACCCCTCCAACATCAACACTCCAAATGGATAGTGACATTGTTTACATGCATTTTGGATTCAGACTTTTGGTTTGCCCGAGGGGTACTGTGGACACATGCTTCAATGCCCTATGATGGTGTGAGTGACCGTCTTTTCAAGAGGTTTAAGCCTATGTATGAGGTGCATGACTCCAGTTATAAGGCAGCAGGCTCTTTAATTTCAAGTTTTTCTTTATAGATATACTTAAAGCTCTAGAAGGTAGAAGTCGTGTTTTTCATAGGCTTTGAGTTTTATGTTCAAGGCGGGAAGCCACTTCGAGTTCCTACACCAGATATTTACCACAGCTGTGTTTGTTAGATAGTTATAATGTCAACCTAGACAATGTGTTTGCGGTGCGGGGGGGGAACAGGGAGGGTTACGGTCTGACTGTTAACAGGCTTGCGATACAACATCACCTGGCGGTGTACTTGTGGTGATGCAGTAGATCAGAACTGGGGTCAGAAAGCTTGGGGGGTGTCTATGTTATGTGTGATAATTATTGTGGTGTTTGGGTGGGAGAGGGGACTAAGGGTATGGGAGGTCACATTTGAATTCCTTTATGGTGCCTTATCACATTAGGGGGTGCCAAGTGCTACTGCTTCAGTCTCTCAAGAATGACTAGGGGTCTCTCGCACAGACAGCACAAGCTGCCTATGAGCAGATCCTGGATTTCTCCTGTTACCAGTTAGCATGAGTGGCCCCTACACTTTTGTGAGTTTGAACATTAGAGGGGCCTGCAATAGATGGAAAAGGCAGATGATACTATGACACCTTCTCCACTTTAAAGCAGGGATTGTCTGTCTCCAGGAGATTTACCTCCAGAGAGAGGATGTCTCTCTACTGTGTAGAAGTTGGGTTGGGCAGGCCTTTGGCTTGGGCATATCCACAAACTGAGGAGGGGTGGCAATCTTGATTGCAAAGATAGTCCCCGTTAACTTAGAACAGGAAATTTAGGATGCCAACAGTCATTTTATCCTGCTTCATGGGACACTAGCATTGCATCCAGTGCTTTTGGGTGCTATTTATGGTCTGAATACAGACTTTCCTCAGTTTTTCAAACAATTACTGAGTCTTATCAACATGAACCTGCCCAAGCTAACGATCCTGGGAGAGGACTGGAATATTACCCCTCAAATGGATTTGGATAGATCAGACTGAAGAAAATGTGGATTATCCCCGGCCCAAAGAGTCTTACGAGACCTCATGCATGGGACTGGTCAATATACCTTTTTTTCTTCCCCCCATTGCACCTGTTCTAGAATAGATTATATTCTCATTAGTTCATTTGCCTTACCAGGCATAATTGACTCAGCTATTCAAGCAAGGGTCATATCCGACCACTCCACCGTATCCATCACCTACTGTACCTATTGGGCCCTGGAATTAAACAAGACTCTTTATAGCATTTGAACACTCAGCTTCTCCAAAGGCCTGCCTCGCTCTCACATGTTAAGAACTTTGTTTCCTATTTCTTAGAGACCAATAAGGGGTCTCTAACCAGAACAAACATAGTCTGTGTGGGAATAATGTCAATATCGCGTGTCCACAATAGCTTGTGGCATTGTAGTGCATATAAAATTGCGCTTTCAACTACAGCACTATAGCATTATAGTGTTGATCCAAAACAGCATTTTTAAGTAGAATAACAGTAGCCTGACTCACATGTAGCGAAAATTATCTGCTCAGCGTCTGGCTATGGTGGACCACGCGTTGTTCTGGGGACTTGTATTGTTGTGCATTTTTTGTCCTACCACATAATGTTTCCCCTAATAACGCTGCTTTTGCTTTGAGTTCCCTATACACACTAGCTATACGCAACCTCTACACGCCATGTTTGCAGCTCAAAGAAGCACTGTGATCATAAAAGTAATGCGACTCTGATTTTATTAAATTTTTTTTTTTAACAATTGTGCTAATTTAGCAAGCAAAATTCACCAAATTCACCAAGTGACAATTGAATGTATGCAATATAACTGACTAATGTGCTAATCATACACTCTTCATGCCTGTAGCTGAAAGTTATATGCAACATCACAGAGAAACTCAATTCTGGGACGCATGCTAAATTGTGACACAGTAATAGCAATGCTCTTGGCAGTGTCTTTGTATGTTCTTTTCATATCGGTGCTTGTCGTGCCTGCAATTAGCTGCTCAATCAAAATAGTACTGTAGTGCTGTTCCTCTCAGAGGCACTGTAGGAACTTCCATATGGAAGGGTGGTGTGCTCCGATAAAGTGGTTAAACTTGTGGTGCCAAGCTTCTACTGAGTTTGTAGTGTGTGGGATGCCATCCTCCACTGCATCAGAGCAGTTCCACATTTTAATATTATACATAGGTCGCCTGTGACCACCTCTTGCGAATGGGCATCCCAGCCATGTATCCTCGAGTCGTCAATCATTGGGGTTAGTAATTCTACATTACTTTGATAAAATGGTGTCAAAATCAGCTCATCAAACATTTTTATTACTTCGTCCACTGGAACATATGCTAGTGCTGGTAGAAGTCGCAACTGTAAGGCAAAGTCTGGGTCTGATATATAACTTGCACAGATCTGTTGATTTTCTTGAAATTTCCTCCAGAATGTTTGACAGACATGAAAGAAACAACCACGAATATGTGCTGATGGAAAAGCCAGTTTGAATGTTTTTATGGCTGCCTGTTCACAGTCCAGAATTATACTGTCAGGTCTCAACTTAGGGCACAGGTTTAGCAGCTCAGTAAATACCCGACTGCATGAGGAGATTGTTCTGTTTGCCATTAATATGTAAATGAGGGGAACAACAGTATTATTTCTTATGCCATGAATAGTATACAGCTGTTGGAATATTGTTGGGCAACATTTAAAAGTACCATCAGCAAACCAATGCCGTGAGTTTTTCAAATGTTCAAGATCTTTAGTGGTACTGAAAATGAGTAGTCTATCTGGGACAGGCCCGGAATCAAGGAGTAGAAATTTCTCGTTTTGCATTGTAACACACAACTCGGCAGTTAGCTCAAGCGATGCAGCATCACTCGGTTCTGGGGGTTGACAGGCAGCAGCCCTGTGTGTTCTTCATACTGTACACTTAATAAGAGACATCACGGGGAACTGTGAAGCAACTGCGGGACACAGCTCCGCTACTGCTTCAGCAACTATTTGGTGTGTGGTCTCACTACTTGTCGCAGCCTTGTCCTTCATCCCAGCAACCGCTTCCTTAATAGAGACAACAGCAGGATCGGGGACATGATTGTGCTCGCCGATTATTTTCAGCACAGTTTCCCCATTCAAGTGAATTCTGGCAGAGCAATGGCCCTTATCATAGTCAAGGCATTTGTAATATGTCTTAGAAGCTGTTGCTCATTCTCTGTGATAAAGAAAGCCATTTAACAGAGGGAGCTCTTCACTGTTCTGACTTTTAACAAATCACACTGTCTCACAAGGGGGTCCTGACACTGACATGGTTGCTACCTGTGGATGAATTGTGTGTGCGACATTTAAGCTTTTTTTAGCTATACCACTAGATGGCGCAATTTCAACAGTGCACTCTAATGTTATGCATTAATACAGCCACGCGATAAGATGTAAGTGCTAAATTGACTAGCGCTATTGTGGACATGCTATTTTAACTGCATACCATGTGGATGGCCCTGAAATGTGCCCTAATGGGGGAATGTATCCATCTAGCAGCAACAAGATCGTGCCAGGCCAAGGAACAAATTGAAAGCCTCCTTAGCTCATTCTGGAATTTGGAGCAGGTTATAAATTGTCACTCTCCAGAGGAGGATGGGTCCAGCTTCATAACTTATAGGCTCAATTCTCAGATCTGATGTCCCAGAGAGCCAAACTGTCTCTTAGGTGCACGAAGCTTAAATATCTCGAATTTGGTGAAAGGGCCACAAGCTTCTTGCAATCCATATTAGGTAGGTGGAAGCCCCCAGTTCTTTCCAGGTCTTCTTTTTCAAGGGATGGTCCGGTGAACACTGACCCCGGAGATATAGCCTCGGGCCTTGGCAGATTCATTCTAAACCTTTATTCCAAGGACCCAAGCTCTCAATCTTCCGAAAGGGATATTACTAAATATCTCAATTCCATAGAGCTCCCTAAATTGTCCCCCCCCCCAGATGCTGTAGCCTTGGGTACCCATATCAGCATATGGGAGGTACAACATGCCATTGAACAACTCCCCCAGCCAGGATGGTCTCCCCAATAACTTTTATAAGGCCTGCCATTCAGAACTCACTCCTTTATTAGCAGATGTGTACAATTCTTGGTATGAGGAAGGGCTCTCTGAACCAAACTTCTTGGAAGCCCTCATTATCCTCATTCCAAAACAGGGGAAGGATCCCCAATATCCTGAGAATTACCCTCCCATCTCATTACTTAATTCAGATCTGAAATTCCTTGCCAAGATTCTAGCCAATAGGCTTGCCCCTATCACGGGAAGCCTTATATGCAATGAACAAGTGGGCTTTATGACCGTAAGGTCTTCTGGGGATCATATGTGCAAATTGTTACATCTAATCTCAGCATCCAGGGATTCAGAGAGACCTGCTGTCCTTGTAGTCCTGGATGCCGAGAAGGCCTTCGATCGGGTCTCCTGGAACTTTCTCTTTGTTACCCTGGCTCACTTTGGTATTCCCGAGGAATACATTAAATGGGTTCGATTACAGTACACTTCCCCAATGGCCCAAGTCTGGTGCAACGGCATTCTCTCCAACTCTTTCTCGCACTGCCGTGGCACCAGACAGGGATGCCATCTGTCACCTCTCCTCTTTAACCTGTACCTGGAACCCTTGATTAGAAGGTTGGTCGCATCTCCAGAAATAAAGGGCATAATGGTGGGAGAGCAGTGTTATGTTCTCTCAGCGTATGTTGATGATCTGTTATTGCATCTGAAAGATCCACAGACTACCATTCCAGCCCTTTTGACAGAAATAGAGGTCTTCTCCAATATATCAAATTACAGGCTCAATCATTCCAAGACCAAGATCTTCCCATTGAATAGCAGAGTCATTCAAACTGAATTGGCAGACCATAATCTCTTATGGGAAGCAAAGTCCTTGACATATTTGGGTGTCAAGGTGGCCAGGGAATTGCCTATAATGGTTAAGGAAAATTTCTCCAACGTATTGAGTGTAGTGAAGGCAGACCTGGAAAGATGGGGTGCACTTCCCCTTCCCTTTGGGGGAGGATTAGCATTGTTAAGATGAACGTGTTCACCCATCTCTGATATCCTATGGGCATGTTGGGCTTCTTTTTCCTCAAAGTCTGGTTCACCAGACTTCAAAAGGCACTCAACACCTTTATGTGGAAAGGTAAAGGGATCAGAAGGGCCTATTTTAAACTTACTGCTCCAAAGTCTCAGGGTGACCTAGCAACCTCCTCCTTCTTCACTTACTAATGAGTGCATCATATTAGTAAGTTGGCTCTATGGGTCAACAGGACAGGGCCAGTGGACCTGGCTGTATATTCACCTTTATGGTTGGAAATAAAGAGATGTTTGGCAGCCAGAAATCACTGCTCTCTCCCTTCCCTGGTGTATTTATTTATTTACTTATTTATTAGAATTTTGGTAACTGGGTAAGTCCACTGAGACCATGCAGTCCCTTTTTCAGTGTACATGGCCCCTACCCTACTCTACTTCCCAAGCCTTTAAGGAACTCTGGATCCCTCCAAGCCCACTGGGGCTCTGGACACCCTCTTCCAGGATCTAGGAACCAGCATTGGACCAAAAAGACTCCTCTGGGGTCCCCGCTTAACAAGTGGCCCCCACTGAAGACAAAAGCACCCCTCCAGAAAGTCTGTTGCCAGGGGCCACACCGACCGCAAGCCACCCGGAGAAGGGAACCAGGAGCTCGGCCGCACCCTGGTACCTTGTGCCACTAAAGGTGCAAAAGCCTGCAAGGATCCCTCCAAGCCCACCAGGGCTCTGGACACCCTCCTCCAGGATCTAGGAACCAGCCTTGGACCGAAAAGACGCCTCTGGGGTCCCCGCTTAACAAGCGGCCCCCACTGAAGACAAAAGCACCCCTCCAGAAAGTCTGTTGCCAGGGGCCGCACCGACCACAAGCCACCCGGGGAAGGGAACCAGGAGCTCGGCCGCACCCTGGTACTTTGTGCCGCTAAAGGCGCAAAAGCCCACAAGGTATGTTTAAACTCGACCTCCATCCTGCTGGCCCTCTCCTGCTGGGTTTGAGACTTTACCAAGTACCATTCTCCACAGAAAGCGGCTGTTCTCACTCTATATTTTTGGATTTGGACTACTATCTTGAACCCCCAGGGACTGTGAGCGCTGCCACTGCGGCTGAGTAATACAGCTCCCTGAAGCTAATTTTGCTGCCTAGACAAACTCTCTCCTGTAATCCTAGCTTATTAATTCTATAGTGCTGTAGCTAAGTTTCCTGCCTCTCTGCTGCCTATAGTGCTGTAGCTAAGTTTTTCTGTTTCTCTGCTGCCTTGTACTGCCTTCCCGCCTTCTTTGTTTGAATCTCCTAACTCCCTTTGTTCAAGTAAAGCTATTTTAAGTGCTGTCCTCTTCACCTGCCTTAACTGAAACCTGTAACCCTACTCCTCTGCCTGCTAATCTCCTCCTTTCTATCACCTACGCCCCTACCATTGTTTCTGCTGCCTTCTTAATCTGCTTCTCCTGCTACCCCTCAGGATCCTCCAAGCCCACGGGGCTCTGGACACCCTCCTCCAGGATCTAGGAACCAGCCTTGGACCGAAAAGACACCTCTGGGGTCCCGGCAACAAAGCGGCCCTCACTGAAGAAAAGCGCCCCTCCAGAAAGTCTGTTGCCAGGGGCCGCACCAACCACAAGCCACCCGGGGAAGGGAACCAGGAGCTCGGCCGCACCCTGGTACCTTGTGCCGCTAAAGGCGCAAAAGCCCGCAAGGTACGTTTAAACTCGACCTCCATCCTGCTGGCCCTCTCCTGCTGGGTTTGAGGCTTTACCAGGTACCATTCTCCACAGAAAGCGGCTGTTCTCACTCTATATTTTTGGATTTGGACTACTATTTTGTACCCCCAGGGACTGTGAGCGCTGCCACTACGGCTGAGTAATACAGCTCCCTGAAGCTCTCTTCCCGTCGGCACTTCACGCCGGCTCCCCACCCTCTCCCACCTCACCCATCCTGGTCAACCCTTTAGCTTTATAGACACCAGGGTGGTCATATGACTAAGTGTCTACTTTTCCATTGGTTCCTTATACTCTGCCTCCACTAGGGGCAGCTCACGTTTCTTCCAAACTAACAGCTCTGTTATTTATTTTACCAAGCCCGCCTTCTGGCCTGCATCACAGCGTCCTATTTTCTTTCCTTCCAAAGTATTTGCCCAGGCCTACCAGTATTTTCTCTCTATATCACCTTGCCGCACTTGGCACTGCTCTATCCGATACTCCTCCTTTCCTGTGCCCCTGCTACCTTCTCTTCCCATACTAAAATGACTCCTTATGTAACTATCTATCACTCCGGCTTGGCTTCTTTTTTCTGCCTGTGTCTCCTGTATGGTCTAAGTAGTGTCTCCCTATCTGTGCCGCTTGTCATTAATCACAAAGCGGAATCTATAAAGGACTTTTTCTTCTCAAATCTTCTCCTTTCCTACCGTCACCCCCTTCCCGCTCTACATCATGCACTACTGAAGAAAGGCTGTACCTACCTGTCACTCCTGTACTACCTACAGCATAGGGCTAGACATAAAAAATGTGACACTCTCACTAGAAACCCACTTAAGTTCCTAGCCCAAAGGCTGCTCCTGCTAGCTGGTGACATTGAGTCGAACCCAAGTCCTCCACATAATATCCCTATGCCAACCTCAGCCAAAGCTAATAAAGGCCTATTACTAGCCCATATGAATATAAGGAGTCTTGTGGGGCACCTGACTGAGCTTGAAGCCTGGGCAAAACTGATTAACCCTGACATCCTGTGCCTTACCGAAACATGGCTCAAACCCAATATCCTAGATGCCCACTGTGCCCTACCTGGGTATGCCATCATTCAGCAGGATCGAAGTGGCTCAAAAAGGGGTGGGGGAGTTGCCATTTATTACAAAAATCACCTCTCAATAAAAGCGGTTCCAAATCCTGGCCCCCACATGCGCTGTGAATCGCTACATGCTACACTGTCCCTAGGAGCCAAACAGTTGCACATCCTGTGTTTGTACAACCCACCCACTGGAGGTTTGGAAAGACTCCAGATCTTACTACAACATATGTCTCAATCCGTGAAACTGAATGAGTGCATCCTGTTGGGGGATGTCAACTTAAACTGGCTAGGCCCGAATCAAGGTAACCTTGCATCTATGGTCCAAAAATATAACTTTCACCAACTTGTAACAGAATGCACGAGAATGACTAACACGCAGACAGGAACGCTATTAGACTGGGTTCTCACCAACAGGCCTGACCATATATCCAAAACCACTGTACTTGAGGACTCTCTGACAGACCACTCTCCCACGGTCTGTCACTGGCGTTCCTGTCAGTTGCCTGCTCCTCGGTCCCGCCTCATCACCCTTACCAACTTTGCAGCGCTCGATGTACAAGCATTTCTCAATGACATATCTAATATGGACTGGTCCGACATCTACTAGTGCAACAAGTGCTGAGGCTGCCCTGGATGTGTTCCTCAGCAGGTTTGGGAGGTACAAAGGAGGCATGTACCTAAGATAAAAAGAAGGGTCAGGGGGCAACAAACTAGGTGACTGAGCAAAGATCTTCTCCACAAGCTCAAACTCAGGGACAAACTCTCAAAACATTACAAATCCACCGGGCTGCCCTGTGATCATCAGGCTTACAAACAGCATAGAAACGAATGTAAGAAACATATCAGGCTTATGAAGAGCAGCTACTGCCAAGACCTTTTAACCAGCTCTGCTAATGATCCTCGAAGATTTTGGAATCATATAAAAGCCTTCCTCAGGACCCCTCAATCCTTCACCCCCTCGGACATGCTACTACAAGGGGTCCACTGCAATGACTCCCTCACCATTGCCAATGCCTTCAACCAGCAATTCTTGGACCTATCTGCTATCACGTGCTCTTTAAAATCTCTGCCAGACAACTCTCAACCATACTCTAACATGATAAACTCCAATCCACAACTTGCCTCTAAAAGATTGTTTTACTTCAAAAGGGTTACTGGAAATCAAGTCTGCAATCTACTGTCGGGATATCTGAGAACACTAGCCGGGCTCTGACACCCTGGAACCTCGACTCCTGAAAATAGCTGCCCGCCTCATATCCCGCCCACTTGCCAGGATTTTCATATCTCTCTCTCTACAGGTACTGTCCCGAGATTTGGAAGGCTGCCAGAATCACGCCAGTTTTCAAAAAGGGGCAAAATGACTTGTCAAACTATAGACCCATTGCCATACTCGGTACTGGAGTAAAATACTCGAAAGATAGTAGCCACCCAAGTCACTGATTTTATTGACTCACAAATGCACTCTGTGAAGTGCAACATGGCTTCAGGAAGCACCACAGATTACTACAACTGCTCTGACCAAATTCACATCGGACGTTCTCTCAAATATGGACAGAGGGCAACTAACAGGTGCTGTGTTCATCGACCTTACAAAGGCCTTTGACCTGGTTGATCATCCACTACTGCTTGCTACCCTCAAAAACCTATGCTTCTCACCCCCAGTAACGTCCTGGTTCAGTAGCTACCTCACCAACAGGTCTCAAGCTGTAAAGCTTAACTCAGCCATCTCGGACAGTACCATGATCAATATTGGTGTACCACAGGGATCTATTCTCGGTCCACTCCTCTTCTCATTATTTATCAACAACCTGCCCAACGTAATGACATCAGGTAGCTCACTACTCTATGCTGATGATCTTGTTATATATGCTCACCCTGAGAACATCTCTCACCTGAAGTCCACACTGTCATCAGCCTTCCACCTTACGCAGCACTGGCTTGAAGCTCATCACCTTATACTCAATGCTAGCAAAACCAAGGCCATGCTCTTTGGATCAAATCATAAGCTTAGAACCTGCACATCCCCACTGACAATTCCTGATATCAATGGATCCACCCTTGAGACTGTAAGTTCTTTCTGCTATCTTGGGATACAGCTTGACCAAAATCTTGACCTGGAGCAGCATATCCAGGAGTCATGTAAGAATGTCAGCTGTAAGCTGGGTGCTGCCTATAGAACAAACTTTATGCTCACACCCACCACCAAACTTGCTATTGCCAGGGGTATCCTATTACCCACTCTGTCTTATTGTGCACCTATCCTCATCATGGCAAATAAAACCATTCTACAGAAATGGGACACCACCTACAACAATGTCTGTAGATATGCAGCTAAAGCACCACGTCTGACGCACCATTGTCAACTTTACAAAGGGTTAGGCTGGCTATCCCCTTCCTCCACGAGGCTATACTACCTTTGCAGCCTATCAGACTCCATAATCAGAGTGTCGAAACCTGCCACACTGTCTGAACTACTCCAACCTGTAATACCATCGCGTGACCTGAGGTCGTCAGACAAGTCTTTTATATCAGTTCCCCACTGCTGTAACTCCAAGGGTGCTGATGCCTTCAGGTGCACTGCCCCTCCCGCCTGGAACTTACTGCCTATGGATCTGAGAAATGCTCCACCACACCTAGCCTTCAAGCGGGGACTTCGCTCATACTTCCACTCTATGGACCATTGCACTTGTTTTGATCCCACTTAAACTTTGTAAACCTGTCTAAATCAATCCTCCCTTGCCATATACTCACTAGCCTACCTCCCCTTGATTGCTCTGTCACTTGGTTTGTCTGATTGCACTTTAATGAACTGTCCACAAGACTGCCTGCACTTTCAATGTAATGCTTACAAACTTCTCATATGGACACTCTATTCCAATCACGATTGCTGCCTAATTGCCTTAATGTTGTAATATGTATATTATCCTGACCTTTTATACTGCATATCCAACTTTGTTTATTCTCTTCTGACTTTGTGTATAATTATGACATAATCCTTCTTTTGTTTTATCCTTTGTCAGTTCTACTGTGTAGTACTAAACCATAAGATGTATCTAATTGTTAATGAGTACTGGTTCCTCTTGCTTTCCCTCTCCGCCCCCCTTTCACTCCTCTCCCCCTCAGTCCTACCTGGTCTCAGTTCCATAACCCCGGGCCCCTTTTTGCACCTTTCCTGCCAACTCATATCTAGCTGTACTTTTCCGTATGCGTCCCTATGCTCAGCCGAGTTCTAGTTCCATAGCCCTGGGTCCTTTTAGCGCCTTTTCCCGCAAAAGCCGTAACTAGCCGTACCTTGCCGCATGAGTCCCTGAGCCCAGCCGAGTTTTAGTTCCGCAGCCCTGGGTCTTCTTAGTGCCTTTTCCTGCTAAAGCCATAATCACGCCGCTCCTTGCCGTACGTGCTTTCAGCCTAGCTGCCTCTCCTGATCCAGCTCCGATGCTATTGGATCCCTTTGTGCCTTTCCCACTAAATGCTGCACCTTGAAATTGTGTCCCTCAGTTCCTCCTTGCCCCTACCCTCTGGTTTCATCCTCTTGCTTTTCTGCAAACTCTTCCACCCTACCTGCCGCTATCTAACCGTACTTTACTGTATGCGTCTCTGTGCCCAGCCGATTTCTAGCTCCATAGCCCCGGGTCCTTTTAGCACCTTTTCCTGCATAAGCCGTAACTAGCCATACTTCGCCGCATGAGTCCCTGAGCCCAGCCGAGTTTTAGTTCCACAAGCCCGGTCTTCTAGTGCATTTTCCCGCTAAAGCTGTAATCAGCCGCCTCCTTGCCATACGTGCTTTCAGCCTAGCTGCCTCTCCTGATCCAGCTCCGATGCTATTGGATCCCTTTGTGCCTTCCCACTAAATGCTACACTTTGAAATTGTGCCCCTCAGCTCCTCCTTGCCCCTTACCCTCTGGTTTCATCCTCTTGTTTTCTGCAACACTCTTCCTCCCTACCTGCCGTTCATCCCCGCTCTGCGTTCCTTGATTCTGTGAGCCCGGTTGTGTATCCCTGCCTGCACCGCAAGGCAGTTAGCTGCTATCTTCCATCCTTTCGATCACTGCCCTCCACCTCTCATCAGTTTCACACCCTCCCTTGTCGTCTTAAAATCCCCCCTACCTTCCCTTTCCTCTCTCTCCCCCCCTAAAAGTGATCTCCCGCCAGTACCCTCTGCTTATTGAAACCATATGCCTGCCTTTGAAAATTGTATGTCTGTACTTGTACCTTTGCCTGTATTATATTAACTAAACTGACTTATTTTGTACTGTAATTGTGTCTCCCAGGCCGTGCCTGAAAATAGTCACCTGTTGGCTAGTGCACCTACCCGGTTAACAAAAACTAAATAAATAAATAAAATAAAATATAAAACTCCCCAGTTGAGTGGTCCTTTAAAGCACTCCACCAGGTACAGAATCAGCTTTCCCAGAACTGACACAGATCCCTGGAACAACCAGTGGTTGGTAATCCCCATTTTAAAATTGGCCATAGACCCATCCTGCCCTCATTCTGGGCCCTGCTGGCAACATGTTTTGTTTTTATTTTTATTTTTATTTTTTACCAGGAGAGACACACTAACCTGAAAGCTTGTTTACAGGTGCGACCTGAGAGGACAAGGAAGTTGTGACTTGCTCAGGGCCACACAGTATGCAAGTGGGGGCTGTGGGATTCAAACCCAGGTCTCCAGGTTTGCAGCTCAGAGCCTTAAACCACTGCACTATACTGCCTCCGTAAGCTTGCGTATCTCTGCCCAATAGGAGAAATTATCTCCTTTCACCATTTCCAAACCCTGTGCAAGACACAGGACAAGCATTCTTTCAAGTACATCCAAATTAAGGAAGTTATCGCCTCCTATATGAGGCAAACGTCCTGCCCCCCCCTCCATTTAGAGCTAACCTCAATCTTGCAGGTGGTCAACCAGCCCCAATCAGTCTCTATGGTTTATAAGAAAATGCAGTCAGTGGACCCCCATCTATCTTGAGATGTCTGTTATTATTGCACCCAGGAACTATTCCTTACAACTGATGCAGATACCTGGAGCAAGATTTGGCAAAACATTTACACCTTTGTCAAGCTGGACAGGCTTCTTCTGGTCCAATTTAATATCATGCACAACCTATATTTTACCTTGATGAAACTCCATAAAATGGGTATGCTTCCCTCTCCTGACTGTCCATGGTGCACCGGATCCAAAGGAACTTTATATCACATGTTGCAGACTTGTCCTAAGGCCCAAACCTTTTGGCAGTCAATTAAAAGTACCCGGGATCCTTTACTAGGTTTGGCTTCATTATTCACCCCCAAGGCCTGCTTGCTTAATATTTTCCCCTAGAGTCAGGAAAGCACACCTTGCTCTGTTATCTGCCACTGCCAAATTAGTTATTATGAGGCACTGGAAGGAAGAATCACTGCCCCCAGCGATAGAATGGCACAGGGAAATGCTACTTGCCTGCCAACTAGAAAAGCATATTGCATCAATGCATAATAGATTTGAAACCTTTCAGAATAAGTGGGGCTCCCTGGATGCTTAATTAGTTACATAGAAGCCCTCGGTTTTCAACTCTATCTCTCCACAGTTCAGAGAATCCCAAACTTGTTTGGTCAGACAAAGCACTTGGGCCTGTTTGGGAGAGGGAGGAGTGGGAGGGAGGGGATTGTGTGTGATGTGTTTAAATAGATAATGTGCTGTATTGCAGTTGTATGGCTTGTCATTGCGTTATGCAGTCTCCTTGAAATGTGCCACAATGTTTCTGTGTACTTTTGACTCCTGAAAATTTTAATAAAGTACATTGAATAAAAAAAAAGTAGTGTCTCAAATTGCAGCAATATCCCCACTGTTTCGCAGAACAGTGCCACAATTTGAGACAGTTTTGCTAAAGTTCTTTCACAAACTGTGGTAATACTTCCGCAATTTGTAAAAGAAAAAATGCACAATCAAAACAAGCATTGTAGTGTCAAAATAACCACAGAATCAGATTCCTTGGGCCCCAATCAGGTAAACACCATCATTTGTGTTTACCAACTGACAGTATATTTCAAGATATTTAAATTTTTCCATATCGCTAACTGAAAACAAGATGGCAGAAGCAAAAACGGACTGTTTCTATTTGTGAAAGAATATGGTACTTATACAAAAGTAAAAAAACACTTTTTTTTTACTTTATTTTTATTATTTTCATATGCTGTTAGAGCAAATAACATATCCATATCTAGGACAGTCCATTTATATAACAAATAACCATAGAGAGAGAAACCCTCCCATTAATCAAAGGATACATGCATTATAATATTTTGATACCACATGTGGGGGGATAGCAAATGTTGTATTTAAAAGACCAGTACAAAGTAATAGCTGCAACACAGAGCCCATGAGCAGTATGACTATTTCACTAAGCTAAAGTCTTTTGTTTTAAATGTCCAACAAAACACACCCCAAGTAGGGGCTAGTGGTGTCATACTATATTGTTCAAAGTATATCAGGTTCCCAATATAAATCTATTACAGTAGCAAAATCCCGCTCTAGTGAAAAACACTTTCATACAGGGCATCTAATATTTCTCATAGAAAATAATGAGCTACTTTGAAAAATGTTTTTTTCCATATTACTTTTTTCCCATCTTTTTCCATTCTCTCACCATACACCCACCCCCCCTTGCGGTGTGTGTGTGCACGTGTGTGTGTGGAGGCACATGCACACACACATCACAAAACTGCGCTTCAGTGTCTCCCAATCTCCAGTGCTGCCATCTTACCTCCACTAGGAGGCAGCAAAGGAGTGGGACAACAACCATCCCCAGGAGAGGAGAGGAGTCCTTCAAATGCTCAGTCCTCTCCCTCCCCTGTTGACCCCCAGCAACCCAAAGTCACTACCAATCATGGGTCACCAGCATGGCGCAAGGTATGGCATCCAGTGCCTCAACCCTCAGCAACACCAGGATGGCTAGGTAATTTGAAATTTAATAACTTTTGAATGGTTTTATATTTTTCATAAAACCTTCAAAAGGCACATCTGTGATCCAAGCCCGACATAACCTAACATTTTCAGACCAAACATCCAAGCTGTTTCTGAGAAACGGCATGACAAAGAATTCAACAAAAATGTGGTAATTTTTACATTTTTTTACATTACATATCTCTGCACCCGTACATCAGATTGGAATGAAACCTGTCAGATCCAGAGATCTTTGGTCACCATGCAAAGCATGCAAAATTTCATGTGAATCGGTGTAATGGTTGCAAAATTTTGGGTTTAACATAGAAGTGACTGTTGAACTCTAACTATAGTGGTGCCATTGCACCACTATAATATACAGCTATATAGAATTTTATTTTGATCAGACTGATGGATTGTGTACTGAGTATTGTGACAAAATGCTAAAATTTGCCTTTTTTGGCTGCTTTTATGTCATTATGCTGTGGCCAGACCATTTCGTATTTTGGTTTGAAATTGTCCGGGTAGAAAGCGCTTGCCCCAAAGAACAAGCCAACATTGGTTTGATGAAAAAATATTAATATGCTCCAGAATTTAATTGTGGGTGCTGAGCATGCTCAGTTCAGTCTTCTGGATAGCTGCATGGTACACAAAAGGTTTTGGGCCTGAAGAAAAGGGACTTTGACACCTCACTAAAAGGGATCCTTAGAATCCCTTTTTATGAGAAAAAAATTCCTGTTTCACAAGCCACCATCTTGTTTACTAATTTCTGGCACAAACAAACTGTTATAACTGTACCTAGGGATGTCTTCAGCAGTCAAGGAAGTATGTGTTTTGCTCATGGGGACATCCCCTTTTGCTATGTGCCTTTAGATTCTTTTTTGTGGCCTCAGAATGCTTATTTTTATTCTAAAAAGTCCTTTTTCACAACCCACTTCTGATCCTGATTTGTGATGTGAAACAAGATTTTGACAGCTCTTAAAACAGGATTTTGACAGCTCACAAAAGAGGATTAGGGTTGTTGACTAGATGGATCCAACCCCAATCCTGTTTTGCATCATGTTATAGGACTTTGACAGTTTCATGAAACAGGAATTGGTTGTAAAATAGATTTTGACAGCTTGCAAGAGAGGATTTAGTAAAATAATCCTCTTTTGCAATCTGTCAAAATCCTGTTTCACGAGCTAATTCCTGTTTTGTGAGCTGTCAAATTCTTGTTTCATCATGTGAAACAGGATTAGGGTTAGGGACATCTGGTTGGCAACCCAATCCTCTTTAGTGAGTTGTCAGAATCCTGTATCGCAAGCCGATTTCTGTTTTGAGAGCTGTCAAAATCCTGTGTCATCATGTGAAACAAGATTAGGATTAGGGCAATCTGGTTGGAAAACCCAGTCCTCTTTCATGAGATGTCAAAATCATGTTTCGTGAGCAGTCAAAATGCTGTGTTGTGACCCTAATCCTGTTTTGCATGATGACACAGGATTTTGACAGCTCTTGACACAAGAATTGTCTCACAAAACAGGATTCTGACAGCTCACCAAAAATATATTTTTTTTTTAAATAATGTGCATTTCCAGCCCTACAGATATTTTACCACAGGGTCAGTTGGGACACTGTGCTGGTTCCCGAGATACTGTGGGAGCACAGAGTCTGAAGGACACTGTGCTCCCAACCTTAATGACGTTGTGGTGCATGTTGTAGCAGAGGGTCTATGGGGTACTGTGCTAGTGCTTGAGATGCTGTTGGAGCACAGGATGTGAAGAAACCTGTGATCCCACCCTGAAAGACTTTGTGCCGCAGGGTCTGTGGGGCACTGAGCTGGTGCTTAAGGTAATATGGGATCAAAGGGCATGAAGGACCCTGCTCTCCCACCCTAAAAGATGTTTACATAGCTACAAACATATCTGTGTCTGTGGAATGATGGGAGCGCAGTGTCTGAAGAACCCTGTACTCCCACAGTATAATGAGGAAGCTGTTATACTATCTCAAAAAGTAAAGAAATTATTTGCAAAGAACTTCATTTATGCATCAGTTAGGGTTGCTGTAACAAAAGTAGGGGAAATGAGGCATTAGGGTTTCACTCTAATGCCCCACCCCTGTCTTGTGGAGACCAGAAAGTTTCTGGGTGGCACTGGGGTCATCAGCCCAACACTCATCCCATTCTCCTAGACTGTAGATACCCAGTTTATTTTAGAATGGAATGGGGTGAGTGTTAGGGTTGATGACTCCAATGTTACTCCCCTGACACCTCCTGATCTCTGCAAGACAAGGGTGGGGTGTAAGGCTGAAACCCTAATACCTCATTTCCCTACTTTTGCAGCAGCAATCCTAACTGATGCATTAATGAAGCTTTTTGCAATATATATATTTATATTCTTTACAATGTTAGGGCTACAACCCTAACACCCCACCCTCTCCTTGCACACACCAGCAGACGTCAGGGTATGATTGGGGTTGTCAGCAATAATACTTACCATAGTCCATAAGTACATAAACTGAAATGGGTACAGTATAGGAGAATGAGGTGAGCATTAGGGTTGAGGACCCCAAGGTACACTCCCTACTCCTGTTGATGTATGCAGGGAGGGGATGGGGTGTTAAGGTTGAAACCCTATCATTGTATTTCTCTCCTTTTTATGGTTTGACATCAACCCTAACTGATGCATTAATGTCATTTTTAGCAAATAATTTCCTTACTTTTTGAGATAGTGTAACTGTATCCTTATTTGCCTGTGGGAGAGCAGTGTCCTTTGGGGCCTGTGCACCGATCCCGCCATAGATGTGCATATGTATGTCACTGTGTAGGGGCCCTTCACTCCAATTTATAAGACAACAGTGACCAAAGTGCCAGCATAGCCAGCATAGCCATCTTATTACTCCACTTCCTGTACCTGGTAAAGAAAATTTTCAAAACCCTGCCAAAATAAATTCTGTGGAACTACAACTCCATTCAGCGCCACAGGAGCAAAATCACATTTTAACTAGGACCTGAAAAATGACAGTTGTGACATACATGAGGTGGGGTGATAATAAGTCTATGTTGAAGAATTGGGGTCAAAGTCACTAAAAGTTCCAAAGTTGTAAGTGAGCGTTGCATAGTTGCAACAAATGGCCATAACTTTGCCATTTTTACATATTTTGACCCAAAATTTTCAACATAACTTTCTTATGACCCCACTTCCTGAACAATATGGCTCTCATTATGCAAATCCTACCCAAAAGGGGAATTTGCCAAGCAACCACGAAATTACCTTTTGGGCAGGAGTTCTATAGCAACAGTCATAATGTTCATGAGGTGGGGTGTCCAAAAAATTATGTTGAAAATCTGCTGTCAAACATGTAAAAATGGCATAGTTATGCACCAAAGTTGAAAATCCTATTGAGATACATTGCTTTCTTACAAGAAAAAATATCTTTTTTTCGTAACTCATCATACAAAACAAGATCTTTTTTCATATCACACCAATATAAAAAAAGAATTTCAGTGTTAAAACACAATTTAAAGGCATTTCTTGAGCAGTCAAGGGCAGAATAAGCAAGTTACATGTGTTGATTCCTCCCAAGAATATCATTTTGGGGTTTTCCAAATTTGAATTTCTCATGCAAAACTGAAAACAAGATGGCAGCCATATGAAAAAGGAATTTTCCCATACAAAACAGTATTCCTTTTTTGTTTCATACAGCTATCTTTTAGTGCTTACTGAGCATGCTCAGAAATGATTTTTTTCAATTTTTTATAATGCAGTAACTTACAAATGGCTTATTATTTTTTCACCAAACAAGCAACAGGCACATCCGTGGGCTAGTCCCTTTCTGCACTGAAAATGTCAAATCAAAATTCCAAACCATCTGAGCTGTAGAAAGTTTTAAAGAAAAATTCTCACAAAGTCAATGAGCAACAAAATGCTTTATTCACCTATTTGAAACTCTGAAACTGCACATCTGACTGGAACGTAACTTGCCACATCCAGAGATCTACAGTGGCTGATAGTGCATGCCAGCTTTCATGCAAATCCTTCAGAGGGTTGCAAAGTTATTAAAGTGCTAATTTTTGAGTTTAGCATTGAAGTGCCTACTCAACCCTAACTATAGGGGTGCAACCACACCCCTGTAATATATATTTATATACATATCATTGTGAAAAACTGCATTAGTGCACAAAAAGGAAGGAAATACAACCTTAGGGTTTTCAACCCTAACACCCCACCACCACCCTGGAGGCAGCAAATCAGGCATGCCATGGGCGTGTCATATCTAACGCTCATCCCATTCCATCACTAAGCGTAGATGTGTACACCGAATGAAAATAGGGTGAGAGTTAGGTTTGATAACCCCATGGCATGCCTGCTTTGTTGCCTCCAGAGTGGTGGTGGGCCGTTAGGGTTGAAAATCCTAACATTATATTTCACTACTTTTTGTGCTTTGTCCTGAACCCTAACTGATGCATTAGTGCAGTTTTTTTTCAATTAATTTCCTTACTTTTTGAGATAGTCTAATCGGAACCTTATTTGCCTGTGGAAGTGCAGGGCCCTCCCATCCTTCCAAAGATGCATATATCTATGTCACTGTGGAACAGTCAGTGTATGTCACTGCGGAGGAGCTCCCAGATGCAGTTGCCACTTGTGAAGCCCCTGTACAGCTTACCTGCCCCTCCCTCAGTTTGCTGGAGCTCCCAGATGCCGCCACCACTCATGAAGCCCCTGTGCAGCTTATCTGCCCCCTCACTTTGCTGAAGCTTGCAGACAACATCACTCGTTAAGCCCCTGTGCAACTTACCTGCCCCTCTCACTTTTGCTGGAACTCCCTGATGACAATGCCACTCATGAAGGTATGGAGCTACATTCCAAGCACAGGAGACCACACACAGAGTGCTGGGTTGCTGGTAGACTTGTTTTGAACTTGACACCATTTTCCAGCTATGGAGCCTGCTATTTAATTCAGCTACAGTCAGCGCTCTTCCTGTAGTTACAATTATTTGTTGCCTGTCTCTGATTTAACTGCTGTTTTTTTATCACCTGAATTTCCCACCTGCAGGGTATACGGTTTGACCACTAGAGGTCACCAAAACATTACATTTCTCACTTGCTGCTCCCTCACTTCCACCAGACCTACCAAAACACAATGTAACACTGCTATAATGTGTTAGTCCCAGCTCTTTTCCTCCACTCCAGCTTATTTAACCATAAAGTGAATTCCTTGGATTGCCACTATTTGCAATCTTTCTACCTCTTCCAGTGTTAACTTCCTATTACTAGGCTGCGACCTTTTACACTGTACTTGAAAGCTCAAGCCTGAAGTTCGGTTTGTTCTGTCCCTATGAATTATGGCCTGCTGGGATGCACTACTGGCTGCTGCAGTCATTTGTTTCCTGGTGTGTGGTGATCTTCTTGCAGCTGCCTATCTAACCGATGCAAGGCAATCCAGGCAAAAGGACACACCAGACTCTTAATAAGTACCTGTGGGTCTCAGTACATCACTCCCCCAGTACCCTGCTCATTTATAGTCACCACAGAAAAGGAACTTGCTACTTACTAATGACAGGAATTAGCCACCACTGTATGGCTCTCCAAACTTAAACTCTGGGCATTTACCTTTGGTTCCAAACATTCTTTAATGCTCTTCTGCTATCAGGGGATATTGAGCAGAATCCTGGTCCTATGGCAATGAAAGTAACAGTTTTTTTCCCTTAACCCAAGCATGGTCTAGAAAAAAGGACTAAAAACTGTACTTATGGACATTCACAGTCTACATCCCAAACTACCAGAGCTTGAAGCCTGGTCACTCTATTACTCCCCATATATAATTGCCATCTCAGAAACTTGGCTCAGACCTACTGTGCTCATGCATGAGGTTGCACTCCCAGGATAATCAGTCTTTAGAAGAGATTGGATATCTAAACAGGGTGCAGGTATATTAATCTATGTCCACTCTCACCTAGTAGCCATCAAATTGGATGAACCCTCCATGAAGGATTTCCCCCAAGGAATCCATCTTTATATCTGTCACCCTGGGCAATGTTAAGACATTGTGTGTAGGCTGCATCTACACTCCTCCTAACTGGGCTCATCAGGCAATGCCCTCCCTTACTTCCTGTCTCTCTCAGCTTCACCCCACAAAACTCATTGTATGTGGCAATGTCAATCTCTATTGGCTGGGCCCAAATCAGGAAACATTTCAGTCATCTCTGGATAATGCCCACCTTACTCAAATAATCACTGAACCCACTAGACTTAATTTAAGATCTGGCAACCATACATTGCTAGATTGGATCCTAGCATATAGGGTAGATAGAATCAGAGCCTCTGGTGTTCTCCCCGATACTCTTACTGACCATTCTCCATTTTTTTGTATATGGAAAAGCAATCCCACCCTCCCCAATATATTGAGGCCAGGGACCTCTCCCACTTCAACAAGTCCGCCTTCCTTAATAACCTTATGGAAGTTGACTGGATACCAACAAACAACCTCCCCTGTGTAGACTAGGCAACTTAACTACTTTATACATAATTTCCTTAATGTTGTGAATAGATTTGCTCCTATTAGACAATGCAGGGCAAAAGACCTCTGTGCCCCATGGCTGAACAGTGAGCACCAAAACCATAAACCTAAAACTCAGGATACTATATAGCCATACTGACTACAGAGACATGCCACGCCATTGCTTGCAGCACCCTCCACCTTCTTTTACTCTATGGTGCCCCAATATTACAGTCTATCAAAGAAGCCTCCCACTCCAGGCTTAAAACACTTTATCACAGGATTGGGTGCTTTGCTAGTGATGCACACCCCAGAACTCATTATTGCACAGTGCTAACAACCCTGGGGTGGCCCTTCTTTGAGACCAGACTGTGATACCCCCTATTTTTCATTACTTTTAAGCTCCTGCAGTCCCCCTTCTACCCGGTCTCCATGGCATTTTGCAATGCAAGCAGTTTGCATACAGTATGTGCTCATTGACATTGACTGATAGCTCAGAGTGCATAAGACAAGAACATAGGAGAGGACAGCAACAGCACTGACTAATACGGTATAATTACTGCAGGCTTTAGCACTGAAATGTTATAAAATCTCAGGATGCCTTACAGAAGTTGGGTCATGACCTTTGCAGTGTAGTCGAGCAGATTTTCACACTAGACTTAAGTACCTCCAAGTACATTTAAATCCTGATGAAATTAAGAGGGTGGAATAGAGGCAGTCATTGTTCATACCTACAAACTACACAGGTAAACAGAAAGAAAGGCTGAGGGACCTTTCCTTTAAGGAACAGACTGAAAGTTTAATCAGTGAAGCTTTCTGGTCAGGTCAAATCACAGGATAAAAAGCTTGCTTCTTGAGTGTAACACAGCCTGTTTGCCTGACTTTTTACTTACTGTCAAAGTTACATAAATCTTTGCCTAGTCCTTCAGCGTGATCCATTGTCTCAGGTCTAGGGTTGGTGTCTGAGAACCTGTCTAAATAAAAGGAGTTAATGCTCCAGACACCAACCTATCTCTGAGGCACAATAGATATGTTGAATAAGACAAGTGATACTGTGTGGAGGCATAACTATCTGTTCTTAGTAATAGATGTGTGTTCCCCATGGATGAGAAAACCCCGTGGTATGGGTCTGCAGGCATTGATGTACTTCCCAAACACAAACAATTCCGTGCTTCAGGGCAAGAACAGGGAAGGTGCAGCTCGAAAATCTTGAACCAGCAAACCACATAAAAATCTTCACTTCAAGGCGATATGTAAAGATAGACTCAACTTACACCAGTTCAAGCTTGCCAAAGTATTCATAAGAAACACAGGTGAGCACCTCTAACCTTGGTACTTTGCATCTCAAACGTGATGCTTCATCAGGAGGAGGAACCAATACACCACAGGGCATCCTTTTAACATGTACAACACTTAAAGTGACAGTGATAGTGACCAATAAATTTTTAAATATACAACTATTCAAAAGAATCTTATCCCAATGTACAAATAGACTCTCTAGGAAAACAAAACAGTTTACAAACTATTTTAAGGAAATTGTTTCAGCCAAAAACTTAATTTTTGCATCTATTCAATACTATTTTGTTCCATTATCTTATGAACTCATATAGATAACAGATTCTGTTGAAACAGAAATTCCTGTCATGCTTTAATAGCACAAGATATTGACACAGCAGCTAAAAAAGCATTTATTTAAAGTTACCAATGAAAATTATTTCTTTAAGTATTGCTATTATAAAAAAAAGCATGGCAAGGGAAAATTTCCAATAAAAATGTTGCAGCTTGATTTATCTAAAGAACCATAGAATAGAGCGCCACGTCCCTTATAAAGAACCAAGTAGTTTATATTTTTCTCTTAGTTAACACCAATCAGTCTGCAGTATACAAAAGCATATGCAGACTTGCACCTCTTGTCCAGACTATTGGTACAATGAAATGTCAATATGCTTACAATTCAAACTGATCGCTGAATGGGCCTTCAAAGTAAAAATCCATCGACCCTCATGTTGCAGCAATTTGCCTTGTCTGCCTCCCCCATCGGATTGGCTGAAATATGTTCAAGAGTTAAAATATGAAACATTCAGTACTCCCATTATGATACTTGGCAGCGCCACTGGGCAATCAACTTCTCCATTGATGACTGAGTGAACATGCTCTGTTATTCTTTCCTTTAGGGGCTGAATAGTATCCTGTGGTGTATTGGCTCCTCCTCCTGATGAAGTGTCATGCTTGAGATGCAATGCACTGAGGTTAGAGGTGCTCACCCATGGCTCTCATGAATAAACCACTTTGGCAAACATGAACCAATGTAAATTGATTCTGTCCTTACATATCACCTTGGTGTGCAGATTTTTATGTGGTTTGCTGTTTGAAGTACTTCCTACTGAAGCAGCAGGACACAGTCCCAGTGGTGCCATCAGATTTTCTCTTCCAGGGTGTGGATTTTATCTTCCACCACAGCTATTTTGTTTTTGATAATGTTTTTATCACCAGGTTACAGGGACTACAGTGGGATCCACAATGGCTCATTTGTATGTCAATCTCTGCTTGGCATAGTGGCAGGAACAAATTGTTTTTAATTGTGAAGGAAATTTGCACCTGGGGGATCATCAGGTGGCACTGCTATATTAATGATATGTTTTGTGAGTGGTCAAGGGCTAAGGAGATTCCCTTGTCCCGCACCTATGGTCTCTACTCTTCCCATCATGATATCATCTCCCTGCTTTGCCCTTTTGTCTAGATTTGTTACCCTTAGTCTTGTCCTTTTACCTCTGTTTTCTCCCATAGCTGCTTGGCCCAAATACCCTGGTCTCTGGTCAACCAGTGTATGTTTTGTAGAACAACCTGGTGTTTTAGTAGATTTCCTATACTATCTTTATTTTTGGTTTTTACCTATTTGGAAATTTTACTCTGTTTATTTGTTATCTGCCACAATGTAGCTGTTTACCAAGTCTTGTATTTAGTCAGACAACCTTGTACTTAATTATGGTAACATGTTGTTAGGTCTCTATACTTTGTATTCCTGTTTTTGTAATTTGTCAATGTTTTTTTTTTTGTACTGGACACTTGTAAAAATGGGCATTTTTGCTCACATGCTCTCCAGCATACAAATAAATAAATTGAAGTTGAAAATGGAATCTGCACACAAATTTGTAGATCAGCTCAGTGTCAATACACACAAGGGGCTGGGTTTTCAAAGGACTATTAGAATGACACAAGATGCATCAAACATCCACCTTGCATCCTATCCAGCTGCGCCAAACATTGTGCACATTGTTTTGCAAGAAATGGCAAAGTCCTCCAAAATGACACAAGAGGTCTGCTGCATCAAACTTATGATACATGGTGTAAGAAATGATGCAAGCTAAGAATGAGGTAAAAATACGATGCACAGAGTAAGATGGAACAAAAATGGCCGCAGGGTTGAGTCAAAAATATGACGCAGAGTGAAATTTTATTTATTTATTTATTTGAGTTTTGGTAACCGGGTAAGTCCACTGAGACAATTACAGTCCCTTTTTCAGGGTCGACCCGAGGTCGAAAATCAACCACGAAGGTACAAGTGCAACAAGCAAGGCAGTTCTCATGTTACAAAGTTTGTAATAGGCAGAGTACATGTGAAAACAAAATATTGCAAGTATACAAACAATTTACTACAGACTTTCTCTTAATGAGGGAAGTACTAAGTCTACAGCCTGATGCAAGCCTAAGTAGAAGAGAAAACTATGTACAGGGCAGTTCTGGGACAAAACTTCATAGTAAGCATATGAGTAATATACATGGGAATGGCTAGGATCAGAGATTTTACATGCATTACACTCATATTATGCTAGGTGGAGCAATAGTGGAGTGGGAGAAGAATAAGGCAGGAGGAGGCAGCCTTAAGTAAGGTAGAGGAGTTTCTGGGTAGGCACCCTTCAGTGAAAGCAAGAGCAGGTAGCAGAGGTAGACAGAAAGGCAGACAGATGGGATTGAAATTTTGAGAGGGAGAAGCAGGAGAGAATGGAGGGAGGAAGGGAGTTCCAGTCAGTTAGAGCAGTATATGAAAAGGAGCATCTGAATACTGTAAGATATATTTTGGGAATGATGGGGGGGGAGAGAGGCAAAGCAAAATGTGCGTGATGCTTGTCTGAGGCGTATAAGTTCTCTGAGGCAAGGAGGGGTGAGTTTGTGGACAAGCTTGAACATGAGGCTCAAGGCAGAATACCTCAGTTTTGCTTCAGAGGAGGACCACCTCAGAGAGGTGAGAACATCACAATGGTGAGAGCAGGCAGGGGCCCTCAAGGCAAAATGACCAACCCTGTGGTATGCCTGAGAGAGGAGGAACAGGGAGGAGGAATTAGTGAAGAGGAGGAGTGCAGCATAGGATTAGGAGGGGAAGGATGGATGCAGAGGCTACTTTTTTACAAGAGGCAAGTGTGAGGTGAGGGCAAATGCAATAGGGGAGTCCAAGTTTCTGGTTGAGATTTTTGATAGTGATAGAGACATGGAAGTTGAACAAGAAGGCAGGGTCCAAGGTAAAACCCACGTATTTGAAGTAGTGGACTACCTCTAATGAGTCTCCCTTGATAGTGGAAATGCTAAGGGTAGGTAGATTAGACTTTTGTGCAGGCCGATGAGCGAAGACCATGCATTTTGTTTTCTTTGAGTTGAGAACGAGATGATTACACTGGAACCAGGCTTCCAGGGAGGTGAAGTCTGAGGCAAGGTCCCGATTGATTTGGTCTATGAGTGGAGACCAGTGATAGATGATGGCATCATCTGCATATAGATGAACTGTTGCACCCCCCGCATAAGTTGGGGAGATCATTGATAAAGAGTGAGAATAGCATAAGGCCCAGAATGGAGCCTTGTGGGACATCATTTGAAACTGGTTTTTGTTCAGACTGGGAGCCATCCCACTTACCTTTCTGGGATCGCTCAGATAGATAGCTCTTGATCTAGTGCTGCACATTGTGGTCCAGGCCAAAGAGATGCAGCTGGTGTAGCAGAAGCCCATGATTCATGAGATCAAATGCTTTTGTGAGATCCACAAATATGGCTCCAGTGGCCTGGTCCATATCCATTGCGTGAAAGATGTTGGATGTTACCTTTATGAGTGCAGTGAAAGTACTGTGATTCTTTCTAAAACTGTGTTGACAGGGTGATAGCAGATTGTAAGAGTCGAGGTAGTCTTGGAGATGATTATAAATGATATGCTCTTGGATTTTTTCCAGGTGAGAGAGTAGAGATATAGGGCAATAGTTTTCTATGATGGAGTTTGGTCCCCCTTTGTGGACC
Source organism: Neoceratodus forsteri (assembly GCA_016271365.2). Classification (NCBI taxonomy): domain Eukaryota; kingdom Metazoa; phylum Chordata; order Ceratodontiformes; family Ceratodontidae; genus Neoceratodus; species Neoceratodus forsteri. Next base: position 1,213,665,131 of record CM028132.1, read on the forward strand.
GGGACTACTACTGCCACCTTCCACTCATCTGGTACAAGGTTAGAGAGGAAGGACCAGTTAAACAAGTCATAGATGGGACAAGCTAGGGCAGGGGCATCCAGCTTAAGAAATGTTGGTTCCAGTGAGTCGTATCTAGGACAGCCTTTAGGTTTCAAGTTAGATGACGCCCTAGATTGGGCAGGTGAGTTTTATGAAGAGAGAGGGGAGAGTTGTGTTAGTTCAAGGTGTATTTTTGGAGGTCAGTGAAGAAATTGTTGAATCCAGTGGCTATGGAGAGTGGCTCATCAAGGGTGGAGCCATTAACAGAAACAGAGCTTGGGTTTTCTATAATCTTACCTTTTACTAGAGAATTAACTTGCCTCCAGAATTCCTTGGGGTTACTAAGATGCTCAGTTTGAAGAGATCTGAGATGGTATCTCTTAGCTTTTTGCACAGAATTTTTACATTTATTCCTGAGTTGTCTGTAAATAAGCCAGTCAGAGGAAAGTCCACTCTGTTTATACATTCGACGTGCTTTGTCACGAAGAGCCACAAGAGATCTGATATCCCCGGAGAGCCACAGAACTTTAACACCCTTGGATCTGCATTCTTTCTGAGGGGCGTGTTGGTTAACTATGTTGGTGAGAGTGGAGATTAGGAAGTCCAGGGCTAGACTTATGTCAGGAAGTGTATTAGTGGGGCCCTAATCCGCAGTGTTAATGGAGGACAGGAACCTGTTGACATCAAACCTAGTCATATCCCAGACCAGGGAAATCTTGGGAGGAGGGCTGGTATAGTTGTTTCTCCACACACAGAAATTGGGAGAGTGACTGCTTATGCAATCTGACAGCGTGCCAGCACATTTGATTTTAAATGGGCAGTTGGTGACCATCCAGTCTAGCAGGGCATGGTTGCCAGATTTTGAGTTGATTCATGTATGATCATGGATTACCTAGGTAAGATTACCATCAGCAAGTGAAGCATGAACATTACCAGTATTGGGGTAAAGTCAGTCAATGTTGAAGTCCCCACATAGGATGAGGTCATGCTTTGCAAGGCTACGTAAGGATGCAAGGAGAGAAGGCAGGTCAGTGGTGGCAAGGCTGAGGGGGCATGTAAATACACCCTATGATGAGTCTTTTAATGTTTCCAAGAGTAAGGGTGACACAGAGGGACTCAACGAGAGGCAGTGAGTAGACAGGAGTGGGGAGGACAGTGACGTCGAGGCCTCTCCTGTAGTAGATCAATACCCCTCCAATTTTTTGCCTTTCCTATCATGTCTAAAGATGCTATAGCCTGGAAGGGATACCTCATGCTGTTTGATGGCTGGTTTTAGCCAGGATTCAGATATGCATAGGATGTCCGGAGACATTCGTATAGTCCAGGCTTCCAATTCGGCCATTTTGGGGCGTAGGCTGTGAGTGTTCATGTAGATGATTTTTAGACCTTTCATAGGAGATATAGACACTGCAGACTGGGTCAGGGGAGAATGAAGTGCAGGTCCAGGGTTGGTTTTGATGTCCCCAGCCTAGAGCAGCAGGAGGAGAATAGAGACATTTACCCAGGGCAAGGTGCAGGAAGAGAATATTCCAAGAGCAAAAGTAGCATTGGGAGCAAGGAGTCATTTATGCAGCCAGTACCCAAGTAAAGCTGTATCTTGTTTAGGCATACAAGGGATGTAGAGAAGTATTGTCGGGGATTCTGTTTCAACAAGAACTGGAGGAGGTGGTAAGCTTTTACCCGGAGGGAGATAGAGGGCCCACCTATCACCCAGTCCACATACCAGCTTAAAGCAATAAGACAAGCAGGGAGACTAACCAATTTAGACTGCCCATTATAGCAGTCCTGGCAAGCTGGGCAAACAGGCAGAAAGTAGAGTGCAGGTTGTAAGTTGTAGCATTCTATGGCCCAGGCAGAGGCTAAATGCCTGTTAGAAACAGCAGGGACAGCAACTGGGATTACAGTTTAAGTGTATAAAGTAGAATTAACTTGACAAATCCTAGTAGACTAGGGTAGTACAAATAGTTCAGAAGAGATTGTCCTGCCTAATCCTGGAGCCCTAGGTCCAGAGGTGTAAGCAGGGAGAGAAGAGCCAATGGGGAGGGGTTTCTCTGAAGAAGGAGGGGCAGGAGGTGTATTTAAAAGGTGACCTAGGTGGAGGAGGGGGGTGGAGCAAAAAGAACAAACAAGAGAAAGCTACAAGTCCACAGATGCGAGATTGTAAGCCAGAGAAGCTGGCTGAAAAGGCACACTGATTGGGAGCGATGCTCTTCATGGCAGGCCCAATCAGGAGCCTTAGGGAAATGCTGCAAATAAATGAGAGAGCCACCAGAACAGGCTGTCTCCAAATTCAAACAGCGGCATACCTTAGATTGCAGTCCGGGAGTTGGGATCAGGCAGTTGGTCCTAGGAGGTATGCAGTGTCCAGGAAAGGTGGCAGCCGAAGAGACGGCCATAGGAGCTGCCTTGCTGTGCTGTGCACCGCTTGGGACACTGCTATAATGATGCAAGGGGAGCCAAAAACATGAACCAGTTTGAGTGAAAAAAAAAATGAAACAAATTGAGTCACAAAAATGAAGCAAAGTGAGTCAAAAACCACATGCATGGAAAAAAGTGAGGCAAGACATAGCTTAACAATGACCCAAGTTGAGTTAAAAAATGAAACAAGTTGAGTAAAAAAAAATGAAGCAGCAGGAAGTCACATGATGCACAGAGTGGCCTAGCAGTTTTCTTGCTTAGCTCCCGTCTACCCATGCTAATTAACTATTTTTTTTTACCATTTCTATGGTTATCTTGGAGCTACTTACATTTTCACTGCCTTGGAGACCCTTCTTGTGGCTGCTGGTGTGTTCTCTGCTGGACAGTCTTACATAAAATGGAAGTAGAGATGCGGCAGAGCTTACCACACCGTACTCCACCTCAGACATCCAACAAGGCCACAAAAAATCCAAGGGCCGCAATGCTGCTACTGGGCATGCCACTACTGTGATTCCAGAGTCAACCCCACTTTCAGAACAAAAATTTTTACTGGAGCTTCAGCCTATTAAGGACTCCCACCTCATCCTCACCTATAAACTGGCTTCCCTCAGAAAAGAAATACGGGTGACTAACCAACAGGTGGGTGATGTGGAGACCAGATTGACTTCACTGGAAAAGTGGCACGAGCGCATCAATTCAGAGATTTCCTCCCTGCATCAAAGATTCCATAAGCTGGAGCTTAAAATGGAGGATCTGGAGGGCAGGAGTCAAAGGAATAACCTAGCCATTTTTGGACTCCCTGAAGATGCTGAAGGCAATATTCCTATCCTGTTTACCCAAAAGCTGCTTGAAAAATGAGCTGGGACCCCACCTAATGGACCAAGTTACATAGTGGAGCAAGTGCACCAAGCCCTGCACCCTAGACCTCCACCTGGCTTACCTTCTCACCCGAGGTGGAAGACTAGGTTTTCTGGCCAAGGCACCTAGCTTCACCTGAGCTCTTTTCTTCTAGGTTGCTTGAAAGGACAGTGCAAAGAACCTTACCAGAGCAACAATAAGGATTAAGGCTTCTTTTGGCTAGGCAGGCTTACTGTGTGTTGTTATTTTTATTTTGTACTCACAGGGATTGTTACTATTTGTTGCTAACATTTTATTGCTTTATTTTTGTCTGATTCAAATTGTTATTGCTGGGTATACCTTCTGCTGCATTATTACAGGGTGTGCCTACAGGTGTGTGCTTACAGATTACTGCTGTAATCTTCTGATTCAAATAGTCTTTTGCAAGGTATATCTTCTGCTACTGCTTTATTTTTCTCGGTAGTAAAGTGTTTCTTACTGGGTATATCTTCTGTGAAATTATTACAGGTACTTTACAGGTTTCACAGTTTTATCTATCATTAGGATAAGCTTTCAGGGCTACTGCATTTGTTGCTGGCTGATTGTTTCTGCTCTTACCTCCTTGTTTCTTTCTTCCGTGATTCTTCTTTTTTGGCAGGGGAAGGGCCCAGCCACCCCACCCCATCCCCAACTACCCCACACTACACTCATTTTATAGGGTAGCACACTCGTGACATTTCTAGTAGCAAAGCAAGAAGGGGCAGATCAGAGGGGTATCCACACAGTGACCTCATTTACAGGGGCACTAGTAATTTAACTTGTTATAACAAGTTATACAAAAACAAATAAATAAAACACAGACTCAAACTTTTGCTTTCATTTTCTTCCTTCTAATTACTCTGACCAGTTTATAAACCTAACAACTTACCTAGAATGGATATCATTGACTGCAGGTACTGTGGAACACTTTTCAGAAGGGCAGTTTTCCAGGATTTGGGACACTGTCCTACATGCTAGGTGATTGGAGATCTAAGGACTCAGCTCCAAGCAGCATGGGCAGAGATTGCACACCTCAAATTGCATATTCAAGAGGAAATACAGTATATTTTAAGAACCGCCAGTCATTTCCCCAACATCCAACAGAAGCACCTCGACCACAGAGGGTAGTTGGTCTGGGAGGTTGGCATTTGGTTAGGAGGGGCAAATCGGGTGCCCCATCATTCGGTGCTCTCCAATGTATCACCTCCACAAACCGTATAAAAACTACAAACAGGTATCTGCCTCTATCTCTAAAATCAAACAAAGGGGCAGAGGACACTGTAGAGCAGGACACTGCAGCACAGGAGCTAGCACAACAAAACTATCCCAAAACAGGAACCAAAACAAAAAAGCAAAAAGGAAATCCAAAAAACTTCTGATCAAAGGAGACTTCATGTTTCGGGAGTTGATATGTATCTCCAGCCAGAAGTAATGGTCAGATGTCTCCCAGGTACATCAGTGTGGAGAGACACTGACCGCATTCCTAAACCTGTTCAGGAAGCAGGAGAAAACATTGATGTCCAGGTACACATTAGGGACTAACGATCTCACCAGCTGGTCAGTTGTGGAGACCAAGGAACACCTGACCAGGCTGGGTGACAAACTATCATCCATGTCATCCGGCACCTCCTTTTCTGAGATCCTGCCAGTCTGGTAGAGGGGGAAAGATGGACGGAAGCTCAGAGAAGGGGAGACAGGGGAGCTAAACATGCGCTCAAGGGCTGGTGCCAGGAAAAAGGACACACATTTGTAGGGAGCTGGCAACAGTTTTGGGAGCGAACATTCTTTAAATTTGATGGACTGCATCTGACTAAGGAGGGAGTCAGTGCATTGTGGCAGAAGTTTGATGTCTTTGCAGAATATTTAAACCAGCAAATGGGGAGAGGGGTGCAGCACCCGAAATGTCGAATTGGAAGAACACCTCTCCCCTCTCAGCTAGTGGTCAAACAGGAGTTCAGCATGTTTGTAGTTCATTTGCATCACCAGGTAAAGAAAAAGGTCCAGCTCCCCATACGACGCACAGGGGAAATGCCAGACCTCGCCCAACATCAAGCACACCGAAATCTGACCAATGGAAAATCATGTACACAAATGCTTACAGTCACAGAAACAAGATCCCAGACCTGCAGGCAATAATGTCAGAGGCTAAACTGGACATAGTAGCCATTAGCGAGACATGGTTTACCAGTAATCACACTTAGGAGACTTCAGCACCTTGCTATGTACTGTTCAGAAGGGACCAAGGTGCAAAAAGGGGCAGGTGGAGTGGCCCTTTATGTCAATGAAAATATCAAAGCTACAGAAATTCAGAATACACATAAGGAGCCAGAAGAACCATGGGTCACCCTGTAAACAGGAAATGGGACAGCTATATGAACTGGGGTTGTGTACAGGCCTCCAGACCAGGGGGAGGACAAAGACACATTACTGTTAGAAGATATACAAAACATGACAGCTAAAGGGGAGGTTCTGATAATGGGAGACTTCAACATGCTAGGTACAGACTGGTCAATACCAGCAGGGACATCTGCCAGAACTAGACACATAGTGGATTCCCTGCAGGGGGAGGGCTCAAAAAACTGGTACAACAACTCACAAGAGACAGGGCTATCCTAGCTCTAGTACTGACTAACAGGGAAAGAATCACGGATCTCCAGGTGGAAGGTCACCTGGGTGACAGTGACCATCACATGGTATGCTTCAATTTGGCCACTAGAACAAAATCATCCCATTCCAAGGCAGAAATTCAGCTAAAATATGGGACTTCAGAGGAGCTGATTTTAAAAAGATGGCCAACAGAGTTAAGCTAGCCCTGGCAAAAAGAAATAGAGGTGAGGGGGTACAGGCAAAGTGGGCAAGCATTAAAGATGCAATACTTGCAGCAACATCCCATTGTGTTAGTGAGAAAAGGAAGTGCAAAAGAAGAAGGAAATCATTTTGGTTCTCAAACACAGTAGCAGAAAAGGTCAGAGCCAAAAGGCTGGCCTTCAGGAAATATAAGGGAACACAGCAGGATGAAAATAGGGAGGCATACCAAACTTCCCTAAGGGAAGCAGGGACAGCAGTAAGGCAGGCAAATGCCCAAACTGAGGAAACACTAGCACAAACAGTAAAAGAAGGTGACAAGACTTCCTATAGATACATTAGTGAAAGGAAAAAGTCCAGAGGGGATATTGCTAAGGTCAAAGGGGATAAGGGGGCATGTGAAGAGGAGGACCATGTAAAAGCATCTATCCTAAATAGATACTTCTGCTCAGTATTAACTGAAGAGAAGGTAGGGCAGGGCCCCCAGCTCTGCATCATGGACACAAGAGGGAGGGAGGTGTGCACTAGTCCCTTCACAAAAGAAAGGATCCTACAAGAGCTCGATAAGCTCAGGGTGGACAAGGCAATGGGACCTGATGACATACATCCCAGAGTACTAAAGGAGCTAAGGGTGTAACTAGCAGAACCATTATCAGAACTGTTTAGTGAGTCTCTGTGCACAGGAGAGGTCCCAGAAGACTGGAGATGGGCTCATGTGATCGCACTCCACAAGAGTGATAGCAGGGAGGTGGCAGGAAACTACAGACCAGTCAGTGTTACCTCAGTAACGGGCAAGATTATGAAGACACTCCTGAAGGAAAGGATATTGCAACACCTGGAATCCATAGGAACACAGGATCCAAGATAGCATGGGTTTACAAAAAGAAAGTCCTGTCAAACGAATCTCATAGATTTCTTTGACTGGGTAACCAGAGTGGTGGACCAAGGTGGAGTAGTTGATGTTGCCTACCTTGACTTTAGCAAAGTTTTCGATACTGTTCCACATAGAAGATTGATTAATAAGCTGGGTAGGCTCGGGTGGGTCAGACCTTGGTCAACTGGGTGGCAAACTGGTTGACGGGCAGAAACAAGAGAGTGGTGGTAAACGGTATGCAGTCAGAAGACATGCAGGTCACAAGTGGGGTACCTCAGGGATCAGTCCTGGAGCCAGTTCTCTTCAATATCTTCATCAGTGACATTGCAGGTGGACTAGAGGGTTAGGTTTGTCTGTTTGCAGGTGACACAAAGATCTGCCGAAGAGTAGATGATCCAGATGGAGTGGGCAGAATGAGAAGAGATCTGGATAAACTAGCAAAATGGTGGGAAGAGTGGCAACTGGGGTTTAACGCAAAGAAGTGCAAGATCATGCACATAGGGAAGAGAAACCCTGAAGCCACCTATAGGCTGGGAGGGGAGTTGCTGACAGTCACAAGGGAAGAAAAAGACTTGGGCATCATCATCACAGATGACTTGAAATCATCCAAGCAGACCTCTAAAGCAGTAGGCAAGGCTAGAGGTATGTTGGGGTATATTAGTAGGGGTATCACAAGTCGGAAGAGGGAAATAATAATCCCTCTTTACAAGACCCTAGTTAGGCCCCATTTGGAGTACTGCGTGCAGTACTGGAGGCCACACCTTCACAAGCACATTAACCAAATTGAGGCAGTCCAGAGAAGGGCAACCAAAATGGTGCAGGGACTGCATCAGAAAACATATGAGGGCAGATTAACTGAGCTCAATATGTATACCCTAGAGCAAAGAAGGGAGAGAGGTGATATGATTGAAACATTCAAACACCTTAAGGGCATTAACAAGGTGAAAGAGTGTAACATTTTCCAATATAAGAAAAATAGCAGGACAAGAGGACACAGCATGAGATTAGAGGGAGGCCGAATAAGGGGTAATGTGAGGAAGTTCTTTTTCACAGAAAGGGTGGTGGATACATGGAATGGCCTACCTCAGGAAGTGGTGGATATGAATACAGTGCAGGGCTTCAAACAGGCATGGGATAGGCATAAGGGAGCAATACAGATGAGTATGAATAGATAGACCATTGGCAGTGCAAAGGCCTATGGCACATTCATAAGGTAGAAAAACAATGGGCAGACTGGATGAGCCTTGTGGTCCTTATCTGCTGGCAACTTCTATGTTTCTATATTTCATTCTGCATCTTCTTAATTTTCTGGTTAAGCAGCGCATTCTTGCCAAGCTCCGGTATTTACAGTCTATACCTGGGAAAGCTATAGGCCATGTTATCTCTCATGATCTCCCAGCTTCTGTGCACCAGAAAAGAGCAGCCTTCCACCTGACAATGTCCAAGTTCATCTTGGCCAATATTAAGTTTAGTTTGTTGTACGCTGCTCAGCTTCAGGTTCACCTACAGGACACTTGGCATATTTCTGTTGATGTGGCACAAGCTTCCACAGAGTTACCCTCCCTTCTCCCTGATCTCTTTAAAGCTGGCTGACAGACCTCTTGGAGGGCAGAGACACTGGAGTACCAGTCGATCTGAATGGAGGACAGGTTTGTTTTTTTCTTGTTGTATGGACATCTGCTTATCATTTTTATATTTTCCTGGGCATTGCAATGTTAATTAACATCTGTTTCCACGGAGTCATCTAAGAGTGCTATGCAGAATTCTACCTTGCCTTCTGGTAGGATACCTTGTCTGCCTAGGACCACTGAGGAGCTCACCGGGCTCCAACGGGAAGGGACAGTTGCATAGGTTTTTCCTTTTTAACTCGTTGCTGTAGTACAGTTATGGCTATTTTTCTGTTGTCTACCCAGGATTTTGCTGTTTTTGTATAATTTCCAGTTTACTCTTTTCTTATTTTACCATACCGGGTGGGTATCCTATTTGCTTCCCTTCTTCTTTTTTTTTTTTTTATTTTTATACATAGCCATATTTGCTCTAAGGTTGTTGGGTGCATAGTCTTGCCCTGGAATATAAAGGGATTGTCATGGGCTAATGTTTAATTCTAGATTGCTACATGTATCATAGGATGGTTAATGTATCCTTTTTTATTACTAGTTAGTATTCTAATGTTGTTGTTCTGGCACTGCATTTTTTTTTCAGTCTTTGGTAACCGGGTGAGGCCCACTAGGCAAAAGTACCTGTTTTCAGGGGTGACCTGGGAGCACTGTGTGGTTAAGTGACTTGCTCAGAGTCACACAGTATGCAACTGGAGGTTGTGAGAATCAAATTCAGGTCTGGTCTGCTGGATGTATCAAGCTTGTTCACACCTCGTTCCTCTAACCTCTAGGCTATACTGCCAGCCCCAAACTGTTATTTAATTGTTAATGGTATTGGGTGGTCGGGAGGGGTGGACAGTCTCTGTAGATGGTGCTGGTCCCTTTGGGCCTCACAAGCCAAATTAATGGGGGGGTCCCTCTTGTAAGGGTTGTTGGGTTGTATCTGGGCATTTGGGGTATTTTGAGTGGAATTTTGGTTGGTATTCAGGTGGGGGTGGGGGTTCTAGTTTTAGGTTTGTCAAGTTTATTCTTACTGTTCAATGTTTTTCATCTTCTATTCGGGGGCTGGGTTGGGTGCAGGGGTGCCACCAGAGGAAGGTTATTTTTAATGAGTCAAATCCCTTTATGCTCCTACATTCGCCAGTCTGATTACTGGTCCCCATTGGTTACATTATTATGGCGGCTTATAATTTTTGTTCTTGGAATGTTAAAGGTGCCCAATCTCCTACCAAACAGGCTACAATTTTACTCCATCTGCATAAACTTCAAAACGATGTGGCTTTTTTGCAGGAGGCTCATTTACCTCCATCCCAGGTTCTCCTCTTTAGGCAACCCTGGGTGGAGCAGGCCTTTGGTGTGGGTTCTGACTCCCACAAGAAGGAGGTTGCTATTCTCATAGCCATGAAGGTTCCCTTCTGCCTCCTTCAGGAGGTGATAGACCTCCATGGTCACCACATTCTCCTTCAGGCACTGCTCAGCCACTTGGAAATTATACTGGGTGCTATATACGGTCCTACTGCTGATGACTCTCAATTCTTTACTGCTCTGATATCCCTTCTGGCCTCCTGGAGTTCCCTTCCAATTCTCCTTGGAGGAGACTGGAATACAGTTTTATGTAATATCCTAGAATAGTCTGGTAGGACCCAGCAGGTGTTTTCCCCTGAGCAAATGGCTATCTGTGATTTGATGAACTCCTTGGACCTGGCAGATCCAAGGAGAACATTAAATCCGGACTACAGGGAATATTCATTTCATTCTCTTTCACACAATTTCTTCTCCAGGCTAGATTATTTCCTTCTTGTAGTGAAATATCTCCCGGGGGTTCTTTCTTGTTATTATTCAGCTAAAGTTATATTGGATCACCAACCCGACCATATCCAAATTATCTTTATTCCCTCATTACATAGAGATAAGTTGTGGAAGCTTAATAACCAGTTGCTAAAACAGGGAGACTGCATAGAACTCATTCAGTCCTTTATTACCACCTTCATGGAGCTTAACAATCCATCCATGGCCAAGCTTAATCTATTATGGGGAGCTTTGACGTGTACCCTATGAGGGGAATTAATTTGTTTAGCTACTAAATGGAAGAAGCAGTCCTCGGCTGCTCTCTCCTCTTTATTAGACTGTATATGAGCCCTGGAGGGGCACATCTTATAGTCTTCTCCTTCATCAGAGTGGGACCAACTGGAAAACCTTAGATTCCAATATAACTCCTTATTGGGAGGGAAGGCGGAGCGTTTATTACTGCGCTTCACTGTGAAATATTTTGACCAAGGGGAGAAGGCTGGGAAATTGCTTGCTCTCCGCTTGCGCTCCCAAGCCATGGACAGGATAGTATCTTCCATTCATACTGACTCTGGCCATCTTCTTACTTCGCCACAGGATATTGTTGACACCTTTAAAGATTTTTATCAACAGTTATATGCTCAACCTTCTTCCCCTTTTAGCTTAGACCCTTTTTTAAAAAAAATTTCCTTCAGGATATAATTCTTCCCCAATTGGGTGATTCTCATGTTGCTATGCTACGAGCTCCCTTGACTTTGGAGATCTCTTATGTAATTGACTCCTTAGCTTCCGATAAATCCCCTGGCCTGGATGGGTACTCCACTAATTTTTAGAAAGCCTTTAAAGCTCAATTGGATCCCATTCTTCTGGATACCTTAAATTATATTTTTAGAGAAGGCCTTTCCAATCTCTCTCTGACTGAGGCTACTACTGTCGTTCTCCCCAAACCTAGTTGGGATCCCTTGTTTGTCTCCAACTATAGGTCCATATCACTTATCAATGTGGATCTAAAAATCCTTGCTAAGGTATTGGCCTATAGATTGAACCTAGTTTGGGGCTCGGTTTTAAGCAGGAAGCAAGTTGGTTTCCTGAGAAGTAGATTTTCAGCTGATCACCTTAGGAAACTCTCCTATCTTATTTCTGCATCCAGGGACTCCTCCATACCTGCAGTTTTGGTATTCGTGGTGCAGAAAAAGGATTTGATAGGGTTTCCTGGGATTACTTGTTTGTCCTTCTACCCTTGTACCGCATCCCCCAGGAGTTCATATGCTGATCAAGGTGCTCTATCTCTCCCCGACAGCTCGGATACTTTGTAATTGTGTTTTATCGACCATGTTCTCTCTTCATTAGGGCACTAGGCAGGGTTGTCCCTTATCTCCCTATTTATTTAACTTGTTTCTGGAACCCCTGATCCATAAACTTAATTTCTCCCCACAAGTCCAGGGCATTTCACTTGGTCCTGCTGATTACAGGTTATCTGTCTATGCAGATGATATTCTGTTACACATCTCTTCCTCTGCCATATCTCTGCCTGTGGCTCTGCAACTTATTTCTCAATTTGGTGACATTTCCAACTATAAATTGAACCTTGCAAAAACTGAAGTTATGCTACTCAATGGTAACATCCTTAAAACAGAAGTTGAGCACCGTCACTTTGTATGGAAATGAGAAAAACTAAAATACCTGGGGATTCTCCTTAATACTTCACCCCGCCAGATGAAAAAAATTAATCTGGATTCAGCATTAACTCACATTAAAGCAGATTTAGATAATTTGTCTTTTTTACCTCTATCCCTATGTGGCGACTTGAGTATTATAAAAATGAATGTTTTGCCCCATTTACTGTGCCCCCTGCAGATGTATAATTTCACTCTACCTAAGTCATGGTTTAATCAGGTACACAGAATCCTTACCTCCTTCTTATGGCAAGGTAAAGTGGCCCGCCAGGCTTTGTCTAAACTAATGCGCACCAAATGGGATGCAGGCCTACAGGTCCCTAATCTCTTTTTGTACTATTTGGCTGTGCACCTTACCAGACTTTCTCGTTGGGTTGGGTCATCGGTGGGAACCCCCTTGGAGCTCTATATTCCACAATGGTTGGATATAGAGCATTCCTTGTGTTCCACTCAAGGATTGGATATATGATCTCTTCTCTACCTCTCCAAGAAAAAAATCCTTTGCTCATTTAAGGGTACCCCCTTGGAGGCATCCATCACTGTATACTTACTGTTCTGCTCCTTAACCAAAGTTTGCCCATATAAGGATATATCTCATCCCCGATTTGGGAATCCTAATTTTCGAATTGCTGGGCAGATCCTCTCTAAAGGATTTTGGTCAGGTATGGGAGTGGACACAGTGGATGATCTTACTCATGGTCTGAAACTTTTATCTTTCCAAGAAGCCCGTTCCCTATATCACTGATTCACCTTTTCTTGTTTTCAATATTTTTAGCTGTCCCATATGCTTTCACAATTTGGAAACAGCTTGCACTTTTGTGACGGAATATAACAACATGACAGAATGTATAGGAAACATTGTATTTGGTAATTGGTCAATTTTATTGGGGGATGAACCAGTGGAAAAAGCTGTGGGGCCCAAACCCTGCATTACTTTTTTGCAGGGCACAAAATATTAAAGATAAGGTGGTGCACAGCAGAGAGAAAAAAGGTTGAAATTACTGAAAAAGGCAATTGGCTACCAAAAACAAGTAAAGGCTTCTTCACTTGTAAAAGATGCAATGTCTGCAAATATGGTTCTATTGGTAACAGCTTTTTTCATCCAAAAGAACCAAGCAAGAAGATGGAAATAAGAGAACTCATCACTTGTGATACTTCACATGTGGTTTATGCCCTGTGGTGCACCTGTAATCTTTTATATATTGGAAAGATAGTAAGATCCTTAAAGCAAAGGAGTCAGGGACACGTAAGATTCATAATTATTAATCGACAGGATACACCAGTTGGCACCCACTTTACCCTTTGCCACAGCTCATCTCCCAATGATTTAAAATACATGGGTTTAGAACATGTCTTACCACTGCCCTTGAGAGGTGATAGAGTGAACAAACTGCTTAGACAAAAAAGTATGCGGATTTTTAAAATGGATAGCGTGAAAACAAATGGGTTGAATGAAAAATGGGATGTAAAGCCCTTTTTTAAAATGTAAGAGGTTTTGTAAAGGATTTAAATTAGTATTTGTATGTGTAGAACCTTTAAAAAGATGCAGTTTGGCTAGAAAAACATATATCTGTGTTCACATGACATAACTAATTTTGTATTTTACCCTCTTTTGTTTCTTTCCCCTTTAATAGGAATTAGTTGAACTCAGATCCTGAGATTGCCTTCCACCTGAATTATAGAAATGTGCAACAAATGTGCAATAAGTGTGTTTGAGTAAATTTTTTATACATATATATAATTTATTTTTCTTTTGTATATATTTCGAACTCTGTGGCCCAGATATTCAAACTGCGCTAGGCTGTGATGCAAGCCTGGGCACAGCGCAACTTGGCTGTACAGGGGCGTTGACTGGGCGATATTCAACAGAGCTGTGCCATGGCTCAGCATTGTTGAATATCGCACCCTGGCCACCTGCAGTGCACATGGCGCAGTGGCACTACGCCAGCGCAAGTGACCAGAGTGGAACAGGGGGATGCGCTAGCGCAAGTTCCATTGCGCTAGGTGCAACAACCGCGATATTCAAAAGTGCACATGCAAATGGGGCCATAATGAATGCAAGGTATAAATGGGGCCATTTGCATGTCATTATGGCCCCATTTGAATGCAGATGCGCTGATCCCTGGCAACTTGCGCCTGGCACCCTGCCAGGCAGCAGCTGTCAGGGACCGATGCCCCACAGCCCGATCATGAGCATTTGTAAAACAATAAAGTATCCAATATCCCTGGTGGTCCAGTGGACCACTGTCAGCCTGACTACCAGGGATATAGGGTTCTATTTTTCATACCAATGCCCGTAATCAGGCATGGGGGAGGCGCCACCATGGAGGAGCAGCCGGAGCTCGGGTGGCCATCCACAGGTGGCAGCTGCCATGTTGCGCCCTCCAATACAGCAGCTCACCTGTGGGTGGCTGGCCATGTTCCTTTTTTTTGGATCAACTTTGTGCGGCACAAGTAGGGGTTATGATGAGCACTCAGCACATCCCGGGGCTGAATATCGGATGCAGAGTATGAATGGGAATGCCCCCACCTGTGCCTGCATACATTACTGTTGCACTCTGGAGCATCAGGATTTGTGCCAGGTGCAATTCCCATTTGAATATCACACCGGGGCGCATCAGTGGGTTGTGCATTTGCACCATGCGCAACCCTTTTGAATATCTGGGCCTGGATGTGCATTGTTTGATGTAGAACCACTTTGTTAGATCAATTATAACTTGTCACATGAGATTATCTATTGCACTTTAACAATTTGGGTCAGATAGCTCATGCATAGTAATTAGTTAGCAATTTAAATAGATGTGAATGTCTGTATGCTCTACCCCCTTTGAAGACTCATGAGAGTCGAGGTGCTAGGGGTTTGTTTGTTGCAGAGGTTCCTGGTTACCCACCTTTTGTAAAAATAACTTATTTGTGGATTATTGGATGGAATAAATTGCAGTCCACTACATCGTTTGGATATACAAACTCGTGGACTGTGTTATTTTCTCCACATTTCGAACATTAAAATACTGGTGAGGTAGGCTTGGTTGCAAAATTCATTTCGTTGTAGATTTATTTTTCTATTACTGGGATCAAGCTCTCCCAGTCCATACCCCTGCAAGATACTGGGCCACTATCTGGGCACTTATATAAATACATAGGGCCTAATTCTGAAGAGTGACTGCAGTTGCATGAATGCAACAGCGACACCTGCATCTGCGACATTGATCCTATGCCCTATTCTAGAAGGGGCAGGGTCTCTGCAGCAAAGTCCTGCAACTTGCAACATGCAGAAAGGTACGTGCACAGAGGGCTTACCTGGCCAGCATGTCCCAACCCACAGCCGCAGGTCACAAATGCACACCCCGCCCAGCAAGCCACAATAGCCACCCCACAGGTCTGCCCACACACCCTGCCCCCAAACCCCCAGTAATTGCCCCACAGGGCTGGCCACACCAACTGGCCCCCGAAACCCCAGCAAGTGCCCTGCAGGGCTGGCCACACAAACTGGCTCCTAAAACCTCAAATATGAGCCCCACAGGGCTGGCCACACCAAGTGGTCCCAGAAACCCCCATAGATATGCCCCACAGGGCTGCCCACAACTCAGCTCCCCGAACCCCCATTGTAAAATGCTCCACAGGGTGGTGCTGTCATCCCCCACCCATGCTGGATTCATTTGGATTCAATGCCAAGAAGTGCAAAGTAATGCACCTGGGAAACAAAAACCCAGGGGAAGATTACACAATGGGGGGGAGGTAATAACAACAACAAAAATGGAAAGAGACCTGAGGTAGTCATTTCAGATGACCTTAAGGTTGGCAAGCAATGTGAGTAGGCAGTAGGGAGGGCTGGGGGGATACTGGAATGTATAGGGAGAGGCATCACCAGCAGAAAACAGGAAGTTGTTATCCCCCTGCACAGACAGTTGTGAGACCCCATCTGGAGTACTGCGTACAGTTCTGGAGACCCCATCTCCGCAAGGACATAGACAAGATGGAGGCAGTTCAGAGGAGGGCAACTACAATGGTGCTGGGTCTGCAAGAGAAGCCATATGAGGAGAGGCTAAAGGAGCTTAATATGTATACCCTTGAGGAAAGGAGGGAGGGGGGGACATGATAGAAACATTTAAGTACCTCAGTGGAACAACAAAGTCCAAGAGAGTAGCATCTTTCGGAAAAAGAGATGTGCAATAACAAGGGGACACAATTTGAAGATAGAGGAGGGGACGGCTCAGGGGCAATGTGAGGAATTATTTTTTCAGAGAAGGTGGTGGACACATGGGACAGCCTTCCTGAGTAGGTTGTGGGGTCTAAAACTTTGGGAGAATTCGAGAATGCATGGGACAGACATAAGGCAATTTTTGTGGGGAGTAGAAAGAAATAGACTGTTAGTTAAATAGGATCTGCAGCTTATCCTCTAGGTAGGGAAATGCGCAGACTAGGTGGGCCAAGTGGTCCTCATCTGCCGTCAAAGTCTATGTTTCTATGTTTCATGTTCCGACCCCCGAGTTGCCCGCAGCAAATGTGGCAAAAATCCTGCCCTGGTAGTCTAGTGGTCCCCCACCCAGCCATGCCAGCCCATCCAGCACCCCTCACCCATCCCCAGTCAGTGACTGGCACAGCCCACCTCTCACCACCACAGCCAGATGCCGACTGAGTTCAGTATCAGCATGTACTGAAAAGACATACTCAGACATTAATTTCTGAGCATGTCTTTACAGTACGCACTGACACTGAACTCAGTCAGCGGCTGGCCGTGGTGGTGAGAGGTGGGCTGTACCAGTTGCCGGCTGGGGATGGGTTGGGAGGTGCTGGGTGGCTGGCATGGCAGGGTGGGGGGGCCACTAAATATTAGGGTAGGCTTGCCGACGGCGGCAGGTGAATCGGGGTCAGGGGCACAGGTGGGGTGACAGCACCGTTCTCATGGGTGTTTTACAATGCAGAATTCAGGGGCTGGGTGTGGGCAGTCTCATGATGCAAGTATTGGGCACATGGAGTTGGGGTAGGGGGTTGGCAGCCCTGCAGGGCACTTACTGTACAGGGGTGTTCACAGCAGGGGGATGGGGCAAGATTGTGCCCCCAAGTCTAGTGCTGGTTCTGTATGGTGCCCATTGGGGCAACAATGGGTGTGGTCAGGGCATGGGGGGCACATGGACTGGGTTCTACAGAACCCTCGGAGGACATGTGTAAGTTACACCAGCTAATTGCAAGTGTAACTTATGATGCCAGTTCTCCTCTGGTGGTTCTTGTAGAATCCCGACATTGGGGTCTTGGTTGCTGCCCTTCTGGAATAGGGCTCAACTGCTGCTGCAAACCCCCTAGTGCCATGTCGCAGGGGGTTTATGGTGCAACTGCAGGTGTAACTGCTGTTCGGCGCAAGTGGCCTGCGACATGGTGCAGGCCACTTTGTAGAACAGCACAAGTCGCAACTGCTGGAGTAAGTTGCTACTTGCGCCATTCTACTTGGCGCAAGTGCTGTTACGCCAGGCATAACTTTTCTAGAATCTGGCCCATTAAATGGAACAGATACTGTTTTATGCAATTTCAGGTCATCCACAACCTTTATTATATGCCAGTTAAATTGCATAGAATGGGGACACTCTCCACAGATTTGTGTTCTAGATGTGGTAAAGAACCTGGCACCTTACTCCATGTCTTGTGGTCTTGTGAGACTGTTGTCCCCTTTTGGAACTCTATTCAAACTCATCTAGATCCCCTTTTAGGGTTGTCTGATGCGTTTTCCCCTGCATCCTGGGTGAATATAATGGTGCCCTTAACGGTAACCAGAGGCCTCATATGACTTTAATTTCTACCTGTGCAAAGAAGGTTATTCTTCGTCATTGACTGGATCAATGCTCACCCCAGTTTCTCAAGTGGTACTGGGAAATTTTGTTTGCTTTTCAGGCTGAACGCCTTATAGCTAGTTTGACTAGTATAAGGGCTGCTTTATATTGCTTATTAGTAGTTCCCTGTAGACTGGCTTTTATAGGATCAGAGGACTCTGATCTGCATTTCCTTTGATATATTTACCTTGCACCTCTGGTAGCAGATGGGGTGGGGGCAGGGTGCTAGTGTGTGTGGGGTATTCATCCTATTTATGA
Organism: Neoceratodus forsteri; assembly: GCA_016271365.2. Lineage (NCBI taxonomy): Eukaryota > Metazoa > Chordata > Ceratodontiformes > Ceratodontidae > Neoceratodus > Neoceratodus forsteri. The sequence continues at coordinate 1,213,683,288 of CM028132.1, forward strand.
TTTGTTTCTGGACCTGATTGTGGCTTTTCCTTTTCTGTATATGTATCTCCATGATTTGAGGATTTCTGTATGTATTGCTAGCTTTATTTTCTTGATAAAGTTTATTAAATTTGAAAAAAAAAATGAAGCAAGTTGAGTCAAAAAATGAAGCAAACAAAGGCAAAAAATGGTGCATGTAGCAAAAATGATGCAGGCTGAGTCAAAAATTAACGGGGATGAAATGGCCAAGACATGGCATGTGATGGCCCCAAATCACTGTCAACTAGTCCTGCACAGGAATATTGGCTTTATAACCCCCTCACCCCACCCCCACATAATCTACCCACACCTTTATATGCTCCGGCTCTGGCTGGTCTAACATCAGCATACACATTCAGTGCACTGTCAATAGCACCCACGTTTGAAAGTCCATCATTTTTTTGTTGCAAGCCCCCCTTGCAACATGGTGCACCCATTTGGTTTTGATGCAAACCTGATGCAAGCCACTTTGGCCCAGGCAGTTCTGCTTTTGACACAAGCAGTGTTAGAACATCGCAATTGATGCAAGTTTTGAAGCAGCTCACTCCCTGCATCATTCTTTTCTGGTGCAAGCACTTATGTCATTCTTGGTCCTTTAAAAATTGAGCCCAAGGTCTCCAAGAGCTCAGCTGAATTCCTGAAATAAAATGTTCTTCAATGATAACCTTGTTATTGTACATTCAGAAAAATACAGAAAGAAGACCTCCGTAAATGTACTTTTAGGTACAGAAAATGTGCACCCCAGAAGTCTGATACTGAGCATCCCTCTGGGGCAGTTCCTTAGGGTGCGCAGGAACTGCTCCACTATGGAGCACTTTGAGAGACAGGTGTTAGACTTGGAAAAATGCTTTTGTGAGTGAAGTTACTCTCAAAAGTGCAAGTGCATCAAAAATGCATATGAGAAAGCTAAGACTACAGACGGGCACACTTTTAGTGCCAAAAGCAGTTTTTCATGATGCCATGTTTCCATTAAATTTTGCAATAAGGTACAATATGCTGAGCAAGGGTTTTGGAATGTGGTTACTAAACAATGGGGAATAATATCAAATGACTCAGGTTTGGGAGGCCTTTTTGATGACATGCCATGTTTCTCTTACTCAGGATCATGGAATATCAGAGACATGGTATTCCATGATCTTGAGTAAGTACTAGTACTAGTTTGCATAGCCAGTGGCATACTTTAGCTCTGTAGTCTGCCTGCATAATCCTTGAATTTGATTCAAGATAGTTGGAGTTGATTCCTGCATTAGCATCCTGCTGTAGCTCTTACTCTCCCCTTGTTTCCCATTCTCTCTCTCTCCCCAGTTTTGCAACTACTACTTTTCTGCATGCTGCCCAACTGCCAGTCTAACAGTGCTCCTGCTCTCCCTATTGCCTCAGTCTTCCAGATAGTCACACTCTAACTCTGCATGCTACTCCAGACTCTCCCCTAGTGCCATTCCCCCGAGCTGCCCCAGTACTGTTCCCTGTCCTCCTCCTGCAAGCATGCATCCCATCTCCCCTTCTCACCTTCCACCCTGCTCTGTTATCCCAAACTGTCCCAGATTTGTACCCAGTTGTATTTACTGCCATAATTCATGTGCCCTCTCTCTTTCTCCCTTCCTTTCAACTGTCCCCACCCTGCTCCATTTCCTTCACTTGGCCCAGTATTGTTCTCTGTTCTACCTCTTGCAAGCATACATCCCATCACCCTTTCTTACCTTCCCTCTCCTCTGTTTCTTTCCCTCAACTCGCCACCTAGTCATGCCTCATCTCCTCCTTCTCTGCACTTGTTTCCTCCCCTTCTTCTCCCTGCTCCCTCCACTCCATGTTTCCTACCTTCCCTTTCAAACTTCCCTCTCTCTGCCCCCCTAAGTTGTCCCCCTTTGCTCTCCCACGACCCTATCCTCCCCTGCCCCCCCACCTCTGTCTCCTGGGCCTCTCCATTCACACTGAAGTGTTTTCTTTGCTGCTTAACTGTGAGACCATTCTACGCTGCTGTCGTCCATCCTTCTTCCCTCCTCTCCTCTCTGCCATAAAGGGTGCAGGAGCTCTGCTCTTCACCCTCTCCTCCTCCTCCCCCCCTCCTGATTTTTTCTGGTAATTTCGAGTTCAACTCCAGACCCCTCTTCCACTCCTTCCCACCCACTATCCCCAAAGAACTCCATCTGTACCACCTGAATGTCAGAAACCTCCTCTCTATGCTCAGCTCACTAAAGGACTGGATTGCCCAGCATTCTCCCAATGTCCTGTGTATCACCAAATCCTGGTTGCCCTCTAGGATCCCAAACTCCTTATTTGCCTATCGCACTACCAACTTTTCCACCAAGGCCATAGCAAATGAGGTGGTGGTGTTGCCCTATACATTCCACAGTCCATCTCCTGCTGCATCTCACTGTGCATATCTGTCCCCTCATCTCACAAACTCATCATCACCAACCTATCCCTTCCTTCCACCTCCCCTAGGCTTGCGCCCTCCTTACTAGTCTCCTGCATTACCTTGATCTCTACCCACACTGCTGCTGGTGAACTCATTCTTTTAGGTAACATCAATCTAGATTGGCTCTCTGCCTCCCATTAGCCTACTCTTCCCCAGACTGAGTCACTAAACCTTACTCAACTGATTTCCAAACCCACCTGCTATAATCCTTGCTCTTCCAACCATTCCTTCCTAGACTGGGTGCTCTTTTCCTATCCCTACCGCATCATTGCCGCCAGTGTCCTCCCAGACACCCTTAGCAATCACTGCCTTACCTATTGTGTCCTGAAGGTGACCCTCCCCAGTTGGCTACCAAATATATGTGGTCCCATGGTCTCAATTTAAGTGAGAGAATTTTGTCAGATTCAGCAGTCCAAGTACTCAGCAAGGGACTATCCTTCTCCCCGACTAAGGGGCTAGATTCTTTTCAGCTAGAAACTGATTTACAGAAATTATATAGAAAATTAAGACTAGCTGACTGGTTTCAAGATAAACCAGAAGAACCAATTACAAGGAAAGAAGATTTAAAGAAAGTCTTGGGAATTCAATTGGATTTTACTCCCCCTAGGGGAAGAGAGGTGGTAGAGACATATATTAAAGTATTAGATAAACAGATTGAATACATGATAAATAAAGAACCAATGTTCCCTAAATATAATAATATGACAAGGAAGGAAAGAGAAGTATTGAGAAATTTAGAGGAGGACAAAAATATAATAATCAAACCAGTGGATAAAGGAGGAAGAATAGTACTCTGGGGGTATCAGGACTATGAAGAAGAATGCAGCAGACAGCTCAGAATGTAGATAATTACATGAGATTGGATGGAGACCCCACAGATGAAATTAAAGAGGAAATCAATGATTTCCTCGAGAGGGCAGTAGAACTAGGATGATGTACAGAAATGCTAAAAATATGCTTACTAACAAAAAACACAGGATTCCATTATTTTATACATTGCCTAAGGTACATAAAAATTCTCTGAAACCTCCTGGTAGACCCATAGTTTCAGGGATCGATTTAATGCTAGAACCCTTATCAAAATATGTGGATTACCATATACAACAGGAAGTAAAGAAAATGAAGATGTACATTAAGGATACAGGCCATGTAATAGAAATAATTTCAGAAATCAATAAAAAATTATAGTAACATGGAAGAATTGTGGCTTGTATCCTTGGATGTAAAAGATCTATATACAAGCATTCCACATGATGAGGGCCTTATGTCATTGAGACACATACTGAGGAATAGAGAAGAACAGTTCCCTGAAACAGAATTCCTGTTATGTTTGGCAGATCTAGTTTTACATAAAAATTATTTCAACTTTGAGGGAGAATTTTATTTACAAATACATGGAACAGCAATGGGAAGCACAATGGCACCATCATATGCCAATTTATTTATGTGGACCTTTGAGAGAACACATATATTGGATGAAGGTAACAACCCATTTTGGGGGAATATTAAAGGATGGAGACATTTTATAGATCATGTACTTTTACTATGGGAAGGATCAAGAGAGGACCCGGCCAGGTTCAAAATGTACTTGGATAGTAGAAATGAAAACATAACGTTTTATATAGAGGCTGATATGCAACAAGTAACATTTTTAGACCTACTAATTTACAAGGAAAATAATAGATTAGAGACAAAATTATATCGGAAAGAAATTGATAGAAATACCTTACTACATTATAGTAGTTTTCATGATCCCAAGCTGAAGCAAAGCATACCAAAATCACAAATAATAAGGGCAAAGAGACATAATAGTATAGATGAGGAATTCAGAAAAGAAACAGAGAAAATGGCACTAAGGTTTAGAGAAAGGGGATATAAATACTCAAATATCCAAGAAGCTATTTCTGAGGTGGAATTTATACCTCGGGACACATTATTAAGACAAGAACAAAAAATAGGAATAGAGAACAGGATAGTATTCTCAACAGCATACAGTCATTTAAGTAATAAAATTAAGGGAACACTGTTAGATAATTGGCATATTTTACAATCAAGGGAGAGACAGAATAACACATTTATTGAGAGACCTTTGATTATATCAAAAAGGAATACAATATTAAGGGATAAATTGGTACATTACACAACATAAGAAACCTTTAATACAACAAAAACAATTGCTTTTGGGGCCATTAAAGGAAGGAAGGAAGGAAGTTTTCCTTGTGGACAGTGCTGTCATTGTAACAATATAACAAAAAAACTGATTTTTGAACACCCTTATACCAATAAAAAATATGCTATTAAACATCATATTACTTGTAAATCTCATCATATAATATACATTATGAACTGAGGATCATAAATAGAGGAATCTGATTGGTCCAGAGCTCTTTGAAGCCATGATGATATTGGGCTACACCATCACGGCTTCAGAAAAGTTCCAGCACCACCAGCCTCTTTGTTCTCTACTGTCTGAGAACTATTTTTCAAAATGTACTCCTACACCACCCAAAACTTCATTCGTAAAATGTTTTAAAACCTGTTTCTTTTATTTTTTTATTTATAAAACTTGAAACTCAGTTCATAATAGCAATAAGTCACTCCAGGGTATGGTATATCATGGGATGTCGTCACTTCTCCGGTGGTTGGACGCACTCAGCCTGTGGCCTTGTGCCCAACCACCTGAGGCGTGATGATATCCCATGATATACCACACCCTGTAGTACCTGATTGCTTAATTATACAGTGTCCTTGAAACAAGCTTTACGTGGGTAAAACAAAATGGAAACTTAGAAATCAAATACATGAACATAAAAGCAATATAAGGTTATAAGATCAGAAATCTTCAGTGGCAAAACATTTTAACAGTGTGAGCCACTCAGCAGCCTCTCTTAGATATTGGGGCCTTGAGAAGGTGAATGAACCAAAAGGAAACGATATTATGTGGGAAGATTTACTACTAAAAAGAGAAATTTACTGGATTTATATGATGGACAGCACAAATCCAAGGATTGGAATGAATGAATCTTGTAATTGGAGTTTATATTGCAGCTGATTACAAGTCATGTTACTTAATAATGAAATGTTTATTATTCCGAGATCTGTTTCTTCCAAAATAATGGCCAATTATTTTTGTAAACATGCCTATTTCTATGATCCTGGATGCTTCCCCTTAAAGGAAATTCATGACTGAAAAGTTCCAATTATAATGCTATACACAAATGATATTCTGGAACCTTAGAAATTGTTACCTTAGTGTCCTAACAATATCTACATAAAAACAGAAAGAAGTATCACTGGGTGTAATATACAGTTTCTGTATTGTTGTTGTCCTGTTTGTTGTTATCTATCTGTATTAGACTATATATGAGATATGATGAGACAATATGTGAATATAAGTATTTGATAAAGTAAGACAAGACTCTAAGAATAAGGGAAAAACTTTATAATTAAGTTAAAAGAACTGAGTGGTTTTGAAAATGTGGTACTAAAACTAAATATATGAGATATAAAGGACATGGTAAATACCCTATAATATCTAAGGTTAACATGAAAATAAATAAAACATTTAATTCTATATGGTAGTAACAAACATTGGGCTATTGCAACAACTAATAAAATATAAAGCAGATTAAAATATAGGTTGACATGGTCTGTTTCTCTGGTGCAGCTGTAGATTTGTAAAGCATCACTACTTAATTTATTTGCTGTAATGAATAAGGAACTGTATATTTAGAATATATTTATTTAAATCTGAATGAGACAAGAAACTTGTAATAACATTTCAATTTTCGGCAACTAGCCGAGGGCGGGGGGCTAACCACCTTCTCTCCTTGTATGTGCTAAGTGAGCCTGCTTGTACAATTCCACTTGGCCACATGGAGACATGAGCTCTCCTTAAGGACTTTGAGAGCATAAGCAATACCTTGTAGCAGGTAAGGTATAAGATGTCACATCAGTGACGTTGCTCCCCCTGCCAGTTTTTCATGGTCTTTTTAAACCGTGCAGGAGCTGTAGATCTGATAGCCTCTCTCCTCCAGGAGGACAGTACAATCCATGGCATTCTGCCTGGTAAGAGAATGTAAATAGCTTTTAAATACCAGCCTTTAAAAATGATATAAAGAATAAAAAGTCCTTCATTTATTTATTTGGGAGGTTCAATATATTCGGTTTTCTGCTCATAGAAATAAGCTTTGCTGCAAAGAATGCATAAACATCATAGAAGTAAATATTGAAGCGTACAAAGCGGAAAAAAAAAACACTTGAGGTAAATGAAATAGTTATGCAGCCCCAGATAACAGGCCCATTCTTCAAAAACTAAAACGTTTCATATACTGTTATAGTACAAACGAAACATAGTAAAGGAAATAAAAAACATTTTTTTACGTGTGTATTTTACAGTTGCTCGAGAGGAGGATGGGAGATTCTTTTTGTCAAAATGATATTGGATTAGTTGTTTAAACATGGAATAATGAAGTTTGAAAAGGATAACATAAATCAACAAGTAAGAAAAAAACACGGTAGTGTTTCTAAGTATTACTTTATTAGTATGAGTATAAAAGGTTTTTTTGACTATTTTAAAATTAAGTCCTTTGCTCATATATTTTTTGCAGTATCTAAATAATGAGGTTTAATTTGTATTGGGAGAGTGAAGAGATCAAACAAAATTAAAAAAGTACATCGAAGGTATGCATTTACAACACTTAAAAGGTCTATGGAAATTAAAAAGACTAATGTTAACAAATAGATGAACATGAGAAATAATTGATGAATGTATATTATATTTATGAAATTAGAAGTTTGTAGAGTTAAAACTGGATTAAATTAGAATCACAGTAAAATGTATATGGTGACATGGTAAATTAACGATGTGATTAATGAAGTAATTATGAAAATTTTTTAACGTTTCAATGTTAAGTGGTGATTCAAGGTATACAGTAGTTAGTACTGTTGTGATTTGTATTATAAGTGTATTAATTGAAGAAGTGACATACTGATGGTTGTTCATATTTTTTTTATATCTAGATAACAACACTGTCTTTATTTGGGAGCTGAAGAAGTGCCGTCAAGCTATGAAACTGTTGCCTTAATATATGGTATGAAAAAAAGATTTATAAAGACTTTTTAAATGGAAATGAACTACTAGATTTAAGTGCTACATGATTTATAAGCTCAATGCCCTTGACACCAATGCTCTTCTCTCAGATCTAGCTTCGGCTGACTGGTCCGCAGTGTTTACAGCCCCATATGTCAACTCTGCCCTTTGCTTCTTTACTCCTATCCTCACTAATGTTTGCAACCGCCATGCCCTCCTCAGAAAAATCAGGGTTAAATGGCAACATCATCCATGTATTTTGGCTGATCTATTAGCCTTGTGCAAGTCTTGGGACCAAGCTTTGGTCCAGTTCAAATCTTCCCGCTCCCCTTCAGTCCTGCAGTTTTACAGGTCTCTGAGAAATGCCTGCACTAATGCAATCTGGACTGCCAAGGCTGATTAGTTTAAATCCCACCTTCGTTCTAACCTAAACTCACCCTGAAAATTCTGGAAAGTCATTCACTCTCTCCTTGACCCCACTCCCTTCCCAGTGAGCCCTCCCCCAGCCCTCACTGTAAATGGCTCCCTGGTTTCTGACCCTTTCTCTGTCACTGCTATTTTTAATGAACTCTTTACTACTTATGCACTTCCTGATCCTACCTATCCTGCCCCCTCAGCCCCTCTCCCCCTACCCTTTCTGGTGGTTATAGTTTCCCTCTGGTCTCTCCGCAAGTACTCTGTGCATTTCTATCCCTAAACAATGCTAAATCCAGTCCGGACGGTCTTCATCACAGGATTCTCTGCATCTCTGCTCCTGATATTGCCACGCCCATCTTGCTCACCTCCTGAACCTCTCTTTCTTCTCCTGCTCTGTCCCAACAGCCTGGAAGCTTGCTAAGGTTCTTCCCCTTCACAAAGGTTGTAACTCATCTGCTGCTGACAATTATCGACCCATATCTCTCCTCCTCTCTCTTGTCAAACTCCAAGAGGCCTTAGTTCTTTCCAGACTTACTGAATTCTTATCATCTTCTGACTTTCCCTTTCTTTATCCATCAGGATTCTGGAAGCACCACTCAGCCATTTCCTCCCTTCTGTGGGTCACAAATGCCATCCTATCAGTAACTGACCAGGGTCACATTACCGCCATGATCTTCATTGATCTGACCAAAGCTTTTGATTTGGTTTCTCACTCTCTGCTCCCAAATAAGCAACTCTCAGTTGGTCTGGCAGTTCCCACTGTTAATTGGTTCAGATCCTGTCTCACTGGCAGGCAGCAATCAGTCCAGATGAGCTCCATCCTGCCACCCCTTTCCCCATCCTTGCTGGGGTTCCCCAAGGGTCCATCCTCTGCCCCATCATTTTCTTCCACTTCATTAAAAACCTCTCTACAGTCTGCACTAACTCCTTCATCCATATGTATACAGACAATACCATCCCCTACACCTCATGACCTACTACCACCACTGACGTTTAGGCTCCATTTCAACAGGATTTCAGTAATGTCCTAAGCTGGTTCCACACTAACCATCTTAGAGTCAGCACCAAGAAAACCATCTGTATGACATTTGGTACAAGGCAAAAGCTGGAAAAGCTCCAGACTTTCCTGTGTTCTCCACACCTGTCGGCTCCAACCTCGAAGTGCTTACCACATTTAAATACCATGGGTTCTGGCTGGACACCAGTCTCAATTTCTCTTCCCACATTGCTGCCATATTCTCTAAACTCCGCCCTAAATTAGGCATTTTGTACCAAAACAAAGACACCCCTCCAATCCATCATGAGTTAGTCAAGACAATTATTCTTCTAGTATTTCATTACGCTGACATAGTCTAGGGCACTGTCACAGCCGTGCCCCTCTCCAGGCCTGATACGCTACTGAACTCCTTCTGCTGCTTCAATTCAAACTCCCCATCTCACATGTATCACTGCTCCCTGTACTTCTCCCTCACTATTACACTGCTGCACCATTGGCACATGACCCACTGTTTGGCCTCCATTGCCAAAACTGGTTTGGGACCTTCTCCTCCTATCTCTCCTCCCTCCTATCTCTAGCCACCTCCTCCTCCTACCTTCTGCACTCCAGAGACTGCCGCTCTATCTCCCTGCCTCATCCTCACTCAACATCTGATCTGTCAGCTTTCTCATACCTACTCTCTTCATTCTGGAATTGACTCTACCCAACCACTTGCCATTCTCCTTCACTTCCAGCCCTTAAGCACCTGCTTCAACGTACTCCTTTCCCCCACTGTTCCTGTGCTACCTCCTCCCTAGCCTCTCAGCCTCAGCCCCCTTTGCCCCTTGCGACCTTCTAGTCTCCTCCTCCTCCTGACACATAACTTGCTTTGTTGACTTGCCTACCCTATACTTCTATTTGATAATTGTTGTATAACTTGCTCTATGATTTTGCTTTTAATTTTGTTCCATATTATGCACTTGACTTTGTTATAATGTTGTGACTGTGTCTCTCCCTCTGTTTGTATTGTCACAACACAAACAACACTGTGCTATGCAGAATGAGGGGAAGGTGCAGTGACAACCCATTGAACACAGTCCACATTCCACAATTGCACTCTAAGCCAAAGAAATACAAAGTCAAAAATAGTACTAATGCAAACCTGTCATTTAGAAACTTAATTTACCAGCCCCAGTGAGCTCATTGTGCTTTGCATCTGTAGCATGACACTTTGTCAAGAGGAGAAGTCTACATCCTGCAGGCATCCTTTCAAACATACACTTAGTTAAAGTGACAGTCCTATAATTATCATTTAAACATACAGTGCATGTATATCTAAAAAACAAATATAAGATAACCCTAAAAATGAACAGTGTATACTTCTAGTGCCAACTACAGAATAAATACAACACCTAAACAACACAGTGCATATCAGAAACTTTCCAAATTAATATGCTATTAGATTACACATAAATTGCATTCATTTGATATTTGTTTAGTCAATAGTATTTCTGCTCACATTAGTATATCAAGCTCCATATAAATAAGGGCATGTATTGTAAGGGCTGTTCAAAAAAGCGACCTATCTAGTATAATGACTAGAAAACAATCAGTGAGCTAGAAAGCTACTAAGGAATGACATCGTCTAATCAAGATCACTAAACCCAAGACAGTGTGCAAAACAACAGTGCCTGACCAGTCAACCAATGGGTGTGTACTGTATATTGTATGGTCTCCTGTGCAGTTCAGTCAGTGGCTGGCTGTGGTGGTGTGGGTGGGCTGTGCCAGTTGCTGGCTCTGGTCAGGTTGGGGAGGGAGCGTGGTGGTGAGTCACTACCTAATGGAGTGGAGGTAGGGCAGCCACTTGAATATCAGGGACCGGGGAAGTTACAATTATTATACAGATCAGGGCTCAGGGAGGAGGGACACACTAGACTACCAAGGACAATGGGGGTCTGGAGTTTTTCTATTATTTCTGTGATCGTGGCTGGGAGATCCACTAAACTACCAGGGACAACAGGGTTTGGGTGTTTTGTTATTATTTCTGTGATCAGGGCTGGGGAGGTGGGCCCATTAGACTACAAGGGACAATGGGGATTGGGTTTATTTCTAATAGTTCTGTGATCGGGCTGGAGAGGAGCCACTAGACTACCAGGGACAATGGGGATTGGGTACGAACATACAAACATACGAAAATGTTAGCAGAAACAGGCCTCATGGTATATCGGGTCTGTTTGAGTGCACAGTTAGCACTTTATAATGCTGCCGCCCCTCCCTTCCCCCATTCTATTACCCTTCCCTCTTCCAACCCCTCTTGAAGCTGTCTACCATCTTGCTGGCCACTATCTCACCCGGCAAGAAGTAACCCTTGTCCACCACTCTTTCTGTGAAAAAATGTCTCCTCATCTGTCTCCTGAATCTACCCCTTCCAATCTCAGTTGGTGTCCTCTCATTTCCCTTCCCTTTCTCCTCTGGAAAATCCTGTCTGTATTAGTCTTGTTTAATCCCTTCAGGTACTTAAAGGTCTCAATCATCTCTGCCCTGTCCCTCCTCTCTTCCAGAAAGTACATATTTAACTCCTCCAGCCTTTCCTCATATGGCTTACCTCCAATCCCTGGATCATCTTTGTAGCTCTATGCTGTGCCCCTCCAACAAACTAATGTCCTTCTTCAGGAACGAGCACCAGTATAACATGCAGTACTCGAGGTGGGGCCTGACCAGCAACCTATACAAGGGCAGGATAACCTCCCTACTTCTGAAGGAGATCCCTCTAGCTATGAACCTTAGCATTTTGTTGGCTTTTGCAGCCACCCTTCTGCACTGAACAGAGTTGTTCATGCTCCCTGTTATGATCACCCCTAGGTCCTTCTCTTCTGTGGAGCAACCCAACTGAACCCCATTTAAATGATAATCCCTCCACTGGTTCCGGGTTATGAAGTGCAGAACCTTGTACTTCTTGGCGTTGAACTCCAGCTGCCATTTATCTACCCACTCCTGTAGCTTATTCAGACCCTCCTGCAACCCCTCCCCCCCATGTCATCTACCATGGCTCCCATCTTGGTATCATCTGCAAACAGACTGATTTTGCTAAAGATCCTATTCAAGATATCTGCAATGAAAATCCCGAACAGTACTGATCCCAGCACAGACACCTGTGGTATCCCACTCGGCACCACTCTAGGTGATGAGAGTTTCCCCTCTACCACCACCCTTTGCTGTCTCCCCCTCAGCCAGTTCATGATCCAAGTCACAATGTTTGGTCCACATACTCCAGCTTCCCCCCCTCAATCTCCCATGTGGCTCTGAATCAAAGGTCTTACTGAAGTCCATGTACAGGATGTCGACAGCATGGCCCTTGTCCAGTTCCCATGTCACCCAGTCATAGATCTCTACCAGGCTTGTCTAGCATGAGCTGCCAGCAACAAACCCATACTGCTGGTCGTCCTGGGTACCATTTGCCTGCAAGAAGCTCACAAGCCTCTCCTTTAGAATGGTCTCTATGAGTTTGCCCATGATCGCGGTGAGGCTCACTGGCCTGTAGTTCCCTGGTTCATCCTTTGGCCTACTTTTATGGATGGGCACCACATGGGCCATCCTCCAGTCCTCTGACACACATCCTGTGTCCAGGAAGCTATTGAACAGGTCTGCCAGCAGCCCCACAAGGACCTCTGCCAGCTCCCTCAGTACTCTAGGGTGAATGCCATCTGGTCCAGGTGCTTTTTCCACTCTTAATGCCCTCAGCCCCTCCAGCACCCTGCCTTCTGTAATCCCTATATCTGTTGTCCTCTCCCCCTTACCCAACCCCCACTTGCCTGAGGTATTTACCCCTCTTCTCCTGCGTGAACACAGAGCAGAAGTACTCATTCAATGCCTCTGCCTGCTCTGCCCCATTCTCCACCCATCCCCCATCTTTCTTGATCCTCACAAGCTGGTCTTTGCCTCTCCTTTTCTCACCTATGTAACAGAAGAAGTCTTTTTCTCCTCTTTTGATCCTCTGTGCCAGTCTCAGTTCTCTAGATGCTTTGGTGCCCCTGACCAGTCTGGTGACCTCCCTAGACTTTTCCTTGTATACATCTTTATCTTCTCCCCTTCCCATTTTCCTATACTTCTGAAATGCCACCCTCTTGGCTCTCACCCCTTCCCTGATCTCCAGTGACAGCCAACTGGGTTTCTTTGCCCTGCACTTCTTGTTTTTTTCCCTAGTACATGTCTTTGTTGCCTCTGCCAGCCCTCCCCTTATTATATTCCTGTTCAGATCTGCATCCATGTGTTGTTGGATGTCTGCCAGGTGCTTGCTCAGAATTTCCCCCATCATCCTAAAGTCTGCTCCCCTAAACTCAACCACCCTTGTACCCATGCCCCCTGTGTCCCTCTCCATGTTTAGCATGAACCACACTGAGTAGTGGTCACTCCCAGCAAGTGGTTTCCCCACTTCTGGATTCCTTAAAGCTTCCCCATTATCCAGTATAAAGTTAAAGTCCTTTCTAGTCATGTCGGCCCCTGTATCAGCTGTGTTAAGAAACTGTCCTGAAAAGCTTCCAACAGGACCCCTTCTCTTGCATCATGGTGGCAGGTGTGCTTCAATCCACCCCCGGTAGGTTGAAATCCCCCACCACCACCCTGCTTCCCTTCCTGCTTACTCTTCAATTTTGATCTTCCAGTTCCCAGTCCAGGTCATGACCCTGTGATGGTGGCCTGTACACCACCCCCATCCTCAGTGTCCTATTCTTCACATCCTGGAACTGCATCCATAGAGCTTCTGTCCTCCACTCCTCTCCTTCCTCCCTTATGCACTTAATCCCCTCCCTCACATAGATCACCAACCCTTCCCCATTTCCCTTGGCCTTATCCTTTCTGAATAGTCTGCACCCTGGGATCATCATATCCTTGTCCTGGTATTGGGTGGCCTATGTTTCTGTGATGGCTGCTATGTCCACTAATTCCACTGCCAAGAGAGCCTGTAACTCTGCAGTTCTGTACCTTAGGCTTATTGCATTCAGTGCGACCACCTTCCAGCCTGTTGCCTCCCCAACCTTACTATTCCTCTTCCGCCCTTTGATATTGCTGATGGGGGACCTGATTATGCCAGATGTTAACTGGAGCACCTTTGCTGCAGGCACATCCAAGAGCAGGGTCATTCTTGATGCGCTACAAGGGGCATGCCTCAGACAGCTAGTATTGGAACCCACTCAGGAGGGAGCAATCTTAGACCTGGTACTCTCAAATGGGGACAGAGAAAGAACCTCAGATTTAGAAGTGGGTAGCCATCTGGGAACAAGCGACCACCAAACAGTGTGGTTCACGATAAACACAGCCATACAATCAAGCCATACAAAAGCAAGAGTATTGGACTTTAGGAGGGCTGACTTTGGGAAAATGAGAGAGTGCCTCAGAAAAGCACTAGCAAACAGGCAAGAAGGAGGGGTGGAGGAACAATGGGGAGTAATCAAAACAGCCATCACAGAGGCAACAAGCCTTTGTGTAAACCAAATCAACAAAACACAATGAAAAAAAAACGCTATGGTTCTCAAAAGAGGTGGCAGGGAAGGTTAAGGAGAAAAGGATGGCATTCATGAAATATAAGGAAACACAGAAGGAGCAGGACAGAGAACTTCAATCAGTTAAAGCAGAAAGAGGCTGGGAAGGCAGTCAGAATAGCAAAGGCCCAAACCAAGGAAAGGATAACCAACTCTGTTAAGAAGGGGGATAAGACCTTTTATAGGTACATTAGGGAGCGAAGAAAGACCAAAGGAGGGATACTGAGGCTTAATAAAGGGGAGGGAATGTGGGCAGAGGGTGACAGTGAAAAAGCAGGGATACTGAATGAATATTTCTGCACAGTATTCACAAAGGAAGAGGAGGGGGAGGTACCTAAACCAAACAAGAGAAACACTCTGAAGACGGGGGTTGATATCAGTCCATTTACAGAAGAAAGGGTTCTGAAAAAACTAATAGAATTGAAGGTGGACAAAGCAATGGGGCCTGATGGGATTCACCCAAGAATTCTAAAAGAACTAAGGGTAGAACTCGTGACACCGCTTACTACTCTCTTTAACAAATCATGGGAGGATGGGGTGGTACCTGAGGACTGGAGGAGGGTGGATGTGATTCCTCTTCACAAAAGTGGGAGCAGGACAGAGGCAGAAAACTATAGACCAGTTAGTTTGACCTCAATGATAGGGGAAAATGATGGAATCACTTCTGAAGGAAAGAATTGTTGAGTACCTAGAGGCCAGTCGGGCACAGGACCCAAGGCAACATGGATTCACGATGGGAAGGTCATGTCAGATGAATCTAATAGCTTTCTTTGACTGGGTGACCAAAGTAGTAGACCAGGGAGGGGCTGTGGACATGGCCTACCTAGATTTTAGTAAGTCATTTGATACAGTCCCACACAAAAGATTAATACACAAGTTAGCCAGCCTTGGAGTGGGTTCCAAGGTGGTAGCCTGGATAAAAAATTGGCTAGACAACAGGACGCAAAGGGTAGTAGCAAACGGAGTCCACAGTGAAGAAAGAAGGGTTACTAGCAGGGTACCACAGAGTTCAGTACTCGGACCAGTCCTGTTTGATGTCTTTATAAGTGACATTGCAGAGGAACTGGAAGAAAAAGTATGTCTCTTTACAGACGACACAAAGATCTGCAGTAGGGTTGATACACAAGGTGGAGTGGAAAGGATGAGAAGGGACCTGGCAAGGTTGGAGGAATGGTCAAATGTATGACAGCTCAGATTCAATGCAAAGAAGTGCAAGGTAATGCACCTGGGAAACAAAAACCCAAGGGAAGAGTACACAATGGGAGGTGAGATACTGACAACAGTAAAAATGGAAAGGGACCTGGGAGTAATTATATCAGATGACCTAAAGGTGGGCAAGCAATGTGAGAAGGCAGTAAGGAAGGCTGGGGATACTGGGATGCATAGGAGAGGCATCAATAGTAGAAAACAGGAAGTTGTTATCCTCTGTACAGACAGTTGGAGAGACCCATCTGGAGTACTGTGTGCAGTTCTGGAGACCCCATCTCTGCAAAGACATAGACAGAGTGGAGGCTGTCCAGAGGAGGGCAACAAAATGGTGCAGGGTCTGCACCAGAAGACATCTGAAGAAAGACTAAAGGAGCTTAAGATGTATACCCTTGAGGAAAGAAGGGAGAGAGGGGACATGATAGAAACTTTCAAGTACCTCAAGGGAATCAACAAAGTCCAAGAGGGTAGCATCTTTCAGAAAAACAGATGTGCAAGAACAAGAGGACACAATTTGAAGATAGAGAAGGGACGACTCAGAGGTAATGTGAGGAAGTATTTTTTCACGGAGAGGGTTGTGGATGCATGGAACAACCTCTCTGAGGAGGTTGTGGAGTCAAGAATAGTGGGGGAATTCAAGAATGCATGGGACAGACATAAGGCAGTCCTAGTGGGGGGTAGGAGGAAGTAAGCTGTTGGTTAACAAGGATCTGCAGCTTATCTGTTAGGTAAGAAAATGGGCAGACAAGGTGGGCCAAGCGGTCCTTATCTGCCGTCAAATTCTATGTTTCTATGTTTCTCTCTATGCCCCCTTCTCACTGCTTTCACCTCTAACTAGGGGGGGTGAGCACCCTAAGCTCCCCTTTTCGGACATTGTTTCTATCAATGATCCCCTCATCACCCCCCTCTTCCTAGTTTAAATCCGCCCTTGTTGAAATATACCATTCCAATCCCTGTTTGAGCATGCTCTTCCGCTCTTTGCTCAAACGTAACCTGCCTCCTGTGCATAGGTTGCTGTTGTCCCAGGTCCTGCCCCAGTCTGACACTAATCCGTATTTCATTGGTTCGGAACCAGTCCCTCAGCCACCCATGGAACTTCTCTACCTTTTTTCTCTCCCTGTACTTGCACATGGTACCGGTAGCACCTCAGAGAATGCCACCGATACTCCCACCTCCTCACACTGCCTACTCAGTTCCTCGAACTTCCCCTTTACTACCTCCACTGTATTCCCAGCCAAGTCATTTGTTCCCACATGCAACATCACGTGTGGTTTCATCCTCCCTCTGCTTTCACACTTGAGAAGAGTCTGCCCTGCCTGCGGTCAACCCTGGAATTGCCTCGACCCAGATATGACTGTGCCTTCCCCCCATCCTCCTCATCTTATCTCCTTCAATATGGAGTCCCCCAGCATCAACATCCCCTCAAGTCATTCTGATCCTGATCCCACCTTCCACTGTAATCACTGTCCAATCCCCCCAGAACCCCGCTGCCTCTCTCTGTACATCCCTCATCTGCACATTTTGTGCTCTTTGCATCATTCCCCCCGTTGCCTCTCCTCCTGTTACTGCCTCTCCCTCCTCCTCCTCCTCCTCCTCTATCCTACCCATCCTCTCCCGTCTCTGTTTCCCATTGTAAATCCTGCCTCTTGGACCTTCCCTACCCCTCTCTCCTCTCTCTCGCAGCTCCAACACCTCCCCTTCCTCTGCCAACACTGCAAAGATATTGCTTGATAACCCCACAATGGTGCCCATCACCTCCTTCCTTATTCCCTGATCCATCCCACCCCCTACTGCACCTCTGCTTACCTCTCCCCCAATCCTTCTTATATCCCCATCTTTAGCTCTGCAGTTCCCTCTCTGCATCTCCCCTTCCCTCCTTAGTGGGGTCACTCCTGCCTCAGCTCTCCCCTCACTCACTCACTCTCCTTAGTTCTCTCCATAACCCCATTACTTCATCCTCGAATTTCCTTAGACTGTAGCAAATTGGACAGCTTCCCAGTTTCCATAATAAATTCATCCTAACAGCTGCCCCACATCCATTGCAACTCACTATCCTCCCTGTGCCTACCGCCCTTCCTCCATGGTGCCCATCATTCCACCCTCTATTCTGCAGCCTCCACCTACCCTTATCCATTTCTGTCCACTTCCTCCACCCCTTGCATTCCCCCCTGCCATGCAGCCCTTCGCACCCACTCCCCATTATTTGCGTTCGGCATAAGTGTATCCCCACACCTGTCCCCCAGTCCTTACTCTCATACTTATATGCTCTATTACTAGTCTGATATCAGCCCCTTAACCACTTTTTCCACATTTGATGGCCTTTACTCAGTAACACATTAATACAATCCCCTCAGTGTACTGCATTAATACAGTAACACATTAGCACAATCCCCTAAGTATATTGCAGCTCTTATGAACCCTAAATACTTAACACAGCCCTAAGTATGCTAGATTTGTAGCTTAGTAATACATTACCACCTTGGTATAGATCAAATTCAAATATGATGTCACATAATAAGGCTGGCTTTCATATCGTAACAACCATTGCAAGAGACCCTGTTGGCTTGGTAAACCTTTTTATCTCCACCCACCTACACCCTGTGTCTTAACTTTTACCACCTGACCATTAGCTTTAACAGTTAGTTCATACGGGCAGTTTGTATGTCCACAAGCTCCTCCCTCACAGCCTTCAAGCCCAAACCCCAGTGGCTTTTTGGTATTTAAGAAAGACTGCAACACAGTGTGGGTGGGAGGGCTTTACCACTGGGAAGAGGGTCATAATATCGCACCACATTATGCCACATGCAAAGATCATGCTGCCAATACAGTGAGATTCTTGACATGTGGAATAAGTCTTTTTTATGCGGGTGGGGCTCTGACGAACACCCTCCCCCCAAATAAAGATTCTCAACTCTGGGGGGGGGGGGTTCAGTGAAATCGCACTGAAGTGCGAAAAAAAAAAAATGTTCTGGGACCAGGAATCAAACTCGGTCCCAGATGCAGCGCCTGGGTTCCTTGCTGCAATGGCTCAGTCCATTGAGCCACAGCAGCAGCTTGGCAGAACCCTGTCCCAGAAGAGGTCTTATCCTCTGCCTAGGATTGTGTGAGGGTGCAATACTCCATACAGCAGCATTCGCAGTATTGCACCACTCGCTGTCAGGTACGGTGCTCTTCCAGCTTAACTGTAATGTCGTACACTATTAAGCATACAACATTATGACCCGGTAGGTTACCATTGCCAACAACTGTTCCCACAACCAGCGTACAAGCCACCAACAGTTACAATATCGCAGCCCAAGTAACAGTTGTAACTCACAGCACTAATTTTAAAGTACAAACTATTCAAATATTACAGTTAAAACAGAAGATAAACAGAACCACTTTCCTGACCACACTTCCCTCTTCTGACCCCAGGCGAAAAATGAAAGACAAGATGGTTCTTGTAATTACCCTGCCCCCTCTCACCAGGCAAACAGCACATATTTAAATTTCACTCTAAATATCACTGCCAACAGCTGTTCCTAAAACCAGCACACAAGCCACCAACAGTTACAATATCACAGCCCAAGTAACAGTTGTAACTCAAAGTACAAACTTAACAGTTGTAACTCACAGCACTAATTTTAAAGTACAAACTATTCAATTATCACAGTTAAAACAGAAGATAAACAGAACCACTTTCCTGAACACACCTCCCTCTTCTGTCCTTGGCTGGGGAGGGGAAACCACTAGACTAACAGGCATACAGGAACAGAGACTGTATGACAGGCTGGGTGGGACTGGCCCAGCATATTTCACAGCAGTGCAGGCATGCAGCTGAGCCCATAATGTGCAGGCAAATGGCCCCATTGCACGATGCTTGCCCAATGAACTCAGCTGCATGTTTGGGCTGAATATTACCCATGGGGGCCATGGCTCACACTAGTGTGCACCGTGTAGTACCCCTATGGGCAGTCATCAGCCCTGCACCCTGGTTGAGCTGCACAGAACATGGCGATCCCCTGCTGTGCACTGCATGTGCAGGTCTGATATTCAAAGAGATTGTGCGGTCAGTTTAGCTCACGCAATCTGTTTGAATATGGCGCCAGAGCCTGCAGGTCCATTTTTTTTATGCAGCACACTGTTTTGCACATACATTCATCTGGCTCTGAATATCCTCAATCAATCTATACAGAAAAGTATTTTCCTATTCTGAGACTACGGCAAAACCTTTTTGTAAATAGATGTTTATATTTTTACTATATTAGCTGATAAGTACACTATATGTACTCTGCTGGTGTAAATATCCCCCTAAGGCCCTTTTGAAAAGTGAGTGGATAAAATAAGAAAGGCAGTCATGACATGCATAAATTCTAAATAAAATAATACTTAAGCTGCCCTTGTGCAACTCGCATATTCAATATATGCAGATGACACAGTCTTCTTCAGCTTCGGTCCCTCTACCACAGCTATGGAAGACTTGCTCCAGTAGGATTTCCACAATGTCCTGCACTGGTTCCAGTCCAACCACCTCCAGGTCAACACCAAAAAAACAGTACAACAGTGTCAATAAGCTTTGATACTAGCCAAAAACTGGTCAGGCTCTCAAGACAGACATCCAGTTTTGTTCACTCTGGAAGGCTCCTCACTTGAAGTGGTGCAGTTTTTCAAGTACCTCAGCGTGAAGATTGACAGCAAGCTTGACTTTCAGATCACATTGATGCCATTTATGTGAAGCTCCACCCCAAGCTGGGTGCCTTGTACTACAATAAGGACTGCTTACCCCTGCTGGTCTGCTGAGAGCTGATCACCAAAATGGTGCTCACAGTTTTCCACTATGTCGATTGAATCTATGGCACTGCCCCTCCACTTCCTTAGCTAGACTGGATGCCCTCTGCAGCGCCTTTTGTCACTTGCTACAAAACTACCTCCTCACACACATCACAGTTCCCTTTACTCCTCCCTAAACATCCTGACCCTACCTTCAGCTTGCCAGTCACACTGTGCCTGCTTTATTTCCAAAAACTAATTGGTTCCCTTCCCTTTAAGCTCTCCTCACTCCTATCTCCAGTACCCCTTGCTCCTTGTTCCCCCTACTCCAGAAGTCATCAGGCTTCCTCTACTCCACATCATCACTCCTCCGCTGGACAATCTGTCTTCTCCTATTGACTTCCTACACTCGGGAACCTGCTCTTCTCTTCCCTCTGCCATTCCACCTCCCCAGACTGTCTCAGGTGATCTCAGACTCCTCCCCCACCTGCACCTGATTTTATTTATTTTTATTTATTTAGCTTTTGTTGTTAGCTACAGTGTAGCTTGTGTTTCCCACAGGTGGCACTCCTAGGTGGCACAGGTGGTAGAAGAGAAAGCATCCCTCCCACCTATCAGGTCTCTAGTCTAATGTAGTAGTAGTAGTAAAACATTTTTATTTATACAGGCAAAAACAATTTGGCAATGTAAAACGTTTACACCATAGGTCTTATACAAGGCCTGTTTTCATGGCAACCCTGTTTTTGACGTTTATGTAAAATTACAAATAGGTTCCAAACATTTTAAATATTGCACATATTACATAAGATACAAATATTATATCGGTCAAACATTTTTTTTATACCAACAGCTCACAAACATATTAACATGTCAAACTATTGCACATCACACCTGACATCAACATGTTTATGTGACTTGATGCAGCACTGTTGCAACTGTTTAGGTGTGCCATACTGTACTGTAACTGCACTTTACTTTGTACTAAACCTTGCACTAAGTTTTGTAACTCTAGCATGCGTTATTGTAATGTGCCTGCCCTTCATTCTTTGACAGAAAATGTAACCATGTTGTGCTAGCTATTTCTTCCGTATCCCTTTCCCCAGGTTGCATCTGGAAACAAGACTTGGCTCAGTGTGCTTTTCACAGTTACTAATTTTTAAATAAATAAATTACCAGTGTCTCTCAGAAGATATTGCTCTGAGACTGGGATGGCTATTAGGGGTCATATGAATAAGTTCTTGAGGTGAACTAAAAGAAAACAAAGACAAATATGATGATCAAATCAAGTAAAATACATACCAGTGACAAACGTTTGTTCTGTTTACAGTTAACGCCGCCAATTAAGACAATGTTTGGCATCAGAGGTCTTGGATACTCCAAGACAAAGTCATATCTCATCAGCCATATGGCTGCATAGCTCAGCAGCTCCTGCAGTGTAATGTCTTTTTTGTAGCACCTTCTTGGCCAGGTCCTCAAATGATGAATAAATAGCCTTGCAAAACAAGGGTTCTGTCAAAGTGTTGAGGAAGTTTGTCACCCTTTGGAAAAATGTCATGTGATCGGAGACACCTGCCATTATCCTTGGGACATAAGATGGGGTACTGGGGCATTGAATGGCCTCATAATCTACTCCACAGGGGATTCCTCTCAAGAAATGAACGAAAGGGACAGACAGATAGTGTGCAAGTATGGAACCACAGGGGGTGAAAGGGTCAGTTAAGATGATATCAAACTTCTCATTTTTCAGGGACTCCATCAGCTCTTCATTGAACATGAGACTCTTGCAGGAGGTAAAAAGGAGGTTCGATAGTTCCTTAAGCCTCATCATACTTCTCCCAACTTTTTTTCAGGAAGGGCTCTTGGTCAAGCATTTCTTCTTTCATGTCATTAATTTGTCTTTGGAGATCTTCTTTACTGTAAGGTACTGCAAAATGCTTCAGCCGGTAGCTCTTGGAAGCCTCAAACATAAGATTTTCTTCTGGTACAAGCACAACTATGTCATGTCCCCTTTGTGCCATTTCCTCCACTACAACCCGCATGCTGAGCCAGTGACTGCCTTCCATTGGCACCACCAGCAGCTTCCTGCACTCATCAAGATGCAAAATCATCAGACAAACTAAAAGCTGCAGCCCTGTTGTGAATGGACTGAAAAGCAACCGTACAGAGCTCATGTCGTTACACTGCTGTATGGCCTCAGCAAGCAGTGCACAGATTGAATATGACAAGTCAGGGCACTTCCACAGCACAGTTAATAATTTCAAACGTAAACATGGAGTATCAACATCAGAGAAAGAGGGGGAGCTTCATTTGTCACGCTATGCAACAATCAGTGGTCACTGCTTTAGCTTTGCTGCTGCATTATTCCAAAGGTCTTAAATTACAAAGATAAAACCCAGCTTACATAACTTGTTGAATTGTTAGACTGCACAGGGAAACAACATTCCAGAATCCTTCCTTCATAACACGGGTTATTTAAGTCCTCTTTTTTGCACAAATGCTTCTCTATGGCTTCTGGGTACACAGCCAGGCATTTCTGTTTTCTAGGATTCATATAGCTCCCCATTCTAATGAAAAGGCTAATTAAATGGTTCCATTACTCATTAGAATTTACTGTATGTATAGTACTGAGGCTGTTAGATAATCTTCCGCAGCCATTAGCTACCATCAGACAGAGCTTCTTTCCCCGCCTCTTTTTCCTTCAAAGTCTTCTTCTGTGACTTTTCCACCCATATTTGCTTCTGGAACTCAGAAGCTCATTTCCAGGTATGACCCATTGTGTGTGTGTGGGGGGGTGACAAGGGGGGGTAAACCTGGGAGAATAAAATCAGAAAAATAAACAGTGACAAAAGTCCAATGTAAAATACAATGTAAAACATCACATCATAAAACAGCAGAGTAGTGACACAAAAGACAACATAATGCAAGGCAATTTATAAAACAGTAAAGTAGCTAAACCAGTGATTAGGCAATAAAAACAAACAGGAGGCAGGAGAACCGGGGGATTAGAGTTAGGACTGAGTACAGTAGAAAGATATAATGGAACCACTGGAAATAAAAAATACAGTGCAACTGATGTGACCAGGTCACTGTTGATATTAAGACAGCTATAGCCATGTGAGCTAAACAAGGTTGAGGGGCCAGGGTCTATTAAATTCCTGACTGGGGAGTTTGTATCCAAACTTAGAATGAAACAGCACAGTGTCTCCACCCAGAGAAAGGTTTAAGTGGGCCAGGTGTACATACAGTGCCACACGTTGGGATGCACTAACCCTCCCTTTTCCACACTGGATCAGTCCATTCAAGAACCAAAACACAGAAAAATAGAAAGGATGGCAGAAGGAGACCAGCTAGTCTGCCCAGTTGTTTTCGAGACCTCTAGCAGTCACGGGACCTAGCCCCCTCTGCTGAGTTTTACAATCTTCCCCACTCCCGTGGAATCTAAGGTAACCCTTGCTCTGTCCCACCCATGTTTGAATGCCACCATAGACCTAGCTCCCACTACCTCAGGGGGTAACCTGTTCCATGACTCAGCCACTCTCTCTGTGTCCTCTTGTGTTTGAGATGGTTTTACTATAGCACTGCCACAGCGCTCGCACCAACATCCCCCACAGTGACAGACACAATGCAGAGTGTTTTCAGGGATGTTGCTTTGTTTCTAATTGGGGACTGTGCTCCCAGTCTCTAAATCTCTAACTCCAAGTCAGAGTTGGACCGGGGGGGGGGGGAGCGCAACACCGGGAAACACACAGCTGGTGGCTTCCTCGCACCAGCAGAGTGGCTCTCTGCAGACAGGTGAAATTTGTTGCTGTGCTGGTGTTTGCTGTGTGGGTGTCGACCTTGTGTTGGCACACCGTGAGTCTGATATCTTGTTGAAGAGTTCCGAGTAGGGCACCCTGTTTATGCATCTCATGAACTTGAATGTCTCAATCATATCCCCCATCTCTTTCCTAGTCTCCAAAGAGTACATGGCTAGGGCCTTCAAATGAGCTTCACATAAGAGCTCCTGGTGCCATTGCATCATCTTGGTCACTCTTCCCTGTATGGCCTCCAGCCTAACCATATCCTTCTTAGGTGAGGACTCCAGAACTGGACACAGTACTCCAGGTAGGGCCTCATCAGGGACCTGTAGAGTGGAAGGATCACCTACTTGCTCCTATTGTCAAATTCCCTCCTTATGCATCCCAACATTTTGCTAGCCTTGCTGTAAGCTCTGTTGCATTGGCTGGATTGCTTAAGGGTGTCCGAGATGATACCCCTAAGTCCCTTTCTTCATGTGATGTACAGCGCTGAACTCCATTTAGCCAGTATTCTGTCCTGGGGTTACTTTTCCCCTAGGTGCATCACCCTGCACTTCTTCACGTTGAACTTCGGTTGTCAGACATTTGACCCACTTTTGAGCCTATGCAGGTCCTTTTGAAGGTCCCTAACTGCCTCTGCACTCTCCACCCCACTGCCTAGCTTGGTGTTATCTGCAAAAAGGGCTAGCTTTCCCTGGATTCCTTCGCCAATGTCACTTATGAATACATTGAATAGAACCCGTCCCAGGACCAATCCCTGGGGTACACCACTAGTGACTTTTCCCTCTGCCAACCTCATTCCATTTACTACCACTCTCTGCTTCCTGCCCTTTAGCCAATTTCCTACTCAACTGACTATACTCTTGGCCATGCCTAGGTCTTCCATCTTTTTCAGCAGGTACTGTGTAACAAGGAATCGAAGGCCTTGCTGATATCAAAGTATGGGAGGTCCCCTTGGTGGTCCTTGTCCACCTCCTTTGTCACCCAGTCAAAATATTTAATTGGGTTCATCTAGCAAGATCTGCCTGCCATAAACCCATTCTGTTTGCTGTCCTGAAGACTGCATTTCTCCTGAGGTACTCTGCTAGAGTCCTGCTTTATTAAGTTTTCCATGAGTTTCCCCAGTATGATGTGAGGCTGACAGGTCTGCAGTTGCCAGCCTCCTCCCTCTTTCCTCCCTCGTGGAGAGGTATCACACCAGCCCTTCTCCAGTCACTGGGCATGGCCCCCATCCATAGTGAATGATTAAACAAGTAAGCCAAGGGGCTGCTAGTTTTTCTGCAGGCTCTCTTAGTACCCTTGAGTGCAGTCCATCTAGCCCAGGTGCATTATTCGCCTTAAGCTGTACTAACACCTCCATGACTCTATTTGCAGTAAAGGTCAGCGACTCCATAGGTGGATCCCCCAAACTGGCTTTTTTAATGCCAATTTCAGTCAATGGTCCATCATGCTTCTTCGTGAACACTGAACAGAAGAAGTTGTTCAGAATTGCAGCCTTCTGTCCATCCTCCTCCACTACTGTGTCACCATCTATGAGCTGAACTATCCCTCCCTTTTTTTCTTCTTTTCTTAAATATAACAAAAAAAATTGCTTATTCCCTTCATTGATCCCCAACGCAATCCTTAGTTCAGCTATTGCCTTTGCCTGCCTTGCTGCCCTCTTAGCTGGCCTGTTCTTTTGATGGAACTCCTCCCATTTGCTGTCACTCTGATGCTTCTTATAATTACAAAAAGCATCCCTTCTGGTCCTAATCGCCCTTTGCACCTGATCAGTGAAGCATATGTGTCTTTTACAATTATTCCTTTTTGACACTGTTCTGGCACAGCATTTCATAGCCTCTAATATGGCTAGTTTGATTTGCTCCCAGATGTCTTCCACCTTCAAAGTTTCCTGGATCTTAGACAGCTTGTCCCTGACCAGTTGTCTCAGTTTCTCAAAGTTGACTCTTCTGAAGCTCAAGATCTCTGCCTGGACTGAGATTGTTCATTCCCTTGGGACAGTTCAAACTAGATGGAATCATGGTCACTACTGGCCAGTGGCTCCACAATCTCAACAGCCCCAACTGCCTCTGAGTTAGTAAGAACTGTAAGCCCCTCAACCCTGTTGAGCATACCATCTGGCTCCTGGTTCCCCTGCTCTCCTCACCACTGCCATGTCCAAGTCCCTAGTGTGTCAGGGCTCTCCTTTCTGCACCTGTCATGTTCTCTATCAGTTTGGGGATGGAGGAGCAAATGACGTGGAACCCCTGTGCTCAGATGAATGAATGTGAGAGCCAGTGGTCTGTGCATGCGCAGTTGCATATTCCCATTTTCTCACCACCATTATGGCAAAGTTACAGCCAGTGTTCCCAGACCTCTTAGCAAGCAAAACAGGATCAGGAGACATGGAGGAGGCATCTGAGGAGCCCAAAATGTGTTTATTTAAGCAGCACCTATGAGAGCCTTTGGGCTACCGTAGAAAAATTAATGAAGGTGTTATGAATATTAATGAGCCTGTTCTGCTGCTTGGGGCTAAGATTATCAGCAGCTGCAACAGGGGCAGAATTAAGTTAAATTACTGAACTCTGCATGGGGATTAGAGTGCAGAGGGACTGCTACAGAACCAGAGGAAATCAAAACATAAATCAGTGAACGTTGGCTGCCAAAGACTTTGAAAATGAGGACTTTGCTGGAGATTCTCTGTTCAGCAGCCATGTTGTCCACCTTTAAACCCTGCCATAGCCAATCAGTCAGAAGGGATTTTGCCAAGAGGCTCATGGAACTGCCAAGACAACTGTAAGAGGAAAAGAAAGGACAATTCTTGGTGCCCAAATAGCAACCAATAGGGTTTCAAGTGAGCCCTATGAATATTAATTTTTCCTGTTGGACAGCTGCAGCAGCCAGTGGAAAGGGGCTGCTAGGAAACTAATAAAAGGGTCAGTTTGCCTGTCAAAAGGGAATTCCTGAGTGTCCAGCGAGAGAGATGAGAGAGACTGCAATGGGCTTGCTAGCTCTGAAACGAAAGCTGTCCTTATGTAGAAACCCCTACCCCTCAAAGCTGTACCTCCCCGATTAGGTTTTTCAGCTATAATACACATTTTCATTCAGTAGGAACTTACTTTATTTTTTTTTTAAGTCTGCAAGATCCCAAAAGATATAAACCAATAAAGTTTATTTAATTGCAAAAAAAAAAAGTCTGCAATCTCCAAACATGGCAGATACTGTGCAGGTCCATTTCCTATGAAAGTGCAACACAGCACCGCTTGCCTCGATACAAAGGACAACTTTCTTTGAAGGTCTGCCTGTTTTCCAAAGGCTTTGTCTGGCCACAGCATTGGACAAGTTGCAGAACACCTAGAAAAGAACACAGCCCTTGGAAAAGAATTGGACTGTGCGAGAAGTTCCCAGGGTGAGAGTTGGCTGGCAGTATAGCCTAGAGGTTAGAGTAATCAGCTGTGAATAAGCTTGATTCAGCAGACCTGGTTTGATTCTCCCAACCTCCACTTGCATGCTGTGTGACTCTGAGCAAGTCACTTAACCAGCCTAAAGCTCCCAGGTCACCCATGAAAACAAGCAGTTGTGCCTAGTGGGCCTTACCCAGTTACCTGGTTAGCAAAGAGTCGAATCTGCGGTTGAGTGACTTTGCTGAGAAGTGAGACGTTTCTGATGAAATTTGAACCTTAGGCTGAGTGAGTTTTCTCCTAAGAATTTCGAACTTGCTGCTGAGACTTGAACCTGTGGCTGTGTCAAGACAATTTAGATTCCACAGCTAGTGTGAGAGACTTTTGACATTTGCTGTGAGAGAGAGAAAGAGAGAGAGAGAGAGAACTGACTGTCCTGCAGTGCAGAGAAAGTCAGTGGAATGTGCCAGCAGGAAAGCAGAGATTGCAAAGGTTGCAGCCTGAAAAACACAGTATCTGTAGCAGAAAGTAAAGTGACCTACAAGCTGTGTTTCCCCCTCAGTGGTGTAAGTGTGTTTAGAGACTGCTTTTGTTGCAAACACGGGAGATGGCCTGTCCTGGGCAGAGAGACATAGTCAAAGCTCAGATTATTTACTGCTGTGAAGAAAGGTGTGTGCCAAGCATCAGTCAAGGTAACCACCAGACTGCTCTGTACCCAGACCGAAGAGGAGACCACCATAGATGAAGATGTTGAGAAGCCTGCCAGATGAACACCACATACAAAGGCCACAGAGGCAAGATCAGAAAGACCTGGCAGGTGAAGACCATCATTCATCATTTCTTCAGCCAACTGCTACTGTATAGCACCAACAACTCCTGATAACAGCACTGTACAGTGAAACATGTTTCTGTCACCCCCACTGAACTGCTGAACTATAAGTATCCCAGGCTGCAGCTTTGGGGAAGTCATTATTTAGCTAGCTAATCAGAATTAGGGTTGGGCGGACTGTTCTGTCCGAGATCTGAACTCTCTGACTGAACCTGTAATCCACGAAACACGGATAAATACGGACTTCACCACAGAAGTCCGGTTCTGGGTCTGTGGAGTGTCATTCAGTGTACTGTTGCCATGAGGATGCTGTAGGCATGCTCACTCCATGTACAGGTAACTGGTGACATCCAATCAGGCAACAGAGAGTGATAGTCAGTCATGTGACATACTCACAGTATATAACCGTGGTGAGTGTGCAGTGCAGGCCCAGACAATTTGGTGGATGGTCAGAGGAACTTGCTGCTTCAGAGTCTACAGTTGCGTAACACAGAGAGAAACTAAATATACATTTAAAAAAATCTATTTGTTAAGTGGAGCCAGGGGGAGGAAAGAAAGGGAGGAGGGAGAGAGAAGAGCAGACTTACTGGGGTGAGGGGGGATACAAAGTCATCATTGGGGGAGGGAGAGGAGAGGAATCCAAGAAGGGAGAAAGATAGTGGGTTGCTGCTGGGGGGGGGAGGCAAGCAATGCAAAAAAGGTAGTGTGACAGGCAGTGTGCCATAGGACAAGGGCAAGCTGACAAAAAAAAAATATTTGACTTGTACCATCCAGAATTTGAATTCAGAAGATCCTCCAGATGAGAGACAGTGAGAGACTACTGGGGGTCCTAGATACAATTTACAGTTACAGAAACTCCCAAATAAACTTTTTTTTTCTTTTCTTGGTCTCAGACAATGTGGCTGGTCACTGTGTGAGGGCAGGCTGGCAAAATCTTTGACTTGTGCCATTCCAGAATCCAGAGGAGAGAAGGAGAGACTACTGGGGGCCCAAGAGATATTTTATAGTGCCAGAAAATCCTTAATAAAAGTTTTTTTTTTCTTTTCTTGGTCTCAATATGGCTCTGTGTACAGGGCAAGAGCAAGGTGGCAAAATAAATCTTTGACTTATGCCACCCAATCACGATCACTTGAGAACATTAATTCATGATTTCATGTATTACAAAAACAAAAAAAATACTTTTCTGACAAACAACAGACAAGTTACTGTACCTGTGCTGCTGGTTGTGGGGGGCCCAGGGGATATTCTGAGTTTGTGACCTGTACCAGTCTGTGTACATTAAAATACAAGTAATGAAATACACACACAAGAGTCATCATTATCAGTCATCATCACTCGTTTAATCATTCATTCCTTCTCCTTACCCTTCTTTGTTTTTCGTTACATATAGGCATTAACCAAGCCATGTGGGACTGTGTGTGCAGCTGTGTGCCAGATGTCTGCATCACCAAATTAAATTCTGAGGCACACTGTTGAGTAGGTAGCTGAACAGAAACTGTAGTAAGAGTCAGTCAGCTAAGCTTGGAAGGAAGTGGTGGTAGATAGGGCTGCAAATTCGGTTAATTCTTGGCCATAAAATATGCAAACTCCCCATGTTCGCACCTGTCCACTTAGTACAAACATTTTCTCTAAAAATGCAAACTTTGGTTCACAAGGTTCGCTCCAGTAACTTTAAAAAATTATCTGTTTTACCTTGCCATCTGTGGCTTCTACACATGCTCCATCAGCTCCTTGGTCTTTACATCATGTGGTGCAGAAGAGGGAGAGTCATGAGACCACCACCAGCAGCACGTCAGTCACCCTCGTCCCTCAGTGTCACTCATCATCATTGGATGAAGAGTGATCTCTCTCTGCCTTTTCCTCTGCATAGGTAGCAGCACCAGTGACAACTGGTGCAGCAGGTCGCAAAAACATGTGCGATGCTACCAGTTAATTGCTGCACATTTATTTTCTGGCATAGTGTGTCAGAGGGGCGTGGGAGGGAATTGTCTGCTGTGGTGGCTCCGTATGAGGAGAGCAGAAAATACACTAGTGGACTAAATCAAATTTAATTTAAACAAACAAAAAAAATCATAAAGAATAAAATAGCATTCATATTGTAAAGTTGTTTTTGGGCTGGCATAATAAAAAAACAGCGTTTAATTTAATTACTTTAATATGCAGTTAGGCAGGGCACAGTAGCACTAGGTTATAACAGTGTAATACACTGTGCAAAACAATATTAAACACAAGATAAAACTGAAAGCATGTAAAAAAAAACATTCCTTTTGTACTAGTCACTGCAGCAGGTGAGTGAAATTAAATACAGGGCAGGCTCAGGAGAAGGACCTCCATGAGAGAGAGAGACAGTGAGTGAGAGAGAGAGAGAGAGAGAGAGAGAGAGATTTGTGCTGCTGTTACTGTGTAGCCAGTACTGTACTCACTGCTGTTGCTTGCTGAGTTGACAACTTGACTGACTCAGGTCAACGTTGTTAAAATAAAATATCTCTCTCCCTATAATTCTCTACTTTAGTCTCTACACTGAGTAAAGGACAAAAAAGCCAAAAGAAAAAGCTATAAAGTTTAAAAAAAAATCCAAATTATACAGAGAAGGCAATAACAGTAGTTGAGGGCATTGAGCTTCAAGTGCAAACCTGGAGAGCTAAATTTGAAGGAATCCCATCAGTTCCCTCTTTCATACTGTGTGACCCCATGACTAAGTCATTCAACTTCCTTGAGCTCCCTCCCCGGTCACACCTGGAAACAACAAGCTCAGTTTAGTGATGTGTGCCTTTCCTGGTTAAACAATTTCACCCTTAATTTCAATTATATTCTAGTCCTACTAGTGCTTTATTGACCTATCTGGGAATCAATTTCACTGTGTTTTCAAAGTTCAAACTTGACGTGTCCAGCACCAGCAATGCTGTACTGACCATCTTGGGAGTAAATTTCCCATTGACACAGCCAGCAGTGCTGTATTTGCCTGTTTGGGAGAAAATATCCTTTAATAAGCCTTTAAAGCTAACCTGGATATATTCCTGATTGGAAACAATATTCTGTGGTATCAGTAGTTATTTAGTGGTGAGTGGTATGGACAGAAAAGTCTTCTGCACTCTGTATAAATCTAAGTAACCTATGTCTTACTACCTAAAGTACCTGACTCAATGCAGCCAGCAGTGTTGTATTTATCTGTTTGTGAGAAAATATTCCTGTGTCTTACTACTTAAAGTATTGGACTCAATGCAGCCAAGTGCTGTATTTACCTGTTGGGGAGAAAATATCCCTGTGTCTTACCACTTAAAGTACCTGACTCAATGCAGCCAGCAGTGCTGTATTTACTTGTTTGGGAGAAAATATCCCTGTGTTACCACTTAAAGTACTCGGCTCGAGACAGCGAGCAGTGCTGTATTTACTTGTTTGAGAGAAAATATCCCTGTGTCTTACTACTTAAAGTACTTGACTCAACGCAGCCATCAGTGCTGTATTTACCTGTTAGTGAGAAAATATCCCTGTGTCTTACTGTTTAAAGTACTTGATTCGGCACAGCCAGAAGTGCTGTATTTACCTGTTTGGGAGAAAATATCCCTGTGTCTTACCACTTAAAGTACTCGGCTCGACACAGCGAGCAGTGCTGCATTTACTTGTTTGACAGAAAATATCCCTGTGTCTTACTACTTAAAGTACTTGACTCAACGCAGCCATCAGTGCTGTATTTACCTGTTAGGGAGAAAATATCCCTGTGTCTTACTGTTTAAAGTACTTGATTCGGCACAGCCAGCAGTGCTGTATTTACCTGTTAGGGAGAAAATATCCTTGTGATTTGCTACTTAAAGTACTTGACTCGACACAGCCATGAGTGGTAGAAAAAACAGCAGCACTTCTCAGGCAATCCAGGCAACCATGAAAACAATACAGAAAATGTAGTATGTTGCAGGAGTAACCCATCATGGTACTCAGAGGATGAGCACAAGGGCCGTCATAGTGCAGCAGCCAGTCTTAGTAAACAGAATGATGGATGATGACGAGGAGGAAAAGACAGATGAGAGTGAGGAGGAAATCAGTGGAACAGATCCTGAGTTTGTAGTAGATAAGGCAGCAGTCAGCATGTCAAATAGCAGTAGCTCTGGTAAGTGGGATGAAGAGGAGGAATACAGAGGCAGAAAAAGAACAAGAAAGAGTTCTTGGAAGGATGGTGGTGGTGGTGTTAAAAAAACATTGATGACAGTAGGGCACAAGAAGAGTCAGACACCCACACATGCAGAGGAACAACAGAGGACAGAAGATGGACAGGCTTCATTTGGGGAAGAAAGAGATGCAGTTCATCCAGTCAGAGAGAGGCTGTGCATCAAAAAGTCATGCAAATGGGCATGGACATACCTCAAAGAGATAGTGGAAGTAGCAGCGACTGTGGTGGTGGCAGTGGTAGTAATGAACATATTCTACCCATAAGCAGCAGTGCAACAAAATCTGTGAAATCTGTTATGTGGGATTTATTTCACTTGAGATAAACCGTCTGTCAGCCATGTGGTTTGCAAATTATGCAAAACAAAATTAAGTGCAGTAAAGTGGGTACTCAACTGGGAACATCAACAATAAGGCATATGAACAAGTCTCACATTTATCAGCATCAAAAAGCACAAAAGGAGCACACACAAGTTGTTGCACTTCTGCACTCAGCTGAAGAGGATGAGGTAATGGATGTTTACCAAGGCGATGGAGTAACTGATGCGGAGGTGGAGGATGATGAAAGTCTTCCTTCCAGTCAAAGCGCAGCATCCTCAATTTCTCATTTCTTTACCCCTCTGAGTACACCACCACAGCCTAACCAGAGACATATACCATCCATGGCTATAGCACCCACCCCTCATGGCGGTAAAGGTCAAGGGAAGCAGCCCAGAAAATCAGGTGATATCAGCAAGCATAGTGGCCATCAAATTTCTTGAACGGTGACAGAAATATAAGCCCAACAGGCCTGAGGAAAGGTGATTGACAAAAGGCAATTGGGGAGATGATAGCTACCGACTTGCTCCCATTCTCCTTTGTGGCTCACCCAGGTTTTAAAGCACTAATGGAAATTGCTGTGCCAAAGTATCATGTCCCTAGCCGGACCTATCTCTCCAGTGTTGCCCTTCCAGATTTGTATGATGCCATTTAGAAAAGTGTGTCTGATGCTCTGAAAGGTTCAGTGGGCAAAAAAGGTTCATGTCACGACAGATATGTGGACCAGGGGTCAGACGACTGACTACATGGCTGTGACAGGTCATTGGGTAAACTTTTCTCCCTCCTCCTCCTCCTCATTATCATCATGTAGTGGCACTGACAGTGACAGCAGCAGCAAGATGCAAGGAACCTTCATTGTTCGAAGGCAGGAAACTTCATGTCTTTATGGTTTTGAAAAAGACCACAAAGTGGAACATCTTCTACAGGGCCTTGAAGAAAAGTTTGCTGAGTGGCGGACTGCAAAGTCCTTGGAACCAGGGTTTATAGTGTCTGACAATGCTTCAAATATTGTGAAAGCAGTAAGGCTTGCTAAGTTTACACACATACCATGCTTTGCACACACTATTAACTTGGTGGTAAAAGACTTTATCAGTGAGGACCAAAACGTTCAAAACAAAGAAAGGGTGTGAGAGGGATGTGTGTCACAGTACTTCTGCACTTTGCTATTCAATGAATAATACCAAAAGAGTTAGCTCCCTTTTTACTCCTCTGTCCATTGAATTCCTCTTTCCATTTCATTGGACACTCTCCTGCCTTTCTTGGTTGCACTTCAACCTGACCTGTCTGTCAGAATAAAACAGCTTCTTCTATCTCACATATGGAAGTGGTACTTGCTGGTTGTCGGTGTCACTACAGTCATGTACAGTATGATATAAGCCAAGAAGTTCTGTTGTTAGAGAAAGAGGTGGGGATGGGGATGGGGAAGGGATGTTGAGGAGGGTGGGACAAATGGAGTAATGGTGACATAGTTATCTATGGAAGGTATGGGGATCAGGGATCTACGATGGCAATGCAACAACAAGAATGCCAACACTGCAAGAGAACCACCAGCACAGCGTCAGATGGAACGACGCAGGTAGTGCAGACAGCAGGGCAAGACAGTGGCAGCCTGCACTGTGAACACTGCATAGGGCATGCGATGGGTGGAAAGCAAGCCACGGCACCCCCCAGGAGACGCATGGGACCACAGCTGGCAGACGAAGCCCCAGAGGCAAAGGCAGCATGACAGATACGGCACCCTCCCCGGCCACATGGCACAGCATCAGGCATGCGAGGAAAGACCCAGCTGACCCAGCAAGGGGCACAGGGACATGCGGCCGGAATGCGAGGGGGCCACAATGGACACAGAGCACCCCCATGGATGGGGACTGCAGGACAGGCAGTGCCACCACCCCTGGCCTACACAATGGGACGGCCATGCCCACCGCCCCACCCAGGACCCACGGCGGCTGGGACTCGACCATGTGTAATCCCCCCACCAAAGGAAGACACAGGACACAGGAAAGATGCAGTGCAAGTATTTGTAGTGAGGGTGCAGTGTCAATAGGCACACAGGTGCACAGGTGATCATAGTAACAGCAACACCACAGCACACAACCCACCACCACCCATGCCATCCCACACAGGCCCATGAAGGGCAACAGTCCAACAGTGCACAGTCCGTGTGCCCAGTACAGGCCCCATGGCCATGGGCAGTGCATCTAACAGGTGGCCTTCTTAGACCTGCAAGTGGTTGTTCAGGGCGATACCCATCAGGCAGTCCCAGAGGGTGCGCTGCTCATATTGTCTGACAATCTCCATTATCTTGGCACTGTTGTCCCTGGTCCACAGGCTGCTGGCACCACCATCTGCACCACGTAGCACCTGTTGCATGTGCAGTTCACTGAACCACTGTTGCCCCCTGAGCACCTCAATGAAGTGCCACACCGTGGAGCATGATGCCCCCATCAGGGAATTGAAGCCACAATGCCACCCCTCGATGTTGTTGTTTATTTATTATTTATTTATTTTGTTAGTTTTTGTTGACCGGGTAAGTGCACTAGACAAATTCTGCCTATTTTCAGGCATGACCCAGGGGAAGGAGATACAGATGAATGCCAACTGACTTTGAACCAGATTAAGCTGTTGGTGGTATTTTAGTGAATGTTGGTGCATGGGAAACCTTCCCGTGCAGCTGCATTGCAATTCCAAAAGTCCACCGGGGGGGTCCAACACACACCACTGCGGACAGTGCTGTCCAGCCAGGTGTCCTCAAAGTAGTTCATGTATACTGCCAGCTCCTCCTCATGGGCTATGAACACCTCACAAGTGCACAGCTCCTTGTAGGCATTGCACATGGCCTCCGGTGGCACGAATGCCATGGCCGCCAGCATCTGCAGATGTAGAGCAAACTCATCGTTTGTGACACAAAGCTGCATGAGGGTGCCATACTCCTGCAGCTTCTGCCAGAGACTCTGGGAGAAGTGGAAAAAGCACCCTCACAGCCTGGCATGTGGAAACACAGCACACAGTGCTTTGTAGGCTGCCGGTTCCAAATTGATGAGGATGGTGTGTGGGTGCAGGTCAGGGCACAGCTCCAGCAACTTGCGCAGGCCTGTAGTGTAGCACCCCATGGTCCTCCTGGACATTAGCACGTACACTGCTGGCAAGATGCTGTTCACCTCCACGCCATGTATACTATACATTTGGTGGAACAGGCATGGGCAGCAGCGGAAGGTACCATCCCCAAACCATGATGGGCACCGTGCCAGGAACTTTAGGTTGTGGGTGGTGCTGAATATCAGGAAGTGTGTCTGCCCCCCACTGCAGTTGTGCAGCAGAATGGCTTCCCACATTGATGGTCCTGTAGTCTGCAACAGGGTTGTCAGTTCCACTGGTGTGTGCCACACCGACCGCCTTGCCATCTGTATCACCCGGTTCAGGTTGCTCACGGCTGGCAGCCACCTCCCCACGGTGTCAGACACACTGCTGCAGCAGGCAGCCATGACCTACTGGCTGCTCTCTGTGGTCACCACAGCTCGCTCCTTCACTGAAGCACAGATCCACCTCACCTCCATTGCATCACTGTCTGGAACATGGTTGTGCCACCCCATGAGATACACATCATCAACACCATCGACCATCTTGGCACATCTGAGGCAGTGGCCACCATGGTACTTCATGCATTTCCTGTAGCTTATGGCACCAAAGGATCACTCCCATCGGTAGATGTACCTGCGATGTGCGAGCTGCTCCTTCCCCGGGCAATCTTGATGTATTGCATTGGCATTTCTCTCACTTCCCAGTGCCTGACACGATATGCCTGCCATTGTCCCCATCCTCCTGGCCCCCCTTTGTGGGCACCCTCATGGACATCGGTGTGCTGCGCCAGCAGCACAGGTGCTTCAGTACACCTGGTTGCGGGTGTACACAGTGACGCTGGTGTTGCCCGTGTGCCTCCCCACTGGGAGGGCAAGTTGCAGCCACTGTCTGTTCTGGCTGCCATCCTCCTGCATCTCCCTCTGTCCACCAGGTACATTCGCTGTATCTCACATTGCTGTGGGGTGGCACACCCTCCCTGTAGTTGCTACATCCCCAATGCACTCCACGCCAACATCTCACACTACCGGGCATGCTGTTCTCATTGTCTGCATCAGTCACTGTTCTGCACATCGTTATCTGTGCTTTGCCAGATTGGGATGCCTGTTGCTGCACTGTCTGTCGCTGTGGGGGTGTTGCTGGATCGGGTGTCGTGGCAGTGGTGTCGACAGGCAGTCGATATGTGGGGGAGGAGGGCAGGAAAGTGTACTAGAGGGAAAGGAGGGTACAAGGGTGGGTAATATTGACATTTACTCAGAATAACAGAAAACCCAAAACTGATTTGGCATGCCAGCCACCCCTGCATTTCTTTATGACCCATGGCAACAGCCATTGGGCTCTATTACTAACTGGGTCAAACAGTGGGGAAATAAATTAAATTATTGTAACAGGGTGCAGCTCAAGGGGTTAACCCTTTGGGCTGCAACAAGATTTAACATGCAAAAGGTATCAGGGATGATACATGAGTCATATATCATCCCTGACCATTATTGCTTGCTAAATCTGTTTCAATACTATTTTACAGCATCTACTGGGTATAACAAGGTTCTACAATATATTATCAAGTTCTACCTGGTTCTACTTGAGTATAAAAAAAATCCACATAGTTTACTGTATTTTGCATGTTTGGGAACGTACATGTAGTACAAAGATTCTAACCTTAGGAATAAGTTTTGCAAAGCTTTGGAGGACTGAGACCTATGCACCAAAGATTTGCAATACATACCATTCTTAGTACTACATGTACTTTTCCAAACATGCAGAAACAACACATCTGTGGATTTCTTAAGTAGAACCAGGAAAAATGTGTTTATATATTGTAGAACCTGGTTATACTCTGTAGAACCTGATTTTACTTGACAAAACCTGGTTGTAGAACCTGGTTTTACTTGGTTATTACTGGTAGAACCCAGTTCTACCTGGTAGAACCCAATTCTACTAGGTTATATCTCGTAGAACCAGGTAGAACCTGGGAGAACCTTTTTGGGTTCTACTCAGAAAGTTTGCGAGGTAGAATGTTTACAGGATCGCACAGCCCTAGTGGTGGACTGCGGTGTGCTGTGTACTACTACAATCACAAATGATTCTCGTTCACAACTCAAGATTGTAAATCCATTCCTGGCCTGTGGGTGTGGGTGGGAGTCATCAGGGGACATTAGGTAGAGGGATCTGTTTTTTGCACTTAGAATAAGAAATAAAAATTGGATGAAAGTGTTGATGGGGCACATTCTTCTCAGGAAAGCAGTGTAGCCAGTGCAATGAGAAAGACAGTCAAACTGCAAAGGAAAAACAAAATAAAACACCAGAAAGTGATTTGTTGATGTCTAAAGTTTCATCTTCTAAGCGAACGTTTGAACCCAAAAAAGGTGCTCTGTCAGATCAGTCCCAAGGAAAACAAGCATTTGTCAATGCCAAATGTTGATTGAGTTGGTCTGTTGAGCTCGCTCACTGTCCCTCTGTCACTCACTCAGTCTGTTACTCCCGGTGCTGCAGGCTGCTCTTTGGTACTGGGCTCCTGCCTGCGCTGGCACCTTGTTCTGCCCACTAAGAAATTCGCAGTTGTCCCGACAGAGCTCCGTTGAGGTGGCTCACTCCTCCTCTCTCAGTCACTCATTCTGTTTCTCCTGCTGCTGCAGCCTGCCCTTGTGTACTGGGCTCCTGCCTATGTTGGTGGCTTTTTCTGCCCACAAAGAAATCTGCAACAGTCCTGACACATGTCTGTTGAGCCTGATCACTCCCCCTCTCTCACTCGCTCATTGTGTTTCTCCCAGCGCTGCAGGCTGCCCTTTTGTACTTGGCTCCCGCCTGCGTTGGCACCATTTTCTGCCCACAAAGAAATCCACAGCTGTCCCAACAGAGTTCCATTGAGGTCACTCACTCCCCCGTCTCACTCACTCAATGTGTTTCTCATGGCACTGCAGGCTGCCCTTTTGTACTGGGTTCCTGCTTATGTTGGCGCCTTTTTCTGCCCACAAAGAAATCTGCAGCAGTCCTGACAAAGCTCCGTTGAGCTTGCTCACTCCCCTTCTCTCACTCACTCATTCCATTTCTGCCGGTGCTGCAGGCTGCCCTTTTCTACTGGGTTCCTGCCTGCATTGCCGACGCCTTCTGCCCACAAAGAAATTTGTAGCAGTTACAATAGAGCTCTGTTGAGCTCACTCACTCCCCCTCCCTCCCTCACTCGCTCATTCTGTGTCTCCCGTCGCTGCAGGCTGCCTTTTTGTACTGGGCTCCTGCCTGCATTGGCGGCTTTTTCTGGCCAGAAAGACATCTGAAGCAGTCCTGACACATCTGAAGCAGTCCTGACACAGCTCCATTGAGCTCGCTCACTCCCCCTCTCTCACTCACTCATTCCATTTCTGCCGGCGCTGCAAGCTGACCTTTTGTACTGGGCTCCTGCCTGCATTGCCACATTTTCTGCCCACAAAGAAATCCGCAGCAGTCACAATAGAGCTCCATTGAGCTCACTCACTACCGTACTGTCACTCGCTCATTCTGTTTCTTTTGGTGCTGCAGGCTGCGCTTTTGTATGGGGCTCCTGGCTGCATTGGCACCTATGTCTGTCCACAAAGAAATCCGCAGCTGTCCTGACAGAGCTTCATTGAGGTGGCTCAGTCTCCCTCCCTCTCTCACGTGCTCATTGTGTTTGTCCTGGCGCTGAAAACTGCCCTTTTGTACAGGGCTCCTGCTTATGTTGGCACCTTTTTCTGCCCACAAAGAAATCCGCAGCAGTCCTGATAGAGCTCCGTTGAGCTCACTCAGTCCCCCTGTCTCACTCGCTCATACTGTTTCTCCCACCGCTGCAGGCTGGCCTTTTGTACTGGACCCCTGCCTGCATTGATGCCTTTTTCTGCCCACAAGGAAATCTGCAGCAGTCCTGACAGCACTCCGGTGAGCTCGCTCACTCCTCCTCTCTCACTCACTCATTCATTGTGTTTCTCCCAGCGCTGCAGGCTGCCTTTTGCACTGGGCTCCTGCCTGCGTTGGCACCATTTTCTGACCACAAAGAAATCCACAGCTGTCCCAACAGAGCTCCATTGAGCTCACTCACTCCGCCATCTCACTCACTCATTCTGTTTCTCCTGGCGCTGCAGGCTGCCCTTTTGTACTGGGCTCCTGCCTCTGTTGGTGCCTTTTTCTGCCCACAAAGAAATCTGCAGCAGTCCCGACAAAGCTCCGTTGAGCTCGCTCACTCCCCTTCTCTCTCTCGCTCATTCTGTTTCTGCTCGTGCTGGAGGCTGCCCTTTCCTACTGTGTTCCTGCCTGCATTGCCGCCTTCTTCTGCCCACAAAGAAATTTGTAGCAGCTACAATAGAGCTCCGTTGAGCTCGCTCACTCCCCCTCTCTCACTCGCTCATTCTGGTTTTTCTGCCACTGCAGGCTGCCCTTTTTTACTGGGCCCCTGCATGCATTGCTGCCTTTTTCTGCCCACAAACAAATCTACAGCAGTCCCAACAGAGCTCCGTTGAGCTCATTCACTCCCCCTCCCTCACTCGCTCATTCTGTGTCTCCCGCCGCTGCAGGCTGCCCTTTTGTACTGGGCTCCTGCCTGCATTGGTGGCTTTTTCTGGCCAGAAAGACATCTGAAGCAGTCCTGACACAGCTCCATTGAGCTCGCTCAATCCCCTTCTCTCACTCACTCATTCCGTTTCTGCCGGCGCTGCAAGCAGGCCTTTTGTACTGGGCTCCTGCCTGCGTTACCGCATTTTCTGCCCACAAAGAAATCCGCAGCAGTCACAATACAGCTCCATTGAGCTCGCTCACTACCACACTGTCACTTGCTCATTCTGTTTCTCTTGGCGCTGCAGGCTGCACTTTTGTACGGGGCTCCTGGCTGCGTTGGCACCTATGTCTGTCCACAAAGAAATCTGCAGCTGTCCTGACAGAGCTCCATTGAGGCCACTCAGTCTCCCTCCCTCTCTCACGCTTTCATTCCGTTTGTCCTGGCGCTGCAAGCTACCCTTATGTACGGGGCTCCTGCCTGCATTGGTGCCTTTTTCTTCCCACAAAGAAATCCGCAGCAGTCCTGATAGAGCTCCGTTGAGCTCACTCAGTCCCCCGTCTCACTCGCTCATACTGTTTCTCCCACCGCTGCAGGCCGGTCTTTTGTACTGGTCCCCTGCCTGCATTGATGCCTTTTTCTGCCCACAAAGAAATCCACAGCAGTTCTGACAGCGCTCCGGTGAGTTCGCTCACTCTCCCTCCCTCCTTCGCTCTCTCGTTCTGTTTCTCCCAGTGCTGCAGGCTGCCCTTTTGTACTGGGCTCTTGTGTAGGGGCCTTTTTCTGCCCACAAACAAATCCGCAGCAGTTCCGACAGAGCTCAGTTGAGCTTGGTCACTCCTCCCTCTCACTCAGTCGATCTTAATCTGTCTCAAACACTGATTTCCCACAGCGACCATGCTATTCTCCGGCAGGAGTGCAAAAACATATTTTAGCCAGGATGTGAAAAATGACAGCTGTACTGTTCATAAGGATGTGTGAAAAAATGCCACTGTTGAAAATGTGGCGTGAAAATGTTACAAATTTGCGAAGTTACAAGAGTGCGTGGAAACAGTTCAACGCACGCTTGTAACACAGTCATGTTATGGAGTTTCATCACCAAATTTTCAACATAGGGATTTTAGGACCTCTGCTCATGAACAGTCCCACTGTCATTTTCTTTATCTGTCCCAAACACTGATTTCCCACAATGACCGCGTTATTCTGTGCCGGAACTGTGAAAACACATTTCGGTCAGGATGTGAAAAATGACAGCTGTACTGCTCATAAGGAGGTGTGAAAAAATGGCACTGTTGAAAATCTGGTGTGACAATATTACAAATCTGCGAAGTTACAAGGGCGCGTGGAAAGTGCGTAATGCACACTTGTAACACAGTCATTTGATGGGCTATCATCACCAAATTTTCAACATAGGCATTTTAGGACCTCTGCTCATGAACAGTATCACTGTCATTTTCTTAATCTGTCCCTAATAGTGATTTCCCACAGCGACTGCTCTATTCTGCGCTGGAAGTGCGAAAGCACATTTTGGCCAGGATGGGAAAAATGACAGCTGAACTGATCATAAGCAGGTGTGGGAAAATGGTAATGTTGAAAATCTGGAGTGAAAATATTATAAATTCCGAAGTTACGAGCGTGCGTGCAAACTGAGCAACGCAAGCTCGTAACACAGTCATTTTATGGAGTATCGTTACCAAATTTTCAACATAGGCATTTTATTACCTCTACTCATGAACAGTGTCACTGTCATTTTCTTAATCTGTCCTGAACACTGATTTCCCACAGCAACCACACTATTCTGCGCCAGAAGTGCGAAAGCACATTTTGGCCAGGATGTGAACAATGACAGCTGTACTGTTCACAAGGAGGTGTGAAAAAATGCCAATGTTGAAAATCTGGAGTGAAAATATTGCAAATTCACGAAGTTACAAGTGTGCATAGCAACTGCGCAATGCACGCTCGTAAAACAGTCATTTTTTGGATTGTTTCCACCAAATTTGCAACATAGGCTTTTTGAGAGCTCACTTCATGAACACTGGCACTGTCATTTCATTAATTGGCATAGAAAGGTGATTCCGCGCAGTGACGGCAAAATCACCTTTTGGGGCCGATTAATGCCATGACAGTTCCAGAATTCATGAGGAGGGGTCCCAGAAACCCCATGTGGAAAATTTGGTGCCAAAATTCCAAAAAATGACTGAGATATGCATTAAAGTTGGAAAACCCCCATTTATTCCATTATACAGCTTACGGCATTTCCTCAGTTCGCGGTTGGCTTTGAAGAGTGCAGGCGTGTCCCTGGTCCACGAAGATCGCCAGCGTAAGCTCGGATGTAAGTATAGGGTGAGGGGGTGGGGAGGCAGTGCGCAGTGGGTGGGTGTGGGTTGCAGGTGGGGGGCAGGGAGACCACCAGGGGACAGTTTCCTTTTCTACCGGTTTAAAAAAAAAAAAAGACGTCGCAGGACCGTTTTTTATTTTACAGGGGCATGTGGCACACTGGGGTGGGCTTCCAGCATGTCACCAGAGTCTGTCTTTTGGGGGGGCAGCTGTAGCTGACAGAGGATTGGGCACCCCCGTTGGCACACAACAAAAGGGGGGAAGGGTATTACATTATATTACATTATGCCCGGGGATTGGGCACCCCAGCGGCAGACAATAAAAAGCGGGGGTCCATAATGCCGACAGGAAGTGGCCTACCTTGTTGGCAAAATAAACATTAGGCCATTGAAGCCGATGGGGATTGGGGCCCCCGTTGGCAAATAAACACAGTGGGGGGGGTTATATTGTTTGTGAACACAGCGGCAAGCCGCCACCACGTTCACAAACAATATCAGTGTTTCTACATCCCGCCCTGCAATGACGGGTCGCTCCCTCATTGCAGCAGATGGTTGACACCGCAATGATGAGGTAGCCCCTGATTGCAGCAGCTAAATTTTCACAAGTTGGTGGCACGCTGGCTGAACTAGTGTCAGCAGCAGCATGCCACGGCATTGGGGGACGCAAGACAAGCCTTTACAGGCTGTGGGGGCATTGGCCACAACAGTGCCGTGCCTCCACAACCTGCTTGTGGAGAAACCTGCTGCAACATGTTTCTTGCGCATGCGTGCAATCAACATAAAAAGTTATGCAATTGAAATGAAAGGCTTGGTGGGTACACTGAAACTGAATGCTCTTTGTATAATATATTTCTCACGTCCCCAATATTTGGCTGCGATTACAGAGAAAAATGTAAAATTCATTTTGTTAGTGTGTGTGTGGAGGGGTATGCTAGCCTGGCTGCAACAACACTACATCTCACTTACTGTAACAGGGCTGAGATTATATTTTAATTTTTATGTACTTAAATTATTTGGCACTGGTTGGCACGACAGCAATTGTGGAACTAAGAAGGGTATAACTGTGTTTCCTCAGGTCTTCAGGTGGCAGTAGCAACCTTTATTTTTATGACTGCACTGCACCTGACCGATGTGAAGTGACTGACTGGCTGCCTGGGTGGTTATCAGTTTATGCCTTTTGTTTCTTGTTTAATAAATGTATTACATGTTCAGTAGTAGTAGTAACATTACCACCTGTTGGACCAGGTAGTGTGCCATACCACAGTACACTGGGACATGCGATGCAGTTTATCATTCACATGTGTAGGGTGGGTGGGCTCTTACTGCGGCTAGTTTTGATAATTTCTTTCACCTGATTTGCTGTAACTGGAAAATCCATCAAAATAATACCCACACAGCAGCAGCATTAATAAAAATAATCTTGGCTGCCTGCAGTGCTTGGTATTTCTTTGTGGTACATTGGTATTTGCATATCTCTCTCTCTCCCAACACACTCATGTCACGGGCCCGAGCAGGATATGCAGGATGCAGTTGCTACCAGTACAGGCCAGCCATGAAGCAGCCAGTAGTAATTAATTATTGCTTTTATTTAGCAGTTTTACTGTCATTTTTGAGTTCGTCGTGGCGTGCAGGTGCAGATGAACTCATTGCTATAAGGTGCTTTACAGGGGTGTGCCCAATGGAGAGCTCCATTTCTAGGGGCAGGCCAGCGGCTGACGAATCAGTCAGCAGGCTGGTGATGACTCACCTTCAGCTGTTCGGGCTGAGCTGGACAACTTTTCACAGGACTGGAGCGGCACCAATAGTAGAGCGGCTCAGTCCTTTGAAGTTACATTCCTGGTTGTGCTTCACACTGCTGTAACTTACAGCAGTGTGAATGCA
Organism: Neoceratodus forsteri; assembly: GCA_016271365.2. Taxonomy (NCBI): domain Eukaryota; kingdom Metazoa; phylum Chordata; order Ceratodontiformes; family Ceratodontidae; genus Neoceratodus; species Neoceratodus forsteri. Next base: position 1,213,727,983 of record CM028132.1, read on the forward strand.
CTGAGCCCAGGATTTTCTTGCACAGTTAAAAAAAAAAAAGGACGGGGCTGCCCAATCTCCCCTCAGCTGTTGCCCCCAGCACTTAGTATGTGCTGGGGTGTCCTAATCCCATCGGCTGCAGCCCCCAAACAATGAGGTGGCATGCTGGGAGCCATCCCAGCATGCCAAATATCCCTGTAAAGAAAACCTTCCGCTGTTTTTTTTTTTTTTTTAAATAAACCTGTAAACTAGAAAGCGGTCCCTCGTTGATTCGGTGGTTCCCTCTCCCAACCTGCGCCCACCCTCTCTGCACCTACCTCCACACACACATGCACACCCACCCCATACTTACGGAGCATGGCGCGATGATCTTCAGTGGACTGGGAACATGTCTGCACTCTTCGAAGCCGACCGCGAACTGAAGAAATACCGGTAAGCTGTATAATGGCATAAATAGGGTTTTTTTCAACTTTGGTGCATATCTCGGCCATTTGGTGGAATTTTGGCACCAAATTTTCAACATGGGGTTCTTGGGACCCCACCTCAAGAAATCAGTCACTGTCATCTGGTTAATCGGTCCTGAAAGGTGATTTCATAATCACTGCGCAGAATCACCTTTTGGGACCAATTAACAAAATGACAGTGTCACTGTTCATGAGTTGGGCTCCCAAAAAGCCTATGTTGAAAATTTGGTGACAAAATTCAAAAAAATGTTTTATGAGTGTGCGTTGTGCAGTTTCCACGCACGCTTGTAAGTTTGCGAATTTGTAATATTTTCACACCAGATTTTCAACAATGGCATTTTTTTACATCTCCTTATGAAAAGTACAGCTGTTATTTTTCACATCCTGGCCGAAATGTGTTTTTGCACTTCCGGCACAGAAAAAGCACGGTCGCTGTGGGAAATCAGTGTTCAGGAAAGATTATGAAAATCACAGTGACACTGTTCATGAGTAGAGGTCTCAAAATACCTATGTTGAAAATTTGGTGACAAAAGTCCATAAAATGACTGTGTTATGAGCGTGCATTGTGCAGTTTCCACGTACACACGTAACTTCGTGGATTTGTATTATTTTCACTCCAGATTTTCAACATTGCCATTTTTTTTACACCTCCTTATGAACAGTACAGCTGTCATTTTTCACATCCTGCCTGAAATGTGTTTTTGCACTTCTGGCGCAGAGTAGTGCAGTGGCTGTGGGAAATCAGTGTTCAGGACAGATTAAGAAAATCACAGTGATGCTGTTCATGAGTGGAGGTTCCAAAATGCCTGTGTCCATAAAATGACTATTTTATGAGCGTGCAGTGGGCAGTTTCCACGCACACTCATAATGTTGAGGATTTGTAATATTTTCACTCAACACTTTCAACATTGTCAGTTTTGCACACCTCCTTATGAACAGTATAGCTGTCATTGTTCACATCCTGCCCGAAATGTGTTTTCACACAATGGCGCGGTCGCTGTGGGAAATCAGCATTCAGGACAAAGTAAGAAAATCATAGTGACAGCATTCATGAGTAGAGGTCACAAAATGCCCATGTTGAAATTTTGGTGAAATTATTCCACTAAATGACTGTTACAAGCGTGTATTGTGCAGTTTCCACACATGCTCGTACGTTCAAGCATTTTTAATATTTTCACTCCAGAAGTTCAACACTGCCTTCTCTTCACATCTGCTTATGAATGGTAGAGCTGTAATTTTCACATCCTGCCTGAACTGTGTTTTTGCACAGCTGGTGCAGAATGGCACGGTTGCTGTGAGAAATCAACATTCGGGACAGATTAACAAAATCACAGTGCTACTATTCATGAGCAGAAGTCCCAAATGCTTTCATGAGGTGGGGGTCACAAAAGACCATGTTGAAAATTTGTAATGCAAATACCAGCAAACGCCCAGGCATTAGGGTTTCTAACCATAATGCCCCCCCCCAACCCCACCCATGGTGGTGCTCCAGTGCCCTCATCTTCTCTGAACCACGGGCACATCTTCACTCTTCAAAGCCATATCATGAATTGAGGAAACAGGTATGTGAACTTGGTGGCATACTTTGTTCTTTCTGCTGGGAACTGTAGTTCTACCAATCTGTGCGTATCAACATCAATTCCAAACTATGAACTTTGACATTGACAAATGCTTGTCATACAAATAATGCATTAAATTATTTCCTTTTGGCCTCTATGTTGAATATGGCTGACTTTGGCCACTTTTATGCATTTTATCGATTTTTTCAAATAGTTATAAAAAATCAGAACTAATCAGAACTCCACCGTGTTCCAATTCTTATTTGGTAAGGGTCAGAACTCCAAGTTCTCCCAGCCCTAGTCAGAATTAAGGGGGTTAAGTCCAGGGCAGAACAGTGCTAAGATTAAAGATGGGCCCAGGCAGTGAGTTAATATTTTGTGGGTTGCTAGTTTAAAATTGTTTGGGCCCCAAAGAAAGATCCCCAGCAAGTTCTTCACGGTGGTATGGTACCTACCCCAGGGGCTTTATAGACTTTGTGGGCAGTTGCCATTGGGAAATCGGGTGCACCTGTAGGTTGGAGGTGGGGATTGTGTGGGGTAAAACGTGCTTCCACGATTGTTGATGTTATGCTATTTTCCTCCCTTTTTCTCCTTCCTCCAAAATAAACTGTTAGCTGTTAATGTTACCTTCTGGTACTGCAACTTATTGTGAAAAGTGGGACTTCTTGTTGTGTGAGGAAGGTACAGCAGGGGCAGCTACTATATTTTCCTGGGGGGTGTTAACCTGCAATTTGTGTACGGGTATTCTCTATCACTATGCTAGGTGGAGGCATCACGCGCACCCATCGTTCCTGTACCGCTTGTCTGTCAGAGAACATAGGTCAGCCCCCTCAAGGTGTGCCAAGGGAAAATCTGAGAGCCCCAGAAGCAGCCAAGGTGAGTCTGAAAGGGGCTGTTACAGAACCCAGTCCAGGTTTGGGTCTTGCCTGGTTGGAGTTTTTTCAATTTGGGTGAGTAGGCAGTCCTGTAAGGCCTCCACAGCCTTTTGACTTTTAGGAGTCCTGGCCATAGGGATACTCCAGGCAAATCAAGCATATTCAGATCTCTGACAACCATAATATCCCCCTTCTGCGTGACATCACTGATCTCCTCCAGAAGTTGCTGATCCTTGTCCTCCGCTTGATATGAGGACTTGTAGATTGCCCCAATAGAGAGCTTCTTTTCTCATGATGAGATGAGCTAAACCTATAATGATTTCTACCTCTTCCTTGTTGATTCCATTGAGTGAAGTGGCTTTTATGCCTCCCCTGATAAATAATGCTACACTCCCCCTCTGGCTCCCTTTCTGTCCTTGTGAAAGAGTATGCAGCTTGGGATCCAGAGGTCCCACTCATTGTTCTTAGTGGCCCACGTTTCTGTACTCGCCACTATGTCCATTCTTGAGTCCGCAATGATTGGCTGCAGGTCACTCATTTTATTACCCAAGCTCTTGGCATTGAAGCACGCCCCTTTCCAAGACCTTGTAGGAATTCTCTTCTTCTCTTCCCTTGGTTTCTTCTGCAGGTGTACTTATTCTTAGCCCCCCTTCCATCCTTTCCATGTCTCTCTTCATTTTCTGTGATCACTCCCATATTGTGAGAGAGGGCTCAATACTTGTGGGGGAGTGGCAGCTAGGTTCCCGTCTTTGATGTTATGACTGATGTGTTCCTTAGCACTAGCCCCAGCCACCCCCTCACCTAGTTTAAACACCCAACCTGTACATAAAACTTCTGACCAAGTGCTCTCACACCTTGCTTGATCAGGTGGAGTCCATCATATTAGAAAAAACTTCCTCTCTCAGAAGTTGCCCCAGGCTCCTACATAGCAATAACCTTTTTCCAGACGCCATTCTTTTAACCACATGATGAATTCCTCGATCTCCATGCTCCTGATCTTGTTAGTGCAGTCTCCTTTTCCACAACATGAGAAGGACCTCAGAGAAAGGCAGGGAGGTTTTTCAAGTAGCCAACCATTTGCTTAGTTTGATGAAGCTTTGCTTTGTCTCTTCCACAGGCTGATTCACCAGGTCATTTGTTCTGAGGTGAACCAATACCCCAAGTCCTTTCTCCACCCTATCCATAATCCTCTTGATGCATTCCGTATCCTGCTTGGCTGCTGCTCCTTGCAGGCATCTAACCGTCACATTTGTTCATGATGAGTCAGTCAGGTGTGCCTCAGCTTCTCTCACCATTGAATCCCAAACAGCAAGTACCTGCTTGCTTTTATTTCCCTCTCTTGTTATCTTACACTCACCATATTCCGTAACCCTTGTCTGCCCTGTCCTCTCAACTGACACACTGCCCCCCTCCCAACAGAGTCAGGTTCCTGCATCCCTACCAGGGATGCAAAATGGTTCGCAGTCGAGATGGCAGTGGGCTGGACTGGGTTCACATGGTTCATGCTTTCTACCCTGCCCCACCCCCACCACCTTCCACCCCCCTGGGATGGAGGACCTTTGAGGGAGTAGGTGTGGTGAGGGACAACTCCAGCACAGCTGATGCTGCAGCCTGACTATTTCCTTCCATGACACACCCAGTTGTTATATATATGGGGTAGTGTCCCACCCTACAGAGAAGTCCCTTAGAGATTAGTGCCCCACAACCATGGCAGCTAACTACATTCATTCTGACTATGGTTTTGCAACTTTTGCAACTTATTGTACCTTGCAGTGAATAAAGTCTGTAGAGTATGCAGTTTAATAGACAGCTACCTCTGTAAAGTCCCTCCCCTGTGGTCCTAACACACATGGGTCTCTTCCTAGGTGCTTAGGTGATGTCACTACCTTGTGTACTTGTGGAGTCCACCTGCCTGTCTCTGAATCTAGCCAGTAACAGTTGCAGATTCAAAAGTATGGAGGGCTGCTCAAGGTAGGTCAATCAATGAGACCTGCAGATCCTGCCCTTCCTGCCCCACCACAGAAAGTTCCTGCTGTCTGTCAGGCAGACAGTGCCTATAAGTTTAGGACAGGACCAGGGTGGGAGGGTAGACAGGTGGGAGGGTGAGCAACTGCACTGACAAGTTCAGTGAGTGCCGACTTGGTTTTTACAACCCAATAAAAATGCCACTTTACAGGACGCTGACATGTTTCTGGCTTCTTATGGTGTGAGTCTGTTTCCTGAATGCCCACGCTGGTCTCCTACTGCAAAAATGAAAAGCACCTCTAAGAGTTAGAAGTTAATGTTAAAAGAAGCCTGCAAAAGTTAAAAGAAGCCTGTAACTTTAATGACTTCTGGTCTGGTCTCTTTACGCTTGCTCCAATGTCCACTGCACTGAAGTCCACTTTCTAGGGTTTTTCCTAGGGCTGTTCTTCCCTCATGCTGATTCCTTATTACAGTGAAATGAAAAAAAAAATAAAAAAAACAAAGTTAACAGCAGTTACTACTGCAGTCTTGTCTTCTGGACCCAAAACAATGCTTGTTCTGATGTCTGCTGCACTGAAGCCTGCTTCTTAGGGCTCCTCTTCCCCCATGCTGGTTCCCTATTAAACTGAAGTTAAAAAAAATAACAAGGTCAGCAGCAGTTACTACTGCAGTCTTGTCTTCTGGACCCAAAACAATCAGCTAGTGTCTGCTGACACTGCAGTGATCTGCCAACTAACTCAATGCATTGTTAAGTATGTATGCACAGTAGTGCCACAACAGAGCAAGGGGCCCTCCTACAACATAGAATGGCATAGAGAGGACCCCAGGAATGCAGATAGAGCACAATAGGTGCTCAGGTACCCATCAGGGTCATTTTACATAGAACTTGGACCCAGAAGTGCAGCGAGAAAAGTACAATCTTAAGGTAAGGGCAAATAAAGCACCACAGTATACTCAAACAGCAAAACAAGTCCACAAATAGGTGCAAATGCTGTTTTTCAGCATATGAAATTTTACTGAAGAGAGCCAGGGGGGAAAAAACACTCTCAGCTGCGGCTCTTCGCATCTATCACATGACGCTTCATCAGGAGGTGGAGTTTTGACACTATAGGCTGCTCTTAAATAGTGCACATTTTAAAGTGACAGTATACAATTCCAATATTTGATAGAAGTAACTCAATAGTAAAGTGCTATACAATTATACTGATACTAACCAGCACCTCATACAAATTGTTGCAAATAATTATAAAAAACACTGAAAACTAGTGTAACAATGAAAAATTGAGTAATGTTAACAACTCATTACAAAACCATATCATTATAAAAACAAGTTATTTTTTAAATCATCAGAGCCTGCAAACAAAATCTTGAAAAGATTAAGAGACAGCCCTTATATCAAATTATGGTACAGTGTGCTTTATAAAGCACTACATGTTCCAACATTTGTTATTGATCAAGCTTCAAAATAGCTTAGAAAAAAAGCTGTTTGAATCTATTTCAAGATAATGTAACACTTAGGGGTGACACATTTTATCCAATCCAGTTATTACTGTATACAAGCAGACACTGTCAGTCACACAGGCAAAAAGAGGAGAAAATATATATATATCTATTAGATACATGTTATGCTAATAATTCATTAGAACTCCTAGTCCAAACAAGTGTAAAAATCTCAGAGCACAGTTACAAATAAGGGGTAATGTTCATTCGAGCCTGCATACAAAATCTTAAAAAGATTGAAAGACAGACTTTATATCAGAAACGTAGTACAGCGTGCTTCTATAAAGCATTACATGTTTCAACTTTCATTGTTAATTAGGCTTCAAAACAGCTTTGGAAAAAGGCTGTCTGAATCTGTTCAAGATAATATAGTACTTAGTGATGATGAATTTTTACGTTCGCTTGCGCGCATGCGCAAGCAACGTTTTGGGAGAGTAGCACACTTGGAGGTGTGCCTCTCCCATCCAATGCACTGCTCCCTTGAGCAGGCGTGGTGGTCCTGCACCAATGGGTGCAGGAGCTCAATATGACAGCGGTGTTCCTCTGCTTCAAAGGAAAGCACTGCTGCCATACTGAAGTGCCGCCATCCCCCTGCGTCACGGCGCTCTCCTGCCCCGATACTTGGCGTCACGCCGCCCCAAAGCTTTGTGCCATGCTGGAGCCCACTCCAGTGTGGCAAATTGTTGCGATGGGGTGCCCAATCCCCTTGACTTCTCGGCCCCCAGCGTGGTTGCTGGCCGAGGTACCCAATCCCATCGGCTCCTCAGCCCCCACACATCTTCTGCCACACTGGGAGCCTATCCCAGCGTGGCAAACATCTCACGTCGTCTTTTTTTTTAAACCTGTAAAATAAAAACAGTCCCACAGCGAGTCTCCCAACCCCTCCACAACCTGCACCACCCACTCGCATCCAGCCTCCCCACCCCCTCACCCCATGACTTACCTCCGGACTCCGGGCGACGATCTTGAGTGGACGGGAACAAGTCTGCACTCTTCAAAGCCGACCGCGAACTGAGGAAATGCTGGTAAGCTGTATAATGGGCTAGACAAGGGGTTTCAACTTATGCATATCTCAGTCATTTTTGGAATTTGTGCACCACATTTTCAACATGGGTTTTGGGACCTTCTCATGAATGATGTCACTGTCATGGCGTTATTCGGGCGAAGGTGATTTCACAGGCACTGCACAGTCACTGCATGAAATCACCCTTCAGCCTCGATAATGCCATGACAGTGACATCATTCATGAGAAGGGTCCTTAAATCCCATGTTGAAAATTTGGTGCAAAAATTCCAAAAAATGACTGTTTTACGAGCGTGCGTTGTGCAGTTCCTACGCAGGCTCGTAAGTTCGCAAATTTTCAATATTTTCACTCCAGATTTTCAACATTGCCATTTTATCATACCTTCTTATGAGCTGTACAGCTGTCATTTTTCACATCTCACCCAAAACATGTTTCCACCCATGTAGCACACAATGGCGCAGTCGGTGTGCGAAATCAATGTATGGAACACATTAAGAAAATCACAGTGATACTGTTCATGAGCACAGGTCTTAAAATGGCTATGTTGAAAATTTGGTGAAAAAATTCCTAAAAATGACTGTTTCTGACGTGCATTGCGCAGTTCCTACGCACGCTCATATGTTTGTGAATTTTCAATATTTTCACTCCAGATTTTCAACATTGCCATTTTACCACACCTCCTCATGAGCAGTACAGCTGTCATTTTTCACATCCTGCCCAAAATGTGTTTCTGCCCATGTAGCGCACAATGGCGCAGTCGGTGTGCGAACTCAATGTATGGGACACATTAACAAAATCACAGTGACACTGATCATGAGCAGAGGTCTTAAAATGGCTGTGCTGAAAATTTGGTGAAAAAATTCCTAAAATTGACTGTTTTATGAGTCTGCATTGCGCAGTTCCTATGCACGCTCGTAAGTTTGCGAATTTTCAATATTTTCACTCCAGATTTTCAATATTGCCATTTTACCACACCTCCTTATGAGCACTGCAGCTGTCATTTTCCACATCTTGCCCAAAATGTGTATCCGCCCATGTAGCGCACAATGGCACAGTCGGTGTGCGAACTCAGCGTATGGGACACATTAAGAAAATCACAGTGTCACTGTTCATTAGCAGAGATCTTAAAATGGCTATGCTGAAAATTTGGCAAAAAAATTCCTACAAATAACTGTTTTACGAGCGTGCGTTTAGAAGTTCTCACTGCACGCTCGTGAATTTGCAATTTCAATAATATTTTCACTCCAGATTTTCAACATTGCCATTTTACCACACCTCCTTATGAGCTGTACAGCTGTCATTTTTCACATCTCACCCAAAACATGTTTCCACCCATGTAGCACACAATGGCGCAGTCGGTGTGCGAAATCAATGTATGGAACACATTAAGACAATCACAGTGATACTGTTCATGAGCACAGGTCTTAAAATGGCTATGTTGAAAATTTGGTGAAAAAATTCCTTAAAATGACTGTTTTACGAGCGTGCATTGTGCAGTTCCTACGCACGCTCATATGTTTGCGAATTTTCAATATTTTCACTCCAGATTTTCAACATTGCCATTTTACCACACCTCCTCATGAGCAGTACAGCTGTCATTTTTCACATCCTGCCCAAAATGTGTTTCTGCCCATGTAGCGCACAATGGCGCAGTCGGTGTGCGAACTCAATGTATGGGACACATTAAGAAAATCACAGTGACACTGATCATGAGCAGAGGTCTTAAAATGGCTGTGCTGAAAATTTGGTGAAAAAATTCCTAAAAATGACTGTTTTATGAGTCTGCATTGCGCAGTTCCTACGCACGCTCGTAAGTTTGCGAATTTTCAATATTTTCACTCCAGATTTTCAATATTGCCATTTACCACACCTCATATGAGCACTGCAGCTGTCATTTCCACATCTTGCCCAAAATGTGTTATCCGCCCGTATAGCGCACAATGGCACAGTCGGTGTGCGAACTCAGTATGGGACACATTAAGAAAATCACAGTGTCACTGTTCATTAGCAGAGATCTTAAAATGGCTATGCTGAAAATTTGGCAAAAATCCTACAAATAACTATTTCTGACGTCGTTGTGAAGTTCTCTCATGCGCTTCGTAAAGTTTGCAATTTCAATATTTTCACTCCAGATTTTCAACATTGCCATTTTACCACACTCCTTATGAGCAGTATAGCTGTCATTTTCACATCCTGCACAAAACGCTCTTCCCCCATGTAGTGCACAATGGCGCAGTCGGTGTCGCGAAATCAATGTGTGGACTCAGTAAGAAAATCACAGTGACACTGTTCATTAGCAGAGGTTTTAAAATGGCAATGTTGAAAATTTGGTGAAAAATTCCTTAAAATGACTGTTTCTATGAGCGTGCGTTGCACAGTTCCCATGTACGCACGCTCGTAGATTTGCGAATTTTCAATATTTCCACTACAGATTTTCAACATTGGCATTTTACCACACTTCCTTATGAGCAGTACAGCTGTCATTTTTCACATCCTGCCCAAAACGTGTTTCCACCTATGTAGCGCACAATGGGGGTAACAAAAAGATCATGCTGACAATTTATTGTGCAAATAGCAGCAATCGCACAGGGCATTAGGGTAAAGCACCATAGATGCCAAACACCACTGCAAATACCTGCAAGCGAACGTTCGACATTGACAAATGCTGGTTCTAATTAGGTTTGTATGCAAGTAGACTATCAGCTTCACAGGCAAAAAGGAGAAAAGGGGGGAGTAATAATACTATTAGATGCATGTTAAACTAACAATTCATTAAAAATTCCTAGACAAAATAGATGCAAAAATGATAAAACACATTTACAGATAAGGGGTAATATCAATGGTGTTGCTGTTAAGGTCTAATAAAGACTGAGCCCTTAAAGCGTAAATCCAATTTGTTTCCTGTTGTAACAGTTTGCCTTTTCTGTTGCCTCCAAGGGGATTAATTGAAATGTGCTCAAGTACAGTAAAATTAAAACATTCTACATTACCACTGTGAAATTCTGCAAAGTGCAAACTAACCGGACTGTCTTGTTCCATATTGATAATGGAACGCACATGTTCTTGGATGTGTTCCTTAACAGGTCTTACCGTGCATCCAAGATAAACTATCGGACATGGGCAGGTTAGAACATTAATTACAAATGAAGTGGTGCAATTTCTAAACTGATCAATGGTGTATTTTTTACTTAGTATTGGATTTTCAAAAACTTTTTGCTGCACACAGAAGTGACAGATGTTGCATCTGTTGCATCTGTATGTACCCTCCAGAGCTGGTGGTATCCAAATAGGTCTGACAGATTTTTTGTTTGACAAATATAAACTTGAAGTTAGCTCATCCCTCAAGTTTTTCCCCCTGTAAAAAGATATTCATGGTGTATCACCCACTTCTTGGTATAGCAGAGGATCCCCTTCTAAGCACCTTCCAATGTTTATGAATAATATCAAATACATGCTTGGAAACTCTATTATACATCGTGACTAAAGTCACTGGCTGTTTAGTATCACTACTGGAAGATTTTGGTGTCAAAAGATCTGATCTTTCAAGATTTTTAGCTCTAGTCAGGAATTCATCCAATAACTTTTCAAACTATCTTCTGTCTAAAAATCTACATTTGAGTTCAGTGTCCTGTGTCATGTAATCCCACAAATCGGAACAGTTTCACCTAATTCTGGAAACTGACCAAAAGGTATTGACTTAATTAAATGCTGTGGATGTGCACTGGACGCATGCAAAAGCATGTTTCCAGCAGTCGATTCTCTGAAAGTTGAACTTTTCACCATTTGATTGTGTATGCCTGTGAAGGTTAAATCCAAAAAGGAAATGCACTCTGGATCAGTTGTGTGAGCAAATTTTAGACCCATATCATTTTGGTTCAAAAACTGCACAGATAAATTTGCTGATTGTTCATCCCCCTTACATACAACTATGATGTCATCAATAAATCTCCCCCACATGACTATGTGGGGGAGAAATGGATTACAGTTATGGTTAAGAATGGTGGTCTCCTCCCACCAAGCCATGAATAGGTTAGCAGAGGAGGGGCCACCATTGTGCCTATGACCATTCCTTGTTGCTACAAATAGTATTTGCCAAACAAAAAATAATTAATTGCTAAAATGAGCTCCATTGCTTCTAAAATGAAGCATGATGGAAAATCTTTGCTCAGATCTGATGAGTGATATAAAAAAACTGTAAGGCAGCTAAGCCCAAATCATGGTGGATTGAGGTGTGGAGACTTTCTACATCCACCATAATCCACCTGTATTCATTGGGCCAGACAAACCCATTAAGCTTGTGCAGTATGTCTGCATTGTATCTTATATAAGACGGAGACAATTGTACAATTACCAGTTGGTTTAGAAAGAAATCAATAACAATTTACACTTTCTCCATTAAAGAGTCACACCTTGAGACAATTGGCCCACTAGATGGATTTGTCTGGTCCTTATGAATTTTTAGTAGTACATAAATAGTGGGGACTGTTGGATAGTCCACCTGCATGTACTCAGACTCAGATTTGGTGATTTCACAACAAAAAAGAGAGTCCTACAAAAATACGTCAGTCCAATTTTTAAATGCTTTGTAGGGTCCTGCTGTAGTCTTCTATACTGAATGGTATCACTTAATTGTCTCAAAATTTCTTGTTGGTGCTGTATTTTGTTCATAATTACTATTTTGCTACCCTTATCAGCCTCCTTTATTTCTATGGAATCAATTTTTTGAGTTCGGTTAAAGCTGAAAGTTCATCTTGTGTCAGACTGAAGCTATGATAATCCCATTTAGTGGCAAACATAGTTGTAATATCCCGTTGTACTAAGCTCTGAAAGTTTGTAAGTGCTACACTGTTTGCTGGTGATGGATTGAACTTAGACTTAGCTCTAAATGGAGTCAGTCTAGAGGAAGGATCTGAAGTTGTTCCCACCATGGATTTATCTTCCACTAAATTTGCTGAAGAAATACCAGGTTCTGAATTAATGCCTAGTAATAACTGAACATATTCATCAACCATGGAAAATGGATCTTGAGTATTAAAACCAATTGTGTTCTTTTTACAGAAAAGGTTTCTTAAGTTCAACTTTCTGAAACACTTTTTGATATCCAAATGTATTTCAAACTCATTAATTTTAACACCTGGAACAAAGGATAGTCTTTTGCCGATTACTCTGGAATGGCTGTCCGTTAAAGTTATGTCAGATAAATTTACAATTTCTGAGATCTGCTTCTCAAATTCTCTACTAATGTTCTGCTGGGGCCTTCCTCTGCCATGTTTCCCCCTCCTTGATTTCTGCTTCTTTTTACTGTGGAAGGGGGGTGGCTGAGAAGCTGTTTGAACATTCTGAGAAAAAAGACACTTGTCTCTCTGACTGGAAGGTTGCACTGCCACCAGATCTAGAGTATGATCTTTTTTGTGACCGAGATCTGCTTTTAATTTTATTTTTCCAATTTCTGGAGTTTGAAAGTGATTTTGGTCTGCCTCTAATAGTTGATTCTTGTGATCTCTGCCATTTAAAAACCTGATCTAAAGCATAAACATTAGCCTATTTTAAATTTAGTATTCTTTCTCTCAGTTAGTTCTTTTTCATGATCGGCCAACTTACTCTGTAGAGTAATTTCAAAGCTTTTAAAGTTAGAATGATTTTGAAGCTTTAGAAGGTCAGTTTGTGTAGTACTCAGTTCTTTTACTACTACTTCATAAATTTCTTCATCTTGGTTCACTACAATCTGGACCAAGTCATAGAAACATGGAAACATAGAAGTTGACAGCAGATAAGGACCGTTGCAAGGCTCATCCAGTCTGCCCATGTTTTCTACCTCATGAATGTGCCATAGGCCTTTAATCTGTCAATGGCCTATCTATTCATACTCATCTGTATTGCTCCCTTATGCCTATCTCATGCCTGTTTGAAGTCCTGCACTGTATTCATATCCACCACTTCCTGAAGTAGGCCATTCCATGCATCCACCACCCTTTCTGTGAAAAAGAACTTCCTCACATTACCCCTTAATCAGCCTCCCTCTAATCTCATGCTGTGTCCTCTTGACTTGCTATTTTTCTTATATTGAAACATGTTAGGCTCTTTCAACCTGTTAGTGCCCTTAAGATATTTGAATGTTTCAATCATATCACCTCTCTCCCTCCTTTGCTCTAGGGTATACATATTGAGCTCCATTAATCTGTCCTCATATGTTTTCTGATGCAGTTCCTGCACCATTTTGGTTGCCGTTCTCTGGACTGACTCCATTTTGTTTATGTCCTTGTGCAGGTGCAGCCTCCAGTACTGCACATAGTACTCCAGCAGGGGCCTAACCAGTGTCATGCAAGTAGGGATTATTACCTCCCTCTTACAACTTGCGATACCCCTTCTAATGTACTCCAACATCCCCAAGCCTTACCTACTGCTTTAGTGGTCTGCTTGGATAATTTCAGGTCATCTGTGATGATAATGCCCAAATCACTTTCTTCCCTTGTGATTGCCAGCATCTCCCTTCCCAACCTATAGGTGGCTTCAGTGTTTCTCTTCCCTATGTGCATGATCTTGCACTTCTTTGTGTTAAACCCCAGTTGTTACACTTCCAACCATTTTGCCCAGTTTATCCAGATCTCTTCTCTTTCTGCCCACCCCATCTGGATCATCTACTTTGTTGCAGATCTTGGTGTCATCTGCAAACAGACAAATCTTACCCTCCAGTCCATCTGCAATGTCACTGATGAAGATATTGAAGAGGACTGGCCCAGGACTGATCCCTGAGGTACCCCACTTGTGACTTGCATCTCTTCTGACTGTATACCATTTATCACCACTCTCAGTTTTCTGCCGGCCAACCAGTTTGCCACACAGTTGACCAACTTCTGACCCACCCAGAGCCTACCCAGCTTATTAATCAATCGTCTATGTGGAACAGTATCGAAAGCTTTGCTGAAGTCAAGGTAGGCGACATCAACTGCACCCCCTTGGTCCACCACTCTGGTTACCTAGTCAAAGAAGTCTATGAGATTAGTTTGACAGGACCTTCCTGTTGTAAACCCATGCTGTCTTAGATCCTGCGCTCCTAGATTCCAAGTGTTAAACTATCCTTTCCTTAAGGAGTGCCTCCATAATCTTGCCCACTACTGAGGTAAGAATGACTGGTCTGTAGTTGCCTGCCTCCTCACTGCTACCATTCTTGTGGAGCGGGATCACATGAGCCCTTCTTTAGTCTTCTGAGACCTCTCCTGTGCTCAGAGACTCACTAAACAGTTCTGATAATAGCTCTGCTATTTCCACACTCAGCTCCTTTAGTAGCCTGGGATGCATGCCATCAGGTCCCATTGCCTTGTCCACCCTGAGCTTAGTGAGCTCTTGTAGGACACTTTCTTTTGTGAATGGACTAGTGCACACCTCCCTCCCCCCTGTGTCCATGGTGCTGAGCTGCGGGCCCTGCCCTACTTTCTCCTCAGTAAATACAGAGCAATAGTATCTATTTAGGATAGATGCTTTTCCTTGGTCCACTTCCACACACTCCCCCTTATCCCCTTTGATCTTAGCAATAACCCCTCTGGACTTTCTCCTTTCACTAATGTATCTATAGAAAGTTTTGTTCTCTTCTTTCACTGTTCGTGCTAGTGTTTTCTCAGTTTGGGCCTTTGCCTGCCTTACTGTCTTCCCTTAGAAAAGTTTGGTATGCCTCCCTATCTTCATCCCACTGCATTCCCTTATATTTCCTGAAGGCCATCCTTTTGGCTCTGGCCTTTTCTGCTACTGTTTTTAAGAACCAAAGTGGTTTCCTCCTTCTTTTGCTCTTGCTTTTCTCTCTAACACAGTGGGATGTTGCTACAAGTATTGCATCCTCAATGCTTGCCCACTTTGCCTGTACCCCCTCACCTGTATTTCTTCTTGCCGGGGCTAGCTTAACTCTGTTGGCCATCTTATCAAAATCAGCTCCTCTGAAGTCCCATATTTTTGCCTTGGAATGGGATGATTTAGTTCTAGTGGCCAAACTGAACCATACCATGTGATGGTCACTGGCCTGCAGGTGACCTTCTACTTAAAGATCTGTGATCTTTTCCTCATTAGTCAGTACTAGATCTAGGATAGCCCTTTCTCTTGTGGGTTGTTGTACCAGTTGTTTGAGGCCCTTCCCCTGCAAGGAATCCACCATGTGTCTAGTTCTGGCAGATGCTCCTACTGGTATTGATCAATCTGTATCTGGCATGTTAAAGTCTCCCATTATCAGAACCTCCCCTTCAGCTGTCATGTTTTGTATATATTCTAACAGGAATTTATCTATGTCCACGCCCTGGTCTGGAGGCCTGCAGACAACCCCAGTTTGCATGGCTGTCCCATTTCCTGTTTTCAGGGAGACCCACAGTTCTTCTGGCTCCTTATGTGTATTCTGAATTTTTGTAGCTTTGATATTTTCATTGACATAAAGGGCTACTCCACCCAACCCCCCTTTTTGCACCTCAGTCTCTTCTGAACAGTACATAGCTGGGTACTGAAGTCTCCCAAGTGTGGCTACTGGTGAACCATGTCTTGCTAATGGCTACTATGTCCCGTTTAGCCTCTGTCATTGTTGCCTGCAGATCTGGGATCTTGTTTCCCAGACTGTGGGCATTTGTGTACATGATTTTCCATTGGCCAGAATTCGGGGTGTTAGTCATTAGAGCAAGTGGTTAAAGTTGTTTCCCATTGAAGCTGATAACTGGTATTCAAAAAAATCACCAGATGGTTCCTTATCAATTCGTAGACAACATGGTGCTCACTGTGTTTTTCTTTATTCATTCAAATACTTCTGGTTGTAATAAACATTAACTACTTTAAATTTCAACTTTTCAAACTTGGAGAATAAGTCCTTCAGTTCAAGATCTTGATTAGACTGTCCACTAGTATTATCAGTGGCTATACTAGTATAATCTGCTCGGTGTATAGCCGACTCCCCTTGGCTTTCAAAACAGGAAAAAGAAAAAGCTTGTTGCCATTTTCTATTTCTATGCTATTTGCATTTAAATTTCCATTTTCAGTGCTATGTGACATGCTTGTTGTAAATGTCGATGTAATAAGTTCGGAAAGGCTGAGTTATTGTGAGGGACTCTGAGTAATTCAAATTCAATACTAGATAACAAGGGCTGTTAATGTATCATATTATAGTACCAAACTTTCTTTCAAAAACATGACACAACACTGTTGTGGGCAATAGAAATGCAGAACTGAAATCTTCAGTCTTGCTGGCTCAGTTTGTAACCACACAGTGAAGAAAGAAAAAACGTTGGGACTCATTGTAATTCCAGTCTCTCTTGCTGAAATCTCCAGCCACTGAATCAGTTCTTAACAATTCAGTAAAATTAAAGCTTCACACTCACTGCAGTCCTGATGGTATTTGTGTCGGTCATTAAAGTCATTAGCCCAAATGAATCTAATTAGTTTGTGTTATGAAGTTCCATAGATGGAGGTCTGAATACTCACTTTTGATCCTCTCTTTAACACACAGCCCCCCCAAAAAAAACAACTTTGAATAAGGATTCAATTAGCTGGATAATATCCAAAAGAAGTCACCAAGTGAAAGACTAAAAATAATCCTGTTTTGAACTCCAATAAAGTCCAGTTAAGAGCTAGGTATGTTAAACGTATGTTAGCATTCCGGCTACCACATATTTCACCATGTGGGTAACAGAGTGCTAGTTCACATATTAGAAGATTTGACAATTCAGTCAAAAAAGCTTAAGACTTCAACCAGTAGAACCCGCAAGGTTCAAATACTGGATACAGTCCATACAACTCTTGTGCTGCCTGAAAAAAATGTATATTCACTTGCTCGCATTTGCTAATACATACAAAATTTGAAAAACAATCCTTCTCTGATATAATATCAAGCTGGCAGTGGCAAACAAATAAGAAGGAAACTCAAAACTTTGTTACACAACTAAGACGCGCTCTGGAAAGAAGTGGGATGCACAAAAATAAAATGACCAAACAAAGCACCACAGCACACTTACCAAATAGCAAAAATCATCAACAAACTGGAGAAACAGCTGGTTTTCAGCATGTGAAATTTTATTGAAGAGAGCCTGGAGGAAGAAACACTCTCAACCTCGGCGCTTAGCATCTATCACAAGATGCTTCATCGGGGGTGGAGTTACAACTCTATAGGCTGCTCTTAAATAGAGCAAATTTTTAAGTGACAGTATGCAATTCCAATGTTTGATATAAGTAACTCCATACTAAAGTGCTATACAATTATACTAATACTAACCAGCACCTCATAACAATTGTTATAAATAACTATAAAAAAACACCCAAAAATAGTGTAACAATGAAAAATTGAGTAATGTTTGATATGACTCATTATGGAACTATATCATCAAAGAAAAAACTTTTTTTTATTTCATTACAGCCTGCAAACAAAATCTAAAAAGATTAAGAGACAGCTCTTGTATCAAATTATGGTACAGTGTGCCTTTTAAAGCACTACATGTTCCAACATTTGCTATTGATCAAGCTTCAAAATAGCTTAGAAAAAAGGCTGTTTGAATCTAGTAAAGGAATAATGCCTGACAAGGTGGGTGTTATGCTGGGATAACATCCCACCTTGGGTGGTTGGGCCCGAGGCCACTGGCCGAGGGCGTCCAACACCCCAGAAGGGATGTTATCCCAGCATAATACCCACCCTAGAGGGCATTATTCCTATTATACAATGGCTTGTTGTTTTACAATAAAAAATAATTTTAAGTAGGACAGACTACACTTGAGTGAGGAGGGAAAGAAAGTGTTGAAACAGAGGATGGAGGAGTACATAGAGGAAGTTGGGAATTTAAACTAGGAGCATGGGGTGGCAAGTGGGCAAGAGACATGCAGAGACCACAGGCTGGGAAACCATGAGCTTACCCCCATAACAGTGACAAAGAACAAATGGCAAGTATTATTGGTGATGCTAGGAAAGGAGGATAGGATGGGAGGGGGGGAAAGGGTGGAAGGTGGTTACCCTTAATGCTAGAAGCCTTGGGAGGAAAACTGCAGAGTTTCTGGTGCTCATGGCAGAGGGAGAGGTGGACATTGCAGCCATCACAGAAACATGGGCCACCCAATACAATGACTGGGACCTGTCTGTGCCAGGGCGCAGGTTATTTTGTAGGGACAGGGTGATTGGGAAAGGAGGAGGTTTGGCATTATATGTGAAGGAAGGACTGAAGTGTGTAAGGGAGGAAGGGGAGGAGGGTAGTATCTAGTCAGTTTGGATGCAAATCCAGGATTCCAAGAATAGGATTCTCAGAATGGGAGTGGTGTACAGGCCGCCATCTCAGATGGAGGAGTTAGACAGAGAACTAGCGGGACAGATCAGGAGGACCTGTGAGAAGGGTAGTGTTGTGATTGTGGGGGACTTTAACATGCCAGGAGTAGACTGGAGAACCCCAACAACCAGGAACAGAAGGAAGCACGTACTGCTGGATGCCTTCCAGGACAGCTTCCTGCTGCAAATGGTCAGTGAACCAACCAGGTTAGGGAATACCCTTGACCTTGTGCTGGCAAATGGGGACTTTGTGAGAGAAGTTACGGTGGAAGAACCGCTGTCAGAGAGTGACCACCACTCAGTATGGCTCACATTGGATATGGGAAAGGAAGGAGTGGAATCTGGCACAAGAGTGCTGGACTTCAGGAGGGCCAACTTTGGGAGGATGGGGGAAGTGGTAAAAGGGTACCTGGCCAGAATTCAACCTAGTATGGAAACTAACCAGAGGTGGGAGCTCATAAAGCTGGGGATAGTGCAGACAACCAAAACCTACTGCAAGGCCCAGAGCAAGAAGGCTAGGTCTAAGGGCGTTTTCACACGCTGCACCCACTCTTTGGAACTCTCTACCATGTCGGTTACGGCAGTGCACCTCCGTGGAACTTTTCAAGAGGGATTTGAAAACCTATTTGTGGAGTATGGCTTTTTTAGACAATTAAGTTATTCATTAATGCTTGGATTTTATTATTATATATTTTATATCATTGTAGGTTGATTTTATGTACATGTCCTGGTTTTATGTAGTGTTTTGAACTGTTTTTAAGGTTGTTCAGCACCTTGATATACTGAAAGGTGCTATACAAATAAAATTATTATTATTATAAATTATTAAGAAACTGAGCTGGTTGAGCAAAGAGGTCATAGAAAAGGTAAGGAGGAAAAGAGCTGCCTTTAGAAGGTACAAGAAAACAGGGAGGAGGGAGGACAGGGAGGAGTACTTGACGGAATCGAAGGAGTGATTCGGGCAGTAAGGAGAGCCAAGGCATCTACAGAACTCAGGCTGGCACAAGGCATTAAGAAGGGGGAGAAGGACTTCTTTAGGTACATCAGGGAGAAAAGGAGCTATAAGGACCACATAGTAAGGATTAGGAAGGAGGAAGGTTGGATGGAAGCAGGGTGCGATAAGGCAGAAGCACTAAATGATTACTTCTGCTCGGTATTTACTAAGGAGAAGAGGGGTGACACCCGGGAGGGGGATGCAGAAATGGGGGCAGGGGTGACAGATGGGGAAATCATGGAGGGCAGAGTTGGGAGGGTTTGAAGGCACTGAGGGTGGACAAGGTGCCAGGCCCAGATGGCATCCACCTCAGGGTACTGAAGGAGCTGGCAGAGGTCCTTGCAGGACCTTTGGCAAACCTATTTAATGCCTCACTACACTCAGGGTGTGTACCTCAGGACTGGAGAATGGCTCATGTGGTGCCCCTCCACAAGAGTGGGCCCAAAGATGAACCGGGGAACTACAGATCGGTAAGCCTCACATCCATCGTAGGTAAGCTAATGGAAACTATCCTGAAGGAGAGGCTGGTGGCCCTCCTAGAGGCCAAAGGACTACAAGACAGCAGACAGCATGGCTTCATACGTGGCAGATCCTGCCATACCAACCTGGTGGAGTTCTATGACTGGGTAACTAGGCAACTGGACAGGGGCCATGCAGTGGATGTCTTGTATCTGGACTTCAGTAAGGCATTCGACTCAGTGATGCATGGAAGGCTGGGAAGTAAGTTAGAAAGCACAGGGGCAGGTGCGAAGCTAGTGAGATGGGTAGGGAACTGGCTTCAGGGAAGGCAACAGAGGGTGGTTATGGGTGGGGAGTGCTCACACCCAAGGGTAGTGATGAGCGGTGTTTCACAGGGCTTGGTGTAGGGACCAGTGTTGTTTGGGATATTCATTGTAGACATATCATTGGACATCAAGAGCAAGATCAGTCTGTTTGCTGATGATACCAAGGTAGGAGCGGTGGTGGACAACCTAGAGGGATGATAGGGGTTGCAGGATGATCTGGCAAAGCTTGAAACCTGGTCAGACACCTGGTAACTGGGGTTTAATGCCAAAAAGTGCAAGGTGCTGCATTTTGAGATGAAGAACCCAAGGAGGAGTTACCAGCTGGGGGGAGTGCAGCTAGCCCAGACAGAGGAGGAGGAGGAGAAGGATCTGGGGGTGCTCATTACAAGGTCAATGAACAACTCGGCCACAATGTGGGAAGGCAGCTGCAAGGCCAGCAAAATGCTGGGTTGCATTGCAAGGTTATATCCTCGGTAAGGAGGAGGTGATTCTGCCACTGTATAGGTCATTGGTTAGACCGCACCTGGAGTACTGCATGCAGTACTGGTGCCCGTATCTGAAGAGGGACATTAAGTTACTGGAGGGGGTGCAGCACAGGGTGACAAAGATGATCAAGGGGCTGGGGGACTTATCATACGAGAGGATGCTGAGGGAATTGTACATGTACTCGCTGGAGGAGAGGAGGGACTGGGGGGACATGATTGAAACCTTTAATTGCATGAAAGGAATAAACAAGATGGGCACAGAGGGGCTGTTCAAAGTAAGGGAGGGGAAGGACACCAGGGGCCATGATAGGAGACTGGAGGGAGGAAGGTTCAGGGGGGAGATGAGGAGACACTTTTTTACAGAGAGGGTAGTAGCTGGGTGGAATGCATTACCTGCAGAAGTGGTAACCAGTAGAACAGTGGACTGCTTCAAAAGGGGATGGGACAGGACAAGGGGGAGGGTCAATGTATGGGAAGGGTGGAAGGGAGAGGCAGCTGCAGAATAAGGGGTGCTAGCTGCACATTCGAGCAGACTTGATAGACCTCTAGGCCTTTATCTGCTGGCAAATTTCGTATGTTCGTAGTGTGTAAACATATTTTTGTTTCTTAAGAGAAAGAGGAGATCATCATGGTGGTGTTCATCAATATCATACAAACAATCAGCAGGGGTGTACCTAATGTAAAGTTGGTGGTGTATTCACCCCAGGTCGCCCCTGAAAAAGGGACCTTTGGTCTCAGTGGGTTTACCTGGTAAACAAAATCTAAATAAATAAATGTTATGCCAGGATAACATCCCTGCTGTGATGGCCAGCTGACCAATCAGAAGCCAGGATTCTTTAATGCCATTGTATAATTCAAGATAATGCAATACTTAGTGGTGACACATTTTATCCAATTGAGTTATTACTATATACAAGCAGACTCCATCAGTCACACAGGCAAAAAGAGGGGAAACAATTATATATCTATTAGATACATGTTTATCTAATAAGTCATTAGAACTCCTAGTCCAAACAAGAGCAAAAATCACAGAGCACAGTTACAAATAAGAGGTAATAGTCATTCAAGGCTGCATACAAAATCTTGAAAAGATTGAAAGACAGCCCTTATATTAGAAACGTAGTACAGTGTGCTTCTTTAAAGCACTACATGTTCCAACTTCCATTGATAATTAGGCTTCAAAATAGCTTTGAAAAAAAGGCTGTCTGAATCTGTTCAAGATAATATAGTACTTAGTGATGACAAATGTTTCTAATTAGGTTTGTATGCAAGCAGGCTCTATCAGCCTCACAGGCAAAAAGAAGAAAGGGGGGAGTAATTATGTTAGTATTAGATGCATGTTAAACTAACAATTCATTAAAAATTCCTAGTCAAAACAGATGCAAAAATCATAAAACACAGACATAGATAAGGGGTAGTATCAATGGTGTTGCTGTTAAGGCCTAATAAAGAATGAGCCCTTAAAGTGTAAATCCACTTTGTTTCCTGTTGTAACTGTTTGCCCTTTCTGTTGCCTCCAAGGGGATGAATAGAAATGTGCTCAAATCCAGTAAAATTAAAGCATTCCACATTACCATTGTGAAATTCCGCAAAGTGCAAACCAACCGGACTGTCTTCTTTTATATTGATAATGGAATGCACATGTTCTTGGATGCGTTCCTTAACAGGTCTTACTGTGCATCCAACATAAACTTTCAGACATGGGCATGTTAGAACATAAATTACAAATGAAGTGGTGCAATTTATAAACTGATCAATGGTGTACTTTTTATTTAATATTCAAAAACGTAATGCTGCACACAGAAGTGACAGATGTTGCATCTACCGCATCTGTATGAACCCACTGGAGCTGGTGGCATCCAAGTAGGTCTGATCGATGTTTTTTTTTGACAAACATAAACTTGAAGTTAGCTCATCCCTTAAGTTTTTCCCCCTGCGAAAAGACATTAATGGTGTATCACCCACTTCTTGGTATAGCAGGGGGTCCCCTCTAAGCACCTTCCAATGTTTATGAATAATATCAGATACGTGCTTGGAAACTCTATTATACATCGTGACTAAACATAGAAACATAGACTTTGACGGCAGATAAGGACCACTTGGCCCACCCAGTCTGCCCATTTCCCTACCTACTGGATAAGCTGCAGATTCTAGTTAGCCAACAGCCTACTTTCTGCCACCCCCCACTACAATTGCCTTGTGTCTATCCCATGAAAGTTTGAATTCCCCCACTGTTTTAGCCCCAACAACCTCCCCAGGAAGGCAGTTCCATGCATCCACCACTCTCTCCGTGAAAAAATATTTCCTCACATTACCCCTGAGCCGTCCCCCCTCTATCTTTAAATTGTGTCCCCTTGTTCTTACGCATCTCTTTTTCTGAAAGATGCTACCCTCCTGGACTTTGTTGATTCTCTTGAGGTACTTGAACATTTCTATCAAGTCCCCTCTGTCCCTCCTTTCATCAAGAGTATACATATTAAGCTTTCTCAGTCTCTCTTCATATGATTTCTGATGCAGACCCTGCACCATTTTAGTTGCCCTCCTCCGGACTGCTTCCATCCAGTCTGTGTCCTTGCGTAGATGAAGTCTCCAAAACTGCACACAGTACTCCAGATGGGGTCTCACCAACTGTCTGTACAAAGGGAAAACCACTTCCCTTTTTCTACTTGTGATGCCCCTTCCTATGCATCCCAGTATCCCCCTGGCTCTCCTCACTGACTTCTCACATTGCTTACCCACCTTTAGATCATCCGATATGACTACCCCCAAGTCCCATTCCATTTTTGTTGTTGTGAGTACCTCCCCTGCTATTGTGTACTCTTCTCCTGGGTTTTTGTTTCCCAGGTGCATTACTTTGCACTTCTTTGCATTGAATCTAAGTTGCCATATGTCTGACCATTCCTCCAACCTTGCCAAGCCCCTTCTCATCCTTTCTACCCCCGTGTATCAACTCTGAAACAAAGGCTGTTTGAATCTGTTCAAGATAATATAGTACTTAGTGATGACAAATGTTTCTAATTAGGTTTGTATGCAAGCAGGCTCTATCAGCCTCACAGGCAAAAAGAAGAAAGGGGGAAGTAATTATGTTAGTATTAGATGCATGTTAAACTAACAATTCATTAAAAATTCCTAGTCAAAACAGATGCAAAAATCATAAAACACAGTCACAGATAAGGGGTAATATCAATGGTGTTGCTGTTAAGGCCTAATAAAGAATGAGCCCTTAAAGTGTAAATCCACTTTGTTTCCTGTTGTAACTGTTTGCCCTTTCTGTTGCCTCCAAGGGGATGAATAGAAATGTGCTCAAATCCAGTAAAATTAAAGCATTCCACATTACCATTGTGAAATTCCGCAAAGTGCAAACTAACCTGACTGTCTTCTTTTATATGGATAATTGAATGCACATGTTCTTGGATGCGTTCCTTAACAGGTCTTACTGTGCATCCAACATAAACTTTCAGACATGAGCAGGTTAGAACATTAATTACAAATGAAGTGGTGCAATTTAAAAACTGATCAATGGTGTACTTTTTATCTAATACTGGAGATTCAAAACCTTTTTTGCTGCACCCAGAAGTGACAGGTGTTGCATCTGCCACATCTCTATGAACGCACTGGAGCTGGTGGCATCCAAGTAGGTCTGATAGATGTTTTTTTTGACAAACATAACCTTGAAGTTAGCTCATCCCTCAAGTTTTTCCCCCTGCAAAAAGATATTAATGGTGTATCACCCACTTCTTGGTATAGCAGGGGGTTCCCTCTAAGCACCTTCCAATGTTTATGAATAATATCAGATATGTGCTTGGAAACTCTATTATACATCGTGACTAAAGTCACTGGCTGTTTAGTATCACCATTGGATGGTTTTGGTGTCAAAAGATCTGACTTTTCAAGATTTTTAGCTCTATTCAGGGCTTCATCCAACAACTTTTCAGAGAATCATCTGTCTAAAAATCTACATTTGAGTTCAGTTGCCTGTATCATGTAATCCCAGAAATCAGATCAGTTTCACCTAATTCTGGAAACTGACCAAATGGTACTGACTTAATTAAATGCTGTGGGTGTGCACTGGACGCATGCAAAAGCATGTTTCCAGCAGTCGATTTTCTGAAAGTTGAACTTTTTGCCATTTGATTGTGTATGCCTGTGAAGATTAAATCCAAAAAGGAAATGCACTCTGGATCAGTTGTGTGAGTAAATTTTAGACCCACATCATCTTGGTTCAAAAACTGCATGAATAAATTTACTGATTGTTCATCCCCCTTCCATACAACTATGATGTCATCAATAAATCTCCCCTTCATGACTATGTTGGGGAGAAATGGATTACGGTCAAAGTTAAGAACTGTGGTCCCCTCCCACCAAGCCATGAATAGGTTAGCGTAGGAGGGGGCCACCGTTGTGCCCATGGCCGTTCCTTGTTACTGTAAATAGTATTTGCCATCAAACAAAAAATATTTAATTGTTAAAATGAGCTCCATTTCTTGTAAAATGAAGCGTGATGGAAAATCTTTGCTTAGATCTGATGTGTGATATAAATAAATCTGTAAGGCAGCTAAGCCTAACTCATGGTGGATTGAGGTGTGGAGACTTTCTACATCCACCGTAATCCACCTGTATTCATTGGACCAGACAAACCCACTAAGCTTGTCTCTAATGTAAGACGGAGACGGTTGTACAATTACTAGCTGGTTTAGAAAAAAAATCAATAAATATTGACACTTTCTCCATTAAAGAGCCACATCCTGAAACAATTGGCCTGCCAGGTGGGTTTTTCTGGTCCTTGTGAATTTTTGATGGTATATAAATAGTGGGGACTGTTGGGATAGTCCACCTGCATGTACTCAAACTCAGATATGGAGATTTCACCACAAAAAAGAGAGTCCTGTAAAAATACGTCAATCTGATGTTTAAATGCCTTTGTAAGTTGAGGGCATCCTGCAAAGCTAGTAACCCCTCCAATGCCCCTATAGTCCAGTTGCAGTTACCTCTTTTTGCTGAGCCCTGTCAGAGCTATCTGAACCCCTTTCCCTTGTTTCCCCCTGTATTTCCCCATGTTTTCTCCCCTCCACCTGTTTGGCAGACAGAACTTACCCCAGCAGGCAGAAAGGAATCAGCTACCATGTGCTTGTTCGCCATGTGGGCAGCTGCTATTGTTAGAATTCAAGGCATGCAGAGCTCAGGGGGTTCTGCCAGAAGCCTGAGCCCACTTGAATGGGAGTAGACCATTGGTCATGAAGAAAAGCAGTTGCCTGGAACTGGAGAAGTGAGGACTCACCAACCAAGTGAGGAAGAAGAGCCTGTCTGGTGAGCTGAAGCTGTCTCAACAGCCCAGCTGTGATCCTCTACACCATCCAGCCTGTCAAGGTCTGTCAATGGCCCAGTGGGACTGCAGTGGGTGCAGGACAGTTCCAGTTTGTTTTCCCCCTTCCCCAGTGCAGGAGTAGTCCTGCAGCTTCTGGTGACTCACCTTCTTACCTCGGAAGCAGTGACAGCAGATTTTGAGGGAGCAGTAACTACTCACTAGACCTCCCTAAAAACTCAAGTAATCCCAGGTGGTGGTGGTGGTGGTGATTCCAATGGCAACACAATTAGACAGTGTCAGCCATCACAAAGAGAGTAGTAAAAGTACAAAAGGGAAAGTTTTATTTGTAAAACATGAACTGTGCCTGTGAGCACCTAGAGGAGTTGTGACATCACATGGGAGAGAGGGCACCCAGAACCACTCATATGGTGGGAGGGTCACCAGTAGAAGACAGGCCAGTTGGCTTTCAGCATAACACCACCCACAGGGCCAGGGTAAATGTTGTTTCACTGAAGCTGGCATAATAGTTGAAGCAGGCAGTGCTCCAGAGACATAACCATCTAGAAGGCAAGGTATTTTAATTAGCAGGATTGAGGTACAGGGCTAAGACCCACAGTATTAAACACTGCTACCTTGTCACTCAGTATTCAGCACAGAAAAAAATTGAAAGGTGTAGTACCCCAATTACCTGCCCAGTAATTGCCTGCAGAAACTAACATCACAATTGCTTGCCTAATTATTGTCTGACAAAACTCAGCATTCTGCTTAATTAATGCCTGCATGGATCAATACTTAACCTGTTTTCTGCAATATCTCGTTTAGTTATTGCCTGCAATAACTGATACTGTATTTATTTTGCAATGTGCAAATATCTACCTAACACTTTGATGAACTGGTAATTGCCTGGCCCTGCATGATTTCTAATGTTTATTAGATTGACTAAATACTTCATTTTTACATGCTTTCTGACGCCTACCAAGACTGCCTAAATATTTAATGTCCTTCATTATTATATATGCCAGTATATGGACTGCGTAGATTGTTAAAGCTATAAACAGGGCCACTGGAAAATTGCACCCACGATTTTTTTGCGGAATCTGCAATTTTCACCATTCTCCGCAAAAACTGACATGTTACGCAATTTCTTGCAATTTTTGAGTTTTTACAGTGAACTGTGTAAAAAGTATTTACATTTTGAATAAAATGCTCTCAAATATATTGACACATTTGTATGCAGACTTGGGTTTGGCCAAAACAATGCAGTGCAAGGAAGGGCAAGGGTTTTATGTGACACTGCTTTCTTTTGAATCCTTGTCTTGTTTGGTTTCACAATCCACTTTCCAAGCATAAGTACACTTACACACTTAACATTTGTTTTGTGTTGAACAGTCTATTAGAAAACTTCTTGTTGTCACAGAGACAAAGAAAAGATGGGAGAAAAGGTGCAAATTATCCCATTCATTTAAATGGGGTGCTAACTATGAAGCCTTTTTGTAAGTGGTAGGGCAAGTTTTCTGAATGTAACCTGGTCTTAGTTTTGGGTTCACCTCTGTGGATATCCATACCTACAGAGATCTAGTACAGCAAAGTTTGCAAGGGATCTCACTGGGCATTAAGTCTGTTTGGTAATATTTGGCATTATTCATTTACTATTGTATGATATTGTCCCTGTAGTGCTCTGAATGTGATAAACCTTATATAAATGAGTGTTAACTCTTGTGTGCTTGCACTGTTTCTGGTACTTGCCCCTATGTTGTACCAAAAGGGAGGGTGTCTTGGCTTATCCTAAGTGTGTGACCTGATATTGTGTACAATCCATGTATCCCTCTGCATAGGACTGTTATTGTAAGTTTTCTGTCTGAAACTTATAAATAAACAACACACAAAAAAAAGAGTATAAAGTTCAACAGTTTGCTTTTTCCTTTAAATCACGTTCAGTGGTCCAGGTGTGACAGGATGACTGTCACCACAGAATCATATTCTTTGTTGCTCACCTTCAGGGCTAACCAGCATGGGTGTAGGCAGGCATACTCCAAGCACTCCACGGTGTGCAATTTTATTTAAGGAGGGGTAGCAAATAGGCTCTGAACTGCTTCCTTTTTCCATGAAAACTAACAAAGAAAATACTGAACCTTTCTGTAATTTTATTCATAGGAGTCGAAACTAGAAGGACTGGTCACTAATACTCTCTTTGCATCCCAAAGACAATACAACTTTACAAGCTCTGAGCATTTGTATTTACCCATGCATGGCAACAACCACTGTCATGAGATGTAAAAGTTGTATTTGTTGTGCCAAATGAGGCAACAAACACAGTCCTGGTATACATTTGTATAATATCTGGCTACACCCGGGGGGGGGGGTAGCTCATCTTAACAAGGTGGGTGGGGTAGCAGTGAGTCCACTTGGTGTGTAGATCTGAAATCCCTGGCTACACCCCTGCTAACCAGTAGTCCAAATGTGACCAGGCTGGTGCTCGGGGTCTTGTGCATAGATTCCTCACATAGCCCTTTCTTAAAGCAGTGCTAACAAGGGACTAGAATATCATAAACAGTTACATGGGTACTGAATGCCCATTAGATTTGTGCACTGGATCTAAAAGGGACTAGAGCATAAGAAACCCTGTATAAAGCTTAACGGTTCCATGTTATAATAGTGATCAAGAAACAGCAGTTGCTATTATGGCGAGTGTACATCACCGCAAATTTATTTTGGCGATGCACACTGGCAATGCACAGAAAAACAGCACCCGAGACCTACAGGTCTCATTTGTAATGTGGGGTGATGTGCCTTCCGCATCCCCTACTTATGTATTCTAAACTCCGGGAGGGGTACTTGTTGGGGGGGGTTGAGAAACTTGACAAAATACATGCCACCAGGTGTAAAAAAAGCCCATACCATGCTGGACCAGAACCCGGTACCACATGCCTCCCAGCCGACCACCCTCCCCATGACAGCAGTAATCCAGCTCTGCAGCTGCTCACCACAAACCCTTCCACATGCCATCCCTCCCCCACCTGCCTCCCCCCCCCCACCATGGGTATGCACAAGTGTATATGCACAAGTTCCTGTCGTGGTTTTCACCGACCGCAGTATCCGGTCACCCTCCTCCCTAGGTAGCCATGATCACAGTCGCCAAGATAGACTCATTGTTTTTCTAGGCATGCAATCTCTGTTGCTATGGTTACGAACTACCAAGCTGAAGAATCCTTTCACAGAGCATTGTGATCCTTGCATAGAGTATAAGAAGTCTCTTACAGAATACAAAGTCTCCTACAGTATAAGCTCCTTACAGTATAGGAACCCTTGCAAATAGCCTAATATTAGAGCTCATGGTGAGTGTGTCAGAGGCACTGTTTTGTGTAACCCTTTTTATTGGTGTGACACCTGTTTTATGCACAAATAATTTGAAACTGGCGCCTGCCTCTCTTTGCACCAGCTGTTATCTCTACTGTTGTTATTGGAAAAATCCACCTCTTGGTGGTTGGGGAAGTCACTGCAGAATACTGCCCAAGTCTCAGCTCAAAGGACCTAAGTACTGCAGCATTGGCCACACATTCCACACACTGCAGAGCACCCATATCGTACTAACCCCAAATGCTGCGTGTATTTATGTACGCACCCAGGCCTACTGATCCTGATGACACTCCAAGACCCTATCTGGTGTTGCAGTAATAAATCATGGATGCTCAAATGCCTCTTAGCACTTGTTCTTTCCTGGTAATTACACTTGTGAAAGTTGGTATATACACTTCACAGATCCGCAGAGCAAGAATTACTGGCACCAGGCTTGCAAACTCTTTATTACAAAAACAGTTAAAGAGCAGCTGATACCTTTAAGAGAACTTCAACAAAACATAACACTCAGACACATTTCAGCTTGTATTTCACATTAATTTTGTATTCTTCCTCTCCATTATTTATTACTGAGCTCATCTGCATGAAAACAGGATTTTTGCACCTGAAGAGTTCATCTATTCCTTTTGCTTTCTTCCTACCTGAGGTCATAATTCCCTGCTTGTGACATCACAGTTACTCCCATGGCAACAGATTGTGATGCCACAACACAACATCGTCACTTGAAGTAGGAAATAAGCTACAGAGGCTGATAAAATCTAAGGGAAATCTAACGGATAAAATCATGTATTCATGCAAATTTACTGAGTAATAAATAACAAGGAAGAGAAATATATAGAATACATATAGAATGCAAGCTGAATTGTACCTAATTATTATGTTTTTCAGAGTTTTCTTCTTGGCATCAGTAGCTCTTTAAAAAGCACTGAGTTGCACACTATAATAATACAAAAAGTGTATTACCTGTATCAGTGATGGTTAAAGTGCCCACCAAGAACTTGACCAGTTTCACCTCCCAGCTTTCTCAAAAGGGTCCTGGATGCAGGGAAAGACCCAAATTTAAAGTGCTCAAACAGACAGTACTAGAAAATTTAAAGGTGCAGTACACAAGGTGAATTTCAAAACTTACTCAAAACCGAGTAGGCACTTAAATAAGCAACAGATAAACATTCACATTATCAGCAAGAAGAACTAATAGCAATACTTGACAGATTGTTTAAAATCACTCAAATAATTTAAAAGTGTTTAAGGAATGCTGTGAAATGGTACCAGTTTCAAGCTATGGCATGCAAGGCTAGTGCCCCCCCCCCCAAGTGGTTGGCAGTCAGTACTCATTTTACTAGCTTTTCTAGCTTTGAATTCTAGAGCCTAAAATAGTGAGAAAGAGAAAGAGAAGAGGATAATATAGTTTGAAACAGAAATAGAATATTTTAGTAAGACATCATGTGTCACAAATATTATTTTTTCTTAATAGGAGGCATCATCACATCACTTTTATCATTCAAACTGGGTGGATATTGCTCACCCAGCTGAACTATCCACACAGCCTCCCTTCTTAGGGTTGGTGTTTCAAGATCTCTTCTCCGCCCTCCCAATTTCAGCTTTTCAGCTCCACAAAATGTAAAGTTGCAGTTTTCATGGTCTTGTTGCAGATTAACACGTAATACTAATGCTTTACTTTCATTTAACTTTTAAATTGCCTTCATATGTTCTTTTAATTTAGTTTTTTAACCAGGAGTAGCACACGAAGCTGAAAGCTTTTTTACACATGCAAACCTGGGACCCTATACAAATTGTAAACACCCTAGTCATTTTTCCCTCATAGAACTGGGGGCGCAGTTGAGCATGCCTGCTGTCTAGAGCCACCTTTCAGCAGCTCTTCCGATTGGAGGCAGTTTATAAGATAAAAATTTAGTTTTTAGTGACTGGATCACGATAAAAGTACCAGAACTTGATTATTCACATTGAGCTGCACAGTTTGATTTTTTTTCCCTGCACTATGGGTTGATCTCAAAAAAGTGGAGCGAGTAGATCCAAGGCCCAGCCATCGATGGAGCCACAGAACATTGGCTCGAGGATGGCTGCAATTGGAGATGGGCCCCATGGAAGTCATTGCTATTATCTATGCAGGCTACTGGCCTACAAGTTGAGATCATACTTAAATGTATGGGGGAACAGGACGTTAACATTGAAGGGACTACAAAAACAGCAGTCACCACAGAGTCACAAACCTTGCAAGCCCTTGCGGCAACAAAAATGCTGCTGCAAGAAAATTCCCAACTTAAACATCACTTGGAGGCTCTGGAAAATATGAGTAGAGTCTCCAGTGTGCAGACTGTAGGGCTTACTGAGGGATCCGTCCGAGGGAGAGGATCATTTGGATTTTTTAAAGAACTGGCTACTGAGGACTTTGACCTTGGAGCGGGACACTGCTTCACATTTCTACAGAGTTTATAGAATTTCCCCCTGTACAGCAGCTGCCCAGAATGATTTGCCTCACATAATTTTGCCGGAGACTGATGGTGTGCGGATACAAGACAAAATAATAAAAGTTTCTAGAGCCATAAACATCTCAACCATAATGGCACCACATTACACATTTTCCCTGCTCTTTCTTACACCACTAGAACATGAAGGAAAACATTTGACAGGGTTTGAGTCCGATTGTGGAGTTTTGGAGTTGTGAGCTCCCTTCTTATGCCTACCTGCCTCTCATATCTGTTATGGTGGACACACTTTTCAATATACTGTTCTAACAGAGGCAGGGAAAGAGGCTGATACCATTGCTCAGGAGTTTGTGATTGTAAGACCAAATGAACTGGTGGATTCATAGGATGAGGAGACATGAGTTTTGACTGTGGAAGCTGAAGTTGATTTCGCACTGATTCAGCCACTGGTGTTTGAGTTGACTGGCAGGTTCCTTAGTTTCTTGGACTGTAATCTTTTTCAGTAAATGCCGATTGTTCTATCAAATGTTTTACTGTGTACTAAATGTTATTAATACTGCAGTTTTCTAGCTTTTATAGCAGTTATCCAGGTCACTATTTTTTTTATACAAAGATGGCTATTCTCTGACCGTGGAGGGGGCACTAGGGTGCTATGCCTGATTGTATTAAAACTTCATGTTTGGACTTGGGTCACATCAGCACAGGATGTTGAGTTTCGTTCATGTTTGGTGGATACTACTTTATTGGCTTTGACCACCACATGCTTGCAGGGTGTAGCCATCCTGGACTGTTTATGGACATATGGACATTTTTTTAACTCTATTTATCACCTCACTTGCGGGGACAGTTCCTATCCCCTTTCCACTCTGTACGTGGGCCCTCAACACTCCCCAGGCTGGCCTCTGCCACAGCTGCAGGGACAGGGAGGACTGTGACTTGAAGTCCATGGAAGGACCCCCTGGAAGGGAACAGGGGGACCGAGATCACCCCTGAGCCCCTGCCCTGACTTACACTGGGCTTTGTTTGGTCAGAAGGAGCGGGAATCCATCAGGGGCTTCATAGCACTCACTTGTATGGGGTTTTCTGCTTGTGTGGTCCCAAGGCATGGACGTTCAATGACATCAATGTGTGATGGGCATGCTCCTGTGCCCACCCACAGGACATCCGCCACTGCCTCTACTCCATTCTCAGTGTCCCCAGTGGTAGCCCCCCCATCTCCACTGGGAGTTGCTACATTGTCTTTTTAAAATATTCTCTCTCCATTTCAGACTGTATTCTCCTCTTCTTTTTCTGTCTGTTAGGTTCCAGAATTCAGAGCTAGCAAAGCTAGTAAAATGAGTACTGACTGCCAACCACCAGGGACCAGCAAGCCACTAGCCTTGCATGCCATAGCTTGCAGCTGGTACGTTTTCACATGACTTCTTAAACAATCCTTAAACACATTTACATGATTTGAGTGATTTAAAATGACCTAGGTCTTCCTCCTGCATCTGGAACCCTTTTGAGAAAGGCGGAAGGTGAAACCTGTCAGGTTCTCTGCGGGCACTTTAACCACCACGAATACAGGTAAAACACTTTTCATGTTTGCTTGCATGCATGTGCAAGAAACATAGTGTGATGATCCAAAATGCAGTGCCATACAGTTGAAAGGGAGAGCACCGCTTGAGTGAGCAGCACTCCCCCTCCCCACACACACACACACGTGCACACACATTGCATGCTCATGCATTCCTACCTCCCCCACGCACACACTGTATGGCTGACAGGGGTGCCCAATCCCCCGTCAGCTCTACTGTTCCCCCCCCAGACTATCAGGTGCCATGCTGGGAGCCCACCCCAGCATGGCAACAGGATCCTCGGGCTGATGGGGTGCCCAATCCACATCGGCTCCACTGCCCCCAACAGACTTCCAGCTGCCACGCTGGGAGCCCACCCAGCGTGGCAAACGTCCCGCGTGGTCCAAATAAAAAAAAACCTGAAGAAAAAACCTTCCCTCACTGCTGTCTTCACCCTCTCCCACCCACGCCCACCCACTGTGCACCCTGCCTCCCCACACCTCCACCTCACCCCATACTTACCTCCAGAGCTCGGCACGATGATCTTTGGTGGACCAGGAACACGTCTGCACTCTTCAAAGCTGACCGAGAACTGAGGAAAGGCCGGTAAGCTGTATAATGTAATGAATAGGGTTTTTTCAACTTTGCTGCACATCTCAGGCATTTTTTGGGATTTTGGCACCACATTTTCAACATGGGGTTTTTGGGACCCCTCCTCATGAATTCTGTCACTGTCATGGCGTTAATCGGGCCGAAGGGTAATTTCGTGGTCACTGTGCGAAATCACCTTTCAGGGACGATTAACAAAATGTTCAGTGCCAATATCAATCAATAAGGTGGGCTCTCAAAAAACCTATGTTAAAAGTTGTGAAAAAATTCATAAAATGCCTGTGTTATGAGCATGCATTGCACTGTCTCCTAACACATGCTCGTAGGTTTGCGAATTTTCAATATTTTCACTCCGGATTTTCAACATTGCCATTTGACCACACTTCCTTATGAGTAGTACAGCTGTCATTTTTCACATCTCACCCAAACTGTGTTTCTGCGCATGTAGCGCACAATGGCGCAGTCGGTGAGCGAAATCAATGTTTGGGACACATTAAGAAAATCACAGTCACACTGTTCATGAGCAGAACTGTTAAATGGCTATGTTAAAAATTTGGTGAAAAAATTCCCCAAAATGACTGTTTTATGAGCGTTTGTTGCGCTGATCCTACACACGCTCATAAGTTCGCAAATTTTCAATATTTGCACTCCAGATTTTCAGCATTGCCATTTTACCACACCTCCTTATGAGCAGTACAGCTGTCATTTTTCACATCTCACCCAAAACATGTTTCCGCCCATGTAGCGCACAATGGCGCAGTCGGTGTGCGAAATCAATGTATGGGACACATTAAGAAAATCACAGTGACACTGTTCATGAGCAGATGACTTAAAATGGCTATTTTGAAAATTTGGTGAAAAAATTCCTTAAAATGACTGTGTTACGAGTGAGCATTGCGCAGTTTCCATGCACCTCGTAAGTTTATGAATTTGTAATATTTTCAGTCCAGATTTTCGCCAGTGGCATTTTTCCACACTTCCTTATGAACAGTACAGCTGTCATTTTTCACAACATCGCCAAAATGTGTTTTCACATTTTCAGCACAAAAATGCGTGGTCGCTGTGGGAAATCATTGTCCGGGACACATAAAGAAAATCACAGTGACACTGTTCATGACCGGAGGTCCCAAAATGCCTGTGTTGCCAATCTGCTGTAAACAATTCCCAAACTAATTAAATTACAGGTGCACGTTGCACAGTTTCTACGCACGCTCATGACTTCACCAGTTTTTTTAATATTTTCACTGCAGATTTTCAACATTGCCATTTTTTACACCTCCCCATGAACAGTACAGCTGTCATTTTTCACATCTTGTTCAGAATGTGTTTTTGCACCTGTGGTGACAAATGCCGTAGTCGCTGTGCAAAAGCAGCTTTCGGCTAACAAACTGATATTGCCACTTTTCATGAGGTGGGGGTCACAAAAAACCCATGTTGAAAATTTGGAGTGAAAATACCAATGAATGCCTGAGGCGTTAGGGTTTCCGACCATAACACCCCACCCTGTAGAGAATGACAGGCATCAGGGCTGTGACTTGGGATTGTCACCTGCAATGCTCATACCATTCCACCCCCACCCACACCCTGCAGCCACTGAGAGACATCGAGGTGTGCCTTGGACTCTTCGGCCCCAAAGTTCACCCCATTCTCCTGTACCGCACCCATCTCACAATATTTCCTGATGGAATGGGGTGCGCATAAGGGCCAAAGACCCCATATACACCGGTGATACTGTCAGTGTCTGCATGGTAGGGTGCGTGAAATGGCGTGGCCGTTATGCCTGATGACCCATAGGCACACCCCAATGCCTGTCACTATCTGCAGGGTGGTGATGGGGTTGACTTCAGTTCAATACTTCACTGCCATTCCTATTATGCAGCTCTGTAACTCCTACACTACCAATGCCAATGCCAGCAAGCAAACATTTGGCATTGACAAATGCTTGTTTGTATTATAACATTGTGCAACTTAGTGCTTTTAAACATCTTTCTAATAAAGAGTTTGCAAGTTCCTTAAATCTGGTGCCAGTATTTTCTGCTCTGCCAGCATTATTGCTTACCAGGCACAGGCTGCTTTTGTGTGCAGAGCGGTGTTTTTGCTATGCACTTCACAAGATCCAAGAAGCACAATACATCTTTCTATAGGTTCAGACTTTAAATTCTAATTCTGAATTCCTGCATATTTTCCCCACCCATATCAAAGCTAATTGCCCATTTTTCCTGAGTTCCAGGCTGTATCACAGCCCCAACACGAGGCTGATGCCAGCTTGTCTGACTTTCTTCACAGCTTCTTGCAGGAATATCTGTTAACCCAGTCTCATCTCATTTCATCTGTATCAGTATCCACAAGCATTAACACACCTTTCTCCACATGAATTCTTATGTTACATGGAAGAGCCCATCCATATCTTCTTGAGCATAGCTTTGACAGGGATTTTCTGTTCCTGTCTATCCCTACTGTGCTTGAGACTGCAAATAATCTGATCTCTATGTGCCTCCAAAAATCATGGCTTCCAATGGTGGCACATTTCTCTTGTTACATCCCTTTCATTCTTGCCGCAGTCTTCTGCTATGCCTTAGATGGCATCTACTAGCAGCCACACTGTGAGGGCACATATCCCTCTGTAAAACAAATTTTCTATGAAGGGAGACCACTGGGGCCCAGTGCATTCTTCTGCTTGGTAAGACACAGACTCTACTTCTGTCCTAATCCAAGCAAAGGCCCACTTAATTAGACCCACACACAGCCATGTGTGGTCTTCTGGTGATCATCAACCAGCCTGTGCAGTTCCCTTTTGCTGTGAATCAAGCTGATGGTGCCATTGCCAAGGAACTTGATATCCTCCATCATGCATTATGCCTTGAAGATGAATATCTTATCTTATCTTGTAGCCTTAAGTTCTGCACTGCCGTGCCTGCCATCTTCAGGTGGGATGATGCTGCAAGGGCCAGTCTCCAGGGTTGCCTATCACCAGGGTCTCCTTCGATGTCTTTGGGGGATACTAACAGGTCAGCCAGCCATCAAGCTGTTTCTCTTGAGGGGGAAACCTTCCTGGTGATTGCCCTACCTAGTCCCCATCTCTGGGAAACACCCCAGAAGTAACTCCTAGTTCCCAGATTCCTTAGGTCTGTTCCTAGTGTTGGAGATCCTTCTCTGGCTGGCTACCTCAGTCTTGAATGGAGCAGATATCAACATCCTCAACTCACTGAGGGCCTCAGGGCTTGGCCACCCAAAGAGCACCAAGGGCACATGGCACCCTCCTCATCCATTTCTCGCTCCTTGCCCACAGTTCTTGAGCTGGAGCCCCAACTCTCTGCCA
Source organism: Neoceratodus forsteri (assembly GCA_016271365.2). Classification (NCBI taxonomy): domain Eukaryota; kingdom Metazoa; phylum Chordata; order Ceratodontiformes; family Ceratodontidae; genus Neoceratodus; species Neoceratodus forsteri. Next base: position 1,213,765,475 of record CM028132.1, read on the forward strand.
GCTCAGCCCCTTCACATGCTTACTCAGTCTTTCCTCCTAGGTTCTACTCATGCTGGACACTTGGCACCTAATCTTCCTGGCACCAAGTGTGCATGGCAACATGAAGGCATCCTACTTATTTCCTTTACAAAACATCTCCCCCATCCATAAACTTGAAGATGATTCCAGATTGTCAGTCCCACTGGTTCACGATGGTGAACAACCACCACCTTTTTCTGTAAGGAGGGGGTTTACATGTACAATGGAGTCTGATTTACTTAAGACACTGCATTACATCTTGGTATGTGCCACTGTAAATGTTAGTATAACATTCATTGTTATGTAAGAGTACAGTATTGTATGTTGTTTCATTTTTGCAGCACACTTTACTGTGTCACCATTCTCACTTTTGCGATGTTATTTATTTGAGTACTATATCAGTCCTCACTTTTACAATTTTATTCCACACAGTACCCACATGAGGGCTTTGATGCAGTGCATTGCTTTTTTTTATTGCTTCCTACACTTTACTCAGCGATTCATCCAACACCAGGCAATTGCAGTTTCACTCCCCCCCAAGCAGAGACCTACTTATAGCCACCACTACCAACACCTCCCCCCCCCACATACCGGAAACACTGATTCAACCACTCTCCCAGCTTTGGACACACCTTTAGGCCCTCAACCCACACTGTACACACAGGTTCAACATCCCTCAACACCAGACACACCCACTGTTTCAAAAAGTTATAGTACTAGTGGTCCCACCACCTGCTGAAATGACTGCAATTCATTCAAATCAATTCAGTTCTTGGTTTCCTCATTCAGCCAAATTGCAATCAGCCTGACCAACGATGGCAAAGTAACCCACTCATCCATCAAAGAACTGCACTTTAAATGTCAACATCTCAGTATTAGGTACAGCATTCAGCAATTTATTATTGTTATTTTACCTGCACATTTGAGCACAATTTGCACATCTGAAATAAAGCCAGTTATCCTTACCAGCAAGGTAAGCTGTGATTTTATAATCTATAACTGCATATTGTTTTTGGGTCAAGAGCTACAGGATTGGGGACTGTTCGTTCCCTTTTGTGGTCATTCTGTCTGCCTGAGAAGCATCAGATTAGGACTGGCCATTGAGCTAGGAGCCCCTCATCCACCTTCACTTGTACATTACACTAATTGTCACCTGTGTCATGTGACTGAAAACATACCAGTGTGTTAATTTATGCATATCAAACGCAACTGCAGTACAACAGAAGCATACAGGGAATATGCTGCAGACCTACAAGACGGATTTATTAAGAGGGCTTATGTAGAACACATGGCTCAAATTTCCAGAGATAAGGGTGATACATTAGAGAGAGAGAGAGAGAGCGAGAGAGAGAGAGAGGCTTTGTTGACACTACGTAAGAGACAGTGGGGCAATCGTTTTGACACAAACACCTCGAGTTTTGTGACTACATTTTCACCACAGGCATATCAGCTTAGAAATATAATAGAACAAAATTGGCACTTCTCATGGTCAGAAACTTTTATCTTTCCAAGAAGCCCTTTCCCTATATCACTGGTCCACCTCTTCTTGTTTTCGATATTTTCAGCTGTCCCACATGCTTTTGCAATTTTTCAGTAATAGACCATGGTCTAGCCCTTTAAACACCTTTATTCTTCCTACTCTTTGCAATGCTCCTACTTCCCATCACATCTCGTGTTATTACTGTACCCTACAGGAGCATCTGGTTGCTAATGAGCATCCCAGATTGTATTACTGGGACCAAGCTCTTTCAGTACATACCCGCACAAGAAACTGGGCCACTATCTAGACACGCTTATATAAATACATTAAATGGGACAGATACTGTTTTATGCAATTTCAGGTCATCCACAATCTTTATTATACTCCAGTTAAATTGCATAGAATGGGGAGACTACCCATGGATTTGTGTTTATTTATTTATTTGCTTTTGGTAACCGGGTAAGTGCACTAGGCACAAAGATGCCTATTTTCAGGCACGACCTGGGAGAGCACATTTTAGAAATACAAAATTGTGTATGTGACGCAGCACATGAAAGCAGTACAGTACAGAGTCAAAACTTCAGGTATGGGGAGGGAAAATTTTGGCAACAAACACGAGTAGGTTTACACAGTATGATGAAAATACAGCACAGTAGGACAGGGATCACAAAATAAAGAAAAGTAAGAACATAGGCGTTGCAATAGCGGGCATTCATACAGACAATATATCAAGTAATAAAGAGGTGGTTGAACTGGGAGGAGAGGAAGGGAGAGCAATAGGAGGGAGAGAGAGAGAGAGAGAGAGCGAGAGAGGCAGAGAGAAAAAAGATGAGAGAGAGCGAGGGAGAGAGAAAGTAGAAAGAGGGCAGGAGAGGACCAAGAAGATTGAAACAGAGCAGGGGAAGAAGAGTGGAGCTAAGGTGGATTAAAGCAAGTGTAGGGGTTGATAAAGCGTAAGTGTTCTTTGTGAAGTGTCTTAAAAGTGGTATGGGAGGCTGCTTGTCAAATAGCTTAGGGTATGGAATTCCAGTATTTTTGAGCCACGTTAGAAAAGGCGCATGCACCCATATTGGTTCTGTGTCTGGGAATGTGAAAAAGGGCTTGGTCAGTCAAACGCAGTCCATAGGAGAGAGGCTGTGTGTCCAGTAGGGATGAAAGGGATAGGGGGAGGCCAGATCTGACAATACTGTCAATTAATGAGCCGAAGGCCTGAAGTCTGTGAGCAGAGGGGCACGGCCATTTTAGGTCACTATAGAGCTGGCAATGATGTTTGAAATATGGAGTTGCAGAAGCATAGTGGCAGATGCTGTTGTAGGTGGTGTCCCACTTATGGAGGGATGATTTGGAGGCAAAGAGGTAGGTGACTGAGCCATATGCAAGGGCTGGGAGAAGAAAGCCTTGGGCCACTGCAAGTCTAGGAGATGGGGTAAGGGCATATCTAGTTTGGTAGGCACTACCTATTTTGGCGTTAACTGACTTACAGGTGGTTGTAATGTGTAGGTCAAAGTCAAGGGATTGATCGAGAGTAACACCCAGGTATTTAAAGGAGTTGGTGCTAATCAGTGAGGAGCCGTCCGCACAAGGGATAATTAGGGCATTTTGATTCGCTTTAAGTCTGGCAGAGGAGCCAAAGAGCATGGAGTAAGTTTTACTAGAGTTGAGAATAAGTTTGTTTTCAGTGAGCCAGGATGGAATATTAGCAAAATCAACGGCGAGAGGGTGGATTAGGTCGACAACAGTTCTGGCACTGTGGTAAATAACTAGATCGTCAGCATAGAGCAGAGATGAACAGTTGGGTGCAAGGAGTGGAATGTCATTAATAAAGATAGAGAAAAGTAAGGGCCCAAGGATTGAGCCCTGGGGCACTCCGACGTTAATAGTGGAAAGATCTGATATGGCTGAGTTAAACACTACAGCTTATTTTCTGTCAGACAGGTAGCTTTCAAACCAGGCCACTGCATTGGCGGTGAAGCCTAGGGAGCGTAGTTTGGTAAGAAGAATGGTGTGGTTGACCAGGTCAAATGCCTTAGTTAGGTCAATGAAGACTGCACCTGTTAGGAGGCCCGAGTCCATGGAGGCATATATGTCATTGGTGAGTTTGAGGAGGGCGGTGGAGGTGCTGTGTCCTTTGCGGAAGCCATGCTGTGAGCTACATAGAAGATTGTATCTTTGGAGATATTCTATGGATTGGGTGGACACTAGTTTTTCCAAAAGTTTGCTAAGTACAGAGAGAATTGCAATGGGGCTGTAGTTATTTATTTCCTTAGGGTCACCCTTTTTTGGGATTGGAGTGACTTTGGCTATTTTCCATATATTAGGTACTATGCCATGGCATAGAGACAGGTTGAACATTTTGGTTAGGGAAGAGGTGATGAGTGGAGCTGTGGCTTTCAGGAGCCTTGGTTCAAGTCCATCAGACCCTGTGCTGGTGCTGTCAGGAATAGTGAGTAGCAGTTTTAACACTTCTCCTCTTTTTATACTCCGGAACCTAAAAGGTGGGTGCGTGAGTATCGGATTGGTATCGCCAGGGGGTACGGTGTTGAGGACAGGAGGGAGGGAGATGAGGGAGTTTGAGAGATCTGAGAAATGGTGATTAAAAGAGTTTGCTATGGTTGTCGGGTTATTGCAGTGAATGCCATTTAAAAGCATGTCACCGGTATGTGCCCCGTGATTAGCTCCAAGGAGCGTTTTTATGGTAGACCAAAATTTCCTAGAGTCGCCTGAGGCTTTTATTAGTAGGTCCTTGCAGAAAGAACTTTTGGCTAAGCGTATGTTTTTCTTGCAAGAGTTTCTCAGAGAGCGATATAGATTATGGTCAGTTTGCAACCCAGTGACCTCGAACCACCGCCATGCCTTATCCCTGGCTCTTATTTGGGTAAATAGGGCTTTTGTTAACCATTTTGTCTGGGTTCCACGAATCTGGCAGGTGACACGGGGAGCACGGGTGTCTTGGAGAGGGCTGAAGTGGTCCAAGAAGTAGTCAAGGGCCGCCTGGGCATTAGTTGAAGTGTAGATCGGGGATCAGTCAATCAGTGAGAGATGATATGTAAACTGTGCTAAGTTAATATTTGCCACATTATGGAAGGTAATGAGTTTTGGGGGTGGAGATGGTTTACAGGTAGAGTGCCAGATACAGTAGATAGGGGAGTGATCACTAATAGCATCCGCAAGGGTGCCTGCACCTATTATGCTGTCCGGATGGTTTGTTAGGATCCAGTCAATCAGAGTACTGGTCCGAGGTGGAGCCATGACCTAGTTGGGTCTGTGATCATTTGGTGAAGGTCGTGGCCTTGTACCAGGGTGTGAGAGGACTGGTTTGTGGTACTAATCCAGTTCAGGTTTAGGTCTCCCAGTATAAGGACTTTGTTACGACTAATGATGCAGTCTATTAAGGAGAGGAGTTCTTCAAGACCCTTATTGCCACTAGCAGGAGGGTTGTAGGTGCAGACTATGTGTAATTTCTTTGAGCCTAGCTGTAGCGTGGCATGGAGTGCTTCACAGTAAGATAGTGTAGACAGTACATTATGGGATAGCAACAGGTGTTGCTTATAGAAGACGGCAACTCCTCCTCCACGTTTGGATGAAGGTCTGTCTTGTCTGATGAGATTGTAGTTGGGCAGGGAGCAAAGAGCATCAGGGGTGGAGGGTTTTAGCCAAGTTTCAGATAGGCAAAGGATATCAGGGTGGTGTTGAACAGTCTATGCCTCAAGTTCAGCAATGTTATGAAGGAGGCTCCTAATGTTCATGTGTGCAATGCGGAGGCCTTTGGTGTCATTCCAGATTGTATTATTTAGAGGGAGGTTACCCACTGGCCCTGGGTTTAGTTCAATATCCCCAGCTATCATTAGGGCCAGGAGCAAGAGGTACCATAGCTTACGATGGATGAAAGGGGTGGGCAGGGTGATGCTAGGCACTGGTGAGTTTTGCAGGGTGTAGGATAGGTGGTAGATGAGTTTATGAGGGATGAGAAGAGGAGAGGTGCCGCGTGGCCAGTATGAAGGCATTCCCAGTATGGAGAGTGTGTAGTCATCTGGGTGGGTGCAGTGATGATAAAGTCTTGGAGGGTAATATAAAATAGGTAGCCATATAAGGTTGAGGAGAAAAGAGATTAGTAGTAATGTACCAAATGGGCATAAGGCCATGTTGAAATACTTTGAGTGAGTTATTTGTGAGTGGGATATAGGGTATGAGAAATCCTTGCAATGAGAAAAGCAGGACTTATCTAGCCAATCGAGTTGGATTTTAGAGCTGGCGTGAAAGGAGCTAAAACTTTTAGGAGCACAACTGGAAAGGGTAGAGGGTTAGTGGTAAGGTGGGTTGTGTTATAGACAATAACAGCAACTATGTCTTTACCTGAGAGGCACTTGACAGAGAGGGCTCTATTTGGCACCAGCAAGGCAAGAATAGCAGCAGAAATTCTGTTATCCACCTAAGATTCAGGCTTTGCAAACTGTATGAAAATGGGAGCAGCTTAATTATCAAGGTTTCGGTCATTCAACACAGCTACTAAGGAGGAAGTGAAATTAGTACTGCCGGTACTGAAAGCTTATTTATGGAGCAGGGGGAGTAGCCCCGCTGGTGACTGCAGTGGGAGTTAGGTTAAACAGTCAGCGCACAAACCGCTGGAGGGGCTGTCCAGAGTGCACTACAGGCTGCTGGTTTATGCTAACTTCATTTATAAATTAGCAGGTTCCGTTGTTTCTTTGTGTACAATAGGATTTAGGACTAAACAGGCAGAGCCCAAAAATGCTTAGGAGCTGTCCAGACTGCACTACAGGCTGCTGGTTAATGTTAAGTTAGGCTTATTAGGTTCCTGGTGTTTTAGTGGCCGAGAGTACATGTGTATGCGAGAGATAGGGGAAAAAGTGGTGCTGCCTCAAGTGGTAGAAAGCTATAAGCTGCGGGTGGGAAAGTGAGCTGATTAGTTAAAACGCGCCTAGACAGCCCTATATAAGGGAGAATCGACCAAGGGTGGTGGTGGGGGCGGTGGGGAGCCAGCGCATAGTGCCGGGGGGTCAAAACTCTGTATCCTAATGCTGCTGGCGTCCTCCAGCAGCTCGCGGCTCGGCTGTCCATACCTGTCTGAATGAGTTCACCAGCTGAAGGGGAGGGAGGGCTTCAGGAGCTGCCTGGCCCTCATGACCATCAACCGCCCACTGCTTCGGGGAGGGGGGTCCGAGTGACGATCTGAGGGAAGAGGAGACAAATTTCTGTGAGTAGGGATCTATTGTTTGGCACACGGTAGAGGGAGTGAGAGAAAGGGGAAGGTTCAGGCAAGGCAAGAGAGAAAGGAAAAAAGTTCAAGTTTTACAGGGTTTTACACTACTGAGCAGAGCAGGGTTGAAAAGGTGCCAGCTTTAAATAATGCAAGTTAAGGCACCAGTTCACTCAATTCTAGTAGCCACAGAATTGGAAATCTTAACTTAGAATGAGTAACAAAATTTACTTGTAATTAGTTATGTGGCTACACAAGGCAGTGGCTTAGTATAAATTATAGTTCTAGATGAGGTAAAGAACCTGGCAACTTACTTCATGTCTTGTGGTCTTGTGAGACTGTTGTTCTCTTTTGGAACTCAATTCAAACCCCAGCTAGATCCCCTTTTAGGGTTGTCTGATGTGTTTTCCCCTGAAGTATACATCCTGGGCGAATATAATGGTGCCCTCATTGGTAACCAGAGGCCTCATATGGCTTTAATTTTGGCCTGTACAAAGAAGGTTATTCTTCATCATTGGCTGGATCAGTGCTCACCCCAGTTTCTCAAGTGGTATTGGGAAATTTTGTTTGCTTTGCTGGTTGAATGCCTTACAGCTAATTTGACGGGCAAGACCCATAAGTATAAAAATATCTGGGAACCACTTTATGTTTTGTTAAGAGTATAAGGGCTGCTTTATATTGCTTATTAGTAGTTCCCTGTAGACTGGCTTATATAGAATAGGATGACTCTGATCTGCATTTCCCTTGATATATTACCTAGTACCTCCAGTGGCAGGTTGGGTGGGTTTGTGGGGTTGGGAGGGTGGGGAAGGGTGTTGGGGTGTGTGGGTTATTCATCCTATTCATGATATGTTCCTGGACCTGATTGTAGCTCTATAAGCCCCCACCCCACCCCAATAATCTACCCACACCTTTATATGCTCCAGTGTCAGTTAGACCAACTTTGGCAGGTCTCACATCAGCATGCCTTTTCGGTGCACTGTCAATAGCTTCTACCTTTGAAAATCCATCATTTTTTGGACGCAAGCCCCTTTGCAACATGATGCACCCATTTATTTGATGCAAGCCACTCTTGAGGTAAGCAGCTTGCTCCTTGTGTCATTCTTTTCAGGCAGAAGCACTTATGTCATTCTTGGTCCTTTGAAAATTGAGCCCAAGGTCTCCAAGAACTCAGCTGAGTTCCTGAAATATATGTTTCTTCGATGATGACCTTATTATTGTACACTCAGAAACATACAGAAAAGAGAAGTCTGTAAATGCACTTTTAGGTACAGAAAGTGCATACCCCAGAAGTCTGATACAGAGCATCCCAATGGGGCAGTTCCTTAAGGTGTGCAGGAACTGTTCCACTATGGAGCACTTTGATAGACAGGTGTTAGACTTGAAAAAATGCTTCAGTGAGTGAGCTTACTCTCAAAAGAGCATCAAAAATGCATATGAGAAAGCTAAGACTACAGACAGGAGCACACTTTTAGTGCCAAAAAGAATTTTCTTATGATACCATGTTTACAGTAAATTTTACAATAAGAAACAATATGCTGAGCAAGGGTATTAAGGATGTGGTTACTAAACAATGGGGAATAATATCAAATGGCTCAGGTTTGGGAGGCCTTTTTGATGACATGCCATGTTTCTCTTACTCAAGATCATGGAATATCAGAGACATGGTATTCCATGATCTTGAGTATGTACTAGTACTAGTTTGCATAGCCAGTGGCATATTTTAGCTATGTAGTCTCCCTGCACAATCCTTGAATTTGAGACAGCTCGAGTTGATTCCTGCATTAGCATCCTACCATAGCTCTCCTTACTCTCCTGTTTCCCATTCACTCTCTTCCCAGGTTTGCGACTACTACTTTTCTGCATGCTGTCCATCTGTCAGTCTAACTATGCTACCACCCTCCCTACTTCCTCAATCTTCCAGATAGTCACACTCTAACTCTGCATGCTGCTCCAGACTCCCCTCCTTGCTCCATTTCCCTGAGCTGCCTCAGTACTGTTCCCTGTCCTCCTCCTGCCAGCATGCATCCCATCTCCCCTTCTCACCTTCCCCCGTGTTCCAGTCCCCTGAACTGCCCCAGATTTGTTCCCAGTTCTATCTACTACTAGCATTCATGCCCCCTCTCCCTTTCTCACTTCCCCTTCCACTGTCGAGCCCCCCGCTCCGTTCCTTTCACTTGGCCCAATATTGTTCCCTGTTCTACCTCTTGCAAGCATACATCCCGTCACCCTTTCTCACCTTCCCTCTCCTCTGTTTTTTTTCCCTCAACTCGCCACCTAATCATGCTTTATCTTCTCCTCTGTGCTTGTTTACTCCCCTCCACCTTTCCTACCTTCCCTCTCTCCCCCCAAGTTGTCCCCCCTTTGCTTTCCCACAACCCTATCCTCCCCTGACCCCACTCCATCTCTGTCCCCTTGGCCTCTCCATTCACCCTGAAGTGCTTTCTTCACTGGTTAACTGTGAGACCAATCTACGCTGCTGTCATCCTTCGTTTTCCCCTCCTTTCCTCGCTGCCATAAAGGGTGCAGGGGCTCTGCTCTTCACCCTCAACTCATCTCCCCTCCCTTCTGATTCTTTATGGTGATATCAGGTTCAACACTGGGCTCCACTTCCGCTCCTTCCCACCCACTATCCCCACAGGACTCAGTCTATGCCACCTGAATGCCAGGAACCTCCTCCCTAAGCTCAACTCACTAAAGGTCTGGATTGCCCAGCATTCTCCCAATGCCCTGTGTAGCACTAAATCCTGGTTGCCCTCTAGGATCCCAGACTCCTTCTTTGCCCTCTTGCACTACCAACTTTTCCACCAAGACCATGGCAAATGAGGTGGTGGTGTTGCCCTATACATTCATCAGTCCATCTCCTGCAGCATCTCACTATGCAAATCTATCCCCTCATCTCACATACTCATCATCTCCAACCTATCCCTTCCTACCACCTCCCATAGGCTTGTGCCCTCTTCACTAGTCTCTTGCATTACCTCTATCTCTACCCACAATGCAATAAAGTGAAAAGTAATGCACCTGGGAAACAAAAACCCAGGGGAAGAGTACACAATGGGTGGTGAGATACTGACAACAACAAAAATGGAAAGGAACTTGGGGTTAGTCATATCAGATGACCTAAAGGTGGGCCAGCAATGTGAGAAGGCAGTAAGGAGGGCTGGGGGGATATTGGGATGCAGAGGGAGAGGCATCACCAGTAGAAAACAGGAAGTTGTTGGCCCTCTGTACAGACAGTTGGTAAGACCACATCTGGAGTACTGTGTACAGTTCCGGAGACACCATCTCCGCAAAGACATAGACAGGGTGGAGGCTGTCCAGAGGAGGGCAACCAAAATGGTGAAGGGTCTGCGCCAGAAGACATGTGAAGAAAGACTAAATGAGCTTAAGATGTATAACCTCAAGGAAAGAAGGGAGAGTGAGAACATGATAGAAACTTTCATATATCTCAAGGGGAATCAAGAAAGTCCAAGAGGGTAGCATCTTTCAGAAAAAGAGATGTGCAAGAACAAGGGGACACAATTTGAAGATGGGAGGGCCGGCTCAGAGGTAATGCGAGGAAGTATTTCTTCACAGAGAGGGTTGTAGATGCATGGAACGGCCTTCCTGAGGAGGTCGTAGAGTCAAAAACAGTGGGGGAATTCAAGAATGCATGGGACAGACATAAGGCAAATTCTAGTGAGGGGTAGGAGGAAGTAGGCTGTTGGTTAACTAGGATCTTCAGCTTATCCATTAGGTAGGGAAATGGGCAGATTAGGTGGGCCAAGCGGTCCTTATCTGCCATCAAATTCTGTGTTTCTGTGTTTCACACTGCTGCTGGTGAACTCGTTCTTTTAGGCAACTTTAGTCTAGATTTGCTTTCCGCTTCCCATAAGCCTACTCTTCCCCAGACTGAGTCACTAAACCTTACTCAACTGATTTCCAAACCCACCCGCTATAATCCTTACTCTTTCAACCATTGCTTCCTAGATGGGGTGCTCTTTTCCTATCCCTACCGCATCATTGCTGCCAGTGTCCTTCCTGACACCCTCAGCAATCACTGCCTTACCTATTATGTCACGAAGGTGACCTCCCCCAGTTGACCCACAAATATATGTGGTCCCATGCTCTCAATGCCCTTGACACCAGTGCCCTTCTCTCATATCTAGCTTCGGCTGACTGGTCTGCAGTGTTTTCAGCCCCAGATGTCGACTCTGCCCTTTACTGCTTTACTTCTATCCTCACTAATGTTTGCAACCACCATGCCCTCCTCATTAAAGTCAGGGTTAAATATCAATATCATCCTTGTATTTTAGCTGATCTATTAGCCTTGTGCAAGTCTTGGGACCAAGCTTTGGTACAATTCAAATTCTCCCACTCCCCTTCAGACCTGCAGTTTTACAGGTCTCTGAGAAATGCCTGCACTAAGGCAGTCTGGACTGCCAAGGCTGATTAGTTTAAATCCCACCTTCGTTCTAACCTAAACTCACCCTCAAAATTCTGGAAAGTCATTCACTTCCTCCTTGACCCCCCCTTCCCAGTGAGCCCTCCCAGCCCTCACTGTAAATGGCTCCCCGGTCTCTGACCCCTTTTCTGTCTCTGCTATTTTTAATGAACTCTTTACTACTTATACGCTTCCTGATCCTACCTCTCCTGCCCCCACAGCCCCTCTCCTTCTCCCCTTTCTGGTGGTTATAGTTTCCCTCCAGTCTCTTCGCAAGTACTCTGTGCATTTCTATCCCCTAAACAATGTCAGATCCAGTCCAAACAATCTTTATCTCAGGTTTCTCTGCACCTCTGCTCCTGCTATTGCCACCCCCCTCTTGCTCACCTCCTGAACCTTTCTTTCTTCTCCTGCTCCATCCCAACAGCATGGAAGCTTGCTAAGCTTCTTCCCCTTCACAAAGGTTATGACCCATCTGCTCCTGGCAATCATTGGTCCATCTCTCTCCTCCCCTTTTTTGCCAAACTCCAAGAGGCCTTAGTTCTTTCCAGACTTACTGAATTCTTATCATCTTCTAACTTTCTTTTTCTTTATCCGTCAGGATTCCAGTAGCACCACTCAACCATCTCCTCCCTTCCATGGGTCACAAATGCCATCCTATCAGAAATTGACTAGGGTCACATTACTGCTATGATCTTCATTGATCTGACCAATGCTTTTGATTTTGTTTCTCACTCTCTGCTCCCAAACAAGCTACTCTCGGTCTGGCAGTTCCCATTGTTAATTGGTTCAGATCCCATCTCTTTGGCAGGCAACAATCGGTCCAGGTGAGCTCCATCCTGTCACCCCTTTTCCCTGTCCTTCTGGGGTCTCCCAAGGGTCCATCCTCGACCTCATCCTTTTCTCCCACTTCATTAACAATCTCCCTACAGTCTGCACTAACTCTTTCATCCATATGTATGCAGACGATACATCCTTTACACCTCAGTACCTACCACCACTGATGTTCATGACCCCCTTCAACAGGATTTCAATAATCTCCTAAGCTGGATCCATGTTAACCATCTTAGAGTCAGCACCAAGAAAACCATTTCTATGACATTTGGGACAAGACAAAAGCTGGAAAAGCTCCAGACTTTCCTGTGTTCTCCACCCCCGGCGGCTCCAACCTCGAAGTGGTTACTGCATTTAAATACCATGGGTCCCGGCTAGACACCAGTCTCGATTTCTCCTTCCACACTGCTGCCATATTCTCTAAACTCTGCCCTAAATTAGGCATTTTGTACCAAAACAAAGACAGCCTCCCCCTCCCTATCCATCATGAGTTAGTCAAGAAAATTATTCTTCCAGTATTTCATTACGCTGACAGTCTACGGCACTGTCCCTGCCATGTCCCTCTCCAGGCCTGATACTGTACTGAACTCTTTCTGGTGCTTCACTTCAAACTCCCCTCCTCGCATGTATCACTGCTCTGTGTACTCCTCCTTCACTATTACACTGCTGCATCATTGGCACATGACCCCTGTTTGGCCTCCATTGCCAAAACTGGTTTGGGACCTTCCCCTCCTATCTCTCCTCCCTTCTATCTCTAGCCACCTCCTTCTCCTACCTTCTGCACTCCAGAGACTCCTGCTCTATCTCCCTGCCTCATCACCACTCAACATCTGGTCTGTCAACTTTCTCATACCGACTCTCTTCATTCTGGAATTACCTCTCCCCAACCACTTGCCATTTTCCTTCACTTCCAGCTCTTAAACATCTGCTTCAATGTACCCCTTTCCCCATCGTTCCTGTGCTCCCTAGTCTCTCAGCCCCAGCCCCCTTTGCCCCTTGGCAATCTTCTAATCTCCTCCTCTTGACACATAACTTGCTTTGTTGACCTGCCTACCCTACTTGTATTTGATGATTGTTGTATTACTGGCTGTATAATTTTGCTTTTATTTTTGTTCCATATTATGCACTTGACTTTGTTATGATGTTGTGACTGTGTGTCTCTCTCTCTCTGTTAGTATTGTCACAAGCAGAGTGTGTGGTGCAGTGGATTGGTTGGTTGCTTCTGTAAGTAAGGGTTGTGGGTTTGAGACTTACAAGGAACTTCTTACTATATGCTACTGTCTCTGTACTGTACTGTACTATGCTTTGATTTTTTGTATCATTTAAACATGTTGTAACTTCCCATTCCCCTCTCCCCCAGGACGTACCGTGAGACGAGCATTACACTGCTCAGTGTTCCCTTCCTGGTAAAGCATTTCAATAAACAAATAAAACAACACCACAATATCAGGAATGAGGACAGTGTGCAGTGACAACCTGTTGAACACAGTCCACACTCCACAACTGCATGCTAAGCCAAAGAAATAAAAAGTCAAAAAAGTACTAATGCAAACTTGCCATTTAAAAATCTAATTTACCAGCCCCGGTGAGCCCACAGTGATTCGCATCTGTGGCGTGACTCATTATCAAGAGGAGAAGTCTACATCCTGCAGGGGTCCCTTTAAACATACACTTAGTTAAAGTGACAGTCCTATAATTATCATTTAAACAAACTGTGCACTCATATCTAAAAACAAATATACAGTAGAATAACCCTGCAGTGAATAGTGTATACTCCTAGTGCCAACTGCATAATAAATACAACAGCTAAACAACACAGTGCATATTAGAAACTTTCCAAATTAATATGCTATTAGATAACATATAAATTGCATTCATTTGATATTTGTTTAGTCAATAATATTTCTGCTCACATTAGTATATCAAGCTCCATATAAATAAGGACATATATTGTAAGGGCTGCTCAAAAAAACACCCTATCTAGTATAATGACTAGAAAACAATCAGTGAGCTAGAAAGCTACTAAGGAATGACATCATCTAATCAAGATCACTAAACCCAAGACAGTGTGCAAAACAACAGTGGCTGACCGGTCAACCAATAGGTGTGTACTGCATACTGTATGCGCTCCTGTGCAGTTCAGGCAGTGGCTGGCCATGGTGGTGTGGCTGGGCTGTGCCAGTTGCCAACTCCGGTCAGGTTGGGGAGGGAGTGGGGTAGTGGGTCAGTGCCTAATGGAGTGGGGGGGGGCACTTGACTACCAGGGACCAGGGAAGTTACAATTATTATATGGATCAGGGCTCAGGGAAGGGGACCCACTAGACTGCCATGGACACTGGCGATTGGGTGTTTTTTTATTATTTCTGTGATCAAGGATGGGTAGGGAGGATCCATTAGACTACCAGGGACAACAGGGATTTTTTTTTTATTATTTCTGTGACCAGGGCTGGGGAGGGGGCCCAACTAGACTACAAGGGACACTAGGGATTGGGTTTATTTCTAATAGTTCTGTGATCGGGGCTGGAGAGGGGGAGCCACTAGACTACCAGGGACAATGGGGATTGGGTACGAACATACAAACATACGAAAATGTTAGCAGAAACAGGCCTCATGGTATATCGGGTCTGTTTGAGTGCACAGTTAGCACTTTATAATGATGCCGCCTCTCCCTTCCCCCCATCCTGTTATCCCTTCCCCTTCCCCATCCCAACCCCTCTTGAAGCTATCTACCATCTTGCAGGCCACTACCTCACCCGGCAAGGACTTCCACTTGTCCACCACTCTTTCATCTCTTTCCTGAATCTACCTCCTCCAGTCTCAGTTGTTGTCCTCTCATGCCCGTCCCCTTTCTCCTCTGGAAAATCCTCTCTGTATTAGTCTTGTTTATTCCTTTCAGGTACTTAAAGGTCCCAATCACATCTTCCCTGTCCCGCCTCTCTTCTAGAGACTACATATTCAGCTCCCCCAGCTTTTCCTAGTATGGCTTGCCCTCCAATCCCTGAATCATCTTTGTAGCTCTACACTGTACCCCCTCCAACAAATTGATGTCCTTCTTCTGGAACGGGCACCAGTATTACACACAGTACTCCAGGTGGGGCCTGACCAGCAACCTATACAAGGGCAGGATAACCTCCCTACGTCTGGAGGAGATCCCTCTAGCTATACACCCCAGCATTTTGTTGGCTTTTGCCACTCCCCTTCTGCATTGAGCAGAGTTGTTCATGCTTCCTGTTATGATCACCCCTTGGTCCTTCTCTTCTGTGGAGCAACCCAACTGAACCTCATTTAAGTGATAATCCCTCCCCTGGTTCCAGGCTCCGAAGTGCAGAACCTTGCATTTCTTGGCATTGAACCCCAGCTGCCATTTATCTGCCCACTCCTGCAGCTTATTCAGGTTGTCCTGCAGCCCCTCCCCCCCATGTCATCTACCACAGCTCTCACCTTGGTATCAACTGCGAACAGACTTATTTTGCTCCAGATTCCATTCAAGATATGTGCAGTGATAACCCCGAACAGTACTTCTCCCAGCACAGATCCCTGTGGTACCCCACCATCACTGCTGTAGGTGATGAGAGTTCCCCCCAACCACCACACTTTGCTGTCTCCCCCTCAGCCAGTTCCTGATCCAGGTCAACATTTTTGCTCCTGCCCCCACATACTCCAGCTTCTCCCCAATCCCCCATGCAACACTGAATCAAAGGTCTTATTTAAGTCCAAGTACAGGACATCTACAGCATGGCCCTTGTCCAGCTTCCATGTCACCCAGTCATAGAACTCTATCAGGTTTGTCTGGCATGATCTGCCAGCAACAAACCCATGCTGCTGGTCATCCTGGACTCCATCTGCCTCCAAGAAGCTCAAGTGCATCTCTTTTAGGTTAAGAAAGGGGATAAAACCTTTTATAGGTACATCAGAGAGCGTAGAAAGACAAAGAGAGAGATAGTGAGGCTGAATAGAATGAATGGTGGGTGGGCAGAGGGGGACAGTAAAAAAGCAGGGATACTGAACGAATATTTCTGCTCAGTATTCACAAAAGAGGAGGGGGAAGTGCCTAATCCAATTAACAGAAGCACTCTTGATTGAGGGGTCGATCCTAGCCCTTTCACAGAAGAAAGGGTTCTGCAAGAACTCCTAAAACTGAAGGCGGACAAAGCAATGGGGCCTGATGGAATTCATCCAAGAATTCTAATAGAATTAAGGGGGGAACTAGTGAAACCACTGACTACTCTTTTTAATAAATCATGGCAGGATGGTGTGGTACCCAAGGACTGGAGGAAGGCAGATGTGATTCCCCTTCACAAAAGTGGGACCAAGACAGAGGCAGGAAACTACAGACCTGTCAGTCTGACCTCTGTG
Source organism: Neoceratodus forsteri (assembly GCA_016271365.2). Classification (NCBI taxonomy): domain Eukaryota; kingdom Metazoa; phylum Chordata; order Ceratodontiformes; family Ceratodontidae; genus Neoceratodus; species Neoceratodus forsteri. Next base: position 1,213,781,804 of record CM028132.1, read on the forward strand.
GTAGGAAAAGTGATGGAGTCACTTCTGAAGGAAAGAATTGTTGAGTACCTAGAGGCCAGTGGGCACAGGACCCAAGGCAGCATGGGTTCACAGCAGGAAGGTCATGTCAGACGAATCTAATAGATTTCTTTGACTGGGTGGCCAAAGTAGTAGACCAGGGAGGGGCTGTGGACATGGCCTACCTAGACTTTAGCAAGGCATTTGACACAGCTCCACACAAAAGATTAATAATCAAATTAACCATCCTGGGAGTGGGTCCCAGGGTGGTAGCCTGGGTAAAACATTGGCTGGACAACAGGACGCAGAAGGTAATTGTAAATGGAGTCCACTCTGAAGAAAGAGGGGTTACTTGTGGTGTACCGCAGGGTTCAGTACTGTGTCCAGTCCTTTTAATGTCTTTATAAGTGACATTGCAGAGGAATGGAAGGAAAAGTATGCCTCTTTGCAGATGACACAAAGATCTGCAAAAGGGTTGATACATAAGGAGGCATGGAAAGGATGAGAAGGGACTTGGCAAGGTTAGAGGAATGGTCAGATGTATGGCAGCTAGGATTCAATGCAAAGAAGTGCAAAATAATGCACCTGGGAAACAAGAACCCAGGGGAAGATTACACAATGGTGGGGAGGTAGTAACAACAACAAAAAAGGAAAGGGACCTGGGGGTAAGCATATCAGATGACCTTGAGGTTAGCAAGCAATGTGAGAAGGCAGTAGGTAGGGCTGGGTGAATACTGGGATGCATAGGGAAAGGCATCACCAGCAGAAAACAGGAAGTTGTTATCCCTCTGTACAGACAGTTGGTGAGACCCCATCTGGAGTACAGTGTCCAGTTCTGGAGACCCCATCTCCGCAAGGACATAGACAGGATAGAGGTAGTCCAGAGGAGGGCAACTAAAATGGTGCAGGGTCTGCAAGAGAAGCCGAGGAGGAGAGATTAAAGGAGCTTAATATGTATACCCTTGAGGAAAGAAGGGAGAGGGGGACATGATAGAAACTTTAGGTACTCAGTGGAATCAACAAAGTTCAAGAGGGTAGCATCTTTCAGAAAAAGAGACGTGCAAGAACAAGGGGACACAATTTAAAGATTGGGGGGGCGGTTCCGGGGCACTGTGAGGAAGTATTTTTTCACAGAGAGGGTAGTGGATGCATGGAACAGCCTTCCTGAGGAGGTTGTGGGGTCTACAACTGTGGGAGAATTCAAGAATGCATGGGACAGACACAAGGCAATTCTTGTGGGGGGTAGGAAGAAATAGGCTGTTGGTTAACTAGGATCTGCGGCCTATCCTGTAGGCAGGGAAATGGGCAGACTAGGTGGGCCAAGTGGTCCTTATCTGCCATCAAAGTCTATGTTTCTATGTTTAGGATGGCCTCCAAGAGTTTGCCCACGATCGAGGTGAGGCTCACTGGCCCATAGTTCACTGTTTCATCCTTTGGCCCACTTTTATGGATGGGCACCACATGGGCCATCCTCCAGTCCTGTGGCACACATCCTGTGTCCAGGGAGCTATTGAACAGGTCTGCCAGCAGCCCCACAAGGCCCATTGCCAGCTCCCTCAGTACTCTGAGGTGAATGCCATCTGGCCCAGATGCTTTGTCCACTCTTAGTGCCCTCAACCCCTCCAGCACCCTGCTCTCTGTAATCCCTACATTTGTTGTCCCTCCCACCCTTACCCACCCCACACTTGCCTGAGGTGTTTACCCCTCTCCTGTGTGAACACAAGGCAGAAGTACTGTAGTGTGCCTCTGCCTCCTCTGCCCTTCTCCACCCACCCACCCCCATCTTTCTTGATCCTCACAAGCTGGTCTTTGCTTCTCCTTTTCTCGCCAATGTAACGGAAGAAGTCTTTTTCTCCTCTTTTGATCCCCTGTGCCAGTCTCAGCTCTCTAGATGCTTTGGCCCCCCTGACCAGTCTAGTGACCTCCCTAGACTTTTCTCTGTATACATCTTTATCTTCTCCCCTTTCCGTTCTCCTATACTTCCAAAATGCCACCATCTTGGCTCTCAACCCTTCCCTGACCTCCAGTGACAGCCAAGTGGGTTTCTTTGCCCTGCACTTTTTGTTTTTTTCCTAGTACAGGTCTTTGGTTCCTCTGCCAGCCCTCCCCTTATTATATTCTACTTATGATCTGCATCCATGTGTTGTTGGATGTCTGCCAGGTGCTTGCTCAGAATTTCCCCCATCATCCTAAAGTCTGCTCCCCTAAACTCAAACATCCTTGTACCTGTGCCCCCTGTGTCCCATCCCATGTTTAGCATGAACCATACTGAGTAGTGGTCACTTCCAGCAAGCAGTTCCCCCACTTCTAGGTTCCTTACAGCTTCCCCATTATCCAGTACAAGGTCCAATGTTCTTTCCGGCTGTGTCGGCCCCCGTACCAGCTGTGTCAAGAAGCTGTCCTGAAAAGCTTCCAACAGGACCCCCTCTCTTGCACTCATGGTGGCAGGTGTGCTCCAATCCACCCCCGGTAGGTTGAAATCCCCCACCACCACCTTGCTTCCCATCCTGCTTACCCTTCGAATTTGATCTTCCAGTTCCCAGTCCAGGTCACAACTCTGTAATGGCAGCCTGTACACTACCCCCATCCTCAGTGGAACTGCATCCACAGAACTTCTGTCCTTCCCTCCTCCCCTTCCTCCCTTACGCACTTAATCTCCTCCCTCACATAGATCGTCCCCCAGGATCATGGGAGCAGCTGCAAGGGGGAGTGAGCTGGATGTCATAATCCACCTAGGGACAAATGACCTGGCTGAGAATGGGATCACAGCAGTGCAACAGGAGTTTGTGGAGTTGGGGAAGGGCCTTAGACAAGTAGCACACAAGGTAACTTTCTCAGAAGTGCTACCTGTCTATGGCATGGATGAGGCTAGGGTACTCTGCACCATGGGATTCAATGACTGGCTGAAAAACTGGTGCGGAGCTCAGGGAATTGGCTTCAATGGGGACTGGGGCTCCACCTGGAGGGATTCAGGCCTATACAGGCACGATGGTCTTCATCTATCCAGGATGTACACCAGGGTCCTAGGTGATAGGTTTAAATGCTTCATTGGCAAGCATTTAAACTAGCCAAGGGGGGAGGCACTGATAAAGAGAAGGGAAATCCTAGCCCTTCCCAAAGAAAAAATCAGGGCAGTTAGTGAGGTAAACACCAAGATAGAGCAGTTGATAGGGAGAACGGCAGGGGTAAATGGAGAAAAAGACAAAGACAGTAAGGACAGGGCTGGGGCAAATAGAAATAAAGCCATAAAAAAATTGAGGGTAATGAGTACCAATGCCCATAGTCTAGGTAAAAAGCTCCCCAAAATGGTGGCCTTGATGGAAGAGGGATGCCTGGACATCGTGGCAGTCACAGAGACATGGTACACAGAGAACCATGACTGGGATGTCGACATACCAGGGTACATAATATACAGGAGGGAGAGGGAGGGAAGAAGAGGAGGAGTAGCTCTCTATGTAAGGGAAGGGATCAAAGCAATAGAACTAAAGGGTAAACAGGGACAAGAGGAGGCACTGTGGGTCACCCTGGAGACTGGAAATGGCACCACAATCTGCACAGGGGTTGTATACAGACCCCATCTCAGGGGGAGGAAATGGACAAGGAAATGATAGAAGGCATCCTTGGGATGGCAGAGAAATGGCAGATATTGCTGATGGGGAACCTGAATACGCCAAATGTTAACTGGAGCACCTTTGCTGAAGCCACCTCCAAGAGCAGGGACATTCTTGATGCCCTACAGAGGGCATGCCTAAGACAGCTAGTTTTGGAACCCACTCAGGAGGGAGCAATCTTAGTCCTGGTACTCTCAAATGGGGATGGAGAGAGGATCTCCGATCTTGAAGTGCGTAGCCATCTGGAAACACGCGACCAACAAACAGTGTGGTTCACGATAAACTTAGCTATAAAGTCAAGCCATGCAAAAGTGAAGGTACTGGACTCCAAGAGGGCTGATTTTGTCAAAATGGGAGAGTGCCTCAGAAAAGCACTAGCAAACAGGCAAGAAGGTGGGGTGGAGCAGCAATGGGGAAACATCAAAACTGGCATCACAGATGCAACAAGGCTTTTGTTAAGCAAATAAACAAATCAAAATGAAAGAAAAAAACACTATGGTTCTCAAAAGAAGTGGCGGGAAAGGTAAGGGAGAAAAAGATAGCACTCAGAAAGTATAAGGAAACACAGACGGAGCAGGACAGAGAACTGTACTAGTTAACGCAGAAGGAAGTGGGCTAGGCAGTCAGAACAGCAAAGGCCCAAACTGAGGAAAAGATAGCCAACTCAGTTAAGAAGGGGGATAAAACCTTTTATAGGTAGATTAGGGAGCAAAGAAAGACTAAGGCAGGGATACTGAGGCTGAATAAGAAGAAGGTGGTTGGGCAGAGAGCAACAGTGAAAAAGCAGGGATACTGAATGAATACTTCTGCTCAGTATTCACAATGGAAAAGCAGGGGAAGATACCTAATCCAGTCAATAAAAGCACTCTGGATGGGGGTTGATATTAGTCCTTTCACAGAAGAAAGGGTTCTGAAAGAACTCTTAAAACTGAAGGTGGATAAAGCAATGGGACCTGATGGGATTCACCCCAGAATTCTTAAAGAACTAAGGGAAGCACTAGTAACACCACTGACTACCCTTCTTAATAAATCATGGGAGGATGGTGTGGTACCTGAGGACTGGAGGAGGGCAGATGTGATTCCGCTTCACAAAAAAAAAGGAGCAAGACAGAGGCAGGAAACTACAGACCTGTCAGTTTGACCTCAGTGGTAGAGAAAATGATGGAATCACTTCTGAAGGAAAGAATTGTTGAGTAACAAGAGGCCAGTGGGGCACAGGACCCAAGACAGTATGGATTTACAGCAGGAAGGTCATGTCAGATGAATCTAATTAATTTCTTTGACTGGGTGACCAAAGTACAAGACCAGGGAGGGGCTATGGACATGGCCTACCTAGACTTTAGCAAGGCATTTGACACAGTCCCGCACAAAAAGATTAATAAACAAATTAGCCAGTCTGGGAGTGGGTCCCAGGGTGGTAGCCTGGGTAAAACACTGGCTGGACAACAGGACACAGTGGGTAATAGTAAATAGAGTCCACAGTGAAGAAAGGGGGTTACTAGTGGGTACCGAGGGTTCATTGCTTGGGCGGTCCTTTTAATGTCTTTATAAGTGACATTGCAGAGAGACTGGAAGGAAAGTATGTCTCTTTGCAGATGACACAAAGATCTGCAACAGGGTTGATATGCAAGGTGGGGTGGAAAGGATGGAAAGGGACTTGGCAAGGTTGGAGGAATGATCAAATGTATGGCAGCTTAGATTCAACACAAAAAAGTACAAAGTAATGCACCTGGGAAACAAAAACCCAGGGGAAGAGTACACAGTGGGGGGTGAGATACTGACAACAACAAAAATGGAAAGGGACCTGGGGTGGTCATATCAGACGACCTTAAGGTGGGCCAGCAATGTGAGAAGGCAGTAAGGAGGGCCGGGGGGATACTGGGATGCATATGGAGAGGCATCACCAATAGAAAACAGGAAGTTGTTGGCCCTCTGTACAGACAATTGGTAAGACCACATCTGGAGTACTGTGTACAGTTCTGGAGACCCTATCTCTGCAAAGACATAGATAGGGCAGAGGCTGTCCAGAGGAGGGCAACCAAAATGGTGCAGGGTCTGCACCAGAAGACATATGAAGAAAGACTAAAGGAGCTTAAGATGTATAGCCTCGAGAAAAAGAGGAAGAGGGGGGACATGATAGAAACTTTCTAATAACTCAAGGGAATCAACAAAGTCCAAGAGGGTAGCATCTTTCAGAAAAAGAGATGTACAAGAATAAGGGGGCACAATTTGAAGATAGAGGGGGGACGGCTCAGAGGTAATGTGAGGAAGTAGTTCTTCAAAGAGAGGGTTGTACATGCATGGAACGGCCTTCCTGAGGAGGTTGTAGAGTCAAAAACAGTGGGGAAATTCAAGAATGCATGGGACAGACATAAGGCAATTCTAGTGGGGGGGTAGGAGGAAGTAGGCTGTTGGTTAACTAGGATCTGCAGCTTATCCATTAGGTGGGGAAATGGGCAGACTAGGTGGGACAAGTGGTCCTTATCTGCCATCAAATTCTATGTTTCTGTGTTTCCCCCATTCCCCTCAGCCCTATCCTTTCTGAATAGCCTGTACCATGGGGTCATCATATTCCAATCCTGATACTGGGTGGCCCATGTTTCTGTGATGGCTGCTATGTCCACCAATTCCACTGCCAAGAGAGCCTATAACTCTGTAGTTCTGTATCTTAGGCTTCTTGCATTCAGGAAGACCACCTTCCAGCCTGTTGCCTCCCCAATCTTACCATTCCTCTTCCCACCTTTGGTCCTCTCAGTGCCCACTCCTCACTGCTTACACCTCTAACTAGGGGGGTGAGCGCCCTATGCTCCCCTTTCCGGATATTGTTTCTAACAACAGTCCCCTCACCACTCCCCCTTCCTAGTTTAAATCCACCCTTGTTGAAATATACCCCTCCAATCCCTGTTTGAGTACACTCTTTGCTCAAATGTAACCTGTCCCCACGTATAGGTCGCTGTTGTCCCAGGTCCTGTCCCAGTCTGACACCAGTCCATATTTCCTGGTTTGACACCAGTCCCTCAGCCACCCATTTAACTCCTCTATCCTTTTTTTTTTCTCCCTGTACTTGCACATTGTACTGGTAGCACCTCAGAGAATGCCAGTGATCTCCCATCTCCTCACACTGCCTTCCCAGTTCCTCGAACCTCCCCTTTACCACCTCCACTGTTTCCCCTGCCAAGTCGTTTGTTCCCACATGCACCACCACGTGTGGTTTCATCCTCCCTCTGCTTTCACACTTGAGAAGTGTCTGCCCTTCCCTGACTGTGATCAGCCCCAGAATTGCCTCGCCCCAGATACGATCGTACCTTTTCCCCTTCCTCCCCATCTTATCCCCTTCAATATGGAGTCCCCCAGGACAAACTCCCCCCCCATTATTCTGATCCTGATCCCACCTTTTGCTGTGATCCCTGTCCACTCCCCCTGGAACCCTGCTGCCTCCCTCCTTATATCCCTCATCTCCACCTTTTGTGCTCTTTGCATCATTCCCCCCTGCTGCCTCCCCTCGTGTTACCGCCTCTCCCGCCTCATCTACCCTACCCTTCCTCTCCCATCTCTGTTTCCCATTGTAAATCCTGCCTCTTGGACCTTCCCTACTCCTTTCTCCCCTCTCTTGCAGCTCCAATACCTCCCCTTCCTCTGCCAACACTGCAAACATTTTGCTTGATAACCCCACAATGGTGCCCATCACCTTCTTCCTCCTTCCCAGATCCCTCCCTCCTCCTACTGCACCTCCACTCACCCCCCCGTAAGAAAATAAAGTAATGTTGCTTTAAGAATTACTGCTGTATATTCTGTACTGTGTCTTTAAGAGGCCCCTGATGTCTTGGAGAGGGGAACATCTCCAGGATGCTCAGATGGGCAGTGTGAGTGATAAGCAAGCCCACCAACTGTAAGTTTCTATTCTATTGTACGGTGCAACCTACAGTAAAGGATTTGGGCTAAATCTTTAAGTCTGCTGTCTGATCATTACATGGTGTCTGAATGGAGAAATTAACACCACCACCTGCCTTGATATTGAACCGCAACAACAAAGAGAACTGGCAGAGGTTCAAGCAACATTTCAATATCTACATAGTAGCCAGTGGGATTGATGAGAAATCAAAGAAAATCCAGGCAATGACGTTCCTTAATCTAGCTGAGCCAGCAGCAGTGGAAGTATACAACACATTCAAATGGCAGCAAGCAGCAGCTAAGGAAGACATGGACAAAATTATGGACAAGTTTGATACATACTGCAACCCCAAACGGAACCTGACCTACAAAAGATATCTGTTCATGAGCAGAAATCAAGGTCACAGTGAGTCCATAGATGCCTATGTAACAGATTTAAGATTGAAAGCACAGTCTTGTGAATATGGGGAACTGACAGATTCCCTAATTTGTGACAAATTAGTCTGTGGGATACATAGCAAGCAGCTTAAATGGAGGCTACTGCGTCAAGAAAACTTGACCTTAGAAAATGGATTAACAATATGCAGGGCTGAACAGCTCAGTGAAGCCCAATTTAAATCTATGTCGGAAACTGCTCAGGAAGAAAGTCTTGTGCATGCTACTTCAGTCAGACAAGGACAGAGCTGTCAGGCAAAAACTCACAGCACACCCCCATATGTCAATAAATTCAAATGTGGGAAGTGTGGTAGACTGCATGAGCCCAGACGGTGCCCAGCATTCAGACAGCATTGCAGGTGTACCAGAGAGATCATTTTGCAAAGATGTGTTGTGCAGCTGGGAATTCAACTGTGTACATGATTAGGAATGTAAATTTGTCATGGCAGTCATACACATCATGGATTCCATGATGTTTGGACTTTATTCAGGACTTCCTTGACTTTCACTATTGTCATCAAAACGTAGCAACGATGACAGTGCCATGAAGTTTACTAATGATTTCATGAACAACCGGTGAGTTATTAAAATCTCATCCATGACAAACTTACATCCTTATACATGATTAATGAAGGCTCGAGCAGCAAGACTGATGGTGAAACTACCTTTTGTATAGACACACTAAGGTCTGATAAAGCCCACACAGAGTGGAATGTACAGTTAACTATTAATGGCCATGCTGTGAACTTTAAGCTGGACACTGGAGCACAATGCAATGTACTAGCCGGCCCAGTGGCACTGATGGTTGAGGCGCTGGACATCACACCTCGTGCCACACCGGCGACCTGGTTTCAGGAAGGAGCCCAAGTCACTGGGGGTCAGCCGGAAGGAGAAGGATTGAGCATCCCAGTGACTGCTCTCCTTCTCCAGGGAGGGTGGGACAGGGGATCTGCGGCTCTGCCGGCTCCTAGCGGTGGTTGGGGTCATTGCAATGGGGCTGCATCTGACATATGGTGCATGGGAGCATGCACTACAGTGTCAATTGATGCCATTGCACACCCATGCCAGAAGGGGGGTACTACGGGGAAAACAAAACACCTCGGTGCACTACTTGATGGCCAGTTTGGTGGCGCCGCCTGGCTCCAACTCTGGATGCTCCCCCTGATCTGGACCCCCCCAGTTTCCGTGATGGTGGCTGTGTACCCACCACAAGAGAGGACCGCTGTGTAGGACAGGAGGAAGGGGTACAGCATGGGGCTTGGGGTAGAGCGGGGGCTGTGAGGTCAAGCCAGACTGGGAGGAACCATAGATAACACCCCTGCCACAGAGGAGATAAAATATATACCAGCAATGCAATGTGCTGCCCCTGACCCTCTATAAACAGCTGTCTAAAGAAGCCATTCAGCGGACAAAGGCAAAACTAGTTTCTTATTCAGGACACAAATTAGATGTCTGTAGCAAAGCAATTCTACCAGCAAGTTTTAAAAATAAGTACCATCTAATCACCTTCCAAGTGGTTAAAGATTAGGTTGCTCCAGTGCTAGGGCTCCAAATTTGCTCGGAAATAAAACTAGAGAAGAAAATGTTTTCAGTAACTACTTCTGACAAGCCCGTAGACATCACTGATGATATACTGTCACAGTTTTCAGATGTTTTTGAAGAACTAGGGTGCCTGGAGAGGGAGCATCATGTAAAGGTTGACAAGTCTGTACCTCATGTAATTCAACAACCCAGGAAGCTTCCTTTTGCCCTAAAAGACAAAGTACAAGCAGCGTTACAGAAAATGGAGACACTAGGGGTGATTGAAAAGGTTGAAAAACCTACAAGCTGGGTCAACTCCATGGTAGCTATTGAAAAGCCCAACAAAGTCAGAATCTGCATTGACCCTCACAACCTAAATAAGGCAATCAAAAGGGAGCACTATCCCATGAAGACAGTGGAGGAGGTTGCTGCAAGGCTCACAGGAGCAAAAGTTTTCTCAGTGCTTGATGCAGGCCATGTGTTTGGCAAATCAAACTAGATGAACCCAGTTCTGAACTAATGACCTTCAACACACCATTTGGATGCTACAAGTTCAGACGCATGCCGTTTGGCATTTGCTCAGTGCCAGAAGTGTTTCAATGGAAAATTTCACAAATGTTCGAAGGACTAGAAGGAACAGAAGTTATAATGGATGACATTCTGATATGGGGTGCAGACATGAAAGAACATAATGATCAGCTCTGAAGGGTCCTGAGCATGGCACAAGAACATCCTGACCCTGAACTTGACAAAATCTAAAATAGGTCTGAGCGAAGTTCCATACGTAATCTTAGCAAAGATGGACTTATAGCTGATCAGAGCAAAATCAAAGCCATTGTGGACATGCCAACCCCCAAAACAAAATGGATTTGCAAAGATTCATGGGTATGGTGAACTACCTGACAAAATTTATACCACATCTGTCCACGATAAACAAGCCCTTGGAAAAAGACATTTTGTGGCACTGGGAAACATGTCACAATGAAGCATTTCAGCACTTGAAAACAGTTATTAATGAATACACCTGTGTTGAAATACTATGACTTGCACAAACCTGTAATACTTTCAGTGGATGCATCGTCGGAAGGGCTGGGAGCCTGCTTCTTACAAGGCAGACAGCCAGTCACATTTGCCTCCCGATCGTTAAATAAGTCTGAAAGAAACTATGCTCAAATCAAAAAGGAGATGCTGGCCATTGTCTTTGGCTGCATCAGATTTCATCAATACATCTATGGCCAAGTAGGCGTACAAGTAGAATCAGATCACATGCCTCTAGAAAGCCTCTTTAAGAAGCCACTGTCAGCAGCCCCACCAAGACTCCAACGGATGATGCTAAAGTTGCAGAGATATGACCTGAAGGTTGAGTATAAAGTGGGAAGAGAGCTCCACATAGCCGACACGCTTAGCCAGGCAGCCAGTCCTCTGGCAATCCAGGAAAGCAATGACATAGATGAGTATGAAGTGCATACCATTGAAAGATTACCCATCAGTCAAGGAAAACTGGCAGAATTTTACGCAGAAACGAACAATGCTACAATACTCCACATAATAAGGAGGTCATACTGCATGGATGGCCCCGTGAGAAAGCTAAGCTTAAGCCAGAACTTTTACCATACTGGCACTTACGGGAAAAAATCACCATAGAAAATGGACTCCTGGTGAAAGGTGAAAGACTCATTGTACCAAGATCTATGAGAAAGGAGATATTGGTCAAACTACATAGCAGCCACTTGGGCATTGAGAACAAGGGACATTCTGTTCTGGCCAAATATCAATAGCCAGATCAGTGACCTGATTGCGAAGTGTGAAGTTTGCAGTCGCTACAGGAGAGCGCAACCAAAGGAACCGACGCAGAGTCATGACATACCTGCCAGGCTTGGCAGAAAGTCGGAACGGACATCTTTGAGTTTGACAAGAAAATCTACCTAGTGATGGTGGACTACTACTCAAAGTTCATAGAGATCTCTCAGATGCCAAACTTAACCAGAAAAACTGTTATAAGCCACATCAAATCACAGTATGCTCGACTTGACATTCTAGAAGTCCTTATAACAGACAATGGGCTCCAATTTTCATGTGCTGAATTTGCAAGTTTCGCTGAAGGTTATGATTTTGAGCACATCATCTCATCACCAAGGTACCCACAAAGTAATGGGATGGTGGAAAGAGCCATTCAGACTATTAAGATGTTCTTCAAGAAAGCCAAAAGTGATCTGAAGGATCAATACCTGGCCCTACTGGACCTGAGGAACACTCTAATAGAGGGTCTGGGTTCTCCAGCTCAGCTGCTCATGGACAGGAGAACTAGGACCCTGATGCCCACTAGGCCAGCCCTGCTCCGACCACAACTTATAGACAAAGATGTCCATGCCAACCTTGCACAGAAGCAACAAAGACAAAATTTCTACTATGATCAACATGCAAAGCCCCTTCCAGCCTGTCCACAGGACAGCAGGGATGGATGAGAACAACAGACACGGAGTAGGCACCTGCGGTAGTCGTTACATCTGCCAAGGAGCCACAATCATACATTGCGAGGTTGACAACATGAAATATCGGAGAAACAGGAGAGATATACTACACATTCCTGACCCCCAGGCTGAAGTGCCGATAGTAGCAATGGAGACTCAGATTAAGACTGGGACTCATTCCATGCAGAGACCTGACCTATTAACTATGGTTCCAATAGCTGCAGCAGAGAAGCAGCCCATGGCGAGTACCTCCTCAGAGGCTCCACTGGCAACTGACAAAACAACAGCCCCAATGGAGTTGGAGCAGGACCCACCTCGCAAGTCGATAAGTCATGAACCCAGCCCAGTCATGTGAGAGGCAGGGTGATACGAAAGCCAGCAAGATATTTGTGGGACTGAATAACAGTGACAGCAAACCACTACTGAATTATGCATGTGCCTGTTTAGCTCAATAACTGACTGCCTAGAATTTTAGTTCCAGTAGTGCTTTATTAAACTGCTTAGCTTACATGGAATGCTAGACTTACGAAGGGAGATGTGAGGAAATGAAGTAATGTTACTTTAAGAATTACTGCTGCATATTCTGTACTATGTCTTTAAGAGGCCCCTGATGTCTTGGAGAGGGGGATATCTCCAGGATGATCAGATGGGCAGTGTGAGTGATAAGCAAGCCCGCCAACTATAAGTTTCTATTCTTTTTTTTTTTATTTTTATGTTGGCTCTCGCTTGGTCGTGAGCCAACATCTTGCAGTAGTAGCAGATTTGGAGGCGCGGTCACTGTTGGGTGAATACAGGACATGCATCAGTAGGTGCGTCCCTCATTCCCCAATAAGCCTGCATACCAGTGCCACACCATGAATAAATAATGTGGCGAGCACATCTAACGAAAGGTCCGCTGCAATGCAAGCAAAGCTCGTCGTACGCAGTGGCACCTCCCGACATGCTTTCCCTGGTGAAAAAGTACATTAAACATGGCAGCACTGCTTGCCATAATGCCCGACTTTAGAAATTTTAATCCCCTATAGGAATACCCTGACCCAATGTATGTGCCGAAGGGGGAGCCCACTCCCCGTCGGCATAATGTAACCCCCCCATTTGTTATGTGACTAGGGGGTGCCCAGTCCCTCTCAGCTCTTGCCCCCCCACTTTAATTGTGTGCCGATGGGGGTGCCCAATCCCCTGTCAGCTACAGCATCCCCCTGCCAAAACACTTAGGTGGCATGCTGGGAGCCCACCCCAGCGTGCCAAATCCCCTGAAAAAGAAAAACTGTCCCAGGATTTTTTTTTTTTTTTACCCGTGAAAGAAGAAAACGGTCCCTCGCGGTCTCCCTGCCAACTCCCACAACCCGCACTCACCCTCTGCGCACCCTGCCTTCCCACACACACCCTCACCCCATACTTGGGCTCTCAAAAAGCCTATGTTGTAAATTTGGTGAAAAAAATCCAAAAAATGGCTGTTTTACAAGTATGTATTGCGTTGTTTCCACGCACGCTCTTAACTTTGTGAATTTATAATATTTTCACTCCAGATTTTCAAAATTGCCATTTTTCCACACCTCCTTATGCAAATTACAGCTGTCATTTTACATATACTGGCTGAATTGTGTTTTTGCACGTCTGGCACAGAATAGCGCGGTCGCTGTGTGAAATCAGTTTTTGGGACAGTTTGAGAAAATGATAGTGACACTGTTCATGAGCAGAGGTCCTAAAATGCCTATGTTGAAAATTTGGTGCCGAAGTCCATAAAATGACTGTGTTGCAAGCGCATGCTGTACAGCTTTCCACACACCCTTGTAACTTTGCAAATTTGCAATATTTTCATGCCAGATTTTCAACACTGGCATTTTTTCACACCTCCTTATCAACAGTACAGCTGTTATTTTTCACAGCCTGCCCAAAATGTGTTTCCGCACCTGTGGCACACAATGGCGTGGTTGCTGTGGGAAATCAGCTTTTGGGACAGATTAACAAAATCACAGTGCCACTGTTTATGAGTGGAGGTCCCAAAATGCCTATGTTGAAAATGTGGCTAAAAACTCCCAAAAATAATTGGGTTACAGACATGTGTTGCGCAGTTTCTATGCATACTCATGACTTCACCAGTTTTTCATATTTTCACTTCAGATTTTCAACATTGCCATTTTTTTATGCCTCCTCATGAACAATACAGTTGTCATTTTTCACATCCTGCCCAAAATGTGTTTTCTTCCCTGCGTCACCAAATGGCCTCGTCGCTGTGCAAAACCACCTTTCAGCTAACAAACTGATTGTGCCATTCGTCATGAGGTGGGGACACAAAAAGCCTATCTTGAAAATTTGGAGTGAAAATACCAACAAACGCCTACAGCGTTGGGGTTTCCAAGTGTAACACCCCACCCTGTAGAGACTGCCAGGCACCTGTCAGTCTCTGCAGGGTGGGGGTGGGGTTGGCGTCAGTTCCATACTTCACTGCCATTCCTATTATGCATCTCTAACTCCAGCACTACCAATGCCAATGCCAGCGAGACAACAATCGGCATTGACAAATGCTTCTGAGACTATGGCAAAAAGTGTTTGTGAATAGATGTTTATATTTTTACTATATTAGCTTGAAAGTACACTGTATGCACCCTGCTGATGTAAATATCCACTTAAGGCCCTTTTAAAAAGTGGGTGGTTAACCTAAGCAAGGCAGTCATGACATGCATAAATTCAAAATAAAATAATACCTAAGCTGCTCTTGGTCCCATCCTTTTCTTCCCCTTGCTGAATGACCTCCTCTCTGTCTGTGCAACTTGCATATTCAAATGTATGCAGATGACAGTCTTCTTCACCTCTGGTCTCTCTACCACAGCTGTGGAAGACCTGCTCCAGTAGGATTTCCACAATGTCCTGCACTGGCTCCAGTCCAACCACCTCCATGTCAACAGCAAACAAAACAGTGTCAATAAGCTTTGATACCAGCCCAAAACAGATCAGGCTCTCAAGACATCCAGTTTTGCCCACTCTGGATGGCTCCCCAGTTGAAGTGGTGCAATCCTTCAAGTATCTCAGTGTGCAGATTGACAGCAAGCATGACCTCTCTTTCTCAGCCCACATTGATGCCATTCTTGTGAAACTCCGCCCCAAGCTGGGTGCCTTGTACTACTGTAACCCCTAGATGGCGCTATCCCAGGGGCTACTACCCCTGCCTGATTTGCCACTAACAGGTTGAGGGGCCTGGATCCAATGGCGGGTGCCTCCACCCAGAGGTCAGGGTTTGCAATAGTTAAACTTACTTGGTCACAGCCCTCTGGGACACTGCAACCCCCCTTTCTTCCCACTAGTGGCCCACACAATATATCAGAATTACCTTCACAGTATACACTTACCCCAGGGCTGGTTCAGGCACTGGGACCTCCTGTAAAATAAGATACAGTGCAACAATCACAGTACAATACTTTAACATAGACAAATACCTCAGGCAGTATAACTTTGCTGAAACAAGCAGCTCGGATTTATTTAGGGGAATATAACAAGGACAGGGGGAAATCAGGTTAATTAGCTTATCACTTTACTCATCTACCTATGGCTCTGTGCACAGGCCTATACCTACCAGTTACTGTCCCTGGGTACCCAAGCCCTAGTGGCTAGTCCAAACCGTGGCAGCTGGTAGGGGCCCTTTCCCACAGAGAAAAGAAAAAACTAGTTTAAACAGTCAGCAGTACAGTGATTCCATTTGGATTCAATGTGGCAATTCAACAGGAGTGACCCTGAATTAGTACTCACGACCTCCAAACAAGATAGGTCCTTCAATGTCAGCAGGGCTACTCTTGAGCTCCACGAGACTCCTCACACATTTATATGGCAAACTGCAACAGGCAAAGTCCTTTAATGGCAGCAGGATTCACTTGAGCTAACCAAGCCTCCTCACACATTTATATGGTGAACAGTAACAGGCAAAAGTCCTTTAATGGCAGCAGGATTCACTTGAGGTACACAAGCCTCTTCACACATTTATATGGTAAAACAGAAAGTACTATACCAGGCAGGCTGCTTCTCTATCCCGATCGCAATTACTGCACAATACCCGGGAGAACACACAGCAGATTCAGTTCCTGACAGACCGAGTGCAATTCAGCAATTTCTCCAGTCTTCTACAGGGTGAGCCTGGTTTCTACTCTTCAGATATCCTTTGATTCTCTTCACAGGACGGATTCAGTCCTAACAAGCAGTTACACAAGCTGCAGACCGGAACTCTGGGCCTTACACATGTTTCCGACTAAACTGCACACTGGAAAAGCACAGGGCTCTTCCTTCTTCACTGCCAGAGCTCAACTGAAACTCCAACAGACAAAACCGGCACTTCCTTTGAGTTCCTCCCAGTTCTTGACTGGATTGGCTGTCACTCACAATAGACTGCTCCTGTTGGTCCAAAAGGCACCGAAGTCTAAACTACATCTCCCAGAGTCACTGCCCATACAATCCTCTTGTGGCTGGCTCAGATTATGAGTCCAAGTTCTGATTCGTCCAAGGCACCATTTTAGAGCTAGCTTACCCCACACTGATTGGTCCAGTTCAGCAGTTCAAAACCAGAATGGGAACTAGGCAGACACAGTTCTGACTGCAAAGAAAGCAGGTTAGACAAACTGTAATTTCATTATTACTCTAAATGATTTCTGGCAAACAGTTACATCTTTCAGATAGGTTCCCTTTGCACTCCTAGTGACTGCAAAATGGAGTGAATTGGCAGCAGCTCGAGTGGTACTCAAACAGAGAAGCACACAGTCCCCCATACAAACTAATTATGTCTGCAAGCAGACAGCTCTTAAAGAGATAGTACCAGAGGTTCTAAAAACACTCACTGATAAATGGCTTAAACGCCAAACACCATTCAGGCTTGGAGCATTCAAGCAAGCTCCTGGAAGTCTTTTGGGAACCCCCATTTGCAGGGTGGTTACACTACAATAAAGACTGTGTACCCCTGCTGGTCTTCCAAGAGATGATCACCAAAATAGTGCTACCAGTTTTCAGCTATACAGATGGAATATATGGTACTGCCCTTCCACTTCCTTAGCTAGGCTGGACACCCTCTGCAATGCCTTTTGCCACTTGCTGTAAACTACCTCCTCGCACACATCACAGTTTCCTTTAATCCTCCCTAACCATCCTGACCCTACCTTCAGGTCACCAGTCACACTGTGCCTGCTTTATTTCTAAAAACTAGTTGGTTCCTTTCCCTCTTACCTCTCCTCAATCCTATCTTCAGTCCCTCTTCTCCTTGTTCCCCCTACTCCAGGGACCATCAGGTTTTCTGTACTCCACATCATCACTCCTCTGCTGGACAATCTGTCTTCTCCTATTGACTTCCCACACTCTGGAACCTGCTCTTCTCTTACCTCTGCCATCCCACCTCCCCAGGCTCTCTCAGGTGATCTCAGACTCCTTCCCCATCTGCACCTGTTTTCCGCAGGTAGCACTCCCTGGTGGCACAGGTGGCAGAAGAGAAAGGCGCCCCTCCCACCTATCAGGTCTCCAGTCTTATGTGACTTGATGTAGCACTGTTGCATCTGTTTAGGTGTGCCATACTGTACTGTAACTGCACTTTACTTTGTACTAAGTCTTGCACTAAGTTTTGTAACTGTGTAGCATGCGTTATTGTAATGTGCCTGCACTTTATTTTTTGACAAAAAATGTAACCATGTTGTGCTCGTTATTTCTTCTGTACCCCTTTCCCCAGGTTGCATCTGGAAACATACCTTGACTCAGTGTGCCATTCCTGGTTAGCGGTTTTCAAATAAATGAATAACTTGCCAGAGTCTCAGTGTCTCTCAGAAGATACTGCTTTGAGACTGAGATGGCTATTAGGGGCCATAAGAATAGGTTCTTGAAGTGAACTAGAAGAAAACAAAGATAAAACTAATGATCAAATCAAGTAAAATACATACCAGTGACAAATGTTTGTTCTGTTTACAGTTAATGCCACCAATTAAGACCATATTTGGCATCAGTGGTCTTGGATACTCCAAGACAAAGTCGTATCTCATCAGCCATATGGCTGCATAGCTCAGCAGCTCCTGCAGTGTAATGTCTTTTTGTAGCACCTTCTTGGCCAGGTCCTCAAATGATGAGTAAATAGCCTTGCAAAACAAGGGTTCTGTCAAAGTGCTGAGGAAGTTTGTCACTCGTTGGAAAAATGTCATGTGATCCGAGACACCTGCTATCATCCTTGGGACATAAGATGGGGTGCTGGGGCATTGTATGGCCTCATATTCTAATCCACAGGGGATTCCTTTCAAGACATGAATGAAAGGGACGGAGAGATAGTGTGCAAGTATGGAACCGCAGGGGATGAAAGGGTCAGTTAAGATGATATCAAACTTCTCCTTTTCCAATGACTCCATCAACTCTTCATTGAACATGAGACTCTTGCAGGAGGTAAAAAGGAGGTTCGACAGTTCCTTAAGCCTCATCATACTTCTCCCAATTTTTTGCAAAATGGATCTTTGGTCAAGTATTTCTTCTTTCATGTCATTAATTTGTCTTTGGAGATCTTCTTTACTGTAAGGTACTGCAAAATGCTTCAGCCGGTAGCTCTTGGAAGTCTCAAACAGTAGATTTTCTTCGGGCACAAGCACAACTACGTCATGTCCCCTTTGTGCCATTTCCTCCACTACAACCCGCATGCTGAGCCAGTGACTGCCTTCCATTGGTACCACCAGCAGCTTCCTGCATTCAGCAAGATGCAAAATCAGCAGGCAAGTTAGGAACTGCGGCCCTGTTGTGGATGGACTGAAAGTCAACTGTACAGAGCTCATGTTGTTACACTGCTGTATGGCCTCAGCAAGCAGTGCACAGATTGAATATAACAGGGCCCCTCCTCAGCACAGTTAATCATTTCAAAAGCAAACAGAGTATCAGTGTCAGAGAAAGAGGGGAGCTTTCTTTTGTCACGCTATGCAACAACCAAAGGTCATGGCTTTATCTTTGCTGCTGCATTATTCCAAAGGTTTCAAATTACAAGGATAATAACCCCCAGCTTACAGAACTTGTTGAACTGTTAGACTGCACAGGGAAGCAGCACTCCATAATCCTTCCTTCATAACACAGGGCTATTTAATTCCTCTCTTTTGCACAAATGTTCCTCTATGGCTTCTGTGTACACAGCCAGGCTTTTCTATTTTCTGGGAATCACATACAGTAGCTCCCCATTCTACTGAAAAGGCTAAGCAAATGGCTCCATTGCTCACTAGAATTTACTGCAAATATGTACGGTATTGAGGTTGTTAGATAATCTTCTGCAGGCATTAGGTACCACCAGACAGAGGCTTCTATTCCCTCCTCGCTTCCCTTTAAATTCTTCTTCTGTGACTTTTCCACCCATATTTGCTTCTGGAACCCAGAAGCTCATTTCCAGGTGTGATTTGTGTGTGTGGTGGGAGGAGAGGGGACGAGTGGGGGTTAACCTGGGAGAATAAAATCAGAAAAATAAATAGTGAAAAAAGTACAATGTAAAATACAATGTAAAACATCACATAATAAAACAGCAGAGTAGTGACACAACAGACAATTGAAGTGCCCAAGCCCATGGTTATGTGGGGGAAGAGCTCCTCCCCCACATCCTATTTAAATTAATAGTGTCAGTGACTCAGTAGGTAGCACACTCGCCTCTGAGGCTGGGAGATCAGAGGGCTGTGGGTTCAGTTCCCACATCTGGCACTTGGGTTAATATCCCAGTACTGACACTGTAGTGCAGCATGAGAGGGGTGCTGCACTTCTGACGTGCCGTCTTTCGGATGAGACGTAAAACCAAGGTCCCATCTGCCTGGATTGGTGGTAGTTCAGGTGGATGTTAAAGATCCCATGGCACTTATCAAAAAAGAGTAGGGGTAACTTTATTAAATATTCACATATACATCAAACTCAAACAACAAATAACATCAAATCAATACACCTCATATTTCTATAAATAAACTAAAAACAAAAGTGAAAGTAAGCTTAAACTCATACACTCCAACTCTTCACAATTAACAAAAGCAAATTCTAAACATTTATATGCTTACCTATTATTCTTATTAGTTTTTTCTCCCCTTCTTTTTTTTTTTTACTTATATTTAATAAAGTGAAGAAATCCCCTCCACCAAACTTTGTCTTTACCCACATCATATATTTGACATTCTTCCATATAAACTTTATGTAAAACATTGGTTGCATAAATTCTAAAGCCTTCAAATGATGGTCTCTTTTGGTATAACACCCATTGAACTCTAGTTTGCCATAAACAAAACCGCAAACTAGCCAAAAAGACTCTTAATGTATTTTTCTCAAAACCACTCAAAAATTGAGGAAAAATACCAATCACCAGGAGATCATAATCCATTTTTGCTAACCATGGGAGATCCCATACCTGAGCTAGAAAACCCCATAATTTGGAGGAAAAAGAACAATGCAAAAAAAAATGCTCCATCGTCTCCTCAAGATTAACACAATCTGGATAAGGACAACTTCTTTCTTCAATTGACTTATGTTTAGCTGCACTTTACATTTAGTCTCCCATACATAATTAGCCATACATTTTCCCACATATAAGGGGAAGCCTATTATTATTTAACTGCACCAACACATTACTTTTATTATCACTTGGACAATTTTTAAAGTTTGGTTCTATCTGAAAAAATTGAACCATAATTTCTTTGTACAACCCCTTTGCTGTACATCTTAAAATCATGTCTTTTGAGATTTTCCATTTAAACAATTTCTGTGCCGCTGGCTTAAAATATTCCGGAGTCCTAAATCTTGTAGACCATTTCGGAGCCAAAGGTCTCCACATACTCAGGTATGCTTGCAACCGGTTCCGAAATACTAAAACGTCTAGCTCTGTAGAACGCCCCAAACTTTTCTTTAAAGAAAAGGCGAAAAATAGCGAGAAACAAAATACTACCGGGTCCACCATCCCCAACCCCCCTTGTTTTCTGTCAAGATATGTGCATCCCCTCTTAACTGGATTCAATCTGCTTCCCCATAGCATCTGGAAACAGATGCTATATAATTTTGTTTCTAGCTGTACTGGTAATGGAAAAATCACTGCTATATACTGCAGTCTAGGTAAAATAAATTGCTTTATTATCTGAATCCTCTTAATTTTGGAAAATTTAAACCTTTTCCAGATCATTACTTTCTGTAGAATTGCGTCTAGAACACCTGACCAAACCTCCAATGAGCAATTTTGATTCATAAACTCTACCCCTAATATTTTCAAGGGTTTTAGAGAAAATTCAACCGATTTTAATGAAAACAACTTTCTTTGATAATTACCCAACAACAACCCTCTTGATTTATGTGTATTCAATTTAGCATTCGCTACCTCTGCATAAGTGTTAAACACTGTATAGAAACTAGAAAAATCCGTATAGTTAGAGAAATATAGACAAATATCATCCGCAAATGATTGTATTAGACAAGTGTTCGAAGTCCCTGGCACCTTTATTCCCGACCATAAGGGTGGAACGCAGATTGCTCTTATTAAAGGTTCTAAAGAAAAGTTGTACAAAAGCGGGCTTAATGGACACCCCTGCCGCACTCCACATTTCATAATAAAACCCTCCCCCAAAGTACCTTTCTAAACTGGATAAACTTTCGCATTATTATATAACCCCATTATGAGCTGTATGATAATCTGCGGAATACCAAACCACTTGAGAGATGAAAATAAAAACTCATGATCGACCCTATCAAATGCTTTCTCAAGATCTACCGATACAATTACCCCCGACTGATCCCCTTGCCCAACCTGCTCAATTATGTCTCTAATTAAACCCAATATTGAATGAATTCTTCTGTTAGGAATCCCACTGTGTTGAATCGGTAAAAACAACCTCTCTACCACCCCCTTCAGTCTATTGTTAATTATAGTAGTCAAGATTTTATAATCTGAATTCAAAAGAGTTAAAGGCCTCCAGTTCCTAAAATCACCCCTATCTCCAGATTTAAAGATATATATATCTGACGCCCTTCTGTAAAAGAATTTAACATCACCCCTGTTGTAAGAAAAAAATTGAACACTAACCAGAGACATTCTACTAATTCAGATGAAAAAACTTTATAAAAACCATTGGATAACCCATCTATACCAGGGGACACATTCTGTTTTAGTGAGTTAATAACTTCCAGAATTTCAGATTTTGAAAAGGGACGCCCTAATTTCTTCAGACCATCATTGTCCCTATTTTCTTTTAAACTAGGCCCTAAAAACTGATTAATCAGGAGTGACGATGGAGCAACCTTTGGTTCAAGATCCCTAAAGTGCTCTTTAATAATTTCTTCTAGTGCAGTGATAGAAGAAACCTTAGTATCTCCTTGGACTAAAAATTCTAATGTCTCCTTCTCCTTAACTGCTTTACATAGTTCGAAAGGGTCTCCAAACACAGATTTTTTAAATGATTCTGAATTAATGCTTGCAATGATTTTGCTCTATCATACTGTCTCTTCTTCATTAGACTTTTAATTTCGCTATCTGTTCTGAAAAATTACCTCTAGAAGAATTCCATATGATAGAATATATTGGAGCTGTTTTCTGAGTTTAAGATAATCAAGAAAATTTTCGTCTCTTCCTAACCCCATATTGTTTAAACCACCCAATACAATCTGTTTTAGTTTCCTGCCACCACACCCCAAGATCTTGATACAAAAAGACCACTGACAACCTGGCATTCAGAATACAGCGAATGGAATTTGAAACTACCATCTCTTGAAGGATTGACACATTCAATTTCCATATAGCTTTATGACTAAGAAACCCTTGCTGTGTCCCTACCTTGATAAGTATCAGAGCATGGTCCGAAAATTCCATAGGAATAACCTGTGGACTATGGAACGGGATTCTTTTAGATATAAACAAATAATCAATCATAAAACTTTTCCCTTTTGTAAAAAAAGTACCTAACAAGCCCCCATCCTTACTATCCATACAACTTACCAGGTCTGCTGTTTTCACAATATTCTGAAGACATACCGAATCACAATAGATTTTCTTCCCTTGCTCCAACCTATCTTTACCTCTGTACCCCTTTATATTACAATTAAAATCCCCAAAGAATTGGAATAGTTGTCATTAGAAAGGGTCGTATGTCTGAAAAACATGCAACCCTCCCAGCTTTCGATTGAGGGCTATAAATATTAATTAATCTGATCTTTTTAGCAAACCAACAGCCTTCTAGAATCAATACTCTCCCCGGACAGACTTCTATCAACTTATGTAGCCTAAAGTTAAAGGAGTTAAAAAGAATTCCCACCCCATCCGCCCTGTCTTCACCAAAGGACCAAAACGAGGGTCCCCATGGCCAATCCTTAGTGAAAGCACTAGCTTGATTACTAGTAAACATCCATGTTTCCTGCAAAAAACAAATGGATATATGCAAATCAGCTATTACCTGAAATACTGCACGCCTTTTCAGGGTTTTTAACAAACTATGGGTGTTTAAGGAAGCCCATGTAATCTCCATCATAACTTACCAAACCGAACTGACCACCTGAACTATTCTCATTTCTTCCTCCTCTTCTTTTTTTTTCCCTTGTAATCATCCTTTTGTATTCTCCCTCCCTCTTGGACTGATATTTGGGAATCAGTATCCCCCATATCCATCTCTGAATCTCCCAGGACAGTTCCTCAAACGGATTTTTAGATTCAATACCATCTACCTCTACCGCACCAGATTCTTCGCCGTCCTACTAGACCTTCGTAATAATGGAGGGGCTAGTGGGGGTTGAAGTTCGCCCTGACCCATTCCACTCTTCTCTTCCAAATCATCTGAATAACAGACCGGCTGGAGAAGCTTCAACCCCCCTTCCCCAGCTTCCTGCTTCTGAACCGCTTTGCCCACTATCTTAACTTCTTCTTTCTGTTTACCCCTGTTCTGGTGAATTAACACCTCTTTAACGCCAATGGATACCTCATGCTGAGACACCCCTGCATCTTGCGCTTGTTGGATCAGAAGGTCCGAAACTCCACAAGCCTGCTTATTCTGGGCCGCCCAGGGACAATCTTTAAAAGCATGATTTGTTTCGTCACACAAGTCGCATTTTAACGTGTTTGAACAGAATAAAGTAATATGACCCACTTCTCCACAATTATCACATTTTGGCTGGTCACAAACATTAGATAAATGTGATTTGGATCCACATCTATAGCAGGCCCTGGGCTGCCCACTGTAAAAGCAGACCCCCCTATCTCTTCCTAACATAAATGAATTAGGAATATGTTCCACCCCCATCGCGGTTTGTTTTAGTTTCACCTTAAATTTCCACCCTCCAGTCCAAAATAATTCTGAATCCAAAATGGGATCTGGTTCACTTAATACTTCACACTTATGTGCCAACCAAAATTTAATATCTTCCACCTGAACACCCTCATTCCTAAACATCACCGTCACAAACTTTATCAAAGGTTAGACAGAGGAATAACAAAAAGGTGTCCATAAAGGAGAAAACTTTACCTGGTTGTACCTTTCCCAGAAAATGTCAAGTAAAGCAGGTGAACGAAAGCTAATATCAAAATTGTCCTCTCCCGAAATGTTGATAAAAGCAAATACGTCCCTGGGAGAGAACTTCAAAGACCCTTTAATTAATGTCTTACCAACATAATATCTGTTTGGTCTTTCCTTTAAACCCCCTTTATACCGAATCCTTACAGCATTCCTCCTAGGTGCTGCCTCCCTCTTACACTGTGAAAATAAACTGGATAAAAGGGGTTTTTCTGGCTTCTCTCCACTAATTGTCGTCTGCTCAATATTATTAACATTAACACTCTTATCCTTAATTGCAGTCACATAATTATTCTCCTCCACTACAGAACACTGATCTCCTTGCTACTTTCTTTTAAAATGGCAGTATCAGAGTAGAAACTCTATCCCCTTCCCCACCCTGGTTTCCAGTCTGGTGAAGCAGTCTGCAACCCCCAAACATTTTCCCATGAAGAGTCAGGTGTCCACACTCCATGATCTTTCTGCTTCCAGCCAGCAGCTGATAAAGCAGCTTGGGGTGACCAGGAGCCATCATGTTCCCCCATTGCCCCCAAACTACCAGAAACTCCTTTTTTTCCAGCACCCAAGTCACGTATTTGAAAAGCCTTAAAGGCTTTATTGTCAGATGTAAAAGAAAATTCAGTCACTCCCTCTTGCTGCCCATGCTTTGTTTGAAAAGTCACAGATTCAGTTTTTGAAGCAGCCATCACCTTAGGATTGTATACAAATCCTGAATCTTTAGTTATTGGAATCGAGGAAAGTTAAGTGTCATATTCACTTTACTTACAGGTTGCGAGGGTTGAGAAACCAAGCCATTACCTCTCGCCTCCTGCATCCTGCCTGCTTCTCTCAGTAGATTGCCCTTATCCACCTCTGACTCCCGTCTCGGTCCTCCAACCTCCATATCCACTTTCTTTTGCTCCGAAACAAGGATTCGTCCTGCCAGAACCGCTAACGTAGGAACCTCTTCTCCGACCTCGCCCGCCATCACTTCCGCGTTGCCGGCTTCTCCTGCCGGATTTAAAGGAACCGCCCTCTATAATGTGCTCCAACAATAAGGGTCCTCCGGACGTACAGCCTTAAAGGAACCCCTCTTGATAGAAAGGCTCAACCTCCTCCATTCTCCGTCCAGAAATCGGCACCATCCTGCTAGAAAAAATGCTCGATTGAAGCAACACCTCAAGACCGCCGTCCTGCGTACTGCTCTGCGCTCACGGCGCTCTCTTTCACGTCTTGCTGAGACTGAGCCATGCTGCACTCAGTCGCCACTCCACAACGCCCATACTCCCCTCTGGCCACTGGAACAGCAGCACAGTAGGGGAATTTCCCCGGTGTGCTGGCCAAATTTCCCTCATTCACTAAAAATACCACCAACAGCTTAATCTGGTTCAAGGTCAGTTGGCATTCATCTGTATTCCCCTCCCCTGGGTCGTGCCTGAAAATAGGCAGGATTTGTCTAGTGCACTTACCCGGTCAACAAAAACTAAATAAATAAATCAAGCAGCAGACTTCTGCTCTGTTTAAAGCGAGTTGCACTCATAGCGTGTCGCACTCGCTTCGGTGGCACAGCTGGTCCCCCCCTTTCTGTCTGGTCCTTCTCCTGCTTCCCTGTCGGTTACTGCCTTGCTGGCCCTTTCCTTCCTTGTTCTTCTTCCTGCCCCGCTCCGTCCTTCCATCTTGCTGCCTGCTTTTCTTGGGGGGGTTACCTACTGCGCCTCAGTTCGCCACCGTCTCAACTACCATGGACTTCACTTACCTGCTCCTTCTCCTCCACGTATTCCATTCACCTGTCTCATTCCCTACCTCACCGCTCATGTGCCTCATAGTTACAGCTGATGCTGGTCCCTTCTGCTGCTATTTCCTTGGGCTTCACCTAACGCTATTTCATTTTGCTCCATTCGCCATACCGTCTACCTCCACTTGGAGCATTACCGAATTGCTGGTTCCTTCTTCCTGCTCCATGCACCATCTCAGGACGTGGTGTGATGCAGCTGGTTTCTGTCTGCTCGCCTTTGGCTCTTACCTCTGGTCCTGTCTTCCCCTGCCATGACATCTTGCTGCCGCCTATTCTCCTAGCTACATACTAGTCCGGTGTTCTATTTCTAAAGCGGTAAACAACTGTTACAGAGCTGCAAGACTACCTGCTGGGAGTTCTACTTCAAATGCTGGACACACTGTGTTCTGCCTGCTTCCTTGCCCGCCAGACATTCTATGGCTGTATCGAACTGTTTTAAGGCTGGAAAACTCCTTACCAGGAGTTCAACTTCTAATGCTTTCAACTGTTTTATGGCTCCTAAATACCTGCTAGAAGTTTTCATTCAACAGTCATAACCCTGTTTTGTGAACGTATGTGCCTCCTACATTACGCCTCTTGATGGCATCATAGCTCGCTGACTTTCTAATTACCCAAGGTCGTATTCTAATGCTCCTAAATTCTGGCAACTTAATTGTTATTACGCTGAGCTTCAATCCAACCCTTCGTGTCCCTCGATCCTCTGGTTCCAATTCAGGATATCAGTCTATCCTTCATCATTTCCACCTTTTTTCCAATAATTATTGCAGCCTGTCTGTATGAACGGCTCCTGCGTGCCTATGCCTTTACCATTTTCTGACTTATGTTGCCCACTGATGCTGATGACACTCGAACAGCACTGACTGTGGCCTCTCCAAAATATTTCTCGGGGCTAGCTGCTACTCTCCTTACCTTTCCAGCTGACCTTCGAGGGGTCCACTGTGAGTGCTAGCTTCATGAGGCTGCTTGCTACTCTGCTTACCTTCGAACTGACCTGTGAGGGGTACAACTGTGCATACTGGCTTCCGTGGGTCTAGCTGTCACCTTGCTGCCATCACCAGCTGACTTTCATGGGGTCCAGCTGCTCCACATTTGCCTACTTCTATCAGCCATTGCATTTAGTCAGACTTGTGCCCCTATGGGCCCGGAGGTCCCTTGTTCCTATCTTTTATTGCACCATTATAGTCTGCTTCTACATCCTGCCTTCGCCCATCAGGCTGGGAGGTTTACCTACTAATCACCTGCTTCTATGACCAGTCTTTGCCCATTGGGTTGGGAGATTTACCTACTAATTGCCTGCTTCTGCAACCTGCCTTCGCCCATCAGGCTGAGAGAATTCCTACTAATCGTCTGCTTCTATGACCTGCCTTCGCTTATCAGGCTGGGAGGTTTACCTACTTTGCTTTACTTCTGCCTTGCCCAGCTCGGGCCTGGAGATTCACACATTCTGCTATACACCTTCATGCTGCCATGTCAGCCGGCCAGAAGCTCCTTTACTATGGATTTGCATCTGGCCATTTCTTCAATCATCATCTATTCTTGGATGCTTTGCCCTGCTGCTTCTGCCGTATGGAATTACTGCTGCTTCACCCTTTCCAGGACACTTAGTTGAGCTTCTTCTGAAGACCTTCCTTATCCTGACTGTGCTCTATCGCTTCTTGGACCCTGTGACAACACTGCTCCATTTGATTCAGCCTCTTTAGTTGTCTCCATCTAGGACTCTTATGCTTGACCATTCGGGTCTCGGCAGGTTATTACGGCCTCAAACATTGAATACCTACAGTTTTGGATGTTAGTCCTCTCATCAAGTTGCCATCTCTCTGCCATGGTCTCTTCAATGCGATTCCTGCCATCCTTGATCTACTGGATATGTCAGCCCTCAGCACCATCCATTCTGTAGGCCTGCCTTACAAATGCAGTACTACTCTGCTGTAAACTGACTCAAGATACTTCTCCTGGAGGCTATATACTGCACTCTATTCCTACTCACTGACCTCCTTAGGTCTGGCTGCATTTTTCTGTTACCTGGAGCTAGTCGCCTCTCTACTTACCTCACCAGCTGATGGATTTGCTGTGCCTCTCGTTAAGGGACTATCTGCCATGCTCTATTTCTACCAGCAGACCTCCATAGGTCTGGCTGCGCTTTCCTGTACCTGGGATCAGCCACCTCTCTCCTTACCTCACCAGCTGTCGGTTAAGCTGCGCTCTCACTGAGGATCTGGTTGCCATGTCCTATTCCTTCTCACCTGCCTACATTGGTGCATTACTTGCTACCTACTACCTCTCTCTCTTCAATTTTGTGGTCCACCCGCCTTACTTACTTTTTGGGATCACCATATTCTACTAATTGGATGCTTCCTAACCTCGCACCAGTACCTCCGATTAATCCTTTACAGCCTGCCATTATTCCAGATCAGCTCTACAGCCGTTGCCTCTATATCAATTCCTAAGGCTGTACTCTGCTCCTATCATACTTACCAGAATTGGATTCGTCAGTCGGTAGCCTTGCTGCAAGCCTTATCCCATTCCACGTGCTATACAAGCCCTCTATTAGTAGAAACCTGGAAGTCATACTACTTCTATTTCATCCTGCCTCGCTTGCATCAAAGCTTGGATGCAACTACCTTCGTCTGGTCACCTGTATTGAATTCATCAGTCATCAACTTCATCTCCACCATCCTACAATTCCCTGGATTCTTATGCCTTTTATCAACTGAAGTCCGGAAGACAGTCCTTTCAATATATCCACTCTCCTATCGTTCAGACTTGTACATGGATTCTCGAACTCAGAGTTTACTAGGAGGACGATTATTTCACTGGACATGTTACAATTCAGTACTTTCTTAAGCTCTCCATTTCTCTGGATCAAGTTCTACAATTTGGAATTCAGATTAGCTGATTAATTTAATTTCTTAATTAGGATCTCTCTCCTTTAGTTTGCCCAGAAGGACGGGCAGGTCAGTAGCCATGGGTCCTCAGAGGTTTCCCCCCAAGGGGGGGTTTCCTCTCCTGCATGCTACTGGTCACACTCTCCAGAGTTGGAGGAGGTGATCATCTATTCATATTATTATTAGGGGTGTATTCCTGCTCGACTCCTTCATCAGTTGGTTACAGAACAATCGTTGATATCATATTCTTTTTGGGGGGGTCTCATAATACTAAACCAAGCTTCCTCCCTACAGGTGGGATACAGAGAAAGGCCAAAACCATCTAATAATATCAAGTGACTCTCAATTCAAGCGTCCAAGCTCATTGCTCATACTATCCGATTCATATGTACTATATTCATTGACTCTATCATTCTCATGCTGAAGTACCTAAGCACAAATCATTCTATACTACTAGTACCTAGTAAACATTGGCCTCTTACCTGCTGGCCTCTGTATCCAACAACCACCTACATCATCCAGCTACAGTCTGTTACATAAGCACTGAGCTATGAACCCACATAATATAATGCAAGGCAATTTATAAAACAGTAAAGTGGCAAAACTAGTGACTAGGCAGAATAAAAACGAACAGGGGGCAGAGAACCAGGGGATTAGTTATTTATTTATTTTATTGAAGAGAATCAGAATTACAATGTTTTGAGTCATAGACTCCTCTGCAATGGCTCCACGTCAGTACAGAAAGCACAAACTTAACATTTACTAGTATTTATACATAGGTCACATAGTACAGTGTATAAACATTGCATCAAGGATCCTAAGTAGTCCTTTGGTCTAAGCTGTGACACAAGGTAGATTACAGATTCGGAGGGTGCTAACTGAACCCTGAGTCAGAGTTTATATACAGTGTGATTGTGGGACCTGAGGATGCAGTCATGGAATAAGGTTAGGAATTTATCCCTACCATTGTGGATTTTCTCCCTGTGCTAGGGCTTTAGACTGCAACAGTTGCAGTCACAGGTAGCTGATTCAAGGAGGAGTTTCTTAAGACCAGTTTTACATTGGCTAAGACTAGAGGCCAGGGAGACAGAGGCTGGTAGGCTGTTTAGCCTGAGGGGAACCCAATATCAGAAAGACCTTTGTCCTGGGGAGGTCCTACGGTGGGGGACTAGGAGAGAGTTGCCAGTTGGGTGTCTAGGGGCCCTCCTGTGCGGGACAGTCTGGATGAGGTGGAGGAGGCCTTTGGGTGCTAGAATGAGGAGTAGTTTTGTGGCTTGGAGGGGGGGTGTGATACTTAAGCCTTCCTTCGAAGGTGAGCCAGTCCACAAGTTTGTAAAGCTCGCATGCATGGGTGCCTCTATCGCATCCAGTGACCAGTCTGCAGGCTTTATTGAGCACTATGTTGATAATGTGTAGGGCCATTTGGTCTGCAGATCCATAAATCACAATGCCGTAGCCCACCAAAGATAGGACAGACAAAGTTACAGCGAGATGTAGGGCCTGAGGGGGTAGGCAATGTTTATGTCTGTATAGAATCCCCAATCTGGTATTTACAGTGGAGGAAAGGTGTTGCATGTGTGTGTGGTAGGTGAGGGACATGTCCAGAGTGACACCCAGGTGTCTGAAGCTAGTGACCTGTTCAAGATGGAGACCCTGGGAGTTGATGATGAGAAGCGGAGCACTACTGAGTTGGCTTCGGCGGTGGGCAAGGATCATCGATTTCGTCTTGTTGTAGTTGAGCACTAGGTGATGCTCAGAGAACCGGGTTTCTGTTTCTCTGAAAAAGCCTTGTAAGGCAGATTGGAGGGGGTTAGGATGGGGGTGTTTCCAGAGCACTACGGCATCCTCCGCGAAGAGCAGGAGTTTCCCATTGCATGACTGAGGGAGGGAGTTTAGGTAAAGAGTGAAGAGCAATTGGCTGAGTATGGACTCTTGGGGGACACCCAATTGGTCTGGTCTTTTGGAGGAAAGGGTAGTGTTAATTTTGACCTGTTGCATCCGGCCAGAGAGATAGTCTTAGAACCAGGAGGTTGCCTCAGGGGAGAAATGTTAGACGAGAAGGAAGTGGAGCAAAGGTGCGTGACTGACGGTATCGAAGGCTTTGGTCAAGTCAACATAGATGGCTCCTGCTATGGACCCCTGGTCCAGGGCCTCATGAATATATGAGGTAAATTCCAGGAGGGCTGTGGTGGTGCTGTGCCCCCCTGTGGAACCCGTGTTGTTCATGGCAAAGCAGCAAATGTTTGGTCAAGTAATCGGTAAGCTGGTCCGACACATTTTTTTGAGTGCCTTTGAGGGGGGGAAGGATCAAGATGGGTCAATAATTACTGGTGCAAGTGGGGTCACCACTCTTGAGAATAGGGGTAATACCACTTTTCCGTAGAGTGAGGAACTGGCTGAGGTGTAGCAACCAGTTTAGTATTTTGGTGAGATGTGGCAGGGTCACATCCAGAGTTAGTCTGAGAATTTTGAGGTCAATAGTGTCACTGCTATAGCATGCAGGACTGAGTACAGTAAAACGATGTAACAGAACCACTGGAAACAAAAAAGTACAGTGCAATTGATGTCACCAGGTCACTGTTGATGTCAAATAGCTATAGCCATGTGAGCTAAACAAGGTTGAGGGGCCGGGGTCTATTAAATTCCTGACTGGGGAGTTTGTATCCAAACTTAGAATGAAATAGCAGTGTTTCCACCAGAGAAAGGTTTAAGTGGGCCTGCTGTACATACAGTACCACACTCTGGGATGAAGTAACCCTCCCATTTCCACACTGGATCAGTCCACCCAAGAACCAAAACATACAAACATGGAAAGGATGGCAGAAGGAGACCAACTAGTCTGCCAAATTATTTCCAAGACCTCTAGCAGTCACGGGACCTAGCCCCCCCCCCCGCTGAGTTTTACACTTTTCCCCACTCCCATGGAATCTAAGGTAGCCCTCGCTCTGTCCCACCATGTTTGCATGCTGCCATGGACCTAGCTCCCATTACCTCAGGGGGCAACCTGTTCCATAGCTCAGCCACTCTTTCTGAGTCCTCTTGTGTTTGAGTCTGATATCCTCTTGAAGAGTTCCAAGTAGGGCACCTTGTTTATGCATCTCATGAACTTGAATGTCTCAATCATATCCCCTCTCTCTTCCCCTAGTCTCCAAAGAGTACATGGCTAGGGCCTTCAAATGAGCTCTACATGAGAGCTTTTGGTAC
Organism: Neoceratodus forsteri; assembly: GCA_016271365.2. Classification (NCBI taxonomy): domain Eukaryota; kingdom Metazoa; phylum Chordata; order Ceratodontiformes; family Ceratodontidae; genus Neoceratodus; species Neoceratodus forsteri. The sequence continues at coordinate 1,213,814,090 of CM028132.1, forward strand.
CCTTGTATCATCTCAGTCGCTTGTCCCTGTATGGCCTCCAGCCTAACCCTATCCTTCTTAGGTGAGGACTCCAGAACTGGACACAGTACTCCAGGTGAGGCCTCATCAGGGACCCGTACAGTGGAAGGATCACCAACTTGCTTCTATTGTCAAATCCCCTTCCTATGCATCCCAACATTTTGCTGGCCTTGATGTAACCTCTGTTACATTGGCTGGATTGCTTAAGGGTGTCCAAGATGATACCCCTAAGTCTCTTTCTTCATGTGATGTACAGAGATGGACTCCATTTAGCCAGTATTCTGTCCTAAGTTTACTTTTCCCTAGGTGCTTCACCCTGCACTTCTTCGTGTTGAACTTTGGTTGCCAGACATTTGACCCACTTTTCAGCCACTGCAGGTCCCTTTGAAGGTCCCTAACTGCCTCTGCACTGTCCACTCCACCACCTAGCTTGGTGTAATCTTTAAATAGGGCTAGCTTTCCCAGGATTCATTCACCAATGTCACATATGAATACACTGACTAGAACTGGGCCCAGGATCAATCCCTGGGGTACACCACTAGTGACCTTGCCCTCCCCTAACCTCACTCCATTTACTACCACTCTCTGCTTCCTGCCCTTTAGCCAATTTCCTAACCAACTGACTATATTCTTGGCTATGCCTAGGTCTTCCATCTTTTTCAGTAGGCACTGTGTAGCACGGAATCAAAGGCCTTGCTGAAATCAAAGTATGGAAGGTCCCCTTGGTGGCCCTTGTCCACTTCCTTTGTCACCCAGTCAAAACATTTTATTTGGTTCATCTGGCAAGATCTGCCTGCCATGAACCCATTCTGTTTGCTGTCCTGAAGACCGCATTTCTCCAGGTACTCTACTAGGGTCCTGCTTTATTATGTTTTCCATGAGTTTCCCCGGTACCGATATAAAGCTGACAGATCTTTAGTTGCCAGCCTCCTCCCTCTTCCTTCCCTTGTGGAAAGGTATCACATCTGCCCTTCTCCAGCCACTGGGCACAGCCCCCCCGTCTGTAGAAAATGATTAAACAAGTAAGCCAAGGGGCTGCTAGTTCTTCCATAGGCTCTCTTGGTACCCTTGAATGCAGTCCATCTGGCCCAGGTGCGTTATTTGCTCTAAACTGTACTAACACCTCCATGACTCAATTTGCAGTAAATGTTGATGACTCCATAGGTGGAGCCCCCAAACTGGCTTTTCTAATGCCACTTTCAGCAATGATACATCATGCTTCTTCATGAACACTGAACAGAAGTTGTTGTTCAGAATGGCAGCCATCTGTCCATTCTCCTCCACTACCATGTCACCATTTATGAGCTGAACTGTCCCTCCCCCATTCTTTCTCTTTCTCTTTTCTTGAATATAACAAAAAAATTGCTTGTTCCCTTCATTGACTCCAGACACAGTCCTAAGTTCAGCTGTCACCTTTGCCTGCTTTACTGCCCTCTTGTATTTTGATGGAACTCCTCCCATTTGGAGTCACTCTGATCTTTCTTATAATTATGAAAAGCATCACTTTTGGTCCTAGTCACTCTTTGCACCTGATCAGTGAACAATATGGGTCTTTTACAATTATTCCTTTTTGTCATTGTCCTGGTGCAGCATTTCATAGCCTCTAATATGGCTAGTTTGATTTGCTCCCAGATGTCTTCCACCTCCAAAGTTTCCTGGATCTTAGACAACTTGTCCCTGCTCAGTTGCCTCAGTTTCTCAAAGTTGGCTCTTCTGAAGCTCAAGATCTCTGCCCTGGACTGAGATATTTCATCCCTTTGGGACAGTTCAAACCAGACTGAGTCATGGTCACTACTGGCCAGTGGCTCCACAATCTCAACAGCCCCAACTGCCTCTGAGTTAATAAGAACTATAAGCCTCAACCCTGTTGGGCATACCATCTGGCTCCTGGTTCCTCTACTGTCCTCACCACTGCCTTGTCCAAGTCCCTTGTGTGCCAGGACTCTCCTTCCGGGGTTCTGGACCCTGTCAAGTTCTCTGTCAGTTTGGGGATGGAGGAGCAAAAGATGCAGAACCCCTGTGCTCAGCCACATGAATGTGAAAGCCAGTGGTCCGTGCATGTGCAGTAGCACATCTTCATTTTCTCACCACTATTGCGGCAAAGTTACAGCCCTTCTGGTGCTCCCAGACCCCTTAGCAAGCAAAACAGGATCAGGAGACACAAAGGAGGCACCTGAGTAGCCAAAAAAAGTGTTTATTTAAGGAGCGCCAATGAGTACTCTGGTGCTACCATAGAAATATTAATGAAGGTGTTATGAATATTAATGAGCCTGTTCTGCTGCTTAGGGGTTAGAATATCATGAGCAGAAAAAGGGGTGAAATTAAGTACAATTACTGAACTCTGCATAGGGATTAGGGTGCAGAGGGACTGCTACAGAACCAGAGGAAATCAAAACATAAATCAGTGAATGCTTGCTGATAAAGACTTTGAAAATGAGGACTTTGCTGGAGACTCTGTGTTCAGCAGCCATGTTGTCGCCTTTAACCCCTGCCATAGCCAATCAGTTAGCAGGGATTTTGCCAAGAGGCTCATGGGACTGCCAAAGAGAAATCTGAGAGGAAAAGGAAGGACAATTTTTAGTGCACAAATACCAACCAATAGGGTGTCAAGTGAGCCCTATGAATATTAATTTTTCCTGTTGGACAACTGCAGCAGCCAATGGAATGGGCTGCTGAGAAACTGATAAAAGAGTCCGCTTGCCTGTAAAGGGGAATTCCTTCATGTGCAGCCAGAGAGCGGAGAGAGACTGCAGTGGGCTTGCTAGCCCTGAAAGGAAAGCTGTCCTTATGTAGAAACCCCTACCCCCAAAGCTGTACCCAATTAGGTTTTTCAGCTATAATACACATTTTTCTTTTCAGTTGAAACTTACTTTATTTTATTTTTTTTTAAGTCAGCAATCTCCAGACATGGCGGATGATGTGCAGGTCCATTTTCTATGAAAGTGCGGCACCGCACCACTCACCTCAATACAATGGACAACTGTCCTTGAAGGTCTGCCTGTTAGCCTGAGGCTTTGTCTGGCCACATCATTGGACAAGCTGCAGAACACCAGGAAAAAAACATAGCCCCAGAAAAAGAAATGGACTGTGTGAGAAGGTCCCAGGGTGAGAGTTGGCTGACAGTATAGCCTAGAGGTTAGAGTAACAAGCTGTGAATGAGCTTGGTTCAGCAGACCCAGTTTGATTCTCCCAACCTCCACTTGTATACTGTGAGACTCTGAGCAAATCACGTAACCCGCCTAAAGCTCCCAGGTCACCCCTGAAAACAGGCAGTTGTGCCTAGTGGGCCTTACCTAGTTAGCAAAGAGCTGAACCTGCGGCTGAGTGAATTTGCTACTGAGAAGTGAGAAGTTTCTGATGAAATTTGAACCTACGGCTGAGCGTGTTTGCTGCTTAGAATTTGGAACTTGCTGCTGAGACTTAAACCTGTGGCTGTGTCAAGAAAATGTAGACTCTGCAGCTAATGTGAGAGACTTTGGAGATTTGCTAAGAGACAGAGAGAGAGAACTGACTGTTCTGCAGCGCAGAGAAAGCCAAAAGAGTGTGCTAGCTGGAAAGCAGAGACTGAAAAGATTGCAGCCTGAAAACCACAGTATCTGTAGCAGAAAGTAAAGTGACCTGCAAGCTGCAATTCCCCCTCAGTGGGATAAGTGCATTTAGAGACTGCTTTTTGCTACAAACAGGGGAGATTGCCTGTGCTGGGCAGAAAGACTGAATAAAAGCCCAGATTATTTATTGCTGTAAAGAAAAGTGCGTGACAGGCATCTGTCTGGGTAACCACCAGTCTGCTCTGTACCCTGACCAAAGAGGAGACCACCAGAGATGAAAACATTGGAGACCTGCCAGGTGAACACTGTATACAAAGGCCACAGGGGCAAGATCAGAAAGGCCTGGCAGGTGAAGACCAGCATTCATCATTTCTTCAGCCAACTGCTACTCTGTGGCACCTACAACTCCTGATAACAGCACGGTACCATGAAACACATTTCTGCCACCACCATTGAACTGCTGAACTGTAAGTACCCTAGGCTGCAGCTTTGGGGAAGTCATTTTTTAGCTAGCTAGCTAGTCAGAATTAGGGCTGGGTGAACTGTTCTGTCCATGATCCGAACCTCTGGATTGAATCCGCAATCCACGGACATGGATAAATATGGACTTCACCACAGAACTCCAGTTCTGGGTCCATGGAGTGCCATTCAGTGTACTGTTGCCAGGAGGATGCTGTAGGCATGCTCACTTCACATACAGGAGGCTAGTGGCATCCAATCAGGCAACAGAGCAGCATAGTCAGTCATGTGATGTACTCATGGTATATAACCGTGGTGAGTGTGCAATGTGGGCCCAGACAATTTGGTAGATAGTCAGAGGAGCTTGCTGCTTCAGAGCCTACAGTTGTGTACCATGGAGAGAAACTAAATATAAATTTTCTAAAAATCTGTTTGTTAAGTGGAGCCGGAGGGGAGGGAGGAAAGAAAGAGAGAGAGAAGAGGAGACTTACTGGGGCAAGGGGGGGAAAGTCAATATTGGGGAGGGAGAGGAGAGGAATCTAAGGATGGGGAGAGAGAGATAGGTGGGTGGGTGCCACGGGGAGGGACAAGGGTGATGGAAGATAGTAAAAGCTGAGGGGGTGGAGGATCAGAAGGGCACTTATGAGGGTACAAAGGGTGCTTTTTCTAAACTAGTTTTTGCCATACAAAAATAAAAAGTGAGGGGGTTGCTGCCCCTCTCACCCACCCCAATTCCTACGCCTATGGGGAGACAAGCAAGGCAAAAAAGGCAGTGTGGCAGGCAGTGTACTACAGGACAAGGGCAAGCTGACAAAATAAATATTTGACTTGTGCCATCCAGGAACTGAATTCAGAAGATACTCCAGATGAGAGAGAGAGAGAGAGTGAGAGAGACTACTGGGGCCCTAGAGAAATTTTACAGTTACAGAAAATCCCAAATAAAAGTTTTTTTCTTTTCTTGGCCTCAGACAGTGTGGCTGGCACACTGTGCAAGGGCAGGCTGACAAAATCTTTGACTTGTGCCATTTCAGATCCAGAGGAGAGAGCAAGAGACTACTGGGGCCCCAAGAGGGAGGCAGTGTAGTGCAGTGGTTTAAGGCTCTGAGCTGCAAATCTGGAGACCTGGGTTTGAATCCCACAGCCCCCACTGGCATACTGTGTGACTCTGAGCAAGTCACTTAACTTCCCTGCCCTCCCAGGTCGCACCTGTAAACAAGATTTCAGCACACAACTAGGAAAAAAAAGAGAAATTTTACAGTGTCAGAAATCCATAAAAGTTTTTTTTTCTTTTCTTGGCCTCAATATGACTGTGTGTAGTACTAGGCCAGGACATGCTGCCAAAATAAATCTTTAACTTGTGCCATCCAGATACAGAGAAGATGGAGAGGAGAGGGAGAGGGAGGGAGGGAGGAGGGAGGGGGGAGAGAGAAAGAGACCCATGCTATTGTTATTGTACAGTCAGGGCTATACTCACTGCTGATGCTTGCTGAGTTGACTGACTCAGGTCGGTGTTGTTAAAATAAAGTCTCTCTCTCTGTGTAATTCTCTACTCAAAAAGCCAAAACAAAAAGCTATAAAGTTTAAAAAAATATCCAAGTTATAAAGAGAAGGCAACAGCAGTAGTTGATGGCATGGAGCTTCAAGTGCAAACCTGGAGATCTGAGATTGAAGGAATCCTATCAGTTTCCTCTTTCATACTGTATGACCCCATGATTAAGTCACTCAACTTCCTTGTGCTCCCTTCTTGGTCACACCTGGAAACAACAAGCTCAGCTTAGTGACGTGTGCCTTTTCTGGTTAAACAATTTCTGCCTTAGCTTTAATTATATTCTAGTCCTACTAGTCCTTTACTGACCTATCTGGGAATCAATTTCACTGTGTTTTCAAAGTTCACACTTGACGCATCCAGCACCAGCAATGCTGCACTGACCAGCTGGGGAGTAAATTTCCCACTGACGCACCCAGTAGTGCTGTATTTACCTGTCTGAGAAAAAATATCCCTGTATTTTACTACTTAAAGTACTAGACTTGACGCAGCCAGCAGTGCTATATTTACCTGTTTGGGAGAAAATATCCCTGTGTATTGCTACTTAAAGTACTGGACTTGACACAGCCTACAGTGCTGTATTTACCTGTTTGGGAGAAAATATCCCTTTGTTTTGCTACTTAAAGTACTTGACTCAATGCAGTCATGAGTGGTAAAAAAAACAGCAGCACTTCTCAGTGAATCCAGGCAACGGTGACAACAGTACAGGAAATTCAGGACGTTGCAGGAGTAACCCGCCGTGGTACTCAGAGGATGAGCACAAGGGCCATAATAGTGCAGCAGCCAGTCTTAGTAAGCAGAGAGATGGATGATGATGATGATGATGAGAAAACAGATGAGATTGAGGGGGAAATCAGTGGAACAGATCCTGAGTTTGTAGTATATAAGGCAGCAGTCAGTATATCAAGTAGCAGTAGCTCTGGTGAGTGGGATGAAGAGAAGGAATACAGGGACAGAAAAAGAACAAAAAAAGTTCTCGGAAGGATGGTGATGGTGTTAAAAACCCATTAATGATAGTGGGGCACAAGGAGAGTCAGACACCCACACATGCAGAGGAACAACAGAGGACAGAAGATGGACAGGCTTCACGAACAAAAGAAAGAGATGCACTTCAACCAGTCAAAGAGAGGCTGTGCATCAAACAAACATGAAGATGGGCATGGAAATACCTCAAAGAGATAGTGGAAGTAGTAGCAGCTGTGGTGGTTACAGTGGTAGTAATGAACATATCCTCCCAGCAGAAAATCTGTGAAGTCCATTGTGTGGCATTTTTTTCACACAAGATAAATCATCTGGCAGCCATGTGGTTTGCAAATTATGCAAAACAAAATTAAGTTGCGGTGAAGTAGGTACTCGACTGGGAACATCAACAATGATAAGGCATATGAACAAGTGTCACATTTATCAGTATCAAAAAGCACAAAAGGAGCACACAAACGTTGTTGCACTTCTGCACTGTGCTGAGGAGGATGAGGTAATGGATGTTTACCAAGGCGATGAAGTAGCTGATGCGGAGGTGGAGGATGATGAAAATATTCCTTCCAGTCAAAGCACAGCAGCTTCAATTTTTCATTTCTTTACTCCTCTGAGTCCATCACCACAGCCTAACCAGAGTCATATACTATCCATGGCCACAGCATCCACCCCTCATGGCGGTAAATGTCAAGGGAAGCATCCCTGAAAAATCAGGTGATATCAGCAAGTAAAGACTGCTTTGAGCGGTAACAGAAATATAAGTCCAACAGGCCTGAGGCAAGGCGATTGACAAAGGCAACTGGGGAGATGATAGCCACCAACTTGTTCCCATTCTCCTTTGTGGCTAACCCAGGTTTTAAAGCACTAATCAAAATCGATGTGCCAAAGTATCTAGTCCCCAGCCAGACCTATTTCTCCAGTGTTGCCATCCCAGATTTGTATGATGCTGTTTGGAAAAGTGTGTCTGATGCTCTGAAATGTTCAATGGGCAAAAAGGTTCATGTCATGATAGATATGTGGACCAGTGGTCAGCCGACTGACTATATGGCTGTGACTGGCAATTGGGAAAACTTTCCTCCCTCCTCCTCATCATCATAATCATGTAGTGGTACTGGCAGAGGAAGCAACAGCAAGAAGCAAGGGACTTTCACTGTTCAAAGGCAGGCAGCTTTATGTCTTTATGGTTTTGAAAAAGTCCACAAAGTGGAACATCTTCTGGAGGGCCTTGAATAAAAAGTTGCTGAGTGGCTGACTCCAAAGTCCTTGCAGCCAGGGTTTATAGTGTCTGACAATGCTTCAATATTGTGAAAGCAGTAAGGCTTGGTAACTTTACACATGTACCATGCTTTGCACACATTATTAACCTGGTGGTAAAAGACTTTATCAGTCAGAACCAAAATGTTCAGAACTTGATTGCAGCTGCCCGCACTGTGTTCATCCAATTTAGCCATTCTATGAAAGTCTGAAAGTTGTTGTGGCAGATTCAGACTGAAAATAGCCTCCTTCTTCACCACGATACAGACGTTTCAATTTGGTGGAATTCCACTTATTATATGATGCAGAGAATGCCTGAACAACAGAAAGCCATCCATCAATATGCAGTTCAACATGGCATTGGGAAAGGAGATGTAAATATCAGCCCCAATCAGTGGCGCCTAATGGAGAATCTTTGTTTTATCCTTAAACCTTTTGAGGAGGCTACCCGAGTGGTTAACTCTGATGGTGCTGGACTAAGCCAGATCCTACCTTTAATTTTACTCATCAGGATGAGACTGGATCATCTCGAATCACAGTTCGTTGACAATGATGACATCAATGCTGCATCACTTGTTGGAAAAATGTTACAAACATTCCTGGCTGACAAGTGCATTGTAAATATGTGCAATGCAGAACATTTTGGCCACACTTCTGGACCCTTGGTTTAAAGATACAAATGAAATATTCTTCAAATCACAAGACTTTAAAGACCTGGAATACTATCATGAACTGTTAACTGAGAAATTGTCAGCACGTATATTTGAGAAAAGTAGTACATCATCAGTGCCCTTTCGGCAACATTCAAATTCTGAACAAAATCTGGTGAAGGAGGGAGCACAATCTGCCATTGCTGCTACTGCTGGTACCGCCACTACTGATGTTTTGCATTGTCAAACACCAACCAGAACTGCTGCTACACCACAAGAGGACAAAACACTGTGGGACATGCTGTCAGACTTTAGTCTGATAAAGACAGTTGGGAAGACTCAGACGGCTATTGCAGTACCAGAAGTCCCTGTTGCAAAAATGGTTAAGGATTATATGTGCAAGACTGTACAACTCACCGCAGGTGACAAACCATTGCTTTATTGGCAACAGAAAAAAATTATCTAGCCGTCTTTAACTGAGATAGCAATTGAATACCTCAGTTGCCCAACCACCAGCACATATTCAGAGAGAATGTTTAGTGCTGCTTCAGCAATAGTAAATGACAAAAGAACATGTATTCCCATGAAGAATGTAGAGAGGCTCACTTTTTAAAAAAATGAACCTGTCTCAGTTCATAGAAACATAGAAACATAGAATTTGATGGCAGATAAGGACCGCTTGGCCCACCCAGTGTGCCCATTTCCCTACCTACTGGATAAGCTGCAGATCCTAGTTAACCAGCAGCATACTTCTTCCTACCCCTACCCCCTAGAATTGCCTTATGACTGTCCCAAATATATATGGTCCAAAACTTATGCAGGTGGACAGCACCCAGATGGCGTGCCACACTGATGATGATGATGATAATGGTGATGGATTCTGTTGCCACTAGCCTTTCCAGCTGTTTTTCCCCCACTGGTGGGTCCTCCTGTCTCCTTCTCCTCATCTTCTTCTTTGAGTTCCATTAATTTCTGAAACAAACGTCTACTGATGGTTATCATGTGCCACTGAGGCCCAGTCTAGCTCCAGAAGTTGAAGGACCACTATATCCTACTGTTCAGCAAAAAGAACTATAAATAACTACACATTACAGTAACACAGTTCTTCAACCATTTATTTTATTGCCATTTTTAAGTTGGCTCGAGCTTGCGTAGTCAACATATTGCAGTAGTAGTAGATTTGGAGGAGCGGTCACTGTGGGCGAATGCAGGGCACACATCAGTAGGTGCGTCCCTCATTCCCCAATGAGGCAGCTGCAGGCACAGACACCAGCAACATGTAATGTGGCCACCAGATCAAAGAAGAAGTCTGCTGCAATGACAGCCAAGCTTGTCATGCAGCGACACCTTCTGACGTGCCTTTGCTGGTGAAGCAAACATGGTGGCAGTGACAGCCACCACCACCTGCCACAATGCCAAAGTTCAGGGGGTGCCCAATACCCCTGTCAGCATGCTCTGACCCATTTCATGTGCTGGCAGGGGAGCCCACTCCCCGTCGGCATAATGCTCCCCCATTTGTTGTGCGCCGAGGGGGTGCCCAATCCTCCAATCCCCCTCTGCACTTGCCCCCCTTCAGTATGTGCCAGCAGTGGTGCCCAATCCCCCATCGGCAAGCCCCTCCAAACACTCAGGTGGCACACTGGGAGCCCACCACAGCATGCCAAATTCCCCTGTAAAGCAAAAACCGTCCTGCACAATTTTTTAAACCTGTAAAGAAGAAAATGGTCCCTTGCAGTCCCCTCCCTGTCAGTATGTGCCGGAGCAGGTGCCCTATCCCCATCAGCTAGCCCCCAAACAGTCAGGGTGGCATGCTGGGAGACCCCAGCATGGCAAATGCTCCTGTAATAAAAAATTGTCCCGCAATGGTTTTTTTAAACCTGTAAAAAAAGAAAACAATCCCTCACAATCTGTCCTGCTCCCTCCCCAGCCCATGTCCACCCTCTATGCACCACGCCTCCCCATTCCCCCCCTTCACCCCATACTTACCTCTGGAGTCCAGTGCAATGATCTTCGGTGGACCAAGAACACGTCTGTACTCGTCAAAGCTGACCGTGAACTGAAGAAATGCCGGTAAGCTGTATAATGCCATACATAGGGTTTTCTTCAACTTTGGTGCATATGTTGGGCATTTTTAAGAATTTCAGCACCAAATTTTCAACATGGGGTTCACTGACCTCTGCAGCCAGTGTAGTGTTATGCTTATATAACTGTATTAGTTTGGTTGTGGCCATTCGCACTTTCTATTCCAGAGGAATTACCACCCTGAAGGGGTATGAAAACAAGGAACTCTTGGAGAGGGTTCCGACCCTAGAGGTGCCACAGGATGGTTCTCATGGTTAAAGGTACCTTAGAAATCCCCCTAAGGAGAGAGCACTGCCACTGGAGGAGGAGGGGAGGATGGTGGGTCAAAGACAAAATGCTTCACAATGAGGCTGAGAGGAACTGCTTATATAGCTCAGGAAGTGGGAGTGGCTGGCTGCTTGGTCACTGAACTACAGGCAAAGCCTTTCAATTCCCTGACCTACGCAGCCAGTATAGTGTTATGCTTATGTAACTGTATTAGTTTGGTTGTGGCCATTCACACTCTCTATTCCAGAGGAATTACCACCCTGTAGGTGTACAAAAGCAAGGAACTCTCAGAGAGGGTTCCGCCCCTAGAGGTGCCACAGGACGGTTCCTGTGGCTAAAGATACTTTAGGAATCCCCCCAAAAAATGTAGTATCATCCCCAAAGGAGGCAACATGATGCATATGAGCAAGCAAAAATAGTGACGTAGAAGCAGTAACTGCAACATAGTAGTAGATAAGAATAGTGCTGGGCTTGTATGGGAGAAGGGGATCCCCTAAGGAGAGAGGGAATGGCAGGACATCCTCCACCTCCATCCAACAATGGAACCTACCCAAGGAAACCAGGGGAAACAACTATGTTAACTAAGTGTTATGACCTGAGGCAAAGGAGGAAAGAAAAAAAACCCTATGAGGAGGAAATCTCCGGGGATCCAAGGCCTAGGTCACCTTCCCTCCAGGCTTGGGAAAATGTATTTAGTGATGGCTCTGCAGCTGCAATTTGGAAAACCCAATTAAAGGGAGGTGGAACATTTCAATTTGGAGGAAGTCTCTCACTCAAACCCTCTAGCAGGAACGTCGTGGAAGGTTGCGAGAAAACTCTGCAACCATATGAGCATCCAAGATGCAGGAGGAGAGCAACAACTGCTGAGGCACTCACCTGGCCTACCCACCTTAAATCAAACCAGGTGAACCAGAGGCAGTTGTGGGGAGAATGCAGTGAAGGTGCCTTGCTAGGGAAACCACTAAAGTCTATGGCCAACCATTCTAGTGGAACAGTAGAGCCAAAGGAGATCGCCATAACCACACTTCACCGCTAGTCTTAAATTCTATACCAGGAGTTGCTGTCGCATAGCAGGCAGCTAAAGCAAAGCCCGGGGTGAGGACATTCCCAGTTCTGGGCCAGGTGAGAAGGATCCCGGCCCAAGTTGGACACGCTTGATGATGTGGACTAAATGCAGAGCAAGACCGTTGGATGCAGGAACCTGCACAGGATTAGAATGGATAGCATGCCCCAGAATTGATTGAGAGCTGTAAAGCTGGTGAGCTGAATGAGCACAGCATGCTGAGATTGTAATGAGCATTGAGTGCTGAGACCTTGCAAGGTCGGATGCAGATTGAGAGCAGTAGAATCCCAGGTGAAGCCAAGGGGATGGCACTAGGCATAAAGCAATGGTTTGCGTAAGCAAGAAGCAACAATTGTGTAAGCAAGTGGGGACCTGATAGGTCAGTAAGCAGTAGTAGTAGTAACAGGTGGACCTGCATAACAACTGTATAGCAAGTAAACAGCACTGAGTTAGGGGCAAGCCAGCCAGACATGAATAGCCAAATCAAGGTGACAAACTCTGAGGATTTTCAGCGGCAAAGACAGGATTTAGAACAAAATTAATTAACCACATAGGCCACGACCCCCCCAAACACCTCCCAGCAGGAAAATCCCAGCCTCTCCCTGAAAAACAGGGTACTAAATGAGAAAAAGACTGAGATAGAACGGTCAGTGGGGGATGCTGCAACAGAAGGTAAAGCCATCAAAAAATGGAGAGCAATGAGTACCAATGCCCATAGTCTGGGTAACAAGCTTCCTGAATTAGTGGCCTTGATGGAGGAGGAACATCTGGATATCGTGGCAGTCACAGAAACATGGTACACACAAAACCATGACTGGGACATAAACATACCAGGATACACTATCTACAGGAGGGACAGGGAGGGTAAAAGAGGAGGAGGAGTAGCTCTTTACATAAGGGAAGGAATCAAAACAACAGAACAAAAGGGTAAACAGGGAGGAGAAGAAGCACTGTGGGTAAATTTGGAGACAGGCAATGGCAGCACAATCCGCACAGGGGTTGTATACAGACCCCCTTCTCAGGGGGAGGAAATGGACAAGGAAATGATAGAAAGTATACTTAGAATGGCAGAAAACGGGGAGATATTGCTGATGGGTGATCTGAATATGCCAGATGTTAACTGGAGTGCAGTTGCAGCTGCCACGTCGAAGAGTGGAGTTATTCTAGATGCCCTACAGGGGGCATGCCTTAGACAACTAGTACTGGAGCCCACTCGAGAGGGAGCAATATTAGACTTGATTCTCTCAAATGGAGATGGAGAGAGGATCACAGATGTAGAAGTGGTAGCCATCTGGGAACTAGCGACCATCGAACAGTATGGTTCACAATAAACACAGCAATAGAGTCAAGCCATACAAAGACAAAAGTACTGGACTTTAGGAAGGCTGACTTTACCAAAATGGGTGAGTGCCTAAGGAATGCACTAGCAAATGGGCAGGAAGGAGGGGTGGAAGAACAATGGGGAATAATAAAAACTGCCATCACAGAGGTAATGAGCCTTTGTGTGAAGCAAATAAACAAAACAAAATGATGTAAGAAACCACTATGGTTCTCAAAGGAAGTGGCAGTGAAGGTTCAAGAGAAAAAGAAAGCATTCAGGAAGTACAAGGCATCGAGAAGGAGCAGGACAGAGAACTGTATCAGTTAAAGCAAAAGGAGGCTGGGAAGGCAGTCAGAACAGCAAAGACCCAAACCGAGGAAAAGATAGCCAACTCAGTTAAGAAGGGGATAAAACCTTTATAGGTACATCAGGGAGTGAAGGAAGACCAAGGAGGGATAGTGAGGCTTAATAAAGGGAGGAGGGTGGGCAGAGGGAGACTGTGAAAAAGCAGAGATACTAAACAAATATTTTTGCTCAGTATTTACAAATGAAGAGGGAGAGGTACAAAAAACAAACAGTAGAAACACTCTGGATACAGAAGTTGATACCAGCCCATTTACAGAAGAAAGGGTTCTGAAAGAACTCTTAAAACTGAAGGTGGACAAAGCAATGGGGCCTGATGGGATTCATCCCAGAATTCTAAAAGAACTAAGGGTAGAACTAGTGACACCACTGACTACCCTCTTTAACAAATCATGGGAGGATGGGGTGGTACCCAAGGACTGGAGGAGGGCAGATGTGATTCCTCTTCACAAAAGTGGGAGCAAGGCAGAAGCAGGAAACTACAGACCTGTTAGTTTAACCTCAGTGATAGGGAAAATGATGGAATCACTTCTGAAGGAAAGAATTGTCGAGTATCTAGAGGCCAGAGGGGCACAGGACCCTAGGCAGCATGGATTCACAGCAGGAAGGTCATGCCAGATGAATCTGATAGATTTCTTTGACTGGGTGACCAAAGTAGTAGATCAGGGAGGGCTGTGGACATGGCCTACCTAGACTTTAGCAAGGCATTTGACACAGTCCCACACAAAGATTAATATAAGTTAGCCAGCCTGGGAGTGGTCCCAAGATGACAGCCTGGGTAAAGAATTGGCTGGAGAATAGGACACAGAGAGTAATAGTAAATGGAGTCCACTCAGAAGAAAGGAGGGTTACTAATGGGTAACGAGGTTCAGTATTAGACTCGTCCTCTTCAATGTCTTTATAAGCGACATTGCAGAAGGACTGGAAGGAAAAGTATGTCTCTTTGCAGATGACACAAAGATCTGCAACAGAGTTGATGCACAGTGTGGGGTGGAAAGGATGAGAAGGGACTTGGCAAGGTTAGAGGAATGGTCAAATGTATGGCAGCTTAGATTCAATGCTAAGAAGTGCAAGGTAATGCACCTGGGAAACAAAAACCCAGGGGAAGAGTACACAATGGGGGTGAGATACTAACAACAACAAAAATGGAAAGGGACCTGGGGGTAGTCATATCAGATGACCTAAAGGTGGGCAAGCAATGTGAGAGGGCAGCAAGGAGGGCTGGGGGATACTGGGATGCATAGGAGAGGCATCACCAGTAGAAAACAGGAAGTTATTATCCTCTGTACAGACAGCTGGTGAGACCCCATCTGGAGTACTATGTGCAGTTCTGGAGACCCAATCTCCGTAAAGACATAGACAGGATGGAAGCTGTCCAGAGGAGGGTGACCTAAAATGGTGCAGGGTCTGCACCGAAGACAATATGAAGAGAGACGAAAGGAGCTTAATATGTATAGCCTCGAGGAAAGGAGGGAGAGGGGGGAGATGATAGAAACGTTCAAGTACCTCAAGGGAATCAACAAAGTCCAAGAGGGTAGCATCTTTCAAAAAAAGAGGTGTGCAAGAACAAAAGGGCACAATTTGAAGATAGAGGGGCGGCTCAGAGGTAATTTAAGGAAGTATTTTTTCACAGAGAGGGTTGTGGATGTATGGAACGGCCTTCCGGAGGAGGTTGTGGAGTCAAAATCAGTGGTGGAATTCAAGCATGCATGGGACAGTCATAAGGCAATTCTAGGGGGTGGGGTAGGAAGAAGTAGGCTGCTGGTTAACTAGGATCTGCAGCTTATCCAGTAGGTAGGGAAATGGGCAGACTGGGTGGGCCAAGCGGTCCTTATCTCGTCAAATTCTATGTTTCTATGTAGTCCCCGCCGTAGGACAAACAAGGAAGCGATGAAAGGCTGAGAACCACATGCAGATATAAAAGCTAGTTTAATAGCCTCAGCAGGAGCTTCAGCTAACCTCAGAGTAAACAAGGTAGAATAGGAATGGGTGTAAACAATGCAGCAGCAGGAAGCAAGTGGGCCTGTACAGCAGTAGTTAAATGAGTACAGTGTTAAAACACAGGCACTGGGTACAATAGTAATTAAAGTAAATAGTCAGCAGCAGTGGCTGAAGTTGTAGGTAACTGAAAGCAGTAGCATGAGCTCTGAGTAGGTTTGCAGTTGCAGTGCAGTAAATTGAGAGTTGTAACTGAAAGCAAGCAGAATGAGCTCTGTAGTAGCAGTATGCTAGGAGTTTTAAAAATAAAAGCCCCCCCAAAAGAGGAAACTAAAACACAGCAAAACAGAAAACAGGGAAAGGCCCCCCAAAAAACAAGAAACAAAACACCGGGAAGCATACAGCCAGAGGAAAGATACAAACCAGAAGCAGGAAAGCAAACACTGAGGTCCAGCAGAGACACACAGAAACAGCAGGCTTGGGGGGGGTTAGGCCCTAGCCAGCTCAGAGGACAAACCAACATAGCCTCTGGCTGCAAAGACAAAATGTTTCACAATGAGGCTGAGAGGAACTGCTTATATAGCTCAGGAAGTGGGAGTGACTGGCTGCTTTGTCACTGAACTACAGGCAAAGCCTTTCAATTATTGGGGCCCCTCCTCATGAATTCAGTCACTGCTATGGCATTATTCGGACAAGACAGGTGATTTTGCGGTCACTGTGTGGAATCACCTTTCGGGACCGATTAACGAAAAGACTGTGCCACTGTTCATGAGGTGGGCTCTCAAAAAGCCTATGTTGCAAATTTGGTGAAAAAAAATCCCAAATGTTTTACTTAGCATGCGCTTATGCAGTTTCCATGCACGCCAGAATTTCGCGGAATTTGTAATATTTTCACTCCAGATTTTTAACATTGACATTTTTCCACATCTCCTTATCAATCAGTATAGCTGTCATTTTACATATCCTGGCTTCAAATGTGTTTTCGCACTTCCAGCGCAGAATAGCGCGGTCATTGTGCGAAATCAGTTTTAGGGACAGTTTGACAAAATGACAGTTACACTCTTCATGAGCAGAGGTCCTAAAATGCATATGTTGAAAATTTGGTGATGAATGTCCATAAAATGACTGTGTTACAAGCATGCATAGCGCAGTTTCCACTCACCCTTGTAACTTCGAAAATATGCAATATTTTCAAGCCAGATTTTCAACACTGCCATTTTTTCACACCTCCTCATGAATAGCACAGCTATCATTTTTCACATCATGCCCAAAATGTGTTTTTGCACCGGTGGTGCAAAATGGTTGGTCACTGTGGGAAATCAACCTTTGGGACAGATTAACAAAATCACAGTGCCACTGTTCATGAGGGGAGGTCCCAAAATGCCTATGTTGCAAATATGTCTCTTCATGATGTGGTTGAGGTTGGCATCAGTTCAATACTTCACTACCATTCCTATTATGTATCTCTAATTCCTGCACTACCAATGCCAGTGCCAGCGAGACAAAATTGGGCATTGACAAATGCTTGTTTAAATACAGATCCAATACTTATTAGGCTGTTTTACAAAAAAAACATTAATACAATAAATAATAAATAACTGGTCTTCTTTCAGGTCCAACTCCAGATGGGGATTTAATTTTAATTACTTTTTTTTGCTACAGAATGTCAACTTTCCATTCACTATTTCTGCTGTACCCAAGGACATATCCAATGCTTTGATCTGAATGAGCCAACTAGATACCAACTGTTTTCATTATAACCTGGAAAATGAAAATAATAGACTACAATTTAAAAAAAAATGCTGTTCCCACATACAGAACTGATTGAAAAAAATGTTCTTACTCTAACCCCCCCCCGCCCAGCTCCAAGTCCTCCAAACCCCCTGGGATGCTCCCTCTTACAAGTACAATCCACCCTCCATTGTTAGATCCCCAAACCACACATATGACATCATAAAGAAAATTTACAGATGGTAGACTGTTATGGGTTTTTCCATTATTCTGAGTAAAGATGAGGAATATATTCATCAGGAAAGGATCCCCCTTTTCATATTCCAACTTATGGACTCTAGCTATACTGACTCCTGTCCCCCTTCAACCAGATGCCCAAATATGCCAATACCAATACCTCCCCCTCCACCTACTGTTACACACATTCCCCTTACACCCTTCTCCTTAGCAATATCACATAGATAACTTTTTCCCAAACACTATGCTTTCAGGAAATGTCTAGAACCCTTCTTCACTATTCAGTGAAAAATACCAAAACAGTGAACAATCTAGTAGTTCCCTTTTTACTCCTCTGTCCATTGAATTCCTCTTTCCGCTTCATTGGACACTCTCCTGCCAATCTTGGTTGCACTTCAACCTGACCAGTCAGTCAGAATGAAATAGCTTCTTCTAGCTCATATATGGAAGTAGTACTTGCTGATTGTCAGTGTCACTACTGCTCTATATGATATAAGCCAAGAAGTTCTGTTGTTAGATAAAGAGGAGTGGATGGGGAAGGGATGTCAAGGAAGGTGGGACAAATGGAGTAATAGTGATATACTGTAGTTATCTATAGAAGGTATGGGGATCAGTGCAGGAAAGTGTGCTAGAGGGACAGGAGAGAACAAGAGAGAGTAATATTGACATTTATTCAGAATAACAGAAAACCCCAAACTGATTCTGGATGCCAGCCACGCCTACATTTATTTATGGCCCATGGCAACAGCCATTGGCCTCTTTTACTACCTTGGTTTAAAAGTGGGGGAAGAATTAAAATTATTGTAATAGGGTGCAGCTCAGGGGTTAACCTTTTGGGCTGCAACAAGATTTAACAAGCAAAGGTTATCATGGATGATATACAAATCATATACCATCCCTGACCTTTATTGCTTACTAAATCAGTTTCAACACTATTTTATAACATCTACTGTGTATAATCATGCTCTGCAATATATTAACTAGTTCTACCTGGTTCTACTTGAGTATAAAAATATCCACATATTTTATTTTGCGTGTTTGGGAACATACATGTACAACAAAGATTCTAACTTTAAGAAAAGTAAGTTTTGCAAAGTTCTGAAGCACTGAGACAGAAAGAATCACATGTGCCAAAGCTTTGCAATACATGCATTTCTTAGTATTACATGTACTTTCCCAAACATGCAAAAACAACACATCTGTGGATTTCTTAATTAAGTTAGAACCAGGTAAGATGTGTTCATATATTGTAGAACCTGGTTATACCCTGTAAAACCTGGTTTTACTTGGTAGAACCTAGTTTTACTTGGTGGAACTTGATTATTACCGGTAGAACCCAGTTCTACTAGGTTTTACCTGGTAGAACCAGGTAGAACCTGATAGAACGTTTTGGGGTTTTACTCAGAAAGTTCGCAAGGTAGAACATTTAGAGGTTTGTGCAGCCCTAGTGGTGGACTGCGGTGTGCTGTGTGTACTACTACAATCACAAACTATTCTCGTTCATGTAGAAACCATAAATCCATCGCTGGCCTGTGGGTGTGGGTGGGAGTCATAACTAAGAGGGCGTTAGATAGAGGAATCTTTTTTTATACACTTAGAATAAGAAATAAAAGATGGATCAAAGTGTTGATGAGGTGTATTCTTCTCAGGAAGGCAGTGCAGCCAGTGCCACTGAGAAAGACAGGCTGCAAAGGGGAAAAAACACCACAAAGTGATTTGTTCACATCTAAAGTTTTATCTTCCAAGCAAATACTTGAACCCAAAAGAGGTGCATCTGTCAGATCAGTCCCAAGTAAAAAAAAAAGTTATGCAATCAAAACCAAAGGCTTGGTGGGTACACTGAAACTGAATGCTCTTTGTATAATATATTTCTCATGTCCCTGATATTTGGCTACGATTACAGAGAAAAATGTAAATTAATTTTGTGTGTGTGTGTGCTAGTGTTATACTAGCCTGGTTGTTACTACACTACATCTCACAGTAACTGGGCTGAGAATATTATATTTTAATTTTTATGTACTTAAATTATTTGGCACTGGTTGGCATGGCAGTAACTGTGGAACTAAGAAGGATGTAATTGTGTGTCATCAGGTCTTCAGGTGGCAGGAGCAACATTTATTATTATGACTGCACTGCACTTGACCGATGTGATGTGACTGATGGGCTGCCTGGGTGGTGATCAGTTTATGTCTTTTGTTTATTGTTTAATAAATGTATTGCATGTTGAGTAGTAGTAACATTACCACCTGTTGGACCAGGTAGTGTACCATACCACAGTACACTGGGAGATGCGATGCAGCTGCATCATTCACATGGGTAAGGTGGGGGGGCTCTTACTGCGGCTCATTTGGATCATTAATTTCTTCCACCTCGCTTGCTCTGACTGGAAAATCCATCAAAATAATACCCACACAGCAGCAGCATTAATAAAAATAATCTTAGCTGCCTGCAGTGCTTGGTATTTATTTGTGGTACAATACACTAGTATTTACATCTGTTTGTCTGTCTGTCTGTCTCCATCTCTCTTTCTCTCTTTCTCTCTCTCTTTCTCTCCCAACACACTCATGTCAAGGGCCCAGGCAGGATATGCAGGATGCTATTGCTGCCAGTACAGGCCAGCCATGAAGCAGCTAGTAGTAATTATTTATTTATTTATTTAGTTATTGAAGTCTCGGATTAATACCTTTGAGCTAAAAGCTCGTTTACAAAGGTTCCACATCCAGTTTACAGACAAAATACAAGGAACAATTGACATTGCAGGCTAACACATGAGAATTACACAAGAGCGAGTACACAGATAATACAGAGCAATTGGATCTTAACATGGTAACATATAAACATTGACTTTAAGTGTTGACAAGGACTGCATATCCCACACAGTCTGTGCAGCTATGCCCCACTGGGTAAGGTACTGTAGCAGATTGCCCAACGGCCCTCTTCTTCTAGATCCAAGGAAGAGAGGTATGACAAGTGCCACTGAGGAATTATGAGACAACGGGCAGAGGTAGTAGGGGTGGAGAGATGGGAGACTATCTATGAGGGGAAGGGCAGATCAAGTGATAGGGGCAATATGGAAGGTAAGGGATTTAGGGGTAGAGGATATAATGGAGGGGTAATGAAGAGATGTTAAGCAGAAGAGAGTGGACCGCCATGAGTTATATTGAGAGAAAAGAGTAGTTATGTATAAGGGTCAAGAGTTGAAATACAAGAGGGGAGCAAACTGGTAGGGTTGATTAGGCATGCAGTTTGCTGTGGAGTTGGTCTGGGAGGGAGAGGAGATGGGGCAGTGTTAGTGCCAGAGGTGGGGGGGAGAAGCAGACGGGCAGGTGGGGAGAAGGAGGAGAAGGAGAAGAGCTATGAGGGGTAAAATTCCTGAGAAGGTGCTGGAAACTGAGTTAAGGTCAGTGAGGGGGAAAGAATGGGCTGAGGAGGAATGATGGGGAGTAGGAAGGCTGCATTTAGGAGTGAATGCCATGGTGCTCTAGTAGGTTGTGTCACAATCACACATAGTGATGTTTAATTTAGCAGTTTTACTGTAATTTTTATACAAATAATGCATTAAATTATTTCCTTTTGGTCTCTCTGTTGAATATGGCTGACTTTGATCACTTTTATGCATTGTATCGATTTTTTCAAATATTTATAAAAAATCAGAACTAATCAGAACTCCACCGTGTTCCAGTTCTTATTTAGTAAGGGTCAGATCTTCACCGAGTTCTCCCAGCCCTAGTCAGAATTAAGGGGGATAAGTCCTGGGCAGGACCATGCTGAGACTGAAGATGCGCCCAGGCATTGAGTCAAAGTTTTGCATCGGTTGTTACAGTTTAAAATTGTTTGGGCTCAAAAGAAAGATCCTTAGTGAGTTCTTCACGGTGGTATGGTCCCAGGGACTTTATATACTTTGTAGGCAGCTGCCATTGGGAAGCCTGGCATACGCATAGGTTGGAGGTGGGGATTGTGTGGGGTAAAACGTGTTTTCACAGTTATTGATGTTATGCTATTTTCCTCCCTTTTTCTCCTTCCTCCAAAATAAACTGTTAATTGTTAATGTTACATTCTGGTACTGCGACTCATTGTGAAAAGGTGGGGTCAGCTGCTACATTTTTCTGGGGGGTGTTAACCTGCAATTTATCTACAGGTATTCCCTATCACTACACCAGTTGGAGGCACCACGTGCACCTGTCATTCCCATACCACTTGTCTGCCAGAGGACCTAGGTCAGCCCCCCTTGAGGTGTTTCCAGGGAAAACCAAAGAGGCCCCAGAAACAACCAAGGTGAGTCCGAAAGAGGCTGTTACAGTACCCAGTCCAGGTTAGGGTCTTGCCTGGTCGGAGTTTATATCAATTGGGTGAGTAGGCAGTCCTGTGAGGCCTCCGCCACCTTTTAACTTTTAGAAGTCCTGGCCAGAGGGATACTCCAGGCAAAATTAAGCATATTCAGATCTCCAGCAACCATTGTATCCCCCTTCTGTGTGACATTACTGATCTCCTCCAGAAGTTGCTCGTCCTTATCCTCCACTTGACTTGGGGGCCTGTAGATTACCCCAATATTTTTTTACTTTTATTTTAGTCTTTGGTAACCAGGTAAGGCCCACTAGGCACAAGTGCTTGTTTTCAGGGGCGACCTGAGAGCACTGGGCAGTTAAGTGACTTTCTCAGAGTCACACAGTATGCAAGTGGAGGTTGGGAGAATCAAACTCGGGTCTGGTCTGCTGGATGTACCAAGCTCATTCACATCTCATTCCTCTAACCTCTAGGCTATACTGCCAGCCCATATAGAGCTTCTTTTCTCATGTTGAGATGGGCTGAACCCATAAAGATTTCTACCCGTTCCTTGTTGATTCCATCAAGTGAAGTGGCTTTTATGCCTTCCCTGATAAATAATGCTACCCTCCCCCTTCTGGCTCCCTTCCTGTCCTGGCAAAAGAGTGCATAGCTTGGGATCAAGAGGTCCCACTCGTTGTTCTCAGTGGCCCACATTTCTGTAATTGCCACTATGTCCACTCTTGTGTCCACAATGATTGCCTGCAGGTCACTCATTTTATTACCCAGACTCCTAGCATTGAAACACATCCCTTTCCAAGACTCTGTAGGAGTTCTCTTCCCCTCTTCCCTCGGTTTCTTCTTAAGGTTTACTATTTCTTGCCCCTCCTTCCATCCTTTCCATGTCTCTTTTCATTTTCTGTGAACACTCCCTTATTGTGGGAGAGGGCTCAATACTTGTGAGGGAGTGGCGGCTAGGCTCCCATATTTGATGTTATGGCTGATGGGTTCCCTAGCCCCAGCCTCCCCCTCACCTAGTTTAAACAAATGAACCTGTACATCAAACTTCTGGTCACATGCTCTCACATCTTGCTTGTTCAAGTGGAGTCCATCGTATTGAAAAACCTTCCTCTTTCAGAAATTGCCCCAGGCTCCTACATAGTGATAACCTATTTCCAGACACCATTCTTTTAGCCACATGATGACAGGCATGTATAGCGCAGTGGTCTAAGGCTCTGAGCTGCAAATCTGGTGACATCCAGCAGACCAGACCTGGCTTTGAATCCCACAGCTTCCACTTGCATACTGTGTGACCCTGAGCAAGTCACTTAACCTCCTTGTGCTCCCAGGTCGCTCCTGTAAAAAAGCTTTCAGCTTAGTGTGCTATACCTGGTTAAACAACTAAAAAAAAAAACCACATGATGAATTCCTTGATCTCCATGCTCCTGATCTTGTTAATGCAGTCTCCATTGCCCCACTCCAGAATGACCTCACAGAAAGGCAGGGACTTTTCTGAGTAGCCAATCTTTTGCTTAGCTTGATGAAGCTTTGCCTGACCTCCTCCACAGACTGATTCACCAGGTCATTTGTTCCGAGGTGAACCAGTACCCCAAGCCCTTTCTCCACCCTGTCAATAATCCTCCTGATGCATTCCGTATCCTGCTTCATTGATGCCCCTTGCAGGCATCTAACCATCACATTTGTTTCCGATGGGTCGGCCAGGTGTGCCTCAACTCCTCTCACCACTTAATCCCCAACAGCAAGTACCTGTTTGGTTTATTTCTCTCACTTTTTATCTTACACCCATCAGATGCTGTAACCCTTGACTGCCCTGTCCTCTCGACTGACACACTGCCCCCCCCCAACAGAGTCAGGTTCCAGCATCCCTACCAGGGTGCAAAATGGTTCGTGGTCAAGATGGCAGTGGGCCAGACTGGGTTCACATGGTTCATCCTTTTTCCCTGCCCCAACCCCACCACTTTCCACCCCCCTGGGTCGAAGGACCTTTGGGAGAGTAGGTGTGGAGAGGAAGAATTCCAGCACAGCTGATGCTGCAGCCTGATTATTTCCTTCCATGCCGCACCCAGCTGAGCCCTCAGCTTATTAAGAGTCATACATATGGAGTAGTGTCCCACCTTACAAAGAAGTCCCTTAGAGATGAGTGTTTCGCAACCATGGCAGCTAACTACAGTTGTTGCTACAGATAAGTTGCCCAGTACCTCCCTGCACCAGCCTGTGTGGCACAGTACCACTCAGTACCACTCAGCGTGTCCCTTGGTGCAGCGGGTCAAGTAATTTTGCATTGAGTATAGTTTGCCTTATAGTGCAGTTCAGTATTATTCCACATGGTGTTGCTAGCAACTCATCTGCAGCTTGCAAGTGGTAGAATTTACATTTCTCTACTGTTTGTCCAGGTGCACCAGCAGATGGCTTTTATTGTTACTGGGATTTTTTGCCTGTTTAGTGCTTCATGCCAGTGCTGAACCTGCTCAATATGCATCCCACGGAAGCACCAAGTTTTGCCAACGGCGACAATGCCGACCTCCCCCACAGTGATGGCACAATACCGATGCAGGTATTTTGCCGCCTGTTCTATGGGTGTTTTCTGTGGGGGGCTATGCCCCCACACCCCACATGTGGGGGGCTCTGCCCCACACACACACACCTGGACTTTAGAATTCCAACTCCAGGTCAGAGTTGGTCCGGGGAGGGAGCAGAACACTGGGGGAAGGTGAAACACAGAAAAAGGACCATTACCGCGAATGTTACCGTAATAGACCTTTTTCCTGTTTCACCATCGGAGTGGTGACGAAAAGAGGTACACCAGCATCCCACATCCCCAATTACCAAAATGCAAAAAAAAAAAAAAAAAATTAATGGTTTTGTTAAGAGGTTATCCCCTTCCTCTCATGCCCATCCCCCAGATATAATACCAACAACAAATAATAAACTACTAAAATTTTTTTGCTCGGCCAAACCTCTATATCATCATGTTATACATCAGACTGCATAAACCAAAAAACAAAACAACAGTTACTACACATTCACTGCCTAATGGTCCCCTCACCATCTGATCTCCTATTTCAATCAACCGACCCAACATAGGAAATAGAAAAGTCTACCTATTTCGGTGAGTCATAAAAAACAGGACATAGAAAAACATCAGTTGCCTCACACAGTAGCAAAAGGAATGGAAAATCGAGTAAACGTCCCACTCTAGACATAAAAACAAGAATCGGATCCTATTAAAAAAATTAATAAGGGCTAAGAACTGCCTGCTAAAACCTACTAATACTAGCAATAAGGATTTAAAAGAAGGGGAAGGGGGAAGTCATTCAGATAAAAGGGTTAAAGTAGACGGGGCTGAAATGGTTACTGCTTGACTTTGTTTTTATCTCCCAATAGACCCTCTCTATAGTAGTGTCTAACAGTCTCAAAAGTATTAACAGACTGTACACTGATTTGGGGGCTTAACGCCTGAGAGTGTATTCCCCAGACATACTGTACTAGATCTAGAAAAATTAAAACTATAGAGATCAGTTAAAGCCCTGGGTAGCAAATAAGTAAGAAGAGAAGAGGCCAGAGGGAGTCATATGCCATTAAATGGAATAGGTAGAACCTACTGCAC
Source organism: Neoceratodus forsteri (assembly GCA_016271365.2). Lineage (NCBI taxonomy): Eukaryota > Metazoa > Chordata > Ceratodontiformes > Ceratodontidae > Neoceratodus > Neoceratodus forsteri. Next base: position 1,213,839,433 of record CM028132.1, read on the forward strand.
TTTACATTATTTCTGCAGCCGTTACCCTACTCAACCACATCCTCTCCCCTCCCCGACTTGTCTGCATTAGTGTGTAGAAAAACAAAAAAAAAAAAAACACCACCTGTCCTTAACAAAAATAGCCCATAAAAAAAATAAGTAACAAAGTGGCATGTGACAAATGGCATCTTCATTCAAATCACCACTACTAAACCTATATACCAAGTAAAAAGTTTACTGTACCTAAGGAGGAGTGGCTACTTGGAGAGATATACTGCAAAGTTTGAAGGACTAGGAAATAGTAAAGTCTATCTACTATATTTCAGCAAGTCGTAAAAAAACAGGACATAGTAAAACCTCAATAGCTTCACACATTAGCAAAAGGAATGGAAAATCGAGTAAACTTCCCACACTAGATATAGAAATAAGAATTGGGTCCTATTAAAACAAGCATTTGTCAATTCTGAATGTTTGCTTGCTCGTATTAGCATTGGAAATGATAGGAATGGCAGTGAAGTATTGAACTTCACACCAACCCCACCTCCATTCTGTAGAGACAGACAGGCATTGGGGTAAGTGTTTGGGTCGTCTCCCATGACGGTCATGCCATGTCACCTCATCCTATTCTGCAGACACCGACATATGTTGAGGTGTGCTTTGGGGTGTTTGGTTTTACAGTCACCCCATTCCATAAGGACATACGCTGAAATGGGTGCACCATATAAGAATGGAGTGAAGTCTGGGGCCGAAGAGTCCAAGGTACACCTTGATGCCTGTCAGTGGCTGGGGTGGGATGGCATGAGCAGAACAGTCAGTAATCCAAAGGCACACCCCAATGCCTGTCAGTCTGTACAGGGTGGGACGTTATGGTTAGAAACTCTATTGCCCCGAGTTTTTGTTGGTATTTGCACTACAAATTTTTGACATGGCCTTTTTCTGACCCCACCTCATGAAAGCATTTGGGACCTCTTTTCATGAAGAGTGGCAGTGTGATTTTGTCAATGTGTCCCGAACTTTGAGTTCCAACAGCGACCATGCCATTCTGTGCCCCATGTATGAAAACACAGATCAAGCAGGATGTGAAGAATGACAGCTGTACCCTCCATAGGGAGGTGTGAAGAGATGACAGTGTTGAAGATCTATAGTGGGAATATTAAAAATGCTCACACTTCCAAGCATACATGGAAACTGTACAATGCATGCATGTAACACAGGCATTTTATGGACTTTCATCACTGAATTTTCAACATAGGCATTTTAGGACCTCTGCTCATGAACAGTGTCACTGTGATTTGCTTAATGTGTCCTGAACAGTGATTTCCCCAGCGACAAAGCTATTCTGTGCCGGAAGTGGAAAAACACTTTTCAGCCAGGATGTGAAAAATAACAGCTGTATTGTTCATAAGGAGGTGTGGGAAAATGGCAATGTTGAAAATCTGGAGCGAAAATATATTTATGAAGTTACAAGCCTGCGTGGAAACTGCACAACGCACGCTCGTAACACAGTCATTTTATGGAATTTCGTCACAAAATTTTCAACATAGGCATATTAGGGCCTCTGCTCATGAACAGTGTTACTGTGATTTTCTTAATGTGTCCTGAATACTGATTTCCCACTGCGACCGCGCTATTCTGCGCTGGAAGTGTGCAAACACATTTTGGCCAGGATGTGAACAATGACAGCTGTACTGCTTATATGCAGGTGTGGGAAAATGGCAATGTTGAAAATCTGGAGTGAAAATATTACAGATCTGTGAAGTTACGAGCGTGCGTGGAAACTGCACAATGCACGCTCGTAACACAGTCATTTTATGGACTTTTGTCACAAAATTTTCAACATAGGCATTTCAGGACCTCTGCTCATGAACAGTGTCACTGGGATTTTCTCAATGTGCCCAGAACACTGATTTCCCACAGTGACCGTGCTATTCTGCGCCAGAAGTGCGAAAACACATTTTAGCCAGGATGTGAAAACTACAGCTGTACTGTTCATAAGGAGTCATGTAAAATGGTAATGTTGAAAATCTGGAGTGAAAATATTGCAAATTCACAAAGTTACGAGTGTGTGTAGCAGCTGTACTAGGCACGCTCATAGAACAGTAATTTCTTGGAATTTTTCCACCAAATTTGCAACATAGACTTTTTGAGAGCCCACCTCATGAACACTGGCACTGTCATTTCATTAATTGGTCCTGAAAGTTGATTCCATGCAGTGACCATGAAATCACCTTTTAGGTCTGAATAATGCTATGACAGTGCCTGAATTCATGAGGAGGGATCCCAATAACCCCATGTTGAAATTTTGGTGGCAAAATTCCAAAAAATGCCTGAGATATGCATCAAAGTTGAAAACCCCTTATTTATGCCATTGTACAGCTTATAGGCATTTCTTCAGTTCACGGTCGGCTTTGAAGAGTGCAGATGTGTTCCCAGTCCACCGAAGATTGTCATGCCATGCTCCAGAGGTAAATATGGGGTGAGGGAGGGTGTGGGGAGGCAGGGTGCGCAGAGGATGGGCGCGAGTTGGGGGGTGGGGCCACCGGACTTGACAAGGGACCATTTTCTGGTTTGCAGGTTAAAAAAAAACATTGCAGGATTTTTGTTAATATGGGCATTTTGGCATGCTGGGTGGGCTCCCAGCATGCCACCTGACTGTTTTTATTTGGAGGGCTGTAGCTGGGATTGGGCACCCGTGATTGGTAGCTATCCACCGAGAGGTGAGACGTGAGGGGATTGGGCACCCCTTGGCAGAAAAGCAATTTTTGGGGGACATTATGTCAACAGGGAGTGGACTCCCCCATCGGCAAATTAAACTGGGCCTGGAGGGGACTGAAGCTGAGGGGGATTGAGGCACCCATCGGCAACAAAGACAATTTTTGGGGGCGCATGATGTTGAGGGGGATTCGGCACCCCCTTGGCATTGGGGGCTTGCTGCCACGTTCACAAACAATATTACACTAGGCAATGTTCCACCCTGTAATGACAGGTCGCTCCTTCATTGCAGCGGAATCGCTGATGCTGCAATGATGAGGCAGCCCCTGATTGCTGCGGTGAAAACATTACTAGTTGGTGGCACTTTTGGAAGCCAGTGTCATCTGCACACTGTGCCTCCATTGATCCACTAGTGCCAAACCCCCAAATGTTATGCCTCTGTTGGCTGCCACAGTGTCGTGCCTCCACGACCCACTTCTCTCCTAAGCTGCCACATAATGTTTCTTGCGTATTCAAGCAAGCAAACATAAACATTTAAATAAGGGTTAAGAACAGCCTGCTAAAACTTACTAATACTAGCAATAAGGATTTAAAAGAAGGGGAAGGGGGGAATCATTCAGATAAAAGGGTTAAAGAAGATAGACCTCAAACGTTACTGTGTGACTTTGTTTTTATTCCCCAGTAGACCCACTCTGTAGTAACAAGAGTCCAAGAATGGTTCAACAACCGTCTGAAACATATTAACATAGACGGTACACTGATTTTGGGGCTACGCCCGAGAGTGTATTCCTTAGACATGCTAGATCTAGAAAAACTGAAATGATCAGTTAAAGCCCTGGGCAGCAAATAAATAAGATAAGAGGCCAGAGAGATGCATATTCCATTCAATGGAATGGGTAGAACCCGGTGCACTTTATATTATTTCTGCAGCTGTTACTCTATCCAACAACATCCTCTTCCCTTCCCCATGGACACCACACTATTAAGTTAACAGGAGAAATAAAATTACATCAGACACCTCCTATGAGGTATCCACTACACTGTATCACATTGTGCCCCCCCACCAGCAGATCCCACCACATGTGTACAGATTGTTTAGTCAAAACAGAAATGTTCTATCCCATTGATCAAACACCTGTCTTAATGAAGGTGTTAGACACCAGCCTGTTGCCGTGACATTACAATACAGTGCTTTGCTTGTAAGGTGGCAATCAGCATTAGCAGTGTTAAGAGGAACATTCACCCATATCCAACATGTGCTCTATGCAATGGTATTCGAAGCAACATGGTCAGTCAGTCAATAATCATATGGGGCATGGAATTAGAATCCCGTTAACATGTATGTGAGGTGGCATTATAATTATAACAGGGTATGTTCTGTGGCTTGCACTCTGGCCAAGGACCCCAACCGCACTTCTAGTGTTCCGCCAGAAACTCCTCGGATTGCTGGCTGAAGAGAGCAGGGCTGACTGGCAAGCCTCGCTTTTTGCTGCCCGGATGGCTTTTTTGCAGGAGTTTCTGAGGCGTCTGTATGCAAGGAGATCATTGTTACTTAGGGAGGCCTTGCAGGTCACCCAGCTTTTATCCCTGAGTTTTATCAGGGAGAATAGGTCCCCATGAAGCCATTTGGTGACGGCACCCCTTACCCTCCTTTTAGTGAGGAGGGCATGCTTTTTCTGCACAGGGATATACTTTGATAGGAATATATCCAGGGCTTGAGCAGGGTCCGCTGTGGCAGTGACCCCTGACCAGTCAATTAGTGTGAGGTCAGCGAGGAAGTCAGGTAAGGAGAATTTCAAGTAATCCCTCATCTGGATCACTTTGCTGGGAACTTTAATCTGGGAGATGCCCCATGTGCAAAAGGTAGGCAAGTGGTCGGAAATGGCATCGGGTAGAATGCCTGAGGTGGTGATCCTGTCGGGCCTGTTGGTAAGGATTCAGTCGATTAGTGACCCTTTATCCTCCCGGGGGGAGGGCCTTGTGGGCTCGGAGATGATTCGGCTAAGGGCAAGGCCCGAGAGCAGTGGCTCATATAGTTTATAGTTGGAGCCCAACCAATTAAGATTGAAATCACCTATGATGAGGATTTCACTGAGACCCACTTTCTCGCTAAGACGGCAGAGTAGCGAGGAGAGTCCTGGCAGACCCCCTTGGGGGGGTTGTAGGAACAAATTAGGTGAATTTTCTTAGTGAGACCCAGGAGGAGAAAGGCGTGCAGGAACTCACAAGGAGGGGTGTTGGTTGGTGAGTCAGCAATGGTGGACACGTTCAGGTGTACTTTATAGTAGAGTAGCACACCACCCCCTCATTTGTTCCCCTGCCGATCGCGTCTGATGTGGCCATATCCAGGTAGGGTGCATGCCACATCAGGAATGTGAGGTTTGAGCCATGTTTCTGAGATACCCATGATATCGGGCTTGTAGTGGGCGACCCTGGCATTAAGCTCAGCAAGGTTGCATAAGAGGCTCCGGACGTTAAGGTGGACAATTTTTAGCCCCTTGGAGGAGAACCAAGCAGGGGGGACTTAAGGCAGGGCAGGGGAACAACCTGGCTGGGACTGGCTCCGCGCCAGCAGCACTTGCAGGGGGGGTAGAGGGAACTGTACTCTCTTTGCCATGTCTCCTTGACTGTTGTTCCTCATGTTGTACTCTCCTGGGTCGTTCCTGAAAATAGGCATAATACTTGTCTAGTGTACTTACCCAGTAAACAAAAGCTAAATAAATAAATAAATAGGCAGGAGGCTTAATGAACTGTCAGAGCAGAGAGGAGGAAAGTACAGGGCCAGGGTGAAGAGGGGACACCTGGTGAGAAACAGTGACTAGGGTGGCATGATCACCCCTCAGTTGTAATAGAAGGGGCAAGGGAGGTGACAGCTAAAGGAGTGATTGGGAATCTGCAGAGTTGCAAGCCAGAAGCAGTGGGAGTATACAGGCAGGGCTCAGGCCAGAAAGGACTTGTAGTAGCAGTGCTGTAAGGGCAGCCACTAGTGGCTGGATAATATAACCTGCAAATGGAAAACTAGGCTGATAGGATAATATCAGCCCATGTGACCACAAACAGCCTATATAGCTGAAAGCCGACCAAGGGTGGTGGTGGGGGCAGTGGGGAGCTGAACGCGAAGCGTTCAATGGGGCGAGAACAGCTGTGACGACGGGAAATGCAGGGCGCGACTTTCCCAGGTAAGGCAGGCTGTGTGAGGTTCCTTGCAAAGGGCCTTTGTGTAGAGTTTTAAAAAAGGCACCAATCTTTCGCTGGTAGACTCACTACTGTGGTTCCCTGCAGTTCACAAATGCAGGGCTGAATTACCTGGGCAGTTTCACCGGCGAGATCAGGGTCTGGCTGTGGGGGAGGGCAGAATGGGCCCTCGCGACCTCTGCACCTCAGGGGTCTGGGTCTGAGGAGGAAAAAAGAGGGGAATTAATATAGCAGGAGGGCGAGGGGGAGGAAAGGCTATATGAAACAGAAGGGGGATGTTGCGATAGGCAGCAGGCAAGTCTCACGGAAAGAATAGGATGCTCATGTTAGCCAGAAATAAAGTCTAGAGATGTTGTATGCATTAAATATATATACATATATGAGTGAGCCATAATAAAGTTAACATTACAAAATTACACAACACCTTGAAAATAATAAAAATAATAGAGAAAACATTTTTCCTGGTAGTGTAACGGCCCCCTTAATGTGTTTCGGCAAGTAATTGCAGATAATAGTAGGCACTTACAAGACTTTAAACAAACATTCCATTTACTTGCACAAAAGTACAAATTGTACAGAGAGATGTACAGTATAGTAAGCAAATCAAGGCAGAACACCATCCCCCTCAAACTGAAGTAAAGATCCTCCCACTCAGCTAAGATGTAAAGCTGCCTCTGAGCCAGTGATGCAACAGTTCATAAAGCACATCTTTGGACAGTATTTTTACATGAACATTAATGTGGATGCCATAGTTTGACAGACTGCATGGCTGCTTTATTCCCCCCAGCAAAGGAACACCCCCCCCTCCAAGAAAAACAACAACACATGAATAGAGTTACACAGAAACTTTTATTAGCAGTCATATGCTCTGTGGATCTCAAATTGAGACCAGTGGCACAGAAATAATGACCACTGTAATTACACTGTATACTGATAAAAGAAGCCATGTATGATGAATTATTATTGAATCTGTGATCCTTATGTATCTTTTTCTTTTCAGAGAATAATGAGAACAAGCATTTGTCAATGCCGAATGTTGCTTGCTTGTATGTGCTGTGTAGGTACTTGGAAGTCAGTGGAGTGCAAATATTGAAAATTTGCAAGACCTCTGCTCATGAACAGTGTCACTGTGATTTTCTTAATGTGTCCCCCATACATTGATTTCGCACACCGACTGCGCCATTGTGCGCTAGATGGGCAGAAACACATTGTAGGTGAGTTGTGAAAAATAACAGCTATACTGCTCATAAGGAGGTGTGGTAAAATGGCAATGTTGGAAATCTGGAGTGAAAATATTGAAAATTTGCGAACTTACAAGCGTGCGTAGGAAGTGCGTAACGCAGGCTTGTAAAACAGTCATTTTTAGGAATTTTGACACCAAATTTTCAACATAGCCATTTTAAGACCTCTGCTCATGAACAGTGTCATTGTGATTTTCTTAATGTGTCATACATTGATTTGCACCGACTACGCCATTTAGTGCGCTAGATGGCGGAAACACTTTTGGGTGAGATGTGAAAATGACAGCTGTACTGCTCATAAGGAGGTGTGGTAAATGGCAATGTTGGAAATCTGGAGGAAAATATTGAAAATTGCAAACTTACGGGCGTGCATAGGAAGTGCGCAATGCAGGCTCATAAAACAGTCATTTTTAGGAATATTTCACCAAATTTTCAACATAGTCATTTTAAGACCTCTGCTCATGAACAGTGTCACTGTGATTTTCTTAATGTGTCCCATACAGTGATTTCGCACACCAACTGCGCCATTGTGCGCTACATGGGCAGAAACACATTTTGGGTGAGATGTGAAAAATGACAGCTGTACTGCTCATAAGGAGGTGTGGTAAAATAACAATGTTGAAAATCTGGAGTGAAAATATTGAAAATTCACGAACTTACGAGCATGCGTAGGAACTGCGCAACACACGCTTGTAAAACAGTCATTTTTAGGAATTTTTCCACCAAATTGTCAACATAGGCTTTTTGAGAGCCCACCTTATGAACACTGGCAGTGTCATTCTGTTAATGTGTGGAAAGTGATTTCTGCAGTGATCGTGTAAATCACCCTTCGGGCCCGATTAAAGCCATGGCAGTGCAAGAATTCTTAAGGAGGGGTGCCAAAAACCCCATGTTGAAAATTTGGTGCAAAAATTCAAAAAAATGCCTGAGATATGCAGCAAAGTTGAAAAAAACCCTATCTATCCCATTATACAGCTTAGCGGCATTTCCTCAGTTCGAGGTCAGCTTTAAAGAGTGTAGACGTGTTCCCGGTCAACTGAAGATCATCGGGCCAAGGTCCGGAGGTAAGTATGGGGTGTGGGGGTGGGGAGGCAGGGTGCGAGGGTGGTGCGGGGTGGGAGGGAGGGGGGCAGGGAGAAGCGCCAGGACAGTTTTATTTGCAGGTTTTTTGTTTTTTAATGACGACATTGACGCTTGCCACGCTGGGGTGGGCCTCCAGCGGCACAAGGATGGCTGGTTGGGGGGGTGGAGCTGATGGGGAATTGGGCACCCTGCCGGTGATAAGATCTGTTGCCACGCTGGAGGTGGGCTCAGCGTGGCACCCTGTACCTGGGGAGGACAGTGGAGCCGACAGGGATTGGGCACCCCATCGGCTATACGATGAGTTGCCATGCTGGGTGGGTACCCAGTGTGGTGCATGTGCAACTCTGTTTGGGGAGCACAGCACAGCTGATGGGATTGGGCACCCCCATCAGCTATACAGTGGGGCACGAGCACGCATATATAGTGTGTGTGTGTGTGTGTAGGGAAGCGCATGAGCAGGCAATATCTTATCGCTGCTCACTGAAGCATAGCTCCCCCTTTCAACTGTACTCCACTGCATTTTGGAGCTGTCATAGACAGCTCCAGCAGCGATTGGAGAACTGGGGCCACGCCTGCAAACACACTGACTGAATTGGAAGAGGGCTGCCACACCTCCAAAAACTCGGATGATGGCAGTATGTTTCTTGCACATGCGTGCAAGCAACATAAAAATGTCTTATCCTATAAATCTGCAGTATCATTTCTCTCCACTGGTATGACACTTTAGAGTGGCAGGGCATGCTTTTTGCTGCTTCCCCTAGGAATAAAGGGTCAAGGAATTCTGAAAGTGGGTGATCATATTACATGCAACCTGGAGGGAACAAAACTGAAGTTTCTTTTTTCTCTCTGTTGCATGTTTTTTGTTGTTTGTTTGTTTGTTTTTAATAACCAGGACTTCACTTTAATCATACAATTATTCACCATGGAGTCTGAAAATGAACTTTGGGTAAAAGAATTGCATTATATTCTGATAAACTTGTTTTTGCTTTTCAAGAAACACATGATATTGCAAAAAAATTTAACCTGTTCTAACAAATTAATAAATTACTAAATGTATTTAGTTGTAAAGCCTGTAAAGAAATCCAGGACCCCATTCTAAATACTACAGTTTATGGTGTTAGCATGTTTTTTTTTTAAAAACTTATATCAAATACAAATCACTATTACAAATACAGTTTGCTAAAATGTAATTGTGCTATGAACTGATACATTGTTTATATGCTTTTATGCCTATAAACAATGTCTCAATATGTAACAGTCTTACTATGTAGTAACAAATCACCCAAACACATATTGCAATAGAAACATTACATCAGGCTCACTTCAGAGACGGTGTTTTAAGAGTCAACTCAAATGTGACTATTAGTCACTGTTAAACCTGTCAAGTATAAATGAGTTTAACAAGATAATTTCAGCTGTTTTTTCTGTGCCCTTTATTGAGTCCCCTTGTTTGAAAGAAGCCTGCACAATGTCTGAAGGAGATTACTGATACAATTGCAAACACTACCCAACCCCCACCCCTTCCACAACTCATTGAATACTTTCATTAGGACAGCCATTCTTAAAGGATTAAAGGACAAAAGACCCCCCCCCAACTCACTTAATGCACACATCCTGCCTTTCTGAAGAAACATTAGTCCACCTACAGTGCATGACTTCATTTTCAAGGAGGCCAGCCAGATCCAAACACTTAAAAAAATTGTTTTCAGTGTGGAAAGTGAGACAAGGACTCTAATGAAAGCACAAAAGTAAATTCAGTCATTGTGTGCTTGTAGACATGCAGAACAGAGCTGTGTTTAATTAAATATACTAAAATAAAAAATCATTTGTCCTCACACTTCTCAGTAATACTCACATTACCTCATAACCAACACCCACATGTGCTCATACCCAGACTCACTACCACACTTAGAAATATAGAAACTGTTAGCAGATAAGGACTTCTAGGCCCATCCAGTCTGCTCATAATCCCTGTACTTTTGTACAGCTTCTGACCCTCCATCTGTTTTACCTCTATGGTTCCATTATTTATTTATTTATTTAGTTTTTGATGACCGGGTAAGTGCACTAGACAAATTCCATGCATCACCATGTACCATGCATGTTTAAATCCAACAACAGTGCTTACTCCCATACCTCCTGCGGGATGAGGTAGCCAGACTCAGAGAGGAATTAAACTGGGTCAGGAGTACCATCACCCCTATCCAGAGACCACCCAGTCCAATGCAACTGCCTCAAAGGATGCTGAGAACGAGGAGCACTTGGATGAGAGTAGACTCAGGGAGGGTTAGAGTGGTCAGGCAGAGGCACATCCCAGATCCTATTCCACTCAAGAACTCATATGCCACACTGGCAAATGGGGACAACCAAATAGAGGTACCCAGAGAAGTGGAAGAAAAGGATGTGGAGATTAGCCAAGGAGGTGACCTCAGCGGGGAGAGCAGTGGACCCCAGAGGAGGAGGAAGCGAATCCTGGTGGGGAACTCCATCATAAGAGGGATCCAGCTAGGAACACAGGAGGGGGAGGACAGGGAGGTGAGGTGCCTACCAGGTGCCACAGCATGGAGGGATGGAAGGAAGATCCTGGGGATCACTGGGAAGGCAAGATGGGAGGGTGAGCTGGGTGTTATTATCCACCTAGGTACTAATGACCTGGCAAATGGGGAGCCAAAGGAAGTTCTGGAAGAGTTTAGGAAATTGAGAGGGGTCTCGCCAGTAGCTACTCTGTCACTTTCAGAAGTACTACCTGCAAGAGACAAGGGAGAGTAAGTAGGGGGTGCATTCACCAGAACTTTAACTCATGGTTGAAGAACTGGTGCTGTAAGGAAGGGTTTGGATTCATTGGCAACTGGGGACCCACCTGGAGGGATGGAGGTTTGTTCAAGCCTGATGGCCTGCATCCATCCTGGAAGGGAATCCAAGCACTCAATGATAAGTGTAAATACTACATTGACAAGCATTTAAACTAGCCAAGGAGGGTGGCAGGTCAGCAAGGAGGGTACCTACTTGCTCACCCCCCACAGCTAGCAGTGGAACCAGTGAACTAGAGCAGTGGCCATCTCTACAAAGCAGTGTGCAAAAGATGGAGATTAGCACCCAAGAGGTGGATAGGCAGAAAAGGGGCAAAATTCAGCAGAAGGGCAGACAGCAAGGAGAACCAGAGATAAAGGACAACCAAGGAAGGGGCTGGAGTAGAACAGCGAAACAGTCTAGGGAGGTCAAATCATGGAAAGCCATGTGTGCCAATGCCAGGAGCCTTAGCAACAAGATGGAAGATCTGGAGGCTGTCATGGTGCAGTCAGACCTGGACATTGTGGCCATCACTGAAATCTGGTGTAAATAACCACGACTGGAGATGGCCATACCTGACTACAACATATTCAGAAGAGACAAGGCAGGTAGGAAGGGAGGAGGAGTGGCACTGTATGTGAAAATGACATAAGGGCCACAGAGATCCAGGAGGAACAAAATGGGGAGAGATACTGTGGTTAAGCTGGAAAGGAAAATGGGGCCAGTCATCCGAGACAGGTGTGGTCTATAGACCACCAGCCCAGGAGGAAGAAACAGATAGGAGTTGATGCTAGCCATCCAAAGGATGGCAGACAAGGGTGAGGTAGTACTGGTTGGAGACTTCAATATTCCAGACATGGACTGGAGCATCCCAGCAGCAGCATCAACTAGGAGCAGATTTATCCTGGACTCCCTTCAGGGTGCCTTCCTCAATCAACTGGTCATGGAACCAACTCGGCAGAAGGCAATAGTGGACCATGTGCTCACAAACAGGGACAGTGTGATGGGGTAACAGTAGGGGAGCACCTGGGGAACAGTGACCACCAGTCATTGTGGTTTGAAATCACAGAAAGAGCAGAACCAAACCACACAAAAACATGTATACTGGATTTTAGGGGGGGGAAGACTTTGGGAAAATGGTGAGATACTTGAAAGAGGCATTAAGGGGAATGGGGCAGGAATCAGAGGTTCAACAGAATTATGCATTAAGCAGGTTAGCAAGAGGAAAAGGAAGAGGAGACCATTATGGTTTTCCAAAGAGGTAGCAAAGAAAGTGAAAGCCAAAAAGATTGCATTCAGGCAATACAAAAAGACACAGGCACAAAGGGATAGGGAGAAGTACCAGGAGAAGCAAAGGGAGGCTGGGAGGTCAGTAAGGGAAGCCAAAGCTCAGAAAGAAGAACACATTGCAAAATCAGTGGGTAGAGGGGACAAAAATCTTTTACAGGTACATAAGTGAAAAAAGAAAGGCACAGGAGGATAGTGAGACTGAAGGGGGAGGATGGGGGCTGCGTGAAGGATGACAACAGTAAAGCTGACATATTGAATAGATATTTCTGCTCAGTCTTTACTGAGGAAGAGGAGGATAATGGGTCTAAGGAGTACAAGGGGTGAGAATGGTGCAGAAATGGACACAAGTCCTTTTACACGAGAAAGGGTCCTGAAGGAACTGGAAGTAATAAAGAGTTGATAAAGCAATGGGGCCAGATGGGGTGCACCCCAGGGTCCTTAAAGAACTAAGAGAGGTGGTGGCTGAACCTCTGGCTATCCTGTTTAGCCAATCACTGGAAACAGGGGAGGTACCCAAAGACTGGAGGACAGCAGATGTAGTCCCTTATACAAAAGTGGGAACAAAGAGGAAGCAGGGAACTACAGATCAGTCAGCCTCACCTCGGTAGTGGGGAAGATCATGGAAGCACTACTGAAGAGAGATTGGTGGAACATCTGGTTGTCAATGGACTACAGGACCCAAGGCAGCATGGTTTCACCAGGGGGAGGCATGCTCAGACCAACCTGGTTGAATTTTTGACTGGGTGACTAAGGAGGTGGATCAGGGAGGGGCAGTGATGCGCCCATCTGGACTTCAGCAAGGCCTTGACACTGTGCCACATAGAAGACTATTACACAGACCGGGGAATATGGGTGTGGGCAGGACAGTAGTGTGGTGGGTAGGTAACTGGCTGGGCAGCAGGACACAGAGGGTGGTGGTAAATGGCTGTCATTCCACAAAGGGAAGAGTGACCAGTGGGGTACCACAGGGATCAGTGCTGGGACTGGTCCTATTCAACATCTTCATCAGTGACATTGCGCTGGACCTAGAAGGCAGAATTTCACTGTTCGCTGATGACACAAAGCTCTGTAACAGAGTAGACACACCAGAGGGTGTAGACAGAATGAGAAGGGACCTACAGAAACTTGAAGAATGATCAGGGGTTTGGCAGTTGAAATTCAATGCAAAGAAGTGCAAGATAATGCATATGGGGCACAAAAACCCTGGTGCAATATATCAGTTGGGGGGTGAGGATATAGCATGCACCAAGCAGGAAAGGATCTTGGGGTTATCATCTCTGATGACCTCAAGGTAGGGAAACAGTGTGACAAGGCAGCAGGTAAAGCAAATAGGATGCTGGGATGCATAGGCAGGGGCATCACCAGCAGGAAAAGGGAGGTCATAATTCCACTATACAAGACACTAGTGAGGCCCCACCTGGAGTACAGTGTACAGTTCTGGAGACCTTACCTACGTAAGGACATAGACAGGGTAGAGAAGATTCAGAGGAAGGCAACAAAGATGGTACATGGATTGCATCACAAGTCCTATGAGGACAGGTTGAAGGAACTGAACATGTACTCCCTGGAGGAGAGGGAGGAGAGGGGATATGATAGAGACATACAAGTATCTTACAGGGAGGAACAGGGTGCAGGAATACACTATTTTTAAGCAAAAAGATGTTCCAGGACTAGAGGCATAGGATGAAGTTGGAGGGAGGATGATTCAGAGGAAACGTGAGGAAGAATTTCTTCCAATGGGTGGTGGACAAGTGGAACACCCTGCCAGAGGAAGTGGTGGGGGCTGAAACAATCACAGGATTTAAGAATGCATGGGATAGACATAAAGGAATTCTGGAGGTCAGGGGTAAGGGGCAACAGACTTCTAGGAAAACATAAACTGAACTTACAAGCTCAAATGGGCAGACTGGGTGGGCCATAGGCCCTTATCTGACGACACTGTCTATGTATCTATGTATCCTTTTGCAAATTATTCCATGCATCCACTACCCTCTCTGTAAAGAAAAGCCTTGTCACATTCCCTTGTAACCTGCCACTTTCTAATTTCATGTCATGCCCCCTCATTCTTGTACTCCTCCTCTATTGGAATACAGTACATCCCCCCCCCCCGCACATTGTTTATGCCCTTAAGGTCACACACATGGCAACAAGTAACCTCATAATTCAAACCTATACCCACTGACAGTATACCCACGTTCACACTCACTCTCAGTCTTTCACAGTCAAGTAAAACAACAGAGTGGCATGGTAGTTTAAGGTGTAAAGGAACCTATTTATCTGTATGTTTTCAGTTATTTTTTTTAGAAGACAGAAAGTTATTATCCCTTTGTACAGACAGTTGGTGAGACCCCATCAAGAGTTGTGTGTGCAGTTCTGGAGACCCCATCTCTGAAAGGACATAGGATGGAGGCAGTCCAGAGACGAGCAACTAAAATGGTGCAAGGTTTGCCCCAGAAGCCACACAAAAAGAGACTAAAGAAGATTAATATGTATACCCTCGAGGAAAGGATGGAGAGGGGGGCACATGATAGAAACTTTCAAGTACCTCAAGATAATGTAGAAGGGTGCTTGAAGGTGTTGGGGAGGAGCAAGTGGGGAAATGAGAGAACTGTGGATTCCAGTGTGACATTCCATTTAAGTTTTTTACAGTGTGGTATTATTTTTTTTATTGGGAACTCAGAATTACAAACCTTTGAGCCAAGAGCTCATTTACAAACGATCCTCGTCAACAATTAAGGAGATATTTGGTAGTGATAGGGATCTCGAGACACGAAAATTATTCTGATCCCCTTCAGCTGTCCCCTAGTGAACATACATTAGTGGAATTTACGTAACTGTACCATTTTAGTGCCGTACATCAATAAGAAAAAAAAACTTCTATACTAGTAGGAAAATGCTTTTTTACTGCAATCTTCTACAAAGGAGTACTGCGTGCAGTTCTGGAGACCCAATCTCCGCAAAGACATAGACAGGATGGAAGCTGTCCAGAGGAGGGCAACTAAAATGGTGCAGGGTCTGCACCGGAAGACATATGAAGAGAGATTTAAGGAGCTTAATATGTATAGCCTCGAGGAAAGGAGGGAGAGGGGGGACATGATAGAAACTTTCAAGTACCTCAAGGGAATCAACAAAGTCCAAGAGGGTAGCATCTTTCAAAAAGAGGTGTGCAAGAACAAGGGGCACAATTTGAAGATGGGGGCAGCTCAGAGGTAATTTAAGGAAGTATTTTTTCACAGAGAGGGTTGTGGATGCATGGAACGGCCTTCCGGAGGAGGTTGTGGAGTCAAAAACAGTGGTGGAATTCAAGCATGCATGGGACAGTCATAAGGCAATTCTAGGGGGTGGGGGTAGGAAGAAGTAGGCTGCTGGTTAACTAGGATCTGCAGCTTATCCATTAGGTAGGGAAATGGGCAGACTGGGTGGGCCAAGTGGTCCTTATCTGCCATCAAATTCTATGTTTCTATCCCCACAGTGCCCTCTTTTATACGCTTTGTTAAAAATAAGCATTTTCTGTTCGGACTCACTTCTAACTAGGGCTTTCACACCACTGTAGGCACAAACCATTAGGGTTATTACAAATTGGTAACACTCTGTTTTGTTTTATGTTGTTTCTATGTTTAAAAGAAATACAAGTTTATCAATTAAAGTTTTAGTTGATCTCTCCCTGTCAGATCCTGTGTGAAAATGGACCAGGTGCTGGGTTCAGAAGGATAAACCTGTCTAACAGAATATCACTTTCTGGGATAAATGGCTGTTTTTTTAAATACATTAAGGGTCTTGCCTGGGAGAAAAAACAGCAATATCGACAGGTGGCGTGCAATAATTGTTACATGCAAGGGATCTGTCATGGTAAAAATTCCTCATAATATTTTTTAAATGACTGGCTACAAAAAAACAGATGAGTCAAAATGAATTGGGGTGGTGGGAGGGGGAGAAAATAACCCTGGATTTTACTTTTAATAAAATATTTCATACTTCCTCAACAGATAATGAATGTTTTTTTTTTTCCTTTGGTGTTCTGCATTTCTCTGGATTGCTTACTGAAGGTGTGCTGCATTACAGCTTCAATTCAGAAAGACTATACAGTACATCCACTTCTTTATGACAACGGTCTGGTAACTGCCACTCGAAAAAATTAACTGACTGACACCCCCATCCACTTTGGGGACACAAACAAACTCATACTCTGACAGATGTTACTGACAGTTTGAATCAGCCAAGAAATTTGCCTGCTTGCAATGAGAATGTACGCATCACTGTGGGCTGGTATTGATGTGTGGGGCTGGGGGTGATGAGAGCAGGGTAGGTTGTTATATGCAGGAACGGGTTTGGCTCCTCATCTCATGGGACAACTTGTACATTAAATAAATCAGTGTAAAAAAAGCAGGGATACTGAATGAATACTTCTGCTCAGTATTCACAAAACAGGAGGAGGGAGAGGGGCCTAATCCAATTAACAGAAGCACTCTGGATAGGGGGGTCAATCCCAGTCCTTTCACAGAAGAAAAGGTTCTGAAAGAACTCCTAAAACTGAAGGTGGACAAAGCAATGGGGCCTGACAGAATTCATCCAGTGGCAGAGCTAAATGGGGCTGGGGGGCAGGCGTCCCTACTGGCTACCCCAGTGTGAGTAGTGGTGCCCCACCACCATCTTTATTCACTGTTTATTTTATTTTATTTAAAATAAAATAAACAGTGAATAAAGTCCTTTTCTTCTGTGAAAGGGCTGGTTTAGTGCCCATTGTGGAGTTCTTGATTGACTGAATGCACCCCTCTGGCTCCCAAACCTGGCTGTGCCACTGAATTCACCCCAGGATTCTAAAAGAATTAAGGGGAGAACTAGTGACACTACTGACTACCCTTTTTAACAAATCATGGGAAGATGGTGTGGTACCTGAAGACTGGAGGAAGGTGGATGTGTTTCTCCTTCACAAAAGTGGGAGCAAGACAGAGGCAGGAAACTACAGACCTGTCAGTTTGACCTCTGTGGTAGGGAAAGTGATGGAATCACTTCTGAAGGAAAGAATTGTTGAGTACCTAGAGGCCAGTGGGGCACAGGACCCAAGGCATCATGGGTTCACAGCTGGAAGGTCATGTCAGATGAATCTAACTGATTTCTTTGACTGGGTGTCCAAAGTAGTAGGCTAGGGAAGGGCTGTGGACATGGCCTACCTAGACTTTAGCAAGGCATTTTACAGTCCCACACAAAAGATTAATAATCAAATTAACCAGCCTGGGAGTGGGACCCAGGGTGGTAGCCTGGGTAAAACATTGGCTAGACAACAGGACACAGAAGGTAATTTTAAATGGAGTCCACTCTGAAGAAAGAGGGGTTACTAGTTGGGTTCTGCAGGGTTCAGTACTGGGTCCAACCGTCCAGTCCTTTTTAATGTCTTTATAAGTGACATTGCAGAGGACTGGAAGGAAACGTATGCCTCTTTGTAAATGACACGAAGATCTGAAACAGGATTGATACACAGGGAGGCATGGAAAGGATGAGAAGGGACTTGGCAAGGTTGGAGAAATGTTCAGAAGTATGGCAGCTTGGATTCAATGCAAAGAAGTGCAAAATAATGCACCTGGGAAACAAAAACCCAGGGGAAGATTACACAATGGGGGGGTAGTAACAACAACAAAAATGGAAAGGGACCTGGGGGTAATCATATCAGATGAACTTAAGGTTAGCAAACAATGTGAGAAGGCAATAGGGAGGGCTGGGGGATACTGGGATGTATAGGGAGAGACATCACCAGCGGAAAACAGGAAGTTGTCATCCCTCTGTACAGACAGTTGGTGAGACCTCATCTGGAGTACTGCATCTAGTTCTGGAGACCCCATCTCCACAAGGACATAGACAGGATGGAAGCAGTCCATAGGAGAGCAACTAAAATGGTGCAAGGTCTGCAAGAGAAGCCATACAAGGAGAGACTAAAGGAGCTTAATAATATCCTTGGGGAAAGGAGGGAGGGGGGACATGATAGAAACTTTTCTTTTTTTTATTTTCTACTTTTACTCCCCCTGTCCTGCAGACTCCACTGCCTCAGGAGTCACCAATTGCATCTGCCCAGCCTCACCTTACCTGCACCGTGGTATTCCCTCCATGTAGCCGTGGTTTGCCCCCCAGGCAGGGACAGAGATGGGGACCGACATCCCCGTACTATGTCCATTCATCAGGGCACCAGACTGGGACAGGCAAGTGTGCTTATAGGGTCTGCAATAGGGTACTCCATCTTCCAGGAGCCTAGAGGGCATTTTTTCCGGTATTCTTGTGCCAGACGTGCGTCCCCAACGTCAAGGTGCACCCGCCACTGTCCATCATGCACTACCCCCTCACTGTAGGACTGGAAGCATGCTGTACCGCAGGCCTCCACCAGAGGGCAGTCATGCTCCAAACCATGGGTTCCCCTCCCTCCCGGGAGAGGAGAGCTGTCCTCCGGATGCTTGATCCTCTCCCTCCCTCGCCGTCCCCCTGGCGGCCCAAGGTCATTCCCAAACCCAGGTCACCGGCATGGTACGAGGTGTGGTGTCCAGCGCTTCAATCCTCAGCACCACCGGTCCAGCTAATATAAACTTTTAAGTACCTCAAGGGAATCAAAAAAGTCCAAGAGGGTAGCATCTTTCAGAAAAAGAGATGTGCAAGAACAAGGGGACACAATTTGAAGATAGAGGAGGGACAGCTCAGGGGCAATATGAGGAAGTATTTTTTCACAAAGAGGGTGGTGGACACATGGAAAAACCTTCCTGAGGAGGTTGTGGGGTCTAAAACTGTGTGAGAATTCAAGAATGCATGGGACAGACATAAGGCAGTTCTTGTGGGGGGGGGGTAGAAAGAAATAGGTTGTTGGTTAACTAGGATCTGCAGCTTATCCTGTAGGTAGGGAAATGGGCAGACTATGGGGGCCAAGCGGTCCTTATCTGCCATCAGAGTCTATGTTTCTATAAAAAGATCTCTGTTACTAATGGGGGGAAATGAATTAAGAATGAAAGTACAAGTTCCTTATGGTGGTAAAAATTAACACAAGTGTCATCAGAAATGTTGCTACGTTGTCCTCACAAGTGACGACTGTCCTTATTGAGAATATTTCACCGTCTTGAAGTGCTTCCGTTGATGAATAATTTAACTGCATCCATGCCTGACAACCTAGTTTGAATCATTATTTTCATTATGATAAACTACAGACTGATTGATGGAAGATTCACACCTGCAAACGGATGAGTGTCCGTATGATGGAGGTGCGAGTCCCACCAGTGTGAAATTTATGTGAGCAGAACGTGGTAGCGAGTATGAAAAAAAGAAACTGATTTGCTTTCAGCACAGCAATAAACCATGTACTAGTGGTCCTTCCTCATGCTTGATGCATCTCAGATTTGTAATTAGGGATTCCCTGATGGCTAGCTGACCCAATCCTAAACACTACATGCATGGCCAGTTTTAGGATTTTTGGGGCCCCCCGCAAATTTCATGATAGTGGCCCCATAGACTGGGCCCCATCAACCAATTATCTTTACACATTGCCCATATTTTATGACATTAAAATACTAATACATACTTAAGTGCTAATCACATGTGGAAGCCTAGAAACAAGCCCTTCACATTTAATACTAGTCTAGAAATACATTTATAATAATGTATAACATAACTGCAAAAAAATTATCCTCCATCTCTAGCTGTTACTAATTTTTCTAGCTCTGCTGCTCTCTATCTATGCAGTCTGATCTTCTCTCGACTCCCACTAGTGTACTATATGCATACCTCTCAACCGTTTGTCCCCCAAATGTGGAACATTGCCTCTCAAAATGTGGAACAAATGAGCAAAATGTGGAACACTTAATCAGATCTTTACCTAGGAAGCTCAGAACACAGTTAAAATGTTTGTATTTATGTTCAGAAAGTCTGTTATTAATTGAATAATGTATTTTTTGCATCATTTACTGTAGATTTTTGCTTTAAAATATTAACACTGAATGTGGGACAAGTCCTCACAATGTGGAACAGGGAGCTTTTGTGAAGTAAAATGAGGAACGTTCCTCGTAATGTGGTACAGTTGAGAGGTATGACTATATGTACTATATGTAACTGACCATAATTTGGACTGAAATAAATGTTTGTTTAGAATAGCCTCTGAGTGACAACAGATACACATGATGACAGTCAGTTAGTGGATATGTTGTCAGAGACAGGCTACTCTAAACAAACATTTATGTAATTCCAAATTATGGTCCAGACCATCTCCTGATCTCATCTCCCAGTCCATCTTTGTTATTCATTACCTACCTAAACGAAGCAAAGGCAGGCAAGGCACGGCACTGGTCTCTAAATGGGTGTAATCCTACTCTCTAGCTCTCTCCTCCACTCCGTGCACTGCACTGGTCTCTAAGTGGGTGTAATGCTCCTCCTCCTCTGGCTCTCTCCTCCACTCCATGCACAGCACTGGTTTCTAAGTGGGTGTAATCCTGCTCCTCTAGCTCTCTGCTCCACTCCATGCACTGCACTGGTCTCTAAGTGGGTGTAATCCTGCTCCTCTAGCTCTCTCCTCCACTCCGTGCACAGCACTCATCTCTAAGTGGGTGTAATCCTGCTCCTCCAGCTCTCTGCTCCACTCCGCGCACAGCACTCATCTCTAAGTGGGTGTAATCCTGCTCCTCCAGCTCTCTGCTCCACTCCGTGCACTGCACTGGTCTCTAAGTGGGTGTAATCCTGCTCCTCCAGCTCTCTCCTCCACTTTGTGCATTGTACTGGTCTCTCAGTGGGTGTAATCCTGCTCCTCTAGCTCTCTCCTCCACTCCGTGCACAGCACTGGTCTCTATGTGGGAGTAATCCTGCTCCTCTGGCTCTCTCCTCCACTCCGTGCATTGTACTGGTCTCTCAGTGGGTGTAATCCTGCTCCTCTAGCTCTCTCCTCCACTCCGTGCACAGCACTCGTCTCTAAGTGGGTGTAATCCTGCTCCTCCAGCTCTCTGCTCCACTCCGTGCACTGCACTGGCCTCTAAGTGGGTGTAATCCTGCTCCTCTGGCTCTCTCCCCCACTCCGTGCACAGCACTGGTCTCTAAGTGGGTGTAATCCTGCTCCTCTGGCTCCCTCCTCCACTCCATGCACTGCACTGGTCTCTAAGTCGGTGTAATCTTGCTCCTCTGGCTCTCTCCCCCACTACGTGCACTGCACTGGTTTGGCAGTGTTCACTGAATTGCTGAATTTGCAGCTACTGGCTGCTGAGTTCTTTTTTTAATAAAATAAATAAATGACAGTGTTCTCAGCAAGCAGCGCTAGCAGAAGTAGCATGTAGGGAAGGTCTGGCTGGCTGCTGGCTGCAGCGGGTGGTGGTTCTCTCTCCTCCACATTGGCTGATATGGAAAGTCACATATGGAAAAATAACTTTTGACAACCCAGACATTTTCTATGTACAGTAGATAATCTGGGGAACCTGTAGCAGCCCAGTAGTAGAAACGGCATCTACACTAGTAATTTATCTTCTAGACTTAATCTCTCAAAGATAGCCAGTGTATTTGTTACAGAACTGTGTATCGCACATGCTATAATTCACACTTAAACCTATTTTAGGCAGACAGCCACTCTATTAAGCATGTTAATTTGAGACTCAAATCAGAACACTGTTAATCAGATTGAAAAAATATTTATTTATTTGAAATTACTCCAAATGGGATAACTCCATGAGGTACTGTATAAAACAATAAATTTGCAGATATTAAATTATACATTGCGTCTCATCACTGCCTTCCCAGCCCACACAAAACTAACAGCAATGTCACTAGCAGTGTTTCCTAGTACCCACACCAGTACCCATACTACAAAGGAATAGCAGTAATTTTAAACAAGCATTTGTCAATGCCGAATGTTGATTGCGTTGGTCTGTTGAGCTCGCTCAATGGCCCTGTGTCACTCGCTCATTCTGTTTCTCCCAGTGCTGCAGGCTGCACCTTTGTATGGGGCTCCTGGCTGCATGGGCATGTTTTTTTCTTCCCACAAAGAAATCTGCAGCTGTCCTGACAGAGCTGTGTTGAGGTGGGTCACTCGCCCTCTCACAGTCACTCATTCTGTTTCTGCTGGCACTGCTGGCTACCCTTTTGTACTGGGCTCCCACTTCTGTTGGCGGCTTTTTCTGCCCACAAAGAAATGTGCAGCAGTCCTGACACAGGTCCATTGAGATACCTCTCTCCCTCTCTCTCGCTCATTCCGTTTCTGCCAGTGCTGCAGGCTGGCCTTTTGTGCACGGCTCCTACCTGCATTGTTGCCTTTTTCTGCACATAAAGCAATCTGCAGCAGTCATGATAGAGGTCTGTTGCGATCACCCACTTCCCCTCTCTCACTCGCTCATTGTGTTTGTCCCAGCACTGCTGGCTGCCCTTTTGTACTGGACTTCTGCCTGCGTTGGCACCTTTTTCTGGCCACAAAGAAATCTGCAGCTGTCCCGACACAACTCCATTGAGGTCGCTCTCTCTGCCTGTCTCACTCTCTCATTCTGTTTCTCCTGGTGTTGCAGGCTGCTTTTTTGTACTGGGCTTCTGCCTGCATTGGCAGGTTTTGCTGCCCACAAAGAAATCTGCAGCTGTCCCAACACAGCTCCGTTGAGGTGGGTCACTTCCTCTCTGTCATTCACTCATTCTGTTTCTGCTGGTGCTGCAGGCTGCCCTTTTGTACTGGGCTCCTGCCTCTGTTGGTGGCTCTTTCTGCCCACAAAGAAATCTGCAGCAGTCCTAACACAGGCGCGTTGAGGTAGCTCACTCCCCCTCTCTCACTCACTCATTCCATTTCAGCCGGCGCTGCAGGTTGGCCTTTTGCACTGGGCTCCTGCCTGCATTGCCGCCTTTTTCTCCTCACAAAGAAATCCACAGCAGTCATGATAGAGCTCCATTGAGCTTGCTCACTGCCCCTCTCTCACTCGCTTGTTGTGTTTCTCCTGGCGCTGCAGGCTGCCCTTTTGTACTGGGCTTCTGCCTGCATTGGCACCTTTTTCTGCCCAATAAGAAATCTGCAGCTGTCCTGACAGCTCTGTTGAGGTCACTCACTCCGCCTGTCTCACTCGCTCATTCTGTTTCTCCTGGCGCTGCAGGCTGCCATTTTGTAGTGGTCTCCTGCCTCTGTTGGCGCCTTTCTCTGCCCATAAACAAATCTACAGCAGTCCCGAGAGAGCTCCGTTGAGCTTGCTCAGTCCCCCTCTCTCACTCGCTTGCGCCATTTCTGTCAGTGCTGCAGGCTGTCCTTTTCTACTGGGCTCCTGTCTGCATTGCTGCCTTCTTCTTCTGGGCACAAAGAAATCTGTAGCAGTCATGGTAGAGCTCCAATGAGCTCGCTCACTCACTCCCCCTCTCTCACTTGTTCGTTCTGTTTCTCCCACCACTGCAGGCTGCAGTTTTGTACTGGGACCCTGCGTGTAGTGCTGCCTTTTTCTGCCCACAAAGAAATCTGCAGCAGCCCCAACAGAGCTTCGTTGAGCTCACTTACTCCCCTCCCTCACTCGCTCATTCTGTGTCTCCTGCTGCTGCAGGCTGCCCTTTTGTACTGGGTTCCTGCCTGCGATGGTGGCTTTGTCTGCCCACAAAGAGATGTGCAGCAGTCCCGACACAGCTCCATTGAGGTCTCTCACTCTCCCTCTGTCACTCGCTCATTCCATTTCTGTGGGGGCTGCAGGCTGGCCTTTTGTACTGGGCTCCTGCCTGCATTGCCGCCTTTTCCTGCCCACAAAGAAATCTGCAACAGTGACACTAGACCTCTGTTGAGCTTGCTCACTCACCCTCTGTCACTTGCTCATTCTGTTTCTCCTGGCGCTGCAGGCTGCCCTTTTGTACTGGCCTCCTGGTTGCGTTAGCAACTTTTCCTGCCCACAAAGAAATCCACA
Source organism: Neoceratodus forsteri (assembly GCA_016271365.2). Lineage (NCBI taxonomy): Eukaryota > Metazoa > Chordata > Ceratodontiformes > Ceratodontidae > Neoceratodus > Neoceratodus forsteri. Next base: position 1,213,863,578 of record CM028132.1, read on the forward strand.
GCTGCCCCGACAGAGCTCCGTTTAGGTCACTCACTCTCCCTGTCTCATTCACTCATTCTGTTTCTCGTGGCACTGCAGGCTGCCCTTTTGCACTGGGCTTCTGCCTCTGTTGGCATTTTTTTGTACCCACAAAGAAATCTGCAGCAGCTTCGACAGAGCTCTGATGGCTTCACTCACTCCCCCTGTCTCACTTGCTCATTCCATTTCTGCCCGTAGTGCAAGCTGCCCTTTTGTACTTAGTTCCTGCCTGTGTTGCCGCCCTTTTCTGCCCACAAAGTAATCTGCAGCAGTCACGATAGAGCTCCGTTGAGCTTGCTCACTCACTCCCCCTCTCTCAAGTGTTCATTCTGTTTCTGCCGCCACTGCAGGTTGCTGTTTTGTACTGGCTCCTGCTTGCATTGCCGCCTTTTTCTGCCTACAAAAAAATCCACAGCAGTCATGATAGAGCTCCATTGAGCTTGCTCACTGCCCCTCTCTCACTCGCTTGTTGTGTTTCTCCTGACGCTGCAGGCTGCCCTTTTGTACTGGGCTTCTGCCTGTGTTGGCACCTTTTTCTGCCCAATAAGAAATCCGCAGCTGTCCTGACAGCTCTGTTGAGGTCACTCACTCCGCCTGTCTCACTCGCTCATTCTGTTTCTCCTGGTGCTGCAGGCTGCCATTTTGTAGTGGTCTCCTGCCTCTGTTGCCACCCTTTTCTGCCCACAAATTAATCTGCAGCAGTTACGATAGAGCTCCATTGAGCTTGCTCACTCACTCCCCCTCTCTCACGTGTTCATTCTGTTTCTGCCGCCGCTGCAGGTTGCCCTTTTGTACTGGCTCCTGCGTGCATTGCTGTCTTTTTCTGCCCACAAAGAAATCCACAGCAGTCCCAACTGCGCTCCACTGAGCTCACTCACTCCCCCTCCCTCACTCGCTCCTGCTGTGTCTCCCACTGCTGCAGGCTGCCCATTTGTACCGGGTTCCTGCCTGCATTGGTGGCTTTTTCTGCCCACAAACACATTTGTAACAGCAGAAACAGCTCCTCCGTGAATAAAGGTGCTTGAGTCCTCGCAAAAATCTACTGAAAACAAGACTCAGCACTCAATAAATGTCGTGGAATGCAGGCATTATTTAATAAAACAGATGCCAAACAAAGCCATACAAGCTACAGGATACACAGCAAGTTTGCAAACGCTTATGTGTCCGTAACAACTTAACTTTATTTAACATACTATTTATTAAATAATACCTACTCCACTTAATAATGCTAGTCTTCTTCAATCCTAAGCACCATTTGCAGCAGTCGAGAGAGAGTTCCATTGACTCAGCTCACTCCCCTCTCTCGAGTCGCTCGTTCCATTTCTGCCAGCGCTGCAGGCTGGCCTTTTTACTAGGCTCCTGCCTGTATTGCCGCCTTTTCCTGGTCACAAAGAAATCTGCAGCAGTCATGAAACACCTCCATTGAGCTCGCTCACTTCCCCTCTCTCACTTGCTTGTTCTGTTTGTCCCGGCGCTGCAGGTTGCCCTTTTGTGCTGGGCTCCTGCCTGCAGTGCCACCTTTTCCTGCCCACAAATAAGTCCGCAGCTGTCCCGACAGAGCTCCATTGAAGTCGCTCACTCTCTCCCCCTGTCTCACTCACTCATTCTGTTTCTCCTGGTGCTGCAGGCTGTCCTTTTGTACTGGGCTCCTGCCTCTGTTGGCATTTTTGTCTGCCCAAAAAGAAATCTGCAGCAGTCCCAACTCAAGCAGTCCGAGTCTCTGTTGGCCTCACTCACTCCCCCATCTCACTTGCTCATTCCGTTTCTGCTGGTGCTGCAGGCTGCCCTTCTGTACTGGGCTCCTGCCAGCATAGCCACCCTTATCTGCCCACAAAAAAAATCTGCAGCAGTGATGATAGAGCTCTGCTGAGCTTGCTCAGTCCCCCTCTGTCACTTGCTCATTCTGTTTGTCCCACCGCTGCAGGCTATCCTTTTGTACTCAGGCCCTGCATGCATTGCTGCCTTTTCCTGCCCAAAAACAAATCCACAGCAGTCCCAACAGAGCTCTGTTGAGGTCACTCACTCCCTCTCCCTCACTCATTCGTTCTGTGTCTCCTGGTGCTGCAGGCTGCCCTTTTGTACTGGGCTCCTGCCTGCATTGTCACCTTTTCCTGCCCATAAAGACATCTGCAGCAGTCCTGACAGAGCTCAGATGAGCTCAGTCACTCCCCCCCCCAGTCACTCGATCCTAATCTGTCCCAAACACTGATTTCCGACAGCAACTGCGGTATTCTGCACCAGAAGCATGGAAACACATTTCGGCCTGGATGTGAAAAATGACAGCTGTACTGTTCATAAGGAGGTGTGAACAAATGCCAGTGTTGAAAATCTGGCGTCAAAATATTACTAATTTGCAAACTTACAAGGGTGCGTGGCACCTGCACAACTCACTCTTGTAACACAGTCATTTAATAGAGTTTCATCAAAAAATTTTTAACACAGGCATTTTAGGACCTCTGCTCATGAACAGTGTCAGTGTGATTTTCTTAATATGTCCTAAACACTGATTTCCCACAGCAACCGCGCTATTGTGCACTGGAAGAGCGAAAACACATTTCGGCCAAGATATGAAAAATGACAGCTGCACTGTCCATAAGAAGGTATGGCAAAAATGGCAATGCTGAAAATATGGAGTGAAAATATTGCAAAGTTGCAAAGGTACAACCATATTGGAAACTGCGGAATGCACATTTGTAACACACTCATTTTATGGACTTTCATCACAAAATTTTCAACCTAGGTATTTTAGGTCCTCTGCTAATGAACAGTGTCACTGACATTTTCATAATGTGTCCCGAACATGGATTTCCCACAGCGACCACGCTATTCTGCGCCAGAACTGCGAAAACACATTTTGGCCAGGATGTGAAAAATGACAGCTGTACTGTTCATTAGGAGATGCAGAAGAATGGCAATTTTGAAAATCTGGAGTGAAAATATTATAAATTCGTGAACTTATGAGCATGTGTGCAAACTGTGCAACGCACGCTCATAACACAGTCATTTTATGGAGTATCATCACCAAATTTTCAAAATAGGCATTTTAGGACTGCTGCTCATGAACAGTGCCACTGTCAGCTTCTTAATCTGTCCCAAACATTGATTTCCCACACCAACCGCGCTATTCTGCTCTGGAAGTGCGAAAACACATTTCGGCCAGGGTGTGAAAAATGACAGCTGTACTGTTCACAAGGAGATTTGAAAAAATGCCAATGTTGAAAATCTGGAGTAAAAATATTGCAGATTCGCAAAGTTATGAGCGTGCGTAGCAACTGTGCAATGCACACTCGTAAAACAGTCATTTTTTTTGATTTTTCCCACCAGATTTGCAACATAGTCTTTTTGAGAGCCCTCCTCATGAACACTGGCACTGTCGTTTCGTTAATCGGTCCAGGAAGGTAATTCCGTGCAGTGACCGCAAAGTCACATTTCCGGGCTGATTAACGCCATGCCAGTGATAGAATTCTTGAGGAGGGGTCCCAAAAACCCCATGTTGAAAATTTGGTGCCAAAATTCCAAAAAATGCCTGAGATATGCATCAAAGTTGAAAAAACCCCATGTATTCCATTATACAGTTTACCAGCATTTCCTCAGTTTGCGGTCGGCTTTGAAGAGTGCAGACGTGTTCCCAGTCCACGAATCGTCACGCCGGACTCGGAGGTAAGTATGGGTGAGGGGGTGTGGGAAGCAGGGTGCGCAGTGGGTGGAGTGCGGGTTGTGGGGGGCAGGAGACCACTGAGAGACTGTTCCTTCTTTACAGGTAAAAAAAGAAAAGACATTGCGGGGCCATTTGGGCTCCCAATGTGCCAATGGAGTCTTTCTTTTTGGGGGGCAGCTATGGCAGATAGAGGTTAGGCACCCCAGCCGGTACACAACAAAAGGGATTAATATTATGCCGATGGGGATTGGGCACCCCATCAGCACCACAACAAAAGGGGGTGTATAATGTCGGGTGGACTCCCGTTGGCAACATAAATATTAGGGAACAGCAGCCGTCAGGGATTGTGGCCCCGTCGGCAAATAAACACGGTCGGGGGGGCACATACTGCCAAGGGGGGATTGAGCACTCCCTCGGCAGGGGAGGTTAATATTGTTTGTGAACACGGCGGCAAGCCACCACCATGTTCACAAACAATATCAGGGTTTCAAGATTCCGCCCTGCAAAAACGGGTCACTCCCTCATTGCAGCGAATGGCTGACGCTGCAATGACGAGGAGGCTCCTGATTGCAGCGGCTAGTTGTTTACAAGTTGGTGGCATGCTAGCTGAACTAGTGTCAGCAGCAGCATGCCACGGCATTGAGGGAAGTGGGACAAGCCTTTACAGGCTGTGGGAGCATTGGCCACAACAGTACCGTGCCTCTACAACCTGCTTGTAGAGAAACCTGCCACATGTTTCTTGCACATGTGCGCAATCAACATAAAAATATTAAAAAAGACAAAACATCAGTCATAATACCAAATATTTTAGAACTACAGTACATGTACAAAAGTAAAGTGTAAAATACTACGGGACTACCTGGAGTTGTGTTTTGTACTTGTACCCTGATAGATGCAAAACGTTGTCAACAGAAGATGGAACAAGAAATAAATAAATAAGTGAATCTGCTTCAGGATGCAGAAGCACTGGTGAACACAATAAAACTCCAGTGTTAATGGACCCACATTATAGCATACTGTATATCTTTTTACAACACAGTCAAAAAGACTCCTTCAGATGACAGTCAGATAAGCAAAAAGAGTAGGGAATGTGTTTTCGATTATGTTTATGCATGACTAGCACTAATATAAATTACTGAAGTGAGCAAGGAGCAATATTACAGTAACACAGAAACATAGACTTCGACGGCAAATAAGGACTGCTTGGCCCACCTAGTCTGCCCATTTCCCTACCTACAGAATAAGCTGCAGATCCTAGTTAACCAACAGCCTATTTCTTCCTACCCCCCACAAGAATTGCCTTATGTCTCTCCCATGCATTCTTGAGTTCTCCCACAGTTTTAGATCCCACAACCTCCCCAGGAAGGCTATTCCATGCATCCACCACTCTCTCTGTGAAAAAATACTTCCTCATATTGCCTCTGAGCCATCCCCCCTCTATCTTCAAATTGTGTCCCCTTGTTCTTGCACATCTCTTTTTCTGAAAGATGCTACCCTCTTGGACTGTGTTGATTCCACTGAGGTACTTAAAAGTTTCTGTTATGTCCCCCCTCTCCCTCCTTTAAGAGTGACTCTTTACATTAGCACTCGTAATGCACACAGTCGGCGGCTGGCTGTGGAGGTGAGAGATGGGCTGTGCCAGTCGCTGGCTGGGGAAGTGTGGGGGGGTTGCTGGGTGGGCTGGTACGGCTGGGTGGGGGGCCACTAGACTACCAGGAAATATGAAATCATTATTTATTTTATTATGATGGGGGGAGCAGCTAGACTACCAGGGATATGTACAATGAGTATTATTTCATACAGATCGGGGGGCCACTTGTCTACCAGGGTTACGAACAGTAATAATTATTTTATACAGCTCCTGGGGCCACTAAACTACCAGGGATGTAAAAATATACACATGGGGGTACTAGACTACCAGGACATTACAAATGATTATATATTTTATTATGATGGGGGGGCACCAGACTACCAGGGATAGTTAATACATTATTTGTGTTATACAGATGGTGCAGAACGATGCCCCTGAGCAAAACCCAGCCACATTTAACCTTGTAGGGCACCCCTGGGCTGAGAAAAATTTTTTTTAAATCTGGTCATCTCATCCCTCGCTCTTTATTTGCAAGAGAACAATTTCTTTGATCGCAACATTCTTTGATCGCAATCGTGCATTGTGAGCAAGGGACGAGATGGCCAGATTTAAAATAGTTTTCTTCTGAGCCCAGGGGTGTCCTATAAACTTAAATGAGGGTGGGTTTTGCTCAGGGGGCTGTGTTCTACCCCATCTGAATAACAAAAATAATGTATTAAATATCCGTGGTCATCTACTGTCCCCCTCCCCCAATCATAATAAAATATACAATCATGCATAATGTCCTCAACTGCATGCTTTACGATCGCTAATGCGAAGAGGCGCTCAGAAATATTTTTAGAGCTCCTCTTTGCATTAACGCTCATAATGCACACATATTACTGGCCATTATTTCAAAAAATAAGCCCAGAATTGTGTTCCTCAGGTCCTGATTAAGTTAACAAAAGTGTTGGTGTTTACCAAGGGGCAGAATCATAGAAATCTTTCGGCTCGTTTAATCTGCCCCTAACCCCCCTCTAGGAAGTCCCCCTAAGAATATTTTAGTTATATAGTTTTTTCCACGTCACTAATTGAAAACAAGATGGCAACAGCATGACACTACTCATAGCATTTGTGAAAGCAAAACCCTCTTTCACGAAAGCAAAATGGTGCTTTCAAACGGCACATAGAATTTTTCCTATAGGGAAAAATGGGAAATGTTGAATTCTACTAACTTTTGAATGGATTAATATTTTGTCAACAGACCTCCAAAAGGCACATCTGTGACCCAGACCCCATATACCTTGAAAGTTTCAAACCAACCCCAACGTGGTTTTGGAGAAACTGCATGACAAATATATATCAGCAATATGAGATATGTGCCCCCCCTTAACTCCAACAGAGATATAACCTTATCCTCAAAATTTAAGGGGGGGCACACACGACAGAAAGTGTACCTCAGCACACTGAGCAATATCAGATATGCACCCCCCATTAGTTGTAACACACATATAACAGGCGCTAAAACCCAAACTGTAACACTAGCTGAAGAACAAGTAATATTTAAGGGGGGAAACACACACAATGGAAGGTGTACCTCAGCACACTGAACAATATCAGATATGTGCCCCCCCTTAACTGCAACAGATATATAACCTAACCCACACCCAAACCCGAACCCTAATGGTATATCCATAACAAGTAATATTTAATAGGGGTCACACACAACAGAAAGTGTACCTTGGCACCCTGAACAATATCAAATTTGTGCCCACAATTAATTCCAACAGATATAGAGATGAACCATAACCTACATCCCTGTAGGCCTTGCAGTCCCATACATGCATAACCCTTGAAATACTGTAGTGCCTTGGTGCCATTAACCCTAATGCTCACCCCATTCCATAAGTAAATAAGCTAAGATGGGTACAGTATAGGAGAATGGGGTGAGCATTAGGGCTGATGACCCCAAAGCACACCCTTGACATCTGTTGGTGTGTGTAGAGTTGGGGCTGGAGTGTTAGAGTTGGTGGTTGGAGCACAGATTCCTCTAGGCCCTGTGCTCTCATCCATGCCTATTCCCATCAGTCCATAATGAGCAGTGGGAGTGCAGGGCCAGTGGCGGAGCCAGGTTTGGGAGCATTTGGGAGCCAGGGAGGGCCATTCAGACAATGATAGGCTCCACAATGGGCACTAAACATTGAATAAAGGTGGTGGTGGGAAACCACTACTCACACTGAGGCAGCCAGGAGGGGCGACTGCCACCCCAGCCCCCCCCCCCAGCTCTGCCACTGTGCAGGACCCTCCGGGCCCTAGGCTCCCACCCATGCCTAATGTAATTGTCCATCATTTCCATGTGAGAGTGCAGGGCCTTTGTCAGTCCATAATTGTATCCATTTGTCCATTTATGAACACAGGGCCCTGTGCTCCCACTCCCACCATTCTTTAATGGTATGCATATGTCTATGTGGGAGCACAGGGCAGTCAGGGCCCTGTGCTCCCATGCATGCATGTTGTAATTGTCCCTCATTTACGTGTAGAAGTCCCAGGCTGTCCGGACCCTGTGCTCCCATCAGTTCATAATTGCATCCTCCAAGTCCTATGCTCCCATGCATTCATATTATAATTGTCCCTCATTTACATCTAAGGGAAGCAGTACAGATCTCTGACAAAGCCCCCTGTTGGCTGCTCAAATCCTCTACCCTCTCTACCCTTGGTTCCTGTTACCTCCCTGTTGACTCCACTAAAACACACTGTATTGTTATCCTATGTTTTCTGATGTTCTAGTTATTTCCCTGAACAATGTTAACTTCACCAATCCTATATGTGGTAAACTGTTGATCTCATTTGTCCTCCTGTATCCTCAAAAAAAAAAAAAACTGTATACTGTTTCTGTGTACTAAGTTGTTATCACTGTATTGTCTTCTCTGTGACAAGGTACCTTTGTAAACGAGTCTCTGGCTCAAAGGTTGTAAACTGATGCTTAATAAATAAATAAATAAATAAATAAATAAATAAAATAAATAAATAAGATCTCACATTGTGAATGTATGGCATAATAACACAGTCACCTTAGCCCCATTCATTAAAATTTTCCTGTGCAGCTGTAAACAAGGCCTGCAAACATGCAAAACAACTTAGTACACCTAAAGGTGTACTAAGCTGCGAGTTGCATCAAGCCATATTTCAAAGGATTTTTGACATACAGCTGCCAAAAGGGACCCCAACCATTACAATGTAATCCTATGGGATATTACTAAACTTCAAACTGTTATAACTATGCAGCAAATGGAACTTTTCTCACCAAACTAGCAAAAGGCACATCTCTGGGCAGGGCCGCAGTAATGGGGGGGAAAGTGGGGATTGTCCGGGGCCCTGAGCTCAGGAGGGGCCCACCTGAGGAGCTGACATTACCCCTGGCATTAGCTGGTTTGGGAAACAGGGGCCCATTTCAAGTGACTTGTCTGGGGCCCCAAAATTCATAGCTGCAGCCCTGTCTGTGTGGGCAAGCTCTTTGTACCCCCAAAAGTGCAAGCCGTTTCTTTGCAATGGAGTAACACAGAAACAGAAATATTAAAAAAGTAGTGTCTCGATGTACGAGGGGTCATGTGATGGTGGTATGAAGAGCAGCAGCAAGCCTCTGCAGCTCTGCACCTTTCCCGCAAACAATCACTCCAAACACAGCGAAATTATGCCTAAATTGTGAGCTGTAGGTGATAAACCATTGCAGGAAGTCTACCCGATTCTGGCAAAGGGGAAAAGAAAGGAGGTTTATATGAAAAAAGCACCGCCATGGCATTCCCCACCACCCACACCGGAAAAGGACAAGGCCGCGAAGCAGCCCAAACAACAGGCCACAGATTCTCTTTTAAGACTCCACCAGCGCAGACTGCCCTCTTGGAGGAGAGATTTCTCGAGAATATGCAGCCATTGCAGGAAGCCATATCCACCATATCGGCAGATCTACAGCAGATCCGGACCTCAGTGGGAGCTTTAACAATAAGAGTTGGGGACTCAGAGGCCAGATTGGTCTCACTGGAAAAAAAAAACTTGAGGAGAAGCTGGAGAACTTGGAAGGGAGAAGTAGGCAGAATAACCTTCTAATTCCTGAAAAGGAAGAAGGCAATGCTCCCATTCTATTCCTGCAGAAATTCTGCAAAAAAATAATCGGTCCTTTCACTAATGGTACGACCTATGTTATTGAAAGGGCTCACTGCGCCCTACGTCCTCCACCACTGCCTGGCTCTCCACCCAGGCCCCTTATCTTTAAGCTTCTCAACTTTTTGGATAAACAACACATCCTGGCTAGAGTGAAAGATTTACAGGAGGTGCAATGGGAGGGCCGCAAAATTGGCATCACCCAGGACTTACCCCAGTCAGTCCATGTGAAATGGCAAGAACTGCATCCGACTGTTTTGAAGCTGATTGCTACCAGAAAACCGTTTAGAGTTAAATATACAGCAGTGCTTCAAGTTAAATATGGGGACCAATGGCTAACTTTTGATATCCCAGAGCAAGTGATGCAGGATCTCAAGACCCTATTACCAGATCTGTTCAAGTGAGGTCACACTTGGTGCCTGGGAGTTACTGCCTCGTACGAGCACACTGTAAGTGGGAGAAGATTAGCTCAAGCTTAACCACTAAGAAAGCCTTCCTGATAGAAACATAGAAACATAGAAGTTGACGGCAGATAAGGACCGCAAGGCCCATCCAGTCTGCCCATTTCTTTTTCTACCTTATAAATGTGCCATCGGCCTTTGCTCTGTCAGTGACCTATCTATTCATAGTCATTTGTATTGCTCCCTTATGCCTATCCCATGCCTGTTTGAAGCCCTGCACTGTATTCATAGCCACCACTTCTTGTGGTAAGCCATTCCATGCATCTACCACCCTTTCTGTGAAAAAGAATTTCCTCACATTCCCCCTTAATCGGCCTCCCTCTAATCTCATGCTGTGTCCTCTTGTCCTGCTATTTTTCTTATATTTAAACATGTTAGACTCTTTCACCTTGTTTATGCCCTTAAGGTGTTTAAATGTCTCGATCATATCACCTCTCTCCCTCCTTTGCTCAAGGGTATACATATTGAGCTCCATTAATCTGTCCTCATATGTCTTCTGATGCAGTCCTGCACCATTTTGGTTGCCCTTCTCTGGACTGCCTCAATTTGGTTAATGTCCTTGTGAAGGTGTGGCCTCCAATACTGCACGCAGTACTCCAGATGGGGCCTAACCAATGTCTTGTACAGAGGGATTATTACCTCCCTCTTACGACTTGTGATACCCCTACTAATACACCCTAACACCCCCCTAGCCTTACCTACTGCTTTAGAGGTCTGCTTGGATGATTTTAGGTCATGATAGCTCCTTTAGAATCCAGAGAGATAAGCAGGGGGAAAGAACTTGGTTCGGGGATCCCTTACCTAACAAGGTAAGATCCACTTATTAAGTGTGCCAGCTGCCAAGTGAATATTATGATAAACAGGGCCTACCAAATCACTTTGGCTAAGGAATCTTTGTTTTGGGCTGGATCTGTACAGATATATGGTCAGCGACAGTGTGTTGGAACTGACTGGCCCCGGAAAGTATTGGTGGCTGAAAATCTGTTAAAAGTCACTAGTTCAAGTTTTGGTTATCCATCTCTTGTTTACAGGAGGGCTATATTTCCTTTTGGCAGAGGCCCGACTCAAACTTACGGCCAGGGGCTACTTGCAAATCCTCACGGACTCTATGCCTAAGCAAATCGGCCATGAGAATGAAAGCTGTTAAATTTCACTGAGGCCCTACCGAGTGTTTTACTAGGAAGATCTTAGTTGCTACATGGAGTGTTTCTGACTTTATTTTATTATTGAACCCTCGCATCTTGCCAGTCTCTTTACTTTCCGCCCCTCCAACATCAACACTCCAAATGGATAGCGGCATTGTTTTAATGCATTTTGAATTCAGACTTTTGGTTTGCCTGAGGGGTACTGTGGACACATGCTTCAATGCCCTAAGATGGTGTGAGTGACTGTCTTTTTCAAGAGGGTTTAAGCCTGTGTATGAGGTGCCTGACTCCAGTTATAAGGCAGCAGGCTCTTTAATTTCAAGTTTTTCTTTATAGAGCTACTTAAAGCTCTGGAAGGAGTAAGTCGTGTTCTTCATAGGCTTTGAGCTTTGTGTTCAAGGCAGGAAGCCACTTCGAGTTCCTACACCAGATATTTACCACAGCTGTGTTTGTTGGATTGTTATAATGTTAACCTAGACAATTTGCTTGTGGGGGGCGAGGGAGGGTTAAGGCCTGGCTGTTAACAGGCTGCTACAACATCACCTGGCAGTGTACTTGTGGTGGTGCAGTAGATTAGAACTGGGGGCAGAAAGCATGGGGGGTGTCTATGTTATGTGTGATAATTATTGTGGGGTTTGGGTGGGAGGGGGGACTGAGGGTATAGGAGGTCACATCTGAATTCCTTCATGGTGTCTTATCACATTGGGGGGGTGCCACGTACTACTGCTTCAGTCTCTCAAGAAGGACTAGGGGTCTCTAGCACAGACAGCACAAGCTGCCTATGAGCAGATCCTGGATTTCTCCTGTTACCAGTTAGTATGAGTGGCCCCTACACTTTTGTGAGCTGGAACATTAGAGTGGCCCATGATAGATGCAAAAGGCAGATGATACTATGACACCTTCTCCACCTTAAAGCAGGGATTGTCTGTCTCCAGGAGATTCCCCTCCAGAGAGAGGATGTTTCTCTACTGTGTAGAAGCTGGGTGGGGCAGGCCTTTGGCTCAGGCATATGCACACACCGAGGAGGGGTGGCAATCTTGATTGCAAAGATAGTCCCCTTTAACTTAGAAGAAATTTGAGATGCCAACAGTCATTTTATCCTGCTTCATGGGACACTAGCATTGCACCCAGTGCTTTTGGGTGCTATTTATGGTCCGAATACAGACTATCCTCAGTTTTTTACACAATTACTGAGTCTTAACATCACGAACCTGCCCAGGTTAATGATCCTGGAAGGGGACTGGAATATTACCTCCCAAATGGGTCTGGATAGATCAGACAGAAGAAAATGTGGATTATCCCCTTCCCAAAGAGCCTTACAAGACCTTATGCATGGGACTGGTCTCGTAGATGTCTGGAGGGTACTAAACCCAAGGGAGCATGAATATACCTTTTTTTCTTCCCCTCATTGTACCTATTCTAGAATAGATTATATTCTCATTTGTTCATTTGCCTTACCAGGCATAATTGACTCAGCTATTCAAGCAAGGGTCATATCTGACCATTATCCCATTTCTATCACCTACTGTACTTACTGTATTGGGCCCTGGAATTAAACAAGACTCTTTATAGCGTTTGAACACTCAGCTTCTCCAAAGGCCTGCCTCGCTCTTGCAAGTCAAGAACTTTTTTTCCTATTTCTTAGAGACAAATAAGGGGTCTGTAACCAGAACAGACATTGTCTGGGTGGCCCTGAAATGTGCCCCAATGGGGGAATGTATCCGTCTGGCAGCAGCAAGATCGCGCCAGGCCAAGGAATAAATTGAAAGCCTCCTTAGCTCAATCCGGAATCTGGAGCAGGTGCTAAATCATCACTCTCCAGAGGAGGATGGGTTCGGATTCATAACTTACAAGCTCAATTCTCAGATCTGATGTCCCAGAGAGCCAAACTGTCCCTTAGGTGCACGAAGCTTAAATATCTCAAATCTGGTGAAAAGGCCAGCAAGCTACTTGCAATCCATATTAGGCAGGTGGAAGCCTCCCGGTTCTTCCCAGGTCTTCGTTTTTCAGGGGATGGTCCGGTGAACACTGACTCCGGAGATATAGCCTCAGGCCTTGGCAGGTTCTTTCTAGACCTTTATTCTGAGGACCAAAGCTCTCAATCATTTGAAGGGCATATTACTAAATATCTCAATTCCATAGAGCTCCTCAAATTGTCCTCCCCCCCCAGATGCTGTAGCCTTGGGTACCCATATCAGCATATGGGAGGTACAACATGTCATTGAACAAGTCCCCCTAGACAAATCTCCCGGCCTGGATGGTCTCCCCAATAACTTGTATAAAGCCCACCATTCAGAACGCACTCCTCTATTAGCAGATGTGTACAATTCTTGGTATGAGGAAGGGCTCTCTGAACCAAACTTCTTGGAAGCCCTCATTATCCTCATTCCAAAGCAGGGGAAGGATCCCCAATATCCTGAGAATTACCATTCCTTCTTGTTACTTAATTCAGACCTAAAATTCCTTGCCAAGATTCTAGCCAATAGGCTCGCCCCTATCATGGGAAGCCTTATAAGGAATGAACAAGTGGGCTTTATGTCCGAGAGGTCTTCTGGGGATCATTTGTGCAAAGTGTTGCATCTAATCTCAGCGTCCTGGGATTCAGAAAGACCTGCGGACCTTGTATTCTTGGACGCCGAGAAGGCCTTCGGTCAGGTCTCCTGGAACTTTATCTTTGTTACCCTGGCTCACTTTGGTATTCCTGAGGAATACATTAAATGAGTCAGATTACTGTACACTTCCCCAGTGGCCCGAGTCTGGTGCAATGGCATTCTCTCCAACTCTTTCTCGCTCTGCCGTGGCACCAGACAGGGATGCCATCTGTCCCCTCTCCTCTTTAACCTGTACCTGGAACCCTTGATTAGAAGGTTGGTTGTCTCTCCAGAAATAAAGGGCATAATGGTGGGAGAGCAGTGTTATGTTCTCTCAGCGTATATTGATGATCTGTTATTGCATCTGGAAGATCCACAGACTACCATTCCATCCCTTTTGACAGAAATAGAGGTCTTCTCCAAGATATCATATTACAGGCTCAATCTTTCCAAGACCAAGATCTTCCCACTGAATAGCAGAGTCATTCAAAAAGAGGAACCAGTGCCCTTCTGGATGTAATTATCACCAACCGTCCCAAAAAAATCCATAACATCCAGGTCCTCCCAGACTCCATAAGTGACCACTCTCCTATCCTATTCCAGTGGGCGACCCCCACTCTCAAACCCAAAGCCCAGACCACACATCGCAGGTGCCTCCGCCCTGGTGGGCTGATAAAACTCAAACAGTTTCTCACCTAGATTAATTGGTCCCCCATTCATCATGCACCAGAGATAGACACTGCCCTCGCCTTTTTCACCCAAACCTTTAACAAGGCCTGTGACCTCTTTGCACCCCTCACCAAAATTCAATCCAAAAAATGTAATGCACACTGAGTTACCCCTGCCCTACTGCAAATGCTTAGAAATAGGGATAACTGCTGGCACCTTGCCACTGAAACGGGCAGAATGGCTGATAGACAGGCCTACAATGCTGCTCGGAACAGGTGCTCATGAGCTGTCCGTAAAGCCAAGGCTGACCATTACCAGGCCACCCTCACCTCCTCCTGGGGGTCTGCCCAGACTTTCTGGGACAGTATTAAACAACTAAATGGGAAATCACGCTCCCCTTCCCCATCCCAGCTCACTATTGATGGCTCTACCTCCACCGACCCTGCCTACATTGCTAACTGTCTTAACACCTCGTTTACTGACCTTAGCTCTGTCCTCCGCAGTAATTTCTTTGACCCTCTCCCAGCCTACCTCCTCCTGTCCTCCAAAGCCCCAGCTTCCACCTATGCAAGGTATCTGCCCAGGAAGCCAACCCCCCCAATTAAAGCTTTAAATAACAATAGTCCCGGCAGTGACTCCCTGGACCCCAGTATTCTCCGGCTGGTGCTAGATGAAGTCCTTGCCCCACTCACCAGCCTACTTAACCGATCCCTCTGCCTGGGGCAATTTTCCACTGCATGGAAAACAGCCATAGTCACACCCATTCATAAAGGGGGAGACAGGTCCTCCGCCAGCAATTACTGACCAATCTCCTCCTCCCTCCCTCTCCAAAGCCCTAGAAAAAGTAGTGGACATACAAATCACTGAATATCTGACTAAGCATAACATCTTATGCCCAGAGCAGCACAGCTTCCGTGCTGGTCACAGTACCAGCACTGCACTAATTGAGTTCTCCAGTTTCCTACACTCCTCCCTGGATGCCAACTCCCTAGCCAGTGCAGTGTTCATTGACCTCTCAAAGGCCTTCAACACTGTCTCCCACCCTCTTCTGCTGGATGCCCTCTGCCACACTGGTTTCTCCACTAGCCACCTCGCATGGTGCATGAGCTATCTATCCACTCACTCACAGTGTGTAAAAATCAATGGGACACTCTCTGAAACCCGTTCCATCCGCTCAGGGGTACCCCAGGGCTCCATCCTGGGTCCCCTTCTCTTCTCATTCTATCTAAACTCCCTGCCCAGTGCAAGCTCTGGCAAAATTCTTATGTATGCAGATGATGCTGTAATTTTTGCCACCTACCGCAATCCCATCTCCCTTCAGGACTCCCTACAACAGTCCTACAATGATGCTGAAGCCTGGTTTAAGGAGCACAGACTCATCATTAATCTTAAAAAAAAAAACAATGCTCTTTGCCCACCCCCAAAACAAAGCCTGCAACCACCCACTCACTATCCTGCCTAGTACCAAACAACAGCTTGAACAAATCTGCTCCTGCAAATACCTTCGATTCAGCCCTCACCTTCCACACCCACATTGATGCCCTTGCATCCACCACTAAAACACGGCTTGGCATCCTCTACCGCTATAAAAACTGCTTCCCCCGATGCTCTCTGACTTGCTGTTACGTCTTCAGTACTGTCCCTTGTAGACTATGGCCTGCCAGTCTATGGTGCTGCTGACACGACTGCCCTCAACAAAATTCACCTCACCCTAAATAAGGCCTTCAGGCTGATTACTGGGGCCCCCAGGCTCACACATACCATACATGTCAACTCTATGACGAGGCTAAACTAATTAACTTAGAAGAACGGCTACGCTATCAAACCTGCCTACTCACAAAAAAAACCCTACTCGGACTCTCCCCTCCTGTGGTGACAGCCTTCATCCACCATACCCCACCCACTATCGCAACCCGAACCTCCAACAAAACCACTCTACTGGTCCCAAGATCCAGGACCACCCATGGTCAAAGGTCTTTCTGCTACAGAGCCCCATCCTGGTATAACTCTCTCCCTGCTTCCATCTCCAATGCTCCAACAATCTCCAACTTCAAAACCGCCCTTCAGAGCCAACTGTTTAACACCCGCAGCTGCACCTGTCTCTAAATGTGGCCTCGATCTCTCCACACTTGACAACGCCAACTGGGCAGCACTCCACCTCACTCCCCCCCACCTTCTCCCCATGTGCATCATACCTCTGTTATAACCAGCTTGTGCTAGCTGTATCAAAGTAATTTGCTACTAAATTGTATAATGTATGAAATCAATATGTTAACTCTACTTCAGTGACTTGTATTCTGTAACCTAAATTTGTTATGTTTGTCCTCAATGTGATGAGGTACCTTTGGAAATGAGCCTCTGGCTCAAAGGTTGTGAACAGATTTTACAAACAAATAAATAAATTCAAGCTGAATTGGCAGACTATAATCTCTCATGGGAAGCAAAGTCCTTGACATATTTGGGTATCAAGGAGGCCAGGGATTTGCCTACAATGGTTAAGGAAAATTTCTCCAACATATTGAGTGTACTGAAGGCAGACCTGGAAAGATGGGGTGCACTTCACCTTCCCTTTGGGGGAGGATTAGCATTGTTAAGATGAACATGTTCCCCCATCTCTGATATCCTATGGGCATGCTGGGCTTCTTTTTCCCCAAAGTCTGGTTCACCAGACTTCAAAAGGCACTCAACACCTTTATGTGGAAAGGTGAAGGGGTCAGAAGAGCCTATTTTAAACTTACTGCTCCAAAGTCTCAGGGTGGCCTGGCAACCCCCTCCTTCTTCACTTACTATGGAGTGCATCATATTAGTAAGTTGCTCTATGGGTCAATAGGACAGGGCCAGTGGACCCGGCTGTATATTTACCTTTATGGTTGGAAACAGAGAGATTTTTGGCAGCCAAAAATCATTGTTCTCTCCCTTCCCTGGTGTATTTATTTATTAGAATTTTGGTAACCGGGTAAGTCCACTGAGACCATGCAGTCCCTTTTTCAGTGTAGATGGCCCCTACCCTACTTCTGAAGCCACCAAGGAACTCCCCAATTGGGTGGTCCCTTAAAGCACTCCACCAGGTGCAGAATCAACTTTCCCAGAACTGACACAGATCCTTGGAATAACCAGTGGTTGTTAACCCCCATTTTAAAATTGCCCATAGACCCATCCTGCCCTCATTCTGGGCCCCGCTGGCAACATGTTATTTATTTATTTATTTTTTACCAAGAAAGACACACTAAGCTGAAAGCTCATTTACAGGTGCGACCTGAGAGCACAAGGAATCTAAGTGACTTGCTCAGAGCCACAAAGTATGCAAGTGGGGGCTGAAGGATTCAAACCCAGGTCTCAAGGTTTGCAGCTCAGAGCCTTAAACCACTGCACTATACTGCCTCCGTAAGCTCTTGGATCTCTGCCCAATAGGAGAAATGATCTCCTTTCACCATTTCCAAACCCTGTGCAAGGCACAGTACAAGCATTTTTTTCAAGTACATCCAAATTAGGGATGCTACCACCCCCTTTATGAGACAAATGCCCTGCCCCCCCCCCAGTTTAGAGCTAACCTCAATCTTACAGGTGGCCGACCTGCCCCATGGTTTATAAGAAAATGCAGTCAGTAGACCCCCATCTACTTCGAGGTGTCTGTTATTATTGAACCCAGGAACTAACCCTTACAACTGATGCAGATACCTGGAGAAAGATTTGGCAAAACATTTACACCTTTGTCAAGCAGGACAGGCTTCTTCTGGTCCAATTTAATATCATGCACAACCTATATTTTACCTTGGTGAAACTCCATAAAATGGGTATGCTTCCCTTCCCTGACTGTCCACAGTGCGGTGGAACCAAAGAAACTTTATATCACATGTTGTGGAGTTGTCCTAAGGCCCAAACCTTTTGGTAGTCAATTAAAAGTACCCTGGATCCTTTACTAGGTTTGGCTTCATTATTCACCCCCGAGGCCTGCTTGCTTAATATTTTCCCCTAGAGTCAGGAAAGCACACCTTGCTCTGTTATCTGCCACTGCCAAATTAGTTATTATGAGGCACTGGAAGGAAGAATCACTGCCCCCAGCGATAGAATGGCACAGGGAAATGCTACTTGCCTGCCAACTAGAAAAGCATATTGCATCAATGCGTAATAGACTTGAAACCTTTCAGAATAAGTGGGGCTCCCTGGATGCTTTATTATTTATATGGAAGCCCCCGGTTTTCAACTCTATCTCTCCACAGTTCAGAGAACCCCAAACTTGCTTAGTCAGACAAAGCACTTGGGCCTGGTGGCAGAGGGAGGAGTGGGAGGGAGGGGAGGTGGTGGGATTGCATGTAATGTGTTTAAATAGATAATGTGTTGTATTGCAGTTGTATGGCTTATCATTGCTTTGTGCAGTCTCCTTGAAGTGTGCCATGACTTTTCTGTATACTTTTGACTGCTGAAAATGTTAATAAAGTATACTGAATAAAAAAAAAGAGTAGTGTCTCAAATTGCGGCAATACCCCCGTTGTTTTGCAAAACAGTGCCACAATTTGAGACAGTTTTGCAAAAGTACTTTTGCAAACTGTGGTAATACTTCCGTAATTTGCAAAAGGAAAAAACAGCACAATCAAAATAAGCATTGTAGTGTTAAAATAACCACAGAATCAGATTCCTTGGGCCCCAATTAGGTAAACACAATCGTTGGTGTTTACCAACTGGTAGTATATTTCAAGATATTTAAGTTTTTCTATATCGCTAACTGAAAACAAGATGGCAGAAGCAAAAACTGACTATTTCTATTTTTGAAAGAACATGGTACTTTCACAAAAGTAAAAAACACTTTTTTTTTTTACTTTAATTTTATTGTTTTCATATACTGTTAGAGCAAATAACATATCCATATCTAGGACAGTCCATTTACATAACAAATGAGCATAGAGAGAGAAACCCTTCCATTAATCAAGGGATACATGCATTCCAAATATTTTGATATCACAAGTGGGGGAGATAGCAAACTTTATATCTAAAAGACCAGTACAGATTAACAGTTGCAACACGGAGCCCAAGAGCAGCTTGACTATTTCGATAAGCTAAAGGCTTTTGTTTCAAATGTCCAACAAAACACACCCCAAGTTGGAGCTAGTGGTGTCATACTATATTGCTCAGAGTATATCAGGTTCCTAATATAAATCTATTACAGCAGCAAAATTCCACTCCAGTAAAAAACACTTTCATACAGGGCATCTAATATTTCCCATAGAAAATAATGAGCTACTTTGAAAAATGTTTTTTTCCGTATTACTTTTTTCCCATCTTTTTCCATTTCCCCCCATACACCCACCCCCTTCGGTGTGTGTGTGCGATGTGTGTGTGGAGCAGCACACACACACATCACAAAACTGCGCTTCAGTGTCTCCCAACCTTGGGTGCTGCTGTCTTACCTCCACTAGGTGGCAGCCAAGCAGTGGGACAACAACCCTCCCCAAAAGAGGAGAGCAGTCCTTCAGATGCTCAGTCCTCTCCCTCCCCTGCTGACCTCAGCAACCCAAGGCCACTACCAATCCTGGGTCACAAGCATGGTGCAAGATATGGCATCCAATACCTCAACCCTCAGCAACACCAGGCCGGCTGCAAAATTTAAAATGTAATAACTTTTGAACGGTTTTATATTTTTCACAAAACCTTCAAAAGGCACATCTGCGATCCAAGTCCGACATAACCTAACAATTTCAGACCAAACATCCAAGCAGTTTCTGAGAAACAGCTTGACAAAGAATTTGACAAAAAAGTGGTAATTTTCACATTTTTTTACATTACATATCTCTGCACCCGTGCATCAGATTGGAACGAAACATATCAAATCCAGAGGTTTTTGGTCACCAATGAAGCATGCAAAATGTTATGTGAATCGGTGTAATGGTTGCAAAATTTTGGGTTTAACATAGAAGTGACCGTTGAACCATAACTATAGTGGTGCCATTGCACCACTATAATATACATCTATATACAGTTTTATTTTGATCAGATTGACAGATTGTATGCTGAGTATTGTGACAAAATGCTAAAATTTGCCTTTTTTTGGCTGCTTTTATGTCATCATGCTGTGGCCAAACAATTTGGTATTTTGGTCTAAAATTGTCAGGTTAGAAAGCGCTTGCCCCAAAGAACAAGCCAACATTGATTTGATGAAAAAATATTAATATGTTTCAGAGTTTTAAGTGTTTGAAATGTTGGGTTCTGAACATGCTCAGTTCAGTCTTCTGGATAGCTGCATGTGCGAAAAAGGATTTGGGCCTGAAGAAAAGGGATTTTGACACCTCACAAAAAGGGATCCTTAAAATCCCTTTTTGTAAGAAAAAATTCCTGTTTTGCAAGCTGCCATCTTGTTTACTAATTTCTGGCACAAACAAACTGTTATAACTATACCTAGGGATGTCTTCAGCAGTCAAGGAAGTATGGCCCAGATATTCAAAAGGGTTGCGCATGGCGCAACAGTGTTGCACCATGTGCAATCCACTGATGCGCCCCGGCATGATATTCAAAAGGGAAAAGTGCACGGCACAAATCCCGATGCGCCGGAGCGCATCAGTAACGTATGTAGGCACAGGTGGGAGGGGTGCCCATGCATAACCTGCACAGCCCGATATTCAGCCCAGGATGTGCAGAGCCATGCATGTGCAACCCCTACCTGCGCCAGCACAAAGTTAAGCCAAAAAAAAAAAGGAACAACTGATGGCCACCCACAGGTGAGCTGCTGCATTGCAGGGTGCAACACGATAGCTGCCATCTGTGGGTGGCCACCCGAGTTCCGGCTGCACCTGGCGGCACCCCCCCATGCCCGATCGTGGGCATATGTTTAAAAATAAAGTCCCCGTCCAATATCCCTGGTGGTCCAGTGGACTGCTATGTGCCCGATCACGGGCATCCGTTATAATAAACCCCCCCCCGTCCAATATCCCTGGTGGTCCAGTGGACTGAATGCTGCCCGATCGCGGGCATCTGTTTAAGTGAAACCCCCCGGTCAATATCCCTGGTGGTCCAGTGGGCCGAATGCTGCCCGATCGCAGGCACCTGTTTAAATGACAACCCCCCCGTTCAATATCCCTGGTGGTCCAGTAGACCGAATGCTGCCCGATCGTGGGCATCTGTTTAAATGACAACCCCCCTGGCCAATATCCCTGGTGGTCCAGTGGACCAAATGCTGCCTGATCGCAGGCATCTGTGTAACAGAAAATGTCCTATTACCCTGGTGGTCTAGGGTACCCCCCTCCCTGCCTGCCCATTGAGCCGCACTGCCCCACTCCCCTCTGGTCAGCCAGCGGACAGCAGCACCCCACCCGCCTGAAGCCCCACCGCCCGCCGACTGACACCTCAGTAGGGCTGCATGCCCATGGGTTCACAGCGTGAGCCAATATGCGTGCAGCCCCTACCGTACTCACATGTCACATATCTGGAATGTGTATAGAGCAGCACGCCCATTGGCTCATGCTGAACCAATGGGCGTGCAGCCCCACCAAGTGTCAGTCGGCGGGTGGGGTGGAAGGCATGTGGGGTGCTGCCGCCCGCCAGCTGACTGAGGGGGAGCGGGGCAGTGGGGATCTGTGGGTAGGTGGGGGGTACCCTAGACCACCAGGGTAATAGGACATTTTCTGTTACACAGATGCCCATGATCAGGAGGCATTCAGTCCACTGGACCACCAGGGAGATTGGCCAGGGGGGTTGTCTTTTAAACAGATGCCCGCGATTGGGCAGCATTCAGTCCACTGGACCACCAGGGATATTGGCCAGGGGGGTTGTCAATTAAACAGATGCCTGCGATTGGGCAGCATTCAGTCCACTGGACCACCAGGGTAATAGGACATTTTCTGTTACACAGATGCCCGCGATTGGGCAGCATTCAGTCCACTGGACCACCAGGGAGATTGGATGAGGACTTTATATTTAAACAAATGCCTGCGATCGGGCTGCGTGGGCGTCGGTCCCCGACGGCTGCTGCCTGGCAGGGCGCCAGGCGCAAGTCGTCAGGGATCGGTCACCTGCATGCAAATGGGATGCAAATGAGGCCATAATGGCATGCAAATAGCCCCATGTGCGCCTTGCATAAATTATGGCCCCATCTGCATGTCACCTTTTGAATACCGCAGGTGCTGTAGATAGCACAATGGCACTGCACTAGCGCATCTCCATGCTCCACTCTGGCCACTTGCGCTGGCGCAGTGCCACTCGCCATGCACAGTGCGGTGGCCAGGGGTGCGATATTCAAAGCTGCTAAGCCATGGTGCAGCTCCTTTGAATATCGTCCAGGCCACACCCCTGCGCAGCCATGTTGAGCTGCGCCCAAGCTTGCGCCACAGCCTGGCGCAGTTTGAATATCTGGGCCTATGTGTTTTGCTCATGGGGACATCCTCTTTTGTTATGTGCCTTTATTTTATTTTTTGTGGCCTCAGAATGCTTATTTTTATTTTTAAAAATCCTGTTTTGCAACCTGCTTCTGACCCTGATTTGTGATGCAAAATAGGATTTTGACAGCTCGCAAAACAGGATTTTGACATTCACAAAAGAGGATTAGGGTTGTGGACCAGATAGTCATAACCCTGATTGTGTTTTGCATCATGATACAGGATTTTGACAGTTCACGAAACAGGAATTGGCTGGTAAGACAGGATTTTGACAGAAGAGGATTTAATCAAATAATCCTCTTTCGGAATCTGTCAAAATCTTGTTTCACGAGCTGATTCCTCTTTTGTGAGCTGTCAAATTCTTGTGTCATCATGTGAAACAGGATTATGGTTAGGGCCATCTGGTTGGCAACTCAATCTTCTTTAGTGAGTGGTCAGAATCCTGTTTCGTGAGCTGATTCCTGTTTTGCGAGCTGTCAAAATCCTGTGCCATCATGTGAAACAGGATTAGGATTAGGGCAATCTAGTTGGAAAACCCAGTCCTCTTTCATGAGCTGTCAAAATCCTGTTTCACTCACTGGCCCAGTGGCACTGAGGGCTGAGGCACTGGACACCTTACTTCAAGCCATGCCAGCAACCCATGCTCGGGAACGAGATCAGGCCATCAGGGGTCAGCAGGGAGGAGAAGGATTGAGCATCCAAGAAACATAGAAACATAGAATTTGACGGCAGATAAGGACCGCTTGGCCCACCCAGTCTGCCCATTTCCCTACCTACTGGATAAGCTGCAGATCCTAGTTAACCAGCAGCCTGCTTCTTCTTACCCCCACCCCCCAGAATTGCCTTATGACTGTCCCATGCATGCTTGAATTACACCACTGATTTTGACTCTACAACCTCCTCCAGAAGGCCATTCCATGCATCCACAACCCTCTCTGTGAAAAAATACTTCCTAAATTACCTCTGAGCCGCCCCCTCTATCTTCAAATTGTGCCCTCTTGTTCTTGCACACCTCTTTTTTTGAAAGATGCTACCCTCTTGGACTTTGTTGATTCCCTTGAGGTACTTGAAAGTTTCTATCATGACCCCCTCTCCCTCCTTTCCTCGAGGGCTATACATATTAAGATCCTTAAGTCTCTTCATATGTCTTCCGTTGCAGACCCTGCACCATTTTAGTGCCCTCCTCTGGACAGCTTCCATCCTGTCTATGTCTTTGCAGAGATTGGGTCTCCAGAACTGCACACAGTACTCCATATGGGGTCTCACCAGCTGTCTGTACAGAGGGATAATAACTTCCTGTTTTCTACTGGTGATGCCTCCCCATGCATCCCAGTAACCCCAACCCTCCTTGCTGCCCTCACATTGCTTGCCCACCTTTTGGTCATCTGATATGACTACCCCAGGTCCCTTTCCATTTTGTTGTTGTTAGTATCTCACCCCCATTGTGTACTCTTCCCTGGGTTTTGTTTCCCAGGTGCATTACCTTGCACTTCTTAGCATTGAATCTAAGCTGCCATACATTTGACCATTCCTCTAACCTTGCCAAGTCCCTTCTCATCCTTTCCACCCCACCCTGTGCATCAACTCTGTTGCAGATCTTAGTGTCATCTGCAAAGAGACATACTATTCCTTCCAGTCCTTCCGCAATGTCGCTTATAAAGACATTGAAGAGGACCGGTCCTAATACTGAACCCTGCGGTACCCCAACTAGTAACCCTCCTTTCTTCTGAGTGGACTCCATTTACTATTACTCTCTGTGTCCTATTCTCCAGCCAATTCTTTACCCAGGCTGTCATCTTGGGACCCACTGCCAGGCTGGCTAACCTGTATATTAATCTTTGTGTGGGACTGTGTCAAATGCCTTGCTAAAGTCTAGGTAGGCCATGTCCACAGCCCCTCCCTGATCTACTACTTTGGTCACCCAGTCAAAGAAATCTATCAGATTTGTCTGGCATGACCTTCCGCTGTGAATCCATGCTGCCTAGGGTCCTGTGCCCCTCTGGCCTCTAGATACTAAACAATTCTTTTCCTTCAGAAGTGATTCCATCATTTCCCTATCACTGAGGTTAAACTAACAGGTCTGTAGTTTCCTGCTTCTGCCTTGCTCCCACTTTTGTGAAGGGGAATCACATCTGCCCTCCTCCAGTCCTCGGGTACCACCCCATCCTCCCATGATTTGTTAAAAGGGTAGTCAGTGGTGTCACTAGTTCTACCCTTAGCTCTTTTTAGAATTCTGGGATGAATCCCATCAGGCCCCATTGCTTTCTCCACTTTCAGTTTTAAGAGTTCTTTCAGAACCCTTTCTTCTGTAAATGGGCTGGTATCAACTTCTGTATCCAGAGTGTTACTACTGTTTGTTTTATGTACCTCCCTCTTCATTTGTAAATACTGAGCAAAAATATTTGTTTAGTATCTCTGCCTTTTTCACAGTCTCCCTCTGCCCACCCTCCTCCCTTTATTAAGCCTCACTATCCCTCCTTGGTCTTCCTTTGCTCCTGATGTACCTATAAAGGTTTTATCCCCTTCTTAACTGAGTTGGCTATCTTTTCCTCGGTTTGGGCCTTTGCTGTTCTGACTGCCTTCCCAGCCTCCTTTTGCTTTAACTGATACAGTTCTCTGTCCTGCTCCTTCATGATTCCTTGTACTTCCTGAATGCTTTCTTTTCTCTTGAACCTTCATGCCACTTCCTTTGAGAACCATAGTGGTTTCTTACATCGTCTTGTTTTGTTTATTTGCTTCACACAAGGCTCGTTACCTCTGTGATGGCAGTTTTTATTATTCCCCATTGTTCTTCCACCCCTCCTTCCTGCCCATTTGCTAGTGCATTCCTTAGGCACTCACCCATTTTGGCAAAGTCAGCCCTCCTAAAGTCCAGTACTTTTGTCTTTGTATGGCTTGACTCTATTGCTGTGTTTATTGTGAACCATACTGTTCGATGGTCACTAGTTCCCAGATGGCTACCCACTTCTACATCAAGAGACTGCTCTCCTTCTCCAGGGAGGGGGGATTTCAGTTGCTGGCACTCCACTGGCCCCTAGTGGCTACTGGGGGGCAGCAAGCTGATGCTGCAGCTAAGGGATAGAGAGGGGGCTGATGCTTGGAGAGATCATGTGCAGACGCATGCGCGCTCTTTCTCCGCAGGTGTCATTGCACGCCCTTTCTCCACAAGGAAGTAAAATGGAAAATAGCCCCGGATTAATGAAGCTGTCCCTGCGGTACCACCCTCGAGAAGGCACCTCCCTGGCAATGATCTGTTTGAGGTGGGTCGAGTCGCTCCCCACCACCCTGCCATGAAGGGTAAGTCGTGGGTGCTTAAGGGAGGGGGTCTGGCCTTCGGGGTTGGTGCTGGGGTGACAGCTGATGGCAGGAGTGACTCCAGAGCTCCAGAAGAAATACCATAGTAAAAAAAAAATCCTGTTTCATGAGCAGTCAAAATGCTGTGTCATGACCCTAATCCTGTTTCACATGATTACACAGGATTTTGACAGCTCGTGACACAAGAATTGTCCACAAAACAGGATTTTGACAGCTCACAAAAAATATTTATTTTTTAAATAATGTGCATTCCCAGCCCCAAAGACATTTTACCACAGGGTCAGTTGGGACACTGTGCTGGTTTCTGAGATACTGTGGGAGCACAGGGTCTGAAGGACCCTGCGCTTCCACCCTTAACGATGTTGTGGTGCATGTTGTAGCTGGTGCTTGAGATAATGTGGGAGCACAGGGTATGAAGGACACTGCTCTCCCACCCTTAAAGATGCTTACATAGCTACAAACATATCTGTATCTGTGGAGTGATGGGAGCGCAGTGTCTGAAGAACCCTGCACTCCCACAGTATAATGAGGATACTGCTATACTATCTCAAAAAGTAAAGAAATTAGTTGCAAAGAACTTCATTTATGCATCAGTTAGGGCTGCTGTGACAAAAGTAGGGAAATGAGGCATTAGGGTTTCACTCTAACACCCCACCCCTGTCCTGTGGAGACCAGAAAGTTTCGGGGTGGCATTGGAGTCATCAACCCAACACTCATCCCATTCTTCTAGACTGTAGACACCCAGTTTGTTTTAGAATGGAATGGGGTGAGTGTTACCCCCCAACACCTCCTGATCTCTGCAAGACAGGGGTGGGGTGTAAGGGTGAAACCCTAACACCTCATTTCCCTACTTTTGTGGCAGCAATCCTGACTGATGCATTAATTAATTTTTTTGCAATATATATATATATATATTCTTTACAACATTAAGGCCTCAACCCTAACACCCCACCTCATCCTTACACACACCAGCAGATGTCAGGGGTATGCCTAGGGATTGTCAGCAATAATACTTACTGCATTCCATAAGTACATAAGCTGAGATGGGTACAGTATAAGAGAATGGGGTGAGCATTAGGGTCGATGACCCCAAGACACACTCCCAACACCTGTTGATGTGTGCAGGGAGGGGCCAGGGTGTTAAGGTTGAAACCCTAACATTGTATTTCTCTCATTTTTATGGTTTGATATCAACCCTAACTGATGCATTAATGTAGTTTTTTGCAAATAATTTCCTTACTTTTTGAGATAGTGTAATCGTATCCTTAGTTGCCTATGGGGGCGCAGTGTCCTTTGGGGGCTGTGCACCTATCCCTCCATTGATGCGCATATGTATGTCACTGTGGAGGGGCCCTTCACTCCAATTTATAAGACAACAGTGACCAAAGTGCCAGCATAGCCATCTTATTACCTCACCTCCTGTACCCGGTACAGAAAATTTTCAAAACCCTGCCAAAATAAATTCTGTGGAACTACAACTCCTTCCAACGCCACAGGAGCAAAATCACATTTTAACTAGGATCTGAAAAATGACAGTTGTGACATACATGAGGCGGGGTGATAACAAGTCTATGTTTAAGAATTGTGGTCAAAGTCATTAAAGTTTCAAAGTTATAAGCGTGCATAGCAAAATTGCAACAAATGGTCATAACTTTGCCATTTTTACATATTTTGACCCCAAATTTTCAACATAACCTTCCTATGAACCCACTTCATGAACAATATGGCTGTCATTATGCAAATCCTGCCCAAAAGGGGAATTTGCCAAGCAACTGTAAAATTACCTTTCAGGCGGGAGTTGCATAGCAACAGTCATATTGTTCATGAGGTGGGGTGCCCAAAAGACTATGTTGAAAATCTGCTGTCAAAACATGTAAAAATGGCAAAGTTATGCACCAAAGTTGAAAATCCTATTGAAATATATTGATTTCTTATATGAAAAAATATCTTTTTTTCATGACTCATTATACAAAACAAGATCTTTTTTCGTATCACACCAATATAAAAAAAGAATTTCAGTGTTAAAACACAATTTAATGGCATTTCTTGAGCAGTAAAGGGCAGAATAAGCAAGCTATATGTGTTGGTTCCTCCCAAGAATATCATTTTTGGGGGTTTCCAAATTGTTATTTCTCATGCAAAACTGAAAACAAGATGGCGGCCATATGAAAAAGGAATTTTCCCATACGAAACAGGATTTCTTTTTTGTTTCATACAGCTATCTTTTAGTGCTTACTGAGCATGCTCAGAAATGATTTTTTTCAATTTTTTGAAATGTAGTAACTTACAAACGGCTTATTATTTTTTCACCAAACTACCAAAAGGCACATCTGTGGGATAGTCCCTTTCTGCCCTGAAAATTTCAGATCAAAATTCCAAACCATCTGAGCTGTATACAGTTTTAAAGAAAAATTCCCACAAAGTCAATGAGCTACAAAATGCTTTTTTCATCTATCCGAAACTCTAAAACTGCACATCTGATTGGAATGTAACTTGCCACACTCAGAGATCTACAGTGGCTGACAGAGCATGCCCGCTTTCATGCAAATCCATCAGAGGGTTGCAAAGTTATTAAAGTGCAAATTTTTGAGTTTAACATTGAAGTGCCTACTCAACCCTAACTATAGGAGCACAACCACACCCCAATAATATAAATTTATATGCATATAATTGCAAAAAACTGCATTAGTGCACAAAAAGTAGGGAAATACGACCTTAGGGTTTTCAACCCTAACACCCAACCACCACCCTGGAGGCAGTAAATCAAGCATGCCATGGGCTTGTCGTACCTAACACTCACCCCATTCCATCACTAAGTGTAGATGTGTACACTGAATGAAAATGGGGTGAGAGTTAAGTTTGATAACCCCACGGCATGCCTGCTTTGTTGCCTCCAGAGTGGTGATGAGGTTTAGGGTTGAAAACCCTAATATCATATTTTATTACTTTTTGTGCTTTGTCCTGAACCCTAACTGATGCATTAACACAGTTTTTTGGGATGAATTTCCTTACTTTTTGAGATAGTCTAATCGGAGCCTTATTTGCCTGTGAGAGCGCAGGGCCCACCCATCTATAGATTTTGAGATAGAGTAATCATATCCTTATTTGCCTGTGGAAGTGCAGCGCCCTCCCATCCCTCCATACATGCATATATCTATGTCACTGTGGAACAGTCAGTGTATGTCACTGTGGAGGAGCTCCCAGTTGCCGTTGCCACTTGTGAAGCCCCTGTGCAGCTTACCTGCCCCCTCACTTTGCTAGAGCTCCCAGATGCCACCACCATTCGTGAAGCCCCTGTGCAGCTTACCTGCCCCCCTCACTTTGCTGGAGCTTGCAGACAACAATGTCACTCATTAAGCCCCTGTGCAAATTACCTGCCCCTCTCACTTTGCTGGAACTCCCAGACGACAATGCCACTCATGAAGGTATGGAGCTACATTCCAAGCACAGGAGACCACACACAGAGTGTTGGGTTGCTGGTAGACTTGTTTTGAACTTGCCACCATTTTCCAGCTATGGAGCCTGCTATTTAATTCAGCTGTAGTCAGTGCTCTTCCTGTAGTTACAATTATTTGCTGCCAGCCTGCGATTTAATTACTGTTTTACTGCTTTGATTACCCAGTATAGCTGACTTTCTTGATGATAAAAGTTTATACATTGCCTAGTATAGCTGACTTTCTTGTTAAAAATGCTTTTAGAGCCCAGGTCCTGGTGTAGTAAAATGAAATTATTGCGTTCCCTCTCATTAAAAAATGTTTTTAGAGCCCAGGCCCTGGTGTAGAAAAAAGAAATAATTATATGTTCCATCTTGTTATAAAACATTTTTAGAACCCAGGTCCTGGTGCAGAAAAAAACTATTAAAATTCTGTTCCTTCCTGTTATAAAATGTTTTTAGAGCCCAGGTCCTGGTGTAGAAAAGATAAATAATTATATTCTGTCCCCTGCCTGCTTATGCTTAGCATTTCGCCCCCTACCCCTCCTAGATTCCTCTGTAAAAAGATCACTTTTTAATGTCTCTCCCCTCCTCTCTTTTTCAGCCTCTGTGCAGTTTACCTGCCCCCTTCTCTTTGCTGGAGCTCCCAGACGACACTCATGAAAGTACGGAGCTACCTTCCAATCACAGGAGACCACACACAGAGTGCTGGGCTGCTGGTAAACTTGTTTTAAACCTGGCACCATTTTCCAACTACGGAGCCTGCTATTTCATTCAGCTGCAGTTTGAGCCTGTAACTTAATTCAGCTGCAGTCAGCTCTCTTCTTGTAGTTACAATTATTTGTTGTCTGTCTCTGATTTAATTGCTGTTGTATTTATCACCTGAATTTCCCACCTGCAGGGTAAATGGTATGACCACTAGAGGACCCGAAACATTACATTTCTCAAGTGCTGCTCCCTCACTTCCACCAGAGCTACCAAAACACAATGTAGCACTGCTATAATGTGTTAGTCCCAGCTATTCTCCTCCACTCCAGCTTATTTAACCACAAAGTGAATTCCTCGGATCACCACTGTTTGCATTCTTTCTACCACTCCCAGTGTTAACTTTCCATTACTAGGCTGCCACCTTTTACACTGTGCTTGAAAGCTCAAGCCTGAAGTTCAGTCTGTTCTGTCCCTATGAATTATGGCCTGCTGGGATGTACTACTGGCTGCTGCATTCATTTGTTTCCTGTTGTGTGGTGATCTTTTTGCAGCTGCCTATCTAACCAATGCAAAGCAATCAAGGCAAAAGGACACACCAGACTCTTAATGAGTACCTGTGGGTCTCAGTACATCACTCCCTCAGTCCCCTGCTCATTTACAGTCTCCACAGAAAAGGAACTTGCTACGTACTAATGACAGGAATTAGACACCTCTGTATGGCTCTCCAACCTTCAACCCAGGGCATTTACCTTTGGTTCCAAACATGCTTTAACGGTCTCCTCCTATCAGAGGATACTGAGCAGAATCCTGGTCCCATGGCAATGAAAGCAACAGTTTTTTTTCCCCTTAACCCAAGCATGGTCTAGAACAAAAGGACTAAAAACTGTACATGTGAATATTCACAGTCTACATCCCAAGCTACCAGAGCTTGAAGCCTGGTCACTCTATTACTCCCCAGATATAATTGCCATCTCAGAAACTTGGCTCAGACCTACTGTGCTCATGCATGAGGTTGCACTCCCAGGATACTCAGTCTTTAGAAGAGATTGGATATCTAAACAGGGTGCGGGTATATTAATCTATGTCCACTCTCACCTAGCAGCCATCAAATTGGATGAGCCCTCCATGAAGGATTTCCCCAAGGAATCCATCTTTATATCTGTCACCCTGGGCAATGTTAAGACATTGTGTGTAGGCTGCATCTATACTCCCCCCTGATTGGGCTCATCAGGCATTGCCCTCCCTTAATTCCTGTCTCTCTCAGCTTCACCCCACAAAACTCATTGTATGTTGCAATGTCAATCTCTATTGGCTGGGCCCAAATCTGGAAACATTTCAGCCATCTCTGGATAATGCCCACCTTACTCAAAAAAATCACTGAACCCACTAGACAATTTAAGATCTGGCAACCATACATTGCTAAATTGGATCCTAGTATGTAGGGTAGATAGAATCAGAGCCTCAGGAGTTCTCCCCGATACTCTGACTGACCATTCTCCAGTCTTTTGTATATGGAAAAACAATCCCACCCCCCCCCAATATATTGAGGCTAGGGACCTCTCCCACTTCAATGAGTCCGCCTTCCTTAATAACCTTATGGAAATTGACTGGAGACCAATAAATGACCTCCCCTGTGTAGACCAGGCACTCCACTACTTTATACACAATTTCACTAATGTTGTGAATAGAGTCACTCCTATTAGATGATGCAGGGAAAAAGGCCTCTGTGCCCCATGGCTCAACAGTGAGCACCATAAAGCCTCCAGACTTAGAGATAAAGCCTGGCTGCAATAAAAGCTCTCTGGGCTATCCTCTGACTGGCACTCCTACAGATCCCTTCAGAATACCTGCAAAAGCACATTTCAAAGTGCTAAGCAGACCTACCTAAAGTCCCTTCAAACAAAAAAATCTCCCAAACACTTCTGGTCCCAAATAAACCAGCTTTTCAATGGAAAAGATACTGGTTCCTCCCATGATATTCGCTGCAGTGACCAAGTTCTATCTAACCCCAAACAATTGCCTCTGAATTTAATCACTTTTTCACTGACCTAGATAAATTCAAAGTCTCCTTACACACTCCCCCTACTATTATCCAACCTTTCTTACCTCAGCAGATGTCTGAAAACACTGAAACTCCTCTATCTCAAATAGAACATCTACACCAAAATGCCACCTTAAAATGGTAACCAGACTGGAAGTCATCAAGCAATTAAAGAGGCTAAAAACTGTAGGCTCACCGGGTAGTGACACTCTAGAACCACACTTTCTGAAAATAGCAGCCCCAGTCATTGCCACCCCAACTAGGAACTGTATTAATAAGTCCTTCTTAGCTGGCACAGTCCCTGATAAATGGAAAATGGCATTCGTGGTGCCCATACATAAGGGGGCTAAAGGTCAAGACTGAAAATTACAAACCTATATCCCACTTTTGTACAACTGCCAAACTCCAGGAGAGGCTCCTATATGAGCAATTTCTAGCCTACCTCAAACATAGCAATACCCTTACATACTTCTAGCATGGTTTCTTCAAAACCCATGGCACTGACACAGCCCTGATATGGATCACCAGTGACATTATCAATGCCATGAGCCAGGGAATGGCTACTGGAGCAATTTACGTAGACCTAATGAAGGCATTCGATTTGGTCAGTCATGACCTGTTACTTACTAAACTTCAGAACTGTGGATTGGATGACCTGTCCTGCACCTAGTTTCAGAACTATCTGAATGGGTGGAAGCAGAGTGTCAAAAGTGATCTCACCTCCAAGATTAATCACTGATGGGGTACCCCAAGGATCAATACTTGGGCCCCTTCTCACTTCATTTCAATGAACTATCCCAGAACTGTGTGGGGGGGGCCACAGTGCAGTTATATGTTGATGATGCTATACTCTATAGGTCCTCCTCAGACCTAGCCCTGATTAATACTCAACTAGTGGATGACTTCAGAGCACTAGAAAAATTGTTTCTGGCCAATAAACACATTCTAAATGCCAAAAAAACAAAAGCTCTGCTAGTCAGTCACAAAAATCTTGGAATAGATGGATAGAAACTCCTTGAACTTATCACTTGCACCGGAGACATTCTGGAGGTGCTCCGGGCTTTTAGGTATTTAGGTATGATCCTGGGCCAAGCCATGACCTTTGAACCACATGTGGATTCACTAACCAAAACCCTAAACCTAAAACTCAGGCTACTATATAGACTCTTTCCCAACCTGACTAGAGAGGCATGCCACACCATTGCTAGCAGCACCCTCCACCCTCTCTTACTCTATAGTGCCCCAATATAATAGTCTGTCCAAGAAGCCTCCCACTCCAGGCTTAAAACACTTTATTACAGGATTGGGTACTTTGCTAGTGATGCACACCCCAGAACTCATCATTGCACAGTGCTAACAACCCTGGGGTGGCCCTTCTTTGAGACCAGACTGTGATACCCCCTATTCTGCATTACCTTTAAGCTCCTGCAGTCCCCCTTCCACCCAGTCTCCATGGCATTTTACAATACAAGCAGTTTGCCAGACCTCTTAGAACTACAGCCATCCTGCTGCTGTAAGACCCCAAACTGCAGTATGATATAGGTAGAAGGTCTTTCTCATTCTTTGCTCCATACCTATGAAACTACCTGTGCCCTGGGATCCTGACTTGCTTTACCCCAGCGCAGTTTAAAAAGAGACTAAAATGCCTCTTCTGGACCAAAGTCCCCTGTAACTGCTTTCGTTGAAGTCCTCCCTTCCCCCCTCCCAACCTTAATGTCATATGTATACACAGAATTAGTAAAAGGACGACAAGTGTAGGCAGGTCCCCCGTATGTAAATATTCATAGTCTTTGAACAAGAATTGTATGTATGTACATTTGTTCTGCAATATCGTGTAACTAATTTAAACATGTCTATATTTGTAAATTTAATCTTGTATGATACTCTACACTGTCTTTTACTGTACTGTACATCTAGGTCCTTCACTGTATGTAATTAATTCTGGGTCACCCCTGAAAAAGGGACTTCTAGTCTAAATAGAAGAACAAGTGACTAAATTGACAGCATAGCCATCTTATTACCACACCTCATGTACCTGGTGCAGAAAATTTTTGAATCTCATCTAAAAAGTGATTCAATGTAACTGTAACACCATTCTGTGCCACAGATGCAAAAACACATTTTTTCCTGGATTTGAAAAATGACAACTGTGAGGTGGGATAATAAGAAGTCTATGTTGAACATTTGGATTTTAAATATTTAAAATATCTGAAGTTATAAGCATGCATAGTGAAATTGCAATGAATGGTCATAACATTGCCGTTTTTACATATTTTGATCCCACATTTTCAACATAGCCTTCCTATGACCCCTCCTCATGAACAATATGACTGTCATTAAGCAAATCTTGCCTGAAAGGTGCATTTACAAAGCAACCACAAAATCACCTTTCAGGTGGCAATTGCATAATGACAGTCATATTGTTCATGAGGTGGGGTCCCCAAAAGGCCATGTTGAAAATTTGGGGTCAAAATGTCAAAAAATAGCTGTTATGTATAAAAGTTGAAACCCACATTGAAATACACTGAATCACATGCACCTTAGTTTCTCATATTGCAGTCACCAGTTCCAGCAGCAAGACGTGTCTTCAATCAAAGAGAAGATCTTTAACGTGGGTCCTGTTTAGGTGAGTGAGGCTGTGTCCAGGGTGTACTGGGGGTGTGGGTAGTAGGTGCTGGGTGGGAGGTGTGGGTGGGAAGGGATCAGATCAGTGAGGGACCTTTTTTGTGCAGGTAAAAAAAAGAGATGACAGTTTATGTTTGCAGGTATGACAGATCAGGGATGGGGTGCCACTAGACACCAGCGAAAGAATGACACTCACGGGGACAGAGATGACCATGGAGGGGGGGTTGCCACTTGACACCAGGGCAACAAATGTAATGGGGGCAGTGACTGGGAAGAAAGGGGGGTGTCACTTGACACCAAGGCAACAAATATAACAGAGACAGCGATTGGGAAAGGATGGGTGCCACGAGACACCTGGGAATAATATTTCTATAGTCATATGATATATTTGATAATAAAATGCTTTCTAAATAAAACAATGAGGAGCGGGAGGGGGCACCACTAGACACCAGGCACAAAACTATATTACTGGCACAGCAATTGGGGAGGGGGGACCACTAGACACCAGGGAATTAAACTTCAACAATGTTAAGGAACAAATGCATGGTTTTTTTTGGAGGGGGGAAATCATTTTGAATTATTACTGAACTTTACTGTTCAAAGTATTTTCAGGTTGAACAGCAAAGTTCAAACTGTCAAAATGTTCAAATGGTTATTTACCATTTGAACTATTCTTAGATTAGCAAGTGATGGGCAAAATGATTCTCCCCACAAAAACAAACATTTGCCTTGTACATTTCAAAATAAGACAAAAAAATGAATAAAGTATGTAATGAAGACCTAGATACAGGTCTTGTTCATTTATTGCCAAATAGTACTTCTGTGGAAAAGCAGTTTTAAAATGGGAAAAAAAAAACAAGATGGCAGACAGCACGAATGGTATTTCTCAGAGCAGACCTTTACTATTAGCAGTTCAAACGGCTTTCAATAACCTGCCTGGCTGGCCGCTATCACAAAAAACGTTAACATTTGAAAATGGTGAGATATCGTCTCACCAAACTATCCAAAAGCAGACCCTTGGCACAGACTCCATCATCACTGAAAATGTCAGGAAAAAAAAATAATTTTGTTTGGGCTGTAGAGGACAGCAAAAAAGACCATACTGCGTACAGGGAAAAAAGTGTCAGTTTTACAATTTTGTGCCACTCCATATCTCAAAAACCATACAAAATGCTGTTACAAAACTTACTATGTTTTGAGACACTGTCAGAATGATTGGCATGCCAAATTTTGAGCTGTTTTGTCAATGAATATCAAAGTTATTAAGGATCAAAAATTGGAATTTAACATTAAGCGGTGGTACAGCCCTAACTTTAGGGCCACTACTGCGCACCTATTATATATACCCAAATGTTAGCCCACAGACTCAGGCAATAAAATGATAATTTCTCTAGTTTAACTCAGAAACTGAATAGATGGGTGGCATGTTCTCTTTGTTAAACCAAGCTTATGGAATTTATTAAGAACTGTGAGACTGTACACAAAGAGGACTCTTGTAGTGATCTAGAACACTCAGATAATGACAGTGACATGCCCGAGTTGGAGCTTTAAGATGGTCATTACGGCAAAATTTTGAACTATTAAGTTACTTAATTAATCATGCATTTTCAAACTGCCGAGAATGCTGTGAACAATAATGGAACCCATTTCCTGCCCCTTTTCCCATCACTGTGTTTGAAACTTAAGGCTGCCCTGGTTATTGATTATACTTAAAATAACAAACACATTTCTTATTGTGTAGTTGGTTTATAGACTGTTTACATCATGTTCTTTTTTCTCAATGGCTTGTTTTCTAGAGTTCTTTCACTGACTTCACAGGAGCATCTCTACAGTGTTTGGTTTATTGATCTATATTTTAATGGGTTGACAATGTTGATATCTTTCAGCAGCCTTACTATGTCTAAATTAATATTTCTGAATATTCTATTTTATAAATGGCAATCATTTGTAATATCCTATGTTTGGGCTAAATGGGGTGGGTAAAGGTTTCAATAATAACTTTACTAATATCTGTGTGGGAAAATGTCATACTAATGGGTACAGTATTAAATTGCAAGATAATTTAAGTAGTGTGTACACTAAGTAGTTCGGAGGGTTATGCATTTTTATCTTACTACTGTATATGTATAGCTTGATCACTCTGACATGCTTCTTAGTATACGTGCTCTTCAGATTATGTATTATCTGTTCAGTGAAGTATTTTCTTATTTATGCACTTTTAATCGTCACTGTATTGTGTTTTACTTTTGCTTGATTATTGACTTTATATTGCTGTCCTACATCTTCAAGGACTTTTTCATACACTAGGAAAAATATGTGTTACAATGAAGTGTATTAGTTTTTGTTTCTGTGTTTTTGTCCAATGTGGGAATTTTAGAAGTATCCTATCCAAGTACATGGGCTCTACAATGCCAGTTCGACAACAATTTCATCAATTGACATCCCAGCAATAGAATTTATGTCAACCACAAGTTGTGGTTGATATAAATCCCGATGGACTCCTGGTCCATTTTTCTATAGGGGGGCTTTGCCCCCAAACCCCCCATGTGGGGTGCTGTGCCCCCACACCTCCCATTACAATTATAATCTACTCCAAGTCAGAGTTGATTCGGAGAGAGGGTGCAGGACCAGGAGACAGTGTGCCCCTGTCTCTGGCCCACCAACTCAGTGACTTGCCGATGAACTGTTGATTTTGTTGACTGTGAGGTAGGTCACTGTATTGGTGTCGCTGTCGGAGATATACCCAAGTACATGTACGGGAAATTCAAACACTAAAAAGTAAAAAAAAAAAACTAAGGGACCTTTGGAGTCATGTCTGATGACCTCAAAGTGGCAGGACAGTGTGACAGAGCAGTAGGTAGGGTCAATGGGATACTGGTATGCATAGGGAGAGGTATTTCTAGCAGAAGGGGAGAGAGAGGGTGATACCACTATATCGCTCGCTGGTGAGACCCCTCCTGGAGTACTGTGTCAAATAAGGGTACAATTACACTATCTCAAAAACTGTGGATGGATGGGCATGCGAGGGAGGGTCCTGTGCTCCCATAGGCAAACAAGGATACCATTATATTATCTCAAAAAGTGAGGAAATTCATTACAAAAAACTTAGTTAATGCACTAGTTAGGGTTAAAGCAACAAAAGTAGGGAAATGTGATGTTAAGGTTTTCATTCCTAACACCTCACCCACACCCTGTAGGCGGCAACAGGTGTGGGGTGTGCATTGGGGCTGTCAGCCTTAATGCTCACCCCATTCTCATATACCATACCCATGTCAGCTTATTTACTCATGGAATGGGATGAGCATTAGGGTTGACAACCCCAAGGCACACCCACGCCTGTTTCTGCCTGCAAGGTAGGGGTGGGGTGTTAGGGTTGGATGTCACTTTAACCTTTACTAGTGCATTAACTCATTCTCTCATGGTGGCCATTTTGGGTCAGGCTCAGCAATGGATGGTTCCAACACCATATGGCGTAATGAAGTTTTATGCAATTAATTAATGCAATATTGACTAAGATCCATGACTTCTAAGCATGTGTATCAGTGTTGGCACTGATGCACACACTTGGAGTTACGTCTTTAGTTTACCAACAGTAATTTCACTGTGTTACACCTCTTGTTTTTAACAAAAGAGTTACTTTCTCAAGACCAGCTTACATCCTGCTATCAGAAAATTTCTCTAATAAGGCAGGAAATTATTTCTATTTGGTAGCTGTTTATAATGTTCCAATTTACAGAAGTGATATCCATAAGTCTAAATGATCCCCCTGGAACTGTACTTTTATAAAAAGTGATGTAAAAACTGTATTTTGCATTATTTTATTTTTATGGGCAGCATTCTGTTACAGTTATCTTCATGGAACCAGTGATCTGGGGCTAGATTCACAAAATATTGCAAAGCACAGCTCAAAAGTTTGTGCTGCGCTTTGTGGTTGTGCAGGGGTTAAAACATGCTATTCACAGTCAGATAGTGTGCCACGCTATCTGACTATAAATAGGCTAGGTCAATATGGCACTAACCCCAATAGTGCAGTGCTAACCCCACTAGTGCCATCCCAACATGTATCAAATAGTATGGCTTTGCAATGAATAGCACATGTGTGCTGTTTGCTATTCACTAAAGCAGCCATGTTAAAGAGCCTATTGGGAATGAAAGGTGGTATGTGGTTATTTGCATGTCCATTATGGACCCCTTTATATAGGCTGCAACAGAGTGTAGCACTCACCCCGGCCCCTGCTCCAGAGGCAGCCATGTTGTCTTGTGGTCCCCCCTCCCGCAATTGCCAGCCAAAGTAAAACAAGTAAGTGTCCTGGTGGCTAGTGGTTCCCCCCTGTTGATCACTGTCCTGTTTAGAAACAAAATATCCCCCTGGTGGCTAGTGGTCCCTCCACCCACCTGATCACCTGCCCAATATATAACAACATATTCCCTTATGGCTAGTGGTTCCTCACCCCACCCTATACCCTACCCAATATATATAAAAAATTGTCTCTGGCATCTAGAGTAACCTCCCCATACCAACCTCTTGTATATGAATGTGAAACATTTCCCTGGTGGTCTAGCACACACACACACACACACACACACACACACACACACACACACACCCTATCCCTGATCACTTGTACAGTTTCTTTTCTTTTCTTTTGTTTTGTTTTTTCCATGAGTAATTTTAGGTACTTTTCATTTTTCACCCCAGTCCCGAGCCCTTGCATGCCCAATGTGATGCATGCATCCCTATGAGATGCCCCACTCTACCAGTCGCTCCGTTACTGCCTACGCCTGCCACCGGACCTCCATCCAGTGACAGCGGGACTATGGATGGATGACCCACCCACCCAGAAGAGGAGAGCCAGCACTTGATCCTGATCCCACCCTCCCTCCCCGTGCTGGCACCCTGATGACCCAAGGTCATTCCCAAGCCTGGCTGCCAGCATGACGTTGAGGTAAGGCAAGATGATTCAGCCCTCAGCACCACAAGGCCAGCTCCTGATTGCCTGTATAATGAAGGTAAACCATACCCTGGTGGTCTAGTGTACCCCCCCAAGGCAGGGATTGACCCTCAACTCTGCTCCCCCCAACCAGCACAGCCCTCCTATCTCCACCACAGCTGCCCACTGACTGAACTGTAACTGAGCACATACTGCATACAGTATGTGCTCATTGACATTGATTGATAGCTCAGAGTGCATAAGACTAGAACATAGGGACTGCAGAGGATAGCAACAGCACTGACTAATACAGTATAATTACTGCAGGCTTTAGCACTGAAACATCATAAAATCCCAGGATGCCTTACAGAAGTTGGGTCATGACCTTTGCAGTGTAGTCAAGCAGATTTTCACGCTAGACTTAAGTATCTCCATGTACATTTAAATCCTGATGAAATTAAGAGGGTGGAATAGAGGCAGTCAATTGTTCATACCTACAAACTACACAGGTAAACAGAACGAAAGGCAGAGGGACCTTCCCTTTAAGGAACAGACTGAAAGTTTAATCAGTGAAGCTTCCTGGTCAGGTCAAATCACAGGATACGAAGCTTGCTTCTTGAGTGTAACACAGCCTGTTTGCCTGACTTTTTATTTACTGTCAAAGTTACATAAATCTTTGCCTAGTCCGTCAGGGTGATCCATTGTCTCAGGGCTAGGGTTGGTGTCTGAGAACCTGTCTAAATAAAAGGAGATAGTACTCCAGACACCAGCTTATCTCTGAGACACAATAGATATTTTGAATAAGACAAGTGATACTGTGTGGAGGCATAATTATCTGTTCTTAGTAATAGATGTGTGTTCTGCATAGATGAGAAAACCCCGTAGTATGGGACTACAGGCATTGATGTACTTCCCAAACACAAACAATTCCGTGCTTCAGGGCAAGAACAGGGAAGGTGCAGCTTGAAAATCTTGCACCAGCAAACCACATAAAAATCTGTACTCCAAGGCAATATGTACAGATAAAATCAACTTACATCAGTTCAAGCTTGCCAAAGTATTCATAAGAAACACAGGTGAGCACCTCTAACCTTGGCACTTTGTGTCTCAAGCATGATGCTTCATCAGGAGGAGCAACCAATACACCACAGGGCATCCTTTTAACATAACCCCCTACAGTAATGCCCTGCTATCTATCTCAAATTCACAGGGCATCCACATTGAACAGGTCTCAAATTTCAAATATCTAGGCATCACGCTGGACACATCCCTCACCTACCACATACACATTAAGCACCTGTCCTCCTCTGTTAACACCCTACTAGGGATTCTATACAGACACAAACACTGCCTACCCCCCCAGGCCCTATGGCTGGCTATAACCTGCTCAGTCCTTTCTTTGGTCAATTATGGGATAATAATTTATGGCACAGCTGACCACACAGCCCTTAACTGCATCAATCTAGCTCTCAACCAAGCCTACCGACTGGTCACAAGCTGTGATAGATTAACCCCTACGTGTGAGCTCTATAAGTGTGCAGACTGGCTGACCTTTGAAGGGAGACTAAAGTACCACACTTGCCTCCAAGCCAAAAAGATACTAATGAACCTTGCACCCCTGGGCCTTCACCCCCTCGTCCAACCAGCCCCTCATAGGAGTACCCCTAGGTGCCTGGCAAGCACCTCCCTCATAGTCCCTCACTGTAGGACCTCACTAGGGCAAAGGTCTTTCCGTTATCGTGCTCCCCTCTGGCTTAATAACCTACCATCCTCCATCTCCCTGGCCCCTAGTCTTGGCCAATTTAAAACTGGTATCAAGAGACTCCTTGACTCGGAGACCTGTGGCTGTTACCAACAGTCCTCCCTAGTCTGAATATGATAGAAAACTAGCTTATTCCATGACTGCATAACTAGGCCTACAAACCTTACGGTACTTGAACTTCAACTTGGGGCATGGTAAAGTCCTACTGAATCAGTAACCTGTCCCACTCCACCTTGATGACCCAGGGTCCTCTAACAACCCTTGAGATGGTAACCAGGTAATGTAAATTACCCTGTACTATGAAATCATGTAATATATGTCGAAATGTAATGTTTCTGTTTTGTGAGCTATGTACAATATGTCTAAATGTAATGTTTCTGTTTTGTATTGACGTGGAGCCTTTGCAAAGGAGTCTTCGACTCAAAGGATTGTAATTCTGAAATTTCAGTAAATAAAATAAATATACAACATTTAAAGAGACAGTGATAGTGACCAATAAAGTTTTAAGTATACAAATAATCAAAAGAATCTTATCCCAATGTGCAAATAGACTGTAAGAAAAAAACAGTTTACAAACTATTTTAAGGAAATTGTTTCAGCCAAAAACTTAATTTTTGTATCTATCCAATATCATTTTGTTCCATTATCTTATGAACTCATTTAGATAACAGATTCTGTTGAAACAGAAATCCCTGTCATGCTTTAATAGCACAAGATATTGACAAAGCAGCTAAAAAAGCATTTGTTTAAAGTTACCAATGAAAATTATTTCTTTACATATTGCTATTATAAAAATGCATGGCAGAAGAACATTTCCAATAAAAATGTTGCAGCTAGACTTATCTAAAGAACCATTGGATGGAGCGCCACATCCCATATAAAGAACCAAATAGTTAATATTTTTCTCTTAGTTAACACCAATCAGTCTGCAGTATACAAAAGCATATGCAGACTTGCACCTCTTGTCCAGACTATTGGTACAATGAAATGCCAATATGCTTACAATTCAAACTGATCGCTGAATGGACCTTCAAAGTAAAAATCCATTGGCCCTCATGTTGCAGCAATTTGCCTTGTCTGCCTCCCCCTATCGGATTGGCTGAAATATGTTCAAGAGCTAAAAATCTGAAACATTCAGTACTCCCATTATGATGCTGTAAAAAGTGTAACGCCACTGGGCTATCAACTTCTCCATTGATGACTGAGTGAATGTGCTCTTTTATTCTTTTCTTTAGGGGCCAAATAGTACCCTGTGGTGTATTGGCTCCTCCTCCTGATGAAGTGTCATGCTTGAGACACAATGCACTGAGGTTAGAGGTGCTCACCCATGGCTCTCATGAATAAACTACATTGGCAAGCTTGAACCGATGTAAGTTGATTCTGTCTTTACATATTGCCTTGGAGTGCAGATTTTTTATGTGATTTGCTGTTTGCTGTACTTCCTACTGAAGCAGCAGGACACAGTCCGAGCGGTGCCATCAGATTTTATCTTCCACCACAGCTATTTTGTTTTTGATAATGTTTTTATCACCAAGTTAGAGGGACTACAATGGGGGCCACAATGGCTCATTCGTATGTCAACATCTGCTTGGCATAGTGAGAGGAACAAATTGTCTTTAATTGTGAAAGAAATCTGCATCTGGGGGGAACATCAGATGACACTGCTATATTAATGATGTGTTTTGTGAGTGGTCAAGGGCTAAGGAGATTCCCTTGTCCCGCACCTATGGTCTCTACTCTTCCCATCATGATATCATCTCCCTGCTTTGCCCTTTTGTCTAGATTTGTTACCCTTAGTCTTGTCCTTTTACCTCTGTTTTCTCCTACAGCTGCTTGGCCCAAATACCCCTGGTCTCTGGTCAACCAGTGTATGTTTTGTAGAACAACCTGGTCTATTAGTAGATTTCCTATGCTGTCTCTATTTTAGTTTTTTACCTATTTGGAAATTTTACTCTGTTTATTTGTTATCTGCCACAATGTAGCTGTTTACTGAGGCTTGTATTTAATCAGCCAACCTTGTACTTAATTATGGTAACATGTTGTTAGATCTCTATACTTTGTATTCCTGTTTTTTGTAATTTGTCAATGTGTTTTTTTGTACTGGACACTTGTGAAAATGGGCATTTTTGCTCACATGCTCTCCAGCATACAAATAAATAAATTGAAATTGAAAATGGAATCTGCACACAAATTTGTAGATCAGCTCAGTGTCGATACACACAAGGGGCTGGGTTTTCAAAGGGCCCTTAAAATGACACAAGATGCATCAAACATCCACCTTGCATCCACTCCAGCTACGCCAAACACTGTGCACCTTGTTTTGCAAGAAATGGCAAAGTATCCCAAAATGACGCAAGAGGTCTGCTGCATCAGACTTATGATGCATGGTGTGAGAAATGATGCAAGCTTAGAATGAGGTAAAAATACGATGCACAGAGTGAGACGGAGCAAAAATGACTGCAGGGCTGAGTCAAAAATATGATGCAGAGTGAAAATGTATTATTTATTTATTTGAGTTTTAGTAACCGGGTAAGTCCACTGAGACAATTACAGTCCCTTTTTCAGGGCGACCCGGGGTCGAGAATTGTACAAGTGCAACTAGCAATGCAGTTCTCATTTTACAAAGTTGGTAATAGGCAGAGTACATGTGAAAACAAAATATT
This sequence comes from Neoceratodus forsteri, assembly GCA_016271365.2. Classification (NCBI taxonomy): domain Eukaryota; kingdom Metazoa; phylum Chordata; order Ceratodontiformes; family Ceratodontidae; genus Neoceratodus; species Neoceratodus forsteri. The sequence continues at coordinate 1,213,907,689 of CM028132.1, forward strand.
GCAAGTATACAAACAATTGACTATAGACTTTCTCTTGATGAACGATGTACGAAGTCTACGACCTGATGCAAGCCTAAGTAGAGGAGAAAACTATATACAGGGCAGTTCTAGGACAAAACTTCATAGTAAACATATGAGTAATACACATGGGAATGGCTAGGATCAGAGATTTTACATGCATTACACTCATATTTTGCTAGGTGGAGCAATAGTGGAGTGGGAGAAGAATAAGGCAGGAGGAGGCGGCCTTAGGTAAGGTAGAGGAGTTTCTGGGTAGGCACCCTTCAGCAAAAGCAAGAGCAGAAAGCATAGGTAGACTGAAAGACAGACAGATGGGACTGAAATTTTGAGAGGGAGGAGCAGGAGAGAAGGGAGGGAGGGAGTTCCAGTCAGTTAGAGCAGCATATGAAAAGGAGCATCTGGATACAGTAAGACATATTTTGGAAACGATGAGAAGGGGGAGAGAGGCAGAGTGAAGTGTGCGTGATGCTTGTCTGAGATGTATAAGTTCTCTGAGGCAAGGAGGGATGAATTTGTGGACAAGCTTGAACATGAGGCTCAAGGTGGAATACCTCAGTTTTGCTTCATAGGAGGACCACCCCAGAGAGGTGAGAACATCACAATGGTGACAGCGGGCAGAGGCCCCCAAGGCAAAACGACCAACCCTGTGGTATGCCTGAGAGAGGAGGGACAGGGAGGAGGAATTAGTGAAGAGGAGGAGGAGTGCAGCATATAATAGATGGGGAAGGAGGGATGCAGAGGCTACTTTTTGGCAAGAGGCAAGTGTGAGGTGTGGGTGAATACGATAGAAGAGTCCGAGTTTCTGGTTGAGAATGTTGATAGTGATAGAGACATAGGAGTTGAATGACAAGGCAAGGCCCAAGGTAAAACCCAGGTATTTGAAGGAGTGGACTACCTCTAATGAGTCTCCCTTGATAGTGGAAATGCTAAGGGTAGGTAGATTAGGCTTTTGTGCAGGCCGATGAGCGAAGACCATGCATTTTGTTTTATTTGAGTTGAGAACGAGATGATTACACTGGAATCAGGCTTCCAGGGAGGTGAAGTCTGAGGCAAGGTCCCGATTGATATCGTCTATGAGTGGAAAGGAGTGACAGATGATGGCATCATCTGAATATAGATGAACTGTGGTACCCCCGCAGAAGTTAGGGAGATCATTGATAAAGAGTGAGAATAACATAGGGCCCAGAATGGAGCCTTGTGAGACACCATTTGAAACTGTTTTTTGTTCAGACTGGGAGCCATCCCACTTACATTTCTGGGATCGATCAGAGAGATAGCTCTTGATCCAGTGCAGTGCATTGTGGTCCAGGCCAAGGAGATGCAGCTGGTGTAGCAGAAGCCCATGATTCATGAGATCAAATGCGTTTTTGAGAGCCACAAATATGGCTCCAGTGGCCTGGCCCTTATCCATTGCGTGGAAGATGTCGGATGTTACTTTTATGAGTGCAGTGAGAGTACTGTGATTCTTTCTAAAACCGTGTTGACAGGGTGATAGCAGATTGTAAGAGTTGAGGTAGTCTTGGAGATGATTATAAATGATACGCTCTTGGATTTTTGCCAGGTGAGAGAGTAGAGATATAGGGCGATAGTTTTCTATGATGGAGTTTGGTCCCCCTTTGTGGACTGGGACTACAACTGCCACCTTCCACTTATCTGGTACAAGGTTAAAGATGAAGGACCGGTTAAACAAGTCATGGATGGGGCGAGCTTGGGCAGGGGCACCTGGCTTAAGAAATTTTGGTTCCAGCGAGTCATATCCAGGAGAGCCTTTAGGTTTCAAGTTATATAGAAGTTGCTGCACCTCTTTGAGTATGGCTAGATTCAAATGGAATTCAGGACGACCCCCTAGGTTGAGCGGGAGAGTCATATGAAGAGAGGGAGCGTTCAAATCAATCAATCAATCAATCAATCAATCAAAACTTTATTTATAAAAAGGGGCCTTTCTAAAACCAAGGTGCCTGTACATCACATAATAAAACAATATTACTAAAAACAATAAAAATTAACCAAGCTTAATAATATTTAAAAATCATTATACGCTTGTTTAAAAAGATATGTTTTAAGTGCTCCCTTAAAAGTTTGGACGGTCGGGCAATCTCATACCTGACGAGGTAGAGAATTCCACAGCGTTGGGGCCATAAAACTAAAAGATCTGGCCCCGGAGATCTTCAAACAAACCATGGGAATCTCTAGCATTCCCTCGTCAGTGGATCGGAGAGAGCGGGGGGGGCAGTAGGGACAAAGGAGATCTTTCAGGTAGCTAGGTCCCTGATCATGTAGGGCCTTATAGGTCAGCAAACTGACCTTGAAGGTGATACACCAGCATATTGGCAGCCAATGCAGTCCGCGAAGCACAGGCGTTATATGACTGGTCCTGGAGGAACCAGTCAATAGTCTGGCTGCCACGTTCTGCACTAGCTGCAAGCGGCGAATATCAACCCCCGGTAGCCCAAGATAAAGAGAATTGCAGTAGTCAAGATGGGAGGTAACGAAGGCATGGACCAGAGTAGAAAGTTGTGGAAGATCGAGGTATATTTTTGGAGGTCAGTGAAGAAATTATTGAATCCAGTGGCTATGGAGAGTGGCTCATCAAGGGTGGAGCCATTAACAGAAACAGAGCTTGGGTTTTCTATAATCTTACCTTTTACTAGAGAATTAACTTGCCCCCAGAATTCCTTGGGGTTACTAAGATGTTCAGTTTGAAGAGATCGGAGATGGTATCTCTTAGCTTTTTGCACAGAATTTTTACATTTATTCCCGAGTTTTCTGTAAATAAGCCAGTCAGAGGGAAGTCTACTTTGTTTATACATGTGCCATGCTTTGTCACAAAGGGCCATAAGAGATCTGACATCCCCGGAGAGCCACGGAGCTTTAACACCATTAGATCTGCATTTTTTCTGAGGGGCGTGTTGATTAACTATTTTGGTGAGAGTGGAGATTAGGGAGTCCAGGGATAGATTTATGTCAGGAAGTATATTAATGGGGCCCCAATCTGCAGTGTTAATGGAGGACAGAAACCTGTTGACATCAAACCTAGTCACATCCTGGACCAGGGAAATCTTGGGAGAAGGGTTGGTATAGTTGTTTCTCCACATACAGAAGGTGGGAGAGTGATTACTCATGCAATCTGAGAGTGGACCAGCAGATCTGATTTTAAATGGGCAGTTGGTGACCATCCAGTCTAGCAGGGCATGGTTGCCAGATTTTGGGTTGATTCGTGTATGATCATGGATTACCTGGGTAAGGTTACCATCAGCAAGTGAAGCACAGACATTACCAGTATTAGGGTGAAGCCAGTCAATGCTGAAGTCCCCACATAGGATGAGGTCATGCTTTGGAAGGCTACCTAAGGATGCAAGAAGAGGAGAAAGGCCAGTGGTGGCAAGGCTGGGGGGCATGTAAATACACCTTATGATGCATTGTTTAATGCTTCCAAGCGTAAGGGTGATGTAGAGGGACTCAATGAGAGGAGGTAAGGAGACAGAAGTGGGGAGGACAGTGACGTCGAGACCTGTCCTGTAGTAGATCAATACCCCTCCACCCCTTTGGCCTATCCTATCATGTCTAAAGATGCCGTAGCCTGGAAGGGACACCTCATGCTGTTTGATGGCTGGTTTTAGCCAGGATTCAGATATGCATAGGATGTCCAGAGACATTCATATGGTCCAGGCTCCAGTTCGGCCATTTTGGGGCATAGGCTGCAAGTGTTGTTTGTGGATGATTTTTAGGCCTTTCATAGGAGGTATAGATGCTGCAAACTGGGTCAGGGGAGAATGAAGTGCAGGTCCAGGGTTGGTTTCGATGTCCCCAGCCTGGAGCAGCAGGAGAAGAGTAGAGACATTTACCCAGGGCAAGGTGCAGGAAGAGAATATTCCAAGGACAGAAGTAGCATTGGGAGCAAGGAGTCGTTTATGCAGCCAGTACCCAAGCAAAGCTGTATGTTGTTTAGGCAGACAGGGGATGTAGAGAAGTATTGTCGGGGATTCTGGTTCAACGTGAACTAGAGGGGGAGGTGAGCTTTCACCCGTAGGGTAATGGAGGGCCTCAGCTATCACCCAGTCCACATACCAACTTAATGCAATAAGACAAGCAAGGGAGACTAACCAATTTAGACTGCCCATTATAGCAGTCATGGCAAGCTGGGCAAACAGGCAGAGAGTATAGTGCAGGTTGTACATTGTAGCATTCTGTGGTCCAGGCAGAGGCTAAATGCCTGGTAGAAACAGCAAAGAGAGCAACTGGGATTACAGTTTAAGTGTATAAAGTAGAATTAATTTAACAAATCCTAGTAGACTAGGGGAGTCCAGATAGTTCAGAAGAGATTGTCCTGCCTAATCCTGGAGTCAAAATGAAAGAACTGTTGCACCAGGGAATAGGTGTGCCAGGTTAGGTCAAGTTAATCACAGAACAAGCTGTTGAAAACAATGAAGGAACCAGCACCACACTAAGACCAGATCAGCATATGCTGATAATCGCAGCTGAACTCACGCAGTTAGTATTTGTAAGCACTCACCACACGTAGAAGGCAAAGGTTCTCTTCTTGTAGAAATTCGAAACACTCCACCAGTGGCAGTATCAAAATTCATTTTTATTTGTAATCCACAAAGGTAAAAAAATGAAATAAGTGAGTAAAACAGCCCGAGCTGAGCGAAACATGTCATGTGTTGCAGCTTGGTAATTGACTTGTGATTCTTGCTGTATGCAGGAAGCGGGAGGAACGGGCTCGGGCTGAAGAGAAGGCCATAGGCGCTGCCTTGCTGTGCTGTGTGAAGCTTGGGGCACTGCTATAATGATGCAAGGAGAGCCAAAAACATGTAGCAGGTTGAGTGAAAAAAAAATGAAACAAATTGAGTCAAAAAAAATTAAGCAAAGTGAGTCAAAAACCACATGCATGGAGAAAAGTGAGGCAAAGCAAAGCTTAACAATGACCCAAGTTGAGTCAAAAAATGAAGCAGCGGGGAGTCACATGATACACAGATCAGGCTAGCAGCTTTCTCACTTAACTCCCATCTACCCGTGCTAATTAACTAATTTTTTTACCATTTCTACGGTTTTCTTGGAGCTACTTACATTTTCACTGCCTTGGAGACCCTTCCTGTGACTGCTGATGTTTTCTGTGTTGGACAATCTTACCTAAAATGGAAGCAGAGATGCAGCAGAGCAACCACAACATACTCCATCTCAGACATCCAACAAGGCCACAAAAAGCCAAGGGCCATAATGCTGCTACTGGGCATGCCGCTACTGTGATTCTGGAGTCAACCCCACTTTCAGAACAAAAATTTTTACTGGAGCTGCAGCCTATTAAGGACTCCCTCCTCACCATCACCTCTGAACTGGCTTCCCTCAGAAAAGAAATAGGGTCAACTAACCAACAGTTGGGTGATGTGGAAGCCAGATTGACTTCCCTGGAAAAGTGGCATGAGCGCATCAATCCAGAGATTTCCTTCCTGCGTCAAAGATTCCATAAGCTGGAGCTTAAAATGGAGGATCTGGAGGGCAGCAGTCAAAGGAACAACCTTGTCATTTTTGGACTCCCCGAAGATGCTGAAGGCGCCACTCCTGTCCTGTTTACCTAAAAGCTGCTTGAAAAATTAGCCCTCACCTAATGGACCAAGCTACATGGTGGAGTGGGCGCACCGAGCCCTGCACCCTAGACCTCTGCCTGGCTCACCTCCTCACCCTTTCATTCTGCGTCTTCTTAATTTTATGGATAAGCCGCACATTCTTGCCAAACTCCAGTATTTATAATCTATACCTGGGAAAGCTATAGGCTATGTATCTCTCATGCTCTCCTGGCTTCTGTGCACCAGAAACAAGCAACCTTCCACCCGACAGTGTCCAAGTTCATCTTGGCCGGTATAAAGTTTTGTTTGCTGTACCCTGCTCAGCTTCAGGTTCGCCTACAGGACACTTGGCATACTTCTGATGATGTGGCACAAGCTTCCAAAGAGCTACCTTCCCTTCTCCCTGATCTCTTTAAAGCTGGCTGACAGACCTCTTGGAGGGCAGCGACATTGGAGTACCAGACAATCTGAATGCAGGACTGATTTGTTTTTTCTTGTTGTATGGACATTTGCTTGTCATTTTGATATTTTCCTGGACATTGCAATGTTAACTGACATCTGTCTCCACAGAGTCATCTAAGAGCGCTGTGCAGAATTCTACCTTGCCTTCTAGTAGGATACCTTGTCTGCCTAGGACCACCAAGGAGCTCACCGGGCTCCAATGGGAAGGGACAGTTGGATAGATTTTTCCTTTTTAACACATTGCTGTAGTACAGTTATGGCTATTTTTCTGTTGTCTACCCAGGATTTTGCTGTTTTTGTATAGTTTCCAGTTTACTCTTCTCTCATTTTACTGTACCTGGGTGGGTATCCTATTTGCATCACTTCTTCTTTCCATTTCTTTTTTTTTTATTTTTATACATAGCCATATTTGCTGTAAGGTTGTTGGGTGCATGGTCTTGCCCTGGAATATAAAGCATGGTCATGGGCTAATGTTTAATTCTAGATAGCTACATGTATCATAGGATGGTAAATGTATCCTCTTTTATTACTAGTTAGTATTCTAATATTGTTGTTCTGGCACTGTTATTTCATTGTTAATGGAATTGGGTGGGCGGAGGGTGGAGAGTCTTCATAGATGGTGCTGGTCCCTTCAGGCCTCAAGAGCCAAATTAATGGGGGCCCACTTGTAAGGGTGGTTGGGTTGTATCTGGGGGTTTGGGGTATTTTGGGAGGAATTTTGGTTGGATTCAGGTGGGGTGGGGTTCTAGTTTTGGGTTTGTCCAGTTTATTCTTACTGTTCAATGTTTTCCTTTTCTATTCGGGGGCTGGGTTGGGTGAGGGGTGCCACCAGAGGAGGGGTATTTTTAATGAGTCGCATCCCTTCCTTTATGCGCCAACATTCGCCAGTCCGATTACTGGTCCCTATTGGTTACATTATTTTGGCGGCTTATAATTTTTGTTCTTGGAATGTTAAAGGTGCCCAGTCTCCTACCAAACATGCTACAATTTTACTTCATCTGCATAAACTTCAAACCAATGTGGCCTTTTTGCAGGAGACTCATTTACCTCTATCCCAGGCTCTCCTCTTTATGCAATCCTGGGTGGGGCAGGCCTTTGGTGTGGGTTCTGACTCCCGCAAGAAGGGGGATGCTATTCTTATAGCCAGGAAGGTTCCCTTCTACCTCCTTCAGGAGGTGGTAGACCCCCATGGTCACTACAATCTCCTTCAGGCATTGCTCAGCCACTTGGAAATGATACTGGGTGCCATATATGGTCCCACTACTGATGACCCTCAGTTTTTTACCTATCTGATGTCCCTTCTGGCCTCCTGGAGTTCCCTTCTGATTCTCCTTGGGGGAGACTAGAATACAGTTTTATGTAATATCCTAGATAGGTCTGGTAGGGCCCAGCAGGTTTTTTCCCCCTGGGCAAATGGCGCTCCGTGATTTGATGAACTCCTTGGGCCTGGTAGATCCATGGAGAACATTAAATCCGGACCACAGGGATATTCATTTCATTCTCTTTCACACAGTTCCTTCACCAGGCTGGACTATTTCCTGCTTGGAGTGGAATATCTCCCGGGGGTCCTTTCTTGTTATTATTCAGCTAAAGTTATTTCAGATCACCACACCATCCATATCCAAATTATCTTTATTCACTCATTACACAGAAATAAGGTATGGAAGCTTAATAACCAGTTGCTAAACCAGGGAGACTGCGTAGAACTCCTTCAATTCTTTATTACCACCTTCATGGAGCTTAACAAGCCATCCATGGCCAAGCTTGATCTATTATGGGGAGCTCTGAAGTGCGCCCTATAAGGGGAACTAATTTGTTTAGCTACTAAATGGAAGAAGCAGTCCTCGGCTGCTCTCTCCTCTCCTCTTTATTAGACCGTATATGAGCCCTGGAGGGGCACATCTCACAGTCTTCTCCTTCATCAGAGTGGGAACAACTAGAAAACCTTAGATTCCAATATAACTCCTTATTGGGAGGGAAGGCGGAGCATTTATTACTGCGCTTCAAAGTGAAATAGTTTGACCAAGGGGAGAAGGCTGGGAAATTGCTTGCTCTCCGCTTGTGCTCCCAAGCCATGGACAGGATAGTATCTTCCATTCGTACTGACTCTGGCCATCTTCTTACTTCACCAAGGGATATTGTTAACACCTTTAAAGATTTTTATCAATAGTTGTATATTCCACCTTCTTCTCCCTTTAACTTAGACCTTTTTACAAATTTTCTTTAGGATATGATTCTTCCCCAATTAGATGATTCTTATGTTGCTATGCTATAAACTCCCTTGACTTTGGAGGAGATATCTTATGTAATTGACTCCTTAGTTTCCGATAAATCCCCTGGCCCAGATGGGTACTCCACAAATTTTTATAAAGCCTTTAAAGCTCAATTGGCTCCCATTCTTCTGGATACCTTCAATTATATTTTTAGAGAAGGCCTCTCCTATCTCTCTCTTACTGAGGCTACTATTGTGGTTGTCCGCAAACCCGGCCGGGATCCCTTGCTTGTCTCCAACTATAGGCTTTTATCACTTATCAATGTGGATCTAATAATCCTCGCTAAGGTATTGGCCTATAGATTGAGCCTAGTTTGGGGCTCACTTTTAAGCAGGAAGTAAGCTGGCTTCGTGAGAAGTAGATTTTCAGCTGATCACCTTAGGAAACTCTCCTATCTTATTTCTGCATCCAGGGACTCCTCCATACCTGCAGTTTTGGTATTCCTCGTGCAGAAAAAGCATTTGATAGGGTTTCCTGGGATTACTTGTTTGCCCGTCTACCCTTGTACCGTATCCCCCAGGAGTTCATACGATGGATCAAGGAGCTCTATCTCTCCCCGACAGCTCGGATACTTTGTAATTGTGTTTTATCGTCCCTGTTCTCTCTTCACTAGGGCACTAGGCAGGGTTGTCCCTTATCTCCCTATTTATTTAACTTGTTTCTGGAACCCCTGATTCGTAAACTTAATTCCTTCCCACAAGTCCAGGGCATTTCACTTGGTCCTGCTGATTACAGGTTATCTGTCTATGCAGATGATATTCTGTTACACATCTCTTCCCCTGCCATATCTCTGCCTGTGGCTCTGCAACTTATTTCTCAATTTGGTGACATTTCCAACTATAAATTGAACCTTGCAAAAACTGAAGTTATGCCACTCAATGGTAACATCCTTAAAACAGAAGTTGAGCACCTTGGCTTTGTATGGAAATGAGAAAAACTAAAATACCTGGGGATTCTCCTTAATACTTCACCCCACCAGATGAAAAACTTTAATCTGGATTCGTCATTAACTCGCATTAAAGCAGATTTAGATTGTTTGTCTTTGTTACCTCTATCCCTGTGGGGCGGCTTGAATATTATAAAAATGAATGTTTTGCCCCATTTACTGTACCCCCGCAGATGTATAATTTCACTCTACCAAAGTCATGGTTTAATCAGGTACATAGAATCCTTACGTCTTCTTATGGCAAGGTAAAGTGGCCCACCAGGCTTTGTCTAAACTAATGTGCACCAAATAGGATGCAGGCCTACAGGTCCCTAATCTCTTTTTGTACTATCTGGCTGTGCACCTTACCAGACTTTCTCATTGGGTTGGGTCATTGTTGGGAACCCCCTTGGAGCCCTATATTACACAGTGGTTGGATATAGAGTGTTCCTTGTGTTCCACTCAAGGATTGGATATCTGATCACTTGCCTACCTCTCCAAGAAAAAAATCCTTTGCTCATTTAAGGGTACCCCCTTGGAGGCATCCATCACTGTACACTTACTGTTCTGCTCCTTAACCAAAGTTTGCCCATATAAGGGTATATCTCAACCCCTATTTAGGAATCCTAATTTTTTAATTGCTGGGCAGATTCTCTCTAAAGGATTTTGGTCAGGTATGGGAGTGGACACAGTGGATGATCTTACTCATGGTCTGAAACTTTTATCTTTCCAAGAAACCCATTCCCTATATCACTGATCCACCTCTTCTTGTTTTCAATATTTTTAGCTGTCCCACATCCTTTTGCAATTTTTTAGTAATGGACCATGGTCTAGCCCCCTAAACCCCTTTATTCTTCCTACAATTGCAATGCTCCTACTTCCCATCACATCTCGCAGTATTAGCGTACCCTACAGGAGCATCTGGTTGCCAATGAGGGTCCCATTCCCCCATAGTCAGCTTTTATGGATTAAAAGGAATTGTAGTTCTAATATTGATTTTGAAATACAATCAGGAGAATTAATAGAGAGAGATTTCAAAGCTGGGGTTATGAGGAAAAACTACTCAAAGATGCCTATGAGAAAGTACAAAGAATTGTTAGGGAGGTGATTTTGAAGAAAAATATAACCAGAGGTGATATGGAAACAGCTTGCACTTTTGTGACAGAATATAACAACATGGCAGGATGTATGGGAAACATTGTATTTCATAAGTGGACCATTTTATTGGGGGATGGACTAGTGGAAAAAGCTGTGGGGCCCAAACCCTGTATTACTTTTTTCAGGGCACAAAATATTAAAGATAAGGTGGTACATAGCAGAGAGAAAAAGGTTGCAATTACTGAAAAAGGCAATTGGCTACCAAAAAGAAGTAAAGGCTTCTTCACTTTTAAAAGATGCAATGTCTGTAAATGTGGTTCTATTGGTAACAGCGTTTTCCATCCGAAAGAACCAAGCAAGAAGATGGACATAAGAGAACTCATTACTTGTGATACCTCACATGTGCTTTATGCCCTGTGGTGCACCTGTAATCTTTTATATATTGGAAAGACAGTGAGATCCTTAAAACAAAGGATTCAGGAACACGTAAGATCCATAATTATTAATCGACAGGATACACCAGTGAGCACCCACTTTACCCTTTGCTACAGCTCATCTCCCAATGATTTAAAATTTATGGGTTTAGAACATGTCTTACCACTGCCCTTGGGAGGTGATAGAGTGAATAAACTGCTTAGACATGAAAGTATGTGGATTTTTAAAATGGTTAGCATGAAACCAAATGGGTTGAATGAGAAATGGGATGTAAAGCCTTTTCTTAAAATGTAAGGGGTTTTGTAAAGGATTTAAATTAGTATTTGTCTGTGTAGAACCTTTAAAAAGATGCAATTTGGCTAGAAAAACATATATCTGTGTTCACATGACAGAACTAATTTTGTCTTTTACCCTCTTTTGTTTCTTTCCCCTTTAATAGAAATTAGTTGAACTCAGATCCTGAGATTGCCTTCCACCTGGATTATAGAAATGTGCAACAAATGTGCAATAAATGTGATTGAGTAAATTTTTTAGACATATATATAAAACATTTTTTTTTCTTTTGTATATATTTTGAACTCTAGATGCACATTGTTTGATGTAGAACCACTTTGTTAGATAAATTATAATTCGTCACATAAGATTGTCTATTGCACTTTAAAAATTTGGGTCAGGTAGCTGATGCATAGTAATTAGTTAGTAATTTAAATAGATGTGAATGTCTGTATGCTCTACTCCCTTTGAAGACTCATGGGAGTCGAGTCGCTAGGGGTTTGTTTGTTGCAGAGGTTCCTGGTTACCCACCTTTTGTAAAACTAACTTATTTGTGGATTATTGGATGGAATAAATTGCAGTCCACTGCATCGTTTGGATATATAAACTCGTGGACTGTGTTCTTTTCTCCACATTTCGAACATTAAAACACTGGTGAGGTAGGCTTGGTTGCGCACTTCATTTCATTGTGGATTGTTTTTTTCTATTACTGGGATCAAGCTCTTCCAGTCCATACCCCCACAAGAAACTGGGCCACTATCTGGATGCACTTATATAAATACATAGTGCCCGATTCTAGAAGGTTGCCATAAGTTGCAGCCGATACATGTCCTAAATGCAACTGCTACATCGACCCTGCACCTTATTCTAGAAGGGGCAGGGTCTCCACAGCAAAGTCCTGTGACTTGCGACATGCAGCTAGGTATGCCACACAGAGGGCTTACCTGGCCAGCATGTCGCAACCCACAGCCACAGGTCACAAGTGCACCCCCTGCTCAGCAAGCCACAACAGCCGCCCCGCAGGGCTGCCCACATCCCCTGCCTCCCCAAACCCCCAGCAATTGCCCTGTAGGGCTGGCCACACCAACTGGCCCCCAAAACCCCCAGCAAGGCCCTGCAGGGCTGGCCACACCAACTGGCCCCCGAAACCTCAAATGTGAGCCCCGCAGGGCTGGGCACACAAGTGGCCCCAAAACCCACATAGATAATCCCACAGGGCTGCCCAAAACTCCCAGCTCCCAGACCCCCTGTTGTAAAATGCCCACAGGGCAGCACTGTCATCCCCACCCCATGCCCCTAACCCAGAGTCGCCGCCTCAAATGCAGCAAAAATCCTGCCCTGGTAGTCTAGTGGCCCCCACCCAGTTGTGCCAGCCCACCCAGCACCCCAAGCCATTCCCAGACATCGACTGGCATAGCCCACCTCTCACCACCATGGCCAGCCACCAACTGAATTCAGTATCAGTGTGTACTGAAAAGATGTGCTCAGACATTAATTTCTGGCAGCGTCTTTACACTAGCGCTGATACTGAACTCAATCAGCGGCTAGCCATGGAGGCGAGAGGTGGCTGCACCAGCTGCCAGCTAGGGATGGTGGGGTGCTGGGTGGCTGGCACAGCTGGGTGGGGCCACTTAACTACCAGGGCAGGGCTTTTGGCCATGATTTGTAGCAGCGACTCAGGGTCGCGGCATGGGTGGGGGATGACAGCCAAGACTGCGGGCATTTTACAATGGAGGATTGGGGAGCTGGGGTGTGGGCAGCCCTGGGGGCATTGCACAGGAGTCAGGGCAGCGGGGTGGGCAGCTCAGGGGCACTACTGTAATGGGGTGTGTACAGTAGGGTGATGGGGTAAGATCGTGCCCCCAAGTCTAGTGCTGGTTCTGTGTGGTGCCCATTGGGGCAACAATGGGGGTGATCAGGGCATGGAGGTGCACATCAACTAAGTTCCACAAAACCCTCAGAGAACTATGTAAGTTACACCAGCTAATTGTAGGTATAACTTACAATGCCGGTTCTCCTTCAGGGATTCTTGTAGAATCCTGACATCGGGGTCTTTGTTGCTGCCCTTCTGGAATGGGTCACAACTGCTGCCATAAATACCCTAGCACCATGTCATAAGGGGTTTATAGTGCAACTGGTGGCGTAACTGCTGTTTGGCTCAAGCGGCCTGCGACATGGCACAAGCCACTTTGTAGAATAGCGCAAGTCGCAACTGCTGGCATAGGTTGCTACTTGCGCCATTCTACCTGGCGCAAGTGCTGTTATGCCAGGCAGAACTTTTCTAGAATCTGGCCTATTAAATGGAACAGATTCCATTTTAAGCAATTTCAGGTCATCCACAACATAGAAACATAGAAACACAGAAGTTGACGGCAGATAAGGACCGCAAGGCCCATCCAGTCTGCCCATTTCTTTTTCTACCTTATAAATGTGCCATCGGCCTTTGCTCTGTCAGTGACCTATCTATTATAGTCATTTGTATTGCTCCTTTATGCCTAACCCATGCCTGTTTGAAGCCCTGCACTGTATTCATAGCCACCACTTCTTGTGGTAAGCTATTCCATGCATCTACCACCCTTTCTGTGAAAAAGAATTTCCTCACATTCCCCCTTAATCGGCCTCCCTCTAATCTCATGCTGTGTCCTCTTGTCCTGCTATTTTTCTTATATTTAAACATGTTAGACTCTTTCACCTTGTTTATGCCCTTAAGGTGTTTAAATGTCTCGATCATATCACCTCTCTCCTCCTTTGCTCAAGGGTATACATATTGAGCTCCGTTAATCTGTCCTCATATGTCTTCTGATGCAGTCCCTGCACCATTTTGGTTGCCCTTCTCTGGACTGCCTCAATTTAGTTAATGTCCTTGTGAAGGTGTGGCCTCCAACTGCATGCAGTACTCCAGATGGGGCCTAACCAATGTCTTGTACAGAGGATTATTACCTCCCTCTTACGACTTGTGATACCCTACTAATACACCCTAACACCCCTAGCCTTACCTACTGCTTTAGAGGTCTGCTTGGATGATTTTAGGTCATCAGTGATGATGATGCCCAAGTCTCTTTCTTCCTTTGTGACTGCTAGCAACTCTCCTCCCAGCCTATAAGTGGCTTCAGGTTTCTCTTCCCTATGTGCATGATTTTGCACTTCTTTGCATTAAATCCCAGTTGCCACTCTTCTGACCATTTTGCTAGTTTATCCAGATCTCTTCTCATTCTGCCCACCCCATCTGGATCATCTACTCTGTTGCAGATCTTGGTGTCATCTGCAAACAGACAAGCCTTACCCTCTAGTCCATCTGCAAGGTCACTAATGAAGATGTTGAATAGGACTGGCCCAGGACTGATCCCTGAGGTACCCACTTGTGACTTGCATCTCTTCTGACTGTATACCATTTACCACCACTCTCTGTTTTCTGCCAGTCAACCAGTTTGCCACCCAGTTGACCAACTTCTGACCCACCCCGAGCCTACCTAGCTTATTTATCAATCTTCTATGTGGAACAGTGTCAAAAGCTTTGCTGAAGTCAAGGTAGGCGACATCAACTGCTCCCCCTTGGTCCACCACTCTGGTTACCCAGTCAAAGAAATCTATGAGATTAGTTTGACAGGACCTTCCTTTTGTAAACCCATGCTGTCTTGGATCCTGTGCCCCTATGGATTCCAGGTGTTACACTATCCTTTCCTTAAGGAGTGCCTCCATAATCTTGCCCACTACTGAGGTAAGACTGACTGGTCTGTAGTTTCCCGCCTCCTCCCTGCTACCACTCTTGTGGGCGGGATCACATAAGCCCTTCTCCAGTCTTCTGGAACCTCTCCTGTGCTCAGAGACTCACTAAACAATTCTGCTAATGGCTCTGCTAGTTCCTCCTTTAGCTCCTTAAGTACCCTGGGATGTATGCCATCAGGTCCCATTGCCTTATCCACCCTGAGCTTAGCAAGCTCTTGTAGGACCCTTTCTTTTGTGAAGGGAGTAGTGCTCACCTCCTTCCCCCTGTGTCCATGATGCTGAGCTGTGGGCCCTGCCCTACCTTCTCTTCAGTAAATACTGAGCAAAAGTATCTATTTAGGATAGATGCCTTTACAGGGTCCTCCTCCTCACATGCTCCTTTTTCTCCATTAAGCTTAGCAATACCCCTCTGGACTTTCTCCTTTCACTAATGTATCTATAGAAAGTCTTGTCACCTTCTTTACTGTTCGTGCTAGTGTTTCCTCAGTTTGGGACTTTGCCTGCCTTACTGCCTTACCTGCTTCCCTTAGGGCAGTTTGGTATGCCTCCCTATCTTCATCCCGCTGTGTTCCCTTATATTTCCTGAAGGCCAGCCTTTTGGCTCTGACCTTTTCTGCTACTGTATTTGAGAACCAAAGTGGTTTCCTTCTTCTTTTGCACTTCCTTTTCTGTCTAACACAATGGGATGTTGCTTCAAGTATTGTATCCTTAATGCTTGCCCACTTTGCCTGTACCTCCTCACCTGTGTTTCTTTTTGCCAGGGCTAGCTTAACTCTGTTGGTCATCTTATCAAAGTCAGCTCCTCTGAAGTCCCATATTTTTGCCTTGGAATGGGATGATTTAGATGTAGTAGCCAAATTGAACCATACCATGTGATGGTCACTGGCCCCCAGGTGACCTTCTACCTGGAGATCTGTGATCCCTTCTTTGTTAGTCAGTACTAGATCTAGGATAGCCCTGTCTCTTGTGGGTTGCTGTACCAGTTGTTTGAGGCCCTCCCCCTGCAGGGAATCCACTATGAGTCTAGTTCTGGCAGATGCTCCTGCTGGTATTGACCAGTCTGTATCTGGCATGTTGAAGTCTCCCATTATCAGAACCTCCCCTTTAGCTGTCATGTTTTGTATATCTTCTAACAGTAATGTGTCTATGTCCTCCCTCTGGTCTGGGGGCCTGTAGACAACCCCAGTTCTTATGGCTGTCCCATTTCCTGTTTCCAGGGTGACCCACAGTTCTTCTGGCTCCTTATGTGTATTCTGAATTTCTGTAGCTTTGATATTTTCATTAACATACAGGGCCACTCCTCCCCCCCTTTTTGCACCTCGGTCTCTTCTGAACAATACATAGCCAGGTACTGAAGTCTCCCAAGTGTGGTTACTGGTAAACCACGTCTCACTAATTGCTACTATGTCCAGTTTAGCCTCTGACATTATTGCCTGCAGGTCTGGGATCTTATTTCCCAGGCTGTGAGCATTTGTGTACATGATTTTCCATTGGCCAGATTTTGGTGTGTTAGTTGTTGGGTGAAGTTTGGCATTACCCCTGTGCATCGTATGGGAGACAAACCTTTTTCTTACCTGGTGATGCAAATGAGCAGCAAACACGCTGAATTCCTGTTTGACCACTAGCTGAGGGAGGGTGTTCTTCCCATTCGGCGTATGGGGTGCTGCCCCTCTCCCCATTGCTAGTTTAAATATTCTGCAAGAGCGTCAAACTTCTGCCCCAGTGCACTGACTCCTCTTTAGTCAGATGCAGTCCATCAAATTTAAAGAACTTTCACTCCCAGAACTGTTGCCAGTTCCTACAAATCTGTGTCCTTTTCCTGGCACCAGTCCTTGAGCCACGTGTTTAGCTCCCCATCTCCTTCTCTGACCTTCCGTCCATCTGCTCCCTTCTCCCAGACTGGCAGGATCTCAGAGAAGGAGATGCCGGACGAAATAGATGATAGTTTGTCACCCAGCTTAGTCAGGTGTTCCTTGGTCTCCACAACTGACCGGCTGGTGAGATCATAGTCCCTATGTGTACTAGGACATCAATGTTTTCTCCTGCTTTGTGAACAATTTTAGCAATGCGATCAGTGTCTCTCCATGCTGATGTACCTGGAGACATCTGACCATCACCCCTGGCTGGAGATGGGTATCAACTCCCCGAATCATGGAGTCTCCTATGATCAGAAGTTTTTTGGATTTCCTTTGTGCTTGTTTAGTTTTGGTTCCTGATTTGGGTGAGTATTGTTGTGCTAGCTCCTGTGCTGCAGTGTCCTGCTCTGCAGTGTCTTCTGCCTCTTTATTTGATTTCAGAGATAGAGGCAGATACCTGTTTGTAGTGTTTATATGGTTTTTGGAGGTAATGTGTTGGAGAACAGAGAGTGATGGGGCACCTGATTTGCTCCTCCTAACCACCTGCCAACCTCTTGGACCAACTACCCTCTGCAGTCGAGGTTTTTCTGTTGGATGCTGGGGAAATGGCGGGTGGTTCTTATAATGTATTTCCTCTTCAATATGAAATTTGAGGCGTGCAATCTCTGCCCATGCTGCCCGGAGCTGAGACCTAAGATCTCCAAAGGCCCAGCATGTAGGACAGTGTCCTAAATCCTGTAAGACTGTCCTTCTGAAAATTGTTCCACAGTACCTGCAGTTAATGAAATCCATTCCAAATAAGTTGCTGGGTTTGTAACCTAGTCAGAGTAATTAGAAGGAAAAAAAGAGGAAAAATGCAAGTAATGGTTTAATTGTGCTTTGTTTAACTTGTTATAACAAGTTAAATTACTAGTGCCCTGTAAATGAGATCACCTTGTGGAGGCCCCACTGATCCGCCTCTTCCTGCTCTGCCACAGGAAATGTCACAACTGTGGTACCCTATAAAGGAGTGTAGCGTGGGGTGGTTGGGGATGGGGGTGGGTGGCTGGCCCTTCCCTGCCTAAAAAGAAGAACCACGACGAAAGAACAAGGAGGTAAGAACAGAAACAATCAGTCAACAACAAATGCAGTAACCCTGAAAGCTTATCCTAATGTTAGATAAAACTGTAAAACCTGTAAAGCACCACCTGTAATAATTTCAGAGAAGATATACCTGTAAGAAACACTTTGCTCTAGAGAAAAATAAAGCAGTAACAGAAGATATACCTTAAAAGACAATTTGAATCAGAAGATTACAGCAGTAATCTGTTAGCACACACCTGTAGGCACACCTTGTAATAATGCAGAAGAAGGTATACCAGCAACAACAATTTGAATCAGAGAAAAAATCAAGCAATGAAATGTTAGCAACAAACAGTAGCAATCCCTGTGAGTAAAAAATAAAAACACCACCACACAGTAAATCTGCTTAGCCAAACTAAGTCTTAATCCTTCTCCCTTGCTCTGGTAAGTTTCTCTACTCTGCCTTTCAAGCAGTCTTAGAAGGAAAGAGCTCAGGTGAAGCTAGGTGCCTTGGCCAGCAAACAACCTTTATTATATGCCAGTTAAATTGCATAGAATGGGGAGACTCCCCACGGATTTGTGTTCTAGATGTGGTAAAGAACCTGGCACCTTACTCCATGTCTTGTGGTCTTGTGAGACTGTTGTCCCCTTTTGGAACTCAATTCAAACCCATCTAGATCCCCTTTTAGTGTTGTCTGATGTGTTTTCCCCTGCATCCTGGGCGAATACAATGGTGCCCTTATTGGTAACCAGAGGCCTCATATGGCTTTAATTTCTACCTGTGCAAAGTAAATTATTCTTCATCATTGGCTGGATCAGTGCTCACCCCAGTTTCTCAAGTGGTACTGGGAAATTTTGTTTGTTTTGCAGGCTGAACGCCTTATAGCTAGTTTGACCAGTATAAGGGCTGCTTTAAATTGCTTATGAGTAGTTCCCTGTAGACTGGCTTATATAGGATCGGAGGACTCTGATCTGCGTTTCCTTTGTTATATTTACCTTGCACCTCTAGTAGCAGGTTGGGTGGGTTTTGTGGGGGGAGGAGGTATGTGGGAGGGTGCTGGGGTGTGTAGGGTATTCATCCTATTCATGATTTGGTGTATATATCTCCAGGATTTGAGGATTTCTGTATGTATTGCTGGCTTTTTTTTTTTGTCTTAATAAAGTTTATTAAATTTGAAAAAAAATTAAGCAAGTTGAGTCAAAAAAATGAAGCAAACTAAGGCAAAAAATGGTGCATGAGCAAAAATGATGCAAGCTGAGTCAAAAATTACCCGGGACGAAATGGCCAAGACATGGCATGTGATGGCCCCAAATCACTGTCAACTAGTCCTGCACAGGAATATTGACTCTATAACCCCCTCACCCCACCCCCACATTATCTACCCACACCTTTATATGCTCCGGCTCTGGCTGGTCTAACATCAGCATGCACCTTTGGCGTACTGTCAATAGCTTCCATCTTTGAAAGTCCATCATTTTTTTGTTGCAAGCCCCCTTGCAACATGGTGCACCCATTTGTTTTTGATGCAAACCTGATGCAAGCCACTTTGGCCCAGGCAGTTCTGCTTTTGACACAAGCAGTGTTGGAAAATCAGAATTGACGCAAGTTTTGAAGCAGCTCACTCCTTGCATCAATCTTTTCTGGTGCAAGCACTTATTTCATTCTTGGCCCTTTGAAAATCGAGCCCAAGGTCTCCAAGAGCTGAGCTGAATTCCTGAAATATAATGTTCTTCGATGATAACCTTATTACTGTACATTCAGAAACATACAAAAAGAAGACCTCCATAAATGTACTTTTAGGTACAGAAAGTGTGCACCATGGAAGTCTGATACTGAGCATCACTCTGGGGCAGTTCCTTAGGGTGCACAGGAACTGCTCCACTATGGAGCACTTTGAAAGACAGGTATTAGAGTTGGAAAAATGCTTTTGTGAGTGAAGTTACTCTCAAAAGTGCAAGTGCATCAAAACTGCATATGAGAAAGCTAAGACTACAGACGGGCACACTTTTAGTGCCAAAAGCATTTTCTCATGATGCCACATTTCCATTAAATTTTGCAATAAGGTACAATATGCTGAGTAATGGTATTAGTGATGTGGTTACTAAACAATGGGGAATAATATCAAATGACTCAGGTTTGGGAGGCCTTTTTGATAACATGCTATGTTTCTCTTACTCAGCATCATGGAATATCAGAGACAGGCAGTACAACCTAGAGGTTAGAGGAACGAGGTGTGAACGGTCTTAATACATCCAACAGACCAGACATGAGTTTGATTCTCACAACCTCCACTTGCATACTGTGTGACTCTGAGCAAGTCACTTAACTGCCCAGTGCTCCCAGGTCACCCCTGAAAACAGGCACTTGTGCCTAGTGGGCCTTACCCAGTTACCAAAGACTAAAATAAAAAAAAATAATAAATAAACATCAATTCCATGATCTTGAGTAAGTACTAGTACTAGTTCACATAGCCAGTGGCATACTTTAGCTCTGTAGTCTGCCTGCATAATCCTTGAATTTGATTCAAGATAGTTGGAGTTGATTCCTGCATTAGCATCCTGCTGTAGCTCTCCTTACTCTCCCCTTGTTTCCCATTCTCTCTCTCTCTCTCTCTCTCTCCCCAGTTTTGCAACTACTACTTTTCTGCATGCTGCCCAACTGCCAGTCTAACAGTGCTCCTGCTCTCCCCATTTCCTCAGTCTTCCAGATAGTCACACTCTAACTCTACATGCTGCTCCAGACTCCCCCCTTGCACCATTCCCCTGAGCTGCCCAGTAATGTTCCCTGTCCTCCTCCTGCAAGCATGCATCCCATCTTCCCTTCTCATCTTCCCCCCTGCTCCGTTCCCCCAAGCTGCCCCAGATTTGTTCCCAGTTCTATTTACTGCCAGAATTAATGTGCCCTCTCCCTTTCTCACCTTCCCTTTCAACTGTCCCCCACCCTGCTCCATTCCCTTCACTTGGCCCACTATTGTTCCCTGTTCTACCTCTTGCAAGCATACGTCCCATTGCCCTTTTTTAGCTTCCCTCATCTCTGTTTCTTTCCCTCAACTCGCCACCTAATCATGCCTCACTCCTCCTTCTCTGCACTTGTTTCCTCCCTTCTTCTCCTCTCTCCCTCCACCTTCCTACCTTCCCTTCAAACCTCCTCTCTCTCCCCCCAATCTGTCCCCCTTTGCTCTCCCACAACCCTATCCTCCCTGCCCCCCCACCTCTGTCCCCTGGGCCTCTCCATTCACCCTGAAGTGCTTTCTTCACTGCTTAACTGCAAGACAATTCTACGCTGCAGTCATCCATCCTTCTTCCCTCCTCTCCTCTCTGCCATAAAGGGTGCAGAAGTTCTGCTCATCATCCTCTCCTCCTCCTTCTGATTCTTTCTAGTGATATTGAGTTCAATCCCAGACCCCTCTTCCACTCCTTCCCACCCACTATCCCCAAAGGACTCCATCTATACCACCTGAATGCCAGGAACCTCCTCTCTATGCTCAGCTCACTAAAGGACTGGGGTGCCCAGCATTCTCCCAATGTCCTGTGTATCACCAAATCCTGGTTTCCCTCTAGGATCCCCAACTCCTCATTTGCCCTCTCACACTACCAACTTTTCCACCAAGACCATGGCAAATGAGGTGGTGGTGCTGCCCTATACATTCCTCAGTCCATCTCCTGCTGCATCTCACTGTGCAAATCTTTTCCCTCATCTCATAAACTCATAGTCACCAACCTATCCCTTCCTTCCACCTCCCCTAGGCTTGCGCCCTCCTCACTAGTCTCTTGCATTACCTCAATCTCTACACACACTGCTGCTGGTGAACTCATTCTTTAAGGCAACTTCAATCTAGATTGGCTCTCTGCCTCCCATAAGCCTACTCTTCCCCAGACTGAGTCACTAAACCTTACTCAATTGATTTCCAAACCCACCTGCTATAATCCTTGCTCTTCCAACCATTCCTTTCTAGACTGGGTGCTCTTTTCCTATTCCTACCGCATCATTGCTGCCAGTATCCTCCAAGACACCTTTAGCAATCACTGCCTTACCTATTGTGTCATGAAGGTGTCCCTCCCCAATTGGCCGCCAAATATATGTGGTCTCATGGTCTCAGTGCCCTTGACATCAATACCATTCTCTCAGTTCTAGCTTTGGTTGACTGGTCCTCAGTGTTTACCTCCCCGGATGTCAACTCTGCCCTTTGCTTCTTTACTTCTATCCTCACTAATGTTTGCAACTGCCATGCCCCCTCAGAAAAATTAGGATTAAATGGCAACATCATCCATGTATTTTGGCTGATCTATTAGCCTTGTGCAAGTCTTGGGACCAAGCTTTGGTCCAGTTCAAATCTTCCCGCTCCCCTTCAGTCCTGCAGTTTTACAGGTCTCTGAGAAATGCCTGCACTAAGGCAATCTGGACTGCCAAGGCTGATTAGTTTAAATCCCACCTTCGTTCTAACCTAAACTCACCCTCAAAATTCTGGAAAGTCATTCACTCTCTCCTTGACCCCACTCCCTTCCCAGTGAGCCCTCCCCCAGCCCTCACTGTAAATGGCTCCCTGGTTTCTGACCCTTTCTCTGTCACTGCTATTTTTAATGAACTCTTTACTACTTATGCACTTCCTGATCCTACCTATCCTGCCCCCTCAGCCCCTCTCCCCCTACCCTTTCTGGTGGTTATAGTTTCCCTCCGGTCTCTCCGCAAGTACTCTGTGCATTTCTATCCCTAAACAATGCCAAATCCAGTCCAGACGGTCTTCATCACAGGTTTCTCTGCATCTCTGCTCCTGCTATTGCCACACCCGTCTTGCTCACCTCCTGAACCTCTCTTTCTTCTCCTGCTCTGTCCCAACAGCCTGGAAGCTTGCTAAGGTTCTTCCCCTTCACAAAGGTTGTAACCCATCTGCTCCTGGCAATTATCGGCCCATATCTCTCCTCCCCTCTCTTGCCAAACTCCAAGATGCCTTAGTTCTTTCCAGGCTTACTGAATTCCTATAATCTTCTATCTTTCTCTTTCTTTATCCATCAGGATTCCGGAAGCACCACTCAGCCATCTCCTCCCTTCTGTGGGTCACAAATGCCATCCTATCAGGAACTGACCAGGGTCACATTACCGCCATGGTCTTCATTGATCTGACCAAACCTTTTGATTTGGTTTTTTACTCTCTGCTCCCAAACAAGCTACTCTCAGTTGGTCTGGCAGTTCCCACTGTTAATTGGTTCAGATCCTATCTCACTGGCAGGCAACAATCAGTCCAGGTGAGCTCCATCCTGTCACCCCTTTCCCCATCCTTGCTGGGGTTCCCCAAGGATCCATCCTCAACCTCATCCTTTTCTTCTGCTTCATTAACAACCTCCCTACAGTCTGCACTAACTCCTTCATCCATATGTATGCAGATGATACATCCTTTACACCTCAGGACCTACTACCACCACTGACGTTTAGGCACCCCTTCAACAGGATTTCAATAATGTCCTAAGCTGGTTCCACACTAACCATCTTAGAGTCAGCATCAAGAAAACCATCTCTATGACATTTGGTACAAGGCAAAAGATGGAAAGCTCCAGACTTTCCTGTGTTCTCCACACCTGTCGGCTCCAACCTCGAAGTGGTTACTGCATTTAAATACCATGGGTTCTGGCTGGACGCCAGTCTCGATTTCTCCTCCCACATTGCTGCCATGATCTCTAAACTCTGCCCTAAATTAGGCATTTTGTACCAAAACAAAGACAGCCCCCCCCCATCCATCATGAGTTAGTCAAGAAAATTATTTTTCTAGTATTTCACTATGCTGACATAGTCTACGGCACTATCCCTGCTGTGCCCCTCTCCAAGCTTCATACTCTACTGAACTCCTTCTGCTGCTTCACTTCAAACTCCCCTCCTCACACGTATCACTGCTCCCTGTTCTCCTCCCTCACTATTACACTGCTGCATCATTGGCACATGACCCACTGTTTGGCCTCCATTGCCAAAACTGGTTTGGGACCTTCCCCTCTTATATATCCTCTCTCCTATCTCTAGCCACCTCCTCCTCCTCCTCCTACCTTCTGCACTCCAGGGACTCCTGCTCTATCTCCCTGCCTCATCCCCACTCAACATCTGGTCTGTCAGCTTCTCATACTGACTCTCTTCACTCTGGAACTGGTTCTCCCCAACCACTTCCCATTCTCCTTCACTTCCAGCCCTTAAGCACCTGCTTCAATGTACTCCTTTCCCCCATTGTTCCTGTGCTACCTCCTCTCTAGTCTCTCAGCCTCAGCCCCCTTTGCCCCTTGGCGACCTTCTAGTCTCCTCCTCCTGACACATAACTTGCTTTGTTGACATGCCTACCCTACTTGTATTTGATAATTGTTGCATAACTTGCTTTATGATTTTGCTTTTATTTTTGTTCCATATTATGCACTTGACTTTGTTATAATGTTGTGACTGTGTCTCTCCCTCTGTTTGTATTGTCACAACCCAAACAACACTGCGCTATGCAGAATGAGTGGAGGGTGCAGTGACAGCCCGTTGAACACAGTCCTCATTCCACAATTGCACTATAAGCCGAAGAAATAAAAAGTCAAAAAAGTACTAATGCAAACTTGCCATTTAGAAATTTAATTTACCAGCCCCAGTGAGCCCACTGTGCTTCATCACGTCTGTAGCACGACACGGTGTCAAAAGGAGAAGTCTACATCCTGCAGGCATCATTTTAGACATACACTTAGTTAAAGTGACAGTCCTATAATTATCATTTACACAAACAGTGCATGTATATCTAAAAAACAAATATAGGATAACCCTAAAAATGAACAGTGTATACTTCTAGTGCCAACTACAGAATAAATACAACACCTAAACAACACAGTGCATATCAAAAACTTTCCAAATTAATATGCTATTAGATAACATATAAATTGCATTCATTTGATATTTGTTTAGTCAAATAGTATTTCAGCTCACATTAGTATATCAAGCTCCATATAAATAAGGAAATGTATTGTAAGGGCTGCTCAAAACAGTGCCCTACCTAGTATAATGACTAGAAAACAATCAGTGAGTTAGAAAGCTTCTAAGGAATGACATAATCTAATCGAGATCACTAAACCCAAGATGGTGTGCAACACAACAGTGGCTGACCAGTCAACCAGTGGGTGTGTACTGTATATTGTATGCGCTCCTGTGCAGTTCAGTCGGTGGCTGGCCGTGGAGGTGTGGGTGGGCTGTGCCAGTTGCTGGCTCTGGTCAGGTTGGGGAGTGAGTGTGGTGGCGAGTCACTACCAAATGGAGTGGAGGTGGGGCAGCCACTTGACTACCAGGGACCGGGGAAGTTACAATTGTTATACAGATCAGGGCTCGGGGAGGAGGGACACACTAGACTACCAAAGACAATGGGGATCTGATGTTGTTTTATTATTTCTGTGATTGTGGCTGGGTGGGGGGTTCCACTAGACTACCAGGGACAACAGGGTTTGGGTGTTTTTTTAATTATTTCTGTGATCAGGGCTGGGGAGGGGGGCCCACTAGACTACAAGGGACAACAGGGATTGAGTTTATTTCTAATAGTTCTGTGATCAGGGCTGGGGATGGGTGAGCCACTAGACTACCAGGGCCAATGGCTAGTGGGTATGAACATACGAACATAAGAAAATGCCAGCAGAAATAGGCCTCACGGTCTATCGGGTCTACTCAACTGCGCAGCTAGTATTTTATAATGCTGCTGCCCCTCCCTTCCCCCCATCCTATTACCCTTTCCCCTCTCCCAGCCCCTCTTGAAGCTGCCTACCATCTTGCAGGCCACTACCTCACCTGGCAAGGAGTTCCACTTGTCCACCACTCCTTCTGTGAAAAAAGTCTCCTCATCTCTTTCCTGAATCTACCCCCTCCAGTCTCAGTTGGTGTCCTCTCGTTCCCCTCCCCTTTCTACTCTGGAAAATCCTATCTGTATTAGTTTTGTTTATTCTCTACAGGTACTTAAAGGTCTCAGTCATATCTCCCCTGTCCCTCCTGTCTTCCAGAGAGCAAATATTTAACTCCTCCAGCCTTTCCTCATGTGGCTTGCACTCCAATCCCTGGATCATCTTTGTAGCTCTATGCTGTGCCCTCTCCAACAAATTGATGTCCTTCTTCAGGAACTGTCACCAGTATTTCACGTAGTACTCCAGGTGAGGCCTGACCAGCGACCTATACAAGGGCAGGATAACCTCCCTACTTCAGGGGAAGATCCCTCTAGCTATACACCTCAGCATTTTGTTGGCTTTTGCTGCCACCCTTCTGCAATGAACAGAGTTGTTCATGCTCCCTATTATGATCACCCCTAGGTCCTTCTCTTCTGTGGAGTAACCCACCTAAACCCAATTTAAATGATAACCCCTTCCCTGGTTCCACACTGTGAAGTGCAGAAACTTGCACTTCTTGGCTTTGAACCCCAGCTGCCATTTATCTACCCACTCCTGTAGCTTATTCAGGTCCTCCTGCAACCCCTACCCCCCACTGTGTCATCTGCCACAGCTCCCATCTTGGCACTGTCTGCAAACAGACAGATTTTGTTCCAGATCCCATTCAAGATATCTGCAATAAAAATCTCGAACAGTACTGGTCCCAGCACAGATCCCTGTGGTATCCTGCTCGGCACCACTCTAGGTGATGAGAGTTTCCCCCCTACCACCACCCTTTGCTGTCTCCCCCTCAGCCAGTTCATGATCCAGGTCACCATTTGTGGTCCTGCCCCACATACTCCAGCTTCCCCCCCAGTTTCCCATGCGGCACTGAATCAAAGGCCTTACTGAAGTCTAAGTACAGGACATCCACAGCATGGCCCTTGTCCAGTTCCCATGTCACCAAGTCATAGATCTCTACCAGGTTTGTCTGGCATGATTTGCTAGCAACAAACCCATGCTGCTGGCCATCCTGGGTACCATTTGCCTGCAAGAAGCTCACGAGCCTCTCCTTTAGGATGGTCTCCATGAGCTCGCCCATAAACGAGGTGAGGCTCACTGGCCTCTAGTTCCCTGGTTCATCCTTTGGCCCACTTTTATGGATGGGCATGACATGGGCCATCCTCCAGTCCTGTGGCACACATCCTGTGTCCAGGGAGCTATTGAACAGGTCTGCAAGCGGACCCACAAGGACCACTGCCAGCTCCCTCAGTACTCTATGGTGAATGCCATCTGGCCCTGGTGCTTTTTCCACTCTTAATGCCCTCAACCCCTCCAGCACCCTGCCTTCTGTAATCCTTGTATCTGTTGTCCTCTCCCCCCTTACCCACCCCCCACTTGCCTGAGGTATTTTCTCCCCTTCTCTTGCGTGAACACAGAGCAGAAGTACTCGTTCAGTGCCTCTGCCTGCTCTGCTCCCTTCTCCACCCATCCCCCATCTTTTTTTATCCTCACAAGCTGGTCTTTGTTTCTCCTTTTCCCACCTATGTAACGGAAGAAGTCTTTTTCTCCTCTTTTGATCCCCTGTGCCAGTCTCAGCTCTCTAGACGCTTTGGCACCCCTGACCAGTCTGGTAACCTCCCTAGACTTTTCCCTGTATACATCTTTACCTTCTCCCCTTCCGGTTTTCCTATACTTCCGAAATGCTACCCTCTTGGCTCTCACCCCTTCTCTGACCTCCAGTGACAGCCAACTGGGTTTCTTTGCCCTGTACTTCTTGTTTGTTTCCTAGTACAGGTCTTTGTTGTCTCTGCCATCCCTCCCCTTATTATATTCCACTTCTGATCTGCATCCATGTGTTGCTGGATGTCTGCCAGGTGCTTGCTCAGAATTTCCCTCATCATCCTAAAGTCTGCTACCCTAAATTCAACCACCCTTGTACCCATGCCCCCTGTGTCCCTTCCCATGTTTAGCATGAACCACATCGAGTAGTGGTCACTTCCTGCAAGCTGTTCCCCCACTTCTGGGTTCCTTAAAGATTCCCCATTGTCCAGTATAAGGTCCAAAGTCCTTTCCAGCCATGTCGGCCCCTGTACTAGCTGTGTCAAGAAACTGTCCTGAAAAGCTTCCAACAGGACTCCCTCTCTTGCACTCATGGTGGTAGGTGTGCTCCAGTCCACCCTCGTTAGGTTGAAATCCCCCTCCACCACCTTGCTTTCCTTCCTGCTTACTCTTCAAATTTGATCTTCCAGTTCCCGGTCCCGGTCACAACCCTGTGATGGAGGCCTGTACACTAACCCCATTCTCAGTGTCCTATTCCTCGCATCCTGGAGCTGCATCCATGAGCTTCTGTCCTCCACTCCTCCCCTTCCTCCCTTATGCACTTAATCCCCTCCCTCACATAGATCGCCAACCCTACCCCATTTCCCTTGGCCCTATCCTTTCTGAATAGCCTGTATCCTGGGATCATCATATCCTTGTCCTGGTATTGGGTGGCCCGTGTTTCTGTGATGGCTGCTATGTCCACCAATTCCACCTCCAAGAGAGCATGTAACTCTGCAGTTCTGTACCTTAGGCTTCTTGCGTTCAGTGAGACCACCTTCCAGCATGTTGCCTCCTCAACCTTACTATTCCTCTTCCCTCCTTTGGTCCTCTCTATGCCCCCTCCTCACTGCTTTCACCTCTAACTAGGGGGGTGAGCACCCTAAGCTCCCCTTTTCAGACACTGTTTCTAACAATGATCCCCTCACCACCACCACCCCTCTTCCTAGTTTAAATCCATCCTTGTTGAAATATACTCCTCCAATCCCTGTTTGCGTTCGCTCTTCCCCTCTTTGCTCAAATGTAACCTGTCCCCTGTGCATAGGTTGCTGTTGTCCTAGGTCCTGCCCCAGTCTGACACCAGTCCGTAGTTCCTGGTTCAGCACCAGTCCCTTAGCCACCCATTGAACTCCTCTATCCTTTTTTTTCCTCCCTGTACTTGCACATGGTACCGGTAGCACCTCAGAGAATGCCACCTATACTCCCACCTCCTCACACTGCCTACTCA
The DNA here is from genome assembly GCA_016271365.2 of Neoceratodus forsteri. Lineage (NCBI taxonomy): Eukaryota > Metazoa > Chordata > Ceratodontiformes > Ceratodontidae > Neoceratodus > Neoceratodus forsteri. The sequence goes on from CM028132.1 coordinate 1,213,936,284, forward strand.
ATTCCTCGAACTTCCCCTTTACTACCTCCACCGTTTTCCCAGCCAAGTCATTTGTTCCCACATGCACCACCGTGTGTGGTTTCATTCTCCCTCTGCTTTCACACTTCAGAAGAGTCTGCCCTGCCTGTGATCAACCCTGGAATTGCCTCGACCCAGATACGAATGTGCCTTCCTCCCTTCCTCCCCATCTCATCCCCTTCAATATGGAGTCCCCAAGGACCAACCCCCCCTGTCATTCTGATCCTGACCCCACCTTCCACTGTGATCGCTGTCCACTCCCCTCAGAACCCCGCTGCCTCCCTTTGTACATCCCTCATCTGCACATTTTGTGCTCTTTGCATCATTCCCCCTGCTGCCTCCCCTCCTTTTACTGCCTCTCCCTCCTCCTCCTCTATTCTACCCATCCTCTCCCGTCTCTGTTTCCCATTGTAAATCCTGCCTCTTGGTCCTTCCTTACCCCTCTCCCCTCTCTCTCACAGCTCCGATACCTCTCCTTCTCCTTCTTCTGCCAACACTGCAAACATATTGCTTGATAACCCCACAATGGTACCCATCACCTCCTTCCTCCTTCCCTGATCCCTCCCACCCCCTACTGCACCTCTGCTTACCTCTCCCCCAATCCTTCTTATATCCCCATCTTTAGCTCTGCAGTTCCCTCTCTGTATCTCCTCTCTCCTCCTTAGTGGGGTCACTCCTGCCTCAGCTCTCCCCTCACTCAATCTCCTTAGTTTTCTCCATAACCCCATTACTTTATCCTCCAATTTCTTTAGACTGTAGCAAATTGGACAGCCTCCCAGTTTCCATGATAAATTCATCCTAACAGCTGCCCCACATCCATTGTAACTCACTATCCTCCCTGTGCCTACCACCCTTCCTCCATGGTGCCCATCATTCCACCCTCTATTCTGCAGCCTCCACCTACCCTTATCCATATCTGTCCACTTCCACCACCCCTTGCATTCCCCCCATGCAGCCCTTCGCACCTACTCCCCATTATTTGCATTCAGCTTAAGTGTATCCCCACACCTGTCTCCCAGTCTTTACTCTCATACTTATATGCTCTATTACTAGTCTGATATCAGCCCTTTAACCCCCTTGGTCCTCATTTAATGGCCTTTACTCAGTAACACATTAATACAATCCCCTCAGTGTACTGCATTAATACAGTAACACATTAATACAATCCCCTAAGTGTATTGCAGCTCTTATGAACCCTAAATACTTATCACAGCCCCAAGTATGCTCGATCTGTAGCTTAGTAAAACATTATCACCTTAGTATATATCAAATCCAAATATGACATCACATAATAAGGCTAGCTTTCATATTGTAACAATCATTGCAAGAGAAACTGTTGGCTTGGTAAACCTTTTTATCTCCACCCACCTACACCCCCTGTGTCTTAACCTTTACCACCTGACCATTAGCTTTAAGAGTTAGTTCATACGGGCAGTTTGTATGTCCAGAAGCTCCTTCCTCCCAGCCTTCAAGCCCAACCCCCAGTGGCTTTTCAGTATTTAAGAAAGACTGTAACACAGTGTGGGTGGGAGGGCTTTACCACTGGACACAGGGTCATATCATCGCACCACATTATTCCATGCAAAGCTCATGCTGCCAATACAGTGCAGTGCACTGTACGTGGCATAGTCTTTTATGTGGGGCTCTTGTCCCCGAACCCCCCCCCAATAAAGATTCGCAACTCTGGAGGGGGGGTCAGTGAAATCGCACTAAAGTGCGTAAAAAAATAGAATGTTCTGGGACCAGGAATCAAACCCAGTCCCAGACACAGCACCTGGGTTCCTTTCTGCAATGGCTCAGTCCATTGAACCACGGCAGCTGCTTGGCAGAACCCTGTCCCAGCAGAGGTCTTATCCACTGCCTGGGATTGTGCGAGGGTGCAATACTGCATACAGCAGTATTCGCAGTATTGCACCACTCGCTGTTGGGTTCAGTGCTATTCCGGGTTAGCTGTAATGTCATACAATATTAAGCATACAACATTATGATCCAGTAGGTTACCACTGCCAACAACTCTTCCCAAAACCAGCACACAAGCCATCAACAGTTACAGTATCACAGCCCAAGTAACAGTTGCAACTCAAAGTACAAATTTAAATAGTTGTAACTCACAGCACTGATTTAAAGTACAAACTATTCAAATATCACAGTTAAAACAGAAGATAAACAGAACCACTTTCCTGAACACACCTCCCTCTTCTGTCCCTGGCTGGGGAGGGAGAACCACTAGACTAACAGGCATACAGAAGCAGAGACTATATTTTTATACTACAGGTCAGGACTGGGTGGGACTGGCCCGGCGTACTTCATGGCAGTGCAGGCATGCAGATGAGCCCATAATGGGCATGCAAATGGCCCCATTGCACCGTGCTTTCCCAATGAACTCATCTGCATGTTTGGGCAAAATATCACCCATGGAGGCCATGGCGCACACTAGTGTGTGCCACGTAGTACCCCTAAGGGCAGTCGTCAGCCCTGCACCCTGGTTGCGCTGCACAGAACATGACGATCCCCTGCTGTGCACTGCGTGTGCAGGGTCTGACAGTCAAAGAGATTGTGCGGTCTGTTTGGCTCACGCAATCTGTTTGAATATGGCGCCAGAGCCGGATGGTCCATTTTTTTTTTGTGCTGCACACCATTTTGCACGCACATTCATCTGGCTCTGAATATCCCCCTGCCCCCAATCTACAGAAAAGCATTTCCTATTTTGAGACTATGGCAAAACGTTTTTGTAAATAGATGTTTATATTTTTACTATATTAGCTAATAAGTATGCTGTATGTACTCTGCTGTTGTAAATATCCCCGAAGGCCCTTTTGAAAAGTAAGTGGATAACCTAAGCAAGGCAGTCATGACATGCATAAATTCAAAATAAAATAATATTTAAGCTGCCCTTGGTCCCATCCTGTTCTTCCCCTTATTGAATGACCTCCCCTCTCTCTGTGCAACTCGCATAGGGGTTACAGAAATGTATACAGATGACACAGTCTTCTTCACCTCCGGTCCCTCTACCACAGCTGTGGAAGACCTGTTCCAGTAGGATTTCCACAATGTCCTGCACTGATTCCAATCCAACCACCTTCAGGTCACCACCAAAGAAACAGTGTCTATGAGTTTTGATACCAGCCAAAAACTGGTCAGGCTCTCAAGAGAGACATCCAGTTTTATTCACTCTGGATGGCTTCCCACTTGAAGTGGTGCAGTACTTCAAGTCCATCAGTATGTAGATTGACAGCAGCTTGACTTTTCAGCCCACATTGATGTCATTCATGTGAAGCTCCGCCCCAAGCAGGGTGCCTTGTACTACAATAAAAACTGCTTACCCCTGCTGGTCTGCTGAGAACTGATCACCAAAATGGTGCTCCCAGTTTTCAGCTATACAGATGGAATCTATGGCACTGCCCCCTCCACTTCCTTAGCTAGACTGGACACCCTCTGCAATGCCTTTTGTCACTTGCTACAAACTACCTCCTCACACACATCACAGTTCCCTTTACTCCTCCCTAACCATCCTGACCCTACCTTCAGGTCACCAGTCACACTGTGTCTGCTTTATTTCCAAAAACTAGTTGGTTCCCTTCCCTTTTACCAGTCCCCCCTGCTCCTTGTTCCCCCTACTCCAGGAAACATCAGGCTTTCTGTACTCCACATCATCACTCCTCCACTGGACAGTCTTTCTTCTCCTATTGACTTCACATAATCGGGAACCTGCTCTTCTCTTACCTCTGCTATTCCACCTCCCCAGGCTGCCTCAGGTGATCTCAGACTCCTCCCCCACCTGCACCTGTTTCCCACAGGTGGTACTCTCTGGTGGCACAGGTGGTGGAAGGGAAAGGCACCCCTCCCACCTATCAGGTCTCTAGTCTTATGTAGTAGTAGTAATAGTAAAATATTTTTATTTAAACAGGCAAAAACAATTTGACAATGCAAAAAGGTTACACCATAGGTCTTATACAAGGCCTGTTTTCATGGCAATCCTGTTTTTGATGTTTATGTACAATTACAAATGGGTTCCAAACATTTTAAATATTGCACATATTACATAGGACACAAATATTATATCATTCAAAAATATTTTTTTATAGCAACAGCTCACAAACATATTAACATGTCAAACTATTGCACATCACACCTGACATCAACATGTTTGTGTAACTTAATGCAGCACTGTTGCACCTGTTTAGGTGTGCCATACTGTACTGTAACTGCACTTTACTTTGTACTAAATCCTGCACTAAGTTTTGTAACTCTAGCATGCGTTATTGTAATGTGCCTGCAATTTATTCTTTGACAGAAAATGTAACTATGTTGCGTTTGCTATTTCTTCTGTATCCCTTTCCCCAGGCTGCATCTGGAAACAAGCTTTAGCTCAGTGTGCTTTTCACAGTTACCAATTTTTAAATAAATAAGTAAACTGCCAAAGTCTCAGTGTCTCTCAGAAGATATTGCTCTGAGATTGGGATGGCTATTAGGGGTCATACGAATAAGTTCTCGAGGTGAGCTAGAAGAAAACAAAGCCAAAAATAATGATCAAATCAAGTAAAATACGTACCAGTGACAAACGTTTGTTCTGTTTACAGTTAATGCCACCAATTAAGACCATGTTTGGCATCAGAGGCCTTGGATACTCCAAGACAAAGTCATATCTCATCAGCCATATGGCTGCATAGCTCAGCAGCTCCTGCAGTGTAATGTCTTTTTGTAGCACCTTCTTGGCCAGGTCCTCAAATGATGAGTAAAGAGCCTTACAAAGCAAGGGGTCTGTCAAAGTGCTGAGGAAGTTTGTCACCCGTTGGAAAAATGTCATGTGATCCGATAATCTTGCAAGTATCCTTGGGACATAAGATGGGGTGCTGGGGCATTGCATGGCCTCATATTCTACTCCACAGGGGACTCCTCTCGAGATATGGATGAAAGGGACGGAGAGATAATGTGCAAGTATGGAACCACAGGGGGTGTAGGGGTCAGTTAAGATAATATCAAAATTTTCCTTTTCCAGGGACTCCATAAACTCTTCATTGAACATGAGACTCTTGCAGGAGGTAAAAAGGAGGTTCAACACTCCCTTCATTGCTATGGTCATTCTCCCAACTTTTTGCAGCAAGGGTCCTTGCTCAAGCATTTGTTCTTTCAAGTTATTAATTTGTCTTTGGAGATCTTCTTTACTGTAAGGCACTGCAAAATGTTTGAGCCGTTAGCTCTTGGATGTTTCAACCAGTAGATTTACTTCTGGCACAAGCACAATAATTTCATGTCCCCTTTGTGCCATTTCCTCCACTACAACCCGCATGCTGAGCCAGGAACTGCCTTCCAGTGGCACCGCCAGAAGCTTCCTGCATTCAGCAAGATTCAAAATCATCAGGCAAGTTAGGAGCTGCAGTCCTGTTGTGGATGGACTGAAAAGCAACCGTAGAGAGCTCATGTTGTTACACTGCCGTATGGCCTCAGCAAGCAGTGCACAGACTGAGTATGACAAGTCAGGGCACTTCCACAGCACAGTTAATCATTTCAAAAGTAAATACAGAGTATCAATGTCAGAGAAAGGGGGGAGCTTCGTTTGTCATGCTATGCAGCAATCAGTGGTCACTGCTTTATCTTTGCTGCTGCATCATTCCAAAGGTTTCAAATCACAACGATAATAACTGCCAGCTTACAGAACTTGTTGAATTGTTAGACTGCACAGGGAAACAGCACTCCAGAATCCTTCCTTCATAACACAGGGCTATTTAATTCCTCTTTTTTTCACAAATGTTCCTCTATGGCTTCTGGGTACACAGCTAGGCTTTCCTGTTTTCTATGATCCAGAAGCAATGATTTGATATTTTTAATGGACTAACATAGATGGGCAATGGAATAGTGTTTGGTTGATTGCCCAGTCCTCTCTGTAAGCTTGAGCTTCCAAGAAGGACTGCTTGGTCCGAAAGCTAGAGCACTTTGTTCTTGTTGTTACATCTATGTTGGTCCATTAAAAGGTATCAAATCATTTGCTTCTGGATCTATTCTTGCAAGGACCAATACGGCAACTACTAAATCCTGTTTTCTATGATTCATATAGCTCCCCATTCTACTGAAAAGGCTAAGCAAATGGTTCCATTACTCACTAGAATTTACTGTATGCACAGTACTGAGGCTGTTAGATAATCTTCCACAGCCATTAGCTACCATCAGACAGAGGCTTCTATCCCCGCCTCTCTTTCCTTCAAAGTCTTCTTCTGTGACTTTTCCATCCATATTTGCTTCTGGAACTCAGAAGCGCATTTCCAGGTATGACCCATTGTGTGTTTGGTGGGGGTGCAAGGATGGAGGGTGCAAGAATGGGGTAAACCTGGGAGAATAAAATCAGAAAAATAAACAGTGACAAAATTACAATGTAAAATACAATGTAAAATATCACATCATAAAACAGCAGAGTAGTGACACAAAAGACAACATAATGCAAGGCAATTTATAAAACAGTAAAGTAGCTAAACCAGTGACTAGGCAGAATAAAAACAAACAGGGGGCAGAGAACCAGGGTATTAGAGTAAGGACTGAGTACAGTAGAAAGATATAACAGAACCGCTGGAAACAAACAATGCAGTGCAATTGATGCCACCAGGTCACTGTTGATGTCAAAATAGCTATAGCCATGTGAGCTAAACAAGGTTGAGGGGCCGGGGTCTATTAAATTCCTGACTGCGGAGTTTGTATCCAAACTTAGAATGAAATAGCACAGTGTCTTCACCCAGAGAAAGGTTTAAGTGGGCCAGGTGTACATACAGTACCACACCCTGGGATGCACTAACCCTCCCATTTCCACACTGGATCAGTCCACTCAAGAACCAAAACACAGAAAAACAGAAAGGATGGCAGAAGGAGACCAGCTAGTCTGCCCAATTGTTTCTGAGACCTCTAGCGGTCACGGGACCTAGCCCCCCCACTGAGTTTTACACTCTTTCCTACTCCCGTGGAATCTAAGGTAACCCTCTCTCTGTCCCAACCATGTTTGAATGCCACCATGGACCTAGCTCCCACTACTTCAGTGGGCAACCTGTTCCATGACTCAGCCACTATTTCTGTGTCCTCTTGTGTTTGAGCCGGTTTTACTATAGTGCTGCGACAGCGCTCACACCGACATCCCCCACAGTGACAGACACAATGCCGAGTGTTTTCAGGGATGTTGGTATGTTTCTAATGGAGGGCTGTGCCCCCTGAACTCCCCATGTGGGGGGCTCCACCCACCACACCCCCAGTCTCTAAATATCTAACTCTGAGTCCAAGTTGGACCGGGGGGGGGTGCAACACTGGGAAACACACAGCTGGTGTCTTCCTTGTACCAGCAGAGTGACTCGCTGCAAACAGGTGAAATCTGTCACTGTGCTGGTGTTCGCTGTGCGGGTGTTGACCTTGTGTCGGCACACCGATTGGGTCTGATATCTTGTTGAAGAGTTTCGAATAGGGCTCCCTGTTTATGCATCTCATGAACTTGAATGTCTTAATCATATCCCCCCATCTCTTTCCTAGTCTCCAAAAAGTACATGGCTAGGGCCTTCAAATGAGCTCCACATGAGAGCTCCTGGTGCCCTTGTATCATCTTGGTCACTCTTCCCTGTATGGCCTCCAGCCTAACCCTATCCTTCTTAGGTGAAGACTCCAGAACTGGACACAGTACTCCAGGTGGGGCCTCATCAGGGACCTGTAGAGTGGAAGGATCACCTACTTACTCCCATTGTCAAATCCCCTCCTTATGCATCCCAACATTTTGCTGGCCTTGCTGTAAGCTCTGTTGCATTGGCTGGATTGCTTAAGGGTGTCCGAGATGATACCCCTAAGTACCTTTCTTCACATGATGTACAGAGCTGGACTCCATTTATCCAGTATTCTGTCCTGGGGTTACTTTTACCCAGGTGCATCACCTTCCACTTCTTCACTTTGAACTTCAGTTGCCAGACATTTGACCCACTTTTGAGCCTCTGCAGGTCCTTTTGAAGGCCCCTAAATGCCTCTGCACTCTCCACCCCACTGCCTAGCTTGGTGTACTCTGCAAATAGTGCTAGCTTTCCCTAGATTCCTTTGCCAGTGTCACTTATGAATACACTGAATAGGACCGGGCCCAGGACCAATCCCTGGGGTACACCACTAGTGGCCTTCCCCACTGCCAGCCTCACTCCATTTACTACCACTCTCTGCTTCCTGCCCTTTAGTCAATTTCCTACTCAACTGACTATACTCTTGGCCATGCCTAGGTCTTCCATCTTTTTCAGCAGGTACTGTGCAGCACAGAATCAAAGGCCATGCTGACGTCAAAGTATGGGAGGTCCCCTGGGTGGCCCTTGTCCACCTCCTTTGTCACCCAGTCACATAATTTAATTGGGTTCATCTAGCAAGATCTGCCTGCCATGAACCCATTCTGTTTGCTGTCCTGAAGACTGCATTTCTCCTGAGGTACTCTACTAGGGTCCTGCTTTATTAAGTTTTCCATGAGTTTCCCCAGTACTGATGTGAGGCTGACAGGTCTGCAGTTGCCAGCCTCCTCCCTCTTCCCTCCCTCATGGAGAGGCATCACATCTGCCCTTCTCCAATCACTGGGCATGGCCCCCATCTGTAGTGAATGATTAAACAAGTAAGCCAAGGGGCTGCTAGTTCTTCCGCAGGCTCTTTAAGTACCCTTGAATGCAGTCCATCTAGCACAGGCACATTATTTGCCTTAAGCTGTACTAACACCTCCATGACTCTATTTGCAGTAAAAGTCAGAGACTCCATAGGTGGATCCCCCAAACTGGCTTTTTTAATGCCACTTTCGGTCAATGGTCCATCATGCTTCTTCATGAACACTGAACAGAAGAAGTTGTTCAGAATTGCGGCCTTCTGTCCATCCTCCTCCACTACCATGTCACCATCCATGAGCTGAACTATCCCTCCCATTTTTTTCCTCTTTTCTTGAAGATAACAAAAAAAATTGCTTATTCCTTTCATTGATCCCCGACGCAATCCTTAGTTCAGCTGTTGCCTTTGCCTGCCTTACTGCCCTCTTAGCTGGCCTGTTCTTTTGATGGAACTCCTCCCATTTGCTGTCACTCTGATCCTTCTTATAATTACAAAAAGCATCCCTTTTGGTCCTAATCACCTTTTGTACCTGATCAGTGAAGCATATGGGTCTTTTACAATTATTCCTTTTTGTCATTGTCCTGGTGCAGCATTTCATAGCCTCTAATACGGCTAGTTTGATTTGCTCCCAGATGTCTTCCACCTTCAAAGTTTCCTGGATCTTAGACAGCTTGCCCCTGACCAGTTGTTTCAGTTTCTCAAAGTTGGCTCTTCTGAAGATCAAGATCTCTGCCCTGGACTGAGATCTTTCATCCCCTTGGGACAGTTCAAACCAGACTGAATCATGGTCACTACTGGCCAGTGGCTCCACAACCTCAACAGCCCCAACTGCCTCTGAGTTAGTAAGAACTGTAAGCCCCCCAGCCCTGTTGGGCATACCATTTGGCTCCTGGTTCCCCTGCTGTCTTCACCACTGCCATGTCCAAGTCCCTAGTGTGCGGGGACTCTCCTTCCTGCACCTGTCATGTTCTCTGTCAGTTTGGGGATGGAGAAGTAAACGACGTGGAACCTCTGTGCTCAGCCGAATGAGTGTGAGAGCCAGTGGTCTGTACATGCGCAATTGCATATTCCCATTTTCTCACCACCATTATGGCAAAGTTACAATCAGTGCTCCCAGTCCCCTTAGCAAGCAAAACGGGATCAGGAGACATGGAGGAGGCATCTGAGAAGCCAAAAATGTGTTTATTTAAGCAACGCCAATGAGTGCTCTGGGGCTACCGTATAAATATTAATGAAGGTGTTATGAATATTAATGAGCTTGTTCTGCTGCTTGGGGCTGAGATTATCAGCAGCTGCACCAGGGGCAGAATTAAGTTAAATTACTGAACTCTGCATGGGGATTAGAGTGCAGAGGGACTGCTACAGAACCAGAGGAAATCAAAACATAAACCAGTGAACGTTGGCTGCCAAAGACTTTGAAAATGAGGACTTGGCTGGAGACTCTCTGTTCAGCAGCTATGTTGTCTGCTTTAACACCTGCCATAGTCAATCAGTCAGCAGGGATTTTGCCAAGAGGCTCATGGAACTGCCAAGAAAACTGTGAGAGGAAAAGGAAGGACAATTCATGGTGCCCAAATAGCAATCAATAGGGTGTCAAGTGAGTCCTGTGAATATTAATTTTTCCTGTTGGACAGCTGCAGCAGCCAGTGGAAAGGGGCTGCTGGGAAACTGATAAAAAGGGTCTGTTTGCCTGTCAAAAGGGAATTCCTGAGTGTGCAGCAAGAGAGATGAGAGAGACTGCAGTGGGCTTGCTAGCTCTGAAAGGAACGCTGTCCTTATGTAGAAACCCCTACCCCTCAAAGCTGTACCCCCCCTCCCGATTAGGTTTTTCGGCTATAATATACATCTTCTTTCAGTAGGAACTTACTTTATTTTATTTTTTTTAAGTCTGCAATCTCCAAACATGGCAGATACTGTGCAGGACCATTTCCTATGAAAGTGTGGCACAGCACCGCTCGCCTCGATACAAAGGACAACTTTCCTTGAAGGCCTGCTTGTTTGCCAAAGGCTTTGTCTGGCCACAGCATTGGACAAGCTGCAGAACACCTAGAAAAGAACATAGCCCTGGGAGAAGAATTGGACTTTGCGAGAAGTTCCCAGGGTGAGAGTTGTCTGGCAGTATAGCCTAGAGGTTAGAGTAATGAGCTGTGAATGAGCTTGATTCAGCAGACCTGGTTTGATTCTACCAACCTTCACTTGCATTCTGTGCAACTCTGAGCAAGTCACTTAACCAGCCTAAAGCTCCCAGGTCACCCATGAAAACAGGCAGTTGTGCCTAGAGGGCCTTACACGGTTGCCTGGTTAGCAAAGAGTTGAACCTGCAGTTGAGTGAATTTGCTGATAAGTGAGAAGTTTCTGATGAAATTTGAACCTGAGGCTGAGTGAGTTTGCTCCTTAGAATTTGGAACTTGCTGCTGAGACTTGAACCTGTGGCTGTGTCAAGACAATTTAGATTCCACAGCTAGTGTGACAGACTTTTGACATTTGCTGAGAGAGAGAGAACTGACTATCCTGCAGTACAGAGAAAGTCAGTGGAATGTGCCAGCTGGAAAGCAGAGACTGTAAAGGTTGCAGCCTGAAAACCACAGTATCTGTAGCAGAAAGTAAAGTGACCTGCAAGATGTGTTTCCCCCTCAGTGGGGTAAGTGCGATTAGAGACTGTTTTTGCTGCAAACAGGGGAGATGGCCTGTACTGGGCAGAGAGACTGAGTCAAAGCCCAGATTATTTACTGCTGTGAAGAAAAGTGTGTGCCAAGCATCAGTCAAGGTAACCACCAGTCTGCTCTGTACCCAGACTGAAGAGAAGACCACCAGAGATGAAGACGTTGAGAAGCCTGCCAGGTGAACACCACATACAAAGGCCACAGGGGCAAGATCGGAAAGGTCTGGCAGGTGAAGACCATCATTCACCATTTCTTCAGCCAACTGTTACTGTGTAGCACCAACAACTCATGATAACAGCAATGTACAGTGAAACACATTTCTGTCACCCCCACTGAATTGCTGAACTATAAGTATCCCAGGCTGCAGCTTTGGGGAAGTCATTATTTAGCTAGCTAATCAGAATTAGGGTTAGGTGGACTGTTCTGTCCAAGATCCGAACCCCTGGACTGAGCCTGTAATCCACAAACATGGATAAATACAGTCTTCACCACAGAAGTCCAGTTCTGGGTCTGTTGTGGAGTGCCATTTAGTGTACTGTTGCCATGGGGATGCTGTAGGCATGCTCACTCCACATACAGGTGACTGGTGGCTTCCAATCAGGCAACAGAGCAGGATAGTCAGTCATGTGACATACTCACAGTATATTACCATGGTGAGTGTGCAGTGCAGGCCCAGACAATTTGGTGGATGGTCAGAGGAGCTTGCTGTTTCAGAGCTTACAGTTGCATACCATAGAGAGAAACTACATATAAATTTTAAAATAATTTATTTGTTAAGTGGAGCCAGAGGGGAGGAAAGAAAGAGAGGAGAGAGAAGAGGAGGCTTACTGGGGTGAGGGGGGATACAAAGTCATCATCGGGGGAGGGATAGGAATCCAAGAAGGGAGAGAGATAGTGGGTGGCTACCGGTGGGGGGAGGCAAGCAATGCAAAAAAGGTAGTGTGACCGACAGTGTGCCATAGGATAAAGGCAAGCTGACAAAAAAAAAATCTTTGACTTGTACCATCCAGAAATTGAATTCAGAAGATCCTCCAGATGAGAGAGAGTGAGAGACTACTGGGGGCTCTAGATACATTTTACAGTTACAGAAAATCCCAAAGAAACATTTTTTTTTCTTTTCCTGGTCTCAGACAATGTGGCAGGTCACTTTGCGAGGGTAGGCTGGCAAAATCTTTGACTTGTGCCATTCTGGGATCCAGAGGAGGGAGGGAGAGACTACTGAGGGCCCAAGAGACATTTTACAGTGCCAGGAAATCCAAAATAAAAGTTTTTTATCTCTTTTCTTGGTCTCATACAGTATGGCTGTATGTACATTGAGCAAGGGCAGGCTGGCAAAATCTTTGACTTGTGCTATTTCAGATACAGAGGATAGAGGAAGAGACTACTGGGTGCACAAGAGAAATTTTACAGTGTCAGAAATCCATGAAGTTTTTTTCTTTTCTTGGCCTCAATATGGCTGTGTGTAGTACAGGGCAAGGGCATGCTGGCACCTGTGCTGCTGGTTGTGGGGGGCCCAGGGGATATTCTGAGTTTGTGACCTGTATCAGTCTGTGTACACTGCAACACAAGTAATTAAATACACACACAAGTGTCATCATCGGTCATCTTCACTCATTTAATCCATCATTCCTTCTCCTTATCCTTCTTTGTTTTTTGTTACATATAGGCATTAACCAAGCCATGTGGGACTGTGTGTGCAGCTGTGTGCCAGATGTCTGTGTCACCAATTTAAATTCTGAGGCACTCTGTTGAGTAGGTAACTGAACTGGAACTGTAGTAGGAGTCAGTCAGCTAAGCTTGGAAGGAAGTGATGGTGGATAGGGCTGCAAATTCGGTTCACTCTTGGCCATAAAATACGCAAACTTCCCATGTTCACACCTGTCCACTTAGCACAAACATTTTCTCTAAAAATGCAAACTTTGGTTCGCAAGGTTCACTCCAGTCACTTAAAAACATTATCTGTTTTACCTTGCCATCTGTGGCTTCTGCACATGCTCCATCAGCTCCCTGGTCTTTACATCATGTGGTGCAGAAGAGGGAGAGTCATGGGACCACCACCAGCAGCATGTCGGTCACCCTCATCCCTCAGTGTCACTCATCATCATTGGATGAAGGGTGATCTCTCTCTCTGCCTTTTCCTCTGCATAGGTAGCAACACCAGTGACTACTGGTGCAGCATGTCGCAAACCTCATGCTCTGCCTGTGCCTATCCCCACTAGCAGTGCACTTACCCACTTACCCATCTGCTACTCCGCACTGTGCCCTGGCACCCCTCCCTCCCTTTGCTCCTGAACCTGCTCTCCTGCCCCTTGGGACCTCTGTGTGTCTCTGTCCTCCCTGCCCTCCCCCTAGCTTTCTCGTCACCTCAGGCACATCTGGGTGTCTTCTTATTCTTGCCTTCCTTCCTGTACCACCCTGCCCACCCCTGCCCCTTAGCCTCCCTCCCCATGTCAGTCGTGAGGAAAACCTCTCACCATCTCCCAGCCAGGGTGTTAGTCATGCTACTACTCCTGTCAGGAACATTCATCCAAACCCTGGCCCGGTTCCCAGAAGCTCCTGACTGCACCAGGCCTATGCATGGTCTCCATGAATATCTGTAGCCTCTTAAAAAGTTTGACTCACTACAATGCCTGGTCACATCAATTAACCCTGATGTCATTGCTCTGGTTGAGACCGGCTGTCGAAATCCTCCCTGACTCCCTAGTCTCCCTTCCTGGTTTCACCCTCTTCCGGTCCGACCGTGTTGGGAGACAGGCGGCAGCTCATGTTATGTCAAGGAATCTCTCCGTACCTAGCCCTGCCTGCTCCCATCCTTGACTCCAGGGCCCAGGCGCTACACTGAAACTAACCCCTGACCCTTTAAAGGGACCCCTTTATCTGACTACTGCATACATGCCCCCAGGGACCAAGCATGAGGCCATTGCCTCTCTTACAGAATACCTTACCTCACTATCTCCTTCCGCTGATCAAATTCTGGTAGGTGACTTAAATGTCAACTGGCTCAGCCCTCCTCCTCCTCTCCCGAGACTCCTTTTCTGCAATAGACCTAACGCAACTAGTTACCCACCCTACCAGGACTAACCCCAAGAGGCTCCAGTACCCTGCTTGATGTGGTACTCACCAACCGCCTAATCGGATCCCCAATGTACAAGTCCTCCCAGACTCTCTCAGTGATCACTCCCCCATTCTATTCCACTGGTCATCCTCAGTCCCCAAACCCATAGCACAGTCCACATGCCGGCAGCGTCTAATACCTGGTGGACTGATAAAACTTAAGGAACTTCTGTCCCAAATTGACTGGTCTCCTATACAGGCAACTCCTGACATTGACGCAGCTCTCTCCTTCTTTACCCAAACTTTTAATAATGCCTGTGATATCTTTGCCCCAACATTGACCCCAGCTTTGATCCACCAACTCAAACATAGGGACAACCTATGGCACCGTGCCATTGAGACTGGCCGGCCCAATGACAGGCGGTTATATGCTGCCACCCGAAACAAGTGCACTCGGGCCATCAGAAAGGCCAAGTCTGAGCACTATCGGTCCTCACTCACTGCCTCATGGGGACCCCAGAACCTTCTGGGATAACATTAAACAGTTAAATGGAGTGCACACTCCCCACCCACCCAGATCAACATTAATGGTGTGATCTCCTCAGACCCAGCCCTCATAGCCAACCACCTCAACACCTCATTCACTGACCTTAGCCCTATCCTCCCTACAAATTTTTTTGACCCTCCTCCCCAAGCACCTGCCATAAATCTTTCTCACCCTTATTTTCTCCTCCGCTGTGTTTCTGCGCAAGAACTTAGGCCGCACCTTGTCACTGCCCTCAAGAGTAATAGTACAGGCAGTGACACCCTGGATCCGTGTATCCTACGGCTGGTCTTAGACACAGTCCTTACCCCAATCACATGCCTCATCAACCACTCTCTTTGCCTGGGGAAGGTTCCAACTGCCTGGAAAGTCACCACTGTCACCCCTATCTTTAAAGGTGGTGATAGGACTGTGGCTGGAAACTATCGACCAATCTCCATTCTCTCTCCTCTCTCCAAGGCCTTGGAAAAAGTGGTGGCCTCTCAAATCTCTGACTACCTCTCCACCTACAATGTCCTATGTCCTGAGCAGCATGGCTTCCGAGCGGGCCACAGTACCAACACAGCCCTCTTAGAGTTCTCCAACTTTCTTCTCCTCCTTAGACACTGGTTCTCTGGCTGGTGCGGTCTTCATTGACTCTCTAAAGCTTTCGACACTGTCTCCCACCCCCTCCTTCTTGATGCCCTTAGTCTCTCTGGTTTTGCTGCTGGGCCTATCTCCTGGTGCACCAGTTATCTGTCTGACCTCTCACAGCGTGTAAAAATTAATGGGACCTACTCAGACATCTGTCCCATCTTTTCTGGGGTTCCCCAGGGCTCCATTCTGGGCCCCTTACTATTCTCCCTTTACCTTAACACCCTTCCATGCTCTTGCTCGGGGATCATTCTATTGTACGCTGATGATGCAGTCATCTTTGCCTCAAGTCGTAACCCTACTGCCCTCCAGGACTCGCTGCAGAAGTCCTCGCCAAACCGAGGGCTGGTTCAAGGAACATAAATTGGTGATAAATCTTAAAAATAAAAACCATGTTCTTCCTCATCCTCAAAACAAGTCCTGCAACTTCAAACTCCTCATTCGCTCCGGGTCCTCTTTCCCTCAAACAAGTTTGCTCCTATAAATACCTAGGGATCCATTTTGACCCCTCCTCTCTTCCATGGACACATCGCTGCCTAGCCACTGCCACTAATATCCGATTGGGCATCTTACATCGGTATAAACACTGCCTCCCCGGAGGCTCTTCAACTGAGTCCCTCCTCTATCCTGTACCTAGTGGACTATGGACTGCCGGTGTATGGTGCTGCTGATCAGACCACCACTCCATAAAATTACTTTTCTCTGAATAAGGCCAGCAGGTTAATTACTGGGGCACCTAGGCTGACACACACCTGTCTACTGTACACTAAAGTGCTGGTACTTGATCTTGACGAGTGCCTCAAATATCTGACCTGTACCCTTACAAAAAAGACCCTCCTTGGGCTATCTCCGACAGGATTGACCACCACCATACGCCGCTCTGTCCCACTAGTTCATACTCGGACCTCTGGAAAAACTTCTCTTGTTATCCCTAGAGCTAGAGCTAGAAGAGCCTTCAGCTTTAGGACCCCCTCCTGGTTCAACACACTGCCCCCCTCCATCTCCGAAGCTCCAACTATATCATGCTTCAAAACTTCCTTACGTAACCACCTTATTAACACCCGATGCTGTAATTGCCATTAGTCAAAGCCGTACTCAATACTTATGACAAACTTACTACTAAGCTGCTAAGGACAACATAACTCTGGTATTGTTTGCATCAATCCTACCTGTACCAGCTTGTTTGTATCTATGTCTTAAGTTACTGTTATACTTATGTGTTGTACTGCTATACTGTGTATTTTCGTTTGTCTTACTGTGACAAGGTACCTTTGTAAATGAGCCTGTGGCTCAAAAGGTTTTCCAAACTGCTGTTTAAATAAAATAAAATAAAATAAAAACATGTGTGATGCTGCCAGTTAATTGCTGCACATTTATTTTCAGGCATAGTGTGTCAGAGGGGCGTGGGATGGAGTTGTCTGTGGTGGTGGCTCCGTACGAGGAGAGCAGAAAATACACTAGTGGACTAAATCAAATTTAATTTAAACAAACAAAAAAAATCACAAAGAGAACAATAGCATTCATGTAAAGTTGTTTTTGGGCTGGCATAATCAAAAAACAGCGTTAAATTTAATTACTTTAATATGCAGTTAGGCAGGGCCACAGTATAACAGTCTACTAGACTGTGCAAAACAACATTAAACACAAGATAAAACTGAAAGTATGTAAAAATAAAACATTTCTTTTGTACTAGTCACTGCAGCAGGTGAGTGAAATTAAATACAGGGCAGGCTCAGGAGAAGGACGAGAGAGAGAGAGAGACTTGTGCTACTGTGCAGCCAGTGCTATACTAACTGCTGTTGCTTGCTGAGTTGACTGACTCAGGTCGGCGTTGTTAAAATAAAATATCCCTCTCCCTGTAATTCTTCACTTCAGTCTCTACACTGACTAAAGGACAAAAAAGCCAAAGAAAAAGCTATAAAGTTTAAAAAAAAATAAAAATTATAAAGAGAAGGCAATAACAGTAGTTGAGGGCATTGAGCTTCAAGTGCAAACCTGGAGAGCTGAATTTGAAGGAATACCATCAGTTCCCACTTTCGTACTGTGTGACCCCATGATCAAGTCATTCAACTTCCTTGTGCACCCTCCCCGGTCACACCTGGAAACAACAAGTTCAGCTGAGTGATGTGTGCCTTTCCTGGTTAAACAATTTCCCCCTTAGTTTCAATTATATTCTAGTCCTACTAGTGCTTTATTGACCTATCTGGGAATCAATTTCACTGTGTTTTCAAAGTTCACACTTGACGCATCCAGCACCAGCAGTGCTGTACTGACCAGCTTGGGAGTAAATTTCCCATTGACACAGCCAGCAGTGCTGCATTTACCTGTTTGGGAGAAAATATCTTTTAATAAGCCTTTAAAGCAAACCTGGATTTATTCCTGATTGGAAACAACATTCTGCGGTATCAGTAGTTGTTTAGTGGCGGGTGGTATGGATGGACAGAAAAGTCTTCTGCACTCTGTATAAACCTATGTAACTTATGTCTTACTACTTAAAGTACTTGACTTGACGCAGCCAGCAGTGCTGTATTTACCTGTTTGGGAGAAAATATCCCTGTGTCTTACCACCTAAAATACTTGGCTTGACACAGCGAGCAGTGCTGTATTTACTTGTTTGGGAGAAAATATCCTTGTGTCTTACTACTTAAAGTACTTGATTCGACGCAGCCAGTAGTGTTGTATTTACCTGTTTGGGAGAAAATATCCCTGTGCTTTGCTACTTAAAGTACTTGACTCGACACAGCCGTGAGTGGTAGAAAAAACAGCAGCACTTCTCAGGAGTCCAGGCAACCATGACAACAGTACAGAAAATTTAGTATGTTGCAGGAGTAACCTGTTGTGGTACTCAGAGGATGAGAACAAGGGCCACCACAGTGCAGCAGCCAGTCTTAGTAAGCAGAATGATGGATGATGATGAGGAGGAGAAGACAGATGAGAGTGAGGAGGAAATCAGTGGAACAGATCCTGAGTTTGTAGTAGATAAGGCAGCAGTCAGTATGTCAAGTAGCAGTAGCTCTGGTGAGTGGGATGAAGAGGAGGAATATAGAGTCAGAAAAAGAACAAAAAAGAGTTCTTGGAAGGATGGTGGTGGTGGTGGTGTTAAAAAAACATTGATGATAGTAGGGCACAAGGAGAGTCAGACACCCACACATGCAGAGGAACAACAAAGGATAGAAGATGGACAGGCTTCATGAGGGGAAGAAAGAGATGCAGTTCAACCAGTCAGAGAGAGGCTGTGCCTCAAAAAGACATGCAGATGGGCATGGACATACCTCAAAGAGATAGTGGAAGCAGTAGCAACTGTGGTGGTGGCTGTAGTAGTAATGAACATATCCTCCCATAAGCAGCAGTGCAACAAAATCTGTGAAATCCGTTGTGCGGGATTTTTTCCCACGAGATAAACCATCTGGCAGCCATGTGGTTTGCTAATTATGCAAAACAAACTTAAGTTGCAGTAAAGTGGGTACTCAACTGGGAACATCAACAATGATAAGGCATATGAACAAGTTTCACATTTATCAGCATCAAAAAGCACAAAAGAAGCACACACAAGTTGTTGCACTTCTGCACTCAGCTGAAGAAGATGAGGTAATGGATGTTTACCAAGGCAGTGGAGTAACTGATGCAGAGGTGGAGGATGATGAAAGTCTTCCTTCCAGTCAAAGCACAGCATCCTCAATTTCACGTTTCTTTACCCCTCTGAGTCCACCACCACAGCCCAACCGGAGTCATATACCACCCATGGCCACAGCACCCACCCCTCATGGAGGTAAAGGTCAAGGGAAGCAGCCCAGAAAATCAGATATCAGCAAGCATAGTGGCCATCAAATTTCTTTGAAAGACTGTTTTGAGCAGTCACAGAAATATAAGCGTAACAGGCCTGAGGCAAGGTGATTGACAAAGGCAATTGGGGAGCTGGTAGCCACCGACTTGCTCCCATTCTCCTTTGTGGCTAACCCGGGTTTTAAAGCACTAATGGAAATCGCTGTGCCAAAGTATCAGGTCCCCAGCCGGACCTATTTCTCCAGTGTTGCCCTCCCAGATTTGTATGATGCCATTCAGAAAAGTGTGTCTAATGTTCTGAAAGGTTCAGTGGGAAAAAAAGTTAATGTCATGACAGATATGTGGACCAGGGGTCAGACGACTGACTACATGGCTGTAACAGGTCATTGGGTAAACTTTCCTCCCTCCTCCTCATCCTCCTCCTCATCATCATGTAGTGTCACTTCAGCGGCAGCAGCAAGAAGCAAGGGACCTTCATTGTTTGAAGGCAGGAAGCTTTATGTATTTATGGTTTTGAAAAAGACCACAAAGCAGAACATCTTCTAGAGGGGCTTGAAGAAAGGTTTGCTGAGTGACTGGCTGCAAAGTCCTTGCAACCAGGGTTTATAGTGTCTGACAATGCTTCAAATATTGTGAAAGCAGTAAGGCTTGCTAAGTTTACACACGTATCATGCTTTTCACACACTATTAACTTGGCGGTAAAAGACTTTATCAGTGAGGACCAAAATGTTCAAAACCTGATTGCAGCTGCCCGCACTGTGTGCACCCACTTTACCTATTCTGTGAAAGCCCAAAAGTTGCTGTGTCAGATTCAGACTGAAAACAGCCTCCCTCTCCACCAGATGATACAGGAAGTTCCATTCCGGTGGAGTTTCACTTAGTATATGATGCAGAGAATGCTTGAACAACAGAAAGCCATCCATCAATATGCAATCCAACATGGCATTGGGAAAGGAGGTATGAATATCAGCCTCAATTAGTGGTGTCTAATGGAGAATCTTTGTTGTATCCTTAAACCCTTTGAGGAGGCTACCCGAGTGGTGAGCTCTGGTGGTGCCGGACTAAGCCAGACACTACCCTTAATTTCACTCATCAGGATGAGACTGGAGCATCTCGAGTCATAGTCCCTTGACAATGGTGACATCAATGCTGCATCACTTGTTGAAAAAATGTTACAAACCTTCCTGGCTGATGAACGCATTGTAAATATGTGCAAAGCAGAACATTACATTTTGGCCACACTTCTGGACCCCGGTTTAAGAACATAAATGAAACATTCTTCAAACCACATGACTTTAAAGACCTGGAAGACTACTGAGAGCTGTTAATTGAGAAAGTGTCAGCACATATAGTTGAGAAAATGAATACATCATCAATGCCCTTTTAGCAACATTCAAATTCTAAACAAAATCTGGTGGAGAGGGAAGGAGCACAATCTGCTGTTCCTGCTGCTGCTGGTACCACCACTACTGATGTTGTGGGTCATCAAACACCAACCAGAACTGCTGCTACAACACAAGAGGACAAACCACTGTGGGACAATCCTGTCAGACTTTGGTCTGATAAAGACAGCTGGGAAGGCTCAGCCGGCTATTGTGGTACCAGAATTCCCTGCCTCAAAAATGGTTAAGGATTATATGGACAAGACTGTACATCTCACCGCAGGTGACGAACCATTGCTTTATTGGCAACAGAAAAAATAATTCTGCCCTTCAACTGAGATCGTAATTGAATACTTCAGTTGCCCACCCACCAGCACATATTCAGAGAATTTTTAGTGCTGGGGCAATAGTAAATGACAAAAGAACATGTCTTTCCATGAAGTATGTAGAGAGGCTCACTTTTTAAAAAATGAACCTGCCTCAATTCAGAAACATATACTGTCCAACATGTATGCAGGTTGACAGCACCCAGTTGGCATGCCACACTGATGAAGACGATGGCAAGGGATTCTGTTGCCACTAGTAGACACTAGCTTTTCCGGCTGTCTTTCCTCCAGTGGTGGGTCCTCCTGTCTCCTCCTCCTCATCTTCTTCTTTGAGTTCCATTAATTTCTGAAATAAACATCTACTGATAGTTATCATGTGCCACTGAGGCCCAACCTAGCACCAGAAGTTAAAGGGCCACTACATACTACTATTCAGTGAAAACAACCATAAATAACTACACATTACTGTAACACAGTTCTTCAACCGTTTGTTTTATTGCCATTTTTTAATACAGAGCCAATACTTATTAGGCTGTTAAAAAAAAAATCACTAATACAATAAATAAATAATAAATAACTGGTCTTCATTCAGGTCTGACTCCAAATGGGGATTTAATTTTAATTATGTTTATTTTTTTGCTGTAAAATATCAACTTTCCAGTCACTATTTCTGCTGCACCCAAGAACACATCCAACACTTTGATCTGAATGAGCCATTCAGATACAAATTGTTTTCATCATAACCTGGAAAATGAAAATAAAAGACTACAATTAAAAAAAATGCGGTTCCCATGTACTGAACTGATTGACCATCATGAGAATAAAAAAAAATTTAAAAAAAATTAAACAGTTTCTTACTCTACCCCCCTCCCCCAACTCCAAGTCATCCAAACCCCCCCAGCTACACCAAAGGAAGACACAGGACACAGGAAAGAAGCAGTGCAAGTATTTATAGTGAGGGTGCAGTGTCAACAGGCACACAGGTGCACAGGTGGTCACAGTAACAGCAACACCACAGCACACAACCCACCACCACCCATGCCACCCCACACAGGCCCATGAAGGGTGACAGTCCAGCAGTGCACAGTCCATGTGCCCAGTACAGGCCCCATGGCCATGGCCAGTGCATCTTAACAGGTGGCCTTCCTAGACCTGCAAGTGGTTGTTCAGGGTGATACCCATCAGGCAGTCCCAGAGGGTACACTGCTCATTTTGTTAGACAATCTCCGTTATCTTGGCACTGTTGTCCCTGGTCTTCCAGCTGCTGGCACCACCATCTGCACCACATAGCATCTGCTGCATGCGCAGTTCACTGAACCACCATTGCCCCCTGAGCACCTCAATGAAGTGCCACACCATGGGACATGATGCCCCCATCAGGGAATTGAAGCCACAATGCCACCCCTCAATGTTGTTGTTTATTTATTATTTATTTATTTTGTTAGTGTTTGTTGACCAGGTAAGTGTGCTAGACAAATTCTGCCTATTTTCAGTCACGACCCAGGGGAAGGGTATACAGATGAATGCCAACTAACATTGAACCAGATTAAGCTGTTGGTGGTATTTTAGTGAATGTTTGTGCATGGCAAACCTTTCCGTGCAGCTGCATAGCAATTCCAAAAGTCCACCAGGAAGGGGGGGTCCGACGCATGCCACTGCGGACAGTGCAGCCCAGCCAGGTGTCCTCGAAGTAGTCCATGTATGCCACCAGCTCCTCCTCATGGGCTATGAACACCTCACAAGTGCACAGCCCCTCATAGGCATTGCATGTGGCCTCCGGTGGCATGAATGCCAGGGCCGCCAGCATCCACAGATATAGAGCAAACTCATCGCTTGTGACACAAAGCTGCATGAGGGTGCCATACTGCTGCAGCTTCTGTCAGAGGCTCTGGGAGAAGTGTAAAAAGCACCCTCACAGCCTAGCATGTGGGGACACAGCATGCTGTGCTTTGTAGGCTGCCGGTTCAAAATTGATGAGGATGGCGTGTGGGTGAAAGTCAGGGCACAGCTCTAGCAACTTGCGCAGGCCCACAGTGTAGCACCCTCGGTGCTCCTGGACATTAGCACATACACTGCTGGCAAGATGCTGTCCACCTCCATGCCATGTATACTATACATTTGGTGGAACAGGCATGGGTAGCAGCGGAAGGTACCATCCCTAAACCATGACGGGCACCATGCCAGGAACTCTAGGTTGTGGGTGGTGCTGAATATCAGCAAGTGTGCCTGCTCCCCACCAGAGTTGTGCAGCAGGAATGGCTTCCCCACATCGAAGGTCCTGTAGTCTGCAACAGGGTTGTTGGTTCCACTGGTGTGTGCCGCACCACCCGACTTGCCATCTGTATCACCCGGTTCAGATTGCTCACGGCTGGCAGTCGCCCTCCCCACGGCATCAGGCACACTGCTGTAGCAGGCAGCCATGACCTGCTGGCTGTTCTCTGTGGTCGCCACAGCCCACTCCTTCACTGAAGCACAGATCCACCTCACCTCCATCACAGCACTGTCCAGAACGTGGTTGTTCCACCCCATGAGGGACACATCATTGACACCGTCAACCATCTTGGCATGTCCGAGGCAGTGGCCACCATGGTACTTCATGCATTTCCAGTAGCTTATGGCACCATGGGTTCACTCCCGTCGGTAGATGTACCCGCAATGTGTGAGCTGCTCCTTCCCCGGGCACTCTTTATGTATTGCACTGGCATTTCTCTCACTTCCCGGTGCCTGGCACGATATGCCTGCCATCATCCCCATCCTTCTGGTCCCCCTTTGTGGGCACCCCTATGGACATCAGTGTGCTGCGCCAGCAGCACAGGTGCTTCATTACACCTGGTTGGGGGTGTACACAGTGACGCTGTTGTTGCCTGTGGGCCTCCCCACTGGGGAGGCAACTTGCAGCCACCGTGGCTGTTCTGGCTGCCATCCTCCTGCATCTCCCTCTGTCCACCAGGTACGTTCGCTGTATCTCATGTCACTGTGGGGTGGTACACCCTCCTTGTAGTTGCTGCATCCCCTGATGCACTCCATGCCGACATCTCACACTACCGGGCATGCTGTTCTCATTGTCCACATCAGTCACTGTTCTGCATATCGTTATCTGTGCTCTGCCAGGATTGTGATGCCTGCTGCTGCACTGTCTGTCACTGTGGGGGTGTCGCCGTGTCGAGTGTCATGGCAGTGGTGTCGACAGGTAGTCAATAAGTGGGGGAGGAGGGCAGGAGAGTGTACTAGAGGGCAAGGAGAGAACAAGGTTGGGTAATATTGACATTTACTCAGAATAACAGAAAACCCAAAACTAATTCTGCATGCAAGCCACCCCTGTATTTCTTTATGGCCCATGGCAACAGCCATTGGGCTCTATTACTAACTGGATCAAACAGTGGGGGAAGAAATAAAATTATTGTAACAGGGTGCAGCTCAGGGGGTTAACCCTTTGGGCTGCAACAAGATTCAACAAACAAAAGTCATCGGGGACGATATATGAATCATATCATCCCTAACCATTATTGCTTGCTAAGTCTGTTTCAACACTATTTACAGCATCTACTGGGCATAACAAGGTTCTACAATATATTAGTAAGTTCTACCAGGTTCTACTTGAGTATAAAAAAAAATCCACATAGTTTATTTTGCATGTTTGGGAACGTACATGTAGTACAAAGATTCTAACCTTAAGAATAAGTTTTGAAAAGCTTTGGAGCACTGAGACAGAATCCTATGCACCAAAGATTTGCAATACATATCATTCTTAGTACTACATGTACTTTCCCAAACGTGCAGAAACAACACATCTGGGGATTCCTTAATTAAGTAGAACCAGAAAAAATGTGTTTGTATATTGTAGAACCTGGTTATCCCCTGTAGAACCTGGTTTTACTTGGTAACACCTGGTTGTAGAACCTGGTTTTACTTGGTAGAACTTGATTATTACTAGTAGAACCCAGTTCTACCTGGTAGAACCCAATTCTACAAAGTTATATCTGGTAGAACCTTTTTGGGTTCTACTCAGAAAGTTTGCAAGGTAGAAAGTTTAGAGGTCGCACAGCCCTAGTGGTGGACTGCGGTGTGCTATGTACTACTACAATCACAAATGATTCTCGTTCACACCTCAAGATTATAAATCCATCCCGGGCCTGTGGGTCTGGGTGGGAGTCATCAGGGGACATTAGTTAGAGGGATCTGTTTTTTTACACTTAGAATAAGAAATAAAAATTGGATCAAAGTGTTGATGAGGCACATTCTTCTCAGGAAGGCAGTGCAGCCAGTGCAATAAGAAAGACAGTCAGACTGCAAAGGAAAAACAAAAGAAAACACCAGAAAGTGATTTGTTGACATATAAAGTTTCATCTTCAAATTGAATGCATGAACCCAAAAGAGGTGCTCTGTCAGATCAGTCCCAAGTAAAAAAAGTTATGCGGTTGAAACGAAAGACTTGGTGGGTACACTGAAACTGAATGCTCTTTGTACAATATGTTTCTCATGTCCCCAATATTTGGCTGTGATTACAGAGAAAAACATTATTTAATTTTGTTAGTGAGTGTGTGTGGGGGGGTATGCCAGTCTGGCTGCAACAACACTACATCTCACTTACAGTAAGTGGGCTGAGATTATTATATTTTAATTTTTACGTACTTAAATTATTTGGCACTGGTTGGCACAGTAGCAATTGTGGAACTAAGAAGGGTGTAACTGTGTTTCTTCAGGTCTTCAGGTGGCAGTAGCAACCTTTATTTTTATGACTGCGCTGCACCTGACCGATGTGAAGTGACTAACTGGCTGCCTGGGTGGTTATCAGTTTATGTCTTTTGTTTCTTGTTTAATAAATGTATTGTATGTTGAGTAGTAGTAACATTAGCACCTGTTGGACCAGGTAGTGTGCCATACCATAGTACACTGGGACATGCAATGCAGTTTCATCATTCACATGTGTAGGGTGGGTGGGATCTTACTGCTGCTCATTTTGATAATTAATCTCTTTCACCTGATTTGCTGTAACTGCAAAATCCATCAAAAATAATACCCACACAGCAGCAGCATTAATAAAAATAATCTTGGCTGCCTGCGGTGCTTGGTATTTCTTTGTGGTACATTGGTATTTGCATATCTCTCTCTCTCTCTCCCAACACACTCATGTCACAGGCCCGAGCAGGATATGCAGGATGCAGTTGCTACCAGTACAGGCCAGCCATGAAGCAGTCAGTAGTAATTAATTACTGCTTTTATTTAGCAGTTTTACTGTCATTTTTGAGTTCGTTGTGGTGCACAGGAGCAGACAAACTCATTACTCTAAGGTGCTTTACAGGAGTATGCCCAATGGAGAGCTCCATTTCTAGGGGCAGGTCAGCGGCTGACGAATCAGTCAGCAGACTGGCGATGACTCACCTTGAGCTGTTCGGGCTGAGCGGGACAACTTTTCACAGGACTGGAGCGGCACCAATAGTAGAGCGGCTCAGTCCTTTGAAGTTGCACTCCTGGTTGTGCTTCACACTGCTGTAGCTTACAGCAGTGTGAATGCACTGAGCCCAGGCCTTCCTCGCACAGTTAAAAAAAAAAAAAAAAAATGACGGGGGTGCCTAATCTCCCCTCAGCTGTTGCCCCCCAAACAATGAGGTGGCATGCTGGGAGCCCACCCCAGCATGCCAAATGTCCCTGTAAAAAAGAAAACCTTCCCGCGAGTTTTTTTTCTTTTTTTTTTTTTAAATAAACCTGTAAACTAGAAAACGGTCTCTCGTTGATTCCGGTGGTTCCCTCTCCCAACCTGCGCCCACCTTCTGTGCACCTACCTCCACACACACACACACACACACACACCCACCCCATACTTATGAAGCATGGTGCGATGATCTTCAGTGGACTGGGAACATGTCTGCACTCTTCAAAGCCGACCGCGAACTGAAGAAATACTGGTAAGCTGTACAATGGCATAAATATGTTTTTTTTTCAACTTTGGTGCATATCTCAGTCATTTGGGGGAATTTTGGCACCAAACTTTCAGCATGGGGTTCTTGGGACCCCACTTCATGAAGTCAGTCACTGTCATCTGGTTAATCGGTCCTGAAAGGTGATTTTGTGATCACTGCACTGAATCACCTTTTGGGGCCAATTAATGAAATGATAGTGTCACCGTTCATGAGATGGGCCCCCAAAAAGGCTATGTTGAAAATTTGGGGACAAAATTCCCAAAAATGTTTTATGAGTGTGTGTTGTGCAGTTTCCACGTACGCTTATAACTTCATGAATTTGTAATATTTTCACACCAGATTTTCAACACTGCCATTTTTTTACACCTCCTTATGAACAGTACAGCTGTCATTTTTCACATCTTGGCCAAAATGTGTTTTTGCACTTCTGGCACAGAATAGTGTGGTCGCTGTGGGAAATCAGTGTTTGGGACAGATTAAGAAAATCACAGTGATGCTGTTCATAAGCAGAGGTCCCAATGGTAACAAAAGTCCATAAAATGACTATTTTATGAGCGTGCATTGGGCAGTTTCCATGCACACTCATAATGTTGAGGATTTGTAATATTTTTACTCAAGAGTTTCAACACTGTCAGTTTTGCACACCTCCTTATGAACAGTATAGCTGTTATTGTTCACATCCTGCCCGAAATGTGTTTTCGCACAATGGCACGGT
Source organism: Neoceratodus forsteri (assembly GCA_016271365.2). Taxonomy (NCBI): domain Eukaryota; kingdom Metazoa; phylum Chordata; order Ceratodontiformes; family Ceratodontidae; genus Neoceratodus; species Neoceratodus forsteri. The sequence continues at coordinate 1,213,963,909 of CM028132.1, forward strand.
CGCTGTAGGAAATCAACATTCAGGACAGAGTAAGAAAATCATAGTGACAGTATTCATGAGTAGAGGTCGCAAAATGCCTATGTTGAAATTTTGGTGAACTTATTCCACTAAATGACTCTTACAAGCATGTTTTGTGCAGTTTCCACATATGCGCGTACGTTCAAGCATTTTTAATATTTTCCCTCCAGATGTTCAGCACTGCCTTCTCTTCACATCTCCCTATGACTGGTACAGCTGTAATTTTCACATCCTGCCCAAACTGTGTTTTCGCACATCTGGTGCAGAATGGTGCGGCTGCTGTGAGAAATCAACATTCGGGACAGATTAACAAAATAACAGTGCTACTATTCATGAGCAGAAGTCCCAAATGCTTTCATGAGGTGGGGGTCACAAAAGACCATGTTGAAAATTTGTAGTGCAAATACCAGCAAACGCCCAGGCATTAGGGTTTCTAACCATAATGCCCCAACCCCCCACCATGATGGTGCTCCAGTGCCCTCATCTTCTCTGAACCACAGGCACATCTTCACTCTTCAAAGCCAGATCATGAATTGAGGAAACAGGTATGCAGTTCACTGTATTGCAATGGGAATGTGAACTTGGTGGCATAATTTGTTCTTTCTGCTGGGAACTGTTGTCCTACCAATCTGTGCGTATCAACATCAATTCCAAACGATGAACTTTGGCATTGACAAATGCTTGTTATATAAATAATGCATTAAATTGTTTTCTTTTGGCCTCTGTGTTGAATATGGCTGACTTTGGCCACTTTTATGCATTTTATCAATTTTTTTCACATATTTATAAAAAAATCAGAACTAATCAGAACTCCACCGTGTTCCAGTTCTTATTTGGTAAGGGTCAGAACTTCAAGTTCTCCCAGCCCTAGTCAGAATCAAGGGGGTTAAGTCCAGGGCAGGACTGTGCTAAGATTAAAGATGGGCCCAGGCAATGAGTTAACATTTTGCGTCAGTTGCAAGTTTAAAATTGTTTGGGCCGCAAAGAAAGATCCCCTGCAAGTTCTTCACGGTGGTGTGGTACCCACCCAAGGGTTTTATAGGCTTTGTGGGCAGCTGCCATTGGGAAATCGGGTGCACCTGTAGGTTGGAGGTGGGGATTGTGTGGGGTAAAACGTGTTTCCACAGTTGTTGATGTTATGCTATTTTCCTCCCTTTTTCTTCTTCCTCCAAAATAAACTGTTAATTGTTAATGTTACATTCTAGTACTGCAACTTATTGTGAAAAGTGCGACTTCTTGTTGTGTGGGGAAGGTACGGCAGTGGCAGCTACTAGATTTTCCTGGAGGGCGTTAACCTGCAATTTATGTACAGGTATTCTCTATCACTATGCTAGGTGGAGGCACCACGAGCACCCATCATTCCTGTACCACTTGTCTGCCAGAGAACATAGGTCGGCCCCCTCAAGGTGTGCCGAGAGAAAACCTAAGAGCCCCAGAAGCAGCCAAGGTGAGTCCAAAAGGGGCTGTTACAGAACCCAGTCCAGGTTTGGGTCTTGCCTGGTTAGAGTTTTTACAATTTGGGTGAGTAGGCAGTCCTGTAAGGCCTCCACAGCCTTTTGACTTTTAGGAGTCCTGGCCAGAGGTATACGCCAGGCAAAATCAAACATCTTCAGATCTCTGACAACCATTGTATGCCCCTTCAGCGTGACATCACTGATCTCCTCCAGATGTTGCCCATCCTTGTCCTCTGCTTGATATGAGGGCCTGTAGATTGCCCCAATATAGAGCTTCTTTTCTCATGATGAGATGGGCTAAACCCACAAAGATTTCTACCCCTTCCTTGTTGATTCCATTGAGTGAAGTAGCTTTTATGCCTCCCCTGATAAACAATGATACCCTCCCCCCTCTGACTCCCTTTCTGTCCTGGTGAAAGAGTGTGTAGCTTGGGATCGAGAGGTCACACTCATTGTTCTTAGTGGCCCACGTTTCTGTAATTGCCACTATGTACACTCTTGTGTCCGCAATGATTGCCTGCAGGTCACTCATTTTATTACCCAAGCTCCTGGCGTTGAAGCACACCCCTTTCCAAGACCCTGTAGGAATTCTATTCTTCTCTTCCCACGGTTTCTTCTGCAGGTGTACTTATTCTTGGCCCTCCTTCCATCCTTTCCGTGTCTCTTTTCATTTTCTGTGATCACTCCCGTATTGTGAGAGAGGGCTCAATACTTGTGGGGGAGTGGCAGCTAGGTTCCCATCTTTGATGTTATGACTGATGGGTTTCCTAGCCCTAGCCCCAGCCTCCCCCTCACCTAGTTTAAACACCCAACCTGTACATAAAACTTCTGACCAAGTGCTCTCATGCCTTGCTTGTTCAGGTGGAGTCCATTGTATTAAAAAAACTTCCTGTCTCAGAAATTGCCCCAGGCTCCTACATAGCAATAACCTTTAAACAGACACCATTCTTTTAACCACACGATGAATTCTTCAATCTCCATGCTTCTGATCCTGTTAGTGCAGTTTCCTTTGCCACACCGCAAGAAGGACCTCAGAGAAAGGCAGGGAGGTTTTTTCGAGTAGCTAACCATTTGTTTAGTTTGATCAAGCTTTGCTTGGTCTCTTCCACAGACTGATTCACCAGGTCATTTGTTCTGAGGTGAACCAGTACCCCAAGTCCTTTCTCCACCCTGTCCATAATTCTCCTGATGCATTCTGTATCCCGCTTTGCTGATGCTCCTTGCAGGTATCTAACCATCACATTTGTTCGCGATGAGTCAGTCGTGTAAATCAGCTTCTCTCACCATTGAATCCCAAACAGCAAGTACCTGCTTGCTTTTATTTCCCACACTTGTTATCTTACACCCACCAGATTCCATAACCCTTGTTTGCCCTGTCCTCTCAACTGACATACTGCCCCCTCCCCCCCCCCAGCAGTCAGATTCCTGCATGCCTACCAGGGGTGCAAAATGGTTTGCGGTCGAGATGGCAGTGGGCCGGACTGGGTTCACATGGTTCATCCTTTCTCTCCTGCCCCACCTCCTCCCCCCCCCCCCAGGATGGAGGACCTTTGAAGGAGTAGGTGCGGTGAGGGAGAACTCTAGCACAGCTGTTGCTGCAGCCTATTTCCTTCCATGCCACATCCAGCTGTTATATATATGGGGTAGTGTCCCACCCTACAGAGAAGTCCCTTAGAGATTAGTGCCCCACAACCATGGCAGTTAACTACATCCATTCTGACTATGGTTTTGCAACTTTTGCAACTTATTGTACCTTGCAGTGAATAAAGCCTGTTGAGTATGCAGTTTAATAGACAGCTAACTCTGTAAAGTCCTTCCCCTGTGGTCCTAACACACATGGGTCTCTTCCTAGGTGCTTAGGTGATGTCACTACCTTGTGTACTTGTAGAGTCCCCCTACCCGTCTCTGAATCTAGCCAATAACAGTTGCAGATTCAGCAGCACTGAGGGTTGTTCAAGGTAGGTCAACCAATGAGACCTGGTGATCCTACCCTTCCTGCCCCACCACAGGAAGTTCCTGCTGTCAGTCAGGCAGACAGTGACTATAAGTTTAGGACAGGACCAGGGTGGGAGAGTAGACAGGTGGGAGGGTGGGCAACTGCACTGACAAGTTCAGTGAGTGCCGACTTGGTTTTTACACCCAATAAAAATGCCACTTTACAGGACGCTGACATGTTTCTGACTTCTTATGGCGTGAGTCTGTTTTCTGCATGCCTGCGCTAGTCTCCTACTGCAAAAAAAGAAAAACACCTCTAAGAGCCAGAAATTAATGTTAAAAGAAGCCTGCAAAAGTTAAAAGAAGCCTGTAACTTTAATGACTTCTGGTCTGATCTCTTTACACTTGCTTCAATGTCCACTGCACTGAAGTCCACTTTCTAGGGTTTTTCCTAGGGCTCTTCTATCCTCATGCTGGTTCCTTATTACAGTGAATTTAAAAAAAAAAAAAAGGTTAACAGCAGTTACTAATGCAGTCTTGTCTTCTGGACCCAAAAACAATGCTTGTCCTGATGGCTGCTGCACTGAAGTCTGCTTCCTAGATCTCCTCTTCCCCCATGCTGGTTCCCTATTAAACTGAAGTTAAAAAAAAAACAAGGTTAACAGCAGTTACTACTGCAGTCTTGTCTTCTGGACCCAAAACAATCAGCTACTGTCTGCTGACACTGCAGCGATCTGCCAACTAACTCAATGCATTGTTAAGTATGTATGCACAGTAGTGCCACAACAGAGCAAGGGGCCCTCCTACAACATAGGATGGCATAGAGAGGACCCCAGGAATGCAGATAGAGCACAATAGGTGCTCAGGTACCCATCAGGGCCATTTTACATAGAACTTGGACCCAGAAGTGCAGCGAGAAAAGTACAATCTTAAGGTAAGGGCAAATAAAGCACCACAGTACACTCATCAAACAGCAAAACGAGTCCACAAATAGGTACAAAGGCTGGTTTTCAGCATATGAAATTTTATTGAAGAGAGCCTGGGTGGGAAAAAAAAACACTCTCAGACTCGGCACTTCATGTCTATCACATGACGCTTCATCAGGAGGTGGAGTTTTGACACTATAGGCTGCTCTTAAATAATGCAAATTTTAAAGTGACAGTATACAATTCCAATATTTGATATAAGTAACTCCATAGTAAAGTGCTATACAATCATACTAATACTAACCAGCACCTCATAAAAGCTGTTGTAAATAATTGTAAAAAAACACTGAAAACTAGTGTAACAATGAAAAATGGAATAATGTTAACTACAACTCATTATAGAGCCATATCTTTATAGAAAAAAGTTATTTTTTAAATCATCAGAGCCTGCAAACAAAATCTTGAAAAGATTAAGAGACAGCCCTTATATTAAATGATGGTACAGTGTGCTTTTTAAAGCACTACATGTTCCAACATTTGTTATTGATCAAGCTTCAAAATAACTTAGAAAAAAGGCTGTTTGAATCTATTTCAAGATAATGTAATACTTAGTGGTGACACATTTTATACAATCCATTTATTACTGTATACAAGCAGACTCTGTCGGTCACACAGGCAAAAAGAAGAGAAAAATATGTAAGCATTAAGCCATGAGAAAGGAGACTTTTACTAGGGAATTAATGCATGGTTGCCGAGTGCCTACAACCACCCAACCATGCATTAATTCCCTAGTAGAAGCCTCTTTTCGAGGGGCTTAATGTGCTTGTAACATGGGCAATTATGTGCTTTTAGTCTGCATTTCATAGATTGCCAGAAAACACTGAGAAATGTTGATATTTGAACAGTTTTTGTATAAAAATGTGACAAAACTTGGTTTTCACTACAGCCACTTTCATCTATATGGTGGATTCCAATGTTTCATAACTGTGTTGTAATGTAATACCGCACATGTAATAATATTATACCATGTTCAATTATTTACCACATTGTGAGAAAAATTAGTTATTTAACTCGCAAATGTGCTCGATTCAGTTGTTACTAGGAACATGCCCCTTGCTCATTTGCATATGCCGATAAGATTTTTAAAAATTGAAGAAAACTTGGTTTTCACTCCAGCAACATTTATTTGGGTGCCAAAAAAATTGCTAAAAACACTGTTGTGTTAATTCGACGCTTTCTTTTTTTCTTTATAATTAGTGGTGCATTAAGGGTAAAGTACAAAGATTTTCATATATCTGTAACTCAAGATATACAAATGTTCATACCTTTCCCATAATGCACTACTGAATGTGCACAGAAAACAAAGCTGAGGAGTTCACAATATTGTTATTGATCAATCCAGGTACTTTTTTACCTGGTATGTTCTTAAACAGATAAGGTTCTACACTCTTTTGAAAATGCTGTGGTTTGGTGGTATAGTGCTCTGTCTCTCTCGCACATAGCGGTGATGTCTGAGAGACATACCACTGTTCCCGATTCAATCCCCTGGCTTTTGCAGCCGATAATGCTCTACTCAGAAGATGGTTGATAGCACTCACCTCTGCACACTTTCCCTCGCCTCTGTTTCTGCAACCGATCACGCTATATGTGTTTGCTGACTGCCATTTAGAGGGACATTCTGCTCTCATGCTCTCTGTGTGTCAGTACAGAAACACTCTGTATCCTGGGTGCATGGAGGACCGCGGGGTGGATGGGTGGTAAGGGATGACAGCATCAGGGGGAACTCTATCATATTGAGGAGCTTTCCATCTGTGTCTTCATTTTGGCGCATTCACTGGACAGACAAAGAAGTACGACGGGCAACCACTTGTCTGTCTCTCTGTCTCTCAGCAAGTGCGCTCCCGATATACAACTGACAGTTTATTTCTTAATGTGCGATGGCCACTTCAACATGGACAAAAAAGGTACTACAACAGCGGGCATTACTAGGGAATTAATCCCCACTAGTTTTGCATCACATGCTGCCTTTTGCCCAATGAGTACCTTTTATTTAGAGAGTTATTTATTGCCATGTTACAGATATCTATTAGATACATGTTATGCTAATAATTCATTAAAACTCCTAGTCCAAACAACTGCAAAAATCACAGAGCACAGTTACAAATATGGGGTAATATTCATTCGAGCCGGCATACAAAATCTTGAAAAGATTGAAAGACAGCCTTTATATCAGAAATGTAGTACACTGCGTTTCTTTAAAGCACTACATGTTCCAACTTTCATTGTTAATTAGGCTTCAAAACAGCTTTGAAAAAAGGCTGTCTAAATCTGTTCAAGATAATATAGTACTTAGTGATGATTAATTTTTCTTATTAGGTTTGTATGCAAGTAGACTATCAGCCTCACAGGCAAAAAGGAGAAAAGGGGGAATAATAATACTATTAGATGCATGTTAAACTAACAATTCATAAAAAACTCATAGACAAAATAGATGAAAAAATGATAAAACACAGTTACAGATAAGGGGTAATATCAATGGTGTTGCTGTTGAGGCCTAATAAAGAATGAGCCCTTAAAGTGTAAATCCACTTTGTTTCCTGTTGTAACAGTTTGCTCTTTTTGTTGCCTCCAGGGATGAATTGAAATGTGCTCAAGTACAGTAAAATTAAAACATTCCACATTACCATTGTGAAATTCCGCAAAGTGCAAACCAACTGGACTGTCTTCTTCTATATTGATAATGGAATGCACATGTTCTTGGATGCGTTCCTTAACAGGTCTTACTGTGCATCCAAGATAAACTATCGGACATGGGCATGTTAGAACATTAATTACAAATGAAGTGGTGCAATTTATAAACTGATCAATGGTGTATTTTTTACCTAGTACTGCATGTTCAAAAACTTTTTGCTGCACCCAGAAGTGACAGATGTTGCATCTGCCGCATCTGTATGAACCCACTGGAGCTGGTGGCATCCAAGTAGGTCTGATAGATGTTTTGTTTGAGAAATATAAACTTGAAGTTACCTCATCCCTTGTTTTTCCCCCTGCAAAAATATATTCATGGTGTATCACCCACTTCTTGGTATAGCAGGGGATCCCCTCTAAGCACCTTCCAATGTTTATGAATAATATCAGCTACGTGCTTGGAAACTCTATTATACATCGTGACTAAAGTCACTGGCTGTTTAGTATCACTATTGGAAGGTTTTGGTGTCAAAAGATCTGTCCTTTCAAGATTTTTAGCTCTCTTCAGGGCTTCATCCAACAACTTTTCAGAATATTATCTGTCTAAAAATCTACATTTGAGTTCAGTGGCCTGTATCATGTAATCCCCCAAATCAGATCAGTTCCACCTAATTCTGGTAAACTGACCAAATGGTATTGACTTAATTAAATGCTGTGGGTATGCACTGGACGCATGCAAAAGCATGTTTCCAGCAGTTGATTCTCTGAAAGTTGAACTTTTCACCATTTGATTGTGTATGCCTGTGAAGGTTAAATCCAAAAAGGAAATGCACTCTGTATCAGTTGTGTGAGCACATTTTAGACCCACATCATTTTGGTTCAAAAATTACGTGAATAAATTTACTGATAGTTCATCCCCCTTCCATACAACTATGGTGTCATCAACAAATCTCCCCCCACATGACTATGTGGGGGAGAAATGGATTATGGTCATAGTTAAGAACTGTGGTCCCCTCCCACCAAGCCATGAATAGGTTAACGTAGGAGGTGGCCACTGCTGTGCCCATGGCTGTTCCTTGTTGCTGCAAACAGTATTTGCCACCAAACCAAAAATAATTAATTGTTAAAATGAGCACCATGGGCCCAATTCTAGAAAAGGAAATATGCCAGACGCAAGTAACGCAATTGCACAAGATACGCCAAAGCAATTGCAACATGCAATTTATGGCCTATTCTAGAACATGCGAGAGACAATCCAAATGCAACTGCGCAAGTCTCGATATGCAAGATACACCATATAAAAGGGTGTAACATGCAACAGCGGTCTAACATACACCAGCAGATACACCACAGCCATGGCAGAAGCTGCAGTCGAGAGACAGAGGAGGAAGAGAAACTTCACAGATGAGGAGGTGAACACACTGGTTGAGCAAATAGACAGGCACCATGCACTCCTCATGAGTCACGGAGGGGATGCCAAGAGGAGGGAAACATGGATGAAGGCATGGGACAGGGTGACATGCAGAGTCAATGCCATCGCTGCACAGCGCCGGACTGTCCGGGATGTCCAAAAAAAGTACCAGGACCTCAAGCGCCTGGTGAAGTGCAAGGTGGCACAAAACAGGTGCAGTGCACAGGGCACGGGGCGGGGGGGGCGAACCCACCCAGCAGCAGCCACTCAGCAGCATTGAGAGGAGGACTGCGGCACACCTCAGCCAGCAGAGCATCGCTGGAGTCACACAGCTGGACAGCTTCAGACAGAACACTGCCACAGGTAGGGACAAACAACAGCAATGTATGTGACAGGCCTGACATGGCAACAGCACTGCAGCCAACAGCAAAGGTGGGGTGGTGGGGTGAGAATGTGTAGACAGATGTAGCGGTGGGGTGGCATGCCACAGAAATGCCACAAGGCCACAGCTGACCACAGAGTGGGCCTAGAGAACAGACAATGGCCAGGGCAAGCCAGAGACAAGCATGTGTGCAGCTGACATGTGCATCTGTGCAAAGGAACATGCCATGCCCATCTGTGGAGGGGCTGGCACGTGCACATTAAACTGGTGTGGGGGGCTGTGCATGGGTATGGGCTGTGCTGCACTGTGAGGTGCTGTGACATGTACCATGCATTGGGGGGGTAGTGTTCAGGTATGGACTGTGCTGCACCGGGAACTGCCGTGACCTGCACTGTGTACTGTTGGGGTGAGTAGTGCTCAGGGATGGTCTGTGCTGCACTGGGAGTTGCTGTGACATGCACTGTGAATTGGTGTGGGGGGGTAGAGCCCAGGTATGGGCTGTGCTGCACTGGGAGATGTTGCGACATGCACTGTATACTGTTGGGGGGGTAGTGCTCAGGTATGGCCTGTGCTGCACTGGGAGTAGCTGTGACATGCACCGTGTACTGTTGGGGAGTAGTGCTCAGGGATGGTCTGTGCTGTACTGGGAGTTGCTGCGACATGCACTGTGTACTGGGGGGGCATGCACAGGCATGGGCTAGGCAGTAGGGAGGGGGCATGGGTCACTGGCCCTGTGCATGCAGTGAGGGCAAGGGCTGCAGTAGATGTGCATGGATGGCAGAGACAATGTAGGCACCCAGTGGAGCTGGCCCCTACAGCGCAGTGGTGTCCCAAGGGCGTGGCCATGCACGGTGCTACTGTGCAGTGCGGAGCTGCACAGGGTGGCAGTGTGACAGCTGGTTACACACACCAGGATGGACAGCACATCATAGGCAGCAATGGTGGGGGAGACCATGCCATCTGCACAGGACGCAGATACAGTGGTGGCATATGCCAGGTGGGACTGCACAGATGTGTGGTAGGTATAATGCCATAGTGCAACGCTGAAGCAGATCTGGGAGAGAAACACTGATCAGGTAGGGGAGGGTACACAGTGAAGAGGAGACACATTAACATGTTGCCCATCCAACAGGTGCCATGGCAGCTGGCACAGGTAGTCCCAGTGGAGCTGGAAGGCAGGAGCAGCAGCAGCTGCAGCAGGGCCAGGATGGTGCCTGCATGGCCCAGGCCACCGGCACAGTGTCAGATGATGGCAGCAGCACCACGTCTGGTGGAGGCAGCCCAGATGTACACCTGTGGCTGGAACACCGGAATCCATGGCAGAGCCTGAGGTGAGTGGTGATGACAACAGCCCCATGGTTGAGGAGGCAGTGGACAGCCATGAGGAGGATGCAGCAGGATCACCACGGGCACAGCAGGGGATAACGGAGGACAGCACCAGCAATGCTGCCACACCTGTGGAGGCAGTGCAGATGCCTGTGTCCAAGCAGAAGGTGGCAGAGCGAGATCAGCCGGCTACAGAGAACACTGCCATAGGGTCGCTGAGCCCACTGAGCACCCATGGACTAGAAGACCAATTAGATGAGGCCGTCCGTGAGCTGCAGGACCAGCTGTCTCCACCGGCCTACTGCCAGTCAGTGCTGGCTGGCCAGGGGGATTTCAGGCAGGAGCTGGGGAACATACAGCAGGGCATGCAGGAGCACCACACCTGTATGGAGCTGCAGCTGTCCAGCATTGCTGGCTGTCTGCAGGCATTCACCAGGGACTCTTCGGCATGCATGGCTGGCCTGGGGGATGCCATACAGGGCATCCGGCACTGTGCTGAACACCAAGCAGTCATCATGGACTGCCTCAGCAGAGGCCTGGAAAACATGTTGGCACACCAGAAGCCAAGATACAGCCATGGCCATGGCCATGCAGGCCATAGCATGTGCACTGCAGCCGCTGCGCCACCTGCAATACCTGGCACAGCGGATGGCACCCCCGGCCACTGCACATTCCAGCACCCAGACACAGCCACCAGATCCAGTTGCAACCCCACCCCCAGCCCACGTGTCAGTTGTGCCCCTCCAGCCAGTAATGCTGCCAGAGCCACAAGCCCAGCCAGGCACCACCCACAATGACCAGGGCACAGGATGGCACCATGGTGCAACCACTGTGCCGCACACAGGCATGCCAGCAACACAGGTGCAGGCCAAGCTGAGCCCCACACACAGTCCCACTGGAACAGGGTCAGGCACAGGGCACACACAGGGGGTGGGCACACCGAGGTAGGGGCTCCACAGGCTGCACAGGGCCTGAGACACTCAGCACATGAAGGGGGGAACACACAGTGCAGCCCCAGCACAGCCGCTGCCACATGTCGCATAGAGGCATGTAGGCTTGCATGGGCGGAGGCACAGCAGAGCAACTGTGGTGGCACACACAGGCCCAGATGGTGCGATGCCAGGCATGGGCCACCAGGGCACTGTACAGACTGCCAGACCGGCAGGGTATCCCACAGCCCAGCACTCGACACTGGAGGGATCGGTGCAAGGATGGTATGCACGTGACAGATGGCTGTGACACGCGCAGGAGACCTGTGCAGTTGGAGGATGGTTGGGTGGGGCTGTGATGGGGAGGCGGGGCCATTAGCATGGCGGGGGGGTCACATGTTTATGAGGGGCACTGTGCATTCACAAGGGTGTGTGTGTGTGTGTGTGTATGTATGACTGTGTGCATGGGTGAGTGTGGGGGCACACGTGATGGGAAGGACTGGGGAGCACTGTGATATGTACACCTGTTGTGTACACTGCACAATGATAATTAATCATTTTACCACATCCCTATGTTGTGTTGTCCGTTTGTTGTCAGTGCAATGGTAGTGCTATACAGGATACATGTTGGTTAGGGCATAGCCCCCCAGTCGCAACAATGCCCTGTGTGGGCCACCATCGGTGGGCAGCATCCTGCCTCTGACCACCCCAGAGTGCACACACACACACACACACAGCCCTGTAGGCAATGCTGCTACACATGCAGGTGTACCCACACCCATTTCGCAACTGCGTTGTGTCTAGAGGGAGCACACACAATTGCATGGCATCATGCAGGCCGCAACCCCTCATCGCAGATGCCAGGATGCACATCGCTATCGCATATCGCAAATGATATCATGCTTGCCGCAATTGCACTTATGCGATGTGCGATATGCAATGCACGTGCGATGGGCATGTGCGGTTGCGAGTAGATAGGCACTGGCACAGTGCAGTGATACAGGAGCTGCAGTAGTGTTACAGGAGCTGGAGAGCTGGGTGTAGGACAGTGAAAGAACACAGCAGTGCCTACCTGAACAGGACAGGGACAGACAAACTGCTGACTGGCGAGTACTGGGCCACAGCAGACCCCCCCACATACCCCTACTCCATCTGTCACTGCCCTGCGGGACAGGAACAGGCATGGACCCTCCCAGTGGTGGACATACAGGGGTTCTGTTATATTTTGTTCAATGGCTGTGTACAATATCCATGAGCTGTGCTGTGGCATGGTTCCCAGGGTTATGGGGGGGCATGGTACATCCACACACCACTGTGTGGCAGTCAGTAAACTGGACTGGCCACATGTGTGGATGGTAACATGTTACCTTAGCGGGACATCACTGACCCATGCAGGTAGGCCCAGCAGTACCACCCCCATGCCTGCATTGGTGGCAGTCATCCCATGGATGTGTCCACACCTGGATGGCACTGACAGCCCCCCTCTTACATGTGGGGTCACTGAGGGACAGTGACCCTCAGGATAGGGGTCACTGCCCCTCACATTGGGTTACAAGGGTGGACCACAGTGGCCACCATGGTGTAGTGATATACACCGTGTAGTATGGTAGTGGGTGTGTTGTGTATGTGGTATCCAGCCAGTGGCTTGCAGGCACAGCGAACTGGATGGGGGCATGGGGTGGGATGGCCCCCGTGCTGAGGGATGCCTGAGGGGTAAACCCCCATACCTCTAAGCCTTGTTGCAGTACTACCCATGGCACAGGCCAGCATATCTGCTCGGCACAGGCCCAGGCCACACCCCTCCATGGCCCCTGCAGTACAGGGCTGTGCCTGCTGCTGTTGCGGCTATCCAAGCAGTCCCTCATGTGGTAAGCACAGCTGGCACAGCAGGGTGGGGTTGGGACCCACACTGCCATGCAAGCTATGGGAGTGGCCGTGTAGTCCACATCAGGGTACTGCTGGGCACACCCAGAGGCATGATGTATGCAGGTCCTGGAACAGATGACACTGGGCTGGCGGCTGGGACCCTGGTGTTGGCCACTCTGTCCCTGGGATGTGCTGTGGGAGGGTGTGGGTATGTGCCTGTCTGGGTGGCTCAACCCCACTGTGTGCAATACACTGTCCACCATGGGCATGACCCACATCCATCGGTCCCCGGGCATGGGTACAACACCTATCACACTGTGTCCCTACAGCTCCACATGGGGTACACCTACACACACCAATGCCTAGGGGGTATAGCCCACTGTCATGATGTGTACGGGTCGGTTCCATTGCTCAGGTATGCTGTGCATATGCAGGCAGTGTCCCCATCTACTGTTGACATGTGCATCCAAATGTTAGTACAGTGCTGCCTGTGAGTCAGGGCCACATGTCGTGGCTGTAGGCTGTGTTGTTGGCTGTGGACAGTACCTAGTACCGTGGCTTGGTCGTGCGGCCCAGGTGCTGTATGACTGACTAGCCCATGGGGTGTAGGGATGGTGCCGGTGACCTATGACCATGTTGCCGGCTCCAGGGCAGAATGGTAAGGGGGGGGCATGTGGCACTGGTGTGTGCCATGGCCAATGAGTGCGCACCAGCACCTGTGTGCTGCCCCACCCCAGGACAGTGGTACACCAGGGTGTCCATGGGCCATGGCCGCACACGCCCATGCGCAGGGAGGTACCTGGCCTAGTGTGACATGGGCACCACAGGGATGGTGCACGTACCCACACTGCACCTCTGCCATGTGTACCCCACACTGCTGTGGCCATGGCCCTGTCACACTGTCACTGTGCTGCTGTGACAGGGATACATGTCTGTATGGTGGGGGTGTGTCACTGCATTGGTGGGCTGCACCACATGCTGGCCTGTGTGTCTTATCCATTCCTGATGCCGTGTCATTCCATGTAGCACCAGCCATGCCTGTGTGTGGCACGTGGCTGCCCATGTTCCGGCTGTCCCACGCGTCACAGGTCAGGAGCTGCCACACGTCCCTACGGACTGTGGGGGGGGGGCCAGCACGGGTCATTGCCAGTGCCTGACACACAAGTGCACGGCTGCCTGCCTGGCTGGCCACTGTCCCTGTACCATGCCCTACATGGTATACATGTAGGGTACGCAATGGCGGCCTGTCTGCAATGACATCCGCTGTCATTGCAGGCATGCACCTGGCCACATCTACCCTGGGAAGGGTCAGTCACAGCAGGGTGTCTTGGGGGCAGTCCTGGGCCATGTGTGGGGACATACCTGTGGGTTGGGGACAGTTGGGGGGGTTGCAGCACCCACAGGCAGCTGGCCACTGTGGCACTTACGGCTGTGTACTAACCCATGTCCATTCCCTTCCTAGCTCCACAGTGGACACATATGGTTCTTCGGTGAGTAGCTGCCTTTGCTCAGCGTGCACTTTTGCAATGCCTGTACAGCACTGTGTACCTGACATTGATGTTCTCTGTCCCCTGTGTAGGAATCAGCACCACCGCACAGGACCAGGTAGGTTCACGCTGCCACACCACAGTTGCTCTAGGGGTCACTGGCTGTGCCACAGGCTTATGATGCCCTTCTCTTTCTCCATCCAGGTGTGCCTCCAGTGCCACCCACTCTGGTCACCACGGTGCACAGTCCAGGTAGGTATCTGTCATTCTCACTGCTGTCACCCACGGTTGGCCTTGGGACTGCCCCATGGGCACCAGGTGGTTGTGGCCACATGCTCCTCCGCATGGGGGTGGTGGTGCGGACGTGTGGCACTCCATGCCCACACAGTGCAGAGTCAGGCTGCGATGTGCCTCCGCAGGGGAAGGCTGCTGTGTTGGTGAACTGTGGACACTGTGTGCCTGGCCCCTGCATGGCACTACTTGGCCTTTCCACACCTCATGCTGTCCATGTCATTGGCACAGAGTGCACCTCCCGGGGTGGTGGCCCATGGCTGCAGTCCTGTGGCCTGGCCCTGACCCATGTCCAATGGCCAGAGGCCGGTGTTGCGCATGATGGGTGGGGGTGGACAGCACATCCACGGTGACATTGTGTAGTGATGCATGTGCCATTCCTTCCCCTGTTACAGGTGTCACGCAGACAAACAATATGTCCTCAGTGTCATCCCTCAGCCTCAGCGGGTGTGCCCTGAATTTCACACCCCTTGATTCGGTGATGCTGGTCAATTGTGTGCAGCAGTGGGGCAGGATGATGCTGCCACCTGGGTGCCGGAGGAGCAGTGCTGCAGAGCGGGAGCAGGCATGGGCTGCCATCAGTGCCCGCATGGCATCGGTGACTGGGACATGCCGGACTGTCCGCCAGCTGACACACCTCTGGAAGGACCACTCACGGAGGGAGCTCAGGATCCTGCAGAGGATGCTGGGCATGGCACGGTGCAGGGATGCGGACATGCGGTCAGGGCATGTCCCGGGTGATGGTATGTATACCTACAGCAGTTCATCTGTTGCAGGAGTGCTGGCATGGTGGTCATGGTGCATGGTGCCTTATGCACTCTCACCTGTCCCTTCACCCCACAGGTTCCACTGGCGCAAGCCACAGTGTGCAGCAGAGCTGCATCGGCAGCCTCAGGCCGGAGGCACTTCACTGGAGGTCAGGTAAGTACATACAGTGGTCCCCTTGTACCGTGGCCATGGCAAACAGCCACAATGTGGCCCATGCTGCACCCTCACACTGATTGCCTATGTGTGTGTGCCCCCCTGACTGGGCCTGGCACTGACCACTTCCTTTACATCCTTACAGGTGTCCATAGCTGGCTGCCACAGTAGCAGAGGGCCCTGCTGAGGGCTATGGCCGAGGTAAAGGCCCACGATGCGGCTGTGTACCAGCTGCACACCCAGCACAGGCAGCAGAGGACCAGGGTACTGCCACCGACCTCATCATCCTCCTCCTCCGCAGCAGCGGTGTCCAATGGGGACCTGGCCACAGTTAACCCACAGCCAGTTCTGAGGGACCCCAGTGATGTTGGGTGCCAGGGGCCTGACCATCCACCAACACCCAGCCTGGCCATAGAGGGCAGTGATGCAGCTGACGGGGACTAGGCCATGGCTGCAGCACTGCCTGGGACTGCTGATGGGGATGATGCAGCACGGGCAGGCGAAGATGCCCCACTGCCTGTCACTGCACCATGCGCTACTGCCCCTGCAGCAGGATAACCTGGTCCACAGCAGGATGCCTGTTGCTGCTGTGGTGCATGGTGCTGATCCTGTGCAGGGTGGGGGCCTGGACCAGGAGCGCCTTGTGGCCCTGGTGTTGGCCATACTGCAGGACATTGTGTGCCTCCATGGGTCGGTGGGCGCCCTCCTCACAGAACTGCGGCGGACCTAGGTCCCATGGGTCGGCTTCATCCGGACGTGGGTGGGGCTGTGTTTGTGGGTGGGCATGTATATAGGGATGGATGGTATAGGTGGGTGGGACTGTACATATGGGTGTTGTGGGATGTCTTCGGGGTGGGGCTACTTATTCATGTTTGTTGTGGGTGGGATTGTGTTATTGTTGTTGGGACTGTGTTGGATTGTTTGTGGGTGCGGGTTGGTGTTCGGGGTTGTTGTGGGTGGTTGTTTGGGTGTGAGTTTACTGTATTGTTTTTGTATATTACTGTTGCCTGTTTTTCATCCCCATCCCCCTTCCTTTGTTACCCTGTATCCCTGTATCTGATGTTTTCATTAAAATTTTGCCATACTCACTGTGTCTGTGTGTCTGTTCCAGGTGTGCATGGCTGTGTGTGTGTGTGTGTGTGTGTGTGTGAGTATGTCGCCATGCACAGGTTGTGCACTGGTGGTGGTGCCTGCTGTCCCCAGTGTTCCCTCCATGTGCATCAGGTTGGTGTGCCATTTGTGCTGCTCACTGCCCAGGCCACTGTCCCCAGGCCACATCTGCGTGGTGTCCTGTGTGCTGCGGGTCACCATGCATGCTATGGCGTCCATGCCACCTCACATTGTACCTCCCAGCTGTGTGGTGGCACGGTGCCTGTGCTGTGCCCTTCTGCTTCAGGGTACCATTGTTCCCTGCAGGTGGCACCACTGGCATGGACGTTGGGGTGTCTCACCACCATTTGTCCACTGGTCTGTGCCACCCAGTGCTGTGTCACTGTTGTGGTTACACTGTTTACATGTATCAGTGGCCATGGCAGGGGCATTGTGCCTGGTGGTGCCATCATCCCAGCATTGTGCCTGTGGCCTCTGTGCACCCTTTGTACCCTGTGCCACATTGCCCCTGTGTGCCTGCCTTACTCGCATGATCTGTCTGTCATATCTCCCATGGTGTGTTGCTGTGTGCTGCTTGTATGGGCCACTGCATGGTAATGGTTCTGCCCTGTTCATGTGTGTCAGTGTCTACAGGTTGTGCCATGTGTCTGCATGCATCATGGGTGTGTGCCCCCATGGTGCACTGCCTGCCCCTGCCCATTGGGCTGCCCTACTGTGTCCCTTGTCATGTGGTGCCATGTGTGTTCTGTGCTTCCCTCTACATGGCTATATGCACACCCCCCAGGTGACAGTTCTGTGCCTATCACCACCTACCTGTTGTGCTGCCCGTCTTACAGTGCTCCATGCCGTCTCACAGTTCCCACACTGTTCCATGTCCACAGCTGTGTGTGCACCATCCACTGTGGTCACAGTCCATGGGACCTGTTGCCAACATCCAGTCTCACCATCATCTGTGCACTGCACCAGGCAGCACACCCATGTGATGTTTCATTGGGGAATGCTGCCTGGCATTTGGGGGCTGTCACCATTGTTCCATGGCGTCTCTCAGGTGGAGTGCCTCTCTATCAGGTCGCGACATGCACGTTGGCCTGCCTGTGCCTGTGCAGCATCTGTATGGAGGAGTCTCACATGTCTGTGTGCCCCGCCATTCCACTCCTGGTCCTCATCATTCCCGTCCTCCAGCTGCTGCAGCGGTGGCACACAGTGTTGCACTGCAATGTTGTGCAGTATGCGGCAGACGTTGACTATATTGCTGGTTGTCTCTGGACTGTACTGTGATGCCCCTGCCGATATATCAATGCACCTTATTCGTGCCTTCAGGACCCCAAGGGTGTGCTGCATAATGCACTTACTCTAGCTGTGCACCTCATAGTAGCGTGTCTGTGCTGCTGTGCCTGTGTGGTGCAATGGTGTCATCACCCATGGCAGCTGTGGATATCCGCTGTCCCCTGTTGGATGGATGGTACATCATCAGTCTGTGTGGCCTATGGGCCTATGTCTGCATGGTGTGCAGGTGTACAGGTCTGCAGTGCTCTGTGTTGTGTTGACTTAGCTACTAGCCATCCTACCGTGCGCTGTCCCCTCTGGTAGCCCTCATGTAGACCACTGTTTCACAGAGTGTATGCGTCATGCCTGGAAACAGGGTACCATGCAGCCACATGTATTATGCAGCCATGACTGTCACACACCACCTGCATGTTCGTGGAGTGGTGGCCCTTCCGATCCATGTACACATCACCATTGACTGATGGTGCACGTATGGCAACATGGGTGCACTCATGACACGTGGGCACTGGGCGATGGTGTTGATGCCGTGCATCACTGCCTGCTGCTGCCATGCTTCCCGGGGGGATGGTGATGTGCTGGTCCAAGTGGGACACCATGGCATTCAGGTACTGGTGTATGCACTTGGCCTTGGCCGGCTGTGATATTCCCACAGTGATGCCTGCTGGTGTCTGGAATGTCCCTGTTTTCAGGAAGCATAGTGCTACTGTCACCTTCACCTCCACAGGGACTGGCTGCCCCCTGCGGGTGACACTGAACAGGTCTGCACGGCGGTCATCACAGATCATGTCTCTGATGGCCTGGGGCAGTTGGTAGCGTGCATTACACTGTTCCTCCACCAGGTCCTGGTATGTCTTCCTCACCTTGTGCAGCCGTGGTGCATTGCGTCTGCCTGGTCTGTGCCATCCTGGTTGCTGCCTGTGCCTCTGATTCCAGGCATTGGGTCACCTCCTGTGCCTGTCCCAATGCTCCAGTGGTGGCATACCTAGCATTGCTACTGGTCCATCCACGTTGTCTCTTTCCTCTCTCTCTCTGTCACAGTGCTGTGCTGCTGTTTCTTGGTGTATCTTCAGTTGCGCATTGGCATATCTTCAGTTGCACATTGGCATACCTGCAGGTTTGTCGCAACTGCGGCGTAAGTTGTGATTGGTGTACTGCATTGCGTCAATGTTCATCTCACAATGTAGAATTGCATTTGGCGCATTTGCTGGATGTATTTGTGACTTACGCCATTTCCACTGGCGCATGTGCGTTGCGCTTTGGCATATGCTTTCTAGAATTGAGCCCTATTGCTTCTAAAATGAAGCGTGATGGAAAATCTTTGCTTAGATCTGATGAGTGATATAAATAAAACTCTAAGGCAGCTAAGCCTAAATCATGGTGGACTGAGGTGTAGAGACTTTCTACATCCACCATAATCCACCTATATTCATTGGACCAGACAAGCCTACTGAGTTTGTGCAGTATGTATGCATTGTATCTTATATAAGATGGAGACGGTTATACAATTACCAGCTGGTTTAGAAAAAAATCAATAAATATTGACACTTTCTCCATTAAAGAGCCACATCCTGAAACAATTGGCCTGCCAGGTGGGTTTGCCTGGTCCTTGTGAATTTTTGATGGTATATAAATAGTGGGGACTGTTGGATAGTCCACCTGCATGTACTCAAACTCAGATATGGAGATTTCACCACAAAAAAGAGAGTCCTGTAAAAATACGTCAATCTGATGTTTAAATGCCTTTGTAAGTTGAGGGCATCCTGCAAAGCTAGTAACCCCTCCAATGCCCCTATAGTCCAGTTGCAGTTACCTCTTTTTGCTGAGCCCTGTCAGAGCTATCTGAACCCCTTTCCCTTGTTTCCCCCTTTATTTCCCTGTGTTTTCTCCCCACCACCTGTTTGGCAGACAAAACTTACCCCAGCAGGCAGAAAGGAATCAGCTACCATGTGCTCATTCGCTATGTGGGCAGCTGCTATTGTTAGAATTCAAGGCATGCAGAACTCAGGGGGTTCTGCCAGAAGCCTGAGCCCACTTAAAAGGGAGTAGACAGTTGGTCATGAAGGGAAGTAGTTGCCTGGAGTTGGAGAAGTGAGGACTCACCAAGTGAGGAAGAAGAGCTTGACAGGTGAACTGAAGCTGTCTCGACAGCTCAGCTGTGATCCTCTACACCATCCAGCCTGTCCAGTTCTTTCAACTGCCCTGTGGGATTGCAGTGGGTGCAGGACAGTTCCAGTTTGTTTTGCTTCCCCCTCCCCAGTGCAAGAGTAGTTCTGCAGCTTCTGGTGACTCGCCTTCTTACCTCAGAAGCAGTGACAGCAGATTTTGAGGGAGCAGTAACTACTCACTTAGACCTCCTCCCTAAAAACTCAAGTAATCCCAGGTGGTGATTGCAATGGCAACACAATTAGACAGTGTCAGCCATCACAGAGAAAGTAGTAAAAGTACAAAAGGGAAAGTTTTATTTTAAAAAGTGAACTGTATCTGTGAGCACCTAGAGGAGTTGTGACATCATATGGGAGGGAGGGAGGAGGCACCCAGAACCACCCATTTGGTGGGAGGGTCACCAGTAGAAGACAGGCCAGCTGGCCTTCAGCATAACACCACCCACAGGGCCAGGGTAAATGTTGTTTCACTGAAGCTGGCCTAATAGGTGAAGCAGGCAGTACTCCAGAGACATAACCATCTAGAAGGCAGGGTATTTTAATTAGCAAGATTGAGGAACAGGGTTAAGCCCCTCAGTATTAAACACTGCTACTTTACCACACAGTATTCAACACAGAAAAAATGTAAAGGTGTAGTACCCCAGTTACCTGCCCAGTAATTGCCTGCAGGAACTGACATTATAATTACTTGCCTAGTTATTGCCTGCCAAAACTCAGCATTCTGCTTAGTTAATGCCTGCATGAACCGATATTTAACTTGTTTTCTCCAATATCTTGTTTGTTTATTGCCTGCAATAACTGATACTTTATTTATTTTGTAATGTGAAAATATCCACCTAACACTTTAATGAATTGGTAATTGCCTGGCCCGGAATGATTTCTAATGCTTATTAACTTGTCTGAATACTTGATTTTTGCATGCTTTCTGATGCCTACAAAGACTGCCTAAATATTTGATGTCCTTCATTATTACATATGCCAGTATATAAACTGCCTAGATCATTAAAGCTATAAGTAACTGATACCTGTGTGGACTGTGTAATTATTCAATGTCTGCATACTTTACCACAGCCTAACAGTCAAAGCTGTCCACCTGGTTGAAACTGGAAAATCAGACCCTAGTCTCAGTAAGGACTACCTGTATGTTGAGTATCCTCAGTTATGCCATAGTGTGTCTGAATTACTTGTAAGTACTACAGACCAAGACCACAGACCTACTTTCAACATTGCTCACCACCTTTTCACATCTGAAGAGGGACTAGAATATGAGTGAGATTGTCAGGGCTGGGTTCACTCTTGTCAGTCCACTACAGAACCCACCAGTGACATATATCAGGAACCACTCTGATTCACAGATTAGGTTACAGTATTACAGAAGAGGTTCTCCTGTTCTGATGTTCCAGAGGTTGATCTACAGCTCCAACATTTCAGAAGAGGATCTCCAACTTTGATATTCCAGAAGAGGATCTCAAGAGCCAACATTCCAGAAAAAGATCTGAGGCTCTCCATCTCCAATGTGTCAGAAGAGGATCTTTAGCTCCAGTGTACCAGAATATGATCTCTAGTCCCAACAATTCAAAAGAGGATCTCCAGCTACACTGTTCCAGAAGAGGATCTACAGCTGCTTCTAGCTCCTGCAACTGTCCTCATAATCCGATCTCCATCCTAGCACTTCTACTCCTACCCCTCTCCCTCATCCTACAGCCCACCCTCCCATTTTTTCCCCTACCACCCAAGCACTTTTTTGAGGCCTGACAAATGCCCACGGCTGCACTGCTCTTTTTGTGTCCATTCCAAGCCTCAGGTACCTCTGTCTACCCTGTTCCCTCTGGTACCCACTTTCCCTAAATGTGATGTATTTTAGCTGCTAAAAAATGTCTGTACACCATTTCTGCATTGTTACTCAACTCTATGTAATGCTTGTATTGTACCTCAGTTGACGTGGAACCTTTGTAAAAGAGTCTTGGCTCAAAGGTACTTGTAATCCTAGACTCTAAATAAATAAATAAAACAGTTTCATCCAGTTTGTTTTAAGGTGCTTTTACACACAGGTTTTTAAAATGACATGAGCGTTACCTGTGGCGCCGTTGTACTCTGTTGCGTTCTTAGGATCCCTTCTACACTCAACGAGTTTTCCAGCAGCTCCCAACTCCATTTGTGTTTCAGCACCCCCACAGAGCTTGCTGCTCTATAGCTGTTTGTGCACCGCTTTGGAATGGCTGTTTTACACAGCCAGATGAAATGGAACATAGTGGTGCAAACCACGAGAAGCAGAGATTTCGGTTTGGACGAACGTTCACCAAGAAAACGAAACAGATGCACTTTACACACAAGGGATGTAACGGAATACTGTTTCCATAACAGTCATTCCATTACATAAACTCGTGTGCAAAAGTGCCTTTAGCATCTTTCTCCAGCTCCTGTCCAGCAGAAGAGGTGTGACCCAACGGCTGACACCAAGGATACAGTTTATTCTGTATGCTTCTCTCTTCAAATCTTGTTCAGCAGTCCAGGTGTGACCAGAGGTTGAGCAAAATGATAAAGTTCATAAGTTTGCTTCTTTCTTCAGATCCTGTTCAGTGGTCCAGGAGTCACCCAATGACTGGTGCCAGAGAATCAAGTTTTTATTGCTCACCGTTAAGTCCAACTGGTAGTCTAGGTGTGACTTCCAGATCAGTACTAGGGATCTTGTCAGTGGAGTCTTCACGTAATGCCTTGCTCGAGGGAGTAATAAAAAAACTATAAAGTTCACCAGTTTTCTTTCTCCTTCAGGATCCTGCTCAGTGTGTCCAGGTGTGACCTGTTGACTGTCACTAGAGGCTCAGGTTCCTTGTTGCTCACCATCAGAGGTAACCAGTAATCCAGTTGTGATTTCCAGGCCGGTGCTAGGGATCATGTACGGGGTCATTCCACCACACATCAAAACAGCACAGCTGAAAATGTCACAGTGAAACAGCGCCGGACAAAAACAGAATCAGGCAAAATACCAGCCTGTTCCACGCACCATGCCCATTGAAAACAATGAGTCTTCATGGTGTTTTGCGGGGGGGGGGGCGTTGCCCCCCGCAGCCCCTGCATGGGGGACTTCACTCCCCCACACCTCCCAGAACTTAAATAACTAACTCTGGGGAGGGACCTCAGGGATTTGGAGAAACTTGGGAGCGGGTAGATTTTTTTTTTTTAATTGTGGCAAAAAGTTGCAGCAGGGAAGACTGGAGGGGGACCAAACCACAGTCCCTTGTGTCCCAACAACACCATGTGCTGGTGCCCTAACCACTCCTCCATGGAAGCAGTTCAACCAGGCACCCAGCACATGGCAACTTCTCCACCCTCCCATTCTGTATGCAGTGACAGGGATAGCAGAATTCTCCTACCACTGTTCTAACCCTGTCACTGTAAACCCTGGTGCGCACTATAGAGTGTGATTAATACCACGCTGTCTTACATGTACTGTATTGACCCGGTACCTGAAACTGGCACCTGCCTCTTTCTGCAGCAGCTGTTAGCTCTACTGTTGTTTGGAAAAATTCACCTTTTGGTAGTTGGTGTAGTCACTACCGAACACTGCCCAAGTCTCAGACCAAAGGACCTCTGCCTTGCAGCATTTGCCATACACCCCACACACTGCAGAGCACCCACCTCACACCATCCTCAAATGTTGCATGTATTTATGCACACGCCCAGGCCTGGACACACAAAGACCCTATCTGGTGTGGCAGTAATAAACCACAGACACTCAAATGCCTCTTAGCACTTCTTTACTGGTGATTATAAAATCGGCAAAGCAAATCCTTAAATCTAATTGGCTGAAAGAACATCTCAGTCGTGTCCTTATCAGCTGGTAATGATGCCAACCGGCACTAATCTTCCCAAACCAACCAAACAACAACAAAACATCACTGAGCAATTACCTTTAGTCTCTCCAAGGTGGACGCCAATCTCCATTCTACAACTCGACCGAGATCGAGCTCCTAAGCTGACTGCAAAACCAGAAGTCGGTCCTCAACAGTCAGCTCACTGATTAGGCTAAGCTGTCAGCTCTAAATTTAAAAAACATGTTACACATCACCTTCCCATAAAAAAGACTATACCAAATTTAATAACATAGAAACATAGACTTTGACGGCACATAAGGACCGCTTGGCCCATCTAGTCTGCCCATTTCCCTACCTACAGGATAGGCCACAGATCCTAGTTAACCAACAGCCTATTTCTTCCTACCCACCACAAGAATTGCCTTATGTCTGTCCCATGCATTCTTGAATTCTCCCACAGTTTTAGACCCCACAACCTCCTCAGGAAGGCTGTTCCATGCAGCCACTACCCTCTCTGTGAAATAATACTTCCTCACATTGCCCCTGAACCACCCCCATCTTTAAATTGTGTCCCCTTGTTCTTGCACGTCTCTTTTTCTGAAAGATGCTACCCTCTTGGACTTTGTTGATTCCACTGAGATACTTAACAGTTTCTATCATGTCCCCCTCTCCCTTCCTTCCTCAAGGGTATACATATTAAGCTCCTTTAGACTCTCCTCATACGGCTTCTCTTGCAGACCCTGCACCATTTTAGTTGCCCTCTTCTGGACTGCCTCTATCCTGTCTATGTCCTTGCGGAGATGAGGTCTCCAGAACTGGACACAGTACTCCAGATGGGGTCTCACCAACTGTCTGTACAGAGGTATAACAACTTCCTGTTTTCTGCTGCTGATGCCTCTCCCTATGCATCCCAGTATACCCCCAGCTCTCCCTACTGCCTTCTCACATTGCTTGCTAACCTTAAGGTCATCTGATATGATTACCCCCAGGTTTCTTTCCTTTTTTGTTGTTGTTACTACCTCCCCCATTGTGTATTCTTCCCCTGGGTTCTTGTTTACCAGGTGCATTATTTTGCACTTCTTTGCATTGAATCCTAGCTGCCATACTTATGACCATTCCTCCAACCTTGCCAAGTCCCTTCTCATCCTTTCCACGCCTCCTTGTGTATCAACCCTGTTGCAGATCTTTGTGTCATCTGCAAAGAGGCATACTTTTCCTTCCAGTCCCTCTGCAATGTCACTTATGAAGACATTAAAAAGGACTGGACCCAATACTGAACCCTGCGGTACCCCACTAGTAACCCTTCAAAACCTCACCACAGTGCCATCTGCAATCGCCAAAGTTCATCAGAGAACCGGAAGTAACTCTCTAGTGCCATGGTCACTAAATCTCACAAACAAAATTTATCCCCTTTTGAAATCAGGCAGAAAAGGAAAAAGTGGAACAATTCAAAACAAAACCACACACACAAAAATAAATAAAATGTTGAGGGCAGCAAGCAGGAGGGCCGGGGTCAAAAGTCACTTCAGCATCCGGCTAGGTCAATGGCTGTTACTAATCATTCCAAAGACTTTTTTTCTAACCTCTGTACCCTCGAACTGTTTGTGTGCAGCCCTCATAATCCTCTTTATGCCACACAATAACTTTCTTTCCCGCGGCACAATGCAATACCTCTGCAATTTCAGACCCCCGCTGTCTACAGTGGCCGGTAAGGGGCACAATCACTTCCGATATTGCTGGCAACTTCTCTACCTCTGTAAAAAAAAAATTCATACAAACGTGAACAAAATAAGCACTCTCTCTTTCTGCCACTATTAATTTCTGATTCTGCCTATAGGGGTGGTAGGGGGGACTCAGACGCAGCAACATCGGCAGGCGTGACTGCAGCTGTCAGTCAGTGAAACTGCATGCTCTGTGTAAAAGAAATGATTGCTTTCACAATTTAAACAGAAAAAAAAACAACACAAAAAAACAATGTGAGAGGCAAATCTAAAGTAGTAAAAACAACAGTGCTACACTGATAACTTCATTAACACATAGGCACACTGTACTGCCAATGAAACACTTTAACTGAGACTTAATAGGGGGACTATTTTTTACTATTTGAGGTAGTGAAACCTCCTTTTTTAAATTTTTGACATTTTTGTGTTTTTTGTTTTTACCCACTAAAAGGGGAACTTTCAGCTTTGCCCCTTCATTTTTTAAGTAACGTGAGCAGTGTGCCTCTTGGCACACATCTATCCTACATGTACTCCACAATGCCCCTCCATGTATAAAATTACAGCCTTTTGGCTGGTTTTCTATTATTTTGTAAAAATATTCAGACACTTGGTCCAACAGAAATTCACCCGCATCCCGGAAACACAGTGAGGTCAGGAACGCGCCTCTGGCAGAAACACTGTCCCGAAGAGTGATTTTTTTCCAATGGAAACTGAAATATGATAATGAGACTGTTCTTCATGTTAAAATATAATGTTGCTGGTATCTCCCAAGAAAAACCAAGCGCTGTGCGGTGTACAGTTTTGAATTCCATGGTGTTGCCGAACTCCCACGCATGCGCTTCAGAGGCACGAACAAAGATCCCACACATGCACAAGAGCATGCCTCTGAAGTGCAAGTGCAGGATTTCAGCAACACCATGGAATTCAAAATTGTACACCGGATAGCACTCAGTTTTTCCTGGGAGATACCTTTGTACAGGGCTTATGTCTGCCCACATTTGGACTGTGGGTCACAGCCATGGACATTGTACAAAAGGAGACGTGAACAATATTGAAAGGGTGCAAAGGAGAGCAACTAAAACAATTTCTGGGATGCACGATATGGACTACGAAATGCATATAAAAAATACTAAATTGGTGATGTTAAAAACACTATGAATAAGAGAGGATTTACTAATTTTATATGACACAGTTAACCATGAACATGGTTCTTTTAGATACAGACTTTAAACTTGACAATAAAGTAACAAGAGGGCATCCACTACAGTTGAGGGGAAGTAGGAGTGAAGGAGGAAGTTCTTTTTTTACCCAGAAAGTTATCAGGTTATGGAATAGTCTTCCACTAGATGCTGTCGCATGATAGGCCTAAATGCTTTATTTGGGTTCCTATTGTGTGTGTTGAAATGGACTTTAGAGTAAGACACTGTCTCTTTAAAAGGCTTTTAGGAATAAAATACAAAATAGCCAGAATCTCTATAATGGCTAGGGTGGATCTGGAACATCTCCAGATACGGGTGACAGTTTTAGGACCCCAAAAATTCATAAGCCATTAGATAAAACTGGGCATGTAGTTTCCAATAACATGAAAAAAGGGTAATGTATTGACCTATGGGTCATGGGTCAAGCCAAATGCATGGGCCAGATCTTACTGGGGTTGATATGGAACCTGATATGGAACCACAGTGACACCTGCAGGAAAAGGTAAATTGTTGCACTTCAATCTCTGTACAAAGGTGGAATCACATCCTTATCTCTACTTTTGATACTTCTTTTGATGTTCCACCAACATTTATTTGCTTTTGTTATTACACTACTACAGTGACTGTCAAAAGTAAACTTATGGTCAACTAATATCCCTAGATCTCTTTTAGTATCGGCTACCTGTAATATGTCACCCAGGATTTCATATTGTTGTCTGGGGTTATGTTTTCCAAATGGTAACACTGTGCACTTATCCTTATTACGGTTCATAATCCTGGTTTTGGCCCATGTCCTAACTTTATCTAATTCAGATTGCATATATGCCCTCTGTTCTTTTGTTTCACATATTCCACCTAATTTGGTGTCATCTGCATTCGTTTGTCACTGATTTGTGACATTGTTGTTACCCCCCACATTGGTGGGCATTACCTGGTCTGCCTCCCAGCTGTCTAATCCCACCGGTCCCTGATCCCTTGGTGTCTCCTTTGGTGCTCCTGTCAGCCCCAGTGTTAGTGATCCTGTTGGGAACCAGAGGAGTGAAGCAAAGAAAGAAACCGCCAGCTCAGCAGTACAGTCAGCAAGTGCCACGCAGCTTCATTTGTGCATGTTCGAGCTGGCTCCTACTCGAACATGCAAGCTGGTGGACAGCTCACCTACTCTGAAGTAGTGCTATGGCGTTCAGTGATGAAAGATGCTCCAGTGGCTCTAGCATTAGTCCCCTTTCTGTGCTTTGACTCCCAGGACTTCAGAAGCATAAGTGGGTATCCAGAGGCACACAAGGGGGAAGAAGGCAAAAACTTAGAGCTTATAAGCTCGATATCTTTAAGAGCAGCTGAGGCTGCTATCTGTATAATGCCCTGCCTGCCACCTGAGGGGACAGAGTTACGGCACTCAAGACAGGCAGGCGGAGCCCCTACAAGCACCCATGCTGCCACCAGATAACAAAGACAGAGGAGCACCTAACAAAACCTGGGGACCATTAAGGTTAAAACAATACAGGAGCCCTATAACATAAACTTAAACTGGGACATTAAACTGCCTGTTCTGCAGCAGCCATCTTTGTTAACCCTGACCTTCTACGCAGCCAATTTTTTATTTTTATTTATTTATTTGGAACTCAGATACAACCTTTGAGTATACACTTTTATACAAAGGTTCCACGTCAGGATGTAAAACAGCAGAGACATGACAAAAACTTGACAGCTAACATAAAACTCAAGATTGCTATGTAGCACAGAAAATAGATAAATAATACATTTGAGTAATCTAGACAACTGAAATGAAACAGCGGAAGGAGATTCCCAGTTAGCAACATACAGCATAGCTGTCCTAGAGGGCCTGTCATAGTAGAATATCGGAAAGGGTAGGAGAAAGAAAGGGGGGGGAAGAGTGCGAATGAGGTTTCCCAATTAGCAATGTACGGCATAACTTCCCCAGTGGGGTCTGTCAAGGTAGAGCATCGGAAAGGGTAGGAAAAAGAAAGAGAGGAGAGTGTGAACAAGGGGTAGATTAGAGAGAGAGAGAGAGAGGAGGAGGAGGAGGAGAGAGAGAGAGAGAGAAAGGGATTGGGAGAAGGAGAATATTTGGGGGGAGAGTGGGTGGAAAGGGGAGGTGTTGGGGGAGTATGAAGGAGAGCCAATGGGGAGGTCAAGGAGCCCAAAGGGCTACAGCAATGGTCCCTGTGTAAAGGGAGAGGACTGTGCTCTTGGCACCTGTTTGTACAGCGAATCAGGTATCAAGTGAATGGTCTGCATACTAATTTTGTGGATTGACAGCCTGTTTAACTAATGGGATGGTGTCCTGATTTCTTCAGACCTGGAGGGCAGAGACAAGTTGGGGCAGCCTGCCTGGAGTTCTCAAAGAGTAAGGAGGGCTTGAACTGTTCCTTCTGAAGGTTGGAGGCCTGCCTGAGGTTTCCACAGCCACTATTCAGGAGGTGTTCCAGAAGGTTTCCACAACCTGATAGCCAGCTGTTTAAAGTGTGAAGAGTTGCTTTATGCTTCAGAATCTGAGTACTGGAAAAGTATTGAAAGACTGATTCCTGCCTACAGCCATAGGAAGTAATCCAGTTTGTTTGAATAATTGTGGCACAGCTGTTACCCTGCGGCACAAGTAGAGACTGTGTTCCAGAAATCCAAAAAGAATTCCAAAGTCTGTGGATGGTCTGGGGAATCAGCCAGTCAGTACCACCACTAGGTGCTGGCTATCGCTTCATCCTGTGGGCTGGTTGCCAGGATGGGTGGGTGAGGCATGTGGCACTGATCCCTATGATTGGTCCTTCCAGTTGCCTGCAAAAGAAGCAGAAGGTATGGCAAGCCTGCAAAGAGAGTCTGCTATCAATTCAGCCTTTGAGACCTGCACCTTTGTTCAGAGCACTCCAGAGTGGCAGCTTGAGACCTAAGAACTGGTATTTCCAGAACCATGAGTAGCTTCAGGGCTTGCCCTGCAACTGGAAGTGTTGTAAATAGTTTTCTACAAGGCTACTGCTTTGGCCATCATGTAAGGAGTTACAATTGTTTCATTAAAAAAAAACATTTTCGCAATTGCATGGCCTGCGGGTTTGGGGTTTGCTGTTTGTTTAAAGAGCACCAACACCAGCCAACCAGCTGAACCATCATCAGGCCTGCACCATTCCAATGGCTGGGTACCCAGTGAAGATATTGGGAGCTCCCATTTAGCTAACTGCGGGAATTGGTACCAGTTGGGAGTGGGTAGTGCCCCCAGTACAGGTGGGCTGTGAAATCGGGAACTGCACTGTTGCAGATGCTGGTGGGAGGTAGGCATTATTTCTGTTAGTGATATTTACTGTTAAAGTTATTGCCATTTGTTTTATAGGCTGAGCCTAGTCGGCAACTAATTTTGGCCAGGGAGCTATTGCTCACTACTTGTTTTTTCAATCCATTGCACTGTTGTTTTCTCTGCTTTCCATCCCCCCTATACCTACACTTGAAAATAGTTATTCATTTTAAAACTGTCTCATGAGCATATCATTTGTGGGCATATTATTAGAGATAGCCAATCATTATGCAGTATGTGCATTGAAATCTTGCAAGCGTGTTTGGTGTTCCATGTGTGGGGTGACTCTGCCAGGATGTGGGGAGGTACAGCATGCCAGGGGGTTGTACCACTTTGTCACCAGGCCCACTTAAATTTAACTCTGGGTGGAGGCACCACACTATTTGTCATTCTACTGGAAACGAACCCCCATCCAGGAAAATCAGAGCCCAGGCCCCTCTACCATGTTTGAGCCCACAAGGCATGGGTACTAACCATAACATCCACGGCGAATCCATTACATTTTTTATCTAAGTCTCAGATAAAGATGGCAAATAGAACTGGTTCCAGTACCAATCCTTGTGGGACCCCACTGGTGACCCTCCCACTGGTTAATGTATTTCTACTCAGTTTCACCCTCTGGGTTCTATCCACCAACCAGGCTTTATCCCAGTTTATTAATTTACTATTAAGCCCAATAGCCTCTTGCTTCTTCATCAATGCCCTGTGAGGAACCAAACTGAATGCCCTCTGGAAATCTTGATAAACCACATCTGCAGGTCTGTTGTTATCCAGCTCATGGCTAACATTTTCATAGAAACCCACTAAGTTAGTGATGCTGGACCTACCCTGATGAAATCCATGCTGTTGTGCATCAATCCCAGTTATACTGGCCCAGAGAGCTAAAATCACATCTTTTATTATTGACTCCATTATTTTGCTCGGATTGAAGTGCGGCTAATCAGTCTATGGTTAGCTGTAATCATTTTTCACCCTTTATTACAAATGGGGACACATAAGCTTGTCTCCAGTCTTCACGTACCACACATTCATCTATTGATTTACAATAGATTAATCTTAATGGTTCTATGATATACTCACCCAAGATTTTAACAATTCTACTGGTATTTTTATCAGGGCCTGGGATCTTAGTTATGAAAACAGATTGAGGGCAAGGTTTGTTTTCTCTTCAATATGGAAGACTATGGGGAGATCTGTGTTTAGCTTTTGAGGCACTAGAAAACAATGATTTGTGGGACTGCTTGGGTCTGATGATTATGGTTTCCCACTATAATACTAGATCTCATAGTTTATAGCTACGGGGCAATATTTGTCATACCAAGAAGAGTGCCACATGGTTTAACCAGAGGAAGGTATTGTTCTGGAATTCCTTGCCACTTGATATTGTGGTAAGTAAGAACATAACTGATCTCAGAAATAAACTCGATATATTTTCCTTATCCCATTATATACAGGGATATCAGACGCATCCTTTGCAGGCTGGAATGGTCAATGCCTTATTAAGCTTGTAAACACCTATGATACCTATTATCCTTAACATTTTTGATTTTATTAAATATTTGTTCCTTAGTGATCCATGTTATTTTATCACTGCTACTGGTGTCTTTAGCTCTGGGTGTACACTGATCTATAGTTTTACTGGAAAAAAACAGAAATATGAGCATACAAAAGAGCCAGAAGAAGAAGAAGGCCAAAATGGTCTATTGAGCCTGCTCATTTATAATACAGTGTCCCTGGCTTATGCCATTGACCCTGTCCCCCTCCTCTGTCCACCCTTCCTTCATAATTCTCCCCCACTGTCTCATGGGTTCCCTTTTTGCCTATACTAGGCCCTCTTAAAGCCTCCCACCATCCTTGCTGAGACCACCGCTTCTGGTAGTGCATTCCATTTGTCCACCACTCACTCCATGTAAAAACGCTTCCTAACATCCCTCCTAAATCCCCCCCCCCAATAACTTCAAACTGTGGCCCCTCATGGATCTGTTGTCACTCAGCTGGAAGGGATCTTCACTATCCACTCTATTTATTCCCTTCAGGTACTTAAAGATCTCTATTATATCCTCTCTCTCTCCTCTCTCCTCTCTCCTTCTCTCTCTTTCTCTCTCTTTCTCTCTCTCTCTCCTTCCTTCCCTCCCTCCCTCCTCCTAGGAGTGCATTCTCAGGGCTCCCAGACTCTCCTCATAGGACTTCCCCTGCTGTCCCTCTGTCATCTTGGCTGCCCTCCTTTGGACCCTCTCTAACAAGCTGATGTCCCTCTTATGATATGGACACCAGTGCCTTACCCCATATTCTAAATGTGGTCCCACCACTGACCTGTACAGGGGTATTATTACCTCACTCTGCCTACTGCTGGATCCCCTGTTTATACACCCCAATATCCTGTTTTCCTTTGCGGCTGCCTTCTTGCATTGTGTGGAGTGTTTTAGGTCACTGGTTATTACCACCCCCCCCAGATCTTTTTCTTCCTGCAGTGTTGCTACCTCCCCCCCAAGGAAATACTCAGTCCTGTGATTTTTTTGCCCCAGTGTGCATCACTTTGCATTTCTTGGTATTGAAGCCAAATTGCCAGATCCCAGACCATATCTCAGGTTTCCTGATGTCCTCCCACAGGTCCTGTATTCCTTCAAATATATCCGCACTCCCACAGAGCTTGGTGTCATCAGCAAACAAGCACATCTTGCCCTTTATGCCCTTCCCAATGTTGTTTATGAAGACACTAAACAACACCAGTCCCAGCACTGATCCCTGTGGGACTCCACAGGTTACCTCTTTGGTACTGGAGAACTCACCCCCACCACCATCCTCTGGGATCTGCCACTTAGCCAGCTTGCTACCCACCTTGTCAGTTTATCTCCAACCCCCCAATCTTTCAGTTTACTGATTAACCTTTTATGTGGCACCAAATTGAAAGCCTCACTAAAGTCCAGGTAAATTACATCTACCATTTTGTCCCATCCTCCTCACTGGTGGTTCAGATGAAAAAGTCAATCAGGTTCATCTGACAGGATCTTCTCTCCACAAACCCATGCTGCCTTTCATCCTGGAGACCATTCTCCTCTATGTAACTTATCAACCTCTCCTTGAGTATGGTCTGTATGAGTTTGCACATGATCAATGTCAGACTGACCAGCCTATAGTTCTCCAGATCATCCTAGGGCCCTGGAAATCAAATACTCATTACTTATTAAATTAGTCTACCATTTCACTTGCTGAACTAATAGTTCTAACACCTTTAAAGGACCAACTGCTGTTGAGCCCTTTTTGAGAGAATTTATATATCTATAAAAAGCTTTACTATTGAATATTTCTTGAGTGTGTTTGAACCTAAAGAAACACTGGTATATAGAGAAATAATAACACTAAAAGGGTATATACCCATAGAAGAAAAGGACATTATAGATATAACAAAAGGATTGAAATCAAATACCTCTGCTGGACATGATGGCATAAATGCTAAATGTTTGCAAGAAGTAATACAGGAATTAGTGGGACCAATTACATATCTCTTTAATACCTCATTAAATTGTGGTAAGATAATACCTGAATGGACACAAGAAAATATAACTCCAATATATAAATCTGGAGTACGAACTGAAGCTAAAAATTATAGGCCGATAAGTTTGACCTCAATTCTGGGGAAGATTCTAGAAAGAGTTATCCAATGTAGAATATTAGACCATCTAAATAAAGGAAAGATAATTGATATTTTACAGCACGGTTTTACAAAGGGCAGGTCATGCTTCACCAATCTGATCAATTGTTTTGAACCGGTGAGTGAGGCCTTGGAGAAAGGAGTATCAGTGGATGTAATATACCTGGATTTTGCAAAGGCCTTTGATAAGGTATCACATAAAAGGCTGATTGAACAACTATACTAAGTGAAATTAAAGACAAATATAATAGAATGGATTACATCATGGTTGAAGGAAAGAAAACAGAGAGTGATAGTGAAGGGATATCAATCTGAATTGGGGGAGGAGACTAGTGGAGTCCCTCAGGGATCTGTTCTAGGGCCCACATTATTTAACATACTTGTTAATACACTTCAAACAAATAATAACGCTTGGTTATGTAAATATGCAGATGATTGCAAACTTGGGGGTCTGGTACAGAACCATTCAGATGGTCAAAAACTACAAGAGAACCTGGACAAACGTTTTGACTGGACTAAAATAAACAAAAAGATGTTTAATATATCAAAATATAAGGTAATGCACTTAGGTGTCAAGAATCCCAATTATGAATATAAATTAGATGATCAAATACTGGAGACAACTATAGAGGAAAGAGACTTGGGAGTAATAGTTTCAGATACACTAACCACAGATGGGCATATTAGAAAAACAGTTAGAAAATGTCAGAAAATTTTGGGGAACATTTTGCCAAATATTAAGAGTAGAGATAAGGAAGTGATAATACCTCTCTACACTAGTCTAGTACGTCCACATATGGAACATTACACACAATTTTCAGCAGCTACAAATGTAAGGAGTAAGAAACTGAAAGAAGGAGTACAATAAGTGAGAGATCAAAATAATATGACATATGGTAATAGGTTAAAGAATTTGGGGCTATACTCTATTGAATAGACAATTAAGAGGAGACCTATGTCTAGTTTATAGAGCAATCAGAGACAAGGAGCTAATGAGAACATAGGAATTAGAAGATGTGAGCAACAAAATAAAAAAACTCCATCACATAATTACAGGTTAAAACGAGATATAAACACAACTAAAAAACGTATGGACTTTTTTACTCAAAGAGTAATAAAAAGTTGGAATGAACTACCTATATATGTAGTTGATAGTGAGACTATGGGAAGTTTTAAATATAATTTGGATAAATATATGGGAAGCAAAAAATTATGTACCACCAATAAAGCAAATAGGTGGCAAGTTCATTAAGGACAAATTGTCTTCAGAACTTGAAAATTAACTATGAACCTATGAAACTGTAAGTTCTTGATGCTGTTTTTGCCAATCTAATTTTCCCTTTCTGTTTTTCCTTTTTGATCATGCTTTTACACTTTTCTATACTGCTTTATACTTTGCCCATTTTTTGTAGTTCCTGAAGCCTTAAATTCCCTATAGACCTTGCACTTCTTCTTAAGCTCCGTTTTATGCTGTTGGTCATCCATTTGAGTTTTAACCCTTTTGAATTTTAGTTTTAAATCTAAAATGATTACTTGGAGAGCCAGCCATACTTGTTCCTCATCTAAGTCACCCAAGATTTGTTCCCACTTTATTTTTCCCAGATATTCCCAAATTATTTGCAGATTTGCTCTATGGTACAGATAAATCTTTGTACACTCTATATTTTTAATTTGGGGTATTGTGATCACTATTTGCTAAAGCGTCCCTAGCCATACATGATGATGTCACAATGTCTACAGACACTGTCTAAAATCCAAGTATTGATCCCCCTGCTTGGTTCTTCAACAGTTTACCTAAGTGCACATTGCTTTGTTAATTCTATAAATGCCCTAGTTTTACTTATAATGCCCTAGTTTTTTATTTTTTACTGGTTTTACCTTCCAGTCTTTCTTACTCTATATCTGGTAAACTGAAATCATCTCCACAATTACAACACACAAATCACATTCGCATTGAACCTTGGCCAGTAGTTCATTGTTAGCCTAATCGTTGGAGTTAGGGGGTCTATAGCATGTCCCCCTTACTATATTTCTGCTCTGTGGGCTTAAAAATGGAACCTAAATAAATTCAATGGTACTTTCAGGTTTTTAACCTTATCAGAGATATGTGTTACCTTTAATTGTTCTTTCAAATACATAGCTAAGCCTCCCCCACGTTTATATGCTCTGTCTAGCCTGAGCAGACTAAAACCCTGAATTTCTGTATCCTATGTCCAGTGCTCCTCCCACCATGTTTCCATAATACATACAGTGTCAGATTTTTCCATTGCAATTGTTCACTCTAACTCTTCTTTCTTCTTATTAAGACTACATGCATTGATTAAAACACCTTTTAAAATGTCTGTACATCCTATTTTAGAATGTGGTTTGTTTTTTCCCACTCCAGCCCTATTCTTCCTCATCTTATTCTGTTCATGACCTATATTTTCCTTAATTTTCCCATTTGCCCCCCTCTTTATTAGTTTAAATTGGCCCATGCCTTGAGTAATCATGTATCTAACAACCTTGCCCCTTTCTTATTTATTTATTTAGTTTTTGTTGACTGGGTAAGTGCAGTGGATAAGACACTGCCTTTTTTCAGGTATGAGCCAGGAGGTTACAGGACAGTGATACAACAGCAGAAGAAGCAGCACACTGTAGTAAATAATATAGTATACAGAACATAACGTTTGAGCAATACATACATTTTCATGAGGACATAGGTATACAACATGACATTTCAGGCATGGTTAGGGAAAAAAGAGTCTAGATAATCACAGTGCAGGAGAAAACTGAGTACAAATACATATTCAGTAGAAATTTTGAGGGGACACGGATTTGCAGTGAAGTATGAGACATAGTGTGGAAGAAAAGACAGTGGTGCAAACACGATATAAAGAAGGTTAGAAGTCAATTACTGGTGCAGACATCAGAGTTGCTTAGGAAGTTATGAAGTGCTTGCTTGAAGCAGAAGTTGGACTGTGCAACTCTGACAAGGAGTAGGAGGGCATACCTGACTCTGGGGGTGAAGGAGGAAGAGACCTGCTCACCCATCATGATGGAATATCTGGGGACCACCAGGAGAGATTGGTCGCAGGAGCACAAAGGATACAATTGTTCCTGGGGGGGGTGTCATCAAGGCTACAAGGGTCACTGATTTGGAGGCTCTTATTATGTTGTCCATCATATAGTCAAGTGTAAATAGGCAGCAAGAGGGAGAGGATAGCCAATCTAGCAATCTAATTTATTTAAATGAAGCCCAACTTTTGCATATAGATCCGGACATCCATAGACGGTATTCCAGTTTCTAACAAATTCAAAATTGTCAGACTTGCACCATTCCAACAACCATTTATTTGTCCTTCCTATCAGCCTTTTTCTATAATTTGTTGCCCTTGGGACAGGGATAATTTCTGATATTATGACTTTCCCTCCTGTGTTTTTCAATTTCTCCCCAATTCTGGAAAGTCTCTTATAATGTCACTTTCTCTAGGTTGCCCCACATTATTTGTACCTATATGTATAGCCACAGTTGGCTTGTGCCAAGAATACCTAAGAACGTTTTCTATCCCCGAGGTTAAATCATTAATTTTTGCTCCAGGATAGCATGGCACCATACTGTTATGCTTGTCATTCTTGCATATAGTGCTATCAGTGAATCTAATGACAGAATCCCCCATCAAGACTTTTTGTAGCTCCTATACTCTCAAGTCATCAGGTGTGCTTGCCACTATTGGTTCCTGTGTTTCCAGATCTGGTTCCTGATGTTCTAAAATGTAGAATCTACTGCTAGTAGCAATTAATTGTGGTTGGTGCCTCTTGTCCCTTCTACCTTGTTTGGATTTTTTTTTATGCTTGAACTGTCACCAATCCTGATTTTCGGTGTTTTCTACTTAATTTATATCATCCCTCTTCCCCCTTTTCCCCCTTTAAAGACCAATATATGGTTCTTTGTAGAATTATCCTCCTCTCTAGGTCTTTTGCTCCTAGTAGGCTCTCCTTCATCTCCTTCATTAGTCTGGGAGATGCTGGAAGGTTGGATACCTTTTATTGGACCAACAAGTGTCTTGTACAAAGAACGAATTATACACAAGGTTTTGGGGCCTCACATGCCCCTTCTTCAGGTGAATATTATTATTGGTTATTCACATGAAGAAGGGACCTGTGAGGCCTCAAAAGCTTGTACTGTATATAACTCCATCTTTGTACAAGACGCTTGTTGGTCCAATAAAAGGTATCCAACCTTTCAGCATCTCCTGTTTTCCAAAGACCAATATGACTAAAATCTCATTAGTGTCAGTACACAATTGTTTCTCTTTTCCCAGACATTGGAAGAATTTCTGTATGCCTCCAGTGATAAGGGCTTTATCTAATTCCTTTCTCTAGCTCTCAATTTGCAATAGGAGTTTATTGTTTAAGGTGCATTTTATACATTCAAAGTTATCTTGATCTGTCACGAAGAGCCTAATTTCAAAACATACTGCAATGTGTACTCCCCAAACTCCCTTTTTCTCCCTCCAGGTTAGGCCTAATATCTAGTGCAGCCATTACTAAATTTGCAGGGTGTAATTCATTATTTACTGATAGTAAACAAGGGAGCATGCTTATATTCTTCAGTTCTGTGACAGTGTTCTCCAAGAACACTTACTGGATAATAGTACTTTCTAGAGTTTGTTTAATTTAACCTTTTACTTCGGATAAATGTTTGACACAGATGTAAGAGTCCAGGCAAATTGCTTATATATATACTTATAACTTTCAGTTCTGTAACAATGCCCACAAAAAACATTTCCTAGACAATAGTGTGGAATTATTGCAAAGTATTAAAGGAAATTAAAGTGTTGAAATAAAGGAACTGGTACAGTGTTGAAAGAAAAAGGACTGAGAAATCACAGTAAAATATTAAACAAGCATTTGTCAATACTGAACGTTTGATGCTTTGGAAGATATCTACTCCTGCACCTTGTTTATGTCCTTGAGGTACTTGAACATTTTGTGCCGTGTGCCAGACTACCTATCTTGTTAATCAGCCTTCGATATTGGTGGGCTTTGAAGGCTTTCCTGAAATCAAGGTAAGTGACATCCACTGCCCCTCCATAATTTACCTTCTTACTGAGGTATTAGGGTTTCCAATCATAACACCGACCATCACTCCCACCCTGCAGAGATTGACAGGCATTGGGGGGGTGTCTTTGGGTCATCAGCCATAAAGCTTAAGCCATTCCACCTCACCCCACCCTGTAGACACCGACAGACATTGCAGAGTGCCTTAGGGTGTTTGGCCATTATGCTCACCCCATTTCAAATGGGAATAAGCTGAGATGGGAGAAGTATAGGAGAATGGGGTGAATGTTAGGGCCGAAGACCCCCAAGGCACACCTTGATTCCTGCCACTAGCTGCAGGGTGGGGGTGAGGGTGAAATGTCATGAACAATAAGGCTGATGACCCCAAGTCACACCCCTGATGCCTGTCAGTCTCCACAGGTTGGGGGGTTAGGCGTTATGGTTTGAAACTGTAATGTCCCAGGTGTTTGTTAGTATTTGTGCTCCAAATGTTCAACATGGGCTTTTTGGGACATCACCTCATGAACAGTGGCACTATAATTTTGTTACACAACCCAAAAAGGTGATTTCGCACAGCGACCATGCTGTTTGGCACCACAGGTGTGAAAACACATTTCAGGCAGTATGTGAAAAATGACAGCTGTACTGTTCATGGGGTGGTGTAAAAAATGGTAATGTTGAAAATCTGGAGTGAAAATATGAAAAATAGTTGAAGTTTTGAGAGTGCAAAGAAACTGTGCAATGCACACCTGCAACGCAATCATTGTTTGGAATTTTTTCACCAAATTGTCAACGTGGGCATTTTTGGACCTCTCCTCATGAACAGTGGCACTGTGATTTTGTTAATCTGTCCCAAAAGTTGATTTCCCACAGCAACTGCACCATTCTGTGCCACAGGTGTGAAAACACGTCTTGGGCAGATGTGAAAAATGTCAGCTGTACTGTTCCTAAGGAGCTGTGAAAAAATTTCAGTGTTAAAAATCTGGAGTGAAAATATTAAAAATTGGCAAAGTTATGAGGGTGCGTGAAAGCGATTGTAGCACTAATAACAAAAGCATTTTGAAATTCTTTCACCAAATTTGCAATTTGAGCTTTAAGGGGACCCCACCTCATGGGTGTGATGGGAACAGGCATCTGCCAGCTATGTGTTTATCATTTTGATATAAATACATATTTTTGAATTCTGCTTGTGAAACATGGCAGTCAGCACAAGGCATCATAAGGCACTGGATTTAAAAAAATGTTCTGGCCTTGCTTGCTGCCACAGTTAGCTTGTAAGGGCTGACTTCCTGGGACTATAATAAAACCAAGGTCATAAACCAACCTCTGTTTTGAACTCAGGCAGCTTGTCGTAAAATATTGCCTTTTACAGTGTATCAAGAGGGAAGCAGTTTCTGACAGATACCTGTGAAAATTCACCCAGCTATGAGAGGTGTTTTTATGATGTTTTACTGAGCGATCAACAGGGAATGCTGTCATAAACTATGCTTTGATGAAGAAGAGATTGTCTTGGTATAATTAAAACTATTGCTGTATTTGCAGATTCCAATTAAGTAGTAACCTGACCTGTTTGCCTACGCAGCTGCATGTTACAAATTACTTACAGGACTAAAAGTGATCTCATGTACTGTGACATCACAAGGAGGGTGGGACTTGAACCCTGATATTGCCAAGCTGGCTGAAGGGACTGATGCACACTATTGTTCTGAACTTGGAATATACATGCTTTACTGGACTTCTAAGAGTCATCTTGGTATTTTGGACACATCTGCCAAGATAGGTAACTTTAGCCTAAACCATCTGCTAATGGAAAGACTGAGGTAGCAATTAGTTATTCAGTGTAAGGTGCTTTATTTATAACTGTCCATTTATTTTCTGACTGTACCCTTAATGTATATATGTCTGCTTTATGTACTGTATTTATTTACTATTTTTAATTTTAGTAAACTTTGTTTTTCCTTAAAACCTGCTAAGACATTTTCACATTTGAGTGCGAATGGTGGGACAATATTGATAATTCTGACATAACTGTTAAGTTGCTCAGTGCATCACCATATACAGCCACACTAACAAGGATTTGTGTAAAGATCCAGCAAGGTAAGAAAGTACCAGTGTCTCAATTGAGTTGGCAGGGGATTGTGAACCAGGTTGGTTGTATGCCCGCTGGGTCAAGTATTGTGCTGCTTTCCCCAAAGAGAGTGTAATATTTGGACCTGTTACCTGGGGCTGCTGGCTACAAATGGTTCATAATTGACCCCAGGATTCAAGATTGGTAGTTTGCTCAGACCCAAAACAAACAGTAGCGTGTCCCTGTTTGTCCCCTACTCACAAATTGCACTTCAAGGTTGGGTACTTTGGGAGCAGAGGCCCTGACCCCCGAGTGGATTTGTAACAATGAACAGTAGCACTGTTGTTTTGTTAATCAGTCCAGAAAGGTGATTCCATGCAACAACTGCAAAATCACCTTTTGGGACCAAGAAACAAGATGACAGTCACAGTATTCATGAGGTGGGGTCCCAAGAACCCCATGTTGAAAATTTGGAGCCAAAATTCCTAAAAATGGCTGAGATATCAACTTAACTTGAAACCCTCCCACTGAGTCCCATTATACGTCTTACCTCGGTTTCTCAGTTCAATGTTCGGCTTTGAAGAGTACAGACTTGGCCCGGTCCACAGAAAATCTCAGTGCCAGACCTCCAGAGATAAGTATGGGGTGACGGGGGGTGTGGGGAGGTGGTGTGTGCAGAGGTAGGGTGCGGGTTGTGGGAGGGAGGAACTGGGGAGATGATGGTGGACCGTTTTATTTTTTTACAGGGGAAAAAAGACTACGGGGGACCTTTTTCTTTCTTTTACAGGTAAAGACTTCGGGGATCGTTTTCTGTATTTTACAGGTAAAATTTTATTTAAATGTAGGCACACTGGAGTGGGCTCCAGTGTGCCACATAATGGAGGGGAACATGCCAACACAAGGATTGGGCACCCTGATGTCGGCTTTTTGGGACTGTGTGGTGGGTGGCAGGAGCTGCCATGTTTCGGCACTCTGGGATGGACTCCCAGTGTGCCACATAATGGGGGGGCAACATGCTGACATGGGGACTGGGCACCCTGATGTCAGCTTTTCAGGACTGTGTGGTGGGCAGCAGGAGTCGCCATGTTTCGACGCACTGGGGTGGGCACCCAGTGTGCCACATAATGAGGGGGAACATGCCGACATGGGGATTGGGCACCCCAATGTTGACTTTTTGGAACTGTGTGGTGGACAGCAGGAGCTGCCATGTTTTGACACACTGGGATGGGCTCCCAGTGTGCCACATAATGGGGTGAAACATGCCAACATGGGGATTGGACACCTTGATGTCAGCTTTCTGGGCAGTGTGTGGCAGGCAGCAGGAGCAGCTGCCTGCTCATTTTTTTATTAAAATCTTTCATCAGAAAAGGCTCACCAAGCAAACAAGTTGCTCATGGAGCTAGACCTGGGGAGAGAGTGCTTGGCGCAGGAGTCGACAAGATTGTGAGGGAGAAGAGAGGTGCCGCTGCAATGAAGAAACTTTTTGTGATTGCAGCGGCAGATTCTTTTCAACACTTTGGCTCTTTTTGATGTTCCTCATCACTGGCAACTTCCTGTTGATTGGTGGCTGCAGGACGTGCCCAGTAAAGCATCGGTTGCAGTGGGTGGCAGTGCCACACCTCTCCATTGTCATCATTGTCCCAAAGTGTTTGGTGCGGAAGCACATCAAATGCAATAAAAAGGAGCTGAGAAATGAGAGAAAGGGTTATATTATACCAGATTGAAGGAGACTGAGAAAAAGGAATTAAAAATGTAGGTATCAGATGGTATGTGCAAGGAAATAAGAAGGTTTGCTAACACACCAATTAAATGAAATACTGTTAAGAAGCACTGTACTGCCTGTCATATCTGTTTCAGCTATTCTGTTTTAAGAGCTTCTCTGAAAATAGTCACAAAGGGCTGGGTGTACTACATGCTTTGTGAAGGTTTAGGGTAAGACAAGTTAGTAGATTCACTACAGTCTAGCTCAAAGGTCAGTTCATGCTGACCCTGCAAACAGCTGTGTGACATCACTTATCAGGATAACAAAATGCTTTTGTGCAAAAATAGGACTACTGCCCTGTTCAAAGGTTAGCTCAAACAGTCCTTCAAATAGCTAAACAACATCACTTATCAGAAGAGGTGCACTGTGTCCAAGAAAACTATGAGGCTAGCTTTTTACCAATCTATTACTGAAGAGAGAGCCTTACTTGATGAAGTACTTCCCTTGTCTCTGATGCTATTCTGAAAATGGTCTTATTTAACAAAGGCCTTCCCTATTTTTTTTTCTTGCTGCTATTCTAAAAACCTACCTTATTTAGCAAAGCAATGCTTTTAGCCGTGAATAAGCTCTGTGTAAATACAGGATAGACTGTGAGCCTCACAGTGTTCCAAAAGGAGGCAGAAGGCCACACATCTTTACCATCCAGAGATGCTGAAACACTCCAGAGGACAGACAGGGTATTATCTGCTTTGATTCTTTACATGCTTATAGCTATGACAGTGGCAGACTGTCCTCTGTCTAGTTTTAGGGATCTTTTTATTCTACTACAATTAAAATATTTAATTCATAACAACTAAGTGTAGTCTGAGTTACCTTTCTGGGTCCCCAGCCACCAGCCAAGCTGAACCCGTCCAGAGTGTAAAAACTCTACAATAGTACTACCTATAGTTATTTTTATTCTGACCTGTTTCTCTGGATAGATGTTGTGTTCAAGATGTAAGATTGTGGGCAGGCTGCCATGGCTGCCACAGCAGACACATCTGGTCCTCTGCCATGTCACATCTGCAGTGTTCACTGACTCTCACAATGGGAGAGTGCCTTAGAAAAGCACTAGCAAACAGCCTAGAAGGAGGGGTGGAGCAACAATGGGGAAATATCAAAACTGCCATCACAGAGGCAACAAGCCTTTGTGTGAAGCAAATAAACAAATCAAAATGAAAGAAAAAGCCACTATGGTTCTCAAAAGAGGTGGCGGTGAAGGTTAGGGAGAAAACTATAGTATTTAGGAAGTATAAGGAAACACAGAAGGAGCAGGACAGAGAACTGTACCAGTTAAGGCAGAATGAAGCAGGGAAGGTAGTCAGAATAGCAAAGGCACAGACTGAGGAAAAGATAGCCAACTCGGTTAAGAAGGGGGATAAAACCTTTTATAGGTATA
The DNA here is from genome assembly GCA_016271365.2 of Neoceratodus forsteri. Taxonomy (NCBI): domain Eukaryota; kingdom Metazoa; phylum Chordata; order Ceratodontiformes; family Ceratodontidae; genus Neoceratodus; species Neoceratodus forsteri. The sequence continues at coordinate 1,214,008,038 of CM028132.1, forward strand.
TCAGGGAGCGTAGAAAGATAAAGGGAGGGATAGTGAGGCTGAATAGAATGGATGGTGGGTGGGCAGAGAGTGACAGTGCAAATGCAGGGATACTGAATGAATACTTCTGTTCAGTATTCACAAAAGAGGAAGTAAGAAAGGTGCCTAATCCAATTAACAGAAGCACTCTGGGAGGGGGGTCGATCCCAGTCCTTTCACAGAAAAAAGAGTTCTGAAAGAACTCCTAAAACTGAAGGTGGACAAAGCAATGGGGCCAGATGGAATTCACCCCAGAATTCTAAAAGAATTAAGCAGAGAACTAGTGACACTACTGACTACCCTTTTTAACAAATCATGGGAGGATGGTGTGGTACCTGAGGACTGGAAGAAGGCTGATGTGATTCCCCTTCACAAAAGTGGGACCAAGACAAAGGCAGGAAACTACAGACCTATCAGTTTGACTTCTGTGGTAGGGAAAGTGATGGAATCACTTCTGAAGGAAAGAATTGTTGAGTACCTAGAAGCCAGTGGGGCACAGGACCCAAGGCAGCATGGGTTCACAGTGGGAAGGTCATGTCAGACAAATCTAATTGATTTATTTGACTTGGTGACCAATGTAGTAGACCAGGGAGGGGCTGTGGACATGGCCTACCTAGACTTTAGCAAGACATTTGACACAGTCCTGCACAAAAGATTAGTAGTCAAATTAACCAGCCTGGGAGTGGGTCCCAGGGTGGTAGCCTAGGTAAAACATTGGCTGAACAACAGGACACAGAAGGTAACTGTAAATGGAGACCACCTGAAGAAAGAGGGGTTACTAGTGGGGTACCCCAGGGCATCCAGTCCTTTTTAATGTCTTTATAAGTGACATTGCAGAGGGACTGGAAGGAAAAGTATGCACCTTTGCAGATGACACAAAGATCTGCAACAGGGTTGAATCACAAGGAGGCATGGAAAGGATGAGAAGGGACTTGGCAAGGTTGGTGGAATGGTCAGAAGTATGGCAGCTTGGATTCAATGCAAAGAAGTGTAAAGTAATGCACCTGGGAAACAAAACCCCAGTGGAAGATTACACAATGGGGAGATAGTAACAACAACAAAAATGGAACGGGACCTGGGGGTAATCATATCAGATGACCTTAAGGTTGGCAAGCAATGTGAGAAGGCAGTAGGGAGGGCTGGGGGGATACTGGGATGTATAGGGAGAAGCATCACCAGCAGAAAACAGGAAGTTGTTATCTCCCTGTACAGACAGTTGGTGAGACCCCATCTGGAGTACTGCGTCCAGTTCTGGAGATCCCATCTCCGCAAGGACATAGACAGGATGAGGCAGTTCAGAGGAGGGCAACTAAAATGGTGCAGGGCCTGCAAGAAAAGCCATACGAGGGGAGACTAAAGGAGCTTAATATGTATACCCTTGAGGAAAGGAGGGAGAGGGGGGACATGATAGAAACGTTTAAGTACCTCAGTGGAATCAACAAAGTCCAAGAGGGTAGCATCTTTCAGAAAAACAGATGTGCAAGAACAAGGGAACACAATTTGAAGATAGAGGGGGGACGGCTCAGGGGCAATGTGAGGAAGTATTTTTTCACAGAGAGGGTGGTGGATGCATGAAACAGCCTTCCTGAGGCGGTTGTGGAGTCTAAAACTGTGGAAGAATTCAAGAATGCATGGGACAGACATAAGGCAATTTTTGTGGGGGTAGGAAGAAGTAGGCTGTTGGTTAAATAGGATCTGCAGCTTATCCTCTAGGTAGGGAAATGGGCAGACTAGGTTGGCCAAGTGGTCCTTATCTGCCGTCAAAGTCTATGTTTCGCAAAGGCACCAGAGTTTATAGTGGGGGGAGAGGAAGTAGCAGTTGACTAACTTCCAGTTCACCTGCTCACTCCCAAATATACAAAACAGCACTTTATGGTGCAGTTAAAACCACAATCAAATTGTTACTTGGGACAGGCAGTAATGTTTAAGTGGATATCTGTGGCTAGATCTCTCCCCAACTTATACAGCTGCCTCTAAGGCAGGTAATACCACTTCCTGGTCCTCTTGATTTACAGGATTTCCTTCTCAGTAACCTGTGAGCCCAAGTAGTAGGAGATGGGCTCTCCTATTCTTGTGCTAGTGACATCTATGCTGCCAATTTTAGTCTGCCTACAGTTAAAATCATAAAATATACATTGCGGGTGGTCAATTCACCCCAGCACAAGTTCAAGTCCCGGAAATAGTGACCACACACAGGCACCAGGGTTTATAGTGGCCGGACCAGAAGTAGTGGTCAGTTAGCTTCTGATATACCTGTACGCTCCCACGTATACAAAAATGAAGCTTGTGCTGCAGTTTAAGAGCTTTATCTTAAAACAACTTGCTGGGCACACTAAGGGGCAAAACATCCCTCAGTTTGTAACCATATCCCTGTCAGTTATAGATGGAGCACCTTTGGACTCCCTTATCCTGCAGCTGTATAAGGCCCTTATGGAACTAACAGGTTTCACTATTAATTATATCCGATTCAGGTGGCAGTCTGACCTAGCTGCTGACATACCTGAAGACCAATGAGATAAATATCTTATATAAATCCACCACCCTACCTCTTCCTGTATCTAGAAAGAGTACTCCTGGAAGTGCATCATAAGGTTTTTTTTTATACTCTGGTACAACAAACAAAATTTAACCCACAGATTAGCTCTTTTTGTTGGGGAAAATGTGGGGCAGCTCAGGCAGCACATGTCCACATTTTCTGGTGGTGCCCAAAAGTCCAAGTATTTTGCAATGCCCTACAGCAGGAGCTGCAGGAAATGTTTCATCCTGCCCTTCAACTTAACCAATTCCTGATATTATTTGTAGATATGCTGGAGGGTTACAGGCAATCACAGACCAGGAAACGACTTTGGGTATGTATCATACTGGGTGAAAAAGCTATTACAAAGATGTGGCTTCAGCAGAATCCTCCTAACTAGCAACTCTGGCATCAGTTGACAGATATGTATACAGTGGAAAAAATTACAGCTCGTCTTCACAATAGACTCCCTAAATTTGAACTGTTGTGGTGCAGGTGGGTGCTGTATATGGGAACTAAGTCAGTCACTTTTGTCCCATAAGTAGCATCAGAGATATGTTAACATTATATGGTTTTATGTACAGCTCCAGTAGTGTAATTACTTACGTATTACTGTACACAACTGCAGCATGGGTTGTTGTATGTTCTCGAAACTTTAATAAACTCATATTATTAAAAATAAACTGAATGTTCATGTATACACATTTCATAGATCCAAGGAGCACCAACACATCTGGGTATAGGTTCAGGCCTTAAATCCTATTCCTGAATTCCTCCACGTTTTCCCCACTCATATGCAGCTAGTGCAAAATGCAGCTGCCTGGTTACTTACTGGGCAGCCAAAATTTTGCCACATTACACCGGTGCTGCATGAGCTGCACAGGCTGCCGGTCAGGTGGAGGATCCTCTTTAAGGTGGGTCTTCTCACCTATAAGACCCTACACGGTCAGGGCCCTGGTTATCTGTTAGACCTGTTTGCACCTGCTGTTTCAGTTCGCCCTTTCTATTCCACCAGTGGGGGCCCCCTGGCGATTCCTTGGACAAGGCTGAAATCAGCTGGCGACGGAGCTTTTAGTGTCACCGCCCACATCCTGTGGAATTTGCTGCCCCTTGGGGTTAAAGGGGCCCCTACTTTGGAGGTATTCAAGGCCCACCTTAAGACCCTCCTATTTGCCAAGGTCTTTCTGGATTAATCTGTTCCATTTACAGATTTAATTACAGTTATTGAAATTTGATGTTTTTAGCTTATTATTTATGGGAAATGTTTTTATGTGTGGTTAATTATTTATATGTTTATGTTTTTCTTTTTCTGTTTTTTATTGATTCTGTTTTGAAAAATGTGTCTATTTATCTATACGGTGCCTAGAGCCTCGTGGATTGGGCATCTTTTAAATTTTTAAATAAATTTTGCCTTGGCTTGCCTCTGTCCATATCTGGACCATTCTCCCAGGATCCCAGGCAATATTCCAGCCCCACTATCAGGCTGATGCCAGCTTGCCCAACTTCTTTCACAGCCTCTTGCTGCAGTGTCTGTTAACCCTGTCTTGTCCACAGCATTTCTCTTTTCATCTGTATCTGCATCTACAACCGTTAACTTAACACCCCTTTCTCCACATGCATTTTTGTGTTCTATGGATGGGCCTATTCATGTCTGCCTGAGTTTAGCTTTGGGAGGGATTCCCCATTCCCCATTATCCTTACTGTGCTTGAGATTGGAAATAATTTGATTGCTATGTGTCTCCAAAATCTATGGTTTCTAATGGTGGCACATTTCTCTAGTGGTTTCCCTTTTATTCTTGCAGCAGAACCCTGTTTTACCTTAGGATGTATCTACTAGCAGCCACCCTGTGAGGGCACATATCCCTCTGTCAAACAAACTGTCCACCAAGGAAGAACACTGATGCCCAGTGCATTCTCCTGCTTGGTAAGCCACTGACTCTCCTCCTGTCCTAATCCAAGCAAGGGCCCGCTTGATTAGATCCTCACACAGCCATGTCTGGTCTCCTGGTGACCATTACAAGCCTGCACAGATCCCTTTTCCTGTGGATCAAGCTGACAGTGCCATTGGCAATGGACTTGACTTCCTTCATCATGCCTTATGCCCTGGAGATTAATATCCTACTTTATCTTGCTACCATAAATTCTGCCACTACCCTGCCTGCTATCTTCAGGTGGGATGATGCAGCACAGACCAGTCTCCTGGATTTACCATCACCAGGATCTCCTTCGATGTCTTCAGGGGAACTCTCAACACGCTAGCCAGCCATAATTTTTTTTTTCTTGAGGGGGAGCCCTCCTGGTGGCTGCCCTACATACTCCTCATCAGTTCTATGTGATAACGACGACCACAAAAGAGCTTCAACAAGGGGAGTGAATGAAAAATACTGGCAAGCAATACAGCGAAGAGCACTATAGCATGCTCCAAACTCAACTCACAGCTGTAATTCTTTTTCTGTGGTGGGTTCCACCACCACACACCCCTTTGAGGGGGGCTTTGCCCCCACACACTCCATAATTAAATTAAGTCCCTCCAGAAGGGGATGAAATTCAGGGACAGGAACAAACCTGGGAGGGTGATACAGTACAGGGGACACAAGTCACTGAGGGGGAGAAAGTTGGGGGTTGCAATCAAATTGTCCCCCATTGGGGGCAAAGAGGCACAAAGTTGGGAGGGCAGGCATAATGGGAACTAAATAAAAAAACATAAAAAACAACAAAAAAAACCTCCTCACAGCCTGTATTGAGCACATGTCTGCCAGCCACACAGGTAGTGACTATGGCCTCTATACTACGTGGCAGCTTAGAACTGGCCCGACAGACAACTACCAACATGTTTCATGCACAAAGTACCTGTATGGCTCACTGCCAAAACAAAAGCAATGGCCATAACATGGGCTGTTAAAATACTGTAACCAATTTCACACTCACTGTTTTAACCTCACCCAAATTGACTTGCTATAATTCACTTGCTCAAATTGCAGGATACCCTCCAACTCATCTATGGGAAACACCCCAGAAGTAATTCTGAGATCCAAGATTCCATGGATCTTTTCCTGGTGCTGGAGGTCCCTTTCTGGCTGGCTACCTTGATCCTGAATGGAACAGATGTCAACACCATCAACTCATCAAGCTGTCTCAGGACTTGGTCACCCACAGAGCTCCAAGGGCACATAGCACCCTTTTCATCCACTTCTCGTTCCCTGCCCACAGTTCTTGAGCTGGAGCTCCAACTCTCTGCCAACTCAGCCTCTTCACATGCTTACTCAGTCTTTCCTCCTAGGTTCCACCCAGGATGGACCCTTGGCACCTAATCTTTCTGGTACCAAGCGTGCATGGCATCACGGAGCCATCCAACTTATTTCCTTTACAAAACTACTTCCCCATCTATACTCTTGTGGATGATGCCAGACTGTCAGTGTACAACCACCACCTCTTTCTCTAAGGAGGAGGTTTACATGTGCAGTGGAGTCCGACTTACCTAAGACACTATTGTATCTTGGTATACTCCACAAGCATTACCGTATTACTATTCTCACTTTCACAGTGTTATTTGCTGGAGTACTACATCCATCCATCCTCACTTTTACAGTTTTATTCCACACAGTACAGAGGACTTTGGTGCAGTGGCAGTGCGTGTGAGTAATGCTCCCTACACTGTACAAAGTGATTCATCCAACACCAGACATTTGCAGTTTCATCCCTGCCCCCACCCCCCCAAGCAGCAGACCCATTTATAGCTCTCCCCTGTGTATCAAAAACACTGATTCAACCTCTTTCCCAGCTTTGGAGACACATTTAAACCCTCCATCCACACCATGCAAACAGGTCTAACCCCCCCTCAACACCAGACTCAGTTTCTGTTACAAATATTTATAGTACCAGTGCTCCCCCTGCCAAGCTGCTTAAAACCTTGCAATTTATTCAGATCAATTCAGTTTTCTTACTTGGTTTTCACTTCATCATTTTAACATTTAGAGGGGTTCTTGGTCTTGTCATTTTGTTGAAACATAAGCAGCCTGACCATCGATGGCTAGGTGACACACTTATCAGTCAGGAAACTACACTTCAAATTTTAACATGCCAATATTAGCTGATTGGTGAGTGCACCTCACATGTACATGCGCAGTCTGTCAGTTGCCTGGTGCAAGTCACCATTTCTGGAAGCACTCTGTGCAGGTACTGTCACAGTGTTTGTTTAATTTGCTAACACTCAGTTTCTGCCAGTGGTACAGCACTCTGCACTTTGTCATCATTATTTTGCCAGCACTTTTGAGCACAATTTGCACATCTGTAATAAAGCAAGTTATCCTTAACCAGCAAGGTAAGCTGCATTTTTATTATCTATAACTATACCTATTGTTTTGGGGTCAAAGTGCTACAGGGTTGGGGACTGTTACTTCCCTTTCACAGTTGTTCTCTCTGCCTGAGAAGCACCAGAATGGGACTGACCATTGAGTTAGAAGCCCACTTCCACCTTCTGTTGTACATTGTACTATTTGTCACCCAGATCATGTGACCAGAAACATTCCAGTGGGTTAATTTATGCATATCAAATGCAACTGCAATATGACAGACACATACAGGAAAAATGCTTCAGACCGACAAGACAGATTTATTAAGAGAGGCTATGCAGGATATATGGTTCAAATTGCCAGGGATAAAGTTGAAAAATTAGAAAGGGGCATAGTACTAAACAGCTAGTATAACATAGCAAAATGCTATGTGAAAGAGGAGATAATGCTAACCATTACCAGAAACGCATAGCAGTAGACTGCTAACCATTTTTTGAGCAACTCCATAGCACAGGAAGCTACCTAAATAAAATGTTTTTGTTTTAAAGTTTGCTAAGCAATCTGTCCCACAGGCAAGGCATTTTCACAATTGATTAGCACCTTTGTGTGAGAAGCTGCTAATCAGGTTTTATGGCTTATTTAATACTCTAGACAGAGGCACTTTATTAACACCACGTAAGAGACAGTGGGGCAATTGTTTTGACACAAACACCCTGAGTTTATGACTAAATTTCCACCACAGGCATATCAGGTTAGAAACATAATAGAACGAAACTGGTACATCTTACCAACTGAAAAGAAGCTATCAGAAGTAACAAAAAATGTACCAAAAATGATTTACAGAACAGGTGAAAACCTCAATGACAAATCGATACACAGTCTGTATTCGTGCACACATCAAAACAAACATCTTAACAAATGTTTACCAGGTAGGACTCATGGTTATGACAACTGTCATTTTTTCACACATCTGCTGTCTGGATCAGTTTTTACACATCGGGTTGATGGCAGTACTTACATGATCAGAGATTTCACTATATGCAGTACAATGAATGTTATATATGTAGCCTCATGTAATGTATGGCCTGATTCTACGTTGATAAAACCAAAAGAACATTTAAGGAGCACTTTAGAAGTATAAATAAACTGAATGGAGTCATGCTTTATCACAACACATACAAACTAGGGGCAGAAATCATACATTTAGCTTCCAGGCCAAAGAAGTAGTTAGGGAAACAGCACACGATGGTACCTTAGACAGAAAATTGTTGCAAAAAGAAACTTTTTGGCAATTTAAATTGCATTCCGACTACGCGCCTGGTTTAAATGACCACTTTCAGAGGGCCCCTTTTTTAGTGATTGAATGTTCAATACGTGGGTAAAGCATTGTTTTCAATATGTGCCTTTGGATATTGAATTTTGGGAAAGGCTGTTTCTTATTGTGCAAATCAGTATGAAACTAACTTGAACATTTGTCATCCAAAACTTGAAACAGCATATTTTTATGAAATTATCAGTGTACATACTGTATATCTATAGGATGACGAGTATTATATAGAGTGCAAACTTATGCATTTTCCCTCCCCCGCCCCTCCATCTAACTTTGTATTCATTTACCTTTATTACCTTTATTATCATTACTATCTTTCTTTATCGTTTCTGTTCTGGATAAGGTATTTTCGTTTATTGCATAATGATCATGCCAGTTAGCATGTCAGGGACTAAGCAACTTCAGTTCATAGATTTTTTTGCACACAGCACTATTGTTTCTACATATGCACTGTCACTTTATCAGATTTAAGTACTGTGTAATAAATAGGGTATAATGTATACCAAAATGAATATGACACATACTGAATTTAATATATTGATACGCTTGATAAATGTGTACTGTAGTAAATTAAATGGTTATGAAGTACTGAAAACAAAATCATATATTAAAATGTGTATGTTGCATACTGAAAAGAGCATATAACAAACTGAATTGTTGCCAAAGTTGCAAGGCATAGACTGAATAGAGTGTAACATGTGCCAAGGTGCGGCTACAGCAAACTGAAATGTTGTGATACACCAAGATGAATATAACACATACTGAACTGAATATAACACAGTGGAAACACATGACTTGTGAAAACAATCAGAGTGCAGCATCACCTCCTGAGATTTTGTAGGACTCCACCAGTTCTTGTTCAGCTCCACTGCAAGTAAGAGCTCCTTAAATTCTGTTAATCAGGAATATGCACAATGTATATTATTGCATTGTTATTTTCCTACTGTACCAGTTTTATTTTTATTGTTTTAGTTTCTGTTAAGATGACCCTTTCTTTTCAAAAGTTTTATCTGATTTTTTATTAAAAAATAACTGTTATATGTGTTCTTTGTGTAAGTCCATCCTGCACTTGTCTTCTTCCAATGTTTTGCAAAGTTATACAGTATGTTGTGTTTGCCCTGTAAAAGAGGGGCATTACCAAAAGATCTGCAGCTCCAGGATTATCTCATTCCTGTGTGTTTTAATTGAATTTTACCAACTTACTGAAGGTTAGAGTTTTCCTTTGTTGCATTCTGAAAACTAATGTCAGTATTTTACCACTTTTATGAACAGTAAATTAAATAAATTAGCCATTTTTTAGTTTGCAAAAATAAGTGCAAGGAACACATATTTTACACTACTGGAAAGCTGAGAATATCTAATACTATAACCCAGTCGTTTGTAGTTTATGACATTATGGAACATACAGCCCCATTATTAATGTTCTATTTTCTTCTAAATAAATGACAGTTTGTAAATCTAGTTATTCATCAAATTATTCATTTCACTGCTCCTTCTCCCCAGATTTCCTGACTTTTTATAAGAGGAGTGTTACATTTTTACAGGCTTCAGTACATGTGCTGAACTACTGAATCATTAAAGGCAGCATCAACACCCAGGTTAGTGAGCTACTGTTCGTTTCTTCAGACTGTATTGGAAAGGATAACTATTTATGATGCTGGGACAGCATATATAGTAGGTTATTCATTTGCTTACACTGCCTGGCTTATTGTCACTATTATCTTCATTTCATTGTGAACAGCATTACGGGGTGGTAGTCAGGTAACTGTATAGTAAATCTATGAGATGGTAGTTAGTGAAAGACTCTTTATCTTTGTATTCAATCTCTTTTTAGAACTCTGTTTTAAATTGGGTGTGTTTTAGTTGACCTTAATTTGTTTACTGAAAGTTAGATATTTTGCTGACGTTTTAAAACTAATTTCAGCATTTTGCCACTTTTAATGTAAACATTAAAGTAAATTACTTTGCCATTTACTCTGCAACCATAAGATGTGTTTCTAGTTTATGCCACTGTGAAGCAAACAGTCTGCTATCAGTATTCTGTTTTTTGCTAAAAACAGCAATTAGTGAAGCCAGCTATACTGCAGTTATCAATGTTCTGCACTCACCCGCCCCCCCGATACTGCCTTTTTGTAAGAAAAGTCTTGCATGTTTTCGCATTGCACTGCATGTGTTGAAGTAATGAACTGTTGAGCAGCAGACACAGTCAGGTTAGGAACATATGAAAATTGTCAGCAGAAAAAGGCCACCATGGTCTATTAAGTCTGCTCAAGTTTGCAGCTAGTTCCCCTATTTAGCAGCTGCCCCTTCCCCCCTCCTTCTCTCTCTCTCATTGCCATCCCCTTTTCCCTGTCTCACCCCTTCTTGAAGCCTTCCACTGTTTTACATGCCACCACCTCTGCTGGTAGTGCATTCCAGTTTGCCACCACCCTCTCCGTAAAGATATTCCTCCTCACCCCCACCCTGAATCTACCTCTCCCCAATCTCATAGTGTCCTTCCTGATCTTCCTCCAAAATAGAATCTCTGTGTCCATCTTGATTATCCCCTTCATGTATTTGAAGGTCTCGATCATGTCCCCCCGTCCCGCCTCTCCTCCAGTGAGTACATGTTCAACTCCCCCAGCCTAACCTCCTGTGGCAACTCCCCCAGACCCTGGATGATTTTTGTCAGGTTGGCGGCTTTGTGTTCCCCTAAAGACCGAATTGTTAGGGATAGCTATTTTTTTCTAATTGAATATATTTTACTGAAATTTTTTCTGTACAGTCAACAAAAAATAAAATAATAATAATCATGATAACAAACAAGAGAAAAGATTAACAAAGATACAGCAGAAGAACAACACCCACCCCCACATGGCCGGAACCCACACATTACATAGCAAAAATAAACCAGTTTCTGTTGGAGTCAACAATATTGAGCACAATTAAAGAAATCTTAAGGATACAGTAAGCACAAACTAATCAAACTACAGTGTACTAAATAGTAAACACAATACATTAAAGCATCCAAATATATGTAAGTATGGGGGTCTACAGAAAAGAGGGGTTAGCATAATAGAGCACAATTAAAGAGAAAGCTCACAAAAATAAAGATAAAGTTAGATGGATATTAAGGTCAGTATTGCTTTTTATTTTGCTGGGACAATGTATTTTTTTGGGTCTTTACCCTTTGCTTGGAGACCTGATACAGCGGCTTGGGAAAGGAAAATGGGAAATTGTTTAGCCAGGACAGGCACACTAAGCCGAAGCTTGTTTCTAGGTGCAACCTGGGAGCACATAGAAATTAAATGACTTGCTCAGGGTCCCACAGTGTGCAAGTGGGGGGGCTGTGGGATTCAAACCCAGGTCTCCAGGTTTGCAGCTCAGAGATTTGGGATTTGGCTGCCAGCCATGTCACTTGCTGTTTGAGTATTTGTCTTGCAGATCAAACAGGCTAAGGAAGTCTTTCTGACAGGGGTGTTTAGAATTTATTTAAGAAGCATTTTGTTTTCAGCAGTTGGAGGAGCCCATGAGTAGCAGCAGCTCCTTCCCACTGGGGGAGGGGAGTAGTTGTAGAATGGAGCACATGTGTGCATGGGGCATGCTAGTGATTGGGGTTAGACATTCTTTTGCCTTTCTTTTAAATATTCTTTTTGCACCCTTCACCTGCGGAGTTAATAAATGAACAGTATATCAGGATTCCCATGGTTGGTTATATCCTGTAGTCGAGGTGTTCGAGGATATACCCCTTGGTTTCTCCTTGCCCCTTCCCCGTGATGGTGCCTGCTCAAGGACATATGTTCAGGCTATGTGTGTGCTCATGCACGACTCGCCAAGCATGTAAAAGTATCCTTCCCCTCCCTGCACCACTAATCCTGCACTGCCACCCGTGCATCCACAGGTGGCAGTGTCAGAGTGGTGTGATGGCCCTCCCTCACCATAGGAGGGGAACATTCCATTTCCCAGCATCATAAGCAACAGCATTACCAGTGTGCCAACAGGCCAGCTGACATTCTTCTCTCTTATGGAGGCTCCTTGAGATAAGCTATTGTTCAGGTCTGTCCTGTTTTGTCCTTATCTAATTGTCACTTTAAGTGACATACATTTTGTGCACATTATTTACTTAAAGTGATTTATGGAGCTTAAGGGGGTAAACACACTTAAAATGTTGGCCATGCTGGCAATAGCCCCCTTCTATAATTTGTTATTATTTTTGTGCCATGATAATTTAATGGGAAGAGATTGTAATTTGGTCTTGACAAGGTAATCAGCTGGTCTCTTCCACTTCTATATTCATTTCCACACACCCACGCTCAGGCACGTTATGAAGTGCAGTAAGGGAGAGCATGGGAGCACACCCCCATCTAAATCAAGAGGAATATTTTTTCCTTACTATTTTATACCTTATGATGGTGAGTTGGGAGTTTAATGGAGGCCACCACTTGAACAACAAGGCCCTAGTAAGGAAATTATATCCCAATTATTTTCAACGGGGAACACTCCGATGCTCTCCCTTGCTGCATGTCATAACGTGGGGATGTGGAAATTAATAAGCAAGTGGAAGGGATCGGCTAGCCACCTTGTCAGGTCCATATTACAATTCCTTCCTGTGAAATTACAGCTGCAAAAACACAATCAAAAGTGGTATAAGGAAACTATCACCTGCATGACCTATCATTTTCAGTAAACAGTCCATTTACTTTTCAAACTGTACAAACACTTTAATGGTGTATATACTATTATTATTATTATTATTATTATTATTGAATTTCATTGACTGGGTAGGCCACTGAAATTAGAAGTCCCTTTTTTAGGAGCAACCCATGGGGAGGGGATACAGATGGTAACCAATTGAAATTCAACCAGACTAAAGTAGCAGTGCAAAGGAAAAATAAATCTGCGCTTTTTCAACAGTTTATTCCCTGTGCTCTGCTGAGCATTTCCCTGGCAATCTTTCCCTCCAGCATTGTACTATCACCCCGTAATGTGCTCAGTTTTCCTTTGTTTTTGTTTACCTTTTTGCCACCCACCATGTTAAAAGCAGCAGTAAAGATAGCAGCCACCATTTTTACTGTAGCGCTACAAATTTGAAAACTGATCACTTCCTGATTACGTAGTACTGCTGCTTTAAGATGTTGGTGGTATTTTTAGTGAATGTGGGAAATTTGACCAGGACACTGGGGAAAATTACCCTACCCTTTGGGTGGAGGGTACTGCTTCACTTGATCCCCATCAGATGCATCAATGATGGAGCTGGAGATGGAGGTGAGGATGGAAGCTCCGTCGCCACTTCGAGTTACGTATGGAGCTGATCTAGTTCAACAGTGTTCGGTTGGAGAAGAGAGAGTGTGCTTCCTACGACTTCCTCACCAGAGGACCTGGATTTGTACAGCCCCCACAGCCAGCCTCCATTTACCAGGAGGCAGACAATAGGCTACAGGATGCTATGAAACAGAAATGGGACCTCCTCCTGTCACTGCTGGTGGAAGAGGAGCAGGCCTTTTGCCGAGAAGCGGGCAAGTTGCAGGTGGAACATGGTTCAGGATTTGAAAGACCCAGCTCGGAGGACATTGTATTATAGTCAGGTGAGGGGGTGGGTACACTACCAAAGCAGGAAGCTGCTTCACCTGCATTGCAGCCACTGCAGGGGTCAATGCAGCAGAACCTTGTTTCTGGGGGGATGGGGGAGTACCAGGGCAGCCAGGTTGACGCTCTACTGGTTCTCCTGCTTTCAAAGTTTTTTCTTGCTAAACCGCTGCTTGTACTGTGACCACTGATCACTAATCCTGTGCCCTCTGTTGTACCTGATTGCTCAGTGTCCCTGGTTCCAGGGTTGGGCAGAAAACGAGATACTTGATAGGCCACAGGTCCACAGCTGCAATGGGCGACCCCTTCTAACAGGAGGGGAGGTCACACTTCAGATACTCTTTCTTATCCTCTGGCAGCATGGTTGATGGTGCAAGCCCTGTTCTGTTGATGGCGTGTTGGACATGAGACAGGGTGGGTCAATGGCACTCACCCCCCCTCAAATCATTATTGCTCCTATTTTTCATCTGGATGACTTACCTGGGGAACTGCCACCTCCCTTTGTAAGCTGCTTCACACCAGGTGTTGCTACCTTCTTTACCTCAGCTGATGACTCAACTCTTTGGAGCATGTCACAGCAGATTTGGAGAGTGCCCCCCCCCCAGTATACTACAGCAAGTTCCGAGTGGGCTGGGTATAAATTCAGTTCGGCTGGAGCTCATTTCCTTGTCAGCTGAGCTTACATGTGCCTCCTCTGTACAAGGTCTGATCCCCCCTCATATACCCTTAGTGCCTGAGTTGCCCTTCCCCTCAGTACAGATCTGTGTCCCTGCTGTGCCGGCTCCCTTATCCTGAATGGACAGAGTGGAACTTGCAGAGATGACTCCAGCCACATGGGATAAGATTACGGCATCAGTTCCCCCTCCCTCTTCGGTGCAACACTGGGCACATTTTAGGAAACCGAATGCATTTTCAGCTGCCCCCACTGCACAATGCTGAAATGTAGTCTGCCTCTTATACAAGGGGGACTTGGATGACCCTCTGGACCAGTCTCACATGGGTCAGGTGTTACTGAAGGACTCAGTACATGTTACCTTTAACAAACATTATGCCTTGCTCCATGCTCCTGCTGATGGCTATTTTGATTTTAGTTTTCACACTTCGGTCTTTTTGGACTACTTCAGTTGGCAATATGACCTCTTAAAAGATACACCACTCTGGCTTCCCTTCCAGGCTCTCCCCCTTATGAAGCCTGTGTTGCACTCCTAGACTGTGCTTTTGAAGAACGAAGGGGTGCAGGTGTAGGCCATAGGCTACTGGCTGTCTCAACACTGTGACGTCTTGGGGGATCAGGACCCCAGCTTGGAACCTAATGAATTTTGGACTGGTCATTGGAAGTTCCGCATTAAGCTCTGGCATTTATCCTCTGGCTTCCTGTGTGTCCCCAGTGTTTTCTACATTGACCCGGACCTTGCCCAGTGCTTTTACCCAGGACAACCGAAGACCTGCTTCTGATATGGTTCTTTTTTTTTTGCCTTTTGTTTTACCAGGAGAGACACTAAGCTGAAAGCTTGTTTACAGGTGCAGCCTGGTAGCACAAAGAAGTTAAGTGACTTGCTCAGAGTCACACAGTAAGCAAGTGGGGGCTGTGGGATTCAAACCCAGGTCTCCAGGTATGCAGCTCAGAGCCTTAAACCACTGCAGTATACTGCCTCCTTTCTGTTCAGTTCTGTTTCCCATCTGGCAAATGCTTGTGATACACTCCAATGTAACCTTTGTCTGTCATTGGGTCACTCCAATTCACAATGCCCGAATGACTTGCAGTGTTACTTGTGCGAAGCTACTGGTCACACTTACCGCCAGTGCTGGTGGGGTGTCCCATAACCAGGAGAAGAATTTTACCAAGGACAAGTTGTTGTATCAGGCTCAGCCAAGAAGGGCTGCATTATTCAAGTGGTGCTTTCATTAATCTAAGATTGGCCATTTGTATGTGAAAACAATGGATGTAAAAGTGACCCCCCCCTTGACTTTAATCGGGTGCACCCCTGTACTGTCCCTAGTCACACATCATTACGTGCCTAAGTGCAGGAGCAGATCTCAGCAACCAGAAAGTGAAGGGACAGGCTGGTTACCTTTCTTGGCCCAAATTGTGATCCCTTCTATTTTCATACAAGAGTGACATAAAAATATAACTGTGTACCCCCTTCATTCTCCCTGCAACTCCCTCCCTCACTTCAATGAATACTGCTAAGGCAGTTAGAAATGACACAGTCCATATTGGACTGCACACTTGTACATTGTAACTGTATGCTTATGTACCCTATGTAACTTTTCTGAATTACTCACTGCAGTAATTTCACTGCATTACCCTTCTGTTGTTATTTGACTCACTTGTGTAACCTGTCTCTTGACTTGGAACTTTTGTAAAAGAACCCCTGGTTCAAAGGTATATGTAATCCAAGATATCAATCAATCAATAAATAGTGTAACTCTGGATTTGTCAAACCACGGAGAAATGATTAAACAACCAGTAACAAAATGTACTGTACAGATATGCATCATTTACTGAAAAAAGAGTCAGTATAAAAATGTACAAGAATCCCAGCACATAAACTGAGCACAAGATGATGCAAAGCTTCCATTAAAAATTTTAAAATCAGGATTTAATGAAGGAATAATAAGAAAAAATTCAATACAAACTGCACAAGGAGAATTTAACTAGCTGAAACATTAATTCCTCATCCTATTTCCAAAATGAACTTAACAATACCCCACTTTTGCAAATAAAAATAGAAAACACACTTACAGAATCTGATTTGTCAACCCTGCGTGAACAGATTTGGCAAACCAGCAAAGAAAACACAATTGCAGATGGCTCCTAGATGTCTACTCCCCAACTGCCTGGGCTCCTGGCTTCCAGTTACTAGCTGTTCTGGGGAAGGGTGGATTTGGTATTACCTTTCATTGTGTGGAAGCCAAGGTTGGCAAAATTGTTTTCAGGTGCATGTTATGTTTTTATGTCACTCTTGTATGAAAATAGGAGGGGTCATAATTTGGGCCAAGAAAGGTAACCAGCCTATCCCTTCACTTTCTGGTTGCTGAGATCCGCTCCTGCACTTAGGCACGTAATGATGTGTGACTAGGGACAGCACAGGGGTGCACCCCATTAAAGTCAAGGGGGGTCACTTTTACATCCATTCTTTTCACATAGAAATGGCCAATCTTAGATTAATGAAGGCACCGCTTGAATAATGCAGACCTTCTTAGCTGAGCCTGATCCAATAACTTGTTCTGGGTAAAATCCTCCTCCTGGTTATGGGACTCCCCACCAGCACTGGCAATAAGTGTGACCAGTAGCTTCGCACAAGTTACACCACAGGTCATTCGGGTATTGTGAATTGGAGTGACCCAATGACAGACAAAGGTTATTAGTGTCAGTGGCTCAGTAGGTAGCACACTCGCCTCTGAGGCTGGGAGATCAGAGGGCTGTGGGTTCAGTTCCCACATCTGGCACTTGGGTTAATATCCCAGTACTGACACTGTAGTGCAGCATGAGAGGGGTGCTGTACTTCTGAGGTGCCGTCTTCCAGATGAGACGTTAAACTGAGGTCCCATCTGCCTGGATTGGTGGTAGTTCAGGTGGATGTTAAAGATCCCATGGCACTTATCGAAAAGAGTAGGAGAATTTCCCTGGTGTCCTGGCCAAATTTCCCTCATTCACTAAAAATACCACCAACAGCTTAATCTGGTTCAAGGTCAGTTGGCATTCATCTGTATCCCCTCACCCGGGTCGTGCCTGAAAATAGGCAGGATTTGTCTAGTGCACTTACCTGGTCAACAAAAACTAAATAAATAAAATTGGAGTGTATCACAAGCATTTGCCAGATGGGAAACAACCGAACAGAAAGGAGGCAGTATAGTGCAGTGGTTTAAGGCTCCAAGTTGCATACCTGGAGACCTAGGTTTGAATCCCACAGTGCCCACTTCTTACTGTGTGACCCTGAGCAAGTCACTTAACTTTCTTGTGCTCCCAGGCTGCACCTGTAAACAAGCTTTCAGCTTAGTGTCTCTCCTGGTAAAACAAAAGGCAAAAAAAAAGAACCGTATCAGAAGCAAGTCTTCGGTTGTCCTGGGTAAAAGCACTGGGCAAGGTCCGGGTCGATGTAGAAAACACTGGGGACATGCAGAAAGCCAGAGACTAAATGCTGGAGCCTAATGCAGAACTTCCAATGACCAGTCCAAAATTCATCAGGTTCCAGGATGGGGCCCTGATCCCCCAAGACGTCACAGTGTTGAGACAGCCAGTAGCCTATGGCCTACACCTGCACCCCTTCGTTCTTCAAAAGCACAGTCTAGGAGTGCAACACAGGCTTCATAAGGGGGAGAGCCTGGAAGGGAAGCCAGAGTGGTGTATTTTTAAGAGGTCATATTGCCTTCAGAAGCAGTCCAAAAAGACCGAAGTGTGAAAACTAAAATCAAAATAGCCATCAGCAGGAGCATGGAGCAAGGCATAATGTTTGTTAAAGGTAACATGTACTGAGTCCTTCAGTAACACCTGACCCACATGAGACTGGTCCAGAGGGTCATCCAAGTCCCCCTTGTATAAGAGGCAGACTACATTTCTGCGTTGTGCAGTGGGGGAAGCTGAAATCCCATCCGGTTTCCGAAACTGTGCCCAGTGTTGCACCGAAGAGGGAAGGGGAACTGATGCTGTAATCTTATCCCGTGTGGCAGGAGTCATCTCTGCAAGTTCCACTCTGTCCATTCAGGATAAGGGAGCCGGCACAGCAGGGAAACAGGTCTGTACCGAGGGGAAGGGCAACTCAGGCACTAAGGGTATATGAGGGGGGATCAGACCTTGCACAGAGGAGATACACGTAAGCTCAGCTGGCAAGGAAACAAGCTCCAGCTGAACTGAATTTATACCCAGCCCACTTGGAACTTGCTGTAGTATACTGGGGGGGGGCATTATTCAAATCTGCGGTGACATGCTCCAAAGAGTTGAGTCATCAGTGGAGGTAAAGAAGGTAGTAACACCTGGTGTAAAACAGCTTACAAAGGGGAGTGGCAGTTACCCAGGTAAGTTGTCTGGAAGAAAAATAGGAGCAATAATGATTTGGTGGGGTGAGTGCCATTGCCCCACCCAGTCTCATGTCCAACACACCATCAACAAGACAGGACTTGCACCAGCAAACCATGCTGCCAGTGGATAAGAAAGATCATCTGAAGTGTGACCTCCCCTCCTGGTAGAAGGGGTCATCCATTGCAGCTGTGGACCTGTGGCCTGTCAAGTATCTCATTCTATGCCCAACTCTGGAACCAGGGGCACTGAGCAATCAGGTACAACATAGAGCACAGGGTTAGTGATTAGTGGTCGCAGTACAAGCAGTGGTTTAGCAACAAAAAGCTTTGAAAGCAGGAGAACCAGTGGAGTGTCAGCCTGGCCGGCCTAGGACTCCTCCATCCCCCCCAGAAACAAGGTTCTGCTGCACTGACCCCTGCAGTGGCTGCAATGCAGGTGAAGCAGCTGCCTGCTTTGGTAGTGTACCCACCCCCTCACCTGACTATAATACAATGTCCTCCGAGCTGGGTCTTTCAAATCCTGAGCCATGCTCCACTTGCAACTTGCCCACTTCTCAGCGAAAGGCCCACTTCTCTTCCACCAGCAGTGACAGGAGGAAGTCCCATTTCTGTTTCATAGCATTCTGTAGCCTATTGTCTGCCTCCTGGTAAATGGAGGCTGGCTGTGGTGGCTGTACAAATCCAGGTCCTCCGGTGAGGGAGTCGTAGGAAGCACACTCTTCTCCAACCGAACACTGTTGAACTAGATCAGCTCCATACATAACTCGAAGTGACGACGGAGCCTCCAGCCCCACCTCCATCTCCAGCTCCATCATTGATGCATCTGATGGGGATCAAGTGAAGCAGTACCCCCCACATAAAGGGTAGGAAGTGATCAGTTTCCAATTTTGTAGCGCTACAGTAAATATAGTGGCTGCTATCTTTACTGCTGCTTTTAACATGGTGGGTGGCAAAAATGTAAACCAAAACAAAGGAAAACTGAGCACATTACGGGGTGATAGTACAATGCTGGATGGAGAGATTACCAGAGAACTGCTCAGCACAGCACATAGAATGAACTGTTGAAAAAGTGCAGATTTCTTTTTCCTTTGCTCTGCTGCTTTAGTCTAGTTGAAGTTCAATTGGTTATCATCTGTATCCCTTCCCCACGGGTCGCTCCTAAAAAAGGGACTTCTAATCTCAGTGGCCTACCCAGTCAACGAAATTCAATAATAATAACAATATTAGTATATACACCATTAAAGTGTTTGTATAGTTTGAAAAGTAAATGGACTGTTTACTGAAAATGATAGGTCATGCAGGTGATAGTTTCCTTATACCACTTTTTGATTATGTTTTTGCAGCTGTAATTTCACAGGAAGGAATTGTAACATGGACCTGACAAGGTGGCTAGCCGATCCCTTCCACTTGCTTATTAATTTCCACATCCCCACACTATGACATGCAGCAAGGTAGAGCATCGGAGTGTTCCCCATTGAAAAGAATTGGGATATAATTTCCTTACTAGGGCCTTGTTGTTCAAGTGGTGGCCTCCATTAAACTCCAACTCACCATCATAAGGTATAAAATAGTAAGGAAAAAATATTCCACTTCATTTAGATGGGGGTGTGCTCCAATGCTCTCCCTTGCTGCACCTCATAACGTGCCTGAGTGTGGGTGTGTGGGAAATGAATATAGAAGTGGAAGGGACCAGCTGACTACCTTGTCAAGACCAAATTACAATCTCTTCCCATTAAATTATCATGGCACAAAAATAATAAATTATAGAAGGGGGCTATTGCCAGCATGGTCAACATTTTAAGTGTGTTTACCCCCTTAAGCTCCATAAATCACTTTAAGTAAATAATGTGCACAAAATGCATGTCACTTTAAGTGACAATTAGATAACGACAAAACAGGACAGACCTGAACAATAGCTTATCTCAAGGAGCCTCCATAAGAGAGAAGAATGTCAGTTGGCCTGTTGGCACAGCGGTAGCGCTATTGCTTATTTATTTATTTTTTATTTATTTTAAACATTTGTTTACCGGGTAAGTACAATGAGCCAAAGGCCTGTTTTCATGAATGACCCGAGGACTGAATACATATACAGTCAAGATGTTTACAATGAACAAACTCACATCACAATACAATACAACATTTAACATACATTACCTAACATAGATAATAAATGTAGAATAATCATTAAAAACAACAACAATGCAATTTATCAAGAAAATAATTTCTTAACCTAATTTTAAAAGTTTGATGACAAACATTTTCATATAAAGCAATAGGAAGCTCATTCCAATTTTTAGCAGCAGAGTAAGCAAACGAACCATCCCCCATTTTAGTCTTAGTCTTAGGGACCTTTAACTTAATTTGTTGATCAGAACGAAGTTCCCGTGAATTTATTTTAATATGAAGAAGTGAATATAATGGAGAATCAGTCCCTTGATGCAGAATTTTATCTGTTAATAAACATAAACTGTATAGACAACCCATCCTGGGAGGAAGCCAGGCAGATAGTCTATACAGCTCACAATGATGAGTAGAGTAAGGCAAATTAAAAGTAAATCTATAAATACCATGAAACACATTAGTAAGAAGAGATAAATCTCTATTAGACAAGTTAGTAAAGAGAAATGCATTGTAATTCAATTGTGGTAATAAGACACCCTCAGCTATTGCATGTCTTGCTGGTAAAGTCAACAGGGATTTGAACATAAATAATACCCCGAGTCTCTGATTTATCTGATGAGAAATAGATTTTACATGATCAGAAAATTTTAAATGTTGGTCTAAGAGGACATCAAGATATTTAAACTGTTTAACCTGCTCCATCCCATTACCCAATAAATCAAAAATGGATAAATTCTGAGATCTATTTAATCTAATTTTAGATCCAAAAAGCATACACTTTGTTTTCGTATTATTTAATGCTAAACAATTCCCTTTTAACCACCCACACAAAATGGTAAAGTATTTATTTAAAGACTTATTTATAAGTTCAACAGAAGTTGAACTTTTATACAGAATAATATCATCTGCATAAATCAGGCAATGTGTATCATTCAATAAAGATGGAACAACATCTACAAATACCATAAACAACAAGGGGCCCAAAACGGACCCCTGTGGCACCCCCTGTAACAAGATTTTGCTAGTTGAGAAAGCTCCATTTAATCTTACCTTAAGTGGACGATCAGACAAATAACTATGAAACCAATCAACAGCAATCTCTGTCATACCATAACGTCGAAGCGTCCCAATCAGCAAAGAATGACTCACTAAATCAAAGGCCTTGCACAGGTCCATGAACACAGCACCAGTGAGCAAACCCTCATCCATAGCTACACTGGTGTGGTTCTTGAACCTGGCCAAGGCCATCTCTGTCCCATGATACTTACGAAACCCGTGCTGATCATGCATCCTAAGACCATTATCTTGTAAATAGGCAGTAAACTGCTCATTCACAAGTCTCTCAAAAATCTTACCTAAGGGTGGCAAGAGAGAAATAGGACGATAATTGTCCATGTCCATTCTATCACCTGATTTATAAATAGGTTTGATTACTGTTTGTTTCCATACATCAGGGAACCATCCAGTAAGCAAAGACAAATTATACATATAAGTAAGTGGATAAGTAATATATTCAGAAATCAGTTTTAAGAACCGGGTTTCAAGTTCACATGCACTTGAACAGATTGGCATGTGTTTCAAAAGATAATAAACCCGATATGGTTCAATAAATGTAAAAGAGAAAGAACCAGATTTAGGAACAACATATGATTGTCCATCTATACACAGGTCCTGAATAAAGGCCTGCGTATGCCTAGACAAATCAAGAAATTTGTTCAAAAAAGAATCACAAGTAACCTGCACATCAGAAATCATCAGACCATCCTTATTAAAAGCCCCAATAGATTCTTCCCTTGATGGATTAATCAAATAATTTATCGAAGACCAAAACCTTTTTGGGTTATTTAAACTAGAGGTTTGTAAGTTCTGAAAATAACTAGATTTACTTTGCCTAATTTTTATTTTACATTCATTTCTAAGCTTCCTATAGCTATTAAAATCACTCATTAACTTAGTTACCTTATACAATTTCCAAGCAGCATCTCTCAATTTAATTAAATGTAACAAAGGGGCAGTAATCCACTTATTAAGGGAGCCTCTAACTCTCCTAACCACTCTAGGAAAATATTTATTTTGTAACCCCAAATGAGTGGAAGTAAAATAGTCAACAGCGATATTTACATCCGGGATTGCATCCAAATAAGTCCAATCAATATTCTGCAAATCAGCAAGAAGATCACCACTAACCTCATTAACAAACTTACGGTATGAAATGAACCTAGGAGGCAATTTAGGTCTTTTAGATCTCCATATGCAATAAGTGGCCAAATGGTCACTCATTACATCTGGTAATACACCAACACCAGAAATGTTTACCTGTTTATTAACAAGAACCCAATCTAAAATTGTATGGTTCTGACTACTCATATTCATACGAGTAAATGAGTTTATGAGCTGAGACAGACCAACATTAGTCAGTAATGTCTCTATAGAAGGATCATTTATAGGATCCCAATGAATATTAAAATCTCCAGTAATCAAAAGATCACTACCTGATTGAAAAGTTGCTACAAATCCTAAAATATCATACAACCATTTCTTAGCAGTTTTTGGGGGATTATAGACTGTACAAAATTGCAACTTTTGGCAACCACCCAACTTCAATTCCAATAACAACCATTCAAAATTGGATATTTATTTATATTCAGGAAAACTCTATTAATTTTAATTCAGACTTATAATACACCATTATACCCTCTCCCTTCTTTTTTCCAGTCCTATCTTTCCGGATTACATTATAACCTTCAAAAGCAACAAGATTATCTGATACTGAAGTTTCAACCAGGTTTCAGTTACACTAAATATATCTGGGTCATAAGTAGTAAGCCAGGCCTCAATTTCAGCTTGTTTAGACATAAAACTTCTAACATTTAAATGAGTTATTCATAAACCTTTAGTTTGCCAATAGTTGTCATAATTTCCTTCATTTGAAATTAGAGGACCAGGTTTTGTTTCCACATCACCAGATAAAAGTAGAATACACCACATAGTATCAAGCAACAAGGAAACAAACGAGATTTTTGCACTAGATGTTGAGCTAGAAACCCCCATTTCATACACATTTCTCCTACTAAGACTACCCAAATCCCTTATAGTTAAGGAAAAACCAGAAGTAGAAACACTTACCAAATTTGAAAATGTATAGTCAGTAACCGAATAATCATAAACATTTGCCAATATAGGGTCAGTGCAGTATATAAGACCATGATCTAACAAAAACAGCCCCGTACCACAACATATCATAAATATCTGAAAGCCCCACATATTAACTGTCTAATCAGTTAATAAATAATCTAATAAAATAGTTACAAAGTTATCTAACAACTGCAACATTTATTTTACATGCAGTCTCCCTCCGTTGATTCCCAAAAGTGACTCCACCACTCCTGCGTACTTCCACTCACGCATACAGCCGCTCCGTGGACAGCAGCTAAAGATGATACAAATTTATTGGGAAATCAATTAGCAGTCTCCACCCCTAATTATCTGTCTAGCCACACTCGTCCACCCAGTAGCCCCCTCGCTTACCGAGACACTGGCAATAGATGTAAAACGTGGCAGACAGCTTCCAAACTCAGGGCACAGTTTGCTTCTCCGCAGATGAAAGTCACAGCCTCCCCAGTCAGCTGCAGGCAGGTACAGATAGGGCAGAAAGGGGCAGTGTGAACTTGATGTTAAATGCAGCAGCAGTCAGAGATGTTACAAACACGCGGTGCTTTTAAACTGCAGTCTCCACCCCTAATTATCTGTCTAGCCACACTCGCCCGCCCGGTAGCACCCTCGCGTACCGAGACACCGGCAATAGATGTAAATTGCGGCAGACAGCTTCCAAACTCAGGGCACAGTTTGTTTCTCCGCAGATGAAAGTCACAGCCTCCCCAATCAGCTGCAAGCTGGTACAGACAGGGCAGAAAGGTGCAGCGTGAACTTGATGTTAAATGCAGCAGAAATTCTGGGAAATGGGATGTTCCCCTCCTATGGTGAGGGAAGGCCATCACACCACTCTGACACTGCCACCTGTGGATGCACGGGTGGTAGTGCAGGATTAGTGGTGCAGTGAGGAGAAGGATACAGTTACATGCTTGGCTGAGTCGTGCATGAGCACACACCTAGCCTGAACATATGTCCTTGAGCAGGCACCATCACGGGGAAGGGGCAAGGGGTATATCCTCAAGCACCTCAACTACAGGCTGTAACCAACCATGGGAGTCCTGATATACTGTCCATTTATTAACTCCGCAGGTGAAGGGTGCAAAAAGAATATTTAAAAGAAAGGCAAAGGAATGTCTAACCCCAATCATTAGCATGCCCCATGCACACATGTGCTCCATTCTATAACTCCTCCCCCTTCCCCAATGGGAAGGGACTGCTGCTACTCGTGGGCTCCTCCAACTGTTGAAAAAAAAAATGCATCTTAAGTAAATTATAAACTCCCCTGTCAGAAAGACTTCCTTAGCCTGTTTGATCTGCAAGACAAATACTCAAACAGCAAGTGACATGGCTGGAAGCCAAATCCCAAATCTCTGAGTTGCAAACCTGGAGACCTGGGTTTGAATCCCACAGCCCCCACTTGCACACACTTGCATACTGTGGGACCCTGAGCAAGCCATTTAATTTCTATGTGCTCCCAGGTTGCACCTGGAAACAAGCTTAGGCTTAGTGTCTTTCTCCTGATTAAACAATTTCCCATTTTCCTTTCCTAAGCTACTATATCAGGTCTCCAAGCAAAGGGTAAAAGACCCAAAGAAATATATTGTCCCAGGAATATAAAAAGCAATGCTGACCTTAATATCCATCTAAGTTTCTCTTATTCTTGTGAGCTTTCTCTTTAATTGCGCTCTATTATGCGAACCCCCCTTTTTTTGTAGACCCCCATATTTACATATATTTGGATGCTTTAATGTATTGTGTTTACTATTTAGTACACTGTAGTTTGATTAGTTTGCTCTTACTGTATCCTTAAGATTTCTTTAATTTTACTCAGTATTGTTGACTCCAACAGAAACTGGTTTATTTTTCTATGTAATGTGTGGGTTCCGGCCATGTGGTGGTGGGTGTTGTTCCTCGGCTGTATCTTTGTTAATCTTTGCTCTTGTTTGTTATCATGATTATTCTTTTTTTTTTTTTTTTGACTTACAGAAAAATTTTCAGTAAAGTATATTCAATTAGAAAAAAATAGCTATCCCTAACAATTCAGTCTATAGGGGAACACAAAGCCGCCAACCTGACAAAAATCATCCAGGGTCTGGGGGAACTGCCACAGGAGGTCAGGCTGGGGGAGTTGAACATATACTCACTGGAGGAGAGGAGGGACAGGGGGAACATGATCAAGACCTTCAAAAACATGAAGGGGATAATCAAGATGGACACAGAGGGTCAATTTTGGAGGAGGATCGGGAAGGACACTATGAGTTTGGGGACAGGTAGATTCACGGTGGAGGTGAGGAAGAATATCATTACAGAGATGGTGGTGGCAAATTGGAATGCACTACCAGCAGAGGTGGTGGCATGTAACAAAGTGGAAGGTTTCAAGAAGGGGTGAGACAGGGAAAAGGGGAGGGTAAAGAGAGAGGGAGGAGGGGGGAAGGGGCAGCTGCTAAATAGGGGAACTAGCTGCAAACTTGAGCAGACTTAATAGACCATGGTGGCCTTTTTCTGCTGACAATTTTCATATGTTCCTAACCTGACTGTGTCTGCTGCTCAACAGTTCATTACTTAAACACATGCAGTGCAATGTGAAAACATGCAAGACTTTTCTTACAAAAAGGCAGTATCGTGGGGGCGGGGGGGTGCAGGACATTGATAACTGCTGGATAGCTGGCTTCACTAATTGCTGTTTTTAACGAAAAACAGAACACTGATAGCAGACTGTTTGCTGCACAGTGGCATAAACTAGAAACACATCTTATGGTTTCAGAGTAAATGGTAAAATAATTTACTTTAATGTTTACATTAAAAGTGGCAAAATGCTGAAATTAGTTTTAAAATGTCAACAAAATATTTAACCTTCAGTAAACAATATACGGACAACTAAAACACACCCAATTTAAAACAGAGTTCTAAAAAGAGATCGAATACAAAGATAAAGAATCTTTCACCAACTACCAGCTCACAGATTTACTATGCAGTTACCTGACTACCACCCCATAATGCTGTTCACAATGAAATGAAGATAATAGTGACAATAAGCCAGGCAATGTAAGCAAATGAATAACCTACTAAATATGCTGTCCCAGCATCATAAATAGTTATCCTTACCAATACAGTCTGAAGAAACGAACAGTAGCTCACTAACCTGGGTGTTGATGCTGCCTTTAATGATTCAGTAGTTCAGCACATGTACTGAAGCCTGTAAAAATGTAACACTCCTCTTATAAAAAGTCAGGAAATCTGGTGAGAAGGAGCAGTGAAATGAATAATTTGATGAATAACTAGATTCACAAACTGCCATTTTTTTAGAAGAAAATAGAACATTAATAACAGAGCTGTATGTTCCATAATGTCATAAGCTACAAACAACTGGGTTATATTATTAGAGATTCTCAGCTTTCCAGTAGTGTAAAATATGTGTTCCTTGCACTTATTTTTGCAAACTAAAAAATGGCTAATTTATTTAATTTACTGTTCATAAAAGTGGTAAAATACTGACATTAGTTTTCAGAATGCAGCAAAGGAAAACTCTAACCTTCAGTAAGTTGGTAAAATTCAGTTAAAACACACAGGATTGAGATAATCCTGGAGCTACAGATCTTTTGGTAATGCCCCCTCTTTTAAAGGGCAAACAAAAATATTAAACATCACAACATACTGTATAACTTTGCAAAACATTGGAAGAAGACAAGTACAGGATGGATTTATCTGGTATTAAATATAAGCTTACACAAAAAACACATATAACAATAATTTTTTAATAAAAATCAGATAAAACTTTTGAAAACAAAGGTCATCTTAACATAAACTAAAAAAATAAAAATAAAACTGGTACAGTAGCAAAATAACAATGTAATAATACACATTGTGCACATTCCTGATTAACAGAATTTAAGGAGCTCTTACCTGCAGTGGAGCTGAACAAGAACTGGTGGAGTCTAGACCCCAGAGTCAGTTGAAAAACCAGTTATGACTGACTTACCACACATTATGACTGATTTTTTTCAACTAGTTTGACATTTCTGACTTCAACTAACTGAAGCAAATCCAACCATTTTTTTTCAACTTTTGCCATCACTGAATTTTATTATGTAGTACTTTGTCATATATTTTTAACTTCGTATCTTTTTTTATTAAAATTTTGACCATAAAAGTTAATAAAATGTATGGAAAAGTCTCCCCCTTTGAAATCACTGGGGTGCACGCACACACAGCCTTCACCTTCTGACATCACATAACGAGGCTGCATGTGCCTACGTGGGGGTATGTTGGTGGGTTAAGATCAGGATGCAGCTCCAGTTTTAGCATTTGGATTTAGCAGCATTATAACTTCATAAATGGACAGAAACAAAAGGAATTATTTATGCCTCTCACTTCTGGGGCAGGTGAGGTATTGCATATGTTGGAGGGAGCAGCAACTAGTCAGCAACAGCTAAGAAGCTGGCTGCTCTTTAAAATGCTAATACAAAGTGCAGTGAAACAAATCTACACACAGCAGGGACCCACTAAAGCACAATAACCAGTCAAAACAACAAAATATACTAAGTCCTTGAAAGTAACAGGTTGAAGCAGGGCAGTAGAACAATATACAGTATAGAAAAATAAGCAGCAGTAATAATAGTTACTTAGAAAAAGAACTGTGAGTCTAAAATACAGTATAGGTAGGGCCTCTTAAACACCTCACAGAAGCTAGAAGGTACCCTTTTGCAAACAAAGCTAACCGTCAATATATGTTAGTTTACTAGTAGTCGTAGAAACTGTGAGACTAAAAACAGTTTAAGGGAGGACCCCTAGATATGTCTCCTGTATGGTATTCCAGAACTGGCATGTATCCATAGTTTAAATTTAAAGCTAAAAAAAACTTATGCATCTTAAAAAAACATTTTCTGACACAGTTTCTGAACTTGTTTTGGCTTTCAGCATGTACACTAATGTTTTTTTTTATTTTATTCATCTTGCCACGAGGACTTTAATATTTAATCTGTCTGATTCCTACAGGGGCAAACATGAAACATTTTGCCCATTGGGCCTGACCGACCATACTCTGTGCTCCGGCCTCCTATCGGTTCGGCAACTCACCAACCGACCACATGTACCTGTCCTGCTCCATGACCTCATGGGGAGTCTGACTTACTCACAATGCCACCACAGTCAGAGAGAGCCCAGCCGGGCCACTAGCAGTACATCGATGATGATTGATTGCCTTGGCTTTTCAAGTTCAGCTCCCTGGGCCCCACAGTCCCCAAGCCCTCAACCAGCCAGACAAACCAGCCCAGAATGCAGCAGACACACAGACAGACTGAGCAGTCTGTGAGAGACCATCCTCCTCCTCCTTCCTACTGTCCATCCCTGGAAGGCCTTACATACACATCCCATACAGTACCTTGCTCACTGTAGTACCCTGTTGCCAGTTCAGTCAGGTGTCAGGTGATAATTCAGTTGGCGTCGTCGGGTGGCTTCATGGCTCAGGCTGCCACTGCTGCTCTACTCGGTGGTGGTGCTGGTGTTTTTTGGAGCTGTGTGCTCCCTCCTCCCAACCCACACAGTTGGTCCCCAACCCAGACCCACGTCCCCACTTCAGCACTCCATGCATTGGAACTAGCGCACCTACCACTCCTCCTCCTCGCCGACTCTGAAGACCTGACCAAGACTGAGCGAGAGTCATCCAATGGGACCGACTGATGGGGTCATGGGCTGCCTGGCTTTGCTGGATGACTGACTGGGACCTGCACAGCCACACACTAGTCTCTCTCCGGGCACCAGACACATCAGGACAGTGGACACAGTTAACTTATTTTCAAATTAAAGGCCAAACCACCAAACATTGTCCCTGCAGAGAAATGCTGCTCGCTCCATTGCCCACACACCAACACAGATGCCTCCTGTCTTGACAGTCTCCTCTTCTACCTAGGCATGCTGTCCCCGCCACCTCATACAGCCAGTCACAGACACTCTCAAGCTCCTGGCTCCTTCTTCTATCTCTCCTTATTAGTGGATGCTTTGTGTCCAGGAGTCAGGAGTGCATTTTATTGACTGTAAGGCTCGGTGCTAGTGGTTGAGGACTATTAGATATTCGCTGCCCCCCCCCCCGGTCCCCCTCCTCTCCCCCCTTTAGGAAAGAAAAAAAGAGAAAACACACTGCAGTGCACCACAAAAACAAACCTGGACAGGTCACAGGATCATCAGCTGCAGTGGATTTCAACTCCACTATTTTATGACTGCAATCCAGTGCAACTGCAACTAATTGCAACTACATTGAATTGCAACTGACTATTTCAACTGCCGATGACTGCTCCAGGGTCTAGTGGCATCCTACAAAATCTCAGGGGGTGATGCTGCACTCTGATTGGTTACACAAGTCATGTGCCTTCCCCCTGTGTTGTATTCAGTTCAGTATGTGTTATACTCATCTTGGTGTATCACAACATTTCAGTTTGCTGTATTCACACCTTGGCACATGCTACACTGTATTCAGTCTATGCCTTGCAAGTTTGGCAACAATACAGTTTGCTACATGCTCATTTCAGTATGCAACATTCACATTTTAATATGTGATTTTGTTTTCAGTACTTCATAACCATTTGATTTACTACAGTACACATTTATCATGAGTACCAATATATTAAATAAATATAATCTACAATTCAGTATGTGTCATATTCATTTTGGTACACATTATACCCTATTTATTATGTATTATATCCATTTTAGTATGGGTCATATATATTTTGGCATGTGTCATAATTATTTTGGTATGTGTTTTATATATATATATATATATATATATATATATATATATATTTATCTGTCGTATCCATTTCAGTAGATGTCATATCCATTTCAGCATGTGTCATAATTATTTCAGAATGTGTCATAACCATTTCAGTTTGTGTCATATCCATTTTCATGTCTGTCATAATTATTTCAGTATGTGTCATACCTATATTGGTGCATGTCACATACATTTTGTTTTTTGTCATACCCATTTTGGTACATGTCTTACCCATTCTGGTATGTGTCATACTCATTTCAACATGTGACATATTCATTTTGGTATGCGTCATAATTATTTCAGTATTTTTACATACCCATGTTAGTGAGTGTCATATCCATGTCAGTTTGTGCTATAACCATATTGGTGTACGTCATAACCATTTCGGTATGTCATGCCCATTTTCCTAGTCCTCATATCCTTTACAGTATGGGTCATATCCATTAAGCTGTGTGTCAGAGATATTTCAGTGTGTGTCACACCAATTTCAAAGTGTGCCATATCCAGTTCAGTTTGTCTCATACCCATTTTGTTATGTGTCCTAGCCATTTCAGTATGGGTCATATCCATTTCGATATGTGTCATTATTATTTCAGCATGTGTCATTCCATTTTCAGTTTGTATCATGCCAATTTCAGTTAGTGTTAATCCCATTTTGGTGTCTGTCATAACCATTTTGCTATGTGTCATATCCATTTCAGTATGGGTCATATCCATTTGGGTATGTGTCATAATTATTTCAGTGTGTGTCATACCAGTTTCAGTGTGTGCCATATGCAGTTCAGTTTGTGTCATACCCATTTCAGTATGTGATACCCATTTTGATATGTGCTATAGCCATTTCAGTATAGGTCATATCCATTTAGGTATGTGCCACAATTATTTCAGGATGTGTCACACCATTTTCTGCATGTGTCATATCCATTTCAATTAGTGCTAAACCCATTTTGGTGTGTGTCATACCCATTTCAGTATGCCATACCCATTTTGCTATGTGTCATAATCATTTCAGTATGGGACATATCCATTTCAATATGTGTCATAATTATTTCTTTATGCATCATACCAATTCTGGTATAGCATATCCATTTTGGTGTATATCATACCCATTTTAGTGTGTGTCATACCCATTTCAGTATGTGTCATATCTGTTTTGATATGCATATTACCTGTTTCAGTATGTGTCCTAGCCATTTTGATATATGTCATACTTATTTTAAAAAGTGTTATTTCTATCTTGGTGTATGTCATATCCAGTTTGGTATGTGTCATACACATTTTTGTATAGGTCATAACCATTTCAGAAGGTCTTATAACCATTTCAGTGTGATATACTCATTTTCATGTTTGTCATTCTCATAATATTATGCTGTAAACAGTTTGTTGTTAGTCACTGATATTTCACTGTTAATTATATTCTGAAAACTGTAATTTTGAATTGAACGGCTTCCCATAACCAGCCTAAAAAGAAGAAACCTGCAAATCACTGTACCTGTACTCACTTTATTTGTAACACTCCCGGGTCGCACCTGAAAATAGGCACTTGGTTGTCTAGTGTGCTTACCCGGTTAACAAAAGCAAATAAATAAATCAGAGAATCTGTTACAATGATTGGGAAGACTGTCACTTGCTGGAAAAATGTAATGTGATCCAACAAGCCACTTCCATAATTTGGGATATAAGATAGAGTAATAGAATATTGTGTGGGCACAAAGTCTAATCCACAGGGGAATCCTCACTGGATGTGGGTCCTGTTTTAGAGACTCAACCATTTCTTCACTGAACACGAGACAAACACAGTTACTGTAACAGAAAATGGCCAAGTTTCTAAATCTCTCAATCTTTTCCCCAAGTTTTCCAGAAATTGTCTTTTGACTAATAGAATTCTTCTATACATGCAATATTTCAAGAGACAGCTTCTTTACTGACAGGCACTGAGTATGTTTTGCTCTTGTAGTTCTGTGAAGCCTCAGACAATAAGTTAGCTTTGGGCACAAGCAGAACTGCATGTCTCCTTTAACCACATTTCCTCCACTGCAAAAGGCATGCTGAGCCAGTGGCTCCCATCTGCTGGCACCACCAGCAGTTTCCTGTGCTCACTAAGGTACAAAATCATTAGGCAGACTAGAAGCCACAAGCCCGCTGTGGATGGATGAAAAGGCAAAAGCAATGTGCTCATGTTCACTGTTACTGTGTATGCTTTATTATTGTCAGGGCCCCTAGTGCTCTGTGGCACTTTGTCCTGGTGTCTGTGGTAGGGTTCCTAGATTTCTATGGCAGCATTTCCTGATTTCTATGTCATGATTTTTTTTTAATTTCTTTGGTAGAATGCAGTCCTGCCATTGACTAGAATGTTATGAGATGTCACCAATGACATCATATGATGAGCACAGAAGAGAGGCTTCAGGATAAACAAGATGAGGAAGGGAATCAGGCACAATGAAAAAACTGTATATTTGAATCAGAGGCCACCAAAAACAATAAATTCTGCTGCACTACATATATTCTGCAACACGATGCAAATTCTGCACAAAATTCCGCAACCATGGAATCGCAGAATTCCAGGTACCTTGATTATTGTATTCCCTTTCCCCTGGGGCATACCTGTAAACAAGCCTTGGTTCAGTGTGCCTGTCCCAGTTATCAGTTTTCAAATAAATGAATAAATGTTATCACACATCTGCAGGAACTCCAGAAGCTCTGCACAGAGGCAAAGTAACCGAGTGCAACAAAGTCATGGTTCTCCAGTGGCACGTTCATACCTTTCAATCATTAATGCATGTAGCCTTCAATGACCTTGGCTCATTACCTACTCACACTGTTAGAGAAGGGGAAGGTAAACTTCCTAGGTTCAGTGTTACAAGGATAACAGATTCTAGTTTTACAAGACTGAGGGAAGTGGTTGACTGTACATTGCCTTGAACTCTTACAAGTTTATTTATTTATTTATTTGTTTTACTAATCAGGAAAGGAAGGTTAGACAATACTGCCTATTATCAGCCTTACCATCTATTTTTAGCCGTGCCGGGGGGTGTGTGGAAATACAGATGCAAACCAAATAACATTGAACCAGATGAAGCTGTTAGTGGTAGTTTAGTGAATAGGAGAGTTGCAGGGGCCATAGCCATGCTAGGAGAATTTGGCAGCTGTAGCCACATGGCTGTGTTTCCTCTGTTTGCTGCCACGAGACTGGATTTTTTGCGTCCATAGTCACAAAGGGCAATCTCGGCAGCTGTTGCTGCAAGTGGTCTGGGCTCCCTAGCCTAGGGGAGCCAATCAGGGTGGAGGGTGCCAACTCTGAAAAAGGAGACTCTGCTATAAAAGTGGAGCCATGGAAAGAAAAATTCCCACCTTCCTGCCCCCAACCCCTCCATTTATTAAATAGGCTCCCTGGGTTCCTTCGAGAGGAAGCTACCAACATCAGAGGAGGAGAGGTGTCTTTCTCATAGACAGGGTGTGAAGCAGTTAAAAAGAGACTATATATCTCTAATAGAGTGACTTTTGTATCACTAACATTTTATCTTATAGGGTGTCTATAGAGTGACTTGATATACTGTTTATCCTATGGGGTGACTTGATTAAGTGTTAGAAACAATTACAAATAGAATGTATTATGTGATTTAAAGGTACTGTGAATGTAGTGATTGCAGGAGGGCTGTAGGTAGGGGAAATGTCTAATGTTTTATCTTATAGGAGGTCTATAGAGTGACTTCATATATTGTTTATCTTATAGAGTGCATTAAGTGATTTAAAGGTACTGTGAATGTAGTGATTGCAGGAGGGCTGTAGGTAGGTGAACTGACTATCGTTTTTATCTTATAGGGGGTATACAGAGTGATTTCATAAGGGCTAAGTAAGGGGAACTGAAGGGTTTTATTTCTATTGTGTTATCTTATAATAATCTGAATTAACAAACTTATTTAAGAAGTAGTGACATTTACAAGGTAGAGTGTATTAGGAGTTCTATAGGGGTTAAAGGTCTTGATACAAGCTCTAGCAGCACCGGGCTAATTGCAAACGTGGTCACTGTTCAACTGCAAGCATATATAGCATGTTTATAGATTCTATGAGTTGTTTAGCCAGCTTACCTGCCTGAATTCTGTATTTGCCCTGTTTCTCCCTCTCTGTGCCTGATTGTAACCGGGAGTACATCCTGCGCATGCGCTGTGCAGAACTCAGTCTCCCGCTGCATTGTAATTGCCTCCTTTGTCTCCCTATAGCCTCTAGACTACTGTAACATGTAAAATAAAAAAAAAAAAAACAGTGATTGCGAAGCTTTACTCCTCTAGCCAACTGGTTTGCGGCTTGCTCATAATTAACTATAGGTAGTGTGACTGCATAGATTATTAATAATAGGTAATGTGATTGCTCAGTTTACAGCTAATTACTAAGTAGCTAATAATCAGCTCTCACCCTGAGTCTGACAGGGATCCTTGCATTATTACTTGTCTCACTGGGCTACTCTAACTGAATCTCTGGAATAACCTGTTTTTGTTGTCTCCTCTCTTAGTTAATTTGTGCTAAATAACAGCTGATTAGACAGGGAACCCTAATCCCAAAGGTAGCGAGCCGCGCTTGCCTAACACATCTAGACTGGAGGCTGAACCTGCTCTGAAACCCTCAGCTGACGCTGCCGTACACACCTACAATTGCAGAGATAGAGACCAGTTCCAGGTTCCTTGACCCACTAGGATATGCTCCCGTGACCCATGCGGGTGGCCCTGAAAAGCTTTAAGATGAACCCTGGTAATTGGGACAAGGGGATCCTCTTGGCTACAATCTATATTCTGGCCCAACTTGGGACGGACTGGCTCATTAGCAGTGTCAACTGCCCCCCTCATGCCCGTGGGGGGTCGGGAAACCCATACGGCATGCCACTACAGATGCCCCTCTACCAGGAGCAATATCCTTCTCCTAGTGGCGTATGAATTCTCTAGGAAAGGGATCCTCTATCGATCCCTTCTCCTTACCTGGAGATTAACCCTATTTCCATCTACACTGGTTATACCTCCTCTAACCCTCACTCTTCGGTGCTTGCTAGCAGCACTGTTGCTACTGGCAGGAGACATCCAGCCTAACCCAGGCCCTGGGACACCTAATGTCTCTATTTCTTCCCCATCAGATAAGACCTGGGATGCTGCCAGGGGCCTGAGGCTGGTTCACATGAACATCTGCAGCCTGAGACCAAAGATCCACGAAGTCCAAGCATGGCTAGCTGTCTACAAACCTGACATACTAGCAGTCTCGGAGACCTGGTTAAAGCCCCACATTCTGGACCATGAGGCAGCTGCCTCTGGATACACCTTCTACAGAAAGGACAGACCCTCGAGAAGAGGGGGCGGGGTTCTGATATATGTAAGGGACACAATTACATCCTCCCTCGTTAGTATGCCACAAGGCCTGACCCCGGACATAGAAGCAATCCTCATACGGCTCACCCTAGGAGGGGCTAAGCACCTCACAATAGGCTGCGCTTATAGCCCCCTTACTAATGCGCTAGGTTCTCTGGATGCCCTCCTGAAGAACCCAACAGTAGAATCTGCTTCAGAGGTCATCCTACTGGGGGACTTCAACCTAAACTGGGCCCTTGAGGTGAAATCTGCCATCAATGGTATACTAAACGACTCCCACCTCACCCAAGTCATCTCCCTACCAACCAGAATGAACCATGTAACAGGAAGGCATACCACAATCGACTGGGTCCTGGCTTCTACCCCCAACAAGTAAAAATGGCAGGGACCTGGTCGATGCCTTGAGTGACCACTCGCCTGTATTTGCCATCTGGCAGAACTGTATCTGAACAAAGTCCTCCTAGGATCATTACCTCTAGGGACTACTCTAACTCCTCCCTGACCAATTCATTCGGTACTTAAATGGTATCGACTGGAGCAAAATAAGACACCTTCCTAGTCTGGAGGATGCCGTTAAATTTTTCCAGACATCCCTCACCAGAATTATGGACCTTTTAGCTCCTTTGAAAACCCACAGAGTAAAGAGAAGCTGCTACAAGTGGATCTTGCCTCCTCTAAAAGCCCTGATGTCCACCCGGGACAAGGCCTGGAAAAAGTACAGGAAATCAAAGCTACCGGGGGACTTAGCCAGCTACAGGGCCCTTAGAAACCAATGTAAAAAGGACATAAAGCTAGCTAAAAAAGCCTATATCACCAACCTTCAAAAAACTAACCTAGGCAATCCTAGGCTTTTCTGGACGCACATTAATGAACTCCTCAAAGGGAGCATTAAAACTACACCCAGCCCAATCTTGGCTAATGGGCAACTAGTCTATGAGGGATCTCTCATTGCTGAGACCCTTAACAGTTACTTTACGAACCTGGATGCATACAACCGGGGACACCCTGACAGGAGGAGTGAGGTGGTTGCACAACAGCCCCTGGACCTTGACCGCCCTTCGTTTCACCTGAGGCTGGTCAGGGAAAGGGAGGTTTTTACCACCCTTAAATCCCTACACTCGAGAGGATCTGGGGGCCCTGATGGGATCCAAACCAGAATCCTCAAGGAGGGAGCCCCAGCTCTAGCTAAACCCCTAACCTGGCTGATCAACTGGTCCATAATGGAGGGGTCTGTACCCAAGCTTTGGAAACAGGCTCTGGTGATTCCATACACAAGGGAGATCAGCAGAGCCCATTGAGAACTACAGGCCTATCTCTTTGTTGTGTGCCATAGCAAAAGTACAGGAGAAGCTAGTCTACTCCCAACTCCGTGATTACCTAGAAATCCACCGGGCAATCTCACCATCATACCACGGGTTCAGGGCCAAGCATGGGACGGACACTGCGCTAACTAAATTCTCAACAGAAGTACTGAGCAATAATGATGGAGGGGTCAGCACAGGGGCGGTCTTCATTGACCTATCTATATTTCTATATTTCGACTTGGTAAACCACAACCTCCTTCTTCAAAAGATGCGCTCTCTTGGCCTTGACACCCACTCACTGGGATGGTTCAAGAGTTATCTCTCTGGACGCACCCAGAGGGTTAAGTGGGAGGATAAAGTCTCCAAGCTAGCCCTACTCAAAGAAGGGGTACCCCAAGGGTCAATCCTCAGCCCCCTTCTCTTTACACTGTACATAAATGATCTGCATAAACACTGCGGGAGTAGCAGCGCCATCCAGTACGCGGATGATGCAGTCATTTATAGAGCTTCCTAACTTACCAGAGTTGCAGACAGCCCTCCAAGAAGACATCCATCAGATGGAGGACTGGCTCACTCTGAACAAAATAGTTTTAAACACCAACAAAATGAAGGTAATGCTCTTTGGCACTAGATCCTGGGAACAGAGAGTCACATCTCCTTCAACTCCAGTCCAGGGGTGTAAAACTTGAGGTGGTCACCTCCACCAAATACCTTGGCCTTACCCTGGACCAAGGCCTCACACTAAAAAATCATGTAGATCAAATCACCAAAGCCATCCATGGGAAACTTGGCATCCTTTATAGACTAAAGGACCAGATCATCCCGGAAGCTAGGGTAGCCATTGCCACTAGTGTACTCCTCCCAAAGCTCACATACGTGGCCCCGATCCTCCAGGGCGTGGCCGTGATGGAGTTAGGAAGGCTGCAGACTTTGTACAATAAGATAGTCCACTTTGCCACCATGTCTCACCCGAGGACTCACCACTGTGAGGCCCAATCCAGGCTCAGGTGGCTGTCTCTGGATGCTCGCCTCTCCTACCCAACCCTCTGCCTTACATTCAAGCTACTGGGTCCCTTACCTCCCCCCAGCCTGGATGGGCTCGTCAGGGTGAAACCCAACCCACAGTGCCTGCGCTCATCAGGCCAAACTCTCCTCGCAGTTCCCAGGATTAGGACTAAAGCCGGGTCTAGGTCCTTTGCGTACACAGCCCCTTCCACCTGGAACAACCTCCCCTTGGAGGTACGGGAGGCTGAGACCGTTACCAGCTTCCGGACTAAGCTTAAGGGACACCTGCTCAACAGGAGCATATGTCTTTGCTACAGTACCTGACCACATACAGCCACCTGGGTAGCTCAATAGACCCTCCCTACCTCCATCCTGGCAGTATAACAGTCCTCCCCTTACAGACGGGGTGCACTTATGTCCCAAATCTATCCCCCTTCCAATCTGCCCACACAGCAGTTAACCTTAGGTCTTTAGCTGCTGCTCACTATTCCAGAGCACTTTTAATCTAATCAATAACTAGTGATGTTTAATGTTTAATGGTCTCATTATTTGTAAATTCTATGTCCTTACAGCCTGCATGTCTTCCACTACCTGCTGCCCCGTAAACATATGTATTCTTACTGTTAAAAACTATTCAATCTCCTGACTGTACTGATCTGTTACCTGTATGTTGTTGTTTCACCCGGGTCGCCCCTGAAAAAGGGACCTCTTGGGGCCCAGCGGGCCTACCCGGTTATCAAAATTCAATAAATGAATAAATAATAGCCTGCTGAACAGACTCCCTGCCCCAGACCAGTAGCAGCAGCAGAAATTCCCTCCCAAGAGCTCCCTCCCAGAGCGTGGATCACGCGGGTGCTAGGAGGTAATAAACTACCTCCAAATTGTAGCACCCTTGTGAAGTGGGATAGCCCGTCGACGCGCTACACGCTTCG
This sequence comes from Neoceratodus forsteri, assembly GCA_016271365.2. Lineage (NCBI taxonomy): Eukaryota > Metazoa > Chordata > Ceratodontiformes > Ceratodontidae > Neoceratodus > Neoceratodus forsteri. The sequence goes on from CM028132.1 coordinate 1,214,047,415, forward strand.
ACTGCCCCACCCACCCTGGCTCGGCATTTCCTTTATCGGCTCCTACTAGTGACATCACATCCTGTCACTCATTTAACTAAGTCCCCATTTCTCCATTTGCAGGTTATACCTGCTAGCCACTAGAGGGACCCTCTGTCCTTCCCTCCTCTACCCCCTCTACCTGTATTACCCTCTCACTTCTGATTACCTCTCTACCTGCTCAGGCCACTTCTCTCCCTTCTCTAAACCCCTGCCTCCGCCCACACCCCTCCCTTTGCCCAGCCATCTGGCTAACCCTATGCACCACCCTTGCCCTATTGCCTGCCCCACACCCAGCCTGCCACTACCCCAGTGACCACTAGGAGTCGCTATTTCAACCCCATTTTCTGGCCCAATTGTAGCCCATGGCAAGACACCTAGTACCAGGTTCCCTGCACTCAGCTAGGTCTAAGCCCTACTGCCCTACCAGAGTCTTGAACCCTGCACCCCGTCCACCAGAGGCCGTGACAGTACCACTATTCCAAAGTGGTATCTACGCTATCTGAAGGGCAATTCAGACACTCGTAACCCCCTACCCGGCTTTAACAGGGTACTATGATTGGTCACCTCTTCCTCAAATCTGACATAATGACACCTTCTATGACCCTGGTACTACTGTTCTCCTCCATTTTACTATCCCTCCCAACATCTACTCCCCCTCTATGTCCCTACCCTTCACCACCCCCCCACCGTCATTTCTGTCACTCCTTCTTTTGCCCCCTATAAGTCCACTGCTTCCCTCCCAGCTATCTCTCTGGTCCCATTACCACTCCCCCTTCCTCCTGGCCTATTCCTTTGGTTGCTTCCTTGCCTCTGTCTCCTCCCTGCACCTACTCCCTTCATCCAGCCCCTCTACTGCCCCCACCCACGAGGCTAAATCCCAGCCCCTCCATTGTGCATCGCGCCACCTTACTATTGCACCACTCCTTCTGGCGGCAGGGATATACACCTAACCCGGCCCAACCCTTACCCCAGGCCTGCCATCCCATATCAAACCCCTCAGCCAAACAACCATCTCCCACCCTAGCTTCCTCCCGGGGCCTCGTCTTCTCCACCTAAATATTAGTAACCTAACCCTAAGCTCGATCAGCTCCAGGTCCTAGCCGCACACTACACCCCTGATATTATCATCCTATCTGAGACCTGGCTAAAACCTAGCCTACCCAATAATAATTTCGCTATTCCAGGGTTCAACATCATACGGCAAGACCGGCCTTCCAGAGGCGGTGGGGTGGCTATCTACATCAGTTCAGCCCTCCACTTCACTGTCTCCATTACAAAAACTGTACCCAAAGCTTAGAGCTTCTGATGGTAAAACTGTCCCCCCTCACTACCTATCTTTGTGGCTGGCATTTCGCTGCCCAGGCACGCCAACCACAATAGTCACCAACCTTCTGGGCCAGCTCTCTTCCCTTGCCCACTCAGGTGAACTATATGCTATGGGTGATTTTAACCACAATTGGCTAGCACCCACCTTTAACAAAACCCAAACTGAGTTAACTGCTCTTAACCTCTGTCAAACCATTACTGAACCCACTCGCTCTAACCTTAAGTCCGGTAATCACTCACTCCTCGACTGGGCGCTTATTTCCCACCCACACCGCGTCGTCAGCTCAGGTCTTCTCCCTGATTCCATTAGCGACCACCACCTAATCTACTTAGTCCGCAAAATCCACAGAGTTAAATCCCCTCCCAAATTTATATTCCAGCGTTCTTAAAAATCCCTCAACCTCTCCCTCCCTTTTGGATGATCTTCGCCACTCTAATTGGGTCCCAAGCACAAACCGCTCTAATATGGATTCGGCCCTTATGCACTTTCAGAACACCTTCCTCTCCACCTGGGACAAACATGGCCCCCTACGCCGGGCTAGAGTCCATGGTTCCCACCTACCCTGGATCACTCCCGAGCTGATTGCTTGCCAACAAGCCTGTGATAAGGCCTGGCGAACCTACAAATCCTCAATCCTCCCCAGCGACTACACATCCTATCGCACGCTCTGCAATAGGTGTACTAAGGCCATCCACCTAGCTAAGTCTGAATATTTTAATAACACACTTAATGCAAACCTTGGAAGACCTTCCAAATTCTGGAAAGTCATTAACTCCCTTTTCTCCCCCCAAACAGTTAACCCTCCACCTCTCCTCCTTGCCCAAGGTACTCTCCTTTCCGATTCCCTGGAAGTCGCCTCCGAGTTTAATTCGTATTTCACTACCTGTGCCCAGGCCCTCCTTGAAGCCCTTCTGCCTGCAAACACTCCATCTCCTCAGTCTCCTATCCCCCAACTATCCGGCATGAACCCCTTCTCCTTTAAACACATTTCCCCCACTGAAACCTTAGATGCCCTTTGCGCCCTAAACCCCTCCAAAGGCAAATCCCCTGACAGTCTTGACAACAAACTCCTCTTCTTATCTGCTCCCGCCATCGCTATCCCCCTCGCAGCCCTACTAAATCTTTCCTTCAGTACCGAGTCACTCCCCTCCATATGGAAGCATGCCACTGTTCTACCCCTCCCTAAAGGCGGTGACTCTACCTCTGCATCTAACTACCGCCCCACCTCCCTCCTCCCCACCCTCACAAAACTCCAGGAACACCTTGTACTATCCCAACTGTCTCACTTCCTCACAGAAACTAACTTCTTCACCCCTTTCCAGTCCGGGTTCAGAAAACACCACTCCACTACCTCCTCCATGCTCAGATTCACAGACCACATCCTCACTGGGATGGTCAAAGGGCTAATCACTGCTGCTATTTTCATCGACCTAGCAAAAGCCTTCGACATCGTATCCCATTCTCTCCTACTATCCTGCCTTTCTGGAGCTGGGTTAGCTGCATCCGCCATAAACTGGTTCAGTGCCTACCTTCTAAATAGAACCCAATCCACTAAAATAGCTGACCACATCTCCCCCCCATCATCTCTGGCATACCGCAAGGCTCAGTTCTCAGCCCCCCATCCTCTTCTCCATCCTCCTAAATGACCTGCCAAACTCCTGCTCCTCTTCCGCCATCCACATGTATGCAGACGACACAGTCCTCTTCACCTCCAGCTGGACCCACAGAAGAATCACCTCCAAACTTCAATCTGACTTCAACAAATCCAACTCTGGTTCAATAGCAACCAACTCTCCCTAAATGCTAAGAAAACCAACTCTATGACTTTCGGCACCAGACAGCCTATCCAAACTCACCTCCCCTCTGAGATTCCACACCCTAAATAACACCATCCTCGAAGAAGTACCCTCCTTCAGGTATCTCGGGGTTTGGCTTGACCGCCACCTCTCCTTTTCCACTCACGTCAATGCCATCATTTCCAAACTGCGCCCAAAACTTGGTGCAGTCTATAGAAACCGCACTAGTCTCCCTCTTCCTGTCAGACGCGAAATTGTTCAGAAAATGATTCTACCCTCCTTCGACTACTGTGATGTAGTTTACAGTTCCACTGCACAGACCACCCTAGCCAGACTAGACCCCCTCTTCAATGCATTTTGCTGCTGTGCCCTCGATGCCCCCCCTCGATCACATCACTGCACGCTTTATCGTTCCCTGTCCCTACCTTCTCTAAGTAACCAGCGCCTAATTCATAGTGCTAAATTCACTTCTAACTTCTGGCTCGGCTCCCTCCCTCCCCATCTCGCCTCTGCCCTATCCTCCCCACCTACCCCCTCACACGCCCTCAGATCCACTGACCCTAGACTACTATTCATCCCTCACCATAGGACCACCACCAGCCAATCCGCATTCTCTTACCTCTTCCCTAAACTCTGGAACGGTCTGCCCATCCAGATTTGTCATTCTTCATCCAAACTCTCCCTTTCCTATGCCCTCTCTAACTTCCTTGCACCTAATTGCTACTGCCCCTGACCACCCTCCCATTTAGCTCCTCCCCCCGTTCCCCCCCTGCGACTGACCAGCGGCCTGGCTATCGCCTAATTGTCTGGCTTATACACTACCCTGCGCACTTATACCCTCTCTATTACCTACTCTGCACTCTCAATTTCTCCCTTCCCCCCTTCCTAATCAACCTAAGCTCCCCAGCCCCACTCCCTCCCTCCTCACCTAACCTCTTCCCTATACACCTACGTTTCTACACCCTCCATCTCTACCCCCCATCTTGCTCTCCAAATCCTTCCTTTCTACTTGATGCATCTCCCTGAAGCTCAACCTCTGCTACTGGCACTCAAGTTCTGCTATTACTACCTCTGTTCTGTAACTGGCACTTATGCATTTCATGTTTTGCCTCGATGTGTACCCTTGTATTGTATACCATGCCCTTACATTCATGTTCTGTACTGTTACCTAGTTGGTTAACCACGATTTGTATAATCTGTACTTGCTGGCCTGTGCTGTGCTGAACTGCACTGCCTATGTAACAAGTTCAAATGTAATCCTTCCCAACCATGTACATTTTCTGTATTGTGCTACTGTAAGTTCAACTATTGTATGTATACCTGCCTCATCTGTACCCCCCAGGTGCACACCGTGAGACGAGCATCTTTTTGCTCAGTGTGCCTTTCCTGGTAAAACATTTTCAATAAATAAATAAATAAATACTCTTCAGGGCTGAAAAGATCTGGTGATAAGGCTCTTGGAGTGGCTGCTCCACTCCTCTGGAATTCACTTCCTCCCCATGTTAAGTTGACCAGCTCAGTAGAGGCCTTTAAAGCTTCTCTTAAAACTTACCTATTTGATAAAGTTTTTGTTTTAATCTGATTTTATGCTGAGCTTGTTTTATCTATTTATAGCCTTTTATTTATTCTTTTATCTAAAGCGCTCAGAGCCTTGGGATTGGGTGCTATATAAAATAAAGTTGCCTTGCCTTGCCTTATATACTCGAAAGGGTAATGGTTACAGAAGGGCTAAGAAAGGAAAACTGCAGCGTACAGCACTAGCTAATTCTGTGTCCTGTTTTTAGGAGCTATTCTTTCAGCACATTTAAGACTAAGGTGATCAAATGGACAGGCATCAAAGTTGGAGAGTTACCCTGAAATGGGATCAAGCAGGACTTGAGTATGGTCTCTGGGCAAATAGTGCTTGGGGAATCTTTGGGAGGGTGGTAGGGTGCAGTGGGTGTGGGACGGCCATGGTGTTGGATATAGCATGGAGGCTGGGGGGCTGCATGGTGTAGAGAGAGCTTACCCAGCTAAGAGAGGAGATGGGGTGGTTGAGGTGGATGCTAAGCAGGGGAGGGGAGAGGATGGGAGGAGGTCCAAAGAAAACACCAGTTGGGTGGGGGGTGAAAGAGAGAGAGAACATAGCAGGAGATGCAGAGGTATTAGGAACAGGTGTAAGGGTAGGTGAGAAAAGAAGGGGAGAGGTCTAGAGGAGGTACAGAGGATGCACCAGAGAGGTAAGAGGAGAAAAGGGGAGCACAAGGGATGCTGCAGAAGACTTAGGTACAAGAGAAGTAGAGGATGAAAAGGGCCAGGGGAAGTGTCAAGTGGTGGGATCAAAAAAAGCACAGCAATCACCATCAGGGAAGGGGCAGGAATTAGGGAGGGGAGCATCAGGCAGCAGGCTGCAAAGCAAGGGGGCAGAGCAGGAAAACAGATTCACACCCCTGGGGGCACTTGAAGAGGAGGTCGGTATGGAGTGCAGCAGCGAGGAATTCATAGGCGATGGAGGAGGGGCTAAGTTGATAGAAGGATCGGGAATAGGGGCTGTACCTTTGGGAGGGAACATGGAGGGAAGTAGCCAAAATGGGCAGGGGGCAAACAATCTCAAGGGGGACACAATGCACAGAAGAGACAGGGAGGGGGCCTAAAGTAAGTCTAGGAAAGGAAAGGATAAAGGGGGGAAGGGGGAGAGTACCCATACACAGAGGGATTGGGGCAGTAGAGAGGGAGGAAAAGAGCAAAGGGAGGGGTCAGAGCCCACAAAAAGCTATGTTAGGATGAGGGGGATTGGGACTGGTGGGGACCCCAGAGGGATGAGAGATTTAGACCATAGGAGAGCAAAACTCAATCAATCTTTATTTTACCAGGAGAAACACCATTGAGAAAAACTCATTTACAAGGTGGTCCTGGGTGGACAACACACAAAAATTGACACTCATAGGGTACAAATAAGGACTTAATAATACACTGAGTACATACATAGGTAAAAGAATATTTAAAAATACATTGTGTTCAAAACTCTGGGGAGGCAGATGGACATGGGGGGGGAATTAGGTCAGGGAAGGAAATTGGATGACAGGAAAGGGGTGTAAGCTAGAAAACCAAAAGCACAAGCAGAATGAGGGGAGTAGCAGGGTCATGTTCATAGGTGACTCTGTACCAAAGGGCATCAGATGGGGGAGAAAGGGAGGTAGGAGCAGTACCATTTGGGTTGAGGGTATGCCAGGAATGACAGCGCTAAAGGTGAGGCACAATATACCTTCATGGAGAAAGCAGCAAGATGAGAGGTCGCACTTGGTGTTCCACCTAGGCACCAATGATCTGGAGGACAGTAGTCTAACAGAGGTGCAGGCTAGTTTCAGGGAGCTTGCTAGGTTCTGCAGTACATAGATACATAGACAGTGTCAGTAGGTAAGGGCCTATGGCCCACCCAGTCTGCCCATTTGAGCTTGTAAGTTTACTTTATGTTTTCCTAGAAGTCTGTTGCCCCTTAACCCTGACCTCCAGAATTCCTTTGTGTCTATCCCATGAATTCTTAAATCCCGTGATTGTTTCAGCCCCACCACTTCCTCTGGCAGGGTGTTCCACTTGTCCACCACCCGTTCTGTGAAGAAATTCTTCCTCACGTTTCCTCTGAAACATCCTCCCGCCAACTTCATCCCATGCCCTCTAGTCCTGGAACATATTTTTTGCTTAAAAATAGTGTATTCCTGCACACTGTTCCTCCCTGTAAGATACTTGTATGTCTCTATCATATCCCCTCTCTCCCTCCTCTCCTTCAGGGAGTACATATTCATTTCCTTCAACCTGTCCTCATAGGACTTGTGATGCAATCCATGTACCATCTTTGTTGCCCTCCTCTGAACCTTCTCTACCCTGTCTGTATCCTTACATAAGTAAGGTCTCCAGAACTGTACACTGTACTCCAGGTGGGGTCTCACTAGTGTCTTGTATAGTGGAATTATGATATCCCTTTTCCTGCTGGTGATGCCCCTGCACATGCATCCCAGCATCCTATTTGCTTTACCAGCTGCCTTGTCACACTGTTTCCCTTCCTTGAGGTCATCAGAGATGATAACCCCAAGATCCCTTTCCTGCTTGGTGCATGCTATATCCTCACCCCCAACTGATATATTGTGCCAGGGTTTTTGTGCCCCATATGCATTATCTTGCACTTCTTTGCATTGAATTTCAACTGCCAAACCCCTGACCATTCTTCAAGTTTCTACACGTCCTTTCTCATTCTGTCTACACCCTCTGGTGTGTCTACTCTGTTACAGAGCTTTGTCATCAGCAAACAGTGAAATTCCACCTTCTAGGTCCTGTGCAATGTCACTGATGAAGATGTTGAATAGGACCGGTCCAGCAATGATCCCTGCGGTACCCCACTGGCCACTCTTCCCTCTGTGGAGTGACAGCCATTTACCACCACCCTCTGTTTCCTGCCGCCCAGCCAGTTACCTACCCACTGCACTACTGTCCTGCCCACACCCATATTCCCCAGTTTGTGTAATAGTCTTCTATGTGGCACAGTGTCAAAGGCTTTGCTGAAGTCCAGATAGGCCATGTCCACTGCCCTCCCCTGATCCACCTACCTAGTCACCCTGTCAAAGAATTCAACGAGGTTGGTCTGACATGACCTCCCCCTGGTGAAACCATGCTGTCTTGGGTCCTGTAGTCCATTGACAACCAGATGTTCCACCAATCTCTCCTTCAGTAGTGCTTCCATGATCTTCTCCACTACCGAGGTGAGGCTGACTGGTCTGTAGTTCCCCGCTTCCTCTTTGTTCCCACTTTTGTATAAGGGGACTACAACTACTGTCCTCCAGTATTTGGGTACCTCCCCTGTTTCCAGTGATCAGCTAAACAGGATTTCCAGAGGTTCAGCCACCACCTCTTTTAGTTCTTTAAGGAACCTGTGGTGCACCCCATCTGGCCCCATTGCTTTATCAACTCTTATTATTTCCAGTTTCTTCAGGACTCTTTCTTGTGTAAAGGGACTTGTGTCCATTTCTGCACCATTCCCACCCCTTGTACTCCCTTCAGACCCATTGTTCTCCTCTTCCTCAGTAAAGACTGAGCAGAAATACCTGTTTAATATGTCAGCTTTACTGTTGTCATCCTCCACGTGGCCCCCATCCTCCCCCTTCAGTCTCACTATCCCTTCCTTTGCCTTTCTTTTTTCACTTATGTACCTGTAAAGGTTTGTCCCTCTACCCACTGATTTTGCAATGTGCTCTTCTGTCTGAGCTTTGGCTTCCCTTACTGACCTCCCTGCCTCCCTTTGCTTCTCCTGGTACTTCTCCCTATCTCCTTCTGCCTGTGTCTTTTTGTATTGCCTGAATGCAATCTTTTTGGGTTTCACTTTCTCCGTTACCTCCTTGGAAAACCATAATGGCCTCCTTTTCCTTTTCCCCTTGCTAACCTGCTTAATGCATAATTCTGTTGTTCTTGTAATCCCAATTTAAAATACTGCCCACTGTTCCTCAACCCCTGATTCCTGCCCCATTCCCCTTAATGCCTCTTTCAAGCATCTCCCCATTTTCCCAAAGTCTGTCCCCCTAAAATACAGGATATGTGTTTTTGTGTGGTTTTTTTCTGCTCCTTCTGTGATTTCAAACCACAATGACTGGTGGTCACTATTCTCCTGGTGCTCCCCCACTGTTACCCCATCACACTGTCCCTGTTTGTGAGCACAAGGTCCAGTATTGCCTTCTGCTGAGTTAGTTCCATGACCAGTTGCTTGAGGAAGGCACCCTGAAGGGAGTCCAGGATAAATCTGCTCCTAGTTGATGCTGCTGCTGGGATGCTCCAGTCCATGTCTGGAATATTGAGGTCTTCAACCAGCACTACCTCACCATTGTCTGCCATCCTTTGGATGGCTAGCATCAGCTCCCTATCCATTTCTTCCTCCTGAGCTGGTGGTCTATAGACCACACCTGTGTGGATGGCTGGCCCCATTTTCCTTTCCAGTTTAACCCATAGTATCTCTCCCACATTTTGTTCCTCCTGGATCTCTGTGGCCTTTATGTCATTTTTCACATACAATGCCACTCCTCCTCCCTCCCTACTTGCCCTGTCTCTTCTGAATATGTTGTAACCAGGTATGGCCATCTCCCAGTCATGGTTATCATTACACCAGGTTTCTGTGATGGCCACAATGTCCAGGTCTGACTGCACCATGACAGCCTCCAGATCCTCCATCTTGTTGCTAAGGCTTCTGGCATTGGCACATGGCTTTCCATGATTTGACCTCCTAGACTGTTTAGCTGTTCTACTCAGCCCCTTCCCTGGTTGTCCTTTATCCCTGGTTCTCCATGCTGTCTGCCCTTCTGTTGAATTTTGCCCCTTTTCTGCCTATCCACCTCTTGGGCACTTATCTCCATCTTTTGCACACTGCTTTGTAGAGATATCCACTCCTCCAGTTCACTGGTTCTACTGCTAACTGTGGGGGGTGGGCAATTAGGTACCCTCCTTGCTGGCCTACCACCCCCTTGGCTAGTTTAAATGCTTGTCAATGTGGCATTTAAACTTATCATTGAGTGCTTGGATTCCCCTCCAGGATGGATGCAGGCCATCAGGTTTGAACAAGCCTCCATCCCTCCAGATGGGTCCCCAGTCACCAATGAATCCAAACCCTTCCTCACAGCACCAGTTCTTCAACCATGAGTTAAAGTTCCTGGTGCATGCACCCCTATGCTCTCCCATGCCTCTCGCAGGTAGTACTTCTGAGAAGGTGACAGAAGTAGCTACTTGCTTGAGACCCCTCCCCAATTTCCTAAACTCTTCCTGAACTTCCTTTGGCTCCCCATTTGCCAGGTCAGTAGTACCTAGGTGGATAATGACATCCAGCTGACCCTCCCATCTTGCCTTCCCAGTGATCCCCAGGATCTTCCTTCCACCCTCCATGCCATGGCACCTGGTAGGCACCTCACCTCCCGGTTCTCCCCCTCCTGTGTTCCTAGCTGGATCCCTCTTATGATGGAGTCCCCCTTCAAGATTCACTTCCTCCTCCTCTGGGGTCCACTGCTCTCCCCACTGAGGTCACCTTCTTGGCTAACCTCCACATCCTTTCCTTCCACTTCTCTGGGTACCTCTGTTTGGTTGTCCAAATTTGCCAGTGTGGCATATGAGTTCTTGAGTGGAATAGGATCTGGGATGTGCCTCTGTCTGACCGCCCTAACCCTCCCTGAGCCCACTGTCATCCAAGTGCTCCTCATTCTTGGCATCCTTTGAGGCAGTGGTGTTGGACTGGGTGGTCTCTGGATAGGGGTGATGGTTCTTCTGACCCAGTTTACTTCCACTCTGAGTCTGGCTACCTCATCCTGTAGTCCAGAGAGATGTATGCAGATAGGGCAGCACAGCCACTGCATTGCATCACTCCCCACATTATACTACACTTATACTGCTATTCCAGTACTTGTCTGTTACTGAAGCTCCCCTGGTTCCCTTTTTATCAGTTTACTGTACTAAAAATCCTGCCACTGATCCTCAGATAATTTTCTTTTAAAAGAAAAAAAAAGAATGAGTCAAAACACTTGCTGTGCTGAGGGTGGGCTTCTTCCCCCTTATGCCCCTCCTACTCCACACCCCCTACTATATCCTGTGTTTAGTTCCTGTCAATCAGATTTAACAGGAATATAATTAAGAGTTGGGCGGGGAGGGAGGGGAAAAATTGCAGCAATTAAAGACAGCAAAGAAATACACCACCACTACAAGCACACCAGACTAGGTTTTACATTTTCAACAACCCAAAAACAATTCTAATTAAAGACAGCAAAGAAATTACAGTGTCACTAAAAGACCACAATCTAAGTTTAAAACAAAAATAGCAATGTACAAGTACTGTAAAGCACTGAAATGAATCTGTTTCCTTCCCCTTCTGGCTTCTGTGTGGTTCCATTCAATTGCTTTCTCAGAGGTACTGCTTGTGCCAAGAACAAGCACATTAAGAAAGCAGAGGATTAAGGAATTTAATCAATGGCTGGAGGGTTGGTGCAGGCAGATGGGGTTTGGGTTAGTGGGGGAATGAGAAGCAATGTGGGAGGATGAGAGTCTATTTGCCCTGGACAGGTGGCATCTGAGCACAGAGGGACAAGCAGTGCTAAAGAGAAAGTTAGGGGATTTTATTGAAAAAAAGGAAAATTTAAAATGATTTCGGGGTGGCAAGAAAGGGGCCACTCAATGTGGCAGGAGTGATGGGAGGCTATCATCCTCCCCCCAGGATGGAGATAAAATACTGGTAGAAAGCAAGAATGAGCAAAGGTTAGTAAGGGAGAGCAGTGAGGGGAAGGGGTCCTGGTGGAAGGGATTATCAGCCAATGCCAGAAGTTTGGGGAACAAAATGGTGGACTTGGAGGCCATCATGATGGATGAGGGACTGGACATAGTAGCCATTAGTGAGACATTGTGGACAGAACATCATGCCTGGGAGACAGTTATCTCAGGCTACATACTATCTAAGAAGGACAGGGATGATAAAAGGGGTGGTGGTGTGGCATTATTTATCAAAGAAGACATTAGGGCAATGGAAGGGCAGTAGGAGGTAGGGGAGACAGAGCTCATGTGGGTTATGTGTGGCAAGCCAACCGGAGAATCATAGAGGATAGGAGTGGTTTACCGACCTCCAACCCAGGGCAAGGAAGGGGATAGACAGCTGATACAGGCAGTTATAAAGATGGCTGTCAAGGGGGAGCTTCTGCTAGTAGGGGACCTTAACCTCTCCGACATGGACTGGGGGACCCCGGCTGCAGTATCAACTAGGAGCAGGGGGATCCTAGAGGTGCTACAAGAGGTATTCATGCAACAGCTGGTCAGGGAACCCACTAGGGGTGATAACCTGCTGGATGTGGCCCTCACAAATGGGGAGTGTGTGGAAGAGGTGGTGGTGGGTGAAGGACTAGGTAACTAGGTACTAGTGATCACAGGACTGTGAGGTTCAGGGTAAAAATGGGGATGGAGACAAATAAGACTTGAACAAAGGTGATGGACTTCAGAAAGACAGACTTTAACAAAATGAGGAGGATATTTGGGGAATAAATGGCAGGGAAAGGGAATACATGAGATGTTGAGGAGCTAAGGGGAGCTATCAAAGGAGGGGTTATGAAGGCCACTGAGATTTGCATTAAGAAGGTGAGGAAGAACAAAAAAAAGGAGAAGACTGCCTTGCTTTACAAGGCAGATGGTGGGGCAGTCAGGGAATGGAAAAAGAGCATTCAGGGAATATAAGAAGACACAAAGGAGGGAGGACAGGGAGGCTTACAGGGAGAAGAGGAGAGTGGCAGGGCATAAGATAAGGAGGGCTAAAGCAGATACTCAGAAAATAGCTAAGCGGGTCAAAAGGAGAGATAAAAGTTGTTTTAGGTATTTGGGGAAGAAGAAAGGCAAGGCAGGGGATAGTAAAGCTGCAGGAGGAGGAATGAATACAATTTGGAAGGAGACTTTGAGAAAGCAGTGGTGTTGAATAACTACTTCTGCTTGATTTCCATGGAGGAGGGGGAAGGTAGGGGACTAGAGCTGGGGGAGAGGGGCAGGGAAGGCAAAAAGGTGGATCCTAGTATTTTCAGCATAGACAGGGTAAAGGAGGAACTGGGCAGGTTAAAGATGGACAAGGCAATGGGGCCAGATGGCTTGCACCCAAGGGTACTCCAGGAACTGAGGGATGAGCTAGAAACCCCACTGACATGACTGTTTATCCATGGATACAGGGTGGGTGGGTGCCAAGGGACTACAGGAGGGTGGATGTGGTACCACTGGACATGGGGGCATTCAGAAGGCAACAGAAAATTATTATCTGGTTAGCCTCACCTCGCTGGTGGGCAAGGTGATGAAGGTACTAATAAAAATAAGGGTGGTGGATTACCTGGTGAGCAGCAGACTGCAGGATGAAAGGTAGCATGGATTCTCGAATGGGAGGTCCTGCCAGACAAACCTGATAGTTCTTCAGTTGGGTAACGCAGGTGGCTGACCGGGAGGGGGGCAGTGGATGTGGCCTATATGGACTCCAGTAAGACCTTCAACACCATCCCTCAAAGAAGACTAATAAATAAGCTGCAAAGCTTGGGGGGGGGTTAGAAAATAATTAGATGGGTGGAAAACTGGTTGGCAGACAGAAGTAAGAGAGTGGTGGTAAATGGGGTGCATTCCATGGTGAGGGTGGTGATGAGTGGGGTGCCCCAGGGGTCGGTGTTGAGGCACCTCCTTTTGAATATATACATCAGTGATATAGCAGAGAGTCCCGAGGGATACAAAAATCTGCAATAGGGTGGATAACCCGGGGGGGGGTAGAGGCCATGAAGCATGACCTGAGGACTTTGGAGAGGTGGTCAGAAACTTGGAAACTAAAATTCAGTGCCAAAAAGTGCACTCTGACACATCTAGGGTGCAAAAACCTGCGAACAGCTTACACTCTAAGAGGGGAGAAAATCAAAAAAAATGGAGCAGAAGAGGGATCTGGGGATTATAATATCAAGCAACCTTAAAGTGGGTAGCCAGTGTAACAAGACGGTGGGGAAGGCAAATGGAATGTTGCCATGCATTGGGAGGGGCATAACTAGCAGAAGGAGGGAGGTGATGATGCCTATTTACAAGTCCATGGTGAGACCACACCTGGAGTATGGGCTCCAGTTCTGGAGACTGCACCTATGCAAGGACATTGATGGGATGGAAAGGGTTCAGAGAAGAGCAACCAAAATGGTGCATGGTATGCAGGGGAAACCATATGAACAGAGGTGTAGGGAACTGGATCTGTAGCCACTGGAGATGAGAAGGGAGAGGGGGGACATGATTGAAACTTTTAAATATGTGAAGCGGATCAATAGGTTGAAGGAGGAGAGCTTGTTCAGAAGGAAGGAGGGGGTTAAAACTAGAGGGTGTAAGCTAAGATTGGAAGGTAGAAGATATAGAGGCAATATGAGGGGGCTTTTCTTTATGGAGAAAGTGATGGAGGCTGGAATAAACTACCAGAATAGGTGGTGGAGGCTGAAATGGTGGAAGGATTTAAGAGGGCATGGGACAGACATATGGGATAGAGAAGCGAGGGAAAGGGGAGGGCCTATAAGAGTGGAGATGAGTAGGGGAAGGGGAGAAAGGGCAGACTCGATGGGCTAATGAGGTCCTTTTCTGCTATCAAATTTCTGTGAGTCTGGGGGAAATTTGGCCAGGATACCTGGGAAAATCCCCTACTCTTTTCGAACAGTAGGGGGAGCCCATGCTGCAGTGGAGGAGTGCTTGAGATGTCCAGTCCTGAGGGGATCTCGGAAGGAGCGGTCATGCAACAGATTAAAGAGCAGGTCTCCTCTCTGGTCTCGATTTTGTTAGAGACCAGAAGAATAGAAACAAATGAGGAAAAGCTTCTGAAAGAGGATCACTTACCAGAAAAACAAAACCTGGAAAATGAAAGAGACGAAGATATGGAAATACCCAGTTTCTCAGAAAAAGAAGAAATTGTTTTGAAAATGCTGGCAGAAGAACAAAGGCACAAAGCAGAAAGGAAAAAGTTGCAAGAAGCATTAAAAAATGTAGTACAATGCCAACAGAACGAAAAATGGTGAAAGAACAAATGGACAATGCTAAGGCCTCCACGTCAAATGTTGCTGACGTCGAAGCATCAAAGCATACCACAAATGTCAAGTGCACAGCATCAGAGGAAAAAGAGGGTGTGGTAGCTGCCTGTCAGACTAACCCAAATCAACGCCAGCCTGATATTGATGGGGTAGAACCGAAGCAACCAGAGTCGGTTAAAAAAAGGTAAAAAGTTAACTAAAAAGCAGGGTATGAGAAAACTGGGAAAAAACCTATGTCAATCCAAATAATCAGACAAAAGGTGAAAGTATGCAGCATCAGATAGGTGAAGGCCAAAGTAGCAACCCACCTTCTGAGAAGAAAAATACCGAAAATATTCCAAAAGACACACCAGACTGGGTCAAAGAGGCCTTAGAGCAAGCGGGGTAGAAAAAAATGCCGGACAGCACTGACTGGGACCCAAACCACCAAGAGCCAGAAGAAAACTCACACCATGTAACTGACAATATGTATAAAGGGGACTCTGATATAATGAATGAAAAAGTGGTGGAAGAGAGTGCTGAGTTACCTCAAAGGGAAGTAGTAGATAAAGCTATTGAAATGCAAATGGGGGCAAGGCCAACTGCAAACAGAAAATGTAAATGGTAAAAATATCCAGACAGTAAATGATAATGCTGCAGGGGCTTGGGGGCCAACCACAGCTAAACAGCTATTTCCAGATAGAGTGACAGAACATATATGCAGAGCCAGCAAAGCGTAGAAACACTGTTCAGCTAAAATTTAAAGGTAATCCTGATGCTGCTCCTCCTGATAGGCTTTTATTGGGAAAAGGTTGATAAAAGAAAGTATGTGATTCTATGCCTATGAAGTCTATGCCTTTATCCATATCCCAGAAGAGCAACAATTTGATGGTTTCAAGCACCCATCAGGGTTAGATCATTTCTGGAAATTATATCAAGGAAAAAAAGAACACCCCACTATGGTCCCCATTCCTAGTGATACCATTAACTAACCCAGCATACAAACAAGTTACCATTTTGTTGAAAAACAAAGGGGTCAGTGTTGCTGATATAACATACTGGTTAGCACAGAAATGTAAAATAATTAGGCAACCTGAACCCCTACTGGACGAAGAATCTTTTTGGACTGGCAGTTGGAAATATAAAATTATTTTGAAAACTGAAGAAGGAGAAATGCAGCACCTCCTGAACTGTTTCTTTTTAGGCAGAGATTGAGGTGTTGCTTTTTATGCGGGCCAACCCAAGGCCTGCTACAGGTGTGGCTTGAAAAGACATCTCAGCAACATTTGTGAAACAATAAAATGTGGTCTGTGTGGGGAAATAGACCACTATGGAGCACAGCACCCCAACCCTACAAAATGCAATTTACGTAAAGAGCAAAATCATCGCATGTCCTTGGGCCTCCCATAACAGCCCAGATCCAACGGAAAGAGCTGAACAAGATTTGTCCATTGCATTGGCCCAAAAAGGGAAAATAAAGAGAACAGGACAAGATATGCCAAAACAGCAAAAAGAGACAGAAACAGATGTTGAAAGAGTTACACAGCCAGGTACGGGACACCCAAATGGTCATACCATACAAACCAAAGCACAAAAAGTAAATGAAAACACCACCATATGGTAAACATTACAGAAAACATGCCCCCCCACCCCAACAGGAGGGACATTTCAAATACTTTCACATTCGGGAAAAAAAACTACTTTGCAACCTAAACCTAAGCAAATAAGAAAAGACACTGATGGCATAGCTTTAAAAAATAAATATGAAATCTTCCAAGGGACAGAGTGGGGGAAAGATGGAAATGAATCACATACTTCTTCTATACTTTCATCTCAGTCAGAACAATCTTAGGATTATCAGTCAACGGATACCCAGAAATCAAAAAAGAGGAAAGCAAAAGTTAAAACAAAAGACAAACAAAAAGCAACATGAGGGACAAAGGTGACCAATAGAAAATGAACCATTTTATTTTCTTCATTATGCTGCTTACTTGTACCACAATCAACACAAATAGCATTAAGAACAGAATGAAAAGGACAACTACCTTTGGACTTTTGGGGAATATGAAGGGAGAGGTATTCTTTCTACAAGATGTACGATTACATACAGTACAGAAAATTAGTTTGGCTCAAAAAGAAGGGAGGTGGGCCCATCCCTCTGGTCAGTTAATGAAGATATGTGTGCAGGGGTGGGAATTTTGTTTAAAACTCAGGAAGTGGAAGTTAAAAAAGTGGTAGACATTTGTCCAGGGAAAGTATTACTGGTAGATATCTATATGCATAAAAGGTATATTAGTTTAATAAATATTTATAGCCCACAAATTAAAAAAAACAAACAGAAATCGTTTATTCCAGCAGGTAGAACCGTACCTGTACACATCAAATATGGTTGTGTGAGGTGGAGATTTCAATTGTGGAAGGTCAAGAAGTGATTGGGGGCATAAAACTGACAAAGTCTATTGCAACACAAATAAACTAAACACTATCCTAAAAAATGCAAGATTAGAGGATATATATGACATCAAACAGCAGACACCAGAACACACCTTTTTTAAAGGAACATTATCCTCTAGGATTGACTTCCTTTTTGTTCCTGTTAATACACACATTGAAAGGATCAATAGGTTCCGTATAGAAACCTTAGACCATATGGGCATGCAAGTTACCATAAATATGGAAAAAAGCCTTAAAATAGGAAGAGGAGTTTAGAAAATGAATTTGGCATTTCTACAAGAAGAGCAAAATAAAAGATACATCATAGAATTACTCTATGCTAGAGAATCAGTTTTTGAGCTATATGAGAACCCGTTAGAATGGTGGAATGATAGAACATTTTTAATGATCCAAAATTCTAAAAAGAAAAATCAGACAGAATATGAAATATACTGAAGTTATACTGTATAACAAGGCTGCTACAACTATTAACTCAACCCAAAGAAACAGGACACGATCGATCAGAACAAATACAGTGCATAACAAATAAAATGAAAGAATACCAGTATAATGGAGAAAAATCTTTAATAATGGAACCAAAATATGGCATACGGGAATAAATTTCACACAAACCCCGTTGAAAGTTGTTCAGAAAGAGTAAAATCAGGGTTATAACAGCATTAGTAGACAAAAAGGGTGTAATATGAACAGCAAAAACAAATGCAGCTTATAATACAAGAACACCTAAAAAATACTTTCAAAAAGACTCCAGATTTAGAACAAAATTACCAGTTTCTAGACGAATTACAGATACCAAAATTAAATAAATTGGAGGTAGAATTGTTAAAAAAAGAGATTACAGAGATAGAAATAAGAGAAGTAGTTAAAAGGAATGTCAGCCAGTACAGCACCTGGTGTAGACGGTATTCCAAATGAGTTTTATAACATTTTTATATAATATATGGCTCCAATATTAAGAGAAATTTACAAAACTATACAAGAAGCTGGACACTTGAGAATATGAAGAAAGGTATAATGTTTTTCATATATAAAAAAAGAGATAGGACTCAGATTAAGAACTGGAGACAATTAAGCCTCTTAACAAGTGATTATACAATTTTGGCAAAAATACTGTGTAACAGATTGACATTAATTGCCCAACAAGCTATAATAGATTCGCAGACTTGCTCTATATCTGGAAGAAACATGACACAGAATCTGAAATTTTTAAGAGAAATCATAGAAAGGGGAAATAAAAAACTAACGAAAGGATATTTAGTATCCTTAGATCAAGAAACTGCTTTCAACACTGTACACCACACCTATATTTGGGAAATCCTTCGCAAATATGGTATACCGGATCATTTCATTAAACTTATTCAGGCACTATAATCAGAAGCTCAAATAATTCCACTTCTGAATGGTCATTTGGGCATCTCTACATTTTTTTAGCAATGGAGTTAGACATGGTTGCCCCCTGAGCCCCGTTCTATATGTTTTTTTTGTTTAGACCCAGTAATAAGATTAATAGAGCAACATCCAGGGATTCAGGCTATTTCTTTAAGAAACAGCATTACAACAAAAAAATAATAACCTATGCAGATGATTGTGTCCTACTAGTTAAAAATATGGAATAAGGTAAACAAGCTGTACAGCTGATACAGGACTTGCAAGAACCAACAGGAATAAAAATAAACAAAAAAGTAAAATACTGGCTATAGAAGAAATCAAAGCAGTAGATATCGCAGGAATATAGGTAACCCAGGATAAAATCAAGATTTTAGGAATTATTTTGGGGGGATGAGATGCATACCAGGACAATTGGAAAAAGAAGTATAAAATAGCAAATGATAAGATAATGAAATGGAAGACCTGGACCATGACCAAAGAAAAAAGAATTTACTTGCTTAAGACTTTTATAGTACTTATTTTTTTTGCATGTAGCCTATATTTTTCCTATCCCGATTAACATGCAAACAAAAATTTGGGATCTGTTTTTTACATTATTATGGGGAAACAGATTTAATCCAGTCAAGAGAAGTATAACATATAGGCCGAAAGAAGAAGGAGGTTTAAATATGCTGAACCCCATCGGGCAGGATTCACAAAGAAGATGTGCCCAGTGTATCTCGGTTGCCCCGGTGCAGGGAAGATGCACTGAGTGCTAAATGGGCTATTCACAGAGGAGGCACAGGGAGATGTCCCCAGCGCATCCCCTCTGTGAATAGCACAGGTGCACCCAGCCCAGGATGCCCCAGAGCATCCCAGGCTGCTCCAGCACATCTTCCATGACAGGCTGTGAGCTCATTGGGGCAGGACATCTCAGGATGCCCTGCGCCCAAAAATGAGATTCACAGCCAGGGGCATGCAAATGAGACCATTAGGCATGCATGGTGCAATGGGGCCATTAACATGCCATTATAGCCCCATTTCCATAGCACCAGCTGGGATGTCCCAGCAGAATGCAGCGAACTGTGTCCACCGTCCCTCCCCTGTCCGCCCCCAGCCCAAGTCATGCTGCTCTCGGCGGCGTTGAAAGTAATGAATCCCCCCCATGCCTCCATATGAAGCCGCACCTGGTGGCAGTAAAGATGTTGGCAACCCCCCCATGTCCACGCACAAAGCCACACCCGGCGGCTGTGGCAGTAAAGATGACCCCCAGCACCCATATGATGCCACTCCTGGTGCCAAATGAAATGAAGAGGGTGGGTTGGCTGCCCATGGCGAGATCCTGGGGTGGGGGAGAGGGGTGGGTTGGGGTGCTTTGGGGCTGACTGCACCAGCATACGTCGCGTGGAGGCGGCATTACTGAGGTTGGGCTGAGAGAGGTTCTTCATTTCATTCGGCACCGCAGTGGCATCATACAGGTGTGGGGGTGGTCCATACTGTCAAAGCCGTTGAGTGCACCTTCATACATGGGCATGGGGTTTCCAACATCTTTGTGTGCTGCGGGAGTGGCTTGTTGCTCGGAGCATGGGAGGAGTTCAGTACTGTTGACGCCGCCGGGAGCGGCTTTGTACGGGGGGCTTGGGGGGTTCACCATGTCCATTACCGCCGCTAGGAGCAGCATTGTATGGGGGCTTGGGGCTGGGGAGGCTCACTGGACTGCCAGGGTGGGCGGGCACCCATGCTGCTGCCTGCAGTGCGGCAGCCTGCCTTTAGGTGGCCACCGACATAAGTCTAGTTTTCTAGACTTATCCTTCTGTGGCGCATCCCCGGACTTGCCCTGGGGTTGCACCACAGAATTGGGCTGTGAATGGGGCTGCGCCCAATATGAATGGGCATGCCCCTCCCATCACAGCCTCTCTGGATGCGCCACATAGCATTACTGGTGGTATGCTGCACATCGGGGATGCGCTGGTGCATCGGGGTTATGTCAGAGCATCAGCACCCTGTATGAATCACCCTTGGGGACATTTTGGGGATGCCCCGGCGCATCTTTGATGTGCTGGGCACATCCCTTCTGTGAATTCTGCCCATAGTGTTTTTTCAAAGTTTGTTTATACATGCAAATGTGAAACCCTGTTTAGAGCAAACACAGCAATTTTGGATCCACCTTTTTTCAGAATGGTTAGTTTTGGTTGATGATAAGTGGCATTTTATAAATAGAAAAGCAATTAACATCACACCACCATATTTTTCCACATGCTTTTATTATTTAAGACAATGGAAAACAGAAAAAAAACAGATGTTCAGACTAAAACAAGAAAGCATTTCTACAAAAAGACTTTACAATGGTATTATGAAGACCCAGTGTTTCATGTTCTGCGTGAAATAGATAAAGCAAGAATATTAGAAGCAATGCAACAGAAAAGAATCCCCCCAAAAATGACAGATGTAATCTGGATGTGTGGACACAACAAATTAAATGTGAAAGATAATCACAAGCACAAACAGTTGACATGACAAGATGTGCACTGAAGGGCTCTACCATGCCGGTTCGACATTCTTTATCTCAACTGGCATTTTGCCAACAGGAATCATGTTGTCCACAAGTTGTGGTCTACATGATTCCTGTGTGTCTCCCAGTCCTATTTTTTTTTTTTTTATCGGGATTTCACACCTGAACCCACCATGGGGTTTTCGCCCCCCATCTTTTGAATTCTTAACTCCAGTCGGAGTTGATTTGGGGTGGGGGTGCAAGATCAGGAGACAGTATGCCCCTGTCTTGGGCACCAACACAATGATCTATCAGCGAAGTGTCGATTTTGCCAACAGGTATGTATTTCGCTGTGTTGGTGTCACTGTAAGGGTGGCATACCGCACTGAAGTAGGATGTGAAAATAAGCCAGAGACAATGAAACACCTTTATTTTGAATGTAATGTTACACAGTCACTATGGAATAATTTAGCTCAAATTTGGGGAGAACCAGTTTTTCAAGATATTATATATGAAATCTTAATCTATAGGAATCTGACTAAAGCATGGGGAAAATGGGAAAAAAGCATGGTATATGTTATTTTAGCCTCATTAAAATGGACTATTTGGCAAATGAGATGTCAGCGACAAATTCATGGAGTAACAAGCATTTGTCAATGCCGAATGTTGTCTCGCTGGCATTGGCATTGGTAATACAGGGAGTCAGAGATGCATAATAGGAATGGCAATGAAGTATTGAACTGACGCCAACCCCACCCCCACCCTGCAGAGACTGACAGGCATTGAGGTATGCCTTTGGGGTGTCAGTTATAACACTCATGCTATTTTACCTCACCCTACCCTGTAGACACTGACAAGTGTCGTGGTGTGTTTTGGGGTCTTTGGGCCTTATACTTACCCCATTCCATAAAGAAATATGCTGAGATGGGTGTAATATAGGAGACTGGAGTGAACTTTAGGGCCGAACACTCCAAGGCACACCTCGATGCCTGTCACTGGCTGCAGGGTGGGGGTGGAATGGCATGAGCATTACAGCCAATGATCCCAAGTCACACCCCTGATGCCTGGCAGTCTCTACAGAGTGGGGTGTTACAGTTGGAAACCCTAATGTCATAGGCGTTTGTTGGTATTTTCACTCCAAATTTTCAATATAGGCTTTTTGTGACCCCACCTCATGAAGAGCGGCACAATTAGTTTGTTAGCCGAAAGGTGGTTTTGCACAGCGGCTATACCATTTGGCGACACAGGGATGAAAACACATTTTGGGCAGGATGTGAAAAAATGGCAACTGTATTATTCATGAGGAGGTGTAAAAAAATAGCAACGTTGAAAATCTGGAGTGAAAATATGAAAAATTGGTGAAGTCATGAGCATGCATAGAAACTGCGCTACACACGTCCGTAACCCAATTATTTTGGGGATTTTTTTAGCCACATTTTCAACATAGGCATTTTGGGACTTCTCCTCATGAACAGTGGTGCTGCGATTTTGTTAATCTGTCCCAAAAGTTGATTTCCCACAGCGACCACGCCATTGTGCGCCACAGGTGAGGAAACACATTTTGGGCAGGCTGTGAAAAATAACAGCTGTATTGTTCATAAGAAAGTGTGAAAAATTGCCAGTGTTGAAAATCTGGCATGAAAATATTGCAAATTTGCGAAGTTACAAGGGTGTGTGGAAACTGCACAACACACGCTTGTAACACAGTCATTGTATGGACGTTCGTTACCAAATTTTCAACATAGGCATTTTAGGACCTCTGTTCATGAACAGTGTCACTGTCATTTTCTCAAACTGTCCCGAAAACTGATTTCGCACAGCAACCGCACTATTCTGCGCCGGATGTGCGAAAACACATTTTATTTATTTATTTATTTAGCTTTTGTTTACCGGGTAAGTACACTAGACAAGTATTATGCCTATTTTCAGGAACGACCTGGGAGAATACAACATGGGGAAAAACAGTCAAGGAACATAGAAATGAGAGTTCATTATGTCACAGCAAACAAATGTGGGGGAGAAATACATCATGTGACGTTAAGAGGAAACATATAGTAGCGAAGCACTGTCCACGGGATGGATTGGTCATAATATAACTTATAACATATCAGTTGATGCTCTCTAGACTAGCTGGTTCACTGACAGATATTTACAGGTCATCACATATAGTAGTGGAGCACAGTCCAAGGAATGGATTGGTCATAATATAACTTATAACATTGTAGTAGACACTCCCTATGCTAGTCTGATCGCAGACAGATATTTACAGATCATCACATTTATCTAAAATATACACACGTTAGACAGTATCGAGGCACTTGGGAGTAGGAATTCCTACCTATGACCGTGGTGCAATGTCATGGTCAGCCTATGACCGTGGAGCAATATTGTGGCTAATAATGCCCCTGGTTTTTAGAGATCAGGCAAGGAAGGAGTAGTCAGAAATCATTGAACTGCAGGGAATATCTAGTAGATTCAGTGGAGACAACCTGGGAGGTTATGACCAACAGTTTGTTACTTTACTCTAGGGAGGTTTGGGGCAATCACACACTGAAGCTAGTTTTAGGAAACCCCAAAGGGAATTTCAAAAACTCGGATAGGAGGCAGCAGATCAGATATCCACAGGAAGAGAATTCCAGAGTCTGGGCGCACTTATGGCAAAGTCCCGATCCCCCATGAGGGTCCAGGTGGGAGGGACTTTGAGCATCCCTAATGTGAGAGACCTAAGATGGTAGGGGGTGGGATCCAGTTTAGGTAGAAGCCGGGCCAGCCCCTGTGGGGCGCCGGTTCTGATCACTTTTCTGGAGAGGCATCCCACCCCAAAATCAAGGTATCTAGCTGGGGAGAGCCAGCAGAGTTTCTCATATAGCTTGCAACGGTGGGTGAGTCAGGGAGCAGCCAGGGCAAAACGACAAATGTTATTGTAGGCCGTGTACCACCGGGTGAGATGAGTCTTTGGGCAATGAGCAAATAGGTGCAGCCCATAGCTGAGGGAGGGAAGGAGCACACCCTTCGCAAGGGCAAGTCTGGCTGCCGGTGTAAGATTGTACCTGGCCCTATAGGCCAGACCCAGTTTGCAGTTTGTAGTCCTGCAGATGTTAAGGATATGATTTCCGACATCAAGTTGGGGGGTCAAGTGTTACCCCCAGATATTTGATGGAGCTCACTATGGGTAGTGAGGGTCCATCTGTGCTGGTGATGTGTAAGAAGGCCGATGAGGCTTTGATTTTAGCCGTCGCGCCAAAGAGCATAGCCTGTGTCTTTTTCAGGTTCAGGACCAGTTTGTGGTTAGTAACCCAAGACAATACATTGTTAAAGTCATCAGTCAGGCACTGGTTTACGGTAGTGGCATTCTGGGAGTGAGCCAGAATTACCAGGTCATCTGCATACATGGTGGCTCTGCAGCTGGTAATTACCTTGGGTAGTTGATTGATGAAGAGGGAGAAGAGGAGGGGACCCAGTACCGAGCCCTGAGACACTCCGGAGGTCACTGGTAGGGGCTCGGAGAGGACTTTATTGAAGCAGGTACGCTGCTTTCTACCATGCAGATAACCCATTAGCCATTTCATGGCATGGGGGGGGGGAGAGGCCAAGTGACCACAGCTGTGCACCAAGCAGTTTGTGGTCAACGAGGTCAAAGGCTTTGGACAGGTCGATAAATATGGCACCAGAGAGTTTGCCCTGGTCCATGGCTGTCCGGATACTTGATGTAACCGAGATCAAGGCTGTGGAGGTGCTGTGTCCCTTACAAAAGTCATGCTGAGCTGGGGACAGCAGTTCATGAGAGTGGATATACTCCGAGAGCTGCTCAGCCACTACCTTTTTGAGGAGCTTGCTAAGGGTTGGGAGAATGGCGATCGGATGATAATTG
This sequence comes from Neoceratodus forsteri, assembly GCA_016271365.2. Lineage (NCBI taxonomy): Eukaryota > Metazoa > Chordata > Ceratodontiformes > Ceratodontidae > Neoceratodus > Neoceratodus forsteri. Next base: position 1,214,072,271 of record CM028132.1, read on the forward strand.
TCAGACAATTTAGGATTTCTCTGCTTCAGTACAGGGACTATCCTCGCCTCTTTCCAGATGTCAGGGATGGTCCCCCAGTCCAAGGGATAGGTTGAAGATGAAGGCTACTGGTGAGGCAATGTGTGTAGCACCAAGCTTAAGGAGCTTAGGCTCCAGGTTGTCTAGGCCAGGGCTAGAGTCTGGGAGAGGCCGGCTAGGTTTTTCTGCATGTCCTGGACTGATACAGCCCTGAGGTAAAACATTTGTCAAGGAGGGTGATCCTCCAGCCGAGTGGGGGGAAGGGGGTGGGGCAGAACCTCATCAGATGGGAAGAGGGCTGTGAAGGCCAAGAAGTCAGAGAAGTGATTATTTAGGGAGCTGGCTATGGTATGGGGATTATTGCAGGAGACTCCATTTATGACCATGTCCGTGACCCCCGAATGGGAGGATCCGTTGACAAGAGATTTAATATCTCTCCAGAACCTCCTGGGATCAGTGGCAGAGCTAAGTAGGGCAGACTTGCAAAAGTCACTCTTCGCTGCCCTGATGGCCTTTTTGCACTTGTTCCTGAGGTGTCTGTACCTTTGAGCAATCGTGGGATCACTGGTACCTTTGGAACGGGCCCAACACTTATCTCTCTCCCGCATCTGGGCTAGGAGATTCCCATTTAACCAGAGGGTAGCAGACCCCCTCACCCTACGGGTGACCTTGGGAGCATGCTTGTCTTGCAGGTCCCTAAAGGTGGAGAGGAAGTAAGAGGTTGCTACCGAAGGGTCAGTGGCACCAAACACCCCAGACCAGTCAGTAATTCTTAAGTCCTCCAGGAACTCCCCAGGATAAAACCTAGAGTAGTTTCTGACATGCATGATTTTGTGTGGAATTTTGGGGGTTGGAATTTTCCATACACAGAAGACCGGTGAATGGTCAGCGATGGAGTCAGATAACGTGTCCGCTGATGAGATCCTGTCGGGGCGGTTAGACATGATCCAGTCCAGTAGGGTACTGGAGGATCCATTTGCTGTCCACCTGGTTGGCTCCTGGATGAGTTGGGTCAGGGCAAGGTTAGCAAGTAGGGGCTCAAACTGCTTAACATTACCACTATCCCAGTTAAGGTTAACATTCCCCAGGATTATGAGTTTATCATCCCCAACACTGGAACCAATTGTGTCCAAGAGGTGAGTTAATCCAGGAAGCCCACCTCTTGGAGGGTTATAGGTGCACACCAGGTGCAGTTTCTTTGTGTCTCCAGCTAGCAGGAGCACATGTAGCAGCTCACAGGGGACATGTTTGTATACTGGTGGGGCAAGTAGGAGATTTTTAGGTGGCTCTTATGGTAGATTAGTATGCCACCCCCCCCTTGCTCCCGGCTCTGTCCAGTCAGGTGAATTCATACCCAGTGAGTGCACAGGCAGAATCAAGGACAGAGGGCTTTAGCCAGGTCTCCGTCACTCCTAGGATGTCGGGTTTGTAGAGTGCTACCCACGCTAATAGCTCATCTCGGTTAGGTAGCAGACTCCTGATGTTAAGATGAGCTATTTTTAGTCCCTTACCCATGCCCCATACGGGAGGGATTTTGTGGGTCGGATTTATTGGACCTGGGTTGGTTTCAATATCACCGGCCAGAAGTAGTGTAAGTAGAAGGAGCCAGGGGAGATACCACCTCATATGTGATTGGCCATCTGGGAGTTTTTTAGCATGGGTACGCTTAACCCTGTTTGTATGCATAAGACACCTAAGATCAAGGCCCCTAGAATTCTGCGGCCACAGAATTTTGCGCAGAACTTGCAATCTACCACAGAACTTCTGCGGTGCCGCAGAATTCACTCTTCTTGGTGATTTTTTATTAATATTTCTGTTTATACACAGAATCTGGTTCCCTTCCCCTCTTTTTATATCCAAAACCCCATATATGCTCAGAATGTGATGTTATCATTGCTATAACGTCATACATTAGCTAATGAAATGACTGCATTCTGCAACAGTAATGAACAGTCACATATCTACCACAGCTCCCACTGCCAGAGGTGGTGGCACAGCACATCATGCATGGTGATATTTGCTCAACCTGCACTACAGCCTAATACAATTTTCAGTCTTACATTATTGTGCTAGGGCCAACTTAAACAAAACCTTGTCAATAGCACAGACCTGTTAAGTCCATACCTCACTTTGTACAAACCTATTTGTGCCTTTAAGGTATAGAGATGCTATCTGAAATGAATAACTGGTAAAATGAATTTAACTGTCTAAATTTTTAAGAAAAATAAAGTAATTATGCCCAGAAAAGTGAAATATAATAATGTGTAGACCTGTTGAAAGAACAGACCTGTTAAATAAATAATTGCACTGTATGCATTTTTTTTTTACAGTTAAACTTTTTTATTAATTTTTCATAAGATATACAGACAAACCTCTTACAGTACAGTACAATGTGAGGATTTTTTTTTTTAAAGAAATTGAGGCAGCATATAATAAGAACATTGCTACAATAATACAAGGAGCTTTTGGTTTAAAATATAGTAAACAATACAGGTCATGTAATTAGCATATACTTGACATTTATAGTGAACTTAAAGCGGATAGTATGATTAGATATGGTTTATATTAAAATGTTACATAATTATATATGATGCTGCAAAAGGGAAAAAAGTACATTCGTAAAGGATTGTGGAGTAATAAAGAATGATTGAGAACAGAGTATAGGAAAGAAAAGATATATAAGAAAGTTAAGAAGAGAGACAGGGAAACTATAAAAAACGGGGAAAAAGCGAGACTACAATGATGTAACAGTAAAGGGAAAATCCATATATATTAAGTCCATACATTGGTGTTGGAAGATTTAGTTGATTCCAAAAATTAAAAAGCCCTGCCAACAATTGTTATATAAAATGAGTCGGTCAGACAAGATATATATCATCTGGTCCAGAGGCATATTGCAATAGTTGGTTAATGATACGGGAAGGTAGGGATTATGTTGGATCTCCAATGCATGAGGATTGTGCGTTTAACTTGAAGGAAGAGTATATTTAACCATCTGCTCTGCGAATATGAAATTTTATAAGAAGTGATTAAAAATACCAAGAATGCAATGTTTAGGGTCTAGTGTAAAGGTTGACCTACCACTTTCATTGCAAATCTGTGAGTACAGTGCCAAATCTTTGTATGAGGACAGTGCCATAAGATATGCAATAAATCCCCATTGGGGGAACTGCAGCGCCAGCAATTGTTATTGTTCAATAAACCCATTTTTGTAATACAACAGGAGTTCTGTACCACAAATGAAGGATCTTGGTTTGAATGAGGAACTGCGTTTATCATTAAAGATTTGTGACAGGAGAGCCAACATCTGGACCATTCGCATTGGTGATATTATATTGAGCAAAGTACTCCATCTGTTTTTAGCATTGACAGAGTAGTCAGGAAGGATATCACAAATATCTTTGTAAACAGTGCTGTTTAAATTGGATGTTGTTTTATCCATTTAGAGATGTGCTTATCATACAGAGAATTGATGGAGAAGGGTGTGAGGTAAGAGTTGCATGCAGTGCGAAGCTGTAGATATTTCCAAAATCCTGATGGGGAAGATTCCATATGCCTCGAGGTCGTGTGTAAGATTTTAACTTTAATGACTTGGGTTCAAGTATATCCTGCAAAAGAGAATACCTTATTTTTCCAGGTACGACAAAAAAATGGGGTGATTATCAAAGATATATGGTGGTTACCCCAGATGGTGGTGTAAGCTAAGGATTTGGGGTTAGATTTAATATGCTTGTGAATGATTTTCCAATAGAATATAGAAGCAGCTATGGTAGGGTGAGACTTTAAAGAAGAGGTAAAGGTGTTATAAAGGAAAGAAGTCGCCACATTACCAGGACATAAGGATGTTTCCATATTGACCCATAAAGGAGACTGGATGTTGGGTTTGTTAAACCATTTAATTGTTTGAGATGTAACGGAAAGCCCATAAGTAGGCTTGGAACCAAGGAAGGCAAAGCCACCTTTTGACCAATGGGATCTAAGTTTATTACGACTAAATCTAGGTATTTTGCCTTCCCAAATGAAGCTGCCGATAATTTTGTCTATTTTGGTAAGAAAACTAGAGGGAAGTATCAAAGGGATATTGGAAAATAGGTATAATATTTTAGGAGTTATTGACATTTTAATGGCGGAAATTTTACCATTAAAAGAAAGTTTAAGTAGCTTCCATCTATCAAGTGTTGTTTGGATATTGGTTAACAGAGGGGAAAGATTAGCATCCCATAATTTATTCAATGTCGGGATGATCCGAATGCCAAGATAAGATATACCTTGGGGGGCCCAACGAAAGCCTAATGAGTTGTTCATGAGGGGACTACAAAGGTTATTCAGTGGTAGCGTTTCGGATTTGTTAAGGTTTAGAGCTAGTCCAGAGTGGAGGTGAAGTCATTCAGTAGTTTAACTAAAGGTTGCCCAGAACTTTCGAGGTTTTCGAGTAAAATAAGGAGATCATCTGCATATGAGTGAAGTATAGTGAGAGTTACCAATAGTAATGCCTTCAATTGTACCGGATTGAGTGGGGACGCAGAAAGAGGTTCCATGGCAAGTATAAACAATGAAGGCGATAAGGCATCCTTGTCTGGTGCCTCTTGCTAAGTAAAAGGAGGAGACAAAATAGAGTTTGTGAGAACTCGAGCTGAGGGAGGTATACAATAATTGAATCCAAGCACAAAAATTATTTGTAAAGCCAAAATGAGATAGCACCTGATATAGATATTCCCAATTGAGAGAGTCAAATGCTTTCTCAAAGTCAATGGCTATTGCAGCTGCAGGGTTTTAAGAGTTTTGCTTTGTGAATTAAATTGAGTAATGAGGAAGATGATCGGAACTGTTTCTATTTTGATAAATCCTGATTGAGAAGTATGGATGAGTTTAGTCATTAAAGATTCTAGCGGAGAGTTAATAATTTGGCAAAGATTTTTCCATCAGTATTAAGAAGTGAGATCGGTCTATAGTTTGAAGGAAGTAAAGGGTCTTTGTCTTTTTTGGTAAGACTGTTATGATGCTCGGTCATTGTGCATGGGAGTTTCTTTATTAAGGTTGCTTCTTGGAATACATTGACTAATACAGGACAAAGAGTGTCAGATAGGGTTTTATAAAAATCAATAGGAACCCATCACTGTCAGGTGCTTTACCGTTTTTAATGATGATAAAGCAGTTTGGATTTCCTGTAAAGTGATTGGTTTATCAAGCACAAGCTTTGTCCTGAGGGATAGGTGGGGTAGATTCAGTTTTCCAGAAAATGTTGTATTAGGTTGGGATTTGTAGTATTAGGTTACAGTATAGTTGATGGTAAAGGATTGCATAATACGATTGATTGAAAGGTTGTCTGTGTGTGTCTGACCTGATGGATCTTTTAGACCTGCTATATGTCTCTGCATCTGTTGAATTTTTAGCTGGTAAGAGAGCAACTTTCCATTTATCCCTTGTTCCCAATAACCGTGTTTAATCCTAAAAGGGCAAGTTCAGCTTTCCTGGATATCAACTCGTTAATTTTAATTCTTAATTGTAGAATTTCCAGATGAAGCTGTGAATTATGATTGGGTTTATTTAATTTATAGTATTGGTTTCTTTTTCTTTAAGGTTTTCTAAATTAGCTAATTAGTTGTTCTCTTAATTTCTTTCTATGCGCCTGCATAACTAATAATTTTACCTCTAATAGTGGCTTTTAATGCTCCCAGATAGTACCTTGAGACATATCTGGAGTATCATTAATAGAAAGAAAATCTTGAATCTAGGTTTTAATCCAAGGAGTGAATTCAGGGTCTCTGAGTAAAAGTGGGTCTAACAGCCAAGATGGGGATTTAGAAAGGTGGACCCCAGAGTAAATGCAAACTGATAGGGAATGATCAGATATAACAATAGGAGAATCGATGTATCAATAATTTTTCAGTAATGAGGGAGAAGAGACAATAATCAATCCTACTATATGATTTATGTAAAGAGGAATAAAAGGTGTAATCTCGTTGTCTGGGATGATGTAGTCTCCAAATGTCAGAGACCTAAATCCTTCATAAGCATTGATAGAGCATTAATACTACGGGTGGGCATCATGTGATGAGTTACGTCTGTCTAAATATGCTTGTAGTGCTAAGTTAAAGTCACCACCAATAAGAATAGGTGAATTATTTTATTATTAATCATAATTTGTTGGGATAGATTATGAAGAAAATGGGTGAATCAAAGTTGGTGCATATACATTCACAAACATAAGCGGACCTGCTGTGGTGTTTAATAGGGTTATAATCCATCTACCATCCGGGTCTCTAATGATTTTTATGAGGCCAATTAAAAGATTTGTGTATTAAGATTGCAACCCCATGTTTTTTGGATGGAGAAGATGGCCATATACTTGACCGACCAGTCCCTTTTAAGTCTGTCGACATCCTCTGATAAAAGTTTAGTTTCTTGTAAGAAAGCAATATGTGTTTATGCTTTTTAAGATAGGTAAGTACTTGCTTACATTTACAAGGCGAGTTGAGTCCCTTGACATTCCATGAATGTAGATTAGATCACTCATGGTACTAGGATATAAGGTAATTAGTTACAAATAGGAATGAGGACTCAATACCATTAATTTGGAGGATGTCACAGATTCAAAAGGTAAATATATATAATAAACAAATGTATGCAGGGTCCTTAACTTGTATGGGTTCGAGATGATTGAGTATTTGTATTCATTTTGTCTCGCAGAGGGAGAGTATTGAGATAAGAATATCAAGTAATTAAACATTAGAACCAACAAACGTTAGTATAAACTCAGTAACAAGAATATTAATTTGAAACTTTTATGAAATGCAGAGCAATAGGAGTCGGTAAATATACCAGGACTCTCACTCTACACTACTAGGCGTGTAGAGTAATTAGTGAATCTCAAGATATGGTTTACCCTATAATCTTAAGATACTAAACTTTATATAACAGTATATTAATGAAGTGTAATTGAGATTTGTGCTGAGGTAATTAAAGCATTACCCTGGAAAAAAACAAAACATCATTCTACCAAATAAAAAAGGATAATTATGTAATAGTGTTAAATTCCAAACATAATGAATTAGTTTGGACCTAGCAATAAGTCCAATATTAAATAAAGTATACCAACATGATGGCAGATAATGCTGAAACAGTGTGAGCCAGATAAAAGGATGCCCGATGTGTATTAATCCACATAAGCTAGGTTAGGGAATGCAGTATATACTATAGGTTCATAGTGCATCAGTGTATTGTGGAATCATTTTTATAAGTTCCAATGATTTGGAAGAAAATGGGATGAAGAATAATGTCAAAAGGCGGAAAAACTCAATGTATAGAAATACAATTGGAAGCATACTTTGGTGCAAAATCTGTGAGATATAATGGGAATGCACCTGATGCACTACATACCAGAAGTGATGCAAAATAAATATTAAATAAGTAAATGATTTTAGAGTATTTGTCTAATCATCCTCCACATTCCAAATGATAGGATTTATGTGGAAAAATGCTATAATAGTAGGGGTTAAGGGCACACTGATATGAAATACAGAACTCTATATATGTATGTATGCATCTGACCACATGGTGGTGCCAAAGCTTATGAAAAATTAGAGTGTGAATAGCAATTATATATACTAATGTCTGGCACCACACAAGGATTAATTAGAAGAGATCTTTTTTAGTGGGAAAAGCCTCAGGTAGCCTTGCTCTTCGATTTTCTTCTCCTTTTCTTTTTGGGTGGTTCAGATGATTTAAAGGGAGAGCTGGACACAAGATCAGCCAGGAAGAATCGGGAGAGTCATTACCCATTGAGAGCTTCTTCTGGTCTTGAGTAAAGGGGTTGGATACAGTCTGTCTCAGATCCTCCGAGATGAGTGCAGATCTTCTTGGAGCAGATCTTCTTGGAGTGGGAGAATCTGTTAGACAAGGTAAGAGGAGTAGGAAAACTGATGTAACGTTCCACATGGGAAGCTGGAGAGGTGGAAATATTATTTAAACAGCAAGTATTATTATTAGAAAGAACCAGATGCTTTTTTCTTGTATGCGTGCAGAGCTTCTGGCAGGAGCTACAGTGGCAGATATGATGGCTGCAGATTTCTCAGGGACCTGAAGGACAGTTTCAGCAGGAAGGGCAAGACATTGTAATTGCGAAGTGCTTGTGCTGGAGCAGGAACGAGCTGCATTAGCATCAAAAGGCAATGTAAGTGCGGGCTGTGTCCAATTCAGAAATTCAGAGAGAGATTCTGGGGTACTGAAATATCTGGTAGAATTATTCAAAAAAAGGCGCTTTGTTGCAGGGTAACGCAGTGCAAACTTAATTCCACGCTGATGAAGGATTGTTTTAATGGGGTTGTAAGCTTTTCGTTTGTTAGATAATTCTTTAGAATAGTCTCTGAAAATTAGATTCTGTTTTCTTGCCAAGTAAGTGCACCTAATTGCCTAGCTTTTGAAGAATCAGTTCAGTATTAATGCGTGGTTTAGAAATCTGGCAATGATAGGGTCTGGGTTTCTGGTCGGGTCCAGGCCTCGATTTAAGGTGCGGTGAGATCTCTCGATGATTAGGTCTTGGCCGGCTGGTAATTTAAGCAAAGAAGGAAGTACATGAGTTAGAAGAGCACTGGTGTCTCCTAGTTCAACACCTTCAGGAAATCCGAGAAATCTAAGGTTGTTACGTCTGTTTCTATTTTCAATATCATCTATTTTGTCCTGAAGGTTCCTAATAACTCTGTCCTGCTCCCTGATGGTAGTCTGTAATGTGTTAATGGAATCTTCATTTTGAGATGCTTTAACATTAGTAGCGCTGATTTTTTGATCAAGTGCCTGCATATTATTGATATTTTGTTGAGATGCAATTTTTAATACATTGATTTCACTTATTAGTTGCTGAAACATTGCTCCACTCTATTAAGAGAACTGTTATGTGGAGATTGGTCTGCAATTATTGTAGGCCTTAATAGAGAAATTGAAAAGCTGTAGATAACTTGTTCAGTAATTATGAGGCAATAAAAATACTGTACCAGAGCTGTTCTGCGATGTACATATAGTAAGATCTCAGATGTTGGTGAAGGTAGGAAGTCTGGAATCTGTAGGATGGATGATGATATTTGGTGAATCCAAGGAGATGAAGAATCAAGCAGCCATCTTCAGCACAGCGCCCTCTGGCTGTCCCACTGTATGCATTTTTGCCAGGGTTATTGATTACATATTGTCATTGGTTGATAGAATCACCTAAAAGTTATTGAGAAATGTTGTGTGCAGGGACAGCTGTTGGGCCAGAGGGTAGCATGCTGTGTTTCCGTGCCGGCAACTCAGGTTCAGAGATTAGCTCTGGGAGCTGGCTGGGCAGCGCAAGGATTGGTGGAACACATCACTGCTCAGAGCCTGGGAAGGTATGGTACAGTGTTCTGTCACATGTTGAACACATTGTGATGGGCCGGAGAGCCATATTTCACAGTTGGTTCACATGCATGTTATGGTCTGATGGTGTTACGCAGTGTGTCAGGGAAAGCAGGTTGACATGAAAAATGAGTTTTGCAATAACTCTATTCCATTTCCAATGGGACCTGTATGAATGAGGATGCAAGTTCATGGAAATAAAAAAAAAAAAATATATATATATATATACACATACACACACACACACACTCATACACATACAGTATCTCTGTCTCTCTCACCACACACATACACACGCATATTTGTATGTATGTTACTGATTGCATATAAATATACAAGTGATACACAGTGGGAACCTCATGAGTGGTGTAGAAAGCACATACAAATATATAAGTGATAGACAGTGGAAACCTCATTTGTGGGATAGATAGCATGCATATAGAAATACCTTATTTATCACATAAGATCCCCTCTGCATATGTCATTTATGCAACAGGCTAGGACCTTAAGGGAGAGCCATTTGTTTTGCTTTTTTAGGCATACAATTATTTTCATAAGTCTGTTATTTTTTGAACTAGTGTTACTGTGCTTTCCACCATCCTGACTGCTATAACCACCGCCATGAAAGTGAAGTCAGGATGACAAGCTGACACTGTGATGTGGTAGTTTGTTAGTGCCACAGAACTTCCGCAGAAATTACAAACCACCGCCGCAGAAGTTCTGAGGCAAATGGTAGTCTTACAAGAGAACTTATCCTACTTTGTCAGCAGAAAAGTAGGGGCCCTGCCTAAGATCGAGACAGCAAGTAACACAGTAGTGCACCTCATTGAACACAAGGATATTGGAGAAGGTGTAATCGGGGACCTCGTAGGTGGACGACCACCTCCAGTTGTCTCCCAGTGATATGGGGGAGGTGACCATATGAAGCAGGGAGAGTCCGACTGTAAGACCTGCAAGGACTATAGTCCTGCAGGTGGCAGCCAGCACCCCCTTTACCTTTGCTTTGTGAGTATCCCTATCCTCACTAGACAGATGGGGGGGGGAACCATGACCACATCCTGGCTGGAGGCATATGACTAGCCTATGAGGTAATTACCCAAATCATCCAGCAAGAAACTGCTGGTTAGGAAGGAGGGATGGATGTACTAAGGCGGGAAGGAAGTAAGTGAGATTTGTTTTGGTTTGTGCCAAGTTAATAAATAAAGGACTGCACAGTGCACTCAATGCTACCAGCTATGGATGGAGGGGCTGAACTTGATTCCTAGGAGGGAGTTTCTGCCCTAGCCCTTTGTGAGCACACTTACTACCTGTCATCAGTTTTACGAGGACAATTTAGACAGCCATCATCCAAGCAGTGTAGGTGGGAGTTAGGATTAATTTAATGGTAATGGTTGCTTTATGCAGGCAGTGTAACAGGTCTGGTATAATTAGGCCCTACTCCTTTTGTCAGAGGTCTGGTATAGTGAGACCCTGCTCCTTTTGTCAAGATCACTATTAGCAGGGGCTGAGACAATAGGGACCAGCAGTATGAGAAACACCTGTACGAAGATTTAGGTTCTGACACAAGACAGAGCAAGGCAATTTATCAAAAATAGCTGCAGAAATTAGGCCAACAGGATAACATTGACAGGCAGTTAACAGTGGTGCAGTCAGTTAGCATATACCAACATGTGAATTTGTTTAACTCCGTCTAGGAGATGAGAGTAGGAAGGGCTTCCCCGAGGTAGAAAACAACCTAATTACCACTGATAATGAAACAATACCTCCCCTACTGGCCAATTGGGTGAGACAGTTCATAGGGGGCGGAGCCAGTGAGCATTTAATGGGAGGAGGGAATGGGGTGGGCCGAAAAATTTAGCTCTCTCCTGCACTGGGGCAGGGGCTTGGAGCTTGTCTGTTGCAGTCGTCCACCGAGGAGGCCCGCCAGAGCACCAATGCCCACGGCACCTCAACTCGGCAATTCAGCGTTCCTCTGGATAGCGCGGGGAGGGGACCTTTAGGAGCAGGTCAACCCTCGCCTCCCCTCCATGCGGCATCAGCTGTGGTGCAAGGTTGGTGGGACAGCTCTCCTTTTCAGGAGCAAAGCGAGAGCGTCACCAGTCGACCAGGAGCCAATGGGGATAGCGCTTTCGGCGCCAAGCTTGAACAAAGAAACCACAGTCCAGGACAAAGTTTTTTCTCTTTTTGGCCAGGATATGTAAAATGACAGCTGCACTGTTCATAAGGAGGTGTGGGGAAATGGCAATTTTGAAAACCTGGAGTGAAAATATTACAAATTCACGAAGTTACGAGCATGCGTGGAAACTGCGCAACGCACACTCATAAAACAGCCATCTTTTTGGATTGTTTCCACCAAATTTGCAACATAGGCTTTTTGAGAGCCCCCCTCATAGTGGCACTGTCATTTTGTTACTCAGTCCCGGAAGGTGATTCCACGCAGTGACTGCGAAATCACCTTTCAGGACCGAATAATGCCATGACAGTGACTGAATTCATGAGTAGGGGTTCCAATAACCCCATGTTGAAAATTTGGTGCCAAAATTCCCCAAAATGCCTGAGATATGCACCAAAGTTGAAAAAACCCTATTTATGCCATTATACAGCTTACCAGCATTTCTTCAGTTCGCGGTCGGCTTTGAAGGGTGCAGACGTGTTCCCGGTCCACCAAAGATCATCGCACCATGCTCTGGAGGTAAGTATGGAGTGAGAGGGTGTGGCGAGGCAGGGTGCACAAAGGGTGGGTGCGGGTTGGGGAGGACCACCGGAGTCGACGAGGGACCGTTTTCTGCTTTACAGGTTTAAAAAAAAAAAAAACATTGCAGGACAGTTTTTCTTTACAGGGTCATTTGGCACACTGGGATGGGCTCCCAGCATGCCACCTGAGTGTTTTGGGGGGTTCTGTAGCTGACAGGGGATTGGGCACCCTCGTCAGCACACAACAAATGGGGGGCATTATGCCAACGGGGGAGGGGGCTCCCCATCAGCAAATTAAACTGGGAAGGGGGGACATGATGCTGAGGGGTATTGGGCACCTCCTTGGCACACGCTTGAAATGGGGGGTGCATTATGCTGATGGGGAGTGGGCTCCCCCATCGGCAAATGACATGGGTTGGGGCATGCCAACCCCTGAAGTCGGCACTCCGAGCGGCAGCAGTCAGCGCCGCCATGTTAATTGAAGGACTTCACCAGGAAAGGCATATAGGGTGGGCGTGTTTTGGTGCCACTGCATGATGAGCTTGGCTGTCATTGCAGTGAACCTTTTCTTAAATGTGCTCACCACATTATGTATTCCTGGTGTGGCTCCTGCATGCTGGCTTATTGGGGAATGAGGGACGCACCTACTGATGCGTGCCCTGCATTCACCCAACAGTGACCGCACCTCCAAATCTGCTACTAACGCAATATGTTGGCCGTGCAAAGCGAGCCAACATAAAAATGACTCAAATGGATATTATTTTCAGAATACAAGATGAACTTGATAAAATATATGCATATGAGAAAAAATGGATGGGGGTAGAACCATACAAAAGATTATGGAAAGATGTAGCATGGGTTGGATGAGATATGTTCTCTTTGGAAATCTATATGTCCGACCTGTTTAGACCTGCCTGTGCAATGTTTTTTTTTCCTTAAGTTAAGAGATTATTTGTTTCTTCAACTTGTTTTAATTTCCTTTCTTTTAAGCTTGTATTTTTTGGTTTTTACACGTAATGTTATATATGTATAAAACTGTGTTTTTGGTGTCATAATAAAAAATTCCCCTACTCTTGCTGCAGGGGGTGCCATCCTTCCTGTGAACAGGATGGAGGATCCCAGTCCACAGAAGACTATTGAAGGGGATGGAGCTGTTCGGCAACAGAGGGAAGTGGAAGCTCCCCTTACTCAAGCCAATTTATCTGGATTCAGTGATATTCCAGATGAAGACCTCCTTGAAGATGAACTTACTTTAAAGCAGGATTTAGAGAACCAAAAGGAACAGTTATTCAAAATGATGAATTAAGCTGAATGTTTATATGCCGAGAAAAAACTTAGAATTGAAGAAGGAAAGAAAAAAAGCATTTACTGACTAGTCCTTTGCTCCCTGGGGGCAAGAAATTTCAAACAGCTGACCAGAACAGTGACGTTGAATTTATTAATTCTGAGCTGAGCGGTCCGGAGTTCGAGGATAAGGAAATCCCATCTTTGCAGTGGATAGACTGGTCTCCAGAATGAGCACTGTGAGGAGCCGGTTGGTTGGAAACTTCTACAGGGTTTTGGGTTCCTGACCCGGCAATTCCCCTCCCAGGAATGACTATTTCTCCTCAGCAGCAGGTTTCACACCATATTTTCATTGATCAACGAATCAAATATGGACCTTGGCCAGAATCGGAGAACACTTTGCCAGGACATCCTGGCACTGAGAGTCCCAAACTTCCAATAGCGGGAACATCCAACAGAGCTCTTGGAACAGAACGGAGAATTTTGAATTGTAGCTCGGCAGCTGGTGCAGCTGCGCAACATTCTGGACCTATTCAGTTGGAGAATTTGGATTATGCCACAACACAGCCGAATAGTGAGATTGTTTTTTCCACAGTTTCTTCCTCTGCGCATTCAACTAGCCCAGTTTCAGGTTCATCTGCTTTGCCATCTGAGCCCTCCTGCCAGTTTCGTATGTAAGGCGTGAGCAAGCAACTTTCGGATCCTTTACCTCTCGAGTCTGCACCACACCCTAGTGCTACAGGTAACATAAGCACTTCTTGAACTGAGAAAACTACAGAACAAGTAGGTTGCCGTAGTCTTTCCCAAAAGCCAGCTGATGCAGCCAAAATATGCTTTGCAGTTCAGATACGGTGCAAAAGGGGGTTGCCAATGTTTCCACACAGGCAATATGTGGGAAAGGAATTAATTAAAAACTCTCTACAGTTCAGTCCTGCAGATGACTATGTAACCCCTAGGTGGCGCTATCCCAAGGGCTACTACCCCTGCCTGCTTGGCTAGTAGCAGGTTAAGAGGCCTGAGTTCTGAAACGGGTGCCTCCACCCGGAGGTCAGGGTTTGTAGTAGTCAAGCTAATCTGGGCACAGCCCTCCAGGACACTGTAACCCCCCTCTTTCCTTACTAGAGGCTGGAACAATACACAATAATCACTTTCACAATACCCCAATACAACACACAAGTACCCACACTGTTTGCACTTACCATCAGGGCTTTCCTCTGGCTCGGCCCTGGAGACCCCCTGTAAAACAAGGTTATACACAGCAAATAATAGCAGTACAGTACTCTTGCACAAATTGGAACCACAGTCAGGGTAAATGCAAAAACAAGTTAGATCTGATTTATTTAAGGGACTTGAACAAGGGAGGGGCGTAATCAGGTTAATTTGCTTAAAGACTCTATCATTCAAACAGTTATGCATGCACTTCAGGGTCTATAAACAGACACACACTCTGGGTACCCAGATGGAGAATGGTGGGCTAGCCAGGAACGTTGCAGCTGGTTAAGGCCCTGTGATGGAATAAAAAAAAAAATCATGCACCACACACACCAATTAAAATCCGGAGCCGGAGGGCTCAGTTCGTGAAAAGAAAAACATCAAGACAATCAGATGACACACTTTTAGAGTAGGCTGTTGTTGCAGGGAGCTACTCTGATGATTACTCATGATACCCAAGACTGGACACAGGCTGGATGCAAATCGAGACAGCAGGTGGTTAATCTGGAGTGCCAAGAGAAGCAGGGCCCACGCGATTCGCATCACTCCTGTTCAAGCGTGGAGCAGGGGGCTGATCCCCAGCCAGGTCTCTCGTCGATGGCTTTCTCTGTGCAGCGGGTAGTCTGGCTGAGCCAGTGTGGCAAGGCCCAGGCCAAATGGAGACAAATTCGGATACAGTCCGTTTTCGGTTAGATACAGCTTCCAGCAAGCAGAACACAGTTCATACAGTGGGGGACCAAATCATGACCCACTTTCCATATATAGCACATTTACATGTAAGGAAATTCTACTGTAACAAGCAAATCGCTCTCCGGTCACGATCGCAAAGTCTCTGCGCAAACCGGGGATTCAAAAGCAGCTGGAAATCTTGACAGGCCAATCGCATTCAGCAAAATCTTCGGTCTTCTTCAGGTATGAGCCTGGTAAAAAATCAGTGGCTTACTTCATTCTCACAAACTTGGATTTAGTCCAAAATAATTCTCTTCTCTCCCTCTCAGGGGCAGCAGGCAGACATGCAGGCCAAAAACTCAGCCCTTTCACAGTTCTGCCAAACGAATCCACTCAGGATTGCTGCGCAACTCACTTGAGCTCTTTCTTCTTCAGCTCCAACTTAGATCTAACTGAAAATTGCAAGCAATCTAGGATTTCCCCAAGATCTAAAAGTTTCGGTTGGCTGATCTGTCTGTCAGTCACAACAAGAGCTCCCCCTTCAGTTGCAAAAAGGAGCCAAAAGCCCAAAACTACAATTCCTACAGATTTAGCTCCTGTAGTCCAGCTCCATTTTAGGTCCCACCAGACTGAATGGTCCAATTCGGCAGTTTTGGGCCAAAATGATGGGGATAAGCAAAACAGTCCTTGCTGCAAAGAAGGCAGGTTAGACAAACTACATTATCATTATCACTCTAAATGATTTTCAGCAAATAGTTACATCTTTCAACAGAGCTCCCTTTCAGATTACTTTTGCTGCTATCCAGGTAGCTCTTAAAGAGACAGTACACAGAGGTTATACAGGCTCTGGTAATCACATTTAAACTGCTAAAACGCAGGACACCAGCCTGGCAGTGAGCATTTAGGCAAACTCAAGGAAGACTTTTTTGGGAACCCCCATTTGTAGGGGGGTTACAACTATGCTTTCAATCATGCCCCTGATTACTTTAATTTTAACATTAATTTCCTGACTCAGCAGAAACTGGATAAGTTTTGGGCCTTGTATCCTAAAGTTCGAGACACTCCATTATGGGCCCCTTTTTTTGCCATCCCCCTTACGAAACCAACTTCTAAAACAATTACAGTACTTTTCAGAATGAGGGTGTTAATGCTTCAGATATTATTTATTGGCTGAAACAACGTTGTGACTTACAAGGTACCCCAGAACCCATAATAGATAATGAGGGTTTTTGGGCAAGGGGGTTGAAAATTTCATGTGCTGCTTTGCCAAAATGACAATGTGACTGAGCATCTCCCCTAACTGTTTCTTTCTGGGGAGGGACGGGGTATCCTCTTTTAGCCAGGCAATCCACGAATGTGTTATCACTGCGGTTCAGAGGGTCACTTAAACCATGAATGTGACAAACAGAAATGTTTGCAATGTGGAGCATTGGGACACACAAGCAACTTCTGCAAAAGCCCACCAAAATGTAATCTTTGTGAATTATTAGACCATGCTTTTAATTCTTGTCCTTGGGCTGCCTATAATTCCTCAGATTATGGAGAACAGCATTATTATTTGCACATCGCTACTAAACCTTTTAGAGGTCAACAGGCTGCACAGGGCCACAAACAAGCTCTTTCTAGTAATCCCCACCCCATCAGGTTCGACTACAGAGCAACCTATGAGGGGTAGAACCAAACAATGCTGTTCGACTGCAATAGTCTTCTGAACTTCACACTGAGACCTCAGCCCCTACTAAGGGTCAAAATCAGGAGGAAAGAGATATGCCTTCGCCACCCCCACTTCCCACCCCTCCACCCCCCAAAAAAAAGATATGGTGATCATTACATGGAAATAAAAAGGGAAATGGACTAAGATAACAGAAAAGAAAACAGGGCCACTTAACTCGGTCCTTCCTATAGAAAATAGATATGAGGTCTTCCAGACTTGGAGTGAACTTATGGAAGAGGAAGATTCTGATGTCTCTGCTTCCTTTTCCCATATGGACATCAGTTCTGATAAAGAAATTGAGAGCCCTGCTAAGGCCTCCACAGCAAAAAAGAAATAGCAGACTAGGGCTGGCCCACTGGCACAGAGGCATGGCTGCCATCTGCGATGCCAAAGACCCAGGTTCAAGAAAGGATCCGGGAGTCGGAGGGCCGGCTGCAGGGAGTAGGATGGAGCATCCCCTGGACTGCTCTCCTACTCTGGGGGGAGGTGGGGCCGAGTGTCCAACACAAGATGGACCCCTGGCAGAGGCCAGGAGTACCGCTGCAGTCAGCGCCTGTACGCACGGGTGGCGGAGTGAACGCGGGCCATCATTGCACGTCCCCACCCCCGAGGGAATTTCAGCAACAAAAATGCCAGCCACCGTTAATGAGCCATCTCCAGTACCATCCCCTCTGGCCACCATAGTTCACCTCCGGCAGCCCCACTTGTGGGGGTAAGCCCGAGTATGAGGGGACAGCTGCGGAGCCTGGCGATCCCATTCGCAGGGCTAGGGGAGCCCGGCGCAAAAAGTAAAAAAAGAAATGGCAGACTAGAGCACTGGTCAAAACATCTTTCATTTAACTTTCCTTTCTTCTGCTTCCAATCTATCTTTTGCATCAGTGAATGTGAATAGCATGAAGTCAGATTTAAAGCATACTTCTGCTTTGGCGATATTACAACAGTTTCAGCAACATGTATTTTTTTACAAGATTAAATATCCTTTCTGAGATACAAAAGGCCAAAGATAGCTGAATATGGGGGGGATTCCATTTGGTCTATGGTGGAAGACAGCTGCAGTGGTTTGGGAATAGGTTTTAAATCCGCAGATATTAACATTTTGAAGATGGTAGACATTAGTCCTGGTAGAGCCCTCCTGCTGGATATTACACAAAATTCACAGACTTACCAGCTGATTAATGTTTACACCCCCCAGACAAAGGCTGCCAGAATTGCCTTATTTCAGTTGCTCCAAACATACCTTCACACTGCTAAGGCTGTGGTGTTGGAGGAGACTTCAATATCAGACTCTTAGCATCAGACAGGAGTAGTTTTACTACCAAAACTTATTGTTATGCGGCCTTTCTAGGGAACATGGTTAAACAACCAGGCCTGGTGGATGCCCATGCGACCCTGGCTAAAAGGTCAGCTCACGCCTTTTATAAAGGGTTGCTTTCCTCTTGAATAGATTTTTTGTTTATCTCAGCAAGGCTATTAATATCACATCCAAGTGTTCTCTCTATTGAATCCTCTGACCATTGTCTAGTAGGGGTCCAGCTTGCTGTACACACCAATAATGCAATGGGACCTGGGATCTGGAGAATGAATGCTAGTCTTTTAAAAAACAAGGATTTAGTAGAAGAATTTTACACAGTTATGCAAGATAAATTGTCCATTATTTGTCTTTCTGACAGCCTCCCTGAGTGGTGGCAAGACAATAAAATCTGTTTGCAATCCTTTCTTAAAATGACAGCTAAACAGAAGGCATCCTATTCCAATAATCGGTATAGAGTACTTAGGGACCAGTTTCAGAGATTTCTGCCTTTACAGCACTCTTCCAGAACAGATTTTCTTCGCAGATAGCTTAGCTCAAGAAAGAGATGTGTTCAATCCAATATGACAGGTATAAATCTTTAGAGTACAAACAAAAGTTTGGCACGAAAGGTCAGCTTCACACGTAAACCCATTTGCCGATTGCAAATTTAGAACAGAAAAAAAATGCATGACCAGTATTCTTTCAGCTATGGGTACAGAGATTACTGGTCATTCCAACATTTTAGCTGAAGTGCATAACCAAGTGCAGGGCCAATTCTGCTCTCCATTTCCAGGGAATGGAAATATGGATTTGTTGCTGAAGGCAGCTGACCTACCTCAACTTACAAAAGGGCAACAGGAAGTGTTACTCTCCCCTTCCAAATGGTGGAAGTTGTGAGATTATAAGAAACCTAAAGAAAGGGACTTTGCCTGGGCCAGATGGGCTTCCAGGGGAACTCTACCAGGTACTATGGGAGCTTTGCCCCCAAGAATTGACAAGGTTATATAAAGCTTTTCCCTTCTCTGCAGAATTAACGCCTTTAATGTATGAGGACCTGCTAATTTATTTACATAAAAGGGTAATAGGGCGAATTTGGCTAATTGGCATCCAATAACTTTGTTGATTTTAAAATTTTAACAAGATTGTTGTGCAGAAGACTAAGATCCATCCTAACAGAGATTATATGTGATGCACAGTTCTGTTCTATACCTGGCTGAAGAATTTCAGATCTCCTCATTCTTCTTAGAGAAGTTTTTCAGGCAGGTAACACTAATAAGACTGCAGGGTACCTGATTAACTACGACCAGGCCAAGACCTTTGACAAAATTTCCCATGATTTTTTATGGCTCACCTTAAAATCATATGGGTTTCTCATGGGTTTTATTTCTTGGATAAAGTTATTTTATCAATCAGCTTCTTTTAGACCCTTCATAAATGGGAGGGTGGGAGACTCCTGTCTGCTACAGTGAGGTCTATGACAGGGCTACCCACGGAGCCCTCTGTTATATATATACTGACCAGTGACCCTTTAATTTGGATTTTGAACCTCTCTCCAAATATTTTAAGGATTCACAGTCCTCATGGCGCTGTGGTCAAATCTGTTGCTTATGCAGATGACATGTATTTTGGTGCAGGATGGGAGCTCTGGTGACTTAGCCAATATAGTAGTTATGGCATTTACAAAATCTACAGGGGCACAGATTAATGTTACCAAAAGCCACTGTATTTCTATTGGTCATCCTACTGACCAGAGGTATCTAGTGGCCAATGTACAGGTGGAACATTCACCCTTCAAGATCTTAGGAATATTTTATGGGGAAGGGGACATGGCCACCTATAATTGAGAGAAACTAATAATGAAAGGGAAACAGAAAGTCTCATTATAGAATAAATGGAGAACGGGGAAGTTAAAAAGGATCCTTTTGATTAAACAATACCTACTTTCCATTTTTCTGTACTTTAGTTATGTTTCTCCTCCTCCCAAGACCTTAGAAACTGGGGTGCTGAGTTGTTTTTTCCAATGTGTCTGGGGTAGCAGACTGAACCCCCTTAAACAAGGTACTCTTTATTTACCCCTAAAGCTAAGTGGTCTGGGGATGGTACATCCAGTGGTGTTTTTCCAGACTATTTTTATCTTTTCAAATTTGTTACTGGTTTTAAAGAATCTCAGAGTATCTTGGGTGGGCTGGTTAAAACCTTCATTACAAGAGATGCTTCAGGATTGGGCTTCTGGTAGTTTTGTTCATAAAAACAAAAGGAAGATAACACTAAACACTTCATTTACTTTGTGTTTTGATTATTTAAAACAATGGTCAATATCCCCTAGTTTAATTCTTATGTCCACCAGAAAGAAAGAGTATGAGCAGATTATTGATGGGAAGTATTTGGTCCACCCCGAATTCTCACAGAGACCGAGTTTTGAATGCAAACAAATGGAGCACATGTTTTTGGACAACAGAATTCCGCCCAAAATGTGGAATGTTCTTTGGCTATATGCTCATCAGAAACTTAATGTCAAAGGTAATCTACAGCATAAAGGTATGGAGGGAAGATACTGCCCTAGATTGTCCTGTCCTCTCGTTACTGAAGCGATGGATCACTTGTATTTCCAATGCCCATTAATTAAGACCTTCTGGCTAGATCTAGACAACAAATGGGGGAAAACCTTTCCCTCAGATCTTTTCCCAGACACTTTGTTTTTAAATGTCTTTCCCCCAGAATGGAAATCACATTCAGCTAGTACCTTAAGAGTAGTCTTATCTTGTTTTAAATACTGGATATGGCAAGTGCGCTGCAAGCTGGTTTTGCAGCAATTGTTACAGACCACCGAAGAACTGGCTCAATTGTTTCTGCAACACATACTGCACGTAAATCAATTTGAACAGTGTAAACTATCTATGGGAGACTGCAAAACTTTGGGCTTCCTTATCCTGGTTGGTTTAAAAAACCAAAAGTATATAACTGACTGAGTGGTTAGTGATATTTTCCCCCTTGTAAATATAGGCCCCCTTCCCTTTTATTTCAGTTTCCCTTCTTATAGTCTTCACTAAGTGACCTTAACTTAGTCCTTTACCTTAATTTATTTATTTAGTTTTTGTTGACCGGGTAAGTGCACTAGACAAATCCTGCCTATTTTCAGGCATGACCCGGGGGAGGGGGAATACAGATGAATGCCAACTGACCTTAAACCAGATTAGGCTGTTGGTGGTATTTTTAGTGAATGAGGGAAATTTGGCCAGGACACCGGGGAAATTCCCATACTCTGTAGTGGGGGAACCTCTGTCCAAGATGGCGGATGCACCTTTGTCTGCTGCAGGGAGTGCTATGGAGACAGGAGGACTGGTCTCAACTCCTGTCTCTGATTGTGTGGAGACCAAAACGACGTGCATTGAAGAAATGAATGTTTCTATTTCTGTTGGAGTCAAGGACAATGAAGTACAGGCTATCGTTCAAGACGTCCTGCTATGCCAAGCAGAAGGGGATTCTCCCACATCGTATGTTGTTTCTAAGGGGGAGTTCTCCTCCTCAGACTCTGATATTGCCGGTTTGGCAGAGAATGACATAAAAGTCCATTTAATGACAGCTGAACGCCGTTTTGCACTTACTAAATTGAAACTGCAACGAGCCCTGCACCGACTTCGGACAGATGGATTGCCTGGGGATGTTTTCCCCGCTGAAATCGACAGCGATGAGGGACTGTCAAATGTGAACCTACAAATGACTGAGGTCTCAGAGTGTCTAGAGCCTCCCAGTGTCTCTACTACTACCGTTACATTGCCTGCTTCTTGCCTACCTACAGCACGTACCACCTCTGTTTTGCCCACCGAATCTGATTTGTCCTAAAGCACCCTACCTCCCTTGAAGTTGGCTTCCCAGACAGATTCTCCAGAAACTCCTACCTGGTCCGTGGAAACGGCACTGCGAGGAGCTGGATGGGTGCAGGAACCTTCGGCAGGAACATGGGTCTCGGGTCCGTCTCCTATACAGTCCCCCCACCCAGAAGACTTCCTATGGTTACGGGATACACCAAACACATCTGCAGCCTCTTCTGACCCCTTGTTTCTACCTATGGAATTGGAGATGACTCAAAATCCTGTTTTGGAAACTTTGCGAAATCCCCCTCTTCAGGCTTATTCTGATAACCAGCCCATGGCAACCACAGTTTTGGTATCAGGTCAGCCACCCTCTAAACAGGTGGAACCTCTACACTCTTTTTCTTCTTTATTTAAGTTCCCTGTACTGGCTGCTAAACGACATAATGCTGTTTGGTTGGCTTATAAGGGAGGATGGCCTGAGCATCCAGACCATGTATACGTGGCACGGACATTGTTAAAAGAGTCATTGAAATTTTTTTCTCATGAGATATATGCCCTCATTCATGTTTCAGGTGAATCTACATTTGATGTTAGTTTCCAAACGTCACGTGGTTTGGAGCGTTTTTGGTCTAAGTATCAGGCTGTGCGAAACACTGCACTGTGGGCCCCATTTCAGGCTGTGCTACTTTCTAAGCCTGCTTTCAAGACTATTACCATTCTGTTTCGAAATGAAGGTGTTGAAGTGACAGATATTGTTTATTGGTTGAAACAACATTGTAATGTTCAGGGAAAACCAGAAGCTATCTTGGACATGGAAAATATATGGACTGAGGGTTGGAAATTTAAAATTATGTTATACTCAAATGATTCTGGTCCTGTGCACTTACCAAATTCTTTTTTTATAGGTCGAGACAGAGGAGTCCTGTATTATCCAGGTCAGCCTAAGGCTTGCTACAGGTGTGGGGACCCCTCACATCTTAGTAGTGTATGTGACAAAATGAAATGTAATAATTGCGGAGAAATGGGTCATGTAGGAGTCCACTGCGTGAACAAATGTAAATGTAATCTTTGTGATGAGATGGGACACACATTTCAGAATTGCCAGTGGGCTGCTCGTAATCAGGCTACTCATGATGGTGGCGTTGATCAACGTTCTGTTATTACACAGGCACAAAAAGCACGCATTCGCACCACCATATCAGCACCTCCTTCTAGAGTTGCGCAACCTTTATCGCAGGCCCCTGTGCCTGTTGTTATCCAGGATTCAGTGTCGAAAGTCACCTGTGATGAACGCCCTTTGGTGGTGACCCCTTCCCTTCACTTAAACCAGTCCAATCTAGTGAGCTAGTGTTGGACCCGGTTCCGGGTCCAAGTACCATGCCACCTCCCCGAGAACCCACCAGCACCCTGCGTCGCAGGTCACTGAGGTATAGTCCTCGGAATTCACCACTTCCTCCACCAGTCCTGCAACCCCAACCTATAGTTCTTTCTAATGCCTTTGAGTTGCTTCAACCCATCTCTGATGAGGCTGGAGGCGAGTCTGACTCTTCCTCCATAGCATCTTCCATTCCTGATGGCACTACTGATTCTGATTTTCAACTGGTTGCTGGTCTTTCACAGAAGCAGAAGGCTAAGGTGAGACTTAAAGGGAAAAACTAGTTGGGAAAAGGAAATCGTAATGTATTTTCTGCTTTGTATTGTTTACTATGTCACACTTTGTTTGCCATACTATTAATGTGAATAGTATGAAACGAACAGCTAAACGGAGATTGGTGTTTTCATTTTTGCTACTCTTACCATTAAGGCTTTTTTTGTTGCAAGATACAAGACTTCACACCACACACGTAGATTCTAAGCACAACAGGACTGGCTATTAGGTCCTTCGTTTTGGTCAATAGGTCAGGACTCTTGTTCCGGCCTAGGTATATTAAGTAATATTCCGGGATTCCGTTTACTGAAACTATTCGACGTAGCACCTGGTAGAGTGCTTGTTTTAGATGTTTTGATAGGGCTTTGCCATTATCGAGTGATCAACCTCTATGCTCCCCAAACTAAGACAGCACGCATAGCTTTATTTTCGTTAATACGCCCTTATTTACATACTTCCTTTTAAGTTCTTTTTTCCGGTGATTTTAATTGTGGCCTAAGTCTTCATGATAAGAGTTCTTTTGCTACCACAAAGAAATTATTCTGCGACTCACATGTCCTGGGGAACTTAGTTCGCACAGCACATTTAACAGATGCCTATTTTTCCTTTACGAATCAACACACCCCTACATTCCAAAAGCGTAAACTGGCAACTCGAATTGATTTTGTTTTCTTATCTAGCACATTGATGATTAATTCTGCCACTGTACAAGCTGTGGCCTTTTCTGATCATAAGTTACTTTCTATTGGTATTGGCCCAGATATACCGTTCCGTAAAGGACCGGGTCTATAGAAATTCAACACATCTCTGTTGCAAGTCCCGATGTTTCTACAGTCTCTTTTGTCCTTTATTCATGCTCGTAAATCAGTTTTTATATGTTATGAAACCCTATTCAGTGGTGGACTGATACAAAACATGGTTTGGTAATTTTCTTGAAAAATTACAGTCGTCAGAAATGTAGGAGAGAATATTTGGAATATTTGCAAAAACGAGTCCATTTTCAGTCCTTGTTAACAATAGAATACATGACAGGTCAAGATCTTTCTCAACAAATACAACTAGTACAGAAAGATATGTTGAATTTCCAATCTAAACAATCACAATAATTATATCATCAACACAAATTTAATATGGCGGGAACACGGAATGTTGTTTGCCCTTTTGAATCTAATTCCAGACAGATTGCTCAGAAATCTATGCTGTGCCTTGCCAATACTGCAGGCACTCTCGTTACTACTCCATCTGAAATCTGTCAAGTAGTGACTGAATACACGACTAATTTATTTTCTCCTCTTTCTGCCATATCAGGAGACCCAGCAACTTGGTACGGAGATCTTGATATTCCAATCCCTTCACAGACAAGGGTAGACTCGGCGTGTACACCTATAACTGAGTTGGAATTAAAATCGGCTATCTCTTCATTACCTTTACAGAAAACCCCTGGCCCTGATGGCCTTCCTGCTGCCTTATATAAGGTGCTGGGTGATCATTTGATTCCTGAACTAACCTCTATGTTTAATTCCCTGCTTAACTCTGAGTGTATTCCATTGGATTTTACGAAGGGCACCTTGATTTATATCTATAAACAGAAAGGGGATGTTCACTCTCTAGATAATTGGCGCCCTCTATGTATGTTAAATGCAGACTTTAAGTTATTGATGAAAATCATTGCGAAACGTTTGCAGGGAATTGCAGAAGTGGTGGTACATCCTGCTTAGTCCTGTTCCGTACTCTAGAAGAATATTCGACCATCTGATTCTCCTACGAGAATTGTTTTCCCATGGTTATGCGGACTTGGTTTCGGGACTTATTGTCTCAGTAGACCAAAAAGCGGCATTTGATTCAGTGAACCACACTTTTTTATGGAATATACTTCAGTTCATGCATGTTCCAGACGTAATGATTCGATGAATTTGTGCTTTTTACAGGACGGCAACGGTTGTACCTGTTGTGAATGGTTGAGTAGGCCCAATGATCCCAGTTAAGAGAGGAGCCCGTCAAGGATGTCCATTGAGCCCTCTGTTATATGCCCTTTTTTGGATGTTTTGCTTCGTATACTGAATTTTCATCCTCAGATTCATGCCATCTCTAGTTCTGCCCTGCTCTCACCTTATAAGGCCATTGCATATGCGGACAATGTTTGTTTTATTGTAGCTGACGAAGCTTCAGCGATTCTTTCCCTCCAGGAATGTTCCACTTTTGGAGGTTTTTCTGGAGCCCGTTTAAATTTCAATAAAAGCTTGGGTATAAGGTTAGGCTCTATGATGGCCCCTTTGGAATATATTGGCCCATTGCGATTAGTTGAGGGCCCTATTCATATTTTAGGGGTTTATTTGGGGACTAAAGACTCAGATCTTTTCAACTGGAATACCAAATTGCAACAAGGTAAGCTTAAAGTTGCCTCTTGGAATAAGAGGCAGATAGGGAAGAAGAAACGTGTATTTTTGATCAAAACTTTTCTGATACCGATGTTTCTTTATTTGAGTTATGTATTCCCAATCCCGAAACAATTGGAAACTGCAGTTTTTAGCCTGTTTTTCCAGGCTTTATGGGGGAGCAGGCTAAATCCAGTGAAGCGGAATGTTACGTATTTACCTATATCTGAGGGTGGCGTACATATGATTAATCCTCTGTTGTTCATTCAGCGACATTCAGTCACTTCACTACCAGTCTAGCATTGCTTGTAAAGCGCTTTGGATGTATGAAAAGTGCTATATAAATGCTGATTCTTCTTCTTTTTTTCATGTATTTTTTTCACTGCTAACTTATGACCCTTACTGATTAATACTCAGAGAGGATGGGAATCATGGTTCTATGATTCCTGTAAGGTTTGGTTTCACCAGTGGGAAAGTCATTCTTTAAGAGTACTACGACAAATTGTGGGTATACCAATGTACATTAAACATATGTTCCTACGTTTGAAACAATGGAAGATATCAACCCGGATGATATTATTTAATTCCCATAAAGTCTTATACAAAAATCTTCTTTCTTCCATTTGTGCCATACAGTCACCCTTTATAAAATGCCCAAACCAACATCTTTCTTCTCTCTTGTTGTTAAGATGTAACAGAGTACCCACCCATATGTGGGATTTTCATTGGCTGTCTTGCCATGAAAAAATAAATGTGAAAGCAAATCATAAACACAAGCAGTCTCAGGACCACTTGTGTTCCAGACTATTATGTATCACTGAATTGGAAACTATAACACATTTGTTTTTTGAGTGTTCTTTCATTCAGAAATGGTGGATTTTTTTGGCACAACAATGGGCATCTCCTTTGTTTCAGACGGTCTCCTATCAGAATCTTATATGTGGAGTTTTTTCCCCTTAGTGGTCACTTTGGAATGCCGATACTTTAAATCTTGTTTTTGTTGTAATTAAATGGAACATTTGGATGGCAAGATGTTTGTTCACCTTACAGCAGAAAGACTGCTCTTACTTGGAAATTGAGAAAAAAATTGTGCAAGACTTGCAGACTATTTATGAATATGAAAGTACTTTATTCTCAGAGACAACACTTCTATCCCTTTGGAAGGCTCTTCCTTGGATAACGGACTCAGATTTCGCAGTGACTTGATAGCATACTTTTAGGTTGTATTTCTGTTATTTTTTTTTTTGTTGTTTATTTTTCTTGAATTTCTATGAGTTTTGTACTTATGTCTTGTTTGTTGTTGTACGATTTCTTGTTTCAATAAAACTTTCCCCTACTCTTTTCAATAAGTGCCATGGGATCTTTAACATCTACCTGAACTACCACCAATCCAGGAAGATGGGACCTTGGTTTAACGTCTCAACCGAAAGACGGCACCTCAGAAGTGCAGCACCCCTCTCATGCTGCACTACAGTATCAGTACTGGGATATTAACCCAAGTGCCAGGTGTGGGAACTGAACCCATGGCCCTCTGATCTCCCAGCCTCAGAGGCGAGTGTGCTACCTACTGAGCCACTGACACTTTGTGAGTTGTTTATGAATTGTGCCAAGAAGTCATTGGTATTGTTTTTGATTTGTGAACATTTTGTACAGCACTGTTGATTATTTTTCTTATTTTCAGGACTCCATGAATTAATGTCATGTAATTTATGTGTTTGTTCATCAGTGTTCTTTTATTTGTTGTTCAGATTCCAATAAATAATTTTCCTACTCACCAGTATGGGAAACGCCGACCATCAACATGGAGGAGCCAGATGAGGGTGGGCAAAGACAGAGAAAAAGAGTGCACACTGAAGCTCGACCTGTACAAATATGAAGGACACCAGCTTACCAAAATATGAGCAAAAAGAAAATACAGAGACTATACCTGAAATGGATGTGAGTAGTGACAAATCTGGGGAGTACTTTATGGAGGATAACAATAATGATTTTGAGGGGAAGTCCAAGAGCAATGTCACAGCTGCAGCATCACAGTTAGAAAAAGAGATAGAGGAGTGCCGCAGGGTGATTCTGGAGGAACTTGTTGCTGATGAGGTGCAAAATGAAAAATGGAAAGCAGTCTTGAACTGCTGCCAACAAAAAACAGAATGGGGCTTGGATGCACTGCCAGAAACGCTGGACAGCTGCCAGTCCGGCAGCAAGATAGGAGACATAGTTACTGGGGAACCAAAGCTACACAATGTCGAGGGACAGGAGGAACAAATCAACGAGGGACAGGAGAAGCAAGTTAATGAAGGATAGGAAGAAGAAAGTGCTTCCTGTAGTAGAGAGGAGGCTGAATCAGCCAAGCAATGAACTGCGCAAGAGGGGACACTGCCACACTCCACAAGAGTGGTTTTGAAAGAAGTGTTTAATCTACAAAATAGTTTGGAGGAAAGAGATCTCATGCAGGCAAACTGGTCACCTGAAAAAGCCCTGAGAGGGGCTGGTTGGATACAACAAACAGATGGGACATGGGTTCCAGATTGGGATACTATCCCAGGCCACAGCAGAAGCACCCCAGCCCATGAGGCAGCTGGCAGCTCACGCAGCAAATGTAGGTAATCAGATTAATCTTGTTGTTTGTAAGGGAAGGCAGGAAAAGGGGACTGAGCAACATGGGACAGTACTTTTAAAGCAAAATGTTACTTTTCTAGACATGGTTCAGGATGAGGCAATTAACATTATGACTGCTCATACCAGTACAGAACCAGGAGTTCAAATCGATATTGGGAGCAAACCAGGGGGTAATGATGGAAAAAAATTAAGTTACAGAAACAGGCTTAGAGCACAGTAATGTAATACTTATGGAAGAGGGAAATTCTATTCCAGAAAGGACACAGGGTGAAACTGGAATACATCAGGAACTGAGAGATTTTTCTGGCTCTTTGCAGGAGAACTTAGCAGATGAAAAAAAGCAGAAAGATGAACGTCAATACAGCAGATGGATTCAGGATCCTAAAACCTCCCTCCCCTAGCCCTCCCCCAACCATAGGCCAAGATATGCTGACCTATTCCCTAGGATCCAGCCTTTACCCAGGCAAAATGCAATGAGATTGTGATTTAGAGGGGGCCTAGAACCACGGCCCAACCATTTTTATGTTGGGCGTAAACTGCTAAAAGAAAGTCTGAGGTTTACAGCAGCGGACATATATGCTCTAATCCATATTTCAGGGGAAGATACCTTCGATATTAGTTTCAGACATCCGAATGGATTGGAAAGGTTTTGGTCCCTCAATAAACAGGTAAAATTCTCCCCCTATGGTCACCCTTCATGGTAATACCATTAACTAAACCACTTATCAAAACAGTTACCATTATGTTTCAGAACGAAGACATGCATATGGTGGATATTCATAATTGGCTGCAACAGAAATGTGAAGTGCAAAACAAGCAGTTATTGATTCCGAGCAATTCTGGAGAGATACCTAAAAATTTACTGTTAAACTGAGACAGACATCTAAGGGGAATGAATATGTGCCCAATAGCTTTTATTCAGGCAGAGACAGGGGGTAGTATTCTACCCAGGACAGCCAAAGGTGTGCTATAAATGCAGACCCAGAACACACCTGTCTAATGTCTGTGATAGACTACAATGTGGGATTTGCAGTGAATCTGGACATATCAGCATGTAATGTGCCAGTCCTTGTAAGTGCAACCTATGTGAAGGGTATGGGCATGTTTTTCAGGATTGCCTTTGGGCGGCACGCAATATAAGAAACACCATAAATCTGGAGTTGTTAATCTAAAAAGTGCAGCAGCAGGAGGAAGGGCAGCAGGCGGAAGGGCAGCAGGAGGAAGGGCAGCCAGAGAGGGGATCAGAAAGGAGAGAAGAACAGCAGGCTTCTGCAGAACAAATAAATAGCAGGAGAGAGCAATATCCTCAATAGAGGTGGAAGCACCAGGGAAGAGAGAATGGAGGAGGGGCTAGAAGAGGAACAGATAGTGGAGCAAGAAGAAAAAGAAGAACAGGACCACCAATGCACGAAAGAAATAATAACTTTTGCCTCAGATGCTTCCCAGAAAATGAAGCAGGAAGTTTCCTCAGAAGATCCCCCCCCCCAAAAAAAAAAGACAACATGCCTCCTTTAAGGAGAAGTTCCAGGCATGTAAAACTGATAAAACAGCTCGAGGTTGTTGAAGTATCAAATCCTTATGACATTTGAAATACAGTAACAGAGGAAGGCTCCGAGACGGAGGATCAGATGTCAGATATTTCAGATCTGACAGAAACACAAGACCCTCTTAATTCAACACAGGCAGGGAAAAAAAATGGGGGAAAAAAAGAAGTAGAAATCAAGATGAGAGGATAAATGAGTGGATTTACAGCATTTTCCTTAAATACCTGCAGCATAAAACATGCAGGATGAAGAAATGCCATATTTATATTACTGCATGATTTAAAAATAGATGTTATTGTGTTGCAGGAAACATGGAAGGACTCCTTAACACAAATGCAGACAGCTAGAAATAGCTGAGTCTGGAGACCATCCTTTTGGTCATTTGGGGAACATAGAGTGGACGGGGTAGGAATTATTTTCACAAGATAACATTTCAAACTCCAGAAACTGGTAGATCTTATTCCAGGTAGGGTACTAATCTTGGTTGGGATATGGCATTATAGGCCAAGTAGGTTCATAGCGATATATGCCCCACAACAAAAAGCTGATAGAGTAGGACTTTCTTCTCAGTTACTGCCTTTCTTAGCTGCAGCCAAAGATACTTTTTTAGGTGGAGACTTTAATTGTACAAAGGATGTGGCAGGAAGGCAAGAACAAGGGAAAAAGTCTATTGTGATTCACAGGCCTGTAAGAAATTTATAGTTACAAATGATTTGATGGATTGCTCAGCACAAACAAATCCATTAATGACAGTACCCTCTGCCCTAAGGTTTTTAATCACAATTTTTAGCTTCTCCTCTATATCCTCAGTTAGCAGAGTTGGCCTCCCTCAGGGCTTTGTTGGAAGAGAGGGCACTAAGATGCTTGTATTGGGAGTCTACAGTAGACGTTTTCTGTAGTCCATTTTAAAATTACAGACAGTGGATTCATTTATGCAGCTAATGTACTTGGCACTGCAGTATCTAACTGCTGACATTATTTATTTATTTAGCTTTTGTTTACCGGGTAAGTACACTAGACAAGTAGTATGCCTATTTTCAGGAACGACCCGGGAGAGCACAAAACATACAGTATACATACATGGCAACATTGGAGAAACAGCATGATACAGTAAAAAACAGCTATAACAGCGCTTGTATAAGGGCAGAGATACTGCCACACATAGTACAAATTGTTACAGGACATAGATAGACATTAGAATCACTGAATACATATTTCATAGACCATCATGGACTCACAGTGGACAATAGTGGACTGCAGAGTATTACATTACAGAGACTAGGAGCAGTCACATCTTGTCGTTTGTTTTATGTGGGACCACAGGGAGGAGCGAAAGGTCCCATGGGAAGGGGCAGAGCGAACAGAGTCCGGAATGGAGTTCCAGAGCCTAGGCACAAAAGCGGCAAAGTCACGATCCCCCATAAGGGTCCGAGTAGGGGGGAACTTTAAGCAACTCGGCGGTCTGTGACCTGAGCTGGTAGGGGATGGCGTCCAGTTTTGGG
The DNA here is from genome assembly GCA_016271365.2 of Neoceratodus forsteri. Lineage (NCBI taxonomy): Eukaryota > Metazoa > Chordata > Ceratodontiformes > Ceratodontidae > Neoceratodus > Neoceratodus forsteri. The sequence continues at coordinate 1,214,104,022 of CM028132.1, forward strand.
AGGAGATGCGCCAGTCCCGACGGGATGCCCATGGCAAGCACTTTCCTGGTGAAGTTTCCTACACCAAGGATCAGGAATTCCACAGGGGGAGCCAGTTGAGTTTGTCATAGAGCTCACATCGGTGGGTGAGTTTGGGAGCAGCAAGTGCAAACCGACAGATATCATTATATGCTGTGTTCCACTTTACACCATTCTCAATCACATATTATACAATGGGCACAACAGCAGACCTCAAATTCTCCTGACTGGCTGACTGGCACCCCTCTCCCACTGTAAAACCTACAATCACCCCACGGGAAGAGGTGCCAGCCACTGTTCAGCCACATCAGTAACTCATTTCAGGATTAATCCGAGCATCGCCAGCCCCGAAAGTTGCAAACACAGCAATACCCGCTGAACAGCCATCCCCAACTCCAGTGCGTCAACTCTCATTTCAACTGGAAAACAGCTTCAAATTCATTACCTCCCCAAAACTCACCTATGGGGAAAAAAAAGTAACTTGCTCTCCTCCATCCTCATTCCTCCTCTTACCTCGTTCCCTGCGTCTCCATCCCATTTCTTCTCATTGAAACCTGCCTGCGATCAATTTTGGGACACTTTGACGGCTCCTCACAGATCTCCCCTGTGCTGCTTTCTGTCACAGAGCCACACACACAGTGCTCAGACCTTCACTGGAATAGGGCCACATGACCACATGCCGACTCCATATTATGAGGAACTGCCCCTATCCTATTCCATACTGAATCGGGTACGGGTATCGGTCCGAGAGCTCAAAGAAATGAACACATTAGTTGCGATCGCCACTAAACTCACATCTCTTTCATATTTTTCTTCTAATTCCACTCTGGTTTTCCAATATACAAAATTACACTGTTAAATAGTTAAGACATACTCAAGAATGAATGTATAGTATACACTGATCTGATCTAAAAAAACGAAATAAAAAGAAATCTAACTCTTGTCATGCTGCCCCATGAGAACAGGTACAAAGCAACTGCTTGAGCTATCACATGCAAAAATCACTTTGACTCCATCTCCACTCCACCCACCACCACATTCACCGCTGGCTAACAAACGTGCCCAAGAACACAAAAACGCCACTACTGGAAAAAAAAAAAAACGAAATACAAATGGATACTACATTCGCCTTAATAGATGAAAAAGAGCTAGAAGAAATGCTCACCATCTTAGAAAAACAAACTCCCGAATCTCTACCAAATGGATTATTTTCTCTGGTGTAGTAACACTTTCACTATTTCTCCTATTTAAAATAAAAAATTTTTTTTTACTAAAAATAAAAAAAAAATACTAAATGCAAACTATTAACATTGTATAATAGCAATATCCCACTCGAGTGTGTTGGTGATGCCAGGATTTACCCACCCATGGGGTGTTGTTGGTCACTCAGCTATGCCTCGTGACCGAACAACACCCCAGGGCATGGGTAAATCCTGGCATCACTAACACCCTCTCATGGTATATTGCTTAATTTGTCCACATCATACCAAACCTCACCTGAATAGGTAGCGTAAGATGAGGCTCTGCAGTTATTTTGTGGTGGTAGTTTGCAGGCAGTAAGTTCACTAGATATTGCATTAGCTATTTCTTGGTCTAAGCCTGACCGTGTAAGCTGCTCAGAGGACACATCAGTGATGTCCACAGGATACTCCCATTTCACCACTTTGCCAGAATTTAACCACTTGAGGATTGACATCTTCGGGCATATGCACACACACAGCTCTGGAACAAGGTATGATGCACTAAGAGCTGAGAGCTGTGCCATTCAGTATGGTGGATTTTACACAGCTGCCCCAGGTTGACACAGGTTATTGCAGGTCATGTCTGCTAGCTGATTGCTGTAATTAACAGCTATGGCAACAGCTAGTTAGACAGACCTACAGTTAACAGTTGCAGCAGTAGGTTAAATCTAACAATTTTAGCAAGCATACTGTTAGACGAGCTAATTACTTTTACAGTCTGATCGCAAATATTGTCTGGCACGAATATGTTTATGCCAGGCAGAGTGCCAATATTAACGGACACCGATATTTTCTGTTGTACAGTAAACTCACAACAAAAATAGATTTTTATTTTTGTTTCAGAACATGTAAGCATAAATAACAGTAGTGCCAGTTGAATATTCAGATCATTTATTGTTATACACAGATTTAAGTTTCAATACAATTGCAAAAAGAATATTCAATAGATGGAAAATGAATACAGCTATCTTAACGGAACCAGAAGTCAGACTGAATCTTAACTCATTAATTTCAGCTGGAATTTCAGTTGTTTATATGATAATCTAGGGATTTGGTGGGAAGATACAAAAAGGGACATTAAAGATTGGTGTTCAAACTATGGGAAACAGAAAGGCCAATCAAATGTTACGACATATTAAATCTAAGAACACAACTTTAAAAAAATTATTCAGCTACGCATACCAGAAGACAGGATTATTCAGAACAGGTTTATGTAATAAAAACAGACAGTATGATAGAGCTTCCTCTCTACAGGCAGAGATGTCTTATGGGATGCAAAAAAAACTGCATGTAGATAGATCCTTGTGAGGCCTGTAAAGAAAAAAGTATAAATTCTCAAGAATAAATTCCAGTTTATATAGAGAATAATATATGGGGTGGTGTGTTTAATGAGATTTTACATATATCAGTTGTGGATGCTATAAACCCCGAGGGTGAATCCCGAGGGTTTATGAAAAGCATCCTGATAACAAGGGTGTGCGTAAATTGAGTTTCTTACATTACACATTCTATATTTTATTTTTATAATTGCTGGAGTGTGCTTTTCTTGTGAGCAATTATAAAAAATAAAATGAGCTAACAAATGTTCGGGAAGCCGCGGACCACTCTGGATTCTACGTGGTCCGCGTTCTTCCTAGTTATACTGCTGCACTTGTTGGAGGAAAAGGAAGAGGATTTTTTTTTTTTATATACTTTATGTTTATTGTTTTATACAATACATATAGTACAGTCTTCCAACATTTGATTAAAGAATAATCATTTATCACCAGGAGGGCGCCACTCCTCTTAATATACCAATACTTCACATCAAATGTATTAAGATACAACATTTGGGGGTAAGACCTCTTATATATTACCATAGTTTTCCAAGATTAAGGCTGTTTAAGGAGCCCATGAGAAGCATTAGGACAATATTAATATGGTCAAAGTCTAGTGTCCATCATGATTATCCTATTTAGGAGACAAAAAATAATTATCCTATATGCAAAAACCTTTGTAAGTGCACGAAAGTACTTATCTTAAGTAGATAATGTGTTACAGAGTCAATTCAAAATGGCAGAAAGATTCAATCCTCAGAACTATTCTTAAAACCGGAATTCAATACTCTGAAGGAGATAGGTAATATCCAGGGACAGGCAATATTTAAAAACAAGGCGCTTAAACTGCCCAGACCAACCCTATTACTTTTATCTTAGCTGGCAATTATCATTTACAAACAGCTGCAAATGAGCAATAAATTGAAACTTTAGAAGTAATTATTACAGAGGACCAACTATTTTAAACTTATAAAGATGAAGTCCATTCTCTGCCGAAATTAGAGACACAAACGGGGCTACATGCCCAACATAATGAATACAGACATCAGCTTGTGTCTCGTCAAGGCTCAACTGTGTTTTTCATTCAAACACGTTAAAGCTTCGTATACAGTACCTTTTTAATCGAAAAACGCAAGTGTTCATGTTCCACCCAGGTCGTCCTCAGATTCAATCTTCTTCTTGCAAAGGCCGCTGTCTAGATGGAGCGTTCTTCTGACACCACCGCATGGCGTCTGCTGGATCCAAAAAAATGAAGATATGGCCTCGATGTACTATCCGAAGCCTGGCTGGAAACACCAATCCGTGTGGAATCCCAGATTCACACAGGAGCGCCCTGGTGCCATCAAACTTCTTGCGCTTCTGTCTGGTGGCATATCCCAGGTCAGGAAACAGGCGAATTTGTTGGCCATCACATAGGAGGGCTTTCTTAAGCCTTGCTTCAGCTAGGAAGCGATCCCTAGAGCCTGGCCCATCTGTTACTATTAGGACGGCCCTGGGTGTCTCTGAATCTTCCACTCGACCTTGGAGAGTAACTCTGTACGTTTTTTGCAAATGGCATACCGTGGACTCGATTTCCCCACCTAGTTGTTCGATCAGCCAGTCCTGTAGATAAAGCATGAGGTGATCTCCTTCACTTCCCTCTGGTAGTCCAATTAAATGTATATTTTGTGACCGTGCTTGATTCTCCAAAGTCTCCAACCTCATTTTCAGCTTATTATTTTCTTTAACCATAGTTGCGACTGTTCCCAAAGCAGAGTCAACTTTCTTCGCAGAGTCAACCAAGGCCAACGTGACTTCTTCAATCGATGATTCTATTGTGGCTACTCTGTTAGTGAGGGTGTCAAACTTATTTGACAACCCAGCGACTGAGGCAATCAGACGATTTAGTTTGATTCCAACCGTTTGCAATGTCTCTATAGGGGGTCCTCTATATTCCGATCCTCTGGTTCTTGAAGTCGGGCCTGGGCCATCCTGGCAGTCAAAGAGCTCATAACATTTTTAACTCTAGTTCCTTCTCCTGTGCCCTTATCTCTTTTGGGATTACCCATTTCTTCTCAGTCGATCTTCACACACTCCACTTTAGTTCAGAAGATTTAAGTTTCCAAGTATTTTAAAGATAATATTTACTTTTTGCCAGAAATTAGACGGAGCCTTATCAAAAAGCTGCCATTTTCTCGGGCTCAACAGCGCCCCCCCAGGAAGAGGATATTTTGATTACAAATGTGTAGAAACATTGATTTTTGTTTCAGTATTAACTTACCACCAAGCGGCGATTGCAGCGTCCTTCTGGGTTCAAGAGGCAGGGGCAGTCTGTGGCATGGACTGGGCTGCGATCTCATGCTGATGGAGAAACAACATTTTTAAATTAAAAAGTAATTTACCGCTGAATATGAGGGACCATGAAGTGTGCTGCGCCATGGGATTGCTTCACTGAACGTCAGAGAACAGTGACTAAGGGATGGCCATTTCAAGGGAAACCAGGCGCGTGTTTGCCATTATAACTAGCCGAGCTGGTTATAATGGCAAATTATAACCAGGTTTCCCTATGGGAAAAAGTGCTAGCCAGTAATTATATGGCATTATTAGACAGGTGTTACATACCCCCAGAGAATTACAGACATTTTTAGAACAATATTTGGATAGTTTTAATATAGAAAGTCAGGTATCAGATGTAGAAATTCAGGATTTTTTGAGTAAAATTCAAATTCCTTCATACCCCCAATCTTTAAGGCTAGAGGTAAGGCCTATAGCAGCTCAAGAGATAGAAGACACAGTCATGCATTCAAAGCAAGGGACTTTCCCGGGTCGGGATGGGGTTCCAAATGATTTTTTATAAAGAATTTAAAGACATCACTGCACCATGTCTAGCTACATTATATAATATATTTTTATGAATCCAGAGGGGATGCCCACTTCTTTTTCAAAAGGAATAGTTTCTTTTTTTTATAAGTCAGGAGATATGAAGGATATAAACTGGCAGCCGATAAATTTACTGAATTCAGATTTAAGATTCTGACACATATCTTACAAAAAAGGCTGAGAAAGACAGTTCGATATTTAATTCATCCAACACAAACAAGTACTATCAGAGATAGAAAAATTCAGGATAACTTGTCCATTATAAGGGATATCTTCGGATATTGCACCAAGCATAAAGTTCCCCACTACCTTTTGGCTCTTGATCAAAAAGGAGCTTTTGCTAGAGTAGACCACAAATGTCTGTTTCAAGTATTGATCTATTATGGTATCCTAGAGTCTTTGTGCAGTGGTTGCAGATTTTATATAAAGTAGCAGAAATAATGCCACTATTATATGGGCAAAAAGGGAAATATATAAGGGTAAAAAGAGGGTACACCAGGGTTGCCCGTTAAGCCCACTGTTATATATATATTTGCTTTGGATCCATTAGTACAGAGGGTGATTTTGAATCCTGCCATAAAAGGGGTAAAAGAGGCACAGACCCAAGAAGAGTTAAAGATCATCGCTTATGCAGATGACTTGTGTGTTTTTGTGCAAGATGGAAATAGTGTGGAGAATCCATTGAAAGAAATAGCAGTCTATGAAAAGACGTCAGTGGTTCAGTTAAACACAGAGAAATCCCAAGGGTTGCTATTGGGACCGCGAGCTGGTATAGTGAATAGATAGCTGGGATACAAATATCAGAAAGACCTATAAAAATTCTCAGAGTGCACTTTGGGTCAGGGGACATGGCACAATATAATTGTGAGAAAAGTTTGAAGATATGCATCGCAAAGTTTCAAAGGTGGAAAAGTTGGAAAATTTCTAAGTTGAAACGAGTGTATATCATCAAGTAATTCCTAATTCCAGACTTGCATTATATTAGCAGAGTTTTTCCTTTGCCTGTGAAGTATGAAACTAGATTAATGAGTATTTTATTTCAGATGTTTTGGGGCAGTTGGCTCAACCTAATAAAAAGAGAGTTTACTTTTTTGCCCAAACAGAAGGAAGGTCTAAATATGGTGCACACGATTGTTTTTTTTTTTTTTGCTCTTTATTTTAGTCAAAATCTTTGATGTTAGTATTGCAGGAGACAAAAACCCAGGTTAAAATGTGGATGCATGCAGTTTTAGAAGAATATCTACAGGTATGGAATGACATACCTCCAAAATTAGCAAAACAATATAAAGTGCCTGAATATTTCAAATCCATGATTCAGAAATTGGTTAAATGGAAAGTTAAAAAAAGAGGATATTCTTCTTAAACCAAGGAAATGGCATTATCAGAGAGTACTAGAACAAACTGGGTCCACACAACCAGAATTTAGACCATGTAAGCCATCAAAGATCCTTTTGGTGTGTAGACAATTGACAGATAAAAGGGTGCCACAGAAGATGTGGGATGTGCTGTGGATGTGTTCATATGGGAAACTGCAGATAAAAGGGAATCATAAACACAAAGCATTGTCAGAAAGAATGTGCCCATATCCTAACTGAATTGCAGAGGAAGAAACAATGGAGCATTTTTTTTCTTTACATGTGATTATGCTAAACACTTCTGGATTTATGCTACAAGAAAATGGGGGTTAATTTGATTGACTTATGAGTAATTACTGCTAGATTTCTGTAAAATTCCAGACCAATATGGTAATAATACCTTAACAGTATGTTTTGCAATTTTAAAATATTATCTGTGGCATGCAAGAAACCAGTGGATATTGCAACAGCAAATAATGCCATATGAAGTTTTATTTATTTAATTAATTAATTAATTTATTTTATTTATTTATTGAAATGTTTCACCAGGAAGGCACACTGAGCAACAGGTTGCATGTCTCAAGGTGCAACCTGGGAGAAGGGGTACAATAGGAATGAGACATTTTACATTCAAGTTACAAAGATCAACATAGCATACAATTAATTAAGGCAGTTGTTCCAAACAGTGTTACATAAATATGTAATTTGTAAGAAAAATTAATAAGTGCAATGGTAATAAGTGAACAAGTGCTATCGTGAAATAAGGGATGAAGGTGAGAGAGAGAGAGAGGATGAGATGACAGATAGTGCAGAGTCGTGTCCCAGAGAGACCCCTTCAGGATGCGGGGAACCCTGCAAGCAGACAGGGGACTGGAGTAGGGATTAAAGAGGGAGGGAGAGAGAGAGAGAGAGAGAGAGAGAGAGAGGGAGTAAGAGTGATTAACACCTAGGATGGGAAATAAGGCCTGACCCAAAAAGAGAACCCTTCAGAATGCGATGAACCCTGCAAGGGAGCAGGGCAGTTAAGGCAATTGTAAACCCTCCTGTGGTTAGGCATTGTAATTATAGAGGGATTGTGAGAGGGAGGGAATGAGAAATATAAAGTTTTATGTAAACTATATGAAACTGCTCTTAAAGAGGTGTTTTGGAGGGATGTAAAAACACATCCAAAATCCAAGATGAATATATGGTGGAAGGGTTTCAGATTCTTTCAAAAATATTAGTAAAATTGTGTTTCAAATCCTCTTAATTTATAACAGTTGAGTCGAGAAGATGGAAGGTTTGATACCTTTTATTGGATCAACAAGTGTCTTGTACAAAGACGGAATTATACACAAGCTTTCGGGGCCACACAGGTCCCTTCTTCAGGTAAATAACAAAACTGAGCAACATAAGCAGTATTTATATCCACTGTGGAGCAATTAAAAATCAGGAAGTGAAGTAGGAAGGTGATAAAGGGGACTAGAGATGAAAGTCTAAGATGCAAAATAAAAACATGAGAAGAAATGGGGAGGGGGGCTGAGCAGGAACAGATCAGTAGGAGATGAAAGGAAGCTAAAGGGAAGACAAAAGCACGCAGATAGGATCTGCAATCAGAGGCTGGCTGTAAGGGTAGATTAGACAGGAGATGCCTAAGCTTGTGTATCCATCTTTGTACAAGATACGTGTTGGTCCAATAAAAGGTATCAAACCTTCCATCTTCTCCTGTTTTGCAATGACCAATATGGTTGGAATCTCTTTTTACATAACAGTTGAGTCCAAACTAGAATGCAATTAATGTTAATGAATTTTTTTCTGGTTTAAAAACCAATTTTTTAGGGATTTAGTTTAAATATCTCCCTTTTGGAGCTAAGGAAAAAAGAAAGAGAACCTGAATGAGCCACCTCTAAGCTAAGACAGTAGGCACCCTATGCTGTAGTATGTATACCAAAGAAGAAGAAATTTATGGGGGGGGAGGCTTTTTAAGTAGTTTTTTTTTCTTGTTTACAAGAGTTCTAAAGAGAGAAGTAGAGTAGAGTAGAAATTTGACAGCTTTACTTTCAGGTGAATGATTTATAATGCCTTTTTCATAATTATCTTTTCTTTTAATTGCATATTATTTTTATAGTTTAAGATTTTAGTTATTGAGAATGATAGAAATTCTTGGGCTTTTCTTATTTGGTTTATTTACCAACACCTCCCCCCCCTTTTGTTTTTCCTTAAAGGATAGGATGAAGATTGGAAACATTTATTTTAGATAATAGGATTTTTTATTAGTTTTTGTTTATGATTTATGTATGATGTGTACATGTTAACAACATGTTTCTTTATGATTTGTTTGATGTATCTTATTAAAAATTCCCCTAAGGGTAGGGTGGTATATATTAATACTTATTTGATTTATACTTATGATCATTTTTAGCGAGGAAATAACGTGCTGTATTATGATTTGTTTTTGGTTTCTTAATAAAAATACTATTCTTGAGATTTGCCATGGGATCTTTAACATCCACCGTAACAACCACCAGAAAAGGCAGATGGGACCTCAGTGTAACGACTCATCTGAAGGATGACACACCCAGGCAGTACAGCATCCCCCTAGTACTGTACTTGTGTGCCATTATTTATGGTATGAGCCCAATCCTGTTGCAGGACTAGAACCCAAGATCATCTGTCCCAGAGGTGGATGTGTCAATAACTGAATTAGGCTGACACAAAATTCACCTACTCTTTTAGATTTCTCCTACCTACAGTCTCTTGGACCCCCAATCTAATTACTTGCCTATTAAATGCTAAACCCAGAAAAAAAGGAAAACGCCAAACACGCGTGTCGCAGCCGAGATCTGCAATGGCCAAAGGCAATGTAGCTTCCAGTATTCTGCATTTTGTGGTTATAATGTGCTTAAAAATTTATTCAGTTATATAAACTATTGGTGCAAGGGGCATGTTTCTATCACTGCTTGTAATTCAGTACTTTTATATTTCTTAGGTATGTTTGCACTTTTTTTCCAGCTGGGATTCTATCCTTGCACTAATCCAGTAATCTTTGTTGCACTCGGTCACTTTAACTTTTTGGAAGCACCTCAGCATCTTTCTTTCAAAAGGGCTACACACGCCTTGGTGTGGTACACTCTGAAGAAGACTGCCTTTATGGTCGCTATGTAAGTGCACCCGGAAGCTACATTGCATTTGGTCATTGCAGGTCTCGGATGTGACACGAGGGTTTGGCGTTTTTCTTTTTTTTCTGGGTTTAATGTTTAATAGGCAAGTAATTTACCCTGAGATTCGGATTTATATGCATGAACGGCAATCCATTTTTTATTCGGGTATTTATCATTACTATTGCGAAAATGCTTCAATACACCTATACCACAGTCTTTAAGGAAAGCACTATGGAGACTCGGGATCTTGGCATTTTCCTGCCGTGAAGCTGCGTCTTTTCTTCTTTCCACACCTGTATTTCTACAACTGCTTTGGGTGATACCTATGCCATTCATAGTGTGTTTTTTATAGTTGTTGGTTTTACTCCATTAAAAGATATTTATTGCAATCTACTTGGTACTGATTATTTATTGTGCTGACCCCTATTTGAGTTCTTTTGTAAGATAAAATTTAAGTTTTTAGTGACTGGATCAAGATAAAAGTACCAGAACTTGATTATTCATGTCGAGCTGCATTGTTTGATATATTTTTTCCTGCACTATGTGTTGATCTCAAAAAAGTGGAGCGAGTGGATCCAAGGCCCAGCCATCGATGGAGCCACAGAACGTTGGATTAGGGATGGTTGCAGTTGGAGGTGAGCCCTCATGGAAGTCGTGGCAGTTATCTATGCAAACTATTGACCTACAAATTGAGACCATAATTAACTGTATTGGGGAACAGGACGTTAACATTGAAGGGACTACAAAAACAGCAGTCACCGCTGAGTCACAAACCTTGCAAGCCCTTAAGGCAACAAAAAAGCTGCTGCAAGAAAACTCCCAACTTAAATATCGTTTGGAGGTTCTGGAAAATACCAGTAGAGCCTCCAATATGTGGACTGTAGGGCTTACTGAGGGATCCAAGGAAAAAGATCTTTTGGATTTTTTAAAGAGCTGACTACCGAGGACTTTGAACTTGGAGCGGATACTGCTCCACATTTTTGCAGAGCTTATAGAATTTCCCTCTGTACAGCAGCTGCCGAGAATGATTTGCCTCACACAGTTTTGCTGGTGACTGATGGTATGCGGATGCGAGACACAATATTAAAAGCTTCTAGAGCCATGGAATGTCTCAACCATAATGGTGCCACATCGCACATTTTCCTAGATCTTTCTTACACCACCAGAACATGAAGGAAAACATTTGACAGGGTTTGTGTCAAATTGTGGAGTCTTGGAGTTGTGAACTCCCTTCTTATGCCCACCTGCCTCTCATATCTATTATGCTGGACACACTTTCCAATATACTGATCTAACAGAGGCAGGGAAACAGACTGAGACCATTGCTCGGGAGTTTGTGACAGCAAGACCAATTGAACTGGTGGATTCGGAGGATGAGGACACATGAGTTTTGGCTGTGGAAGCTGAAGTTGATTTGGCACTGATTCAGCCCAGCCACTGGTGTTTGGGTTGACCACCAGGTTCATTGTTTCTTGGACTGTACTCCTTTTCAGTAAATGCTGATTGTTCTAGCAAATGTTTTACTGTGTACTAAATGTTATTAATACTGCAGTTTTCTAACTTTCATAGCAGTTATCCAGGTCACTATTTTGCTTTATACAAAGATGGCTGTTTTCTCTGACTTGGCAGGGGAGGCTTTAGGGTACTTTGCATGATTGTATTAAAACTTCATGTTTGAACTAGGGTCACATCAGCACAGGATGTTGAGTTTTGTTCATGTTTGTTGGATACTATTTTATTGGCTTTGACCACCACATGCTTGCAGGGTGTAGCTATCCTGGACTGTTTATGGACATATGAACATTTTTTTAACTCTATTTATCACCTCATTTGCAGTGGGGATGGTGCCTATCCTCTGTCTACCCTATACGCAGACCCTCAGCACTCCCCCAACCAGCCTCCGCCACAGCTGCAAGGACAGGGAGGACTGTGGCTTGACCCCCATGGAGGGACCCCCAGAAGGGAACAGGGGGACTGAGATCAGCTCTGAACCCCTGCCCTGATTTATACTGGGCTTTGTTTGCCTGGAGGGAGGGGAGTCCATCGGGGGCTTCATAGCGCTCACTTATAAGGGGTTTTCTGCTTGTGTGGTCCCAAGGCGTGGATGTGCAATGACATCAATGCACAACGGGCATGCTCCCATGCCTGCCCACAGGACGTCCACCACTGCCTCTACCCCATTCTCAGTGTCCCCAGCTGTAATCCCCCCCAGTCTCCACTGGGAGTTGCTAAGTGATGGGATATGCATCCCCACCCTACCCAGAAGAGGAGAGCAGTCCTGCAGATGCTCAATCCTCCCCTTCCCCAGCTGAACTCTGATGACCTGGGCTGGCTCCAAAACCCAGATCACCAGCATGGCACAAGGCAAGGCGTCCAGCGCCACAGCCCTCAGCACCTCTGGGCCAGCCCCTGGACATATGGACATTAATTGAATACCCCCAAACCGCATATCAAATTGCTTAGATTAGATAACCCTAACTTTGTACTTGAAGAAATCTGTATAATATATGTTAATGTCTGGCATGAGGTTTATTGTATGTTTTTGTTGCATAACACAATAAAATATAAGTATAAAAAAAGAAAGCCTCACAATTATGATATGCCAAATTCACAATATTTGTAGAGTCATAATTTATGAAATGCCTCATTTTGAAAGTTTTTCTCGAATTGGTGCTGCTGAAATAACTAATCGTGTCCATTACTGAACAGTGTTTGCACTGACCACATTACATGCTACACTGCAACAAGTCCTGAAAACCACAACTTTAAATTTTGTGGTGCTGAAAAGGCGAAATTGGGAAGGTGGGAAGGGGATCTTGAAGCACTACAGATGGAGGCTACATGGATAGTTCAAGTGGGTGTGCAATATCCACCCGGTTTAAATGAAAAGACAAATGTGACGCCTCTTATAATGAGAAAATAATAGTTCTGTGATACATGATATCTTTCTAAAATACTATCTTTCTGTTTCAAACCATATTCTCCTCTTCTCTTTCTCTCTTTTTGGTTCCAGACGTCAGAGCTAGCAAAGCTAGTAAAAGGAGTACTGACTGCCAAACATTGGGGGGCAGCAAGCCACTAGCCTTGCATGCCATAGCTTGACACTGGTACCTTTTCACAGGATTTCTTAAACATTCCTTAAACACTGTTACATTATTTGAGTGATTTAAAACAACCTGGTTCTTCCCCCTGCATCCGGAACCCTTTTGAGAAAGGTGGAAAGTGAAACCAGTTGGGTACTCAGCGGGCACTTTAACCACCACTAATACAGGTAAACACTTTTTTGTACTATAATAGTGTGTAACTTAGTGTTTTTTTAACATTTTTCTAACAAAGAGTTTGCAAGTTCTTTAAATCTGGTGCCGGTATTTTTTGCTCTGCTAGTCTTATTTATTAATTGTTTTTTAATTTTTTCTTTGTTTAGAAACAACAACACATACAGCATCAGATTATCAGGTTACATGACATATAACTCATTTGGTTCAGATAGACATTCATACAATAAGGCAAAGAAGACAAAGGGGGTATACAAGCATTATATCTAAAGGAATAATTCATACTAGGTCACTTATATGAACAGCCATCTACTATCAGGGTGGTGAATATATATTGAGCCTAACACCCAGGGGGACTCTCTGTCTCTACTACCTCCACAGACTTTACCTACCACCTACCATGTGTCCCAACCCCACTGAGTCAAGATAATCATATAAAATGTTCAAGCAAGTCATGAATTCAAACTATGGGACAAACTCAGGGTATTTATCTAACTGATGCATAACCCACTTTCTCCATCTGAGTTCAAAGGCTTCTTTTCTATCCAGTAGATTAGCCATGAGTCGTTCTAGTAGATAGGTTTCCCTTACTATTTTCACCCAGGCCATCTTGGAAGGAATATTCTGGGTCAACCATATACGTGTAATGGTCTTGTGTGCAGCCACCACCAGGAGGGTTAGTTGTTTATGAGCCGTGGGCTCTATTCTTACCCCTTCTGGTAAAGTAAAAGTCAAAAGGAATATTGGATTATCGAACTTATAATTCATAAATCTCCTTTAGTTCTCCTATGACCTCTTGCCAAAATCCCAACAAAAGGGGGCAGGACCATAGAGTATGAGACTGACCCGTCCAGTGGGTACCGCACCCCCTCCAGCAGTCCCCTCTGAGGTCCCCAGCAAATTTGGAGGTGATCATAGGGGATCTGAAGTACTGGGACCTAAGCTTCCAAATATATTCCTGCCAGTAAGGAGACTGGACTACCCTAGTGGGTGGTCCCGCAGATCCAACCCAGGTCGTCCCGAATATGTCTGATTGCAACTCCCTGGCCCAGGCCAATTTCAAGGTCTCTGTCAAGTCTCCTGGTCGCTCCCCAAGGGCTTTATATAATATATTGATATCATGTGTAAAATGCGCCCCTCCAGTGTAAAGTATCATTAGCTGAACCATGGTCGGAGTCTGTTCAGCTAGATCTGCTAGGCAGTTCTCATATTTTGCTAAATAAGATCTCAACAGCACATAGCCATGAAACTCGTTGTTCAAGAGGGTAAATGACACCTGGAGAGTTACAAAGGGCAGCAAACCAGTAGGCACTACTACTTGAGATATATATATATATATGCATATATATCTTAATCCCCTGGCCCACCATACCAGTGCCCTGCCACCTATCTTATTAGGAGGGAAGGAGTTACCTCCCGGTATTGCCCTCATATAGAGTAGTTCATGCTGAGTGAAGTAGTGATCCACCATACAGACCCAGACCCAAAAGGGTTCCCTTGCATATGTAGAGTATTTGCTTAAAGGTGTGCAGGCAGGAGTGTTAGCAAAAATAGTGCCTGTCACATCTTCTAGACCATTAAATACTGTTTCTATTTGTTTCCAGTAGGCAGTATATTGGGGGTTAAGCCAGGTAGCCAGTATATGGAGTTGGGCAGCTCTGAAATAGTTCCTAAAGCTGAGTAGGTTGCAGCCCCCCATCATCCCGAGGGAGTTGCAGGATGGTGTACCTAAGTCAGGGAGGCCATCCAGCCCACACAAATCTAGATATTAGTCTATCCCACTCCCTGAAGTAGGTACTGGTCAGAGGCTGGGGTAGGTTCTGTAAAAAGAACAAAATATGAGGCAATATGTTACATTTTATAGCTTCTATTCTCTGAAAAAAATTCAAAGAAGCCTGAGTCCACCTGGCCATATCAATAGTGAGCTGAGTCGTTAATGGCTCATAGTTCAATATTTATATGACCTCCAGGCTGGTGGCTAATTTAACACCCAAGTACCTCATTGTGACCTTGTTCCATCTGAAGGGGTAGGACTGTTTTAGCTGTGCTGTAGGCCTGAAATTAAAGAGCAGGGCTTCTGTTTTTTGGTCATTTATTTTGTAACCAGCCAAGGCCGCGAATCTATCAAGCTGAGACCATACTGCTGGGATTGACAACTCTGGGTTAGTTAGGGTGAGAAGTATGTTGTCCGCAAACATAGACAATTTGAACTCTCTACCCCCAATGGGTAGTCCCTCTGTAGCCAAGGTCTGCCTGATGGCCACAGCCAGGGGTTCCAGATGAAGGGCAAACAATAAAGGGGAAAGGGGACAACCCTGACAGGTGCCCCTGGAGAGTTTAATAGGATCTGAGAAAGCCTCGTCCAGCTTAACATGGGTAGATTTTCTGTAGCTGTTGGATAAGTTCTACAGGGAAACCAAATTCAAACAGGGCCACTCAGAGAAAAGACCAGATGACACTGTCAAAAGCTTTTTCAGCATCCAGTCCCAGTGTGACCGGAGGATCCTACAGGTCTTAACATAGTCAATCAACAGAAATGTCCATCGTATGGCATCGTGGGCCTGCCACCCCTTTAAAAAACCCACCTGGTCAGGGTCTACCAGACTGGGTATGAGGTCCTCTATTCTATGGGCTATAATAGACATATAAATTTTGTAATTGAAATTTAACATGGAGATGGGTCTATAGGAGGCTGCATATCTGAGATCTTTAAAGTGTTTGGAGACCACCGCAATCATGGCATACTATCAAGAGGGGGGTGGGATCTTCTCCCTGCTGGAGGGCATGCAGAACTGGCAAAAGGATGGGGATTAATGTGTATCTATATATTTTATAAAATTCAGCCGGGTAGCCATCGGGCCCTGCGGCTTTTAAAGTTTTTGCCCCCAAGATGACCCATTCAACCTCCTGCCTACTGATATAAGTATTCAAGGTTTATGCCTGAGTCTCAGTTATCTTGGGGAGGGAGAGTGATCCAAGGTATTCGAGAATTTCAGGGTGCAAAGGGGAGTGGTCTTGGGTGTACAGGCACTGATAATATTTAGCAAATATACATCTGATCGTTTGAGGTTGAGTATGCAGGATTCTGGCTTCTGGGTCATACAGTGAGGCAACTGGTGCCCTGGCTTTTTGTTCCCACAATTTTCTAGCTAACTTTCTGGCCCTCCTGAGCTCACCTTCATAATGATAATGCCTGAGGTAAAATAGCTGCTGCTCGACCTGTTGATCCTTGCATTTCTGGAGTTGCTGTTTTACCCAGAGTATACTTGGCTTAACAGTATGATCATCTGATCCCATATCATCTGGAGGGTGTGTAGCTCATCTTTAAGGTCCCTGTATCTCTTCTCCCTAGCTCTTTTCCTTTTTGTGGAGGCTTTGATAATCAGTCCTCACAGAACCGTCTTTAGGGTGCCCCATAGGATCCCTGGAGATGTCTTAGGCCCTTTATTGTCCCCAATAATATCTGGGATTAAATCCAGTATTTCTTGTCTAAATTCAGGGTTCTGGAGGTGTGCCACATTTAGCCTTCAGTGGGTAGATTTATAAAAGTTTCCTAAAGTGACATTCATGCAAACCAGAGAGTGATCCGATAGCAGGGAGCCCCATGCCATATATCCGCCACCTGGTCATAGTGTTCTATGGTGGTATATAAATAATCCAGTCTTGCAGCCACCCCGGAGCCAGACAACACATGGGTGAAACTTTTTAGGGTAGGAAAGGTGTGCCTCCAGACATCAATAAATCCCAGACTAGCCATAGTAATCTTTATATGCTTCTGGAGTGGATTAACCCTATGTGGTAGATTTCTTGAGACATCCAACACCGGGTCTAAGACAATGTTCAAATCCCCTCCCAGTATCAACTGGCCCCTGTAAATAGAGAGAAGATCTACCATAAACTTTTGTGCAGTTGATTTCGGGGATCCAGGTGGAAAATACATATGGAGGAAAGGGTGAGATCTCTATTATAAAGAAGGCCAGAAATCATAACATAATGCCCCTCGGTATCCTCCCACCTCTCTGTCTCTACCCAAGCTGCTGCCCTAGCTAATAACAATGCTACACTCCTTCTTCTTGCTGATTTATGTGATGCAGATGTCAGGAGTACATAATCCTTATTTTGTAATTTTTTATGCTCATTTTGAAACAAATGTGCCTCCTGGAGAGCCACTAATTCTGTTTTTTCCCCTCCCTATGTATTCATGGAGTCTAGACCTCTTGATCGGGGAATGAATCCCCTTAATATTGAAAGATATTATCAATGAGGACCTATCCATTGTTATAGATACTATAAGAAATATACCCCTGCATACTGTTCATCTGTTTCTCCACAGTAATCTCAGGCTCCCAATCATCACCCTCACCATCTCCCAATATGCTTATCCCAGCTGTGATCATTAGTACCTTTTTCCAAATCCAACTCACCAAGCCTCTTCGAACCAGAGACCCCCTAAATCATTTATCCAGATGCCATATGCCATATTGTGTCCAAAGCTAAGTTTTATGAAAGAATTTGAACATAGTAACCTAAATAGTACATCTCTCAGAACAAGTGTGCCAACCAGTGACGTAACTGTGCACTGAACTCTAGTACTAGGGGAGAATACGTATTGGGCTACCAAAAGGGCTGCTCAGGGAACTAATTGTACAACCGTATGGGCTCTAGAATTTAAATACCTTGTGACTTCCAAGGTTGGGAGGAGAATTAAATCTCTTCCTCCTCGATGTGCGGTGAAAACTTCCAACTGCCGGGGGTAATCCAACTTGAGGAACAAGGCAGGCCTCCCAGGAGCTACTTTCGCCCCCAAAATATGGGTAACCAAGGGTATCAATGTGTGGAGAAAGACCTCCAACACATGATCCAAAGTTACAGGACCAAGATAAAAAAAAATAGGGGAGGTAAAAGCAACAGGGTGTGAAATTGCTTCAGCTTGTCCCTGTAGGTGTAGCTATAGTGCCCAGAGACAAAAAGAAATCTATATAATAGCTAAAGTTAGGGCAACCCAGTATTATAGAGGATCCCTAAGGGATAATCAAGAACTCATATTAAGAGCTAAGAGCCAGGATGGAGAGGAAAGTAAACATCAACTCACAAAACCATAAGGCCTCCAACCCCGAGGCCACAAAGTCACAATCCAAATCGCCGCATGAGGAAGGGGGAAGGGGATCCAACATTAACAGTTGGCCCCAAAAAGTATGTTACATTCGTTCTGCCCCACCTTCCCAAAGGAACACAGAAGTAAAAGTGCGGTGAAAGAAACTACAACATTATGGGATTTTTCCCAGTTTTAAACACAAATCAGCCCAACTAATAAAGCTCTTATATGATGTAAATACATTGGACCATGTATATGTGGCCCCCATCAGTTCTAGGTTAAGCAGAGAGGTAGGACATAAGCTCCTAGACATCAGAAAAGTCCAGGCAGTCTCTATGCACCGTGCAGGATCCAGAGAAAAGGTCTGAGCAGGTCAAATGAAAATGTTCTTAAAGCAAGCCACTTCTTAACCCCCCGCCATTCCTACAAAAGTACTGAGGGTTTCCAGTAACTATTACCCTCCTGAGTCAAACCTAGGGCAACTGTAGGCTGTAGAAGCTTCATCCATATCCCAGCTGCCCCAGAGGAGAACAATAATTAACATTAGACATTATCGAGAATAAACTAGCTCACCATAGTTACAGCGAGGGAAGAAGATAAAATTCAGGTATTCACAACAGTGCGTCTGAAAGAGGCCAAAGTCTTAACCAGCGCGTTGGGTAGATTTTTCCCATTTGCTCTTAGTTTTAGACTGCGTCACATCTCACCAATGCTCGACTCTCTGCAAGTTACTTCGTTCAGGCTGTCTCTCCCGGACTTGTATTCCACACCTTAGCACTTTGTCCTCAGACTCCTCCACCATCTCAAACTCCCTTCTGCCATCAGAGAACTGGATGATCATCCATGCTGGGTAAGGAGTAGAAAATTTAATCTTTTGCTCCTTCAGAGGGGCAAACAGAGGCTGGTATTCTCTGAGGGCCTTAAGTGTATATGGGGCACAATCATTGTCAATGTAAATTCTGTCTTGCCCATAAAATATCTTTTGTTTCCTCCAGGCAGCTGTGAGGACACACTCCTTTGTGGTGAACTTAAGGAAACACACTATAATTGAGCGCAAGCGGGCCTCAGGCTTGGTTGGCTTTGGGCCTAGGTCCCTGTGTACTCTTTCAAACTCTAGCTCCATGTCTTCAGGCAATTCAAGAGCTGTTTTAAGTACTGCTGTCAGGAAGTCAGCAATGTCCTGGCCCTCCGCACCCTCCTGGATACCATAAAGCCTTATGTTTTTTCTTCATGCACGGTTCTCCGCATCTTCTTGTCTCTGCTGGATTTGGATTTGAGTGTCCTGTACTGCCATTTCTAAGTTATCGATTCTATTCTCTGCTGTAGTAATTTAGTACTCTGAGTCATCCACCCTTTGCTCAAGCAGCTCTACATCTTTTTTAAGCTCACCATACAGTTGTTTTATTTCGGCACGGAAAATCAGCAACTCAGTATAGATAGTGTCCAATTGAACCCATTTCCTGGAAGTGTGGATCAAAGTGTTCAGTCTGGAGGTTGAATCGAGCTGGGTAGGTTCAAGAGAGGCCTGAGAAAGCTCCAAATCCGAGGCCTCCAACCGCAGTCCTCTTCCCTCTGGCTCCATCTCATACGCTTTTTCAGTTAGTAAGCACCCTTTATATCTGTTCCTCTTCAGCATTGACTTTCTTGCTCGTATTTCCAAGGTTATAAGTTCTAGTTAGGGGATTTTAGTCGTCCTGGGCACGGAGCTCTAAGTTCAAGCTGCTATGTAGGCTGGTGACACAACCAGAAGTCCCTCTGCTAGTCTTATTGCTTACCAGGCAAGGTCTGCTTCTGCGTGTGTAACAGTGTTTTTGTTGTGCACTTCACAAGATCCAAGGAGCACAATACATCTTTCTATAGGTTCAGTCTTTAAATTCTGATTCTGAATTCCTGCATATTTTCCCCCTCATATCAAACCTAATTGTCCATTTTTCCTGAGTCCCAGGCTGTATCCCAGTCCTGACATAAGGCTTTTGCCAGTTTGTCTGACTTTTTTCACAGCTTCTTGCAGGAATGCCTGTTAACCCTGTCTCATCTACAGCAGTTCTCATTTCGTCTGTAACTGCATCCAGAACTATTAACACACCTTTCTCCACATGAATTCTTGTGTTACATGGAAGGGCCCATCCATATCTTCTTGAGCATAGCTTTGGAGGGGATTTTCTATTCTCGACTATCCTTACTGTGCTTGAGATTGGAAATAATTTGATCTATATGTGTTTCCAAAAACCATGGCTTCCAATGGTGCCACATTTCTCTTGTGACATCCCTTTCATTCTTGCCGCAGTCTTGTGCTATACCTTAGACGGCATCTACTAGCAGTCACACTGAGAGGCTGCAGATCCTTTCGTAAGACAAATTTTCCACCAGGGAAGACCACTGGGGCCCAGTGCATTCTCCTGCTTGGTAAGACACTGACTCTCCTCCTGTCCTAATCCAAGCAAGGACCCACTTAATTAGACCCACACACAGCCATGTGTGGTCTTCTGGTGACCATCAACCAGCCTGTGCAGTTCCCTTTTCCTGTGAATCAAGCTGATGGTGCCATTGGCAAGGAACTTGACTTCCTCCATTATGCCTTATGTCTTGGAGATGAATATCCTACCTTATCTTGTTGCCTTAAGTTCTGCACTGCCTTGCCTGTCATCTTCAGGTGGGATGATGCTGCAAGGGCCAGAGTTGCCTATAACCAGGATCTCCTTCGATGTCTTTGGGGGAATGCTCAACAGGCCAGCCAGCCAGGTTGTTTCTCTTGAGGGGAAACCCCCCTGGTGATTGCCCTACATACTTCCCCATCTATGGGAAACTCCTCAGAAGTAACTTCTAGTTCCCAGATTCCTCAGATCTGTTCCTGGTGCTGGAGATCCCTCTCTGGCTGGCTACCTCAGTCATGAATGGAGCTGATATCAACATCCTCAACTCATTGAGTGTCTCAGGGCTTCACTATCCACAGAGCTCCAATGGCACATGGCATCCTGCTCATCCATTTCTCACTCCTTGCCCACTGTTCTTGAGCTGGAGTCCCAGCTCTCTACCAACTCAGCCCCTTCACATGCTCACTCAGTCTTTCCTCCTAGATTCCACCCACACTGGGCCCTTGGAACCTAATCTTCCTGGCACCAAGTGTGCATGACAACATGAGGACACCCTACTTATTTCCTTTACAAAACTCCTCCCCATCCATACACTTGGAGATGATGCCAGGCTGTCAGTCCCACTGGTTCACAATGGTGAACAACCACCACCTCCTTCTGTAAGGAGGGGGTTTTACATGTACAGTGGCGTCTGACTTACCTAAGACACTGCGTTACATCTTGGCATGCTCCACTGTAAATGTTGGTATAACATTCATTGTTATGTAAGAGGACAGTATTGAATGTTGTTACATTTTTGCAGCAGGCTTTACTGCGTCACCATTCTCACTTTCACAATGTTATTTATTTGAGTACTATCTCCATCCTCACTTTTACAATGTTATTCCACATAGTACAGAGAGCTTTGATGCAGCAGCACTGCTTTATGCTATTGCCCCCTACACTTTACACAGTAATTCATCCAACACCAGACAATTGCAGTTTCACTCCCCACCCAAGCAGCAGACCCACTTATAGCCACCACCACCAACCCCTCCCCGCATACCGTAAACACTGATTCAACCACTCTCCCAGCTTTAGACACACCTTTAGAACCTCAACCCATACTGTACACACAGGTTCAGCACCCCTCAACACCAGACACACCTACTGTATCAAAACGTTATAGTACCAGTGGTTCCCACCAAGCTGCTTAAATGACTGCAATTCATTCAAATCAATTCAGCTTTCTTACTTGGTTTTCATTCCATCATTTTAATATTTAGAGGAGTTTTTGGTTTCCTCATACAGCTGAATCACAATCAGCCTGACCAACAATGGCAAAGTGACCACTCATTAATCAGAGAACTACACTTTAAATTTTAACATGCCAGTATTAGCTACAGTACTCAGAAGATTATGTCCTTCTCAGCCAGGATCAATTTATAGCTCACTGGGGCTTAAATACCAGGGCTTCTCACATAGCAGTACTGCAGAAGCAGTTGGGGTCCAGCAGAGGTTGTCCGAACCTTCTTTTGCTGAGCAGTTGGAGAAAGGATTTAGTTGCTGAATAAGCTTTAAATTCTGTTTCAGTCTGTGGACTTTAGGGCAGTAGTGCTGACTTGTTTAATACAGTGTTTGTGTGTGTGTGTGGGGGGGGAATCTTCCTCTGTAGGAGGTTGCAGTGCTTGGATGTGCAGTGAGGGGCAGACACAGGGCTGATACACTTATGTGAGAGTTGGGTGTGGGCCATAATCCCCACCCTCCCAACCCCTCCCCCAAACACAGCTCATTTATAGGGAAACACCTGCCCTGCAATTGGTGGAAGGGGCTTCAGGTGCAGCTCATGTAGTTCTATCCAATAATGCAGCCACGGGGCATGGAAAAAGCATAGGTAGGTCTCAAATAGGAGTACAGCATCCACAATGAATTGCTGGTTAGTGTGATAGGTGGATATTGTGGGGGGCCTTCAACTGGAATATATCAGGTACTAGTAGTGTTCAACTGGGAAGGGGAGAAGGCTGGACATAGGGAGTGGAAGGCTGAAGGGGAACAGACAACATAGGAAGTACAGGGAGTGACAAGAGTAAACATGAGCAATATAGATGAGAGGAGGCCAGCATGGGGGAAGGGTTGGGACAGAAGGTCCAATCAATGGGAAGGGAGGAAGAGGACTGGCAGCCAGCAGGGACTAGGGAAGGTAGTTTGTTGCCAAGGATGCAGAGCAGCCATGTTCCTGGCAGTGGCATGGAGGGCTGGGGATACTTGGTGTGCTGGCAGATGGGGCAAATGAGGGAAGAAATTGGGTGGCTAAGGAGTGAGCTGCAGGCATGGGAAGGCCGAGGTAGGGAAGACTGGGGTTGTAAGGGGAACCTGTTGGGATACACAATACAGCCTCCAGCAGGCCAGCACAAAGACATTCCAGAGGAATGGGGAGGTGGGATGAAAAATCCAGTGCAGGCATATGCAAGACAAGGAGACAGGGGGTGGAGCAGTCGAGACAAGACTACAGCAGGGCCAGTGCAAGGTCATAAGCCTCAGGAAAGAGGGGCCAGAAAAAGACAGGAAAAGGAGATCACCAAAGCATATCAGGTCAATGGTATGGCTAACTGGGAGAATCAGGAGGGGGAAGGTAGAGGAATCACTGAGAAGGTTAAAGGAGGGGTAGCTACCAGGGATAAAGGAAGCATCACAGAAGTGGCAAGTGCTACCTATAGCCCTAGAGACAAGGGACAGCAGAAAGGTGATAAGGAAGCAAAACCCGGGACAATGGAGCAGGGGGATGCAGTGAAACTACAAACAGGAGGCAGCAAGGATAAGGATGGAACAAAGCTGGGAAGGAACCTTGGGGATGGGGCACAGTTACTCAAGGAAAACACAGGAAAACCGTAGTGGGGAGGGTGGCAGGATGGGGGGCAGAGGAAACAGCAGGGGGGAAGGTAAGGAGTGGCACAAAGTGAATGGTCTAGGAAATGAAGCTGATGTGCCAGCGTGAGTTCGAAGGGGGAGAAGTCAAGACACAGAATGGAGGAGGCAGAAGGGGGATAGCTGGGGATAGGGGATGGGAGCATTTTGTGGGGAAGGAAAAGAGCATGCAAAAGAGAGGAAGTACATAAAGGAGTCAGTCATAATTTGGGGACTCTATAGTTAAGGGGGTCAGATGGGGGAAGGGGGGCCAGGAAAAGCAGCATCTGGGTAGAGTGCATGCCTGGCATGACAGCAGGTAGGGTGCAGCAGCAGCATAGTGGTAGGTGTGTACAGAAGGTGGGGGGGGAACACACATCATTGTTCACCTGGGAACAAATGATCTGGAAGGAAGGCAGATAGAGGAGGTTCAGGACAGCTTCAGAGAAGTGGGGAAGCAATGCAAAGAACAGGGAAGCACAGTGGCATTCTCAGAAGTTCTGCCAATGCCAAGGGCAAGTACGGGCAAAAAAAGCAGAATAATGGACTTCAACAGGTGGCTGAGAGAATGGTGTGAGTCCATGGGGTATGGCTAGGTGGGAGAGTGGGGCAACACATGGGAGAACCCAGATCTAAGTAAGGCGGGTTCAGGGGTGTTAAAGCAGAGACTGAGGGAATTTATCACCACAAAGTATAATTTAAACTTGCTGTGGGGGGGGGGCTGGGGAGGTGGAATGAATCAGGAGAGGAGGTCCAGAGGACCTTCCCCCATAGCAAAGATAGGACCTACTTTGTCTAGAATGGGGGAGGAGGGGACAGTAAGTGGGCAGCTGGGAGAAAGTCAGGGTGGAGGGTGGTATCACTAAATGCTAAGAGCCTGTGAAATAAGATGGCAGAGCTGCAGGCACTACTGGCAGAAGGAGAGGTGGACATAGCAACCATCACTGAGACGTGGGCAACCCAAAACCATTACTGGGACTTGGTCATCCCAGGATTTAAATTATTCAGGAGGGACAGAGAAAAAGGTAAAGGGGGGGAATAGCCATTTACATAAGGGAAGGGATTGGATGTGTCAGGGAGGAGAGGGAAGAAGGGAGGTCAAAAGTCATTTAGATACAACTCCATGCCCCAGAGGAGGCTAGGGTACAATTGGAGGTTGTTTATAGGCCCCCAACTCAGAATGAGGATGTGGATAGGGAGCTGGGAGAGCAACTAAGGAGACTCTGTGGCAAAGGGAGCACTGTGGTGGTGGGGGACTTCAGTTTACCAGGAGTGGATTGGAGCATCCCAGCCACCACATGTGCAAGGGAGCAGATCCTCCTGGAACTAATCCAGGTTGGCTTCCTGACCCAAAGGGTGATAGTGCCAATAAGGGAAGAAAATATTCTAGACCTGGTGGTGAAGGATGGAGAACAGATCACAGATGTAAAGGTGGAGGAAAGACCGGCTGGTAGCAATCACCACACAGTGTGGTTCTCTATCAGTTTGGGTAGAGAGATCCACAATACAAAACAAAGGTCCTGGACTTCAGAAAGGCAGACTTTGGCAGGATGGGGCAATTAATGAGAACACACACATAGATGGCATCCACCCTGACATGGATGCAGAGCAGAAATGGGTGATCACAAAACTAGGGCTGATTGAATCCACAAAAACTTGTGTCAAGAGCCAGCAAAAGAAATCAAGGACCAAGCATCCAAGCTGGATGACCAGAGAGGAAATGGAGAAGGTGAGGGATAAGAGAAAGGCCTTCTGAACCTACAAGAGAACCAATACAGTAGAGGATAGGGAGAACTATGTGAGGAAATCCAGGGAAGTGAGCAGAGCGGTCAGGACTGCAAAGGCAGCCAGGAAAAGAAAATTGGCACAGGGGATTAAGGAAGGAAAAAAGGATTTATTCAGGTATAACAGGGAAAAGAGGAAGTGCAAGGATCAAATAGTTAGGATCAGGAAAGGCAGTGGGTGGGTAGACAAAGGGGCTGAGAAGGCAGAAGTACTTAATGAGTACTTCTGTTCAGTGTTCACAAGGGAGAGAGACAGGCCCATTCCTACAGGGAAAGGGAGCGCAGGCATGAGGGGGGAAGAGACAACCACGGACGGGGTCAACACAGTGGAAAGGGTGCTGGAGGGCCTTAGGTTTCTGAGGGTAGACAAGGCTCCTGGACCAGATCGGGTACATCCCAGGGTACTGAGGGAGCTGGCAGAAATCCTGGCAGAGCCACTGACGGATCTGTTCAACACCTCGCTAAGTACCGGATGCGTGCCCAGAGATTGGAGGGAGGCACATGTGGTGCCGCTCCACAAAAATAGGCCCAAAGATGAACAGGGAACTACAGACCGGTAAGCCTCACTGCAATTGTGGGGAAACTGATGGAACCTATCCTCAAAGAAAGGCTGGTTCAGTTTCTTGTGGATAATGATCTGCAAGACAACAGACAGCACGGGTTCATCGCTGTCAGATCCTGTCAGACTAACTTGGTTGATTTATTTGACTGGGTCATGAGGGCACTAGATGGGGGCCATTCAGTAGATGTAGTCTACCTGGATTTCAGCAAGGCCTTCGATTAAGTGCCACACGGAAGGTTGACCTGCAAGTTAAGGAATCTTGGTAAAGGGGTGGAAGCTAGCCCGATGGGTAGAAAACTGGTTGAAGGACAGGCAACAGAGGGTAGTTGGGGGGTGCATCGGAACCCAGGGCAGTGACAAGTGGTGTCCCACAGGGATCAGTACTGAGACCAGTCCTGTTTAACATTTTCATCGCAGACATAGCAGTTGGGATCAAGAATAAGTTCAGCCTCTTCGCCAATGACACCAAGACCTTTGCTGAGGTGGATGGGGAGGAGGGTGGCAAATTACTGTGGGAGGACTTGGCAAGTCTCGAGGCTTGGTCGCACACCTGGCAGCTTGGGTTCAATGCCAAGAAGTGCAAGGTGATGCACTTCGGAGCTAAAAAACGGGGATACAGTTACTGGATGGATGGCATCAAGCTGTCCACATCCGAAGAAGAGAAGGACCTGGAGGTGCTGGGGCATAGGGAATTAAACCACTCGGCCCAATGTAGAAAGGCATCGCAGACATAGAAGGCATCCACCCTGACATGGATGCAGAGCAGAAATGAGCAATCACAAAACTAGGGCTGATTGAATCCACAAAAACTTGTGTCAAGAGCCAGCAAAAGAAATCAAGGACCAAGCATCCAAGCTGGATGACCAGAGAAGAAATGGAGAAGGTGAGGGATAAGAGAAAGGCCTTCTGAACCTACAAGAGAACCAATACAGTAGAGGATAGGGAGAACTATGTGAGGAAATCCAGGGAAGTGAGCAGAGCGGTCAGGACTGCAAAGGCAGCCAGGAAAAGAAAATTGGCACAGGGGATTAAAGAAGGAAAAAAGGATTTATTCAGGTATATCAAGGAAAAGAGGAAGTGCAAGGATCAAATAGTTAGGATCAGGAAAGGCAGTGGGTGGGTAGACAAGGGGGCCGAGAAGGCAGAAGTACTTAATGAGTACTTCTGTTCAGTGTTCACAAGGGAGAGGGACAGGCCCATTCCTGCAGGGAAAGGGAGCGCAGGCATGGGGGGGTGAGACAACCACAGAAGGGGTCAACACAGTGGAAAGGGTGCTGGAGGGCCTTAGGTTTCTGAGGGTAGACAAGGCTCCTGGACCAGATCGGGTACATCCCAGGGTACTGAGGGAGCTGGCAGAAATCCTGGCAGAGCCACTGACGGATCTGTTGTACACCTCGTTAAGTACCGGATGTGTGCCCAGAAATTGGAAGGAGGCACATGTGGTGCCTCTCCACAAAAATAGGCCCAAGGATGAACAGGGAACTACAGACCGGTAAGCCTCACTGCAATTGTGGGAAAACTGATGGAACCTATCCTCAAAGAAAGGCTGGTTCAGTTTCTTGTGGATAATGATCTGCAAGAGAACAGACAACACGGGTTCATCGCTGTCAGATCCTGTCAGACTAACTTGGTTGATTTATTTGACTGGGTCATGAGGGCACTAGATGGGGGCCATTCAGTAGATGTAGTCTACCTGGATTTCAGCAAGGCCTTCGATTAAGTGCCACACGGAAGGTTGACCTGCAAGTTAAGGAATCTTGGTAAAGGGTGGAAGCTAGCCCGATGGGTAGAAAACTGGCTGAAGGACAGGCAACAGAGGGTAGTTGGGGGGGGGCATCGGAACCCAGGGCAGTGACAAGTGGTGTGCCACAGGGATCAGTACTGGGACCAGTCCTGTTTAACATTTTCATCGCAGACATAGCGGTTGGGATCAAGAATAAGTTCAGCCTCTTCGCCAATGACACCAAGACCTTTGCTGAGGTGGATGGGGAGGAGGGTGGAAAATTACTGCAGGATTACTTGGCAAGTCTCGAGGCTTGGTCGCACACCTGGCAGCTTGGTTTCAATGCCAAGAAGTGCAAGGTGATGCACTTCGGAGCCAAAAAATGGGGATACAGTTACTGGATGGATGGCATCAAGCTGTCCACATCCGAAGAAGAGAAGGATCTGGGGGTGCTGGCGGCTAGGGAATTAAACCACTTGGCCCAATGTAGAAAGGCAGCAGCTAAGGTTAACAGTATGGTAGGGTGCATAGCAAGGGGGATTACATCCAGATGTAGCAAAGTCATATTGCCCCAGTACAGGTCCCTGGTGAGGCCACACTTGGAGTACTGCGTGCAGTTCTGGCTTCTGTACTTGAAAAGGGATATC
Organism: Neoceratodus forsteri; assembly: GCA_016271365.2. Classification (NCBI taxonomy): domain Eukaryota; kingdom Metazoa; phylum Chordata; order Ceratodontiformes; family Ceratodontidae; genus Neoceratodus; species Neoceratodus forsteri. Next base: position 1,214,132,514 of record CM028132.1, read on the forward strand.
AAACTATGGGAGGCAGTGCAGCGAAGAGCAACAAAGATGATCCAGGATTTGGGGGGATAGAACTTGTGAGGAAAGACTAAAAGAGCTGAACATGTATACCCTGGAGGATAGAAGAGAGAGAAGGGACATGATTGAGACCTTCAAGTACCTGAAGGGGATGAGCAGAGTAGACTTCCATGGTGGGTTCACTCTCCAGAATGGAAGAGATACTAGAGAGCACTCCCTGAAGTTAAAGGGGGGCAGATTCAGGAGGGAAAGTAGGAGGCACTACTTCACTGAAAGAATGGTAACAGAGTGGAATGCACTGCCTGAGCAACTTGTATCAGTGCAGACTGTGGGGTGCTTCAAGAGGGGGTGGGACAAATTCAAGGGGAAAGTACATACCGGGGGAGGGAAGACTTAATGGGAGAAGGGGCGGCTGCAGTCTAATGGGCTGAAGTGCTGCACACTCGAGCAGACTAGATAGACCATATGGCCTGTATCTGCTGGCAATTTCGTATGTTCATATTTTGCCAGCACATTTGAGTACAATTTGCACATCTGTAATAAAGTAAGTTATCCTTACCAGCCCGGTAAGCTGCAATTTTATAATCTATTACTGTGCATATTGTTTTTGGGTCAAGAGCTACAGGATTGAGGACTGTTAGTTCCCTTTTGCTGTCATTCTCTCTGCCTGAGAAGCATCAGACTGGTACTGGCCATTGTGCTAGGAGCCCCTCATCCACCTTCACTTGTACATATCATTAATTGTTACCTGGTTCATGTGACTGAAAACATACCAGTAGGTTAATTTATGCATATCAAATGCAACTGCAGTACAACAGAAGCATACAGGGAATATGCTGCAGACCTACAAGACAGATTTATTAAGAGGGCCTATGTAGAACACATGGTTCAAATTGCCAGAGATAAGGTCGATACATTAGAGAGAGAGAAAGACTTTGTTGACACCACGTAAGAGACAGTGGGGCAATCATTTTGACACAAACACCCCGAGTTTTGTGACTATATTTTCACCACAGGCATATCAGCTTAAAAATATAATAGAACAAAATTGGCACATTCTATCCACTGAAAAGAAGTACCAAAAAATGTATCAAAAGTGATTTATGGAAGAGGTGAAAACTTCAATGCTAAATTGGTACGGCATGAGATCATAACAGCGTGGGACAAAACTGCGCACAGCAATACCGCACTGTTATAAACAGCATGCATCAAGACCTGTAACTAATTTATTTGTTTTACAGGGGGCTTTTCCCACCATGCCCCCCGGAACTGTTATAACCAACTCTGAGGGGGTGCAGACGCAAGGGCAAGAAGTAAATAGTTAAAAAAAAAATTTCCTTACAGGAATCAAATCACTTTCCCCAACTCCATCCACTGAGGGTTGGATGCTCTAGCCACTCCATCATGGGGGCGGCTTTAATGAGAACCCGACCCGCAGTGGCCAAATACACTTCCTTTTTCCGGGTGAGCGACAGGGGGTAGCGATACTTTTGTATCAGTGTAATTCCACTGTTGCTATAAAGTCATTCGCACTCTTCACAGCATGGTCTTGCTGAGCGCAGCATTGTCCGCACTATTCTCACCCAGTACCAATTGGTACACAGTCTGCATTGCCCCACACATCAAAATAAATATATTAAATATTTACCAGGTGGGAGCCATCACTGTGGCAACCATCAGTTTTGCACACTTATGCTCACTGGATCTGTTTTTAAACATCCGGTTGACAGCAGTACTTACTGTACGTGATCAGAGATTTCACTACATGTAGTACAATGAATGTTATATGCACAGCCACATGTAATGTATCTTCTGCATTCTACATTGCTAACAGCAAAAGAATATTTAAGGAAAACAGTGAATACTTTAGGAGTATATAAAAACAGGAAGGAGTCAGTACTTTATCACAACACACACACACGGAAACAAGGGTAGAAATCATACATTTAGCTTCCAGACCATAGAAGTAGCTAGGGAAACTGAACATGGTGTACCTTAGACAGAGAATTGTTGCAAAAAGAATGTTTTTAGCAATACCAATTGCATTCAAACTATCTGCCCACCTACATGACCACGTAAGCATTAATGCACGACAAAGGAGGGCTCTACTAGGGAATTAATGCCTGGTTAGGGGGAATTAGTGCAGGAGCCAAATGCCAAGTGCCTCTAACCACCAACCGAGCATTAATTCCCTAGTAGAGCCCAACTTTGGAATGCATTAATGTGATTGTAACATGGCAAGCATTTCAAAAATTGATAAAAAAATGTCATAGAGAAAGAAATTCATAGATTCAGGTTTCTGCTGTTTCAGTTTTTTTTACTGTGGTACTGTGGTTTTCATCTATGCAACATCTATTAATATTGTGATAACTGAATAAGTTTTTTTTTCTTGCAAATGCAAGCATATGCTCCAGCAGTTCACATTAATATTTGAAACACTGATTACATTTTTAAAATAGTAATATTTAACACAATATAACACTCGTGAAAAACAGTTTTCACCAGTTTTACCAGTGAATGGAATTATGAGATTGCACATTTACATACTGCCATCCCACAACAATGCTCAATATCACTAACAACCTTTGGCTTAACAGTGTGAAAGTTAACCAAGGTGGAGGAAGTTAAGAAAAACTCTGGTAAGGCATTACAGATTGAAATCATTTACACACTGGGACTGCCACTGTTTGAGCCGGCAGCGAATGATTACCATGGGGCGGGTGGGTTAGTGGGAAGATGTGCTCAGCTGGCAATTCTGCTGTCAAAAGATGCAGTACTACAAAATGCAGCGGTCATTAGTTACTAGGGAATTAATGCCCACTTCATTTTGTGTCACAGCTTGCCTTTCAAAGTATCGTCTTTCTGGATTCAGGAGTAACAATTATTGCCATGTTACACTTTCAGTTAGCCCCTTTTTTAATGACCGAACGCTCAGTATATAGGTAACGTATTGTTTTAAATATGTACCTTGGATATTGAATTTTGTGAAAAGCTGTTTCTTAGTGTAAAAATCAGCATGGAACTGACTAGATCATTTGTCATTCAAAACTTGAAACAGTATAAGTTTAAGAAATTATCAGTGTGTGTGTGTGTATATTTATTTAGAAAATGACAGGAATACATTCTCAATCCTGATTGGCTGACATGGGCTGCAAGCTGGGCATTTATTTTTCAATAGATGCCCAGCAAAAAAAATAAGTACAAGTCCAAATGCCACGTCGCCACATACCCTTGTACTGAGCTGCCCAGACCGGTTTGTCATTGATTGAAAGGAGTCGATGAAATTTGAAATCCCTCCCATGTTTTTCTCTCGCTTAGCGAGAGCTACTGGTCTTCAACCCCCCCCCCCCAACACTCGTTACCTCTGCACTTACTACACCTCATTCTTAATGAAAAATAAAAAAAATAAAAAACACTCCAGTTCTTCGGCGGTCGGGAAAACAGGCAAAATAGTTTTTTTCTCTCACAGCCACACTCTCCCGACCACAGGCTCACAGTACCACGCTGAACAGAAAGTAAAGTGAAGCCGTCGCTCTGAACAGCTTCTTACTGGGAAACATACTTTTCAAATCACAGGTGAACTCCCTCTCAGAACGATGGCCCTACAGTTAATCAGTCCAGTGATTTTAAAATAAATAAATTATTTACCTCGAAGTTGTTCTTCATGCCAGCTGCACTATCTGCTTTCTTTGAGGTCATGCAGGGTCGCGCGCTTACTAGATGCAACTTCTAACCGCAATGAAATGTGAAAAAAAAAAAAGATATAGCAAAAATGGGGGCACAACTGAAAAAAGATGTCCAGAGTCTGCTGGGGGATGTTTTCTAGATGATAAATTTCCTGTTCACCTGGATGTGTTTGTGTGTATGGGGGGGAGACTCAATCGATCAGAATGGCTTTCTAGGGAGGATCAACAGAAGCTGGAACAGCCTTAAAAAATATGGACTACTTTTTCAATAAGGTTTTTTTGTACTAATTCTATTAATTTTTTGTGTTAATTTCCTCTCTCCTTTTAGCATTTTATTAAAACTTACTAAGATAGTCATTTTCTAAGTGTAATAATACCCTCCAGGGTTGGCATTATTGAGAAATACCGGATCTTCCAGGGGCTATAAGGCCCTCCGCCTGCGCCCTCTGCCTGCGGGCCTCATTACACCCCTGGGTGATCCGGGTATTTCTAATAATGCCTCCACCTGTCAGGTATTATTGCTATATATATATATATGATAATGCGCGTAACCTCACAGTTAGGTTGAGTAGGCAGTTTAATGTTAAATCTCAACTTTTGCACCTTAATAACTTTGCAACCGTTCAATGGATTTGTGCAAAATGTGGTACATGTTGTCCTATTGGTTAGATCTCCAGAAGTGACAAGTTTTGTTTTGATCAGATGTGTGAATTTTGAGCAGTGTATAGTGCAAAAAGTGTGTTTTTCACTTTTTTCACAAATTTTACCTGATTGCACTGCATACACACCATTTGGAATTTTGGCATGCAGTTTTCAGGGTAGAAAGGGCTTGCAGCCAGGCACACTCTAGTGTTGGTTTGGTGAAAAAATATTAATCTGATCCAAAGTTATTCAATTTTGAAAATTTGGGTTCTGAGCATGCTCAGTTCAGTCTTTTGGATAGCTCCACAGCTGCAAACAAGGATTTCTTCTAATGACTCTGAGTGAGGATTTTGACAGCTCAGGAATGGGAATTCATTAAATCCCTGTTTGTGAGAAAAAAATCCCTGTTCTTGAGCCAATATCTTGTTTACACTTTTTGCCCAAAACAAAATGTTTGTACTTGCCCCATGGATGTATTCTGTGGAAACAAATGTATGGCTTTTGTTCAGGGCGATGCCCTCTACAAAGCCATGTGTTTGGTTTCCATCAGTGTATTAAAAAAGGTAATTTTTTCCTAAGGAAAATCCCCATTTGTCACTCGCTTCTGATCCCTGTTCGTGAGGTGTCAAAATCCCTGTTCGTTAGCCGATCCCCGTTCATGAGCTGTCAAACTCCCTGTTCATGAGATAAGGACCAGATGGCCCTATCTCATGAACGGGGATCGGCTGACGAACGGGGAATTTGACACCTCACGAACGGGGATTCGGCTGATGAGAGAAGATTTTGACACTTCTTGTATGGGGATTATACAAACAAAATCCCTGTTTGTGAGTTGTAAAAATTCCCATTCATCAGCCGATCCCCGTTTGTGAGGTGTCAAAATCTCCATTCATGAGATGAAGACCAGATGATCAGATATGGCCATCTGTTCGTGAGATGAAGACCAGATGATCAGATAGGGTCGTCTGGTCTTCATCCCACCTCACGAACGGAGATCGGCTCACAAAGGGGGATCCACAACAGTGGATTTCCCGTAACAAAAAAATTGCCCCAGCTCTTATTCTTTAAATGCCGACATCGGGGTGCCCAATCCCTGTGTCAGCATGTATCTCCCCCCCACCCCACACACACACATATACACTAATATGGCACACTGGGAGCCCACACCAGTATGCCAAATATATATATTTTTAAAATTTAATTTTAATACTTTCGACACCAGGATGCCCACTCCTGGTGTCGGATGATACCCACCTCCCCTTTGCCCAAAACCAGTAGTCTTCAATTCCCAACACGGGGTGCCCAATCTCCATGTCAGCATATATTCTCTCCTCCCACTAATATGGCACACTGGGAGCCCACCCCAGTGTGCCCAAAGAGTAGTTATATTTAAAATACCTGTAAATAAAGAAAACTCTCCCTTGACATCTTTAATTTTTTTTTAAACCTGCAAAAAAGAAAACATTCCCTCATCTCCCCAGCCCCCCTCCCCATCCCTCCTCACTAACCATCCACCTCCCCACACCCCCCTTTACCCATACTTACCTCCGGAGGCTGGAAGCAGTGATCTTCTCTGGGCCAGGACACATCTGCACTCTTCAAAACTGAACTGCAAACTGAAGAATCAAAGGTAAGCACTGTATAATGGCAGTCAATGGGGGTTTCAATTTAGGTTGATATCTCAGCCATTTTTAGGAATTTTGATCCCAACTTTTCAACATGGGGTTCGTGGAACCCCACCTCATGAACACTGGCACTGTCATTTCATTACTGTGTCCCAAAAGGTGATTTCACGGTCACTGCATGGAATCACCTTTTGGGACCAGTGAATGAAATAACAGTGCCACTATTCATGAGGTGGGATCCCAAAAAGCCCATGTTGCAAATTTGGTGAACAAATTACAAAAAATGACTGCGTTATGAGCGTGCATTGTGTAGTTTCTATGCACGCTCGTAACTTCACCAATTTTTTATATTTTCATTCCAGATTTTCAACATTGCCATTTTTTCACATCTCCTTATGAACAGTATAGCTGTCATTTTTCACATCCTGCCTGAGGCATGTTTTCACTCCTGTGGTGCAGAATGGTGCAGTTGCTGTGCAAAATCAACTTTTGGGATGGATTAACAAAATCACAGTGTGACTGTTCACGAGGGGAGATCCCAAAAAGCCCATGTTGAAAATTACAGTAGGTGAAACAGTTTGAACAAATGACTGCATTACGAGCCTGTGTGGTGCGGTTTCCACGCAGGCTTGTAACTTTGACAATTTTTAATATTTTTACTCCACATTTTTGGCATTGCCATTTTTTTACATCTCCTTATGAACAGTACAGCTGTCATTTTTTGTACATCCTGCCTAACATGTGTTTTCACACCTGTGATGCAGAATGGCACGGTCACTGTGCGAAATCAACTTTTAGGATGGATTAGCAAAATCACAGTGCCACTGTTCAAGAAGGGAGGTTCCAAAAAGCCCGTGCTGAAAATTAGGTGAAAAAACATCAACAGATGAACATGTTATGAGTGTGCATTGTGCAGTTAATACGCATGCTTGTAACTTCACCAATTTTTCATGTTTTCACTCCTGATTTTCAACATTACCATTTTTTCACACCACCTCATGCCCAGCTTTAATTTTTTAAATCCTGCCAAAAATGTTTTTTGCATCTGTGGTGCAAAACGGCATTACAGTTGCACAGAATTACATTTCAACAGGGATTTGAATGTTTTCTGTACTGGTACATGCAGTGAGGTGATAAGAAGGTTATGTTGAACATTTGGGGTGAAAATTATTTAAGATGCCACAGTTATGACTATCTGTTGCAAATTTTCTATGCCTGCTCGTAACTTAATGTGTGGAAGTGCAGGGGCCAGAGACCCCTGTGTTTCCACAGCTACATACATATCACTGCACTCCGACTGTGACATTTGGATACCATTGTACTATCTCAATGGAGGGATGGGAGCGCAAGGTCCAATGTGACATATGGATACTGTCGTACTATCTCACTGCAGGGATGGACCCTGTGCTCCCAGCATGACATATGGATACTGTTGTACTATCTGGAGAGAGGGAGGGGGACCGTGCACTCCCACCATGATATATGGCTACTGTTGTACTATCTGGATAGAGGGAGGGGGACCGTGCACTCCCACCATGACATATGGCTACTGTTGTACTATCTGGATAGAGGGAGGGGGACCATGCACTCCCACCATGACATATGGCTACTGTTGTACTATCTGGACAGAGGGAGGGGGAACCATGCACTCCCACCATGACGTATGGCTACTGTTGTACTATCTGGATAGAGGGAGGGGGACCGTGCACTCCCACCATGACATATGGCTACTGTTGTACTATCTGGATAGAGGGAGGGGGACCGTGCACTCCCACCGTGACATATGGCTACTGTTGTACTATCTAGATAGAGGGAGGGGGACCGTGCACTCCCACCATGACATATGGCTACTGTTGTACTATCTGGATAGAGGGAGGGGGGACCATGCACTCCCACCATGACATATGGCTACTGTTGTACTATCTGGACAGAGGAGGGGAACCGTGCACCCCACCATGACGTATGGCTACTGTTGTACTATCTGGACAGAGGGAGGGAACTGCACTCCCACCATGACATATGGCTACTGTTGTACTATCTGGACAGAGGGAGGGGAACCGGCACTCCACCATGACATATGGATACTGTTGTACTATCTGGATAGAGGGAGGGGGAACCGTGCACTCCCACCATGACATATGGATACTGTTGTACTATCTGGACAGAGAGAGGGGGACCGTGCACTCCCACCATGACATATGGATACTGTTGTACTATCTGGATAGAGGGAGGGGGAACCGTGCACTCCCACCATGACATATGGATACTGTTGTACTATCTGGACAGAGGGAGGGGGACCGTGCACTCCCACCATGACATATGGATACTGTTGTACTATCTGGACAGAGGGAGGGGGACCGTGCACTCCCACCATGACATATGGATACTGCTGTACTATCTGGACAGAGGGAGGGGGACCGTGCACTCCCACCATGACATATGGATACTGTTGTACTATCTGGACAGAGGGAGGGGGAACCGTGCACTCCCACCATGACATATGGCTACTGTTGTACTGTCTGGATAGAGGGAGGGGGACCGTGCACTCCCACCATGACATATGGCTACTGTTGTACTATCTGGACAGAGGGAGGTGGAACCGTGCACTCCCACCATGACATATGGCTACTGTTGTACTATCTGGACAGAGGGAGGGGGACCGTGCACTCCCACCATGACATATGGCTACTGTTGTACTGTCTGGATAGAGGGAGGGGGACCGTGCACTCCCACCATGACATATGGATACTGTTGTACTATCTGGACAGAGAGAGATGGACTGTGCACTCCCACCATGACATATGGATACTGTTGTACTATCTGGATGAAGGGATGGCAGACCCTGCACTCTCACCATGATAGATGGAGGGATGGGCAGACCCTGCTCTCTCACCTTTCTGACCCTGCACTCTCACCATGACAGATGGAGGGATGGGCGGACCCTGAGCTCCCACAGTAAAGTAAAGATACTATTATACTATCTCAAAAAGTAAGGAAATAAATTGCAAAAAACTTTGTTAATGCATCAGTTAGGGTTGAAGTGACAAAAGTATGGAAATGAGGCAGTAGGGTTGAGCCCCAAACCCCCCACCCTACTATCCCACATTCATCCTTCACACACCAACAGGCATCGGCGAGTGCCATTGAGGCATTAGGCCTAACTCTCACCACATTCTCCTATGCTGTGCCATGTCAACCTGTTTACACATGGAATGGGGTGAGAGTTAGGCCTAATGACCCCATGGCACACCCCGTCCCTAACTGATGCATTAACAAAGCTTTTTGAAAAATAAAATATATATATATATATATATATATATTATAGTGGCACAGTAGTGCCACTATAGTTAGGGTTGAGTACCCCATTTAAGGTTAAAGTGTGAAATTTTGCATCTTAATAACTTTGCCACTGTATAACAGATTTGTCTGAAATTTGGCAGACACAGAGCGGTACCATAGATCTCTGGATCTACCAAGTTTTGTAATGGTTGGATATATGGTTGCGGAGTTATAAAACAACATTCTGTAGTGCATTTACACTTTTTTGAGCATTATTTGCTCGTGCCTACAGGTCGACGGTTTGTGTGACCAGCCCAAAAACTTCAGGAAACATGCAGCTGGGGTCCCCGATGTGCCTTTCGAAGATTTTGGCAGTAAAAAAATATTAAACGGTTCAAAAGTTATTCAAAAAACAAGTTTCCCATTATAGTCAATGGGAAAAGTTAACAAAAAGTTCAACAGTGTTGCAAATGTAGTTTTTAGTGTCACAAATGACCCCTGTAGTGTCATGAGTCAGCCATTTTTTTTTCAGTTAGTGGTCACAGAAATGCTTAGCATTTAAATTTGGGACCCTCTAGAGACACAATTCTTTTTGTGTTCACCTAGTTGGACCCTGAGGATGCTAGCCATTTCTTTTTTGGGGGGGGAGGGGTTAAACACCCCAGAAATATGTTTTTGAAATGTTTGAAAAAAGTAGTGTCACAAAGTAGTGTCGCACTCACGACACTTTCGTGATTTCATTTGTGAAAGTGTCATGATTTGCGACACCATTTTGTGACACTATGCCCAAAATAACAGGAATTCTTTGCCACCCTGGTGCAAAACAACGGTTTGGTCTTTTGAGCTGAAATTTGGAGGGAAGAAAGCCAACATCCCACAGATGTGCCTTTTTGTGGTTTGGTGACAAAATATTGCATGAATGGAAAGTTACTGTGCTCCGCAGTTGACACTTTTTCCCATAGATTAATACTGCAGCGTCCGCCGCACCTTTCGGGGCCAGTATCTCGGAAACGCTTCGAGATATGGACTTTTTGTTGGAAAAATGCTTAACTCCCACTAGGGGGCTAAGTGCAAATCTAGCCAGGAAAGTCATAATTTTATATGAAATTTTAATTTTTTTTCCTACATCGTACAGTTCCTGACATATAAGCAATTTAGTATTCCAAGTGCTCATTTTCTGCTCCGATGTCCATTATTATGTATACATTCTTTGTATTCACTGTGTTTCTCTATGCAGCTGTTGGAGAAAAAAGGGTGTGCGCTTTAGTTACTGTCACAGTTAGCATTCCCACTTGTGTTTCCATAACCGTTTGTGTTATCATTCCCGTCTACGCCACCACGTGCGTTACCCTTTACCTTTTTGTTTGCGTTACTGTTACCATTTGCGTTTTTATTTATTTAAGCATTTAACCAGGAACACATGCTGAGCAGGCTACTGCTCATTTCCAGATGCATCCTGGGGAAAAGAGGTACAGATACATAGTTGAAAAGCAGTCATAAATACAATTGTGGTTACATAATGGGAATACCTGCTAGCACAATGGGTCCTGGTTTAAAATACAACAGAAATTGAGGTAATAATAGAATCCAGGCATAGTTTAGTTTAGTTTACATTACTGTTTCTGTTTGCATTTCATTTTGCATCATCATGTGCATTACCATTTGCGTTTGTATATGTGCTTCCGTTTGTGTTTCCTTTCGTATCATCGTTGCTGTTACCGTTAGCATTTGCTTTTCCTATTGCAGTACTTTGATCATGCGTGTTACCATTTGCAATTCCGTATGTGTTTGCATTTGCATTATCATTTCTGTGTACGCCACCGTGTGTGTTACCCTTTGCGTTTTCATTTGCACTTGCATTTGCTTTACTGTTAACATTTGCGTTCCCATTACTATTTTTGTTTACATTTTGTTTTGCATCACCATATGCATTACCATTTGTGTTTGTGTATGTGCCTACATTTGCATTTCTTTTGGCGTTATCCTCGCTGTTACCATTAGCATTTGCGTTTCCTATTGCGGTACCGTGACTGTGCGTGTTACCATTTGCATTTCTGTATGTGCTTGCATTTGCATTTCCATTTGCATTACCATTCCCGTCTACACCACCATGTGCATTACCCTTTGCATTTTCGTTTGCACTTGCATTTGCGTAACTGTTAACATTTGCATTTCCGTTACTGTTTTTGTTTGCATTTCCTTTTGCATCACCGTGTGCATTTCCATTTGCGTTTGTGTTTCTGTTTCCTTTGTCATTGCTGTTACCGTAACTGTCTGCGATTCCAATTACGTTACCATGCCCGTGTGCGTTACGGTTTGCATTTCCGTATGCACTTGTGTTTGCATTTATGTTTTCATTAACATTTGCGCTTGTGTTTGTATTACTGTTTGCATTATCATTTACATTTCCATCACCATGTGAGTTAGCGTTTGTGCTTGTGTTTGCGTTGCCGTTACTTCACTATTTATAGTACACAATCTCAAAAAGAAGGGAAATTTATGGCAAAAAAACTCCATTTAATGCATCAGTTATAGTCGTTCCACAGCAACAAAGCGAGGAGATTTGATGTTAGGGTTCCCACCCCCCTTGCACCCCACCCCACCCCCACCAACAAGCATCGGGTGCTGGGGTCATCTGTCCTAACTCTCACCCCATTCTCCTATACTGCACCACCTCAGCTTGTTTGCACATGGGATGGGGTGAGGTTGACCACACCAACTTGCACACCTAATGCCTGTTGGAGTGCAGGTGGGGTGGGCTGCAAGGGGGTGGGGTAAGGGGGTGGGAACCCTAACATCAAATTTCCTTGCTTTTGTCACAGTGGAACAACCCTAACTGATGCATTAAACAGATTTTTTTGCATGAATATATATATATATATATATAAAATTACTGGTGACCCCCTTTATTAATCTGGATGAATGAGACACTCCTCAAATGCCATAATAACCTGAAATTGGCTTATTACGACTTTTGAATACCTCAAAGTCACTGTCACTATTCTCGAGCAGGACTCCACGCTTGACACAGCTCAAGGGCTAACTTACAGTGTTTTCTTCCATGAAGCACTGTTTCTCACCACACTGCAAACTTCTGAACAGCTCCCTTCATCTGTACTAAATCTACAAAGCATCTAGTTTTTTTCTCCCATACAGGTTTCCATGGCAACCGGAAGACCTTCGTCAGCACAGCAACACTTCCTGATCGTCGTGCAGGAAACAGCCAGCAACACTTTAGTAAAGATACAAATATTTTGAACTTTCCACTACTTTTAACAACTTCTCCAAAGTTAAACTGTGTTTTTTTGCCTTGTTTGCCATTACCTATCTCCCAGTTTCGACCAGAGTGCAACAACGATCTCCATTGAACTTCTACAAACTGACTCACACTTCTGGTATTTAAAAAAATTACAGTTTTCATTTTAAGGAAAAAGAAACAGTTTCTTCAAGTGTTCTCTGTTCCTCATACAAATTTCAGTTTAATAAATCCTGTTGTGTTCAATCAGTTCTCAATAAATGTAATTTTGATTTCAAAAACAGTATTATTTTTCTTGCCTCACATCCTAAAGCACTGGATGAGACTCTGCACCAGTAATTACAAAAAATAACAATAAGGCAAGTGTGTGTCTCTGAATATACTTTTTCACACCCAAGGTGTGTGATGACCCATAAACCTTGAGAGCGAATTCATAACACACACTTGCCTACCCATTATTCATTCTCTCTCTCTCTCTTTCACTCTTCTCTCTCTCTCTCTCTCTCTCTCTCTCTCTCTCTCTCTCTCTCTATATATATATATATATATCACTGTATAGGGGATACATGATGGGCAGGAGTGGAATTTGGAAAATATCTAAACTCATGAACAGTGATCTCAGGATACCTCACATATCTGTTAGATGACAAGTACCATACAGAGTGTAAGCTTGTGCATTCCCATCCCCACCCCCTACCATCTAACCTTTATCTTTACCATTATTATTTGTATTATCATTATTATTTTTCTTCATCGTTTCTGTTTTGGATAAGGTACTTTAATCTTTTATTACATAATAATGATGCCAGTTTGTGTGCCAATGATTGAGTACTTTAGTTCATAGCTTTCTTGCACGCAGCACTATTGTCTGCACATACCTGTACACACCATCACTTTATCTGATTCAAGTAGTAATGTGTCTCTAAATGAAACTGTATTTCATTATTTATTTATTATTTATTATTATTTATTCATGTATTTAACTAGGCGCTCCGTCAGTTAACATCGGGCCTTGAGAAAGCATCATTGTGTGCTGCAACAATGTTCAGCCAGTTGGGGACTGCGTCAGTGCTACTGCTGTTCTTGTAATAAAGAAATTATCCTGCAACAGAGCACACAGTGTGTTTCTTCTCGAGTTTGTGACCTGTGGAGCTGAGCTGTTCTGTGAGTAAACTACACTGTGAGTGCTTTGGGCCCCAGGACTTTTCCAGCAGATTTAGCCTCCTGTTCTTTCCTAGCACTTACTCTCAGCTACATCAAGGGGGAGCTCATGAGCAGCTGGCTGAGCTAGAGGCTGTCTGATTCTGAACCTATTTTACTGGCAGGTTTAACCTTTTCTAATGACTGACAACAAGGTTGCCACATACCTGTGTCTGAAGGTACAACAGACTGTGTCCTCACTTCTTTGGTACAGAACCCAGCCAGAATAAACTACAATGACCAGCAAGTGAGCTGCACACTGAAGCAGCAGACCATGGAAGAGCTGCGAGATGACTGACCAGCAACTTTGGTCTAGGACTCAGACCACATGGCCTGATCTGTATCCAAAAAGGTTGTTTTGCAGAGCTGATGTCTAAGGTCAATGAACATTAAGCAAAATGGGCAGCTTTAAAAGGCATTGTTGATCAGCACTCTAGGAAGAATGGTGAGCATCATGTTTCCAGTCTGGAGAATGGTACTAATTCACTGTTCTGTCAGACTGAAAAAGAGGTGCTGGACCTCTATGTGGCCCAGGGCACCAAGCAAGATAGGGGCCCCTGCAATGACTTGCACATGGTTGGAACTAATGACGGAACAGAAGACAAGGATTCCATCACCTTCTTTGAGAAATGTCTCCCAGAGCCACTCTGACCCATCACTAAAGCTGGACACATGGTACTAGACTGGGTGTATTACTTCCTGACACATAAGCTAGTGAATGGAGCATGTTCATGCCAGTTCATAGTCAGACTGCACAGTTTCATGGGCAAGATACAACTTTTACATCAGTATAGGAAGCAGGGATGACAACAGAAAGTCTTGATGTGTCTGGATTTCTGTCCAGAGCTACAGAAAAAAAGGCAGTGCCTATAATTATGTTTTAGCAGCATGTAGGGGCTTGAAATATGACCTTTAGCTGACGTTTCCTTGATTCTGATTGAATACTACAACAGTAGACTGCTATGTTGTTGAACCCCAGAGGTATGCAGTGCAGGAGGAGTTTGTGAAGTTGGGGAGGGGCCTCAGACAGGTAGCAAGCATAATAACCTTCTCAAAGATGCTGCCTGTCTATGGCATGGGTGAGGCTAGGGTACCACGCAGTTCAATGAATGGTTGCAAAACTGGTCTAGTGCACAGGGTTTTGGCTTCATTGGGAACTGGGGGTCCACCTGGAGAGACAAGGGTCTGTACTGGCACAATGGTCTGCATCTGTCCAGGAAGGGAACCAAGCTCCTAGGTGATAGGCTTAAATGCTTCATTGGCAAGCTTTTAAACTAGCCAAGGGGGGGAGGTGCTGATAGGAAGCAGGAAATTGCAAGTCTCCCCCCACAAAACATGGCAGTTAGTAAGGTAAACACTGAGGTACAGAGTTCACCAGAGGGCAGGACAGGGGTAAATGGAAAAATAGACAAAGGCAATATGGGCAGGGATGGGGGAAAAGGGTAATGCCAACATTAAATGGAGGGCAATGAGTACCAATGCATGTAGTCTGGGAAATAAGCTTAATGAGCTAGTGGCCCTGATGGAAGAGGGACACCTGGATATTGTGGCAGTCATGGACACATGGTACATGAAGAACCATGACTGGGATGTCAACATACCAGGGTACACAATCTACAGAAGGGACAGGGAGAGTAAAAGAGGAGGAGGAGGAGTAGCTCTCTACATAAGGGAAGGGATCAAAGCTACAGAACTAAAGGGTAAAGGGGGAGGACAGGAGGCACTGTGGGTCTCCTTGGAGACAGGGAGTGGCATCACAATCCACACAGGAGTTGTATACAGACCCCCATCCCAGGGGGAAGAAATGGACAAGAAAATGATAGAAGGCATTCTCAGAATGGCTGAAAAAGGGGAGATATTGTTTATGGGGGACATGAATATACCAGATGTTAACTGGAACACATTTACTGCAGCCACATCCAAGAGCAGGGTCATTCTCGATGCCCTACAGGGGGCATGCCTTAGACAGCTAGTGTTGGAACCCACTTGGGAGGGAGCAATCTTAGACCTGGTACTCTCAAATGGAGTGAGGATCACAGATTTAGAAGTGGGTAGCCATCTGGGAACAAGCGACCACCACACAGTGTGGTTCATGATAAGCACAACCATGGAGACAAGCCATACAAAAACAAGAATATTGAACTTTAGAAGGGCTGACTTTGGCAAAATGGGTGAATACCTAAGGAATGCACTAGCAAATGGCCAGAAAGGAGGGGTGGAAAAACAATGGAGAAAAATCAAAACTGCCATCATGGAGACAACAAGCCTTTGTGTGAAACAAATAAAAAAAACTGGAGTAAAAAACCACTATGGTTCTCAAAAGAAGTGGCAGGGAAGGTTAGGGAGAAAAAGACAGCATTCAGGAAGTATAAGTGTAACCCCCCTATGAATGGGGGTTCCTTAAAGTTTTCCCAGAGCTCGGGTAAATGCTCCGCGACTGATTGGGGTTCGGCATAAAGCCGTTTAAATGTGTTACCAGTGAGCGCTTTTGAAGCCTCCGTGTGCTGTCACTTTAAGGGCTGCCTGTTGCAGCCATAATTAACTGAAATGGAGGGGGGCTGTGTGGTAGTATGCCCGAGTTCCACCCGGAACGCTGAAAAATAGCTCACGTCTGTCATCGCTAGTGGTGCAGAGGGAGCTTTGCAGGGGGATGTGATTGTTTGCTGGAAATAACGTACAATAATAATGATAATGTAGTTGTTCTAACCTGCCTTCCTTTGCAGTAAGGACTGTCTTGACTGTTTCCTCCATTTTGGTCCAGAACTGCTGAATTGGACCAATCAGTACCCCGGGACCCTACAGAGTTGGCTGACCAATAGAGGGACTGCTTGTATTTTGGGAAAGGTATTATGGGCTATGGCGCTTTTTCGCACCACTGAGGGCAGGAGGAAATGATTGGCATGTTCAGCCGGCCAATGGAAATGGGTAGCGCCTGATCTGTAAGGAGTGCTTAATGCTGCCAAGGGCAGATGCGTTGTGGGCTGAGGAGAAGAAAGGAGCTCTGTGTTTCTGCGCTGGGGGAGTGTTCGCGCGTGAAGTGTGTGAAAGGCCTGAGGCGGCTGTTTCTCCTGTTTGGGTCTGCAGACATAAAATCCGTCTGCATGCGGTCAGAGGAGGCTGGTGCCAGCCCAGCTACCTACCAGGCTCAACCTTAAAGGACTGGAGAAAATTGCTGAATCTCGCTCGGTCCACCCATGAGGTTGAAGTTGCCGATTATTGCCCAAGTCTGCTGCAAGTGTGTGTGGGGTCTAAAAGCAGCTGCCTGGTATGGTACCCCTCTGCTAATTGCCATATAAATGTGTGAGGAGGCTGGTGAAATTCAGGCTCAGCCCTGCTGGTGGTGACCGAATCGGTATCTGCTGGAGCCGTGAGTACTAAATCAGGGTAGCTCCCTGCCAAGTTTGCAGACGGTGGTCTTAAGTGGTTTGCTACACTGCTAACTGCCCTAGTGGAACATTCTTCTTACCTTCTCAGGATTGAAAGGCTATCTGTGTCAGGGCCCCAACCAGCTGCCACGTTGGACTAGCCATTAGGGCTTGGGTACCCAGGGACAGTAACTGTTAGGTTCAGGCCTGTGCACAGTGCCCTAGGTAGATAATTATACAGTAAGCCAATTGCCTTGATTCCCCTGGCCTTGTTATTGGCCCCCCTTTAATAAATCAGATTGATGTGTTTCAACTACATCCTGTTTAGTCTGTGCATGTCTGGTGAACTACTGCATAGTAATTGTGACATAACTGTATCTTACTTTACAGGGGGATCCCCGGAGCGAGCTGAGAGATACCATCCGGGGGGTAAGTGCATATGGGAGAAGTACTGTTGGAATCCTATGTGAGCCACTAGTGGGTCGAAAGGGGGGTTGCAGTAACCCAGAGGGCTGTGACCGAGATAACCTCGCTAGTCTTAACCCCAACCTCTGGCTGGAGGCACCCATCAACGGATCTGGGCCCCTCATCCTGTCTTTGTGGAGGCAGGCAGGGGTAGTAGCCCTAAGGGTAGCACCCCTGGGGGTTACAAATTGGAGGCACCGCTGGGATTAGCGTCCCCTAGTGGCCAAGTGGGGAAGCACATAAGAAATGGAAAAAATGAAAGGGGATATGTTGGAAAAAATTAAGCTGGGACCTATTAAGACCACGGTACACAGACTGATGGGGTGGGGTGAAGCCGAAGAGCTAGACTCCCAGAAGATTGTGTTACTGTTAGATGTGCCTTTGGGGACCCGAACTGCTGACATAATTTCTGCAGCAGAGCGAGTAAAATGTTTGGGCAAAGTGGAGGTAAAAGGGCGTATGGCTGATTTGCTTGACCAGACGTTGCAGGTGTTACTTCTATGCAGTGTTGCCATCGACCCTGAGAAGGTACCTCCTGTGATTTATCCGGGGGGTGCTTCACAGGGATGGAGACTAATTCATATTTGAAGTGGGTCAGTCACTCCTGGGGGGTTTCCTCAAATGAACAGTTTTAAAGACAAACTGCTTAAGTTGTTGGCCGTGGAGGGGAGAACTACCCAGGAGCTGCTACAAGCCTTAGATTTATCCAGTGATGCTACCCCTCAGGGCTCCCCTGGCACCTCCCCTTGCCCGCCCAAGAGTTCTGTGCTGGCTTCCCTACCCCTGGTGGTCCCACCCATACAGCTCGATTCTTAGTGTAAGTTAAAACTTTTCTCTGGTATGGTGCCAGTGCCTGCAGGGGAAGATGACGTGGAAGCTTGGGATGGACTATGCCACCCCTTTAGTCCAAGATTGACAATGCTCTGAGGGGGAGAAAAAGAAGAGGCTGTTGGAGAGCTTGCGGGGTCCTGCTTTAGAAGCCATTAGGTTCTTCCGGGCCACCAGTCCGGATGCCACCGCTGCAGAGTATCTCTCTGCTTTAGAAGGGGTTTTTGGGAGTACAGAGACTGGTGAAGACCTATTATGGAAATTCAGGTCTGCTAAGCAGTGGAGAAATGAGAAACTGTCCGCTTTTGTCACTAGAGTGGAGCGGGCCTTGCAGAAGGCCTATAGAAAAGGGGGAATCACTGCAGCAGCCCTGAATCAGGTCTGGTTAGAACATGTTTTAAAATCTGCCAGATTTTCTAGTGTAATATTGCTGAAACTTACGTTACATGATTGGCAGGCCACCCCGCCTGAATATTGTCAATTAATGAGGGAAATTAGGGAGGTGGAGACTGATGAAGACGGGTGGGAGCCATATGTGGGGGCGGTAAACCCTAGTGGGACCCCTGAGCCTAACACCCCCGAGGAGACCGGCCTGTCCGGAGGGTCTGAGGGATCCCCAGATTTTCCACGTACTGTGGGAATGCAAGTTATTTCCTCCGACCCCCACGTAGAGAGTGAGTTGAGGGCCGAGGTCAGGAATTTACAGGAACTGGTGAGGGACTTGAAGCAATCTACTATGTACCCTGTCAGATCCGGGGCCCCTGAGTCATGCAGAAACCCGAACCCCAGCCAAAGAGAGCCCTCTCACCCCCTCTCAGAGCCCCCCACAGATAAGGTGCCCACTGCCAAATAGTGACCCCCAGGACCCCAAGTTCTGTTACCATTGCTGGGAAGATGGGCATTTCCAACCCGAGTGCCAGCGGCCGGAGAATTTACGGAAAGTCAACAACAGACTGATCACCCGACATCGCCAGGCTCAGTCTTGGGCCCACAGGAAAAGTTTTGAGACTCAGGCCCATGCCCAGCCGACTGTCAATGCTGTGGCCCCTGACTGGTCTGATGTGATCGGGCCTTCAATGGAGACCCCGATGCGGGTAAATGGAATTCCCACCCAAGCTGTATTAGACAGTGGCTCTCAGGTAACCATCATGTTTCAGGACTGTTACCAGGCACACTTACCTGAGGTGCCCCTGCAACCTTTGAATGGTCTACATGTGTGGGGGTTGAGCGACAAGGCCTATCCATATTTGGGGAACATCTGAGTCTGGTTATCTTTCTCTGCAACTGTGGCTGGAATGGATGAGCAGGTGGAAACCCTAGTTTTAGTTTGCCCACCCACTGGACTGTATGATGGGGTGCCTCTGTTGATTGGGACGAACGCAATATGTTCGGATAATTGGCCCAATTGTGTTCATAAAACAAGCGTTCCAGACTGGGCGAGCTTTAAGCATACCTGCTGTGATTCAAAAGGCAAGTGCCACTCAGAAGAAGGTTAGTCCGGAGGAACCTGAGGGCCCGTGGGTGTGGTGTGGAAAAGGATCCAGCCCCGTGACACTTGCCCCGAATGCCCAATGTGTCCTGCATGGAGAAGTACGACTAAAAACCAATGTTATGGAATAAGTTGTTGATGTTGGATGCGCCCGTGGAGGGAAGATTACCCGAGGGACTGTTGGTCAGACCCAGCATCTTGCCTGCTAGAGCTCATGCTTATGTTATGAGGGTGATGGTTCAAGTAGATAATGTGTCCGACAGAGAGATTCAAATAAGAAGAGGGTGCACCTTGGCAAGCGTGCATTGTGCCGACACTGCAGTACTACCAAACAGCAAGGGTTCCAGGACAGATGATAGAGTTACTCCCGATTTGTTTGACTTCGGTGACTCCCCGCTGCCAGCTGGATGGAAACAAAGGGTCAGTGAGGGGCTTGCCAAGAGAGACCAGGTTTTCTCCCAAAAAGAGTGGGATGTGGGATGTGTACAGAGGGCTGAGCATCACATTCGGCTGCATGACGAAAGGCCTTTCCGAGAGAGATCTCGGCGCCTGTCCCCCGCTGATATAGATGATGTGAGGCGGCACCTGCAAGAGATGTTGGCTGCTGGTGTAATACAAGAGTCCAGGAGCCCCTCTGCCTCCCCCATAGTAGTAGTAAGGAAAAAGAATGGGGCAGTTCGGGATGTGTGTAGACTATCGCACTTTGAATCAGTGGACCATTCCGGACCAGTATACCATGCCACGCATACAGGATGCATTGGATTGTTTAAATTGTAGTAAGTGGTTCTCTGTGTTGGATCTTCGCAGTGGATACTACCAGATCCCGATAGCCCCAGATGACTGAGAGAAGACTGCATTCATTTGCCCCCTAGGCTTCTACGAGTTTGTTCGGATGCCTCAAGGGATTTCGAGTGCCCCAGCCACTTTTCAGCGCCTGATGGAACGGGCTGTGGGGGACATAAATCTACTCGAGTGTCTGGTCTATTTAGATGACGTCATAGTGTTTGGCCGATCGTTGGAAGAACATGAGCAACGATTATTCAAGGTCTTTGGACCGGTTGGAGGATTTCGGCCTCAAGCTGTCTATCGACAAGTGTCAATTTCTTCCAGACTTCTGAAATACGTGGGCCACATTGTGTCCACTGAGGGCATAGAGACTGACCCTAGCAAAGTGGAGGCTTTGACCACTTGGCCTCAGCCCAGGAATTTGAAGGAGCTGCAACGATTCCTGGGGTTTTGTGGATATTATAGGCGGTTTGTTAAGGACTATTCTCGAGTGATTCGCCCCCTCCTCAACCTCACTCAGGGGTATCCGCCTACGCACAAAAAGTATAAGAAGGTTGTGCACTCCGAGACAGAAAAGAAGTATTTCCAGCTGAGTGATGTGTTTGGGAATCGTTGGACTGCTGAGTGTGAGGAAGCCTTCTATGACATTATATATCAACTTACCCATGCCCCAGTGTTGGCCTATGCTGACCCGGCCAAGCCATACACTCTTCATACTGATGCCAGTCTACAAGGATTGGGGGCTGTGTTATATCAGGAGCACTCAAATGGTCTGAGATCTGTAGCATTTGCCAGCTGAAGCCTGACTCCTTTAGAAAAAAATTATCCAGTGCACAAGCTAGAGTTCCTGGCTCTGAAGTGGGCCATTGTTGATCAGTTTCATGACTGTTTGTAGGGTGCCAAGATATTGGTAAAGACTGATAACAATCCTCTGACTTATGTACAGACCTCTGCCAAGTTGGATGCCACTGGCCATAGGTGGCTCTCTGCCTTGGCCACCTACGACTATGCTGTTGAGTACAGGGCAGGCTTAAACCATATAGATGCGGATGCTCTCTCTCGGAGGCCTATGTCACAAACTGATTGGGTCAAGTTGTCAGAACCTGATATAAGAGCCCTCTGCCAGAAATTTGACAAAGAGGAACAGGTGTCTTCTGACGCAGTGGACTGTATGGTGGATTGTTTGGGGGCCATCTGAAAACTGCATACCTGCTGCCTACTGTCATTTCTCTGCATTAGATACTAGCTCACTGCCCCAATTCAACAATGATAGTCTCCAACAGGCTCAATCCTGTGATCCTATGATAAAAGCGGCTGTGGAGGCTTTGCAGGCCAGGAGGGACGTGTCCAAGTTACGTTCCACTGATCTAAGGACTGCCCTGTTGTATAAAGAAGGGCCCAAATTGAAGCTGATTAACCAACTACTATTTAGAAAGACTGTGAATAAGGAGGGTGGAGTAGACAAACAACAACTGGTGCTGCCCTCAGCTTTTAGAGAACTGGTCTTAAGGTCCTTGCATAATCAAATGGGGCATCTCGGCATAGACCGAACACTTGATCTAGTATGGGCCCGATTTTATTGGCCAAAAATGAGTACGGATGTAGAGCAATATGTCAAGACCTGTAGCCGCTGTTTGCAAAGGAAAGCTCTACCCCAGAGAGCTGCTCCCCATGGTCAACATTACTACTAGTGCCCCTATGGAACTAATCTGTATTGATTTCTTGAGTCTAGAACCCGATCTGAAAAGTGCCAGTAAAATATTGGTGGTCACTGATCATTTTACCCGGTATGCACAGGCTTTCCCTACTAAGGATCAGAAAGCAACCACGGTGGCTAAGATACTTGTTGAAAACTTTTTCGTCCACTATGGGGCCCCGCAGTGGATCCATTCCAACCAGGGAAGGGACTTTGAGAGCTGCTTGATTAGAGAGATGCTGTTGTTGTGGGGGGTGCAGAAGTCAAGAACCACCCCTTACCATCCTCAGGGAGATCCTCAGCCTGAAAGGTTCAACCGAACATTGCTTGACATGTTGGGCACATTGCAACCAAAAGACAAATCGAGATGGAGCCAGCAGATTAGCACACTAGTTCACGCTTATAATTGTACAAAAAGTGATGCCACAGGATTTTCCCCATACAGACTGATGTTTGGGAGAGAGGCTAGACTGCCAGTGGATGTGTGTTTTGGGGTTTCCCCTGATGGGGTGCAAGCAGAGAACTATCTACAGTATGTACAGAAATTAAAGGCCCAATTGAACCATGCCTACCAACTGGCCCAGACCATGGCTGCTAAATGAAACCTGGCCAACAAGGAAAGATATGATAAGAAAGTGAAAACAATGGAGCTAAAAGAAGGGGATAGAGTGTTACTGAGGAATCTGGGACTGCATGGGAAACATAAAATTGCTGACAGATGGCATCACCTCCCCCACATTGTTGTGGGAAAATTGACAGACTTGCCTGTATATAAAGTGCGGCCTGAAAACAATTCCAAAGATGTGAAAACTATACACAGAAATCATCTGCTGCCAATTGGGCAAATCCTGATTGAAGCTGAATCTCCAAATGCCACCCCTCCAGGCCTATGACTAGATCTGCTGCTAGGAAAAGCACCAAACCCATTGATTCTTCAACAGGCCAACCAAGAGGGCCTCGCTCAACATCTGCAGAAGGAAATGATCAACCATGGGTGCCAGAAGACGACGAAGATGATATTGAATACTATCCATCTTATGAACTGAGTCAGTTATTTTGGGGCAATCCCCTTGTTAACTCTGGAGATGAGGTTGGGCCTTCTGGACTGTCTGAGCCCCCAGCTTTGTCTCTGGAACCCACATTTCCAGAACTTCAATTGGGTAGCAGCAACGCCCAGGGGGTGGGATCCTTGAGCATGGCTGAACTGTCTGGCCTGGCTGAATTATCTGACTTTCCAGAAGAAGAGAGTGAGATGGGGGAACAAGCAAGTGATATGCCAGAACTGGAAGAATATTTTGAATGCCCTGATGGTTCCTCACCTGTACCTAGACAGCCCCCAGCTGAGCCCAGTGGGGTGGGTCCAGGGGTAGAAGGTCAGGCCCCCAATAGTACTATGAGTGCTGAGCCCTCTTCCCCCGTAGAGACCCCCGTTGCTAATGTCCAGGAGACTGAAGTGGAATCTGGGCCTGTTTCAAGATTTTCCGAGACCCCTAGGTGATCTGGCCGAGAAATCCGGCCGGTAATAAAGTTGAGTTATGAGTCTCTGGGTCAGCCGGTGGACCTGCCCTTAAATGTGGTCCACAAAGAGGTGTATGTGTCCCCGAGTTCCTTGCCTAAGTTAGCCTTGGGGGATAACTCCAGTTTGTTAGTATTGCCCTTTGAGTGTGGTGCCTCTGCTTCAGGTGACCCGCCAGTAACTAAAAGGGAGGAGTTTCCCTGTCCCGGTGTCATGAGTAAGAACTAATGACCTGAGTTAAAGGAGAACAAGAGCTTATGTGTACAATGTTGCATAAATCATAATACAATGTGAATGTACTATTCAGATATGTGATGCGAAGAGTGATATAGTGTTAACTAAGCTGTTTGTCTTAAATGTGATGTAAGGGTAACTATTTGACGCGGACGTCAAGCTTTCCCAGGCCAGGAAGGGTGTAACCCCCCTATGTATGGGGGTTTCTAAAAGTTTCCCCGGAGCTCGGGTAAATGCACTGTGACTGACTGGGGTTCGGCATATAGCCGTTTAAATGTGTGTTACCAGTGAGCGCTTTTGAAGCCTCTGTGTGCTGTCTCTTTAAGGGCTGCCTGTTGCAGCAGTAATTAACTGAAATGGAGGGGGGCTGTGTGGTAGTATGCCTGAGTGCCGCCCGGGACGCTGAAAAATAGCTTACGTCTGTCATCGCTGGTGGTGCAGAGGGAGCTTTGCAGGGGGATGTGATTGTTTGCTGGAAATAACATACAATAATAATGATAATGTAGTTGTTCTAACCTGCCTTCCTTTGCAGTAAGGACTGTCTTGACTGTTTCCTCCATTTTGGTCCAGAACTGCTGAATTGGACCAATCAGTACCCCGGGACCCTACAGAGTCAGCTGACCAATAGAGGGACTGCTTGTATTTTGGGAAAGGTATTATGGGCTATGGTGCTTTTTTGCACCACTGAGGGCAGGAGGGAATGACTGGCATGTTCAGCCGGCCAATGGAAGCGGGTAGTGCCCGATCTGTAAGGAGTGCTTAATGCTGCCAAGGGCAGATGCGTTGTGGGCTGAGGAGAAGAAAGGAGCTCTGTGTTTCTGCGCTGGGGGAGTGTTCGCGCAGGAAGCGTGTGAAAGGCCTGAGGTGGCCGTTTCTCCTGTTCGGGTCTGCGGACAAAAAATCCGTCTGCATGCGGTCAGAGGAGGCTGGTGCCAGCCCAGCTACCTACCAGGCTCAACCTGAAAGGACTGGAGAAAATTGCTGAATCGCGCTCGGTCCACCCGTGAGGTTGAAGTTGCCGGTTATTGCCCAAATCTGCTGCAAGTGTGTGTGGGGTCTAAAAGCAGCTGCCTGGTATGGTACCCCTCTGCTAATTGCCATATAAATGTGTGAGGAGGCTGGTGAAATTCAGGCTCAGCCCTGCTGGTGGTGACCGAATCGGTATCTGCTGGAGCCATGAGTACTAAATCAGGGTAGCTCCTTGCCAAGTTTGCAGACAATGGTCTTAAGTGGTTTGTTACACTGCTAACTGCCCTAGTGGAACGTTCTTCTTACCTTCTCAGGATTGCAAAGGCTATCTGTGTCAGGGCCCCAACCAGCTGCCACGTTGGACTAGCCATTAGGGCTTGGGTACCCAGGGGCAGTAACTATTAGGTTCAGGCCTGTGCACAGTGCCCTAGCTAGATAATTATACAGTAAGCCAATTGCCTTTATTTCCCCTGTCCTTGTTATTGGCCCCCCTTTAATAAATCAGATTGATGTGTTTCAACTACATCCTGTTTAGTCTGTGCATGTCTGGTGAACTACTGCATAGTAATTGTGACATAACTGTACCTTACTTTACAGGGGGATCCCTGGAGCGAGCTGAGAGATACCATCCGGGGAGTAAGTGCATGTGGGAGAAGTATTGTTGGAATCCTGTGTGAGCCACTAGTGGGTCGAAAGGGGGGTTGCAGTAACCCAGAGGGCTGTGACCGAGATAACCTCGCTAGTCTTAACCCCAACCTCTGGGTGGAGGCACCCGTCAACGGATCTGGGCCCCTCACCCTGTCTTTGTGGAGGCAGGCAGGGGTAGTAGCCCTAAGGGTAGCGCCCCCTGGGGTTTACATAAGGAATCACAGAAGGAGCAGGGCAGGGAACTGTATCAGTTAAAGCAGAAGGAAGCAGGGAAGGCAGTCAGAATAGCAAAGGCCCAAAACGAGGAAAAGATAGCCAACTCAGTTAAGAAGGGGGATAAAACTTTTTATAGGTACATTAGGGAACAAAGAAAGGTCAAGGGAGGGATACTGAAGCTTAATAAAGGGGAAGGGAGGTAGGCAGAGGGAGATAGTGAAAAGGCAGAGATACCGAATGCATACTATTGCTCAGTATTCACAAAAGAAGAAGAAGAGGAATTACCTAAACCAAACAATAAAAACACTCTGGGCAGGGCGGTCAACACCAGTCCATTCACAGAAGAAAGGGTCCTGAAAGAAATCCTAAAACTCAAGGTGGACAAA
Organism: Neoceratodus forsteri; assembly: GCA_016271365.2. NCBI lineage: Eukaryota > Metazoa > Chordata > Ceratodontiformes > Ceratodontidae > Neoceratodus > Neoceratodus forsteri. The sequence continues at coordinate 1,214,158,806 of CM028132.1, forward strand.
GCAATGGGCCCTGACAGGATTCACCCAGAATTTTAAAAGAACTAAGGGGGATCTAGTGACACCACTGACTACCCTTTTTAACAAATCATGGAAGGATGGGGTGGTACCTGAGGACTGGAGGAGGGTGGATGTGATTCCCCTTCACAAAAGTGGGAGCAAGGCAGAAGCAGGAAACTACAGACCTGTTAGTTTGACCTCAGTGGCAGGGAAAATGATGGAATCACTTCTGAAAGAAAGAATTGTTGGGTACCTAGAGGCCAGTAGGGCACAGGACCCTAGGCAGCATGGATTCACAGCAGGAAGGTCATGTCAGATGAATCTAATTGATTTCTTTGACTGGGTGACCAAAGTAGTAAACCAGGGAGTGGCTGTGGATATGGCCTACCTAGACTTTAGCATGGTATTTGACACAGACCCACACAAAAGATTAATAATCAAGTTAGCCAGCCAGGGAGTGGGTCCCAGGGTGGTAGCCTGGGTAACAAATTGGCTGCACAACAGAACACAGATGACAATATTAAATGGAACTCAATCTGAAGAAAGAGGGGTTACTAGTGGGGTACCACAGAATTCAGTACTGGGTCCAGTCCACTTTAATGTCCTTATAGGAGACATTGCAGAGGGTCTAGAAGGAAAAGTATGCCTATTTGCAGATGACACAAAGATCTGCAACAGATCTGATATTCAAGGTGGGGTGGAAAGGATGAGAAGGGACTTGGCAAGGTTGGAGGAATGATTAGACATATGGCAGCTTAGATTCAATGCAAAGAAGTGCAAAGTAATGCACCTGGGAAACAAAAACCCAGGTGAAGAGTACACAATGGGGGTCAGGTGCAGTATTACGAACAACAAAAATGGAAAAGGACCTGGGGATAATCATATCAGATAAACTTAGGGTAGCTGAGCAATGTGAGAAGGAAGTAAGGAGAGCGGGATACTGGGATGCACAGGGAGAGGCATCACAAGTAGAAAATGGGAAGTGGTTATCCCTATGTACAGATAGTTGGTGAGACCCCATCTAGAGTACTGCATGCAGTTTTGGAGACCCCATCTCCACAAGGACATAGACAGGATGGAGGCAGTACAAAGAAGAGCAACAAAAGTGGTGCAGGGTCTGCATCAGAAACCATATGAAGAGAGACTAAGACAGCTTAATATGTATATCGTTGAGGAAAGGAGTGACAGGTGAGACATGAGAAACTTTCAAGAACTTCAAGGGAATCAACAAAGTCCAGGAAGGTAGCATCTCTCAGAAAAAGAGATGTGCAAGAACAAGGGGGCACAATTCAAATATAGAAGGGGGGACGGCTCAGGGGCAAAGTGAGAAAATATTTTTTTTTTACGGAGAGAGTGGTGGACACATGTAACCGCCTTCCTGAGGAGGTTTTGGGGTCAAAAACAGTGGGAGAATTCAAGAATATATGAGACAGACAAAAGGCAATTATAGTGGGGAGTAGGAGGAAGTAGGCTGTTGGTAAACTTGAATCTGCAGCTTATCCAATAGGTAGCAAAATAAGCAGACTGGGTGGGCCAAGCAGTCCTTATCTGCCATCAAAGTCTATGTTTCTATGTTAATAGTGTTGCTTTGATGGATCTGGACAAATCCAGATCCATAGATATCTGCCCTTTTGTGGCAGGATAGTGGATCTGCCAGATACCGCCACTATCTGTCTTTGGATCCGGCCGTCAGATCCCTAGTCAGATCCCATGTTATCCGATGGCCGGATCCAGGGATCTGGTGCTGGATCCAGGGATCTGACACCAGATCCCTGGATCCAGCACTGGGATCTGATGCCAAATCCAGGGATCAGCAGACCAGACCTGGGTTTGAATCCCACAGCTTTCACTTGCATGCTGTGTGTGACCCTGAGCAAGTCACTTAACTTCCTTGTGCTCCCAGGTCGCACCTGGAAACAAGCTCCGCCTTAGTGTGCCTTTCCTGGTAAAACAATTTCCCCTCCCCTCTCTCCTACTGCTACAGAGAATTTTAGGCCTATCTCAATCCTCTGTCCCCTGGCAAAAATCCATGAACACTTAATTTGTGACCACCTACAGACCTTTCTGGATACCCACAACCTACTCTCCCCCTTCCAACATGGGTTCAGGAAGACTCATAATACTCTCGCAGCCTTGATGAGAGTTACCTCTGATCTATTTCATGCTATGGACCAAGGCTTTGTCACTGGAGCTATCTTTGTCGATCATACAATCTTACTAAAGCCTTCGATCTGGTCAACCATGGCTTCCTGCTCCAAAAGTTACATATTCTAGACCTCAATTCCACTGCCCTGTCCCGGGTCCAGAGTTATCTTTTCTGCCATTCACAAAGGGTCAAATGGGCCTGCTCTATCTCGGGTATCCGACCTGTAACCCATGGTGTTCCACAGGGGTCCATTCTTGGCCCTTTGCTGTTCTCCCTATTCATTAACAATCTGTCTTACAATTGTGGAGGAGCATCTGTGCAGCTTTATTCAGACAATGCCATTATCTATCATTCCTCTTCTGATGTTGGGTGGATCAAAAGACAATTAGCATCTGACTTCTGTGGCCTCGAAGACTGGTTCCTGGAGAATCAGCTGGTCCTCAACACCAAGAAAACGAAAAGCATGCTGTTCTCCCATCCTCCCTTATCCTTTCCTACCCTCCCTCCCCTGGTGATCCTCTCCCACAGTGGACAGGCCCTTAAGTCAGTTTTTACCTTTGAGTACTTGGGGGTCACCTTGGATGCCCATGTCTCTCTCATTACCAAATCTCTGAACCAGAAACTTGGCCTCCTCTACCTGATTCAACACTTCCTTACGTCGGTTGCCTGTCACAAGATTACAGCAGCCACTCTCCTTCCCTTCTTAATTTACAGTACTCCACTCTTGCTCACAACCAACTCCACTGTCTTTTTGTGCCTCAAGCAGGCCTACCATAGGGTGGGTAGGTTTGCACTAGAGGTAAATGCCTGTCACCATCACTGTGAAGTCCTCGCTTCCCTTGGCTGGTTACTTTATGACTCCCAGCTTCACCTTGCAACTTTTTATCTTGTACACAAACTGGTCCACAAATTTACCCCTCCCTGCCTTAGTGAGACTATTTAGCTAAAACCTCCACGTAGGGCTTTATGGTCTTCCTCCCTCCCCTTACTCACTGTACCCAAATCAAGGTTAGCAGCTGCATGTAGATCTTTTTCCCCACTCAGTGGCATCTGGCTAGAGTTCCCTACCTCCCTCTATCCTGTGCTGTACCTTGCCTTCCCAGTTCTGATCTTTGCTGCTGTCTTTCCTGTCTCCTCCAGCTTGCTCCTGTTTCCATTGAACTCATGTCTGCCCCCCATCTCCTCTTCTTATCCCACCCTAGCCTGCCCTTGACTTGGTTACTCTGGCTCTCTGGCCCCCTATTACATATATTGCTACCTCTAGTTAGTCACTTTGTATTTAGTATGTTTTTGCTGCCCAGTGCTCTCCTGTCTGATGTTATCCCACATGTTGCCTGTCTGCTTATTTTGCTCAATAATGTGTAAGAAATTCATGCAGCTGTTGCTGTGGTGTGCATTGTGTATGATCTACCACAGTTTGCAACTTGCTTTGTAATTTTTCTCTTTGCATTTTGTCATTGTTTTGCACTATCTATACTCTGTATCCCCAGGTCGCCCCTGAAAAGGAACAGCAATATCTCAGTGGGCTCACCCGGTCACCAAAATTTAAATAAATAAATAAGTTTGTCACTCATTGAAAAAATGTCATGAGATGAAGAAGAAGAAGAATCAGCATTTATATAGCGCTTTTCATACACAGTATCCCAAAGCGCTTTACAAGCAATGCTAGACTGGTAGTGAAGTGATTGAATGTGTGGTGGCGGCCATATCGCACATCATCACCCACACACAGACTGGGTAATTGCATGAACCGGTTTATGGGAAGGAGAATGTTGGCCAGGACACCGGGAATGTTCCCTGCTCTTTTGCGAAGAGTGCTCTGGGTTCTTTTACTTCCACCTGGACACCCACCAGGACAACACCAGGATGGGCAGAAGGTACCTCGGTTTAACGTCTCATCCGAAGGACGGCACACCCCAGCAGTACAGCACCCCCCAATACTGCACTCGGATGCCAGCGATTTTTAGGTGCAAGTCCAATCCCGGTGTGGGACGAGAACCCACGACCTTCTGGTCCAGAGGCGAATGTGCTACCAACTGAGCCACCCACATAATTTGGGATTATATAAGATAGGGTAACAGAACAATGTGTGGCTACAATGTTTAATATACAGAGGCTTCGTCACTGGAAATGGACAAATGGGAAGGACAGATAACTTGCACAAATGGAACCACAACGGTGAAGGGGTGAGTAAAGACAACAGCAAGATCTTTTCTGTTTCAGAGATTACATCAGCTCTCCACCAAACATGAGACAAGCACAGCTACTGAAATAAAAGATGGTCATGTTCCTAAACCTCTCAGTATTTTCTCCAAGTTTCTGCAGAAAATCTCTTTTGACTAATTGAATTAATTTATACCTGCGATAATTCAAGAGATGTCTTCTTTAATGAAAGGCATTGAGTATGTTTTGCTCTTGCAGTTCTGTGAAGCCTCAGGCAATAAGTTATCTTTGGGCACAAGCAGAATTACATGTCCACATTGACCCCAATTCTTCCACTACAACAGGTACGCTGAGTCAGTGACTCTCATCTGTTGGAAGCACCAGCAGCTTCCTACGCTCACCAGGGCCAGATTAACCATTATGCCAATTAAGCCATGGCTTAGGGCCTCAAGGCCAACAGGGGCCTCCCAGCCCTGGAGTTTGAGCATTTCTTGATTTGGGGGGCTCACAAAGTATGGCATGGAGTAGGGCCCCTATGTCCTTTAATCTAGCCCTGGTGCTCACTAAGGTATAAAATCATTAGGTAGACTGGAAGTCACAACCCCAATGTGGATGGATGAAAAGGCAAAAGCAACATGCTCATGTTCACTGTTACTGTGTATGCTTTATTATTATATTCCCTTTTCTACTGTCATGGGTCACACCTGGAAACTAACCTTGGTTCAGTGTGCCTTTCCCAGTTACCAGTTTTCAAATATATAACATTTACACGCTTAAACGTTTATCAGCAAATAACCTCTTTGTGCAAGCACTGAGGCATCAGTAGGGACTGCAAAAGCTGTGCACAGAGACAGGGTGACTGAGTGCAACAAAGCCATGGTTCCCCAGTGGCACCTTTATACCTTTCAAACATTAACGAACATAGCCTTAACCTTGGCTTGCTGCTCACTGCCATGGTTAGAGAAGGAGAGGGTAAACTTTCTCATGCTATGTAGTAAAGTTACTGTCTCACCTTAGCACTAATTCCTAGGTTCTCTGTTACAAGGGTAACAGATTCCAGTTTTGCAAGACTGAGAGAACTGATCGACTGTACATTGCCTTGAATTCCTACAAGTTTATATATTCATTTATTTGTTTTGCTGACCAGGAAAGGAAGGTTAGCCTTACTGCCTATTTTCAGCCTTGTCGGGGGGACACTGAATACAGATGCAAACTAAGTGAAATTGAAATTGATTAACCTGTTGGTGCTATTTTAGTGAGTGGGTACATTTGGCCAGAACACAGGGGACATTACTTACTATTCAATAGATTTTCCATGGCATCTTTAACGTCCACCTGAACAACTACTAGTGAAGACAGACAGGACCTCGCTTTAATGACTCATCTGAAGGATGGCACACCTGGGCAGTACAGCATCCACCTAGTACTGTACTTGTATGCCATTATTTATGGTATTAGTAGGACTAGAACCCATGGTCTTCTGGCCCTGAGGTGGATGTGTTAACAGCTGTCACACTGGCACCAAAGTCACCTACTCTTTTGGATTTCTTCTACCTACAATCTTTTGGACCCCTGACCAAATTTCTCTGCTAGATGTACAGAACACTGAACCTGGTTGCTCTGCTGATTTCATTTACAAGTGTAACCCCTAGATGGCGCTATCCCAGGGGCTACTACCCCTGCCTGATTTGTCACTAACAGGTTGAGGGGCCTGGATCCAATGGTGGGTGCCTCCACCCAGAGGTCAGGGTTTACAATAGTTAAACTAACTTGGTCACAGCCCTCTGGGACACTGCAACCCCCCTTTCTTCCCACTAGTGGCCCACACAATACATCAGAATTACCTTTACAGTATACACTTACCCCCAGGACTGGTTCCGGCACTGGGACCTCCTGTGAAATAAGATACAGTGCAACAATCACAGTACAGTACTTTAACATAGACAAATACCTCAGGCAGTATAACTTTGCTGAAACAAGCAGCTCTGATTTATTTAGGGGGATATAACAAGGACAGGGGGAAATCAGGTTAATTAGCTTATCACTCTACTCATTTATTTATGGCTCTGTGCACAGGCTATCCCTCATCAGTTACTGTCCCTGGGTACCCAAGCCCTAGTGGCTAGTCCAAACCGTGGCAGCTGGTAGGAGCCCTTTCACACAGAGAAAGGAGAATTAAACAGTCAGCAGTACAGTAATTCCATTTGGATTTAATGTGGCAATTCAACAGGGAGCGACCCTGAATTAGTACTCACGACCTCCAAATAAGATAGGGTCCTTCAATGTCAGCAGGGCTACTCTTGAGCTCCAAGAGACTCCTCACACATTTATATGGTAAACAGTCACAGGCAAAAGTCACTTAATGGCAGCAGGATTCACTTGAGGTACACAAACCTCTTCACACATTTATATGGTAAAAAGAAAGCACTATACCAGGCAGGCTGCATCTGTATCCCGATCGCAATTACTGCACAATACCCCGGGAGAACACACAGCAGATTCAGTTCCTGACAGACCGAGTGCAATTTTCAGCAATTCCTCCAGTCTTCTACAGGGTGAGCCTGGTTTCTACTCTTCAGATATCCTTTGATTCTCTTCACAGGACGGATTCAGTCCTAACAAGCTGCAGACTGGAACTCTGGACCTTACACATGTTTTTTGACTAAAACTGTGCACTGAAGGAGCACAGGGTTCCTTTCCCCTTCACTGCCAAAGCTCAACTGAAACTCCCAACAGACAAAACCGGGCACTTCCTTTGAGTTCCTCCCAGTTCTTGACTGGATTGGCTGTCACTCACAATAGACTGCTGCTGTTGGTCCAAAAAGGCGCCGGAAGTCTAAACTACATCTCCCAGAGTCACTGCCCATACAATCCTCTTGTGGCTGGCTCAGATTATGAGTCCAAGTTCTGATTCGTCCAAGGCACCATTTTAGAGCTAGCTTACCCCACACTGATTGGTCCAGTTCAGCAGTTCAAAACCAGAATGGGGAACTAGGCAGACACAGTTCTGACTGCAAAGAAAGCAGGTTAGACAAACTGTAATTTCATTATTACTGTAAATGATTTCTGGCAAACAGTTACATCTTTCAGATAGGTTCCTTTGCACCCTAGTGACTGCAAAAATGGAGTGAATTGGCAGCAGCTCGAGTGGTACTCAAACAGAGAAGCACACAGTCCCCCATACAAACTAATTATGTCTGCAAGCAGACAGCTCTTAAAGAGACAGTACCAGAGGTTCTAAAAACACTCACTGATAAATGGCTTAAACGCCAAACACCATTCAGGCTTGGAGCATTCAAGCAAGCTCCTGGAAGTCTTTTGGGAACCCCCATTTGCAGGGGGGTTACACAAGAAAGAAAACAAATCCCATGTTACATGTAGCAGTGATACTTAGCTACCCTGTGCCGATGTCTGCTGGTTCTAAATTAATGAATTAATGTATTTTCTTATTTAGGTATTTAATTATTATTTGAAATTACTCCAACTGGGATAACCCCATGATATGCATCATCTCATTTTCATGGGGTTCCAGGGAAGCTAGTAGAAGTCAACAGGTTACTTTAGTGTAACCCCCGTTTGGGGGCTTACCTTATTTTGCCCCATTTCTCCCATCTGCCCATGCCTTCTTGTGGCATTCCCCCATATCTCCCTGAATTTTCACTGCCACACTCAGGTCATTTAATATGCCACCAAGCAGCTCCTCTGTTAATGTTTGCTCATATCGGGTCTTAAGGAGCTGAACTGTGAGCTGCTAGAATTTCCTTGGGCTGGACAGCACTCGAGCCTGCACAGAAGAGCATCTTATTTACAAACCAATGTTGCGGTAAATCAGAAGGCATTACAGCAGTCTCAGTCCCATCAGTAGTCAAAGTGGGGACATGGGACCAGAGCAAGACCACTGAGAAGCCTCAGTGTATTGTAAATAAAGAGTTTAGATCAGGAAAATTTGGGGCTAATACATATTAATGAGAACCCTAATGAATATTAATGAGGGAGCCGCCTGCCGCCTGGGAGGACTGAATTTCGGCAGCAGTGAGAGTGAAAATGTTGTAAATAAATGTTTAATACTGGCAATATTTTACAAGGCTCTAAAGGGGCTATTGAACAGTGGGACTATTGTAAATAATAATTATCCTGATTGCTCCAGAACTTTTGGGAACTGTATCAACAGCAGCCATGTTTGCAGCCTTTCAGTCAATCAAAAGCCAGGACTGTGTGCAGAGACTCTTGGTACTGTGCCAGAGACTTTTGAGGGAAAATGCAGGGACAAGCCTTGGCACCTAAATTCTAAACAATTGAAAGACTTAACCCTTGCTGTTCCATGGACTGATAATTCAGTCCAGAAGTCCTGTATGCTCTAAATCTGTTGGCAGCCTAAGGGTTAAATTGTGACTAACAGCTTCAACAGCCAATAGGAACTCAGGATTTGTTTCCCTTCAGAGAGAGGGACAGTTGAACTGGGTCAATTTGGAGAGAGTTTCCCAAGGGTGAGGAGGCTCTGCCACCAGCTCAGGGAATTTGGAGAGAGGCCTGCTATACCTCTTCTTGGCCTAAACTATTGCTGAGTCATTGGGACTGCCAAGTCTGCAGTCCAAACTGCAACTCTCCAAAAGAAAGAAATGAAGCAATTTCCTCAGGGCTAAATTCCAGACTGAAAGAGAGTCAGTTTGTCTGAAAACCCTCAGTCTGCATCTTGGTGAGAGACCTGTTTTGCCTCAGTGACTGTGGTCTAAATCGCAAGCCTGGTGCCACCAGAATTGTCTCCAGCCCATTTGCTGAAGGGGGAGACCAGCATTTCAACTGTGCCAACTTACATTCCAAAGACTGCAGTTTGCAAGTGGGCAAGCTGTGCGGCCTATGCCAGAACTGTACTGGAAGTTAAACCTGTGATGCCAAATCATTTGCTTAAAAGACTGTTATTGCCTGCGAGAACCAAGCTGCTAGAAGGCCAGTGAGGGGAGTCAGCTCCTGTGACAAAGATCGTCGTAGGTTACTGCCATCCTTTGGGGAAAGGCCTTAACGTGGGTGTGAGTCATGTTAGCCCGGGTCCCTGTATCCTGGTCCTTGCCAGAAAGGATGAAGTCCTGCAGCCTGCAACCTCACACCAGAGAGCTAAATCCTGCCTCGAGGGAAGTCAGCCTGGAAATCAGCCCAAATCCCAAGGTCCATGGTTCAGTGAGTACAACAGGGTCTAACCCTGCAACAAAGAATAAAAGTGTTTTACCATCTGGTTTGCTTGCCAAGTTCTCGTTGTGGTTTAGACTGTTTTTGCAGGGCCTTTGGGCCTGAGGATTACAAATTTTCTGAGTTTTAACATGTTTGTGAATGTTGCAACAGCTAAATGGAAAATAATTAATGCTGATTTATTTGTTTAAGGGCCCTAACCAGCTGCAACACCGATCAACCTGCGGCAACGCTTTAGGCCTGAACCTAATAAAACTCTGGGGGCCGGATATTTAAAAGGGTTGCGCCATGCGCAATAAGGTTGCGCCTGCGCAAGTCCGAACTTGCTCCATTCTGTGATATTCAGCAGGAGGCAGTTGCGCCACTGAAAACAGGCTGAGCAACAGCGCAATGCAAATGAATGCATGCTGAACTGGTGGGGGAGGTACCATGCATAAACTGCACAGCCCGATATTCAGCCGGGCTATGCAAAGTTGTGCAGGCACAACCTAACCTGCGCCTACACAACTTTGAGCCAAAAAAGGCTAAGTCGAGGGTCACCCACAGGTGAGCTGCTGCATTGCAGGTGCAACACAGCAGCTGCCACCTGTGGCTGGCTAACCCACTCCTGTGCCCCCCTGCAGCCCGATCGCGGGCAGCCGACTGTAAATCCCCACCTCCCCACTGGCCCGATCGCGGGCATAGTACGCCCCCCACCAGCCCGATCGTGGGGCAGCAATGAAGCCCCGAGCGTATCCCTGGTGGTCCAGTGGACGAAATGCCCGATGCAGGCGGTACATTTATAACCCCCGAACATAGCCCTGGTGGCTAGCGTCCCCCACCCACCCCCGAAGCCCCACCACCCCGCTCCCCGGCGGCGGCGGGCAGCATCCACCGCCTGCCGCCCCGCCGCCCACCGACTGACTGCCCAGTAGGGCTGCATGCCCCATTGGTGCAGCGCAAGAGCCAATGAGCGTGCAGCCATACCGTACATGACAGTCCAGATTTGTGAATGAATGAATAGATTCATTCCGCAAATCTGGACTGTCATCGCAATGAACTACTGCACCGTGGCTCTTACCTACGCCAGTGCTGCTCCCGAGCGATCGGCGGCAGGCAGCAGGCGGCAGGCGAATGAAGATACTGCCGCCCCCGGCCCGGGCCGCGGGGGTGGCATGGTGAGTGAGTGAAGACGCCATCCATGGGCTATTCAGAACAGGATAAGCGTGCTGCCCAGCGATCAATTCGTCCTGGTTTCCCTCACTGCGACGGGAGGGGTTTATAAACACTGCGGTCGGGCATTTGGTCCACTGGACCACCAGGGATCGCTGGGGGAGCCACATTACTGCCCGTGATCGGGCTGGTGGGAGGGGAGTACACTATGCCCACGATCGGGTCACTGCGGGGTGGTGGTGGGGATTGTACACTGATTCCCCATGATTGGGCTGCAGGGGGCGTCGGTGCCCGATGGCTGCTGCCTGGCAGGGCGCCAGGCGCAAGTCCTCGGGGATCAGCGCACCTACATGCTAATAGCATGCAAATGAAGGCCATAATCAGATGCAAATGGCCCCCTGTGCCTTGCATGAATTATAGCCCCATTTGCATGTCACCTTTTGAATATCGGGATTTTACGCATGGCGCAATGGTACTGCACCACCGCAAGTTGAATGCTCCACTCTGTCAACTTGCGGTGGCGCAAGTTCCACTGTGCCATGCACAGTGGCTGTGGCTGGGGGGTGATATTCAAAGGAATTGCTCAATAGCGCAACTCCTTTGAATATCGCCCCGGACACACCCCAGCGCAACTATTTTGCGCAGCGGAAGGGCTTGCGCCTTTGAATGGCGCAGTTTGAATATCCAGCCCTGGGTACCTAGCAGCTATAACTGGACGTAGGTCAAATGTATGTAAATGTCCATTTAATACAACAGCCTAATAATTGCTTTAAGATAATTATTGATTTGCTTTCCCCATCCCTTGTTCACGTCCCCTAATATATCAATCAGTTATTTGAATGTTATATTGGCCTCTGAGCATATTATTAGTGAGTGCTGGTTTAATGCAAATAACTGAAATGTACAGTGTTGTTGTTGAAACCTTTTAATTGCAGGTGCACAAGGTGTATACTAGATGCCATAACCCTGTTGGTAAATGTGGTCACTGTGAGCATATTATTAGTACTCACCAATAATTGTGTCATTGAATGTCAAGCAAAAAGGTTCATGTTTCTCTATGTGTGGGACCACTGGGTGGGGTTGTCTGTAGGTACAACTTCTCAGAGGGTCGTGCTAGCTTATCAACTAACCCACTTAAAGAATTCTATGGGTGGAGGCAAAACACTAATAGCATTATTGTTAGCAAAGAGCCCCTCCGTTAGCTAAATCTGAACCCAAGCCCCATAACCTGCATTTAGGGCAGCAGGCAGGGGTAGTAGCCCATGGGGAGGTGGCACCCGGGTTACATCTTTGGAGGCACCACTGGGATTATCGCCCCCTAGTGGTCAAACCACAAAATTCCAGTGGGACCCCACATGGAGATTGGTACTAAAATAGAGATGGTCATGGACCCTAGTGTCAAAATTCCTACTGCTAAGATGGCAGTACATCGTTTATTGGGGTGTTTCAAGCTGAGGAGGTTGACCCCCAAAAGGCTATATTATTACAAGATATTCCACTGGGCACCAATAAGAGTATTATTGAGTGAGCCCTAGGTAAAGTCAAATTCCTGGGTTAAAGCCACAGTAAAAGATCGAATGGCTGATTTGATTGCACAGACATTAATGGCCCTGGTAAAATGTAGTAACCCAGTGGACAGTGAAAGAGTGCCCAGTGCCATTGTCCCTAATAAGTCCACAGTGGACTGGAAGGTAATTACCATGTATGGTGTAATATACACACCCGAGGGGTTCCCTAAAACTGAAGGACCAAAAGGAAAGCTTGATAAACTGTTACAGGCTGAGGAGGTCAAACTCTCACAGACTTAAAAAAATTAAGATCTCTGTAGGTACCACATCCCTCAGAGCCCATACCTGCACCAGTCCCTGTGCCTCTGCCAGGACTGGCACCTGTCTATGTACCTCTGGTGAGTCATGACTCTTACCGCAGACTGCGAATGTTTTCTGGCACCCTTCCCATGCCTAATGAAGAAGATGATTTAGAAATATGGATGGACTATGCATCGCCGGTTGTACATGAGTGGCAGTATACAGAGGCTGAAAATTGAAAGAGAATTATGGAGAGCCTAAAAGGACCCGCATTGGATACCATCTGAGAATTGAGATCCACCAAACCTGATGCTCCTACGCAACAGTACTTGGTTGCACTGGAAACTGTGTTTGGTAGCCCAGAGACTGGTGAGGATCTTATGTTGGGGTTCAATGCTACTAGGCAACAGAAAGGGGTGCTGCTGTCAGCTTATTTAACCTAATTAGAGAAAGCACTACTGAGAGTGTTTCGGAGAGGAGTTGTGACCTCAAGTGAGCTGAACCGAATTAGGTTGGACCAGATAATAAAGTCTGCTGTTCTCCAGCTTCCTATTGCTCCATTTAAGGTTAAAAGATTATAAGGCTAATCCTCCCTCTCCCATTCCCTTGATGCAGGAAGTACGAGAAGCAGAGAAGGAGGAAGAATTGTTGGATCCTTGGGTTGGGGTGGCAACTGCAACTCCTACCCCTGAAAGTGGGCCTGCCCCTGATGTTCCTGGACTCCAAGAGATAGTTAAAGAAATCCGAGAGCTGAAAATGGGTGCGACCACTAAGACTGGCTCTGGTAAAAGTCAAGATATCTGTCAGAACCTGTCTGTCATGGGCATGGGAGTGCATGCCCAGGTGCCCCCTTGTGGATGGAGCTTTAGAGACCCAAATAAATGAATTATCTGCCTTAGTAAAAGAAAGGATGAGGTGTTGTGTCCAGCTCCAGGTTTAGTAAGGAGGGAGACAAACCGAACAAGGACCCTCTGCTGTCAGTGCCCCTGCCCAAGCTGCAAGTACATGTTCTGCACTGCCCCATAGGCATGAATGGAGACCCACTTCTAGTGCAACACCACAGCCAAAGCAGACCAGAGAAGGTGTGTTTTGTTATAAGTGTGGGAAGGATGGTCACCTTGAGAGTGAGAGCCGATCCTGAGAGGACCCAGCCAGGGTGAAAGATAGATTGCTTTCGGAGAAGTACCCAAGGCAGGGAAATTCCAGTGGGGCCCAGCACAGTCCTGACCCAACTCATTTGTGGCAAAGTCACTTGTTCAAGTTCCTGTGAATACCTGTTTGGACTGATCAGATTTGGTAGGCCCTTCCATGGAAACTGTAGTGCATGTGGATGGAATCCCTGTCCGAGCTGTTCTAGATAGTGGGTTCCAAGTTACAATAATCTTCAAAGACTGGTATGATCAGCATTTATCTCACCACTCACTACAGCCTCTCTATGGACTACATGTATGGGTGCTGAGTGATAAATCATATCTGTATCTTGGTTACCTGAGAGTGTGGCTTTCTTTTCCATCCTCTGTGACAGGTGTGGGAGACCCTGTGGAGACACTAGCCCTGGTCTGTCCTCCCTCTGGACTATACAATGGTATCCCTGTGTTAGTTGGTACCAATGTACATATGTTCGGCTGCCTTACCCAACTATGTCAAGAAAGACAGCAAAAGAAGACTAGGAGAGCCCTGCATGTTCACACCATGATCCAAAGAGCCTATGATATGCAAATGCACCCGAGTAGAGTAACAAGGATGAGCCTATTGGTATTAAGTGGAAGAAGGACTCCTCTGCTATCATACTCCCTTCCAATGCTGAGGGCACTGTCAGTGGAGAAGCGTGGTTGCGGAAATATGTGACCAACCAAATACTGATGCTGGATGCCCCAAAAGAGGGAAAATTGCCTGAAGGACTGCTGGTTAAGCCAGTGTGCTTCCTGTCCATGCTCACACTTATGCCTGAAGAGTGGGGATCCAGATTCAAAATGTCACAGACCAGGATATTAAGGTGTACTGAGGCTGCACTCTGGCAAAAGTCTATTGTGCTGACACTGCTGTACTGCCATTCAAGTGCCAGACTGAAGAAGAATGTGAAGTATTGCCTGACATGTTTGACTTTGGAGAGTCACCCATCCTGAGTAGCTGGAGGAACAGAATCAGTAAAAAGCTGGTTCAGCGAACTATGGTATTCTCACTCAAGGAGTGAGATGTTGACTGTGTTGCTGATGCTGAACACCACATGCAACTGCATGATGAGCGACCCTTCCAGGAAAGATCCTGATGTCTAGCTCCTGCCAGCATAGATGATGTGAGATGTCATCCACAAGACATGCTAGCAGCTGGCATAATACAAGAGCCACGAAGCCTATATGCCTCTCCAGTTGTTGGAGTGTGAATGAAGAATGTCTCTGTCAGAACATGTGTGAACTATAGAACACTCAGTAAAAGAACTGTCCCTGATCAATAGACTATGGCATGCATACAGGATGTGTTGGACTGTTTAAATAGGAGTAAATGGTTTTCCATCCTTGATTTCACAGTGGATACTATCAAATCCCAATGGCTCCAGAGGATAAGGAGAAAACAGCATTTATCTGTTCCCTGGGATTCTACGAATTCCTCCGTATGCCACAAGGAATTTCGGGTGCACCCTCCACATTTCAGAGACTTATGGAGCGTGAAGTGGGAGACATGAACCTCCTTGAATGCTTAGTGTACCTCAATGATGTTACTGTCTTTAGGAAGACCCTTGAAGAATATGAAGCTCAGCTGTTTAAAGTGCTTCACAGACTTGAAGAATTTGGCCTAAAACTATCTATAGACAAATGCCAATTCTTTTAGCATTCTGTTAAATATGTAGGTCACATTGTGTCTTCCCAGGACATACAAACAGACCCCAGCAAGGTGGAAGCATTAACAGGCTCGCCAAAACCCAATAACCTAAAAGAGCTTCAGAGGTTTCTTGGATTCTGCGGTTATTATCTCCATTTTGTTAAAGACTACACCAAGGTAGTACAATCATTGCTGAACTTAACTCAGGGGTACCCACCTACTCGTAAATAGTTCAAGAAATGTACTGGCACAGAGACTGTAAGGATATATTTCAGATCACTGAGCCATTTGGTCAGAGATGGACTCCTGAGTGTGACATGGCTTTCGAAGAAGTCATTTACCAGTTGACTCATACTCCTATACTTTCTTATGCTGATCCTTCAAAACCTTATGTGTTACATACAGATGCCAGCCTATGTGGCCTAGGGGCCATATTTTACCAAGAGTACACAGAAGGGTTACATTTTTGCTAGTAGGAGTCTGATGCCTTCTGAGAAAAATTCTGCTCATAAACTGGAATTTCTCACTCTCAGGTGGGCAATAGTGGAGCAGTTTGGGCTGGCAGTATAGCCTAGAGGTTAGAGGAATGAGGTGTGAACGAGCTTGGTACATCCAACAGACCAGACCTGAGTTTGATTCTCACAACCTCCACTTGCATACTGTGTGACTCTAAATAAGTCACTTAACTGCCCAATGCTCCCAGGTCACCCCTGAAAACAGGCACTTGTGCCTAGTGGGCCTTAACCGGTTACCAAAGACTAAAATAATTAGAAAAAAAAAAAAGTTTAACAAATATCTGTATGGTGCAAAGATCCTGGTCAAGACCAACAACAACCCACTGACGTATGTCCAGATCTGTGCCAAACTAGACGTTACCAGGCACAGATGGTTTTCTGCTCTCTCAGCATACGATTACGCAGTAGAG